>JAJQWJ010000006.1:39809005-41009005 GCA_023637945.1 Phaethornis superciliosus | reverse complement strand
TTTATATGTTCAAGTGGGAAACATTTTGGCCAAAATCTGATACTCCTTTAATAACCAACAGTCATCTCAAGGGTCAAAACAACAGAATTCAAACAGCAAAAAAATGTTTGACTCTATCTCAGCAGGAGTTCATGCCACTACCCCATCACCACCTGTACTTACTTTTCAAACCAAAGAGTGAGATTTGTAGTGTGACGAATCATTTTCAGTAGATTTGGGGAGTTCATTTCCTTATCTTCTTTAGTCCACACACTACCAACGAGTTCAGAAGGCTGTACTGCCCTGATAATGGCAAAGCAAGATGCAGAAGAATGCTCAATGCAAATAATAATTGTATATTCTGTGTTTGCATGAAAAGATTATTTCTTCCCTGGCATTTCACAAATCCAATCCAATCTAATCTACTGTAAGACAGTTACTGAAAGTAACTTTTTGATGAGTACTTGACTAGAGAAGGAAATTTTATCTTAATTGAAATTGTCATTTTTGAATAAGCATTTTCAGATAAGAAAATGACAGAGGAGTACATTTAATTTCCTGAAAGTATAAGAAAGCATCTTAAAGACAGCTACAATTATTTTATTTTTTTTTAACCAGGAAGCTGATGTACTCTGAGCAACCTTCTGGAAAAGTGGCCTTTTCAACAGAACAATTGCTGACACTGAAGCACAAAAGAATTCTTCACCTTAAGAGTTTTGCAAGGCCTTAAAGAATTTCTACCCAACAAAACCCATCTCTCACACCAAGGTTAGCTCTTTTTGTCACAGGTCACAACAGAGCTAGGGAACAGCACAGTACTTATGGTACCAGACCAAAAAAACTCTTCAGAATTAGATGAGAGGACCTTGCTGTCCCAGTGCTATGGTTATATGTGTATATAACACCAGAGCCTTTGCTATGCAGCTGTGAAGGGCAGGAGCAGAGACATCTGTGTTCTCTTTTTATGATGCAAAATCTTATTTGTGTAACACTAAGTTTTCTTTTAATAAGGAGACAATGCAAGTCAGTATTATCTCCTCATAATATTTTAGTGTCCTTCCTGTATTGATTGAGGTTGTCATAAAAAGCCTTCACTTTTATTTATCACATTGATGAGATGGCAAGTAAACCTCTTCCCATAAACTCTTCAAAGCCAAGGGGATGTGCTTTGGACTGATTCTATGAATTAGAAACCTCCTACAAATTAGGAACTATCTGAAAAAGGTGTGTTGGTTGGACCCTTACCTATAAAAGTCAGACTCCAGCAGTGTCAGCTGCCGAGCGATCTCGATGGGATGCAGGGTCATGAGGTCCATTGCTTCACTGTGCCCAGCACGCCAGATGTGCCACTCGATTGGGGGGGGTGGGCTCTCAAAGGTGATGTTGTGGCTAATGCCATTGGCCTGAGCTTTCTTTCTCTTGATGATTTTAGCAATTGATTCCACCCACTTCTTCATGGATTTCCCTGCAAAACAGTAATTGTTAAACTCCGCTTTTTAAGTAACATCTTCACTGACTTCAGATAAATTAATAAAACCAGACCCAAATGGGTGTGTGTACTCAGAAGTCTGCATTTCTGTATGCAAATTAATAAGGTTTGTAGTTCCCTATTTTTTTTCTTACAGTTCTTTCATCTGTGCCAGTCAGTAAATACAGACACACAGGAATGATTTTTTGGATGCTCAGTTGCCTCTAACCATATTTTAAGAGTTTAGGAGTGGAAAAAAGTGAGCCTCTATATGTTATATTTTACTCCTCCTCAGCAGCAACCACCTCTACTTTGACTGCTAGATGCATCTACTTAGAGAAGACAAACCAAAATAGGAAACAAGCAGCTTCAAGTGAGTTCTCTGCACTATGCTGTCCTAGTGCACTGCAGAACAAAAAGTTGAAGAGAAATGCACATATACAACACCAGTGCCCAAAGTAGTGGATAAGATGAGAAGGACCTCCAGCAGTTTCAGCCAAATACCTTCTAAGAGTGTTACCCAAAATGAATTATTCCTCTCTGGTCAGCAATGGATAGCATGGAGGATTCTAGAGAAAGATAAGCTACCATTCTCTAAGTTTGACTGAGAATTATATTGCCCAGTGTATGGTCTAGCAATCTCAAAACTAGTTTGAAATTGCCAGGATAATTATTAAAACTGACATGCCAAGACCATCACCCTGCACATTGCCTCCCACAAAATTCTGCTTGCTGGTAAAGCATTGCTCCAGAGGAAGTGATACCATATGGGCCAAGTACCTGCTCCTAAAAGGATAATGATTTTTAGGTGGAATTTTTAATAAATGGGAAAAGAACACGATGGAAAAAACCCAGCACCTTGTCTGCAGCCAACAGGAAAGGAACCCTCCACATATACAACACAGGGAGGAGGAAGGTGACAATCTGAATTATAAAGCCAGGCAAGGATGAACATTACTGTCCAGAAGTAAATACACTTAAGGTAAAAATCATAATGCTTGAAATAATATTTGGTAGCTGTTTAGGCTCCAGGACAAAGCTTGCTCATCTAAAGGAGAGACTCAGAAACTGCTTAATTACAGGTATTAAGATTACTCACAGGTAGAGAGATATTCCCATGCCTAAAACCTGTCAGGATCAGACCACCTGGTTGTACCAAAATATGGAAGGACCACCAATTACCATACCTACCTCTGACACTGGAAATAAATGTCTCCAGTCTCTCTAGTAACTCCAGATCTCTTTCAAAATCATAAAAGTGATGCTCTACCCAGTGACGAAAAACATTTAATATTCTGAGGAGGGAGAGAAAAAAAAGAAAGTATTACATTTTGGTTTTAAGGAGTTCCAAGGCTCATCCCATGTAAACACTAAATGCAAGACAACAACAGAGTTACAGAGTCATGCAGTTGACAACTATCAAAATACATATGGACCAAGACAGTTTTCCAGTTTTCTGTTTTGTTTTGTGTCTTTAAAAAAAAAAAAAAAAGCAGCAGCTAATCAGGAACTCTGATTTAGTAAGAAATAAATTTGTAATTGTTTCTTTCCTACACACAATTTTAAGCTTAGAAGTTGTTGCAAGTGTGTTGCCCTTGTACAACTTTTTAATTCCACAATGGGCCTACTCATTCCTGTACTCCCTTTTAGGGTAGCATTAAATTCTCTTTTCATTTTTCTCTACATTTTTTAAACAGACCACTAATAAACAAACCTCTACAAGTGAACTGCAACTGCTCTACTGCCTTTTACTCTTAGGATCTATCAGCAAGTCAGAGCACTGGAGAAGTTGGCTGGTTTAGCTTAGTCAAATAAAGGGTTTATGTGAACCTACAGGGAATTAAACAGTCTTCCTCTTCCCCATGTGTAAGCTAAAGAAAGTTTATCCCATGGAAGAATGGTCACCCAAGCAGATTGTGGAAATCAGTGACAATGTCCAACTGTCAAAGGAGTGACATTCTGAAACAAGTTCCCACTAAAAGTAATGCAAGTTTTTATCTAATCAGTCCTTGCCTGTGAGATACCATGGTGGGATTATACTGAAAAAGCAAGAAAGGTTCTGCTGACTGCATTTCCAGCTTAGCACCACCTCTTTCTCATGACCTCACATGCATTTAAACCAAAGTCATGACCATTTCCATAGCTCTGCACTGTGCTGCAGGGTGTTCTTCAAAATGGGAGTAAGTGCTGAGCAGGGAAGGAGGGAGGGATGAGTATCTTCACATTCTCCACCTTCTACCCAAATCTCAGACCTCTCTGAAGCAGAGGGGCAGTGATATTAACAATACTCCAGGTTACAAAGTGCTGGGCACATCAACCTAACAGCTCAAATTCTGAGACTTCTAACACAGTGAAGAGTTTCAAGCTACCAGAACCATGTAGGGTATCCTAAATTTAAAGATTAACTACAGGCCACAGAAAGGTGGGTGTTAAATGGCAGCTTTAAACCACATTTCTCAGTGAGCAGGAACCTGTAAATGGATTAATTTTACCAAGAACAGCATAAATTAGCAAAGAGTAACTGTCATGGTAAGAAGAACCCTAATCTCTCCAACTAGTAAAATAAAGCAGAACCTAAAACCAGAGACCCTGGAAACTTTGGAAGTAGTCACAAGTTTTGAACAGCTCAAACATAACATACAAAGGAGTGCTAAATAGATTTTGGAAATTAATGAGAATGAAATTCAGCTAATTGTTGCCTGAAACTTTTCTACAGGTTCCAGTTCATTGGTATCCACCTGTCCTGCTCATCAGAGGTGCAGAAAAATATATTTGTACCAAGCAAAGGGACACCATGAGGGGGACCTCAAGGAACTTCAACCCTAGTTGGTAGAAGAGTCTATAAAAAACAGCAACAAAAGCAATACAACAATATTTAAATTCTTGAGCCAGTTATGTTACAAGAGCCCATTCTGTATGACTTTCTCTGCAAGGGGCTCTATGGACACTTAAGTGGATGGATGCAGAAAAAATTAACAAACAGCAAGCTGAAAGGAAGAAAAGTATGTACTGAGAGGCAGCATGTGAAGCTCTCCCAAGAACTGATAACTCTGGTGACTTATGGTCCTGCTGAACCCACAAGAGCTGATAAACTGAGAACACCAAGGGCCTGACAAATCTGTCCATGGCCACGAGCACACACCAGTCTGAAGGTTACACTGAGATTGTGTAACTTGGAGGATATTCAAAAAGGTGGTGGCAGCTGTATCACAAACACCAGAGTTACATTATATACAAGCTTGTATCTTCTTATATATATGCACACAAGTATGTGATGAACATGGGACTCCTAAGTGACTTTCTGAACACCTGCCTTGTAGGAACTGGCATGTCAGTATCAGCCTTCACTTTGATTAAATGTTTTTTCTCCACACAGGTAACTAGGAACAACTGAGAGTGGCAAGGCAGTAACTGAGGGTGCTGTGCATAGTGTTATCTACCATTGATAGTTACATCTTATTGCTGATAATAAATGTTCAACGAATAAAAGTTGTTCTAGCAAGTGCTTCCTCTACCTAATCTCCTATCAGGGAAACAATTCGCCTCATCCATGCTAGAAATGCTGAACTGTTCCCCAAGTTAGCTTGGTCAGCAAGACCTTGGAAGATTCATTCACTGCTGCCCATTGCAATGTGCAAGACAGACAAAGGTCTCCCTGTCTGTGTGCAAATACATCAGCAGGGCTGGGAAAGGGAGTAAAATAGCAGCAGGAATGAAGGAAAAAATAAAAATGGAAACAGAGAAACTATCTTCACAGGGGCAGTTAACAAGGAACCCATTCAAAAGTCAGAAACACTTTCAGTTGTAGATCTCTCACCCACACCCACTTTACGTAGCAGCCTTCTGGTGGGTGGTGATCCCAGCTGTGGGTTGGGAGACCCAAACTACAGTTGCAACAACACCAGAAGTCAGTGTGACTAATCAGAACATGGTTTGGGATATTAGGCTGGTTGCAGACAGTGTTAAGTCCCTACTTGACAGCACAGCAGTCTCCAAAAGAGATTACTGTCTCCAGGATCACCATATAATCAGTGAACTAAAATCTGGCTTTAAGAGAACAATTTTTTAAAAGCAAATAAACCTGAGTTGTACTGGCTGGACATATTCCTTGCGAAATCTCTTCAGGTCTGCACTGATGGGCTGCTCCCCCTTCTCAATTGCCAGTCTGTCTGCTTCAGTAGGCTCAGGCTCTGGGATTTCAAACCTATGAATAAAAGTACCAAGAAAACTGATGGCCATTAAGATAAACCACAAACCTTTCTGGAAGACATGACGAGCAATTGCATGTAAAATAAACAGCTAAAAAAATAATTCAGTGGGGTGACACTCAAGCACTCACCTAATACCCAACTTGCCTGGAATTCCCTCCTCCTCTGGCCATGTGCAGCTAACACACCCAGCCCTCACCCTGATAATTTGCTTGGTCTCTGCTCATCACAAGATGTCTAGACTAGGATATAAGGTTTTTAACTAACTGCTAGCTTGATTAAGTGAAGATTAAAAGAAACCTTAAGAGCAGCTTTATCACACTGTATTAAAATGCTGTCTAAGCTCTGCCTTTCAAACTGCTGATGGATGGCCATCCTTATTTGCATGGAGACTCAGGCATAGTCCAACACACTCCCATGGTGAAGTTAAGCAGCTCACAACATTGCCACCCCACAGCTGAGGCACACCAAGCACTCTTCCTGAATAATTTAACAAACTGGGGAAAGGAAGCTTGCAGGAAAACCTTGTAACTCAGAATTTGTTTTAGGAGCTCCATTAAAATGTGCCACACAGCACTGAAAACCCAAGCAGAAAAGGAGCAGATAAATGAACACAAATCCTCTCAGGGCCTTCAGAGAAGATGATCACTGCACTCACCTTTCAATCAGTAAACTCAGCAGTTCCTGGGGCTTGCAAAAGGAGCGGTATGTGGTAAGGAAAGTACGTACAAAGTTAGGGTCTGTAAAGATAAAATAAGGAAAGCATGGGTTGTTTTGTTTTCATTGCATAATACCAGACATAAAATACATGTATACTCACAGAAAAAGCTTAGAAGGGCAGAAAATACAGTAAGGTTTGAGGTACTGTAATTTGAAAGACACCAGAAAACATGCTGCTTGTGAAGTTGTCATTTAGTTCTTTGAAGCATTTCCCCTGCAGAGGTGTTCAATGGCACAAACTGTTCTCTCCAAAGCTCTGTCCCAGTCTGCACACACACCCTGACTGTGCAGATATTCCATTGTCTCATAAAGACAAAGAAAATGTGGCAGAGCTAAGCTACCTCCTCCCTTGACATCACAAAATCCCTACACCACTCCCAACAAAACATTGGTCTTACCTTCAGAACTCTCCAGCAGTTTTTGCCCAAGCACACAAAGTCCCCTCTGCAGAGCAGGGATAAAGGATGAGCAGCAGCAGAGGACAAAGTCAGCAAATACCTGGAGCAGCTCCAGAGGTTGCATCTCCACCATCCACCACACCTCCCTCCTGCTGCTCCTCACCACTGTTAGGTGTGTTACCACCACCAGTGCCTATCCCCACCTGTTTTATTGGGCCTGCTCTGCCCTATTAGAATTGTTCAAGGTAAAAGTATTGCTCATCTGATTTCACTCCCTTGTCAGGAGTTGCTTAGATGGTGAGTGAGCAAGCTGAGGAACAAATCACTAAGAGCCATGAAGGGTACATCATCTGGTCCTAATTCCTTGTGACAGGAAAAAAGATGCTGCCTGGGGGCAAATGAATGCTGAAAGAGAGGAAAAACAGGCCTGGAGAAGTGTATGTGCTCACTCAGAGTGTGGATTTGGAGCTGCTGGGAGGTTTTTTTTGCTGTTGTGTAAGTAGTCTGGAATCTGTCAGCATTAGGTGCAGGTACTTTGCACCAACTCTCTTCAGGAGGTGGAGAGTGAGTTTCTTCCAATAAACTCAACACAGATTAAGACAAACTCTGCTTTTAAGGAGGCTTCAATCCACTGTTCCACATTTTTAAGGGATCCATATCCAGGAACATGCTTGCAAGCTAAAAGGAATAGTGCTGTCATACGTGGTAATGCTGATGAGTTTGCACCCTAGTTCTGCACTGCCTTGTTCTGCTTCCATGTCACATGAAGTGTCACAGCCCTACTCTTCAGGATTATTTATGACCTTATAAAAGTGATCTTTCTTTTAGCACTGAACAGGTAGGTAATACATCTCTGCAATATCTGCAGTTCCCTTTAAATGAAGGCTGCTATCCCAACTCTTTAACCTGGAAGAGTCTGTTTCTATTATTTTAAAAATTACCCATTTTTGTCAATGTTGTTGTCAAGAATAAAGAAAATGTAAGCAATGTGCTACAAATAGTCACTCATGCTTTAAATTCAAGAGTTTATTAGCTCTGCATCTACTACTTCCCATGGTATCCTGTTATCAACTGGGGACTTTTTGGACATGACAGAAGTCATTATGCAAACGCAGCAAAGCCCAAAACTGAAACTAAACTAAATCTGAAGCTAATGCAAACCTAATTGCATGGGGGTTTCTTTTGTTTTTATTTTTTAAATCACTTTTTGGCCTAAATGTAAACAGAAAGCACCGGCAAGATCTGCTGAGAGTCCCTCCCTGTGCTGTTAGTCATGGAAATGCCCTTGTGAAGGCTGAGGGAGAGGATTTTGTTAGTCTTGGCTCCAAACACTGGAAAAAGCAGACAGAAACCCAAGAGGTGATGTTTTCATTGGAGATTTCCAAGGCCAAAGTGGCAAGTACTTGCACTATAAAACCTGAAGTTATGCTAGCAAAATAATACTCAGATATTGTAATGCCAGGTTCATTCAGGGAAAGAGCTAAGCTTACAAACCACCAAAACCCATCATGTTTTAGAAATGTAAGGCTTGGGATTCACAGACAACACACCTAGGGATTAGTTGCATACCAGTGAGTTGCATCACAACTGAGCTTTCATGTGGGAAATGCTATTTTTTTTTTTAACACACAGCTCAATACTATCTATCTAGCTGTAATTTTACAGAAACGACTTTAAGTATCAGGCAGTTTTGTGGAAATCAATCCTATCTGTGCATCAATCAGTATCCTTCCATCACCTTCACCACATCCCTTTCCAGTGCATGCTTTTCACCCCAAACTCAAGACTGAACGTTTTCATCAACATTTGTAACTACTTCAAGGTCTCACTTCTGTGCCTTTAAGGTAACTATTTCACAGGAAATTCCAAAGAATGCTGCCTGTGATTTGCATCCTTTCCTACTGAGGGACTTGAAGAAGCAGCAGATTGAAGTATAACAAATACAACCTCCAACCTTTCTCCACAGCCACACAGCCTGGATCAGCAACACTGCTTTAGCCATGATGGTCTCAGGAAACACACTCAGGGCTTCTTTTAGACCATGAATGCTTTGGCTTTGTTTTCAGGGGGAGGAGAAGCTTCCATACCCACATTTTTCTTACAGCTTTGCCAGCAAAACCAGTTGCTATAATACTGTTTGGTTCGTGGGATCTTTTTTCCCCCTGAAAATCTTGCTTTACGTTTAACTGTAGTCAGAAAAAAAACCCAAACAAAAGATAAAAGGACTGGTTTCATCACCCATACAAGCATGGCCTTAAAAACCATAAACAGAATAAAAGTCCAGGATACCTGCATACATATGGTACGTCAACCTTTCGATCAACTTCACCACCGTTCCTCCTTTGATGATAGGAATGCCATTCCTGCTCTGCAAGTTGTCCTCAAAAACAATGTTATCCTCTGAGTCTTCCACCACAAAACGATACACGTTTGGGCTGGGTAACCTCAGGGGCTGTTCATTTTCTTCTTGCAGTAACACTGCATCCAGCATCCTATCCAGAGTACTGCGATACTGGAGGGAAATCAGAGCAGCCATCCAGTTGCTCTTCTCTTCAGCAGACTTGGCAGCAAAGAGAATACTGTTTTCATCTTTAGACACCAGTTCAAAAGCATGTTTGTATTCAGATGTGTCATCTTTATCAATAATCTGTATTTTCCTCATGATAATTTTTTCCTTCAGTCTATACTCTGCATTGCTGTAACCAGGAAGCCGTGACTGACCGTGATTTGTTTTACAGCTGATCATTAAACCATCAAAGAGAAATATGTGGCGTTCATGTTTGGCTCCTATTTTTGTCAAGCCACCTTCCATTATAAACTCATTACAGCACTGCCCAATGTCTTTGCCTTCCCAGCCATCAATATTTTTCTGGATTTCATTCATTTTTTTGATGGCCAAGTGCTTGCTTCTTAATTGTCGGTTATAGAAGCGACAGACTGGCTCCCTTAAAGGAATAAAAGAAAAAGTCACCATGGACACATTCCATATTTGCCACCCCAAGAGACAAAAAAAACTGACTAAATTGATTGTGTATGTATTATTTCTTTGCCTTAAATATGCCTTAACCCAAGTTTCCTGTTGCAAATAAACCACGTGCACTGCTTTGGTAAGGGAGGGGCTAAGATACTGACACCATTCAGAGAAGGTCTGGGGCTGCTACTCCATTTGCAACGAAAATTGGCATAAAGATATGCCTTGAAAAGGAAACATACACATTATCTAACATGAAAAAAAGTTTACATTTCCTTCCACACCATTTATCTCCCCCTCTGACAGCTTTGGGAAGCCAGAGGAGCTCTGTGGATGATTACCCAGGCCGACGTCTCGGGGAGTGCTTGCTGTAAATGCGCTCCATGCTGCACTGCAGGTTCAGAAGAGCTGTAATGGCTTGTTTCAGGCACTCTCGATCCTCTTCATCCTCACTGCATTCCTGCAATTGCTGGGAAAGAATAAACATCTTCCTTTCAGATTTGCCTGTTTCATAGAAGGGCAGGAAGACTGATAAAGATTCTTAGACAGCGTTATTTGTGGCCCGCAGTGAAGTCAGTGAGTTCATTTTAATGAGAGATAACTGGAAGCACACTCAAAACCAGCTATGTGTGTAAGTAAAAATATTTGTCAAATATTCAGAAGCCAGTAGATATTTAACAAGAGACAGCAGGGGGTTGTTTAGAAAGATAACCCTTTACCCTCCTACAGAGAGCCAATGCTCACTGTCAGATGCTGTTTTCCCCGTTATCTCTTCCACAATGTTCTGTTTCACAACTTATTTTATTAAATAGTTTGGAGGGTTCAGATAGCTGAGAATTAAGTGCTGGTTTATGTGTGTCATATTCTTTCAAGGACTCAATCTAAAGATTTCAGAGCAAATTTAAAAGATGGAATGACCAAGATTCTCTCTTTGCTTCCTACCAGTCTAAATTGGGACATATTCAAACTCATCTTTTTCTAGAAGAAATGGCAATTTCTAACTAACACAGTAAAAAAAAGTCTGAAATTCACAATTTGCTACTAACAGCAAAGTCTAATGAGAGTGAGAATGTGTATTTGCTTTTCATAGCATTATAAAAATACCACTAGGCAGATACTTAATGAATGAGGAAAATTCACAAGGCTTTCACATCATCTCCATACACTTGGTAGTAATTTCTCTTGTGTAAAGCTTATTCCCAAAGTTCCTCTTATTGATTCTTTAAAGTGATCACTCCTAAAGTACTACTGGTGTAAAAAAAGAGAGATTTTTCTTTTTAACCCCCTTTCATGTTCATGATTACATTAATTTTTTTATAAGGAAAATGCAAGCAACTAGACTGCTGGGCAAAACCAAGACAATATGCCATGCAGTTTTGGATAATCTCTGCTTTACCTACTTATTTTTAAGAGAAATCTTACTTACAATCACTCAGCCTGGCAGAAGCCTTCTTTTCCTTTCCCCACTATGTTCCCTCAGCAAGGATATGTAGCTTCCTCTAAAAGTAATTGAGAGAACAGGATTTGACCAGATTGGTCCACTCTCTTCATGCAATGTAAATTACTAAGATTTTTATTTTTCATGTGCCCAAACAATCTCCATCTTGCATGTTAGAGAAATGAACGTTTCATGCCCCAAAATTTCTGGGAAGTTTATGAGCTGAGGAACAGTTCAGGGAAGGGAAAAAACGTCTACCTCTGTGGAAGCCCTTCTTTTCCTTACTATCAGCCACAGATATGGAAAGAACATAAAAATGGTGTGAAAAGATGACAAGTGCAAAATGCTAGAGGTGGGAAATACTACCACATCAGATAAAATGTCCTGAGCAGAATTTCCTGCTCACCCATTCCACAGGGAGCTGTGTTAGACACTTCACAGATATCAAATGGCACATTTTGCTTTTGTTTTGGTGTTAAAAAAGAAAAAAAAAAAAGACACACACATTTGGAAGTAATCTAATCGCTTTCTACACCTTAATGTACAGATTCCTGAAGATCAGGCAGATTACTTCATTCTCTGTAATCACTGGACTAACATCTGCTTTTCCACATTCCAAGTCTTAACAAGCACCTTCCCAATTAAACAGCAGATGCAAAAGTGTAACATACTTTCTAGGCAGAGAAAAGTAATCTTTAGAAAGGGAGCTCCTCCTTATGCCAGATATATTTAAAACACCAATGATAAACCAAGAATATTAGCTATTCAATTTATTGGACAGAAAACTGCCAGAAAACAGGAATGAAGAACACTGTTCACTTGCAATTCTATCATGGTGATCCTGTAGAATACTGACTGGGGTTTCTCTGTCAGTTAAGGGGTGGGCAGCAATTAAGAGACAATGGAAGAGATCAAAAGGTGGAATTTCATGTTTTTTGGGTTGTTTGATAACTGTATAACAAGTTCACAGCCAAGAATTTGTGATAATTTTTGGCCTGCAAGTGACCTAAGAAGGAAGGATACACTCCATAGTCTGCAGAGAAAAGCTGCCTTGGAATTAACACTTGAATAGATCTCTGCTTACCTTCAGGATTTTAATTTTAATATATCTAACCTTGCTCAGGCTTTGGATGGATTACCTGACCCCTTGAGACCTCTGCACTGCATTCAATGAATAATGTTTGCTGGAAAGGTGGTGCCAACAGACACAGACATGAAAACAAGCTCTCCTCTACACTGACAGCACTATGGTGTTCCTGCTTGGGAATGTCAAGTGTAGTGTATTAAACCTGAATATTCTAATAATCAATTAAAGACATCACAATCAGAATGTATTTGGGTTATCATTTTGCAAAATCTAACAACTTCTGGTCACTACCACTCCTTCTTTCTACAAGCCAGTTGGATTTCTTTAGCCTGACTTCTTTCAACCCTTTAGAAAAGAGTTTCAACCCAGTAGAAAAGTTCTGCAGCTTGACAGAATTGTCAACATTTTCCCACTTTTAATTTCATTTATTTTTATTTTTGCATTCATCTTAGTTTTGCTATTTCACAACGATCGAGGCCTGTGCTCCTGTAAATCATTCATTATTTTATTTATCTCCCAGTTCAGGAGGGGGTTTTTGGTAAATTTCTTTTGTCTCAAGTCTTAACTTCTCCTCCCACTGAAACCATGAAAATATGAGTATTCTGATGCTTTTCTGCTTCCAGTTTTGCTAAGTCTTTTTTAACCAAGGTTCCTAGAGACAAATGTAAGGGTAGCAGAGAAGAAGTACCAACAGTTTATAATATATTAATTTTGTTGAATAAATACTTTATTCCTAAAAACACTCTGCTTTTAAAAAAAAACTCTGTAAATTTTGGATATTTTAAAATGACAACAGAAAATTCACATTTTAAACCTGGAACTAAAGTGATCACAACACAGGACTGTATTTACCAACATGCACTCCAAGTGTTATTTAAGATTTCTGCTCTGTGCACACAAGGCTAGAAAGATTCAAGACAGCCAAGTGGCAGCCTCTGCAGCTGAATTCTAATTCTATTCCAAAATCTTGCATACTGTGGGAAGAGGTAAAATTTAAACATTTGTGCTGCTAAAGTTCCCTGGTTAAAAGAGGCATCACCTAATTTTATCTTTCCTGCAGCATCCTGGTGTATTATCCAAGTTAAAAACAAACAAATGAAGCAACAAAATGTTTTTTTTTTTTCACTACGTGTCAGGCTCTATCCTTCAAACCAGGCAATTTTAGGAACATGCATGTCTAACCTGACCTTATCAATATGAACTGCAGTTACCAGCTGAGTCAGAGCTCCCAAGAGAGAGAAAACTCCTGCAGTGTTCCAGATTTCAGACAGGCTTTCCAAATCAAATTGCCTTCTCTGTGCCATAGTTTTAAAATATAAATAGTAACCACCCCTTCCTGTCACTAAAGGAAAAAAAAAACCAAAACTACCAAGTTTATAGGCAAAGCATTCCATCTGAAATTTTGAAAACACACAAAACTGCTCAAAAAGGCCCAGATGCTGACATTTCCCTCAAAAGCAGGCAAGGATTTTGCAGCTTTTAACAGCAGTTACATGTTCTGAACCTCCCAAAGCTGTGCTGTGTGATTTCCTTCTTTAATTTCATACTGCTGCACTCCATTTCCCTGCTTTGAGACACAATGGGTGGTTAATTAGCCTGACCTTCAGCATAATACAGGTCACTAATCCAACTATGTCTTTTAAACATGAAAGAAGAACATTTTAAGAAGTTCTAGAGAATTATTGTATGCAAGTGGCCCTTACAGTAAGGGAAGTTACATTATTTTAAAAGACAGATGTATCTACAAAGCCACGGGTGCTGGAAGAACCATATTGTGCTTCTGCTGTCATCTTTAGTTCTTCCATCAGTTTAATTTCTTTTGGAAGAAACATCAGCTTTACAAAGGCAAATATTAGAACTATGGCAAAGCAAAGTTTCTGTTCTCCATAAAGAGAATGCAGTAATCTAGAGAAAAGTTCACTGACTGCTAGGGTTGGTTTTGGTTGGTTATTTTTTATGCTTTGTTAACTGTTTTTCTAAATTTACTATCAATATAAATGCTTAAAGATTTAAAATTTATTGAGAAAGCTCAGATTTAAACTTTTCTCTAAAGTAATGGTAATCCATACACTGGAGGTGTGTGGTTCACAGGTCAAAATAAATCATCCTTATTTTACTTACCTAAATCAGAACACATCAGCAGAAATAATGGACATAAGACTGAACTTATTAAAAAAAAAAAAAAAAAAAAAAAACATGCCAGATACTAACTACATACCTGACCTCAAAACAATTGCTATTTTTTGGCTTGAGATTCTTTTGAGAACATTTTAGATTGTGAGTTCTAAGCCACAAAGTTTCCTTTTCTTCCTTCATACAAGTATAAATCCTTTGAAACACAAAGCAAGGCCACATACCACACCTTACAATGCTGTCACTTTTAACATTGAGAACTTAAGTGTAATTTCTGTTCTTATTTTAAAATGTCAGCTATAGCCACAGGATATTTCACCTGTTTAATTTAAGTATACCCCAGCTGGTTAATAATTCACTGACCCTTAGAAGCATTACAAACTTCCCCAGCACAATAGGGCAAAGAGAACCTTTTTTTACATTATCCTCAGCTACTTTTAAAAAGCTCCAATCTAAGTATTTTTCAAGATACTGCTTTTTCTCCAGCAACATTGTTTTTTCTTATTCAAGGATGATTATAGATGTCAGAGGTTAAATATCTGCTGACTGGTGGCCTTTTGTATCACAGCAAAAGCATTTGCTTGCAAGCAAAGAGATACATGCTTAGTTATTTTTTGGCTTTTAGCTGTTATACCCAAGGGAAATATCTACTGATGTGAACCACCTTGCTAGTACACACTGGAATTAAATATGTGCAAGTGATCTGTGGTCAAACTGAGAGAGGCTGATCTAAAATAAGTCACACTTCAACAGGCACAATTGCTCATAAATACAGGCTAAATGCCAACCTAAACAACTTGTATGTTAAGACCCCTGAAATATGTCCTACAGGAGTAACTTTTTATCATCTAAATCAGCATTCCATAAAGCCTGACATTTCATTAATGCCATCTCGTACAAGATGGAAAGTAAGAAAATAATCATGCTTATTTTCATTCCTCCACCCTAAGGAGAAAGTGTGATATTCGGTGAAAAATGGTATTTTTTGCTGTCTCCTATTTAGGACTGAGGACAAATGGTTGAATATTAAGCACAGATTATACTGACTCTGCTGAAAGGAAGTGTCTTCCCAACCCTCCAAATAAGACCAGCTGAGCTGCACCTGGAGTGTGACTTGAGACTGAGAATACTGAACTGAATTATGCTGAGATTTTTTTGAACTGACAGAAAATTCAAACTCACAGAAAAATGAGATTAAGGTTTGCATATTACATTTTAAACTATATTAGAGCTCAAGTTCAGTAAAGGTATGTCTGATAAAATGTAGTTACTTCAAATTGTCTTATTTATCAGAGCAACAGATGCTTCTGATGATTTTTTAAAATTATTTTACTTTTCAGACATAGTCTAGCAGGTGTGAGAAAAAAAAAAGTTTTCCTGTCTTTCGGCTTCCATAAGCACTAAGTAAAATCTAACTGCCAATTAAAAAGCTCAGATTCTCCACATTAAGAAATGTTTTTAGCAGAAAACAAGAGAGTGTGGCTTCATTTACCTGTAGTAACTCAAAGTAGTGCAAACAATGATAGACTGGGATCAGCATGAGGCGTGGGAGGACGTATCGTACAGCTTCTTTAAACCCTTCAGCAGTAGACTGGAAAGGAAAAACAAACAGAATTACACTGAAATATAGATTGGATAAAGCCTTGAAGCTTGCTTTGAGCAAGAAGGTTGGTGCTGGACATACCCAGGATGTCCCCTTCTATCTACATGACTCTATGCCTACATCTAGTAGTAAGGAAGACAACAAAGTTTGCAAAAATATGTTTGTCTAGTGACACTTTTTATAAGATTCAGAGGCACAGAAATGCCTTGATATCAAGCAACAGGATCTGTAAGCACTCTCTTCCATTAGCATTTTGATGCATTCACACAGCTCTGCAAACACCCCTAAAGCCCACACCAGATGGTGGCACATTCTGTCTCCTTAGAACTCTAACTAGTTGGATGGTTCCTATTTTTACCAGAAGTAGCAAATCTAATAGAGAAAGTTATAGGACCAAGTTACCCACCAGTCATTTTATGAGCATCCTGCCACTGACAGAGAAGTGCTCAGATCACAATCCCCAGGCACCTCTGTATTTCAGCACTGCAGAACTCAATGAATAGCATGAGTTCAAGGTGACAACACCTAAAACTAACGCACTGTCCCTGGACAAGCTGCATCCCAGAAAATGCTTGACTGTCTTTTGAAGAAAACTTTTACCATTTCCATAACAATGTTCTACCCTGGGCTACAGAATTTAAAAAAATATTAAAGATCAGCCAGGACTCCCATTCAATCTAAAAAGCCCTTGTCACCAGCTTCCCTCCCTTCTTCTCCTCCCAATTCTGTACACTGTGCTTCAATTTACATCCACTATGCCACAGAAATATGGAGGTCTCACCAAGTACTGAAGAATTTAATATTAGTACCTCCTTTCCCCTTAGGAAATGAGAATCAGAAGTTTAAGACTTAGAAAATCAGTTAGAAATTTTTTCCCATTCCCAATAGTTAACTAACATACTAATTCTGATTGTAAGGTAAGGAGAGGTTTACCAAAGGATGGCAGAATCCCCACCATCATCCATACCAGGAGAACTATCCAACAGGAAACAAATTACTTGATCTCCTTCTTGAAAATTATCCCTCCCTCTGTTTCAGGC
Source organism: Phaethornis superciliosus (assembly GCA_023637945.1). Lineage (NCBI taxonomy): Eukaryota > Metazoa > Chordata > Aves > Apodiformes > Trochilidae > Phaethornis > Phaethornis superciliosus. The sequence continues at coordinate 40,991,960 of JAJQWJ010000006.1, read as the reverse complement.
TTTTGGCTGCACCTCTCTGCAGTTCTCAGAGACAGCTCAGACATCCATGGTCCAGTGCTTGGACCTCTGCCTTCACAGGTTGGAGAAGAGGTGTGAGGGAACATGCCTTGGAAAGCCCAAACCTTTCTTGGCAAGAAAAGCCAGAAAGGAGGCCAGATTACCAAATTTATCTGCAGCAGAGCTTTGGGCTTTACATTTGATAGGGAGGTGGATAATGTGACAGGTATGAGAGGTCATTCTCTCTTCTTCAGCAAGAGGGACAGATGTGAGGACCAAAAAAAATTGCAGAAAACTCATGGATTGGGCTGATCTGTGTCCAATTTTGACAAGAAGAGGCAGAATCAAAACAACTTGCACTGAAGAGAGGTCAGAATCTAGAGGGTTTCTTCCTCAGTAGAAAGGAAAGAGTTACTGGCAAAATCCAAACCTGTGAAACATGAGAAGGAAAGTGATTCAGTGTTTCTCATTTGCCTCACCTGAAAGTGGAGAGCAACAGCAGGTTTTGCCATTAAGTTATTAAAATGCTCTTGAAATTGTGGAGAGAGAATATCCTGGGACAAGGTTTCATATGGATCAAAGGCTTGTTCCTAAAGAAAAACAGAGAATTATATACATACATGAAGGATGCAAGATACTTCTCCAGCTGGCACAATCCATTCCTTTATAATAAGCTGACACACAAGTGGAGCTTTTCAGGAAAAAATCGATTTTGCAAAACAAACATTCAGTAAACCACAAACCTTTTTCACTTCCAAATTTTAAATGCGTTTTCTCAGCATTCCTCAATCTCACCATCCTTATTACTAACACAAACTTTGTTTTACTGAAGGAGTGTGAACAAAAAAAAGTTCTTTCTTTCAGCCCACCCCTATTTCCTAAAAAATGGCAATTTATCTCCAGTTTACCAGTGCAGGTAACCTGACACTTCAGAGGAACTTTGGAAACTGTCACAAGAAGGCATTGTTGTACACCCACTAGAAAATTTTTCACTATGAGACCAGTTCAGACACTGGAATAATCTCCTCAGGGAAGTGGTAGATCCCCCAGCCTTTAAGATTCAGCTTGACAAGGTGCTGGTCGGTCTCGTCTAAATCGTGTTTCCACCTAAAAAGGTTGGAACAGATGATCCTTGAGGTCCCCTCCAACCTGACATTGTATGATTTTATTTTTTTCATGGTACATCACGTAGGAATGGTCAGTCAGAAGCACTGGACCTGAGCCCACTTTTCTGGCTATGCTGCAAAACTGGGAAAATCTCTCACTCTGGGACAAAGCAGCTGCTCTGAAGGAGACTCAGAGCAAAGTCCTCTAATGATACCAACCAAGGGTTTCAGGTGCAAAAACCATTACTCTGGTTGGGGCACCTGGCAGTGATTCTGTAACATCATCTGGAGCAGGATGGGATGAAAACCTGACTGTACATGAATCTCTGCAGGAATAATTTGTGACTGCTCATAGATCACCTGCTCCCCAGCCTCTGCCTGAGTCCCTGCAGATTCACTGGGCTGAATCACTCATGAATCACTGGGTTATCCGGTGCTGATGGCACCAAGCCCAGAAAAAGAATATACCTCTTTTCACCTTAGTGTTTGTCAGAATATGAGAGTCCCAGACATTCAGGTCAAGTCTTCCATTTGCAGAGGGTCCAGGGGATTCCCTACCTTACTCACAGGGCAGCTGCAATTAAACTCTTTGTGGGGAGGAGAGGCACAGAATGCACTCTGCTTTCACATCCAAATTGTAATCACTCCCAACTCTCCTCAAATTCTAATAATCGCTGTCCATTCGAATTAGATTGTATCTGGGAAGGGGGATGGAAGGGGAGGGAGAAATTTGGCACTTCATCCCCAGCAGCCGAAGAGAAATCATTAGACACTAAGTGAACAGGACTGATTTTCTTGAGCAAAACATGTTTTTCCAGCCCTTTTTTTGTGTGTGTGTACTCCATGCTTGCCCACTACCTGCCAGCATAAAGTTCTTATTTTCCAACACCCAAATTAAAGCCAGGGAAGACCACCACTGCATGCACAGCTTCTCCTTCCCGTGTTAGCCAAGAAATAAAATGAAGATACACCTCTGCAGCAGCAGAAAGGCAGCTATGGGGTGTGGGTGCAGCTGGATGCAGAGGCAGCAAGCACAGAAGGGGAGATGGCAGCAGCCACCCCACTGCTCTGTGCCCCCCAGTGCAGGACACAGGGCTGGAACTGCAACTCAAAATGTAATTTTGTACCCAAATCCACCGGGGGAGCCAGACCAACACACGTATTTATTCTGTGCTGCCTCATTCAATTTTTTACTGTACTTCACAAGTGTTTCCTGTTTCTCCCGCTCCAGAGTTGTAACACGTGTTTCGAGGTTTGGGGTTTGCTTTTTTCCAGGCACAAGACTGAAAAAAACTGCATGAGTTATCTTCTCCAAGAAACCGCTTTTTTTTTTTTTTAAAAAAAAGGGGTTTTATACCTGAAATGTTGCAAAAACAGAGATGTTCACTTGTATGCCCATGCAAGTTATATCTTAATGCAGAATACAGTCCTGGCTTGGTGTCTATAAGCTCCTATCCCCTCTGGTTTCCACCTTTCTTCCTTTAGGGACACCTAAAACTTCTCCTATGGAAACGCAAATACCAGCATAACAAATTTATAGCCTACTAACAATAACCTTGCTTTATGAGCTGCCTTCTGAGGAGCACTTCAAAGGAGGAAACAAAGACCCCCAGCCCTCGGTTCTGAGGTTCTCCTGCCACTAGGTAAACATCACTGCAGAAATTATCCACACTAATCATTATAATACATTAGAAGTGTAAACATTACCACCTAGTAAAATTTTTTTTTTACCAGCCCATTAGTGGCAAATATTCATCTCTCACTCCTAAGGGTCAGGAACGAAGTTTCCAAATTCTTTAGTTCTCCACACCCAGGAAGAATCATTTCATCTTTCCCATACTTCCATATCTCAAAACCACCACAGTTTTTACGTTTGAACATTCCAGAGAACTGATGCAGAAAAGCAGAGACAGCAGGAAGATTCCTGCTTGCAAGAATTGTTTAATTACCCTTCCAAATAAGCTGAAGGACCTTTACAATGGAAGCACTAAGAGAACAACCCTGGCAATGAGATAGGCAGAGCAAATAAACACTTCAAGTTCCTATCTCTCTTTAATGATCCCTTCTGCAAATACTCAGATGAGTGAGTACTCAAAGATGCTCTCAACATGTGAAATGATCCAGTAGAGCAGCCTAGGTTTTAAGGTCTGGCTCCAATATCAACTAATTATGAAATTAAAATTGACTACCTGCATAAAAGATTTGAAAATTGATCTCTTCTTCATCTCCTATTTAAGGTTTTCAGCTAATGAAAATCAAGTGACATTTTCACTTGTTGAAAAGGGCCCTTAAGAGCACAGGATGCCAAAGATATATTTTTCTAATAAATTCAGGTATATGTTTTCCAGGATTGTGCTGTACTATTTCAAATTTTAAGACTCTTCCCAATTTTAATTTAATACCTACTTATGTTATTTCATGGTTCAAATGCTCCTCCTTATCACTATATAAGCAATTATGCTTTAATACCTTAAAAGCTATGACCTAGTCAACAGGACTTTTCTACTGAGATGTCACAGGAGTGGCTTACTGGAAGTAATGCCAGGAAAACTATCTTCATGGCATATTCCTGAGTGGCACATGTGCTGAAGGACCCTGTATTCTTCACCATCACAACAACAAAATCATTATCCAAATGGTACCAGTGGGTTCATGCAGGCCTCGGATTTTAAAAACTGAATAGAGGTAAAAGTGAAGTGTTTCTGGTTGTCATTTTCTTTATGAAAGCCATAATTTTAAGATAAAAAGCATAAACTTCATGTCCACCACATGGTTCATTGAAATATTCTCTCTCCCAAGCCATGCTGTCTCATTTGACTTCCTCTGTGGTACAGTCCACGTGGTTTATGTGACAACCTTTATGTTCTGGTTCAGAAAATTGGGCTCAAGAGAAAGCAGACTCGATTAAAACATGTTCAAAGACAGCAAAAACTCCAAACCTGCCTTGGTAATTTGCTTGAAGAGTTTGCTCCCCTGACAGTTAAAAAGCTCTGGTGTATTTTCAAGCTGAACTGCCCTCTTGAATTTCAGATACTCTTTTCTGCTGTGCACCTCTCTCCTGAATTCCAGAGTCATTTTATACTCTGTTTTCAGGTCACAAGGGTACCTACATATCTGCCCAATTTTGAGTAAACTGAGCTCTATCTCACTACAAAGCACTTTCTGAAAAACTACTTCTATGTCTCTCTTCTGTAGTTCTTCCAGCATTTCAGTGTCCATTAAAAAAAAAACAAAACAAAAAAACCAAACAACAACCTGGCAACAACTTGCAATGTTCCAGTGTGAGCCACACCACATACACATGCAGTTGTCTTCCCTTTTTCCTATTGTTTAGTATCTATTTTCTAGGTCAATGTGTACCACTTTTGCTACAATACAGAACAGTAAGCTTCTGTTCAGCTGCACTCCTCTTTTGATACTTCATTCCTTCCCAGAGACATTGCTTTGCAGGGAAATTTCATTTTCCAGATGTGTAACAATGCCTTTGCCTGAATTAAGAACACATTTGATTGGCATCAGCTCACTGCCCAGAGCAACATGAGTCTCTTGTCTTGCAGACCTACATCCAGCTGAGATCATACATCCTGTGATTTTTGGGTAGCCCTGGGGCTGACACCAATGCCTACAAAAACTGAAGTACCACATGCTTTCACTTCATAATCCCAGGTAATTACTTTTCAAATCCACATCCCTCCAAGACCGTAGCAATTCATTCCCACCCAAAAATAAGATTTTAGTTTTGTGCTTACCTGCTTGATATAATTTCTGTGATGGGTAGAAAACACATTTTAGCTTACCTACAGCTCTGTTGAGAACTTATTAAAATGACATTTTACAGCTGTGAATTTATTGGAGAGATACGAGTCATGACCAAAAGTTTACTAAGGAAATAACCAGTGATTTTAAATTAACAAAACTCAAGAAACACCATACCTCTGCAAGGTCCTCAAAGCAGCTGCCAGCCAGTGGATGAGGACTACTTTCATCAGTCATTTCAACAGTATCCTCAATCAGTCCCAAAAGCTTCACTGTCAACTCGTGAATATCTGAAATGTTGCTAAATATCACATCAATATCCTGCAGACAGAAAGCATCTCTTAGCAGCGTTCAGAAGAATTTATTTTGCTTAGGTAAATATCAGGAGCATTTTTCATGAAGAAGTAAATGGAGAGGAGCCAACAGAAAGCTAGGAGAAAGTTAAATTATGAGGTCTTCCCAGCCCTGCAGACTTGCCTGGGCACATCCAGCCTTGCCCAGTTCCCACCCCAGTGAAAGCAAGCACCCCATCCTTCCTGGCTGGAGCAGCAGCAGCCCCAATACAGGCTGTTCAGGGCTTGGGACAGACATGCCTGGTCTTTCCAGCCATAATTCACAGCTGTTATTTTCCCTTCTGGTGATTCTTGTCTCAGAGCACAACAGGAAGGAGGCAATTGAAAGCAGCTCCAAGGTCAGACCCTCTAAACCACAGGTAAAACTAAAGCAGATACTTGGCTACTTAACCAGAATCCTACCTGGGTACAGAGGATTGGCAGCTTCCTTTTCCAAGTTCTACTTTTAGATTTTTAAAATCCACACCCAAACTAGGCAGCCCCTTTCCTGTGACCTGCATTCTTCTTCTGACCCTCTGAAGCACTCATCTGAGAAGCCTCAGCCTGACACTGCCTGACCTCCTGCATGTGCCAGGGCCATGGCAGACTCTTTGTGGGAACAAGCAATCTTCAAGTTTCTCATACCTGTTCCCTTATAACAAAAGATTATTTCCTCAGCTCCAAAACATCACTCCTCCCATCAGCTTAGTTTGAATTCTGTCCCCACATTTGCACAGTCCTTCCAATACCTACCAGCAGCTGGGGAGCCTCCACACCCAGTTGCAATGGGAACATCTCCTGCTGCTTTTCTTTTGAACCTGGTGGTATCACCTATGAACCCCACTTGAGGTTCTGTTGGCCTGGTCCCCCCTTCTCCTTCCACCCCCAGGAAGGATTCACTAATATTTCATTGTTACTTCTCTTACATGAGCTGTGCTTCCTTTTTACCCTCCACCATCTTGTCAACAGAATTTGCCACAGGTATAATTTCAATCAAATGTTCCAATCATTTATCAAATAGAGATTCCCATCCCAGTCACTCACACACCAGAAAATCCACAGCCAGGGGCTGTTTTACTTTTACCTTCTGCAGGTGGGGGTCCCCTGGGGTAGCCTTCAAAGGTCAATTTAAACATTCACCTGCAGTCACTGTACATTCAGGTAGGAAACACTTCATTTTTGTGTTCATCAAAAGTGACTACTACCTACACAACAACCAAAGGACTTCAACTACTGCTGGCATCTGATAGGGAATCATGTCCATTAAGCTTCACTCTGAGAGCACTCTTCATACTATTAATGGCAATTCCTTCCCATTTTATTTCATACCCAGTCAACACTCATTAGGTACTGACATACAATAAATCAAATTTAATTTTACCACCAACAGAGTTAATGTAAAATCAATATGTTATGGCTGCTAATGGAGCAGCTAGCCTAACACATCAATAACCTATTATAGGACTTACATTAGGTGTGAACAATTTTCTGTTTGACAGGAAAGCTTCCCTAAATACTTTTATTATCAGATTCAGCTCCCGCAGATATTGCCTTTCTTCTGCAATTTCATTTCTCACAAGGTCATAGTAGTTGAGTTCCCCAGAGGAGGAGGGCTCATCTTCACAGAGAGAAACCAAACCAATGTCATCCTGATCAAACATGTCCATCAAAACCTAGCAAAGAAATTGAAACAATTACATGCAAGCCTGATTTACACTTGGCTCATGTTCAGCTATTCCAGCGTGTTCAGCTAAAGCCTTTGAGTTTTTAATACAATACTTTCTGTGATCACTTTCACCAGGGAGTAATATTTAAACTTTGGCAGCAGAAGGCTGGATCAGTTGCCAGAGCCACTTTGCCCTTTTAAAGTTAGTACGACCTAGAAAACAAGTTACAATTCACACAGAACCAACTTTCAAAACAAGGCATCTTGCATAAACCTTCGACAAAACCCTCCTAATAAAGACAAAATTTAACAGAAATCTCTAATTTTTATGAGCATGAAAACTAAATGTCTTTGCTGTATTATAAAGAAGGAAGGAGCTGTCATGACAAAGTGACATATGAATAATTCCATTTCCTCCTTCTTACCCTGCTTTGGATATAAATTTAAAAAAAAATTAAAAATAAATTGATAAATCACCTCTAGTATTTACCTTTGTATCTGCCCAAAAGATTATTTTAATGCCAACTCCTTACCTTATCAGCACACATTGATACTTTAATGTCCTGCTGGGAGATCTCAAAGTGTCTGATGTTGAAAACATAGTTTCCAGCCAGTTTTAAAATGTCAGCTGAGATGTATTCTAAGACAGCCACAATATACAGAGAGACGTGGTAATCTACCTTGTAACCTAGGACCTCCTGCAAATTGGAAACAAGAGAAAAAAACTATTTATTCCAGAAAACCATTCATATTTAAAATTAACATGTTGAGTTTCCTGCTGAAAGTCAGCTTGTCTTGTGTTGATAATTCACAGTAATGTACCAGGCAGGAACATCAAATGGAAACTTGATTAGCTGCCTCAAAGCAAGTGCCTGCAAAGACTTCCTTGTATTCTGCTACATACTGATGGGTGAAAAGCTACAGAACTTTCAATAACCCTCCTTTTAAAAATGATAGTCCTAAAAAATAGTGTTCCTTCCAGAAAGAGACTTCACTGGAACCACTCTAGTAATAAAATCTTAGTCTTTTATCTACACTTACTGCAGGACTCTGGCCCAAATCTGGACTCTTCAAACAAGAGTGTGCTTCACTGCCAATTCTCCTTGATGGAAAAACTTACATGGAACTACAGACTGCTTGCTCCACTTGTTTCATACTGTGGTCTATCTTAAAATCCCAGAATCATCATGGTTGGAAAGGGCCTTCAAGATCATCATGTCCAACCATCAGTCCTACACCCCCTTAACCACTAAAACATCTCTCAAAGTGCCACACTCCCCCATTTTCTGAACACCTCTGGGGGATGGCAATTCCAGCACCTCCCTGAGCAAGTCCCTCCCTTACATTTGGCTGAACAAGTAAGCTACCTGCATCCTTGCATTACATAAACTTCAGTAGTTAAAGTCTGAACAGAAAAAAGCAAGATGAACATTGCAAATTCCTCGTGACATCCTCTGTGTTCTGCAGAGCACGCACACGGGGCCTCTTATTTATGATAGGACCATCAGGAATAAACACAGGTATTCATGCATCTGAGTAATGTAGTATTATTCTTGCCACATTTTGATGCATCTACAAACAATTAGATTCTCTACTGATGTACACACACATTTAAAAGCAGACCATAGAAGAAAGCCAGTGCAGTCTAAGAAAGTCTTATTTAACACTGTTTTCTTTTCTACCATCTCTTCCCCTCTCATGAATCGTCACAATCTGAGACATTGCACAGAAGAACACGAATGGTAAACCTGAAAAAGTGTTTCAATCTCTGCTTAAGCTTGAATATTGTTTTCTCAGTGCAGCCAGAAACTCTGGTGCAACAATGCCACCACTGGGGAAAAGCGTTTTTTAAGCTATGAAAGAAAAACAGAATCGAGAAAAAAAAGATATGTCAAAAAAAAGAGCAGTGGTTTGAGTCAGCCTGAATCTATTGATCTAGAAGAGAGTAAACACTGATCTAAAAATCAGAGTACTGTTCTAGCATTTAAAAAGCAAATCTCTATGGGCTGGAACAAGGAGCTGCATACCTGTTACATGACGTGACATCTAAGATGGGAGATGGCCACTCTCCTCCCCAAAACCCACCAACAGTAAAGTCTTTTGTTACACCTTTGTAGATCTATTGATTTTAAAGCCAGGGCCTCAGTGACATTCAAAGGTAAATGAAAGGACACTGATACACAGATCAGTTGACAGTATACAAGGAACAGGATCTACTTGTTCTCTCTTCAGTTTTGGCTTCTGCAGCATTTTGAAAGAAATAAAGGCATCAAAACAGTGCTGCTGAAGCAGGTATAGTATCTGGGGTTTATGTATGTTAAAAACTAGTTAGTCGTATTTCGAAGTAGAGGAATATATCAAGATACTGATGTCTAGATCAGGATGAATTTAGGGATCAGTATTTATTACACACCATCCTGTTCTCCTGTGACTCTTTCAGCCAACAAGAGAAACCTACCTCATTTCACACCAATTAAAGAAATACTTTAAAGGTTATGCTGGAGGGCAGTAATACAGCTGGGGAGTGGGAATGGGCAGAAGCCATCAGGTTATTCAAGTACCTTTAATAAAGGATGTATTTTGTCCACAGGTAGCAGGAGAGGGTTTCTTCTTTTTCGTTTCTCTATAGCAGACTGCGCATCAGCGATCGCCCACTTGTCTATGGGGTGAGGAAATGTCTTTTGAACCCGGTCCTGTCCAAACATACAGAGTGCACTTAGATTCACCACAGTAATCAAAGTTTAAAAAGAAAAAACAAAAACAAAACAGCAAATTACTTCCCCTGGAGTATAGACAATTATCCTCCTCCTCAGTGTTTGCAACACATTTTCGTAACTGTTTTTTCCTTCTTACCCAACTCTGCTTCACTCTTTTCAATAATCCCAAACAACCTCCCTTCCCCAAGCATGAAAAACTCCTTCCAGCCTCCTAGAACAACTCCTGCTCTATCATCTTCACATCACAAGAGCAACAAGAAACCTCAGCTGAGACCGAGAGCCCAAAATATAAACAACATCAGGAAGCACTAAACAGTTTACAGTCTAAATGAAAAAAAAAAAAACAAAAAACCAAAAACAACAACCCAACACAAGCCAGTATTGTTCCTATTTCACAAAGGAAACTAACTTGCCCCACATCAGATCAAGTTTATGGCAGAAAAGAAAAAAACAGTGCAGTATCTTCTAGCAAGCTGTGACTCATGAAAAAAGGTGACTGTGACACTTTGGACTCCATCAGCCCCCACACAGGAGCATCTTCCTCACAGCACAGGCGGTCCCAGCATCACAGCCCCCACTACCATGGTAAACTGTAGGCAATTTCAGGCCACTTCTCTTTAAACTCACATTTCAACAGCTTCTCTAGGACCAGGAGAGGTGACCCCACAACTGAACAAACTGCTTTGGACAGCAGTCCCCCAGCTAAACAGGTGCCAGACCTCCATCCTGCTTTCCATCAAGTTCTCCAGGCTTCCTGCTGCAGCCCCCATGAGTCAGGGAAATAAATGCTGAAAGAATTAGTCTAAACTCAACTCTGATGACCAAGTCACTTTAGAAAAACAGGTTTTATCTTAAATAGCATGGGGGAGGGAAGCAGCAATCACATCCCACTGCCATGCCCTTACTCCGCTTGGCATTCCTGATTTTTGCTTTGGACCTGTAACCCAGGACACAATGAGACCTGGACGAGGGTTAACTTTCAGAGGAGAGATTTATAGTTGAGCTGAAAAAAAGTTATGAACCCTATGTCACCCTCTGATTTTCTTGCACATCTTCTAAAATTTAACAGGAGACCCGAGATCTTCTTAGAGGCAGCTTTTAAACATTCGCACGTGGCCATTTCAGCCTTCTGCATCAGCTGGCTGTGCCAGGTAAACATGCTGTGACCTTTCCTCTTGGACAGCAGCCCAAAGCTCTGGGCTAGTTCACCAAAATGAATTTCCTTTGAGATTCCAGCAGGAGATGGCTCAGGGGACGGAGGTAACGCGGCGTGTGGCCTCCCTTCAGCTTCACAGGGCACTTCACCAGTAACACGCTGGGCTTTGCTGGTTCCCAGTGTTTTCCTGGGAACAACTGGAAGGGCTTATTGTCTATTTATAAACCCTTTAGAATTTGAGATTTTAGACCTCAGTCTCATGAATACTTAAAAGGACCACGTTGTGCACAAATAGTTCTATTAACTCCGGGCTGTTGTGTAAATATCTGCGTGATGAACTTCAGAGATCACAACTCTCTGAACAGCTGAAGGCAGCCAAAAGCCTTCAGTCATGGATGCTGGATGCCTCCTGGCAGTACAATCACACCAACCAACAACCCACAACACAAAAGTGAATCCTACTTCAGACTGGAAGAGTCTGAATTTATGAATTTATTTTGGGGCTTGGAGCAACCTGGGCTGGTGGGAGGTGTCCCTGCCCATGCAGGAGGGTGGGAATGGAGCAGATTTAAGGTCCCTCCCAACCCAAACCAGTCTGGGATTCTATGAAGGTGGTCTGCATTTGATTTAAAGTCCCTCCCAACCCAAACCATTCTATGGTGATGGTGATTCTATGATGAATGTATTCACCTACAGAACAAAAACATTTTGAGGGACCTGGTAGCACTATTTAGACTTACCTCTGCATTTTTAAATTAAGTAAGTGTTATGCTGCCAAGAACAATGTTTTATCATTCACAGCTTTAAACACCAGGGATATTTTAAATAAAATTCAGGATTTTGTGTTTGCTGTGATATTCACAACCACAGTTCAGAGAGCTGAAGGTTGTCTGCACTGTGTGCAGTTTTATATACAGTGATTTGTGAAGCACACACATACAATGGCTTAGTTTGGAAGGGACCTTGGAGATGATGTGCTCCATAACCCCCCAAAATTATTATTTCACATGTAACACAGGGTCATTTTACTACGTCAGGACTCAGAAGTAGAAAACTATGGAGTTGGTGTGTAGAACAATCAGTGCTACCTCAGCTGTGTGCTGAAGGGTTTGTTTAACTGGGAATTAGAGAAAGAACATGAAATTTCTCAGCTCCATATCTAGAGTTCAAATCCAGACTCAAGGTAGTAACAATTCTAGAGCTACTAAGGGAGTATTAAAGTTTACTTTTGTTTAATTGTACAATAATCTTTATGCATCAGAATTACAAATACAGACATTGTAAACCAAAATTCTTAATAAATTAATTAACTCAATGCTGAACAAAGGCTGACTGCTGCATCTAGTAAGGACTCTAAAACCCCTCAGGCCATTATTTTGTAAATATATATTTCTTTTTTTAAAAAATGACACACACAGAGAACATTAGATGAGAACTTCATTTTAGTTTTGGTTGAAAACCCTAGACTTATAGATTGATGCAAAATTAATACTCTACACAACAATAATGGGTCACAGCTCCATGACTTTCTCCCTGTAGACTCTCTACTGAAGCACACTCCATTACAGCCCTTGTTTTGTAACTGATGACACAAAACCAGACAGCTGCAATAATACAAGTGCCTCAGTGAGTTCAATAAAGTTCCAGGAACATACAACTTTATTCCCTCAGCTGCACAACCCAGGTCTAACAACAGAAACCTTTCATTCAAAGATTTACTTCTTTTTCCCTGTATATTATTGTCAAAGATTAGGAAAACTTGCAACATCCTTACATTTTTAAGGTAAGATTCAAACAGCAGAAAATCATGCACAGTATTTTGCATTTATAGAAATCATGCTGAAAGAAAAAACTCCTACTGCTTCTATTCTGAAGCCCAGTATAGGAAAATGAGTTTCCTATTGAGTTTGCTTTGTGAAATCTCAACACTACACAACCTCTTAGCTCTTCAGATTCACCTTCCTTTAACCTGAACTGCTCAAAGTATGATAGTGCAGCTTCATGATTCTGAAAGCAGGCACTTGGTTTTCAGGTATTTCAGTCTTACCTCTACATCCTGGACAGTCCGTGGCTGAGCAATGCATAGTTTATTTAGCAGCTGAAGTATTAACTCTTCAATATAATAGAGGGAATCTTCTTTTGCTGAAAGGTTTGGGTGAACCTGTTGCTGAACCTGTCCCAAAAGAATTGAAATAATTAGGGTTTCTTTTTTTTTTTTTTTCCTCATTAAAAGCTGTATTGAAGGAAGAATTGGAAAAAAGCAGAGTACGCCTGTAGGGCTGCAAATTTGCACATTTTTAGTAATTTCACACAAGTCTTCCTGTGTAGTTGAGATGGCAATTCCTACACCTGCAAGTTGGTGCCTCTACTCAATTAAAAAATAAGTGTTCAGCCTTTATGGGGAAATTTCAAAGCAGATTTCTGCCAACAAAGCAGTGAAAACAATCAGTGGGTAATTCTGCAATTACTCATCCACAGAATGAGTAATATGCAGTTATGTTGGTAACCCTACTAATGAGTAGTGGGTGACTGGGAAGAGAGAAGGAGCATGGACCCACTAGGGGAAAAGACTCAGGGACACCAGGGTAAGAGAATTAATGAGTCTGGCAGGGAACTGAATTAATGTGCTGTTAAAATCTCTGGCAATAAAATCCACAGCCATGACACTGGAGGAGAGCTCCAACAACTCTTATGGGATGCCTCGGAACCAGGAAACTATCTAGGACATGAAATCCTGTCTGAAGCATGAGAAAGAGATGGGAAATATCTACATCAAAGAGGGCGACCTAAGCAAAAGTGTTGTCAAAATACAAGGGTGTTAAGACTAGGAAATGCACTGTGAGAAAAGCTGATTTCTGTCCATGCAAGCTAGACAATGGGTTTTATCTTTCTTCATGGAGATCTGTCCTAACTTTCCTTTCCAAGGCTAAACCAGACCAGATAACCTCAAACAGGCAATCTCAGCATGTGTCCACACACACTAAAGGGCCACAACTAATTTGCTGTGGTCTAACATGGCTGTTTTCCTACTAAAAATCCCCCCAGACCAAACAGCAACCCCACCTTAAAAATAAAAAGTACTCTAGTTAATCCATATATGCAGTTTTCCCCGGCAGCTTCTCAATCAGGGAAGTGCTAACTAGATCTTAAACTACAGCCAAAAGACTCATAAATCCTATAATCCAGGGAAATTCCCTGCTCTCCCCATACAAATGATATGTTAATCACCTCCCAAAAAGTGATCTTACATACCTACACTGGCATCCTGTAGGTGGTTTCAGACACCAGGCAGATGGATCAGTAGTTTCAGTAACATCTTTGTGTCATTTTCTGATTCTCTGAGATGCAGGTGGCTCCTTCCCCCAGAGCCAACTCTGGTGACTCTACAAACCCTGAAGGAGCTTTGATGGCTTCCTCCAAATGAGTATCTAATAATGTCACAGCAATACCTTGGAGGCTTTCAATTTGCAGCCCTGAAGGCTTCTGTAAGTCGTGCAAAAACAGGACTCACAAGGAAGCTGAGTGCCTGGCCATGCTTCCTCCCCTGCCTGCCACAGAGGACAGTGGGCAAAGCTGCCTGGGAGCTGGAGCCACCACACAGAATCACTGCTCCACCTCCTTCTATGCCACAGCCTGAAAAAATTGGGGGAACAGGACTGTGCCACACCTCCAGGTGAGAGGAAGAGGCAGGAGGACCAAGTGGTAAAGAGAAAATGTGAAGATCCATGGAAGGGACCACCAGGAGGGGCTGCTGCTTCAACATCCTAGATGCAGAGATGGTGATGACCTGGATGGAGAAGTCTACCAACACCTTACAGAGAGGTGAGCACAGCCAAGGACCACACATTTGATGCCAATCTGAATGCTTCAGGGGAGTGGGAAGGGGGACACAGGATGAAAATGTGAAAATATAGACTGGTCCTGATTCTATTGGAGTTGATAAAGTACTATTATACAGCAGTGGGGAACACCAACTACAATACCCAGAGACACTGTCCTGGGCACTAACTCACCTCCAGTTCTTCATTCTGCATTGACACCCTCCTCAAAAAGCATGGGTGAAGAAACACTTTAAGAAGGCAGTTGGGCACTAAGAGAAAAGGGAATACACAATCTGCTTCTAAATCTAAGCTAACTTTGCTTAGCTTAGTTTTGTGCAGCCCTGTGAGGACCATTCTGTCTTCTGCACCTCCAACAGGAATTTCTCCCTGCTCCCTAGAACTGTTGCACAGCTGATGTGTACACACACGCTGCTGGAAGAGACAAACAAACAAAACCTCAAGAAAAAAAAATAAATATCAAAACCACTCCTTGAGAACAGTCTACTTCAGAGTGCAGGTTTACAACAATAGCCAGTGAATTCCACGTTCTTCCTGAACGTGAGTTCAATTCCCAAAACAATGGGAAACCAGGAAGCGCCGAGTTAAGATCTCACCACGCATCTCTCCGAGCACTACTACAGCAAAAAGCACTACCCAGATAGCTAGGGAAGAAGATAAAAAATTCTATTTCCCCCCCTCAGTGAATCCTTTGTGATGCTGCCCAGAAAGGACGAGCCCAGGAGCTGTGAGAAGATGAGGAAGAGATGAGGAAGAGCTCCCATTTACCATCTCAGATCACTGCCACTCTCCTCCTCTCCCTGGATTTTAACACAAAGAGGTTGCTGCCACACAGAAAATGAGTTCACTTGTAGCTTACTTCAGCTCCCAGGTCTAAGCACCTCATGTCATACCTTCCCCAGCTTCCTCAAGAGCATCTGGACATCTAACAAGGCTGAGGAGAAGCTGGGGAGCACGCAGCCCTCTTCCAACACCCCCAAAGAATCTCAGCTTCAAGACTATGAACAGATAAAGGACTGGAGACAATTTTGTTTGGGAAGGAACAAAATCAGCATCAAAGCCCAACATTTCTTGCTTGAGACAACTCTTCCCAAAAGAGTTAGAAATGAGCTTCTCTTTGAAATGACAGGGCAGAAAGGCCCCAGGGGGGACCTGTGGACTTTAAGAGAAGCTATTTTGACATAGATGCAGTGATTGAGAAAAAACAAATTGTATTTGACTGTTTTTCGCAACAAAAAGATAATTGTAAAAGCCATGCACAGGCTGATCAAATCAAGGCCAGTGTATCAAGGAGAGAACACATATCCAGTTATTTACCCAATCCCTGACTGAAAGGGCTGGTAAAGCAAGGAGGGACTGATAAAAACTATGGAACAAAGCAGGAGGAATTACTGAGGACTGGTTTCTTACAGAAGGTATGTTCACTGATTTCAAGTTCAGACTGAAATACCTGAGCAAGTTGTATTGGCTGACATGGAATACACCAGAGGTAACACAGGGATTAATTTCGATCTGATTTTGATCCTTTAAGGATCAAAACATTTAAACCTACAATGTTTTGCAATAACCAGCAAAAAAAGCCCTGCTGCAAGAACTCTGAGCAGAAGGTATCAGAGAAACTGGATTTTTTTACCCATTTATCTCTGACACAACCCAAGAAGAGTGCTTGAAATCATTAAGATTAGGATCAGCACGACAAACGATTTTTTTCCTGTGTCATTCACACAGGATTATTTCTTAAGAAATGTTGCAAGGAACAGAAATGAAGTAAGAGGTCTGAGTCCTGTCAGCATGGCACTTAGAGATGGCCTTGGGGCCTTTCTGGGGGATATGCAGTTATTTTAAATGGGAGATACTGAGTTGCTCCATCCTTTGCCCCTCTTCTTTACTTCTCCCTGCTGTTCCACTCCTCCATATATTAAATATATATATTTAATAAAAATCCAGTGATGGCTTCACTGGGGGGGCTCCTTCCTATGGTTGTAGCCTTCAGCAGATTTGTCAGGGTTCTCAGAGAGCTCAACTGCATCTGTCCAAGCTCAAGAGGAGACTGAAAAACCCCTTAAAGGTAAACGGAGATCCTCCCTCAAGTCTTCTCCAAGAGGCAGATCCTGCAACACACCACGAAAGCTTCTAGGGAAAGCAGGCAGCTGCAGAGATGAAGTCAAGCTCAAAATTCCTTCTCAGTGAGATTTTAATAGTCCCTACAGGCCCCTGGGAAGAAGTCTGTTAACACAAGATTTTTCAAGGAGATAAACAGTATTAGAACTGGAAACAAACAGATCTTAATTTTTAGAACTGAATGGTCAGAGGGGTTATCTGAAACGACAAAAAGCTGAGGACACAAATACTTGAGTCAAAACTGCAAGAAACTTCTATTTAGCTCTACCTCATGAGACAAATCAGCTATCTGGCTATACTGGCAAAACATATTGCCATGTAATACATTTATTTTGGGAGTAAACACATTCAGAAATCTCCAGTTGTTCCACAGAATGTTAGGGCTTGGAAGGGTCCTTGAGAGATCATGGAGTCCAACCCCTAAGTCTGCAGTGAGGGCATGGACAAAACAAGAGATAATTTAAAAAAAAGCAAAGAGAAAACCCCCAAACCCCTGACATGCAAATTAAGTCTTTAGACAGCAGGTACCACCACAAAGAAATTCATATTCCTGAAAGACAACAGCATCCCACTTCTCTACTCATATTCTAAACAACTATCTTTTTAGGAAACAGAATTCCAGTATTATTCAAGATTTAAGAAAAAGAACTCTAATTTTAAGAAGCCACTGCAAAATCTATTGGCATGATAATGTAACATTTTTAAGCCTACTGAACAAAAACAGGAGTTTAATAAATTGTGTTAAATTTGCAAACTTCAAATGAAATTACTCTCCTTTTCCCACGGCAACTGATCTCTACTTAGAAATTATATATATTTTAGTTGTCTCATATAAACACAGTTATAATGGATCAGCACAAGTGAAACTTTGCAAGGCTGTCTGTATACCTGAGGAACAAAGCATACAAATCTGGGAGACGGAAAAACAATTAGAATATAAAAGTTAAATATTTACTATCACGGGATGGTTACTTTCTTGCCATTACTCCTATTTCTTTGCTCTGTTTTCAAAGTGGTGAGACTGACAAATGCTCCAAAGGCATTTTTAGTCCCTTATCTGGATGATGGTGCAGAGGAAGAGGGGAACAAGCTGTAGTAACTCAAAGGTCTGGCATCTTCTTAATTCAGTGAAAAATGACAGCATCTGTGTTCCAAATTTGAAAGCACAATTATAGGCATTTAGAAAGATCCACAAAGATTCAGAAACTTGAAGAGATATCCCAAATACAAATGCACTGCCAACTTTTCAAAAATAACTGCAATGATTACTAACTCTGTAGCCAGTACAGCAATTTTTAAAGGGCCCTTAGCAGTTGGTTCATGAATTGTAAATCAAATGCAGACCACCATAGAACCCCAGACTGGTTTGGGTTGGAAGAGGCCTTAAAGCTGCTCCATTGCCACCCCCTGCCATGGTCAGGGACACCTCCCACCAGCCCAGGTTGCTCCAAGCCCCATCCAACCTGGGCTGAGACACTGCCAGGGATGGGGCAGCCACAGCTTCTCTGGGAAACCTGGCACAGGGGCTCAGCACCCTCACACCAACCAGTTTCTCCCTCCCATCTCATCTCTCTTTCAACTGGAAACCCTTCCCCCTGATCCCATCCCTCCATCCCTTGTCCCAAGTCCCTCCCCAGCTTTCCTGGAGCCCCTTCAGGCACTGGAAGATGCTCTAAGGTCTCCCCATTGCAGCCTTCTCTTCCAGCTCTCTCCCTGGCTCCAGAGCAGAGCTGCTCCAGCCCTCGGATCATCTCTTCATCTCCCATGCTCCACTTCTGCTGCCTCTGCTCTCACCTACATTTCAGATTTTGTTTCTCACATCTTCACAGCCTTGGCTTTTCTACCCTGGCTTTGTGTCCTTTTCAGCCACACAAAATCTCCCTTCTCCAGCTGCATCTTTTTTGAAGACCTTTCAGTTTCTTATTGACTACATGTTTGTATTTACACAAACATGTATTTTCATCTGAAAACCAGATGGAAAATTAAGTATTTGGATTTTATCCAGCCAGACAAAATACCTTGTTTAAACTCAGGCAAACCCTCAATGAGCAAAGCACAGCCTCTGCCCTGCACTACAGAATGAAAATACCAGCAGGAGATGTGCTGATTGCCCTGCACACATTTTACTTAAGAGGAAACATCTTTCAGCCCTTCCAAGCATCACCTCCCTGAGCCAACAGGTGCTCAGCACTCCAAATCCAACCCTGGCAGGTTCCCTGTTCCCAGTTTTTAACTTCACACGCTTCCCAAGAAGAACCACACACTTAAGTAGACTGAATTATTCACACAGAGCAGTAACTTTTCATCCAGGTTTAAAAATGAGAATTATTACATGAGCAACAACAGGTCAGCAGAGCTGAGAGCAGAGTGAGCTCTGAGACTGGGTTTTAAGTGGACAGATGCAGAGTAAGAATAAATAATGAAAAGCAAAGGTGCATACCTCTAACAGGGAAAAAAAAAGCCCACATCTTAAATTTGGATACAGTGAAGACTTTCAGAGCCATCTCTTTGTGAACCAGAGAGTCACTGAAATTTTATTTAAAAAGCAGGGGAAGTGTCAGAATCCACAAACACGGGCAAGAGATGTCCTGGGCATGTTTTTTCACATGACAAACCCACTGAACTCCAGGAAGGGCAGCACACAGCTCATCTGAACAGCCTGGCAGAGAGGGAATTGGTGAGGTAATTACAAAAGCAAATAACAGACTCAACAGCTTCTCTGAGGAGATTAGATAATGTTTGTGCTGTGCAGAAAGGGTAAGAGAGGTAAAAAACCAGGGAGAGCAGGAGAGGTGGTGGAGAGGAGACAAAGAAACCCTGGGAGAGGTGAGAAGATGTGGGAGATGAGGGAAGAGCAGCAGGTGCTGCCCAGGACCTGCTTGGTCCACAGATGGGGTGAGATGACAGCCAACAGGTCCATTTGGTTCTTCTTCCTGTGACCCCTCAGCCTGGCAAGTCTTAAAGCCAACACAAATGCTAATTTTCATGTTCTGTCTTAACCATGTAGGTAGGAAGCTTTTCTGCTGCTGTCCCTACTACTACCATTAACCAGAGCTCAGATTTAAAATCACCTTCATTTCACTCCCATATTACCATTTACCCACTGCAGATTGCAGTGAAAACATTTAAGACAGACAGTGTAACAGCTGGGGGGAAAAACTGGCAGGAAAAAATAGGATTAAAGTTAAAAGACCAGACCCTTTAGTTACAAATGTTATTTGAGTGAATATTCATACAAAAACAAACAAAATAAATCCAACAACAAACCAGTCTATCATGGACTAAAACCAACCTCAAATGATACCCAAGCACTACTGGGAATGAAAAAAGGTCTGGAGGAACTGGACTATTGAATACAGAAGGCTTGGTAGTGTCCACTTCACAGGGATTTGCTGTTCCTCCTCTAAACTCCAGCCACCTCACACTTGTGAGCAGTGTGGTATGAGGAAAGAACTGGATCTGTGTTCCAAACCTGCATGGGTCTGTGTATTCCACAGGTAATTATCACCAGCACATCCCTTCTCTGCCATTCTCCCAAGCTGAATGTCACAGAGGAAATTATGTTTGCAGGACCTGCAAATATGCAAGGGCTTCAGAGCTCAAATAAATGAAATTTTTAAGAAGCTAAACGACTTAACAGATTTCAAACCTAAATACAACTGTTACTTTCAAGCATCACAACAACCAACTTTACAGTTTAAACTATAATGCATTAACACAGGCTAATGAAATTAGCATGCATTAAATAATGATCTCTTGTAATGACCCTAAAATGCATTCAATAATTCTGACCCAAGGAGGCCTGATCCTGTGATGGAAATCATGCAGGTACCTGCCCTTGGGAGAGCAGTGAAGGAAAGGGGAAGGGAAGTCCCTGCACTGCCCCTCACCACAATCTTACACAAGAGCTGTCTCATTACACCCTAACTCCCACGTGTTTGGAAAGACAGAGAAGCACTGAATCAATGTCCACTCCAAAAACACCCTCAGAATGGTGTTTTCGTTTCTGTCTGCAACATTTCCTAAAAATAAACCCTCTGGTCATGCTCTAGAAAGCAGTCTGGAGCAACAGTGGAGTTGCTTTAGAAAATGCAAATAGTGCCATGATCACATCTAGGTGTGAATACTGACTGACAGTCTCTATTTGTAGGTAAAGGAAAAAACCAAAACACCACCTATGAGATGCTTGTGAATTTCATTTAGAAAAATCAAAGAACAAGGCAACTGACTGCATGGCTCATGTTTAGATAAACACTTTTTCAATTTGCCAGTGGATTTGTAAGAGCATGCACAAATGATAACGCATGCTAAGAACACATCAGAGTATTTTAGGGCAAATAAATCCATATATATATGTGTACCTACATGTATGTATGTATATTATATATCTATGTCTCCAACAACACACTGTGCATTATTTTTAAAAATATACACTAGTTCTGTGGAGTCATTTTGAAATTTTGAAAACCTGCTCCTAAGAACTGGGACCGAGGTTCAATGCAGGTGGTAGTACAAGACATTAAGCATTAATAACATTTTTAGTTACAACTGAGAAAAGCTTTTATGTCCGGTACATTAAAACTGGGACTTTTAGTGGGTTGGTAGCAGTTGTATACTCAAGTGCTATCACTAAGATTCACACTTACTTTTTTTAATAGATATTGAGAGATTGATAGATATGACATCAAAGCATCACTATCAACCTGCAATATTCTTTGAGTTCTGGAAGAAAGTTAACAGTCAGCAGAAACAAGCTTTGGCACAGGATCTGTGCTAGGAAACCCAGTTACAAAACTGAAATTACAGCTTTTAGAAACAGATTTCATAATTTCACATTTCTCCCCACAAAGGCCAGGAACAGCTCAAAACCAACCCAAACAACAAACACCTGGGGAACTGAAAAAGGTGGAGGAAGCAAACTCCCCACCACCACTTTGCCCCCCAGCAGCCACCCACCACAGCAGGAAATCTCCTTCCAAAAAATCCTGACTCCACTGGAGATGGATCTGTCTGGCTGGGGAGGGGGGGAGCAGAGGAGCCCCTTACTCACAGCCCTCTGGAACAGCAGTGTCCATCAGCCACCAGCTCTGGTGATGTTTCCAGTCTCCACATCCTGAGGATTCAACCCCAAGCCAGCCAGGCATTCCAAACGCATGTGATTCCTGCTGGAACAGCTGCCTGCATGCTTCCAGAATTATTCAAAGAGACACTGTGATCCTTTAATAACTAAAGTCAGCTCCCAGATTAAAAGCCTTTCTGAAGCTTAGACCATAGATCTGTTTGAAGTGATTTACTTGCAACAAACAGCAAGTTCAAGTTAACTGTAACCTCAGTGACCAGATGAAAATAGTGTTTTCTTCTGATTCATTTACCTTGACAGGATTTTTATAACAAGTTTCATTATACTCACTTCCTACTTGGGTTTCCAGCACAGCAACAGAAGGAAAAGGTTTTAAGACTAAGGACATGTCTGTAAATATACCAGCTGGAAGCGAAGCAATACACACAACTCCTGTAAAATTTTCAATTTATGAGACTCCAAGGTGGTAGTGCTAGGGATATGGTGATATAAATACAGAGAAAAAACA
The DNA here is from genome assembly GCA_023637945.1 of Phaethornis superciliosus. Taxonomy (NCBI): domain Eukaryota; kingdom Metazoa; phylum Chordata; class Aves; order Apodiformes; family Trochilidae; genus Phaethornis; species Phaethornis superciliosus. The sequence goes on along the minus strand of JAJQWJ010000006.1, from coordinate 40,969,682 downwards.
ACTAAAAACTCAGCTTTAATAATGTCTTGCCAGTTAGCTTAGTTTTTTCCCTAAAATGACCCACATTGGTAAGCACAATTTTGCACTCTCTACTGATCCAGAATACTGTTGAAAAGACAGATTCCTTTTCTTTTTTTTTCTGCATATTAAAGTAAGAACTGATGTTATTTCACCCTTTTTCCCCAACTCATCATTTGCTGACTGTCAACTGCATAAAGTTAAAGTAAATGCCAGGGCTTAAAAGTGGTTTGATAAAAAGAAGTGACTTGGAACTTGCTGAATGCATAAGACACTGGTGAGCTCTCCAAGCATGGCATGGACTTAAAAACAAAGCAAATACTACCTGTTGTCAGCAAACTGTACCTGCTTGATATACAGCTTCACATCTCTGTATTTTAGAATTCAGATTTCTCACACATTACCATACATAAGGAAAACCAAAAACCTTCCTCTTATGCTACTACAAGGTTTTTTTTCTTTTTTCAAGAAGTATTCATTCAAAGGAAAAGCTTTCAAGAATGGGAAATAGGTTGCTGCCTCTGCACTTGCAATATGCAAGTGCTGGAAACCCAGCTTAGAACTTCAAGCTTCAAGTTCAAGAAGTTCAAGTTAAACAGTTCCAGCTGTTTAACCAAAAAGTTTCTGAGGCTCAGACCTTCTTTAAAATGTTCACTGCAAAAGTAACCTCCTTGAAATGATCGTGTCTGAACTGGCTGACAAGCAGAGTTTAAAACATCTTCTGACCAAAACTGTGAACTGTTTGAAAACTGTGCTAATGTTTTATAAATTCTGGTATTAACACAAAATCTGATTTTTCCTGCACACTCGGGATTCAGTGACACACTTTTCTGCCCTCCTAGAAATAAGAGAAATGTTCTCAACTCATTATGGAAGTGAAAATGCAAGCCATATTTTGTAAACAAAACAAGCCATATTTTTTCTGAAAGGTCCTGGTTTAAAAATCTCCACTGTTCATATTGGGGCATTTGATGCTCTAAAGAATATATTAAAACTGACAGCGTCTCCCTAATAGCCTGCCTGCAATAACTGGAACAATGATACAATTTTGTTTTGACTCACTGATACTGTGTGTTCATAAAAGAAATGCACACTACAGTAGGATTGCTTCATGCTCAAGGGTGGGTACTGCAGACAAGGAACTTTCCCAGGAAGAAAAAAAGCTGTCTATTAGCAACTACAATTTTTTACAAGCAGTCACTCGTATCTTGACTTTATTTCCTCTGGTGTAGAAAGTCTAAGGTCCAGCTCTGTCACTTTACAACCAAACTAAATGTACAGAGACATCAAGAATTGGCAAGAGCAGCACTAATCCACCAACCTTTACACTATTTGTATTTCAGAATGATGAAAACACCTTTAAAGTTTTAAATAAATCTTTTGGGTCAAACTGCTGCAGCTATACTTCACATTTGGGTGGATGCTGTTTTGGTCAAGGAGCTGTTTTATATGACCAGGATTAAGAAAAGTCCAGCATAGCATTCTCTGAGCTTTCTGAGACTCACTAAAAAGCAACCACTACAAGGAGGAGGAGATTCAGCAAGGAAGAACAGAAAATCCAGGATTCTTCAGACAGGCGATTAGTGGTTTTTATGCCAGCCACAAGACTACTTAGCTGCCCTCAGCAGCTTTTAATACAAGTGACACTGAGACCCAAAAGAAACGCAGACCTTTGGTAGACAGAATCATTACCCCACACTAGCACTAAATCTATTCTTGGGGGGAAAAAAAAAAAAAAGAAAGAAAAATAGGCAAAACATCACCCAGCTGAGTGCTGCATTACATGGATCACAGTGCTGCCCAGCACCAGAGCTCCAGATCAGTTATTGCCAGACCTGTATGATGAACCTCACCCTTTTTGCAAGGGTGACAAGCCAGTGCCACAGAGCAGGACATCATCACCCCCTCCATGCTCTTCCAGCCTGGATTTACTCCACTCCCTCTGCTTTTGGGGATGTCCTACCCCAGGGTGAGGGGCTGGGGACCACCCTGCTAGGCAAAACATCCTGAAAAGAGAAATTCCTCTCCGTGACAGGCTCAGCTGTTGGCCACAGTGTTTTATCTCATCGATGCAGTGGGCAGTGGTTCCTCTCTCTTCACCCTGTGCCACTGCTGTTTATTTTTTTTTTTTTTTTTTGCAGAAATGCGATGGACAGCCCGGTGTGACAACAGCCTACATGTCACCAGCACCTCAACTGGGTGACCAGCACCCAGGAAAGGGCCCGGAGGAACTGTCTGGAGACATGCAGCAGGGAAAGGGATGGGAAGCTGCCCTTTCATCACAGCAGATCTCGGAAGAAAATCAATAATATTCTCAGCAGCCTCAAAGCGAGTGCCTCGATTAAAAAAGGCAGGGATGGGACTTCTGGCAAGCGCTGGCGAAGGGGTGAAAGGAGAGAAACAGCTTCTGACAGAAGGAGGAGAGCCTGCCAGGCACACACATCCTCACACAAAGAAGCACCCAGGGCAGAATGAGCCGGGCAGGCGGCTGAGGGAGACCCTGCCTGAGCAGGGGTCACCAAGAGGGGTTCCGGACGCCCCTTCCAGCCCCAACCGCGCTGCCGGGAGGGGCGAGCGGAGAGGGGGGCGGGAGCCGGGCAGGGGCACTGCGCAAGCAACCGGACCGAGGGCCCCGCTCCGCAGCGGGACAGGCACCTGCACCCCCGGCACAGGCACCAGGAGCCCGGGCAGAGAGGGGTGTGAGGCGGGGAAGAAGCGTTCCCTGGGGCCGGGGGCCTAAGGGCGGCGTGAGGCGCAGGTGCCGCCCGCTCTCCCTCTCATCCTCCCCGGCCGGACTGACCTTGCGCAGGGCGGGCACGAAGAGCCCCCGCCATTTCGGGCCGTTCTCCTCGCCGAAAAACTCGTAGGGTTGCGGCGGCGGCTGCATGGCGCCCGCCGGCGGCTCCTCCGCATCGGGGCCACCCGCCTCGCCGCTCCCCGCCGGCTACGGAGCCCGGAGCATGGATGGCGGGGGTGTGGGGAACAAGCGGAGAGGAGGGAGCGTTGAAGGGAAAGAGAAGCCGCCGCTCGTCAGGGCCGAGCCGAGCCGCGCTGGGCTGTCGGCCGCCGCTGGCTCGCTCCTCACCCCCCCGCTGGAGCGGCCATCACATCCGGCGGGGCGGGAGGGGCCGGGCTGCCGGCCGCTGGCCCTGCGCTGACGGGGCGGCGGGTGAGGCACCCTGGGCCCCGCTGCCTGCTGCCCGCCGCCCCCCCTACTCCCCTACTCCTCCTCCTCCTCCTCCAGAACCCGCACATGCGCTGCCCGCCCCCTGCCGCAGCGCCCTCTGCGGGGAGCGCCGGGGAAGGGCGGGCGCAGCCCCGCTGCCCGCTTAGGTAATGGAGCTGGGACCGCACAGACACCGTCGTGGTGCGGAGGTTGCGGGGGTTACGTTCCTCTCTCCTGCCCGTGAGGATGAGGGCAGCTCAGCTCGGCTCCGCCGCCATCTGCTGTGCGGCTCCTCCGGCTCCCTCAATCCCTCCCCGCTTCCCGGCGCCTGCCTGGGAACGGCCTCGCCCTGAGGGGAGGCTCAGCCGGGGCCACCGTCCTGGGAGGAGGCACCAGCAGCAGCTGCGGTCTGGTGCTCAGTGACCCGGCAACAGCCTCGTTACCTGGGGCTCTTCTGAACTCCCTGCCCGGGCCCGTTGGCCTTCCTACCCGGGGCTGTTTTTTATCCAGGGCTGTTTTCCTCCCTATTTCGAGGTAGTTTCTGAAGATGCTTTTCTCCCTACCTAGCGGCCTTTTTCCTCCCTGCTCCCCCTGAACAACCCACTCCAGCCAAACTTTCCCTCATTTCCCTTCCGATGGCATTGTATTCAAATCTCACGCTTTTTATACTTTCTCCCCTCTCTCTTCCCTTTTAAGACTTGTCTACAAGGGGAGTGGGTAAATTAAATCAGAAATCCAAGTTCCTCCCTGCCAGCAGTGATCCTTGCTTAGGACAGATTTCCAGCAGACCAGCGCTTGCAGAGGCACTGACAGCTCCTTTCCCTCTGGAAGTCTTAACCTTCCCATCACACCAGAGCAAGCCTGGGAGATTTCCAACAAAATATTTATTTCAGCGGGAAGACACTTGTTCATCCACTCCAAACCATGGCCAAAAAGGTGGTGGTAATCCCCAGTGCAGCTTCAAGGTAACCGTGGTGAGCTCCACAATCCCAGCAGTTCAGCCAGCCAGGATTCCTGCTCTGGAAGGTGTTCCAGGCTGGGTGAACCCCTCACCCAGAGCTTTATCCCAACCTCCACAACCCCAAAGCACCCGTGTTCTTCAGGTTGTGACATTCCTGTTTTCCAGACAGCCTGAACTGCTCCGAGGTGTTGTGGCAGTGGTGAGCAGATGGAACCAAGTGCCATAGAGCAGCTCAGATTCTCAAGAACCATCCAAGAGCAACCATCCCGTGAGTGGTGATACAGCACGGTATCATCTTTTTTTTTTTTTTTTTCCCCAAGGTTTTGATAAGAACTACAACATGCCACACTCTTCCCAGAGTCCCAGAGTTTAGGACTGACCTTACGGTACACTTTTGGTGAATAAATTGGGTTTGTCCAAAGCTGTCCCAATGCATTTATTCAGAATTTCAAGAATTACCATTCCACACACCACTACAGGTCCAGATCAGGCTCAAGACCAGCTCAGTCCACTGCACACATCCCTGTGTCAAGAAAAGCTCTGCAGTGTGATAAGCACAGATAAAATACAAATACTTGAGGAAGGCAAGTTTGGTCATGTTTGTGTGTCCCCCCATGAAGTAATTTCTATTATATGGAGCTATAAACTACACTATAGAGCACATACTAGTGAAACTTTTCTGTAAATCAGGAGAAATATACAGATCTTACAGCAATTTTAAATATTCCACAACATGTTATTTTAATCATAACAGAAAAAGGCACACTTAAGCCTTTAGTTAGTAAGTTAGACCCTTTTAGAAAATAGATTCACACATTTTCACAATTTGTGGGCAACAAGATTCATGGAGGAAACCCCATTATCACAATTCTCTAACATTATTCCTTTAAAAAAGGTTTACATCCATCTCTAAAAATATAAATATTTCACAGAACGCTACATAAAGATTCATAATTTAAAAGATTCAGTTAAACTCTATTCCAAAATAATCACCTCCTGAGAGTAAAAAGCACAGCAGGCTGCCCAGCTAAATGTGCTGACTTAAGATTCATCATAGTAGGTGACTGCTTTACATTTTAATGTTCTTTATTCTGTTAATACATGTTAGGGCCACACCTCGTGTGGGAGGAAGTTGCTTTTGCAATCCTTTTGTAGTATTTACTGTTGATTGGCAACACTTCTGGCAGGGAGTGAAGATATGATTGTTCCATTGTGAAGATGTACCTTCCACAGCCACACAGCATTTCAGCATCTGGAATACCTGAATCTCTGTCTAGTGTTATTGTGGCTAAGAAAAATGACAACAGCTTTTATTTAAAGCTAGCTATTTCAATTTCTAAGTTGCCCTTATATGGAAATCACTTTTCTGGTCAAGTAGATGTCACCAGGAGTAAAAATAAAAGAATAAGAAAAGAGTAAGTCTTTTCTCTCCCCAAAAGCAGCTCACCTGTGTACAATAAAAAACAAAACAAAACAAAACAAAACAAAACAACCAGCTAGCACACTTGACCTCCTATGGTAACACATTCCCTGATGAATGTCTGAGGAGTGCAGAAAGTAACTTTTTTTAAAAGAAAACAATAAACCCAAACTGAAACAACAGTATGGCAAATTGCCTGGTAGCAAACTACCCACAATTATCTGTATTACCCAACATCCTGTGAACATCTGCTTTAAAACTATTCTCAAGTACTTTGTCCCTGGGGCCACGTAATTCTTTTTTGTAGCAATTAGGCAGAACACACCAAGACAGTCACTTAGCTCAGTACCCAATGTGTTTAACATCTCTGTGTTCAGCAGAGATGCACAGACTTCTCTTCCAGGTGCACTTGGGATAAAACTTCAAGTATCAGTGAGAATTCAGGAGGGCAATCAGCACTTTGTCAGCTCCCCCCTTGCCAGCCATGTGAGGAATGGGAAGCCTGCCTGACTCACTGCTCTTTGGGCTCCAAGGGAAGCAGTATACAACATGACTCAATGGAGACAGGTTTCAGGAGCTTCCCTCCCTTCACATTTGCTTTTACAAAAGACCATTTCCACTAGATTGCTCAACATGCTGTACAAAGATAAGCTCCTTTTGCATCACCAGTATTCAAAGAAAAAAAAAAACAACCAACCAACATTACAACCCAAAACCACTGAAGTAGTTTCTGATCAGAGCTGCCTTCCTAGATTTAACTTAAATGAAAAATTACTCTTTAAAGACACATTTTAATTTCAGCTCTATAAAAAAAAGATAAAGAAGATATCGTGATCAGATAGCGTATCTGAATTGCATATCTGAATTGACTTGGATTTGGTAATCCCTTATTAGGCTTATTTGTCTCTGAAATACTCTACATTCATGCAGAAGGCTCTGAATATTGTTCTCAGTCTCTGATAAAGCCCTTAATTACATATCAGCAGAACCTTTACGCAGGGCATATCCTTCTATCTCCATTACTATAATGTAAGATTAGGAACTGCAGACTCCAATTTAAAGGGAGTCAGAGAGAAACCACACAGAGAACCACCCCATGCTTGTGGTTTTTCAGAGCACCAACCACCTCCTCCAGAGAGTGAGGAGGAGGCAATGTTTGGAGCAGAGGCATGGGAAGTTCATGTAGGCAACCCCACCACAGGGGCTCTTCCTGCTCCACCTCATGATCCACTATGATCCTGGGAAACCCCCACAGCTGTGCCTGGCACTGGCTGCTCCTGCTCAGAACAAACCTTGACAAGAAGCTGTTTGCTTCTTTCTTGCAGATGGTGGTACCCCACCAGCTCTTACCAAGCACTCTGACTCTTTTATTCATCAAGCTGGAAAGTTGTGAGCTGGCAATGGCAAACATTTCAAATGCTGGTCTTGCAAGCAACACATTGTCTGTTTTATCTTTGTCATTAAAGGATGCAGAGCTCATCCAGTGCAGACAAGCTGCTACACATACAAGAGGGGTAAAAACTGCACTACACCCATCAAATCAGTCACAATTCAAATCTTCTCTTCACTTCATCTGCAATCATTTTTGCTATGGCAAGGGAGGAGGTAGCAGCAGGAGAAGGGGCATTTCTGACATGAAGGATTCTGCTTCCAATATCTCCACTGCCCCCATCAAATACAAAGTCATCTACCAAATTCCCATCGCTGTCCAATGCCTGAGCTCTCACTCCAGATGGACCCCTGCAAAAAACAAACAAAAAACCCACTTGGATCTCAACATTAGAAAGGAAATGTTTTCTGAAGTCAGAGAATCAATTGTGTTCTGACCTTGTGAAGGTGCCCAGACCAACACAGAAGGCAGACTGTGGAGTCAAAGCCCAGACAGGCTTTGGGGAGAGGACAGGGAAGTTTAACACTTCTAAGGCAGACTGGGAGATGTCCTCACAAGTGTTTTACCATAAAACAAGGGCAGGTAGCCAAGCACAGGATCTTCTCTGTCTTTCCTGGCTGTGAAGTTACTGTCCTCCACACACACACAAGCCTGTCCTGTCTTTTCCAAAAGGAAACCCGTTGTTTTGAAGTCACAAGCCTTGTGAACATCAATTTCATGCCAGTGGTATGTACTGCCTGAGATGGGTTACTCCCTATTACCATGCTTCAGCTTTTCATAATTCCCTACAAATGTTTGGACAGGACCAACCTCCATGCAATTAAATACCTCATCTTTCCTCACAAGTCTCTTCAGTTCCTTAGCATTTGTAAGCTCCTTTGAATTAGTTTCTTCCTCTGCACAGTAAGAACCTGAGTACATTTTTACTGAGATGATTAAACTAAGTCAATATTCACTCAGCAGCAACTCACAGGCTGGCTTCTCCTCTGAACTTCATTAGTGTTTTGTTTTCTTTGTGAAAAAGAAATGTTCAGGTTACTGAATGTGTCACTAGGATAAAGGCTTTTTTCTTTTTAGTGAATAAATCCCAACCGTGAATTTCAGCATATGGATAGTGTAGCAAGTCACATAATTATTCATCAAGCTTGCCTAAACACAAGCAAGCACAATATAAAAGACCTTCCTGTAGGAAATCTCTAAACACTTCAGTGCTTTGGGCATACATTTTGATGGAGGAAGTAAATTGCATTTGCTACTGTAAAAAAAGAAAAAAAAAAAAAAAGAGATTTAACAAGGCACTGTTTGTTACTAACAAGGAACATTTCCTTTACCTGAGTACATCATTGACAGTGACCTCAGGGATGAACTTCTGAAGCTGCTTCACTTGTGCACTAAGAAAAACTGCTCTGTAGATCTCACTCAGTCCATAAGACAAGTTTCTCAGCACAAGCTTCCATAACCCACTGGAGAGAGGAAAAAAACAACCTCAGTATCAAAAAAATAATCTATGATAACTGCAGCCCTGTCAAACTAGCACTAAGAATGCAATTACAGGGCAAAAGTTCCCAACCCCAGTAATCCAATCATGTGTGAGAAATATGTTTGTCCTCCCCTGCTCCAACAAACCTTGTTCACAGAGCTGTAGCACTGCATTTACATCTTTCTTGAGAATTAACTCTGAACTCCAGTCCTTCCTATGTCCAGGATTTTTCTCTGGCCCAGTCAAATAGTAAGAGGCTGAAACCCCACATGCATGAGGGCAGACAGATGTGCTGCTGGGGACTTCTCCACAAATATTCTGAAAAGATCAGCACACTCCTAAAACTCTTAGCTTTGAATCAATGCAACTTGCTGTGTCTATGCAAATCTTGTTTGCTTGCTTTGCTTTCCTCTTCTCATATAAAAATCTATAGACAATGATCAAAGTGCTTTCAACTCTTTAATAAACTGAATGAAGTTGAGCTGTTTGCCAGAAAGCTATTTTGCAGTTCCCTGACCTGCTTTTCAGCCCTCCTTGGATCCTCCCCAATATTTTCACATTCTTTTTCAAGCCAAATTTTAAAAATTGAGCACTTGTCAATGGTCCTTCCTGCCCCTCACAGAGAACCAAGATTTCACTCAGCTTCTACAGATATTCTGTTCATTTATTTTTGTTCATTTATGTCTACAGTTTTATCAATGATTCCCATTGCCTCTGACATGTTTCCTAAGACAGCTTCCTGGCCTGCACTCGTGGTCTTTACTGTATTTCCTTGCACTTGGACATTTTTTCAATGTGTATCAGTGGTCTGATAAAAGTTTAACATGGTGATTCAAACCACTCTATGTTCTCTCTTCCAATCATTCTCTGCAAGTATTTTAATCTCATTTTCTAGGTTGTTTAAAACTTTACACTGCATTTGGACCACAACCAGACCTGGAAGAGCTGCACTAGTAGCAACATGGCTCACCAGTACCCTCTAATGAGCAGCCACATTCTCAAACCAGCTGTGACATGTCTTGGTAGTTCATGAAAATTTGAATGCTACATCACCTGAAGTTGAGTGCCTCAGAGAAGTCCCCCCTTACTAGCATGACTGTCTTTAAACACAACAAAAAACTTGGCAAAAGCAGACTTTTTGACAAGAGTGAGCTTCCATGGAGTAACAAGCTGACATTTAAAAGCCACATTCAGCAGAAAGACAGACATTACCTGTACATTACAGCATCTAAAAAATCTCCAGTGCTGAAGTCAAACAATTTGTAGCCCTCTCTCTTAAAGGCCAGTACTGCATTAGGACCAAGCCAAACACTGCCATCCATTCTTGGCGTGAAATGAAATCCGAGAAAAGGGAACCGAGGATTGGGAACCTAAAGCAGGATACAAAATTACTGCAGCTGCTACAAACCAGGTCAGAAAAACATCCACCCAACTACCCGAGTCAACAAACTCATTTGCTGACTTTGCCAACTTGTCAACAAAAACATCTGTGAAGAGGAAAACTACAGAGAGTTACACTTTATTGTGTGAGAGAGTGCATAAACCAACCCCAAACACTGTAAAACTGTCCTCCCCCAAAATGGAAACAACTATTTGTAAATGAACAAGTAACAAGGCAGTAAATTTGCCATTTCTGATCACTACAAAAAAAATTTGAGTCATACAGTTAGGTCCTGTGCTGGTTCTCCTGCTTGTTAATTATGCAGTTATTACAGGTCACTAATTTAACATTCAAGAACAGAACAGGGCCAAATACTAACCCCAGGTAAAACCAAAAGAACAGAAAGGAAAAAAAGAAAAAGCACTCATGATTTCTCAGGATATAAATCAACCCACAACAAAACCAAGGACATACTGATGCTATTCACCAGTAGTAATTATACCACAATAAAACAGGTTATAAAATATTAGGAAAACCTCAAGAATTCCTGGTTTGCTCTAAACAACACACAGTTAGCAAGCCTGGCTAATGCTAATAATGCTAATATCCACAGTTTCTCTTTTGTTTCAAACTGGAATAGAGTGTGTGTGTGAAGGCTGAAACAAATCTAAGTTGTCTATGTGCAGATACAAATATTAAACACACCTCTTCATGCCCTGGCACTTCAAGAGCTTGAGATATTTAGAAAAGGTGACTACAGAAACAACTGTGCTATTGCCTGAAAATAAGCAAGTATTGGGTATTTCTCAAAAAAACCCCAACCTATTGCTACAACAATTTTTCCTGTTAAAAATGCTTTTAATACCTCCAAAGCCTGGTGCAACCACTGCACAAACTGCATTACATTCCTTGTAACATATCACTAAGATTTCTGCAGTTTTCTAATCTTATTAGCAACTTGGCCATACCAAAAAACTGACAAAGGATAATACCTGTTCTTACCCAGCCATGAAACCAGGCTGGAAGGCACCTTCACATCCCAGCCATCTCCTCCCTCCCATCCCAAGACAGGATCCTGGATTGGTCTACAAAGTAAAGCTAATTCAAAGATGAGGTTGAAAGACAAATACCTAAATCTGTGCTTTGGATATTAGCACAGAAGATTAAACCTTACATCCAAGTGATGAATTATACACTGTTGTTTCCTACCATGAAGATTTATTTTATAAAATACAGGAGAAAGAGTTCTGTGGACATGTGGCAATCATGCTAAATGTTTCATTCCTTCCCTATTAAAAAAACCCAAACAAACAAAACAAGAAAAAGAAACAAAACCAATAAAAACATAAACAAACAAAAAAATGACTGTGAGTTACTTCCACCTGTATACCTCAAGAATTAACAAAAGTAATTCTTTGTCTTGTCAAAAAGCAACTCCATGTTGAGCAGCCTAACAGAAATAACCAGGTAATATTGCCCTTATTTCTATTGTTTTAGCAGTTTTTAGAGTGATAGATAAACAAGACTACATACTGGATAAATATTTCCTTTAACCATGTAGCACTTTTCTGGTTTTAGCACCAAATAATCTCCCCGGAAAGGAACAATCCGAGGCTCAGGGCTGCAGCCACTGATCTCAGACAGGCGGTCTGAGTACAGTCCTCCACAGGTCACAATGTGCCTACAGTAGATTTCCTCACCCTGTGGGAAAAAAGCAAAACAAACCACACAGAAATTAAATGTATCTACTAAAAAAAAAACATTCATCACCTACAGGCCTTGGAAAAAAATCAGTTGTGACCAGAAAGAAAACCAATGATATTTTTAAAAGGTGGCAGATACAGTTAATAATTTCATTTAATTCTTCATAATATTCTCCTTAATTCCCTGGAGATGAAGTATCCTAAAATGGCAAATTATTGGAGAGGTAAGGCTGGGAGAATCTTCACAGAAAAGGGGTGGAGAAGCAAAAAAAAAAAAATAATAGAAAAAGAAATCTTCAACAATTCTCACCCTATCAGGTTTACAAACTGTTATTTAACTCTATAGCTCACAATATTTTTTTCCACATCAAAGATTCACAGAAATACTAAAATGTTTGCATAAAAACAACAAAATAAAATAAATCAGCATTTGGTGAGAGAATCTAACAGATTCTGGAAGCTCCTTTTTAATGAAAGAGCAGAAATAGAACAAGAAAGCAGCAGCACTAACTTTAAAAACTACTGAGGGAGAGCAAAGTTGGGTTCAGGCTTTTTTTTTGGTCTTTTTTTTTTCTCCCTCCCAAAGAAGAGTCCAGATACTCACTCCTAAAGGTGAAAAGGTCCCAGCTACATTTCCTGCACAACATAAACTGACTTGCAGGAATGACACCAGCACATGCACCCATTTTAATCAATTAGTTTGTGGCTTTCTGATGATAAAATGATTCTAAATGCTTCCTTATCATTTTTATAGATACCCTAGAGCAAAATCAAACATGAAAGTAGGTGTTTCTCACCAAATGGATAAGTCATAAAAGGAGTTCTTGGGAACAAGCAGTGTAAGGATGTGTAAATAATGAAGATAAGGGACATACACAGTTGAAGATAAGGGACAAACACAGTCAAACATAAGTCAGGTAGCAGAAGGAGAAAGTTGCCCTTCATTATTATTCCCAGCACACAGTAAAATCTGAGTGTGCTCATATGCTTCCTTTGGAGTTGGTTGCAGTTGTTTTTTTATAAAAGCAGTCCAGCGATCACATGATTGAACAGAATCTATTTAACTTTTTAGATAGTGGATTAATCCACCAGGACTCAACAGAAATTTGTAAGAAAAGGAAAAAATAGCTTTCTCTTAAGCAATTAAACCTTCAGCTTAGTTCTTACCTTTGAGCTCCTAATAACAACTGGGTATTTCAGCCCTGTAATAGAATTGGACAAGAGAAGGAATTAATAGGAAACTGACTGAACAAGCAACTTGTTCCCATTAAGGGTTCTTCCACTGGAAGCTCTCCAAGCTATGAAGCAACATAGCTGACACTGCTGGACATAACTGAATTAATGCTGGACATATTTATGGTTTGTTGGTTTTTTTTTTAATCTTCCCTATGTGTACCAGCACTGATCCAACCTGCATTCCAAGATAAACAAAAAGCACTATCACAAGAATGCACAACCAAAACTCAGCTCAATCTGATTATAACAAAGAGAACAAGCTACTTTCTCTCACTGTTGTTTTCTTCCATCAGCATTAAATGATTGAAATAGAATAAATAAAAAAAACATTCATTCTTTTTTGGAGGGAAAAAAGAGACAAACAAATCAGCTGAGAAAAAAACCATAAGCTTGCTAGATACTCTTAACATAGTTTTGCCTTTTATCTCTTCCCTATGAAAAATAAAGGGTCGGAAACATTAATTCAGTTAAAGCCAATGTGTTTTGAACAAAATATTTGGCAGGACTTTGGTAATGTAGGGCAAAAAACCACCTTACCATCTTTACTTTCTGAAGAACTTTCTTGACTCATCTCCATGTTTTTAACTTCAAAATCAGTCAAGATGGTCCCACCTGCTTCCTGGAAGTCTTTAGCATAGGACTGAGCCACTTGTTTATAGTTCACAATGCCAGTGTATGGAGAATCCAGGGCCATCAGCCCCTGGAACAGACAAAGCAGTGAGGGGGTGTCTCTGGACTCTGGTCTTCCCTACAAAGGGTATTTCATCTGGAATAATGTGCACTGCCATGAAGAAAGGAGTGCTGCTGTCTCCCCACCCTTGGCTGCTCATTCCTCCACGTGCCAGCTCCAGCATTTTGTGTTTGCTGACAACTAATACAGTGCCAACTGCTTCTGGTGGATTAAGTGGTGGTGTAACTACAGCACAAACAAGTCTGGAGAGCCCTGGCTTCAGCCAGTATTTCCTTCTTTTGCACCTGGGACTCTGTGACTCCAGCTTCAAATGGTCACCTGGGAGTTCCACCTGCTGCATGGCTGCTGCCAACACCTCCTGTGAGGCTCAGAGGTATCATCTCCACACTGATGGCACTGCAGGTCAGAAAGTCTCCTCTGAGTTAGGTAACAGCTTAGGCTTGTCCTAGCAAGGTTCAAGCCCAGCCTGTAGAATTTTTAATGTTTCTGAGGACTGTGGTACTATCTTTATACCAAAAAGGCTCAGGTTTTCACATAATTTTTATCATGCTAGATGGCATCACAGTATTTTCCTATAAATCCCTTACCCTGCAGAAGGGTTCTTTTGCTTGGATTTCTTTTGCTCCAATCAGTTTCAGACCTGGGACATTGTTCTGCAGCCCTCTTTCATACAGAGCTTTGAGTCTTGGGATTTCCTCTTGTTCAACAGCTACAATCAGCTTCAGAAAAGAAGGTAAGAAAGCAAACCAGTGAGCAAAACACACAGATCCAGCTCAGGTTTGGCATCAAGCCTAAGCTAACAAGCAAGCAGCAGTGAATGATTGAGCACTGAGTTATAAATCAACAGGGGGGGGAATGTGGTTTGTGCCATTACTTGCACAAGATTCTATTTGTACCTGCTATTACTGAGGAAGCACTAATATATTAATGATGGTGAAAAAGAAATGTTCAGCTGTAGTTTATGTTACAATCAATGGATAATACTGGCTAAAAATACCCTGAGACTAGAAATCTGAACATGAGAGTATGGCTCTAAAGAGACACTGGGATGCTTTCAAAATAAACCTTAATTTCACTCCAGATGAGTAAATCTGAAGCACTCTCAATTTACCTCAAGATGTACAAAACTCAAGCAGCCACAACATGAGACTAAAGACATGTCCTGACATGGTGCCTCAACTGAACTGCACCAGTTTTGCTTCACTTCATGTAAGTTAGCTCACAGCCACCACCAGAGATTCATCCAGGCTATGAATCCTCTGTGCCAGGCATGCCAGGCCATCCTGTTTCCAGGCCCAGCTCAGGTTTGACACCACAGGCATCTTTCCATCAGGAAGGCACTCCAGGTAAAACAAACCATAAAGCCTCAACATCCTCCCTGGAATAAACACTGCTGGGGGAGGCAAGGTGAAAGAACACAAAATGAGTGTCAGCAAAGGAGCAGCAACGCTGCTGGGTCACTGCTAGCTCTGCCCAAGCTCAAACTGGTTCCTACAGAGTAATTCTGCTCCTCTTGGCATCCTCTTGGTGCTCTCAGTGAAGAGCAGGCTCCCAGCTCCAGGTGTATGGTTGCACAAGTCCACAGTGCCATCTTGTGACAACCTCTGCAATGGAGGAAGCACAGCACGGACACAGCTCTGAGCACATCCAGGCCACTTCCCCAACACTGCCCAAATCCAGGGATCTCTGCTCTGCACCCCAGAAATGGGAGGGATCTGCACCCAGCTCCCAGCAAGTGCTGAGTTAGAAGGGCTGGAAGTGCTGCTTGTCACAGCAGATGGGGGCTGCACTGCATTGTTAAGAGCTAGGCTCATGTTGCCAGAGATGTTTATGAGCAATCCCAAATCCTGGGGTGAGTTCTGGGCCCCTGAGGACAAGAAGGACATTGAGGGGCTGGAGTGTGTCCAGAGAAGGGCAATGGAGCTGGGGAAGGGTCTGGAGCAGAAGTCTGCCCAGGAGCAGCTGAGGGAGCTGGGGGTGTTGATCCTGGAGCAGAGGAGGCTGAGGGGAGACCTTCTGGCTCTCTGACACCCCCTGAGAGGAGGTTGGAGCCAGGGGGGGTCGGGCTCTGCTCCCAAGGAACAAGGGATGGGACAAGAGGAAAGAGCCTCAAGTTGTGCCAGGGGAGGTTTAGGTTGGAGCTGGGGAAGAATTTCTCCCTGGCAAGGGTTGTCAGGGCCTGGCCCAGGCTGCCCAGGGCAGGGCTGGAGTCCCCATCATCCCTGGAGGGGTTTCAGAGCCCTGGAGATGTGGTGCTGAGGGACATGGGGCAGGGGGGGCCTTGGCACTGCTGGGTTATGGCTGGACTGGATGTGACTTCAGGTGGTTCAGAGAAAAGCTGACTGTCAAAAACTGCAAAGGGACCTTCAGAGGTGAACAAGAGACTAACCAAATGGCAGATGAGCTCCAATGCAGATAAACGTGGAAATGATGATGACAGAAAAAGCAGTCTTAGCCTCAGGTATAAAATAATGGAATCCAAGTTCAAAGTTATCACTCAGGACCAAGATTTTGTGGTCAGATAAACAATCCTATGGGAACATCAGCTAAATGCCTGGTGAAAACTGAATGTTGAGAACACTTAGAAGGATACAGGATACTATAGAGAACTCTACGATGTGACTGCAAAAACTCAGCCTCTGACCACACCTTGAATGCTGAATGCAGCTGTGGTTCTCATCTTGTGACAAAGATGCAGAGAAGTCAAAACAGTGCAGAAAATTCAGACATGTTGGGAAAAGCTTCTCTAGGAGGAAGGACTGAGCAGGCTGTGACTGACCACCTGGGAGGGATGGCTTTGAGGGAGGAGGGGATATAAAATTATGAGCAACGTAGTGTCAACACAGATCAACTGTCCCTAACACAAGGGCTAGGGGCCATCAGATGAAGCTTCTAGCAGGCAGTTTCCAAATGATGGCACTCTTGATGCAGTGGGTTGTTGATCCCCATATCAACTTTGATGCTCATCAAAGTATGCACTGATGCAAAAACTTTTAATTGAGTAACACTCAGAAGAGAAATCCATTGAGAGCCACTACAGACAGAACAGATCAGGCTCAGAAAATAACCTGAGCTGAAAGCAGTTGGAAGTTGGGAGAATTAATAATTTGCTTGTCCTGTTCTCATTCTGTGTTCAACAGACACTTCCAGAAATGGAATACAGGGCTGGCCAGACCCCAGGCTGAAATCAGTACAGCCACTCCTCACTCCTCAGCATTTCAGGTTGTGTTTGCTGGATGTAATATGGCATAAATGCATGGAGCTGGGTGACATCTGGAGCTATTTTCAAGTCATGGAACATTTTCAGAACTTGATATGCCAAGAAGTATGGCAGGAACATGATGAGAGCCTTTGTGTTCCTTGGAACTGCACAAGTGCCCCTCCATGGTGCTTGGTTTCCACCATTTCCACCTTGGCTTCCACCATTAACCCTGACACCTGGGCTACTTCAGCTCAGCCCCCAGATAAAGAGAATTATTATTCAGGCCCAGAAAAAAAACCCCAAACCAAAAACATTCTATGATTCTATCATTTTCTAAAAGGAAATTATTTGAGTTGATGGAAAGAAGAAAAAAAAAATGCATCCTGAGGGTTGTAAGTGCTGTAGCAACACCTCTCTTGGGAGAAAGACCACAAGAAAGCCTGTGCTATACATAGAAAGGTACATTACAGGGTCTCAGATTCCAAAGGTAAAGTAAAAACTGCAGAGCAGTTCCTATACCTTCCCACACTGTTTATATGGTATTCCCTTCTGGTCACAGTACTCGTAGCAGAGGGCTGCACCCTCCACACACAGCTTAGCTTTCAGAGATCCAGGTTTGTAATAAATTCCACTGTGAATCACACCACTGTTATGTCCACTCTGGTGATGAGCTAAATAGAAAGAAAAATACATTACTAACATCCATGTTCCAGCAACTGGTTTATACCTTAATTACTTCAGCTGTCAGAGGAGTGAGCAATCTGAGGTCCTGCCCCAAATCACTGTTGCAACAAAAGATGTTCAAATAAGGTAACTGCACAGCAAACACAATTCCTCCCTGGGTCTCAAAAGGCTAGAAAAATACTGACACAGCAATGCATGGTTAATAATAAACCATCACAGCTTGCAGTGTGTTGAATCAACAGGAGAAACTGAAAAGAAAAAAATCAGAAGTTTTTCTTCCAAGAGCTAGAACTGCAGGCCAATCAATCAACATTTTACATGCTAATTAATTTTCAGAAAATAATTTTTAAAAATTAAAGGTCTCCTTAAAGGCCCCATCTAACATAATGTCTGTGCAGTTCTCCATCTTTTTGCACTGGTAGGCTTTTGGCTTTTCAAATATTTGCAAACTGGATTAGATGGCTATTTCCTCTTTGTAATTAAGTAAAATAGAGGTTTAAAATAACATAGATATTTTTTCCTAAAATAAATTGGACAAATTCTCCTTCAAATATTGACCCCCAAAGGTAACCACTGCTTTGCACTCACACAATTGTTAAGGACTTCTTCCATGTCTCATCCAGGGAAAAAAAAAAACACTTTCTATCATATATGCAATACCTCAAGAGCAATGCATAGCCTGGCTGGTGAAGGTACTGCCACTGAGAGCTTTGGTCACAGGTCTCATTCTGAGCTGATGTGCTCCCTTGGGGCTGCTCCTACCTACCCCGAGTGATTGGGTATCATCATTGAGTCCTTGGTGTGAAAAAACTGCTTGTGGGGAACCTGTGCTTGTACTTGAGCAAAGCAGAAGAGTTTTCAGTGAAGCAGCAGAGCTCATTCTTTCTTATTTCAAAGCCAGGACAGATGCCCAGGTGCGGAGTCCCTCAAGATTTCCCATGTCAGCAGGCAACACTGGGAGCTGTGCCTTTTGCTCCAGCCAAAGCTGGGTCAGCAACTTGGGATATTTTCCCAGTCATCCCTGTGGTAACTCTTTACCTTCAACCTCCCATGCCAATGGGAGCACCTCACACAGCACACACAGGGATGTACAGGAACATGGGGAAAAAGACTGTGGTTTACCTTTTTGGCATTTAATCGCCAGGTTTAGACTTTGCCCAGACCAGCAAATCCTGGGCATTTTAAAGTATATCTCTACATCCCAGCTCTTTCTCTCTCCAACCATCACTATTTGCTGTCCCTTTTCTCCTCAAGTCCCACCAAAAAGCCATTCTGGCACCATCCTCAGCTCATCCAGACCAGACCTGCTCTTGTCCCTTTGCAACCTCCACTGCTCCTCACTCGAGTCACAGAATCACAGAATGTTTAGGTTGGAAAAGACTTCCAAGCTCATCTGCTCCAACCTTTGACCGACACCATCATCTAACTACTAAACCATGTCCTTAAGGACCGGGGCCAAATGCCTTTTAAATCCCCCCCGGGATGGTGACTGGATTAGGTGGCTATTTCCTCTTTGTAATTAAGTAAAACAGAAGTTTAAAATAACACAGATATTTTTCCTAAAATTATTTGAACAAATTCTCCTTCAAATATTGACTCCCAAACGCCTTTTAAATGCCTCCAGGGATGGTGACTCCATCACTGTCGATGTCAATCACCCTCCCTGTCCTTTTCCATGAAAATTCCTGCTGCTGCTGGAGCTCTGGGACATTCAGACCTGCTGCCTTCCAACCCCCCAGCACCAATGTTCAGACTTTCTTGACTTCAAGTGCCAATTTGAAGTCCTAAGAGGGGAATACGGGCCGTGACAGCTCTGCTTCTCCACTGGAGGATGTATCCTGGGTAAAGGGAGGAGAAAAAAAAATAAAATCCCCTGTGGGGGGAAAGCCGAGGGGCACCGGGGAACGAAGCTGCTCTTCCCGCGGGGAATCCATCACCCACTGCAGATGCACCCAAAAACTGAGCTTCCCTTTCCACCTGTGTTCAGGAACCACCGAGGGTTCGGTGAGGAACCGAACTGCAGGAAAAGCTGCGGGAAAGCTCTCTGGCAGCCAGACAGCCGCAGTGCTGAGGGGGACTCCATACCCAACTCCTGCTCCTTCTCCAGCACGGCGAAGGTGAGCGAGGGGTACCGCCGGGCGAGCTCCCGGGCCGAGGCCAGCCCCACGATTCCCGCACCCACTACAGCCACGTCGAAAGTGCTGCAAGGAGACAGACACAGCCGTAAGCCCTCCCTGGCAGCTCCCCCTGACCACCCCGACCCGCCTCCCGCCACGGCTCTGAAGGGGAAGCCGACGTTCCCCGTCCTCATCCCCGTCATGGCCGCCCTCCCGCTGTGAGGTTAGGGCTGCGGGGACACGCCAAGGAAGCAGCGGGGCTCAGGCAGGGCCGCCCTCAGCTTCCAACCCCGCCGCCTCACCTGCGCTGCCGGCTCTGAGCCCGCCACAGCCCCGCCGCAACGCAGCCAGCACCGCCCGCCCGCTGCCGCAGCACCGCCGCCGCCATCTTGCGGGCGGTGAGGCACAGCGGGACCGGGACCGCCTCCTCCTCCTCCTCCTCCCTCGCCGCGGTGAGCAGCGGCCGGGGAGGACTGAGAGGGAGAGTTGGCCTTTAGGTATGGTTCGCTTGCTCGTCCCTTGCGGGCAGCCCCGGCGGGGAGGGCATCGCGGGAGCGCTGGGTTGCGGCGAAGCCCCTGGGCGGGGCGAGCCCTGAGGCGGTGGCGGGGCTTCCCCTGATGGCGCTGATCCTCACGGGTGCCCCGGCAGTGAGCGCATAACCCCTGCGCTGACAGCCGGCTGGGCCTGGAGGGGAAGCCGGGCCTGAAGCTCCAAAGAGTGTTTGCCGTTCCCTTCTCTCCTTTACTTCTAGGACATGGCGGTGTTGGGAAGGCTGACGCGGCCGGGCTGCAGCCTCACCAAGCTGCCGCCGCCGGGCACCTCCAGGAGCTTCTGGGGATGGCTGAATGCCGTCTTCAACAAGTAAGAGGGGTTCGGTGTGCACAGGTCAGTTCACGGGCCCAGGTATCTCGCTGTGCGGTTTGTGAAGCACAGAGAATGGAGTCCCAGACGAAGAACCAAGTTTTTCTTGCCGTCAGCACTTTTCTTTCCCCCCAGACTGCGTGTTGATGCTTGGCAGGGGTTGTTTTGTACCTGTTCCTGTGGCCTTTTCCCCGTGTTGGCCATGCATGCTGGGATGGGGATTCTTTCCTTAAATTCCAAGTCTTCCTTTGACCCCTAACTGCATATAAACGAGAAGCAGAGTCATGCCCCTTTGACTCAGAAAACCATCTCGGCAGCCTATTGTTCAGGCTGCGTTTCAGCCGTGCAAAGATTTCACTTTTCATTTTAGCCAGATAAAGCCTTTCTCTGCAAAACCCTCTGCCCATAGCTTGTGCCAGTAGCTGATAGTTTTGCTTTGTTTTGCTCCGTGCAAAGGGTTGCATGGTGCAGCCGATGGCTGTAGTGGGGTGGGAAGTTCAACCAGGCAGGAGTTTCTTCCACGTCTCTGCTTCTGCCTTCAGCATTCCTCACCAGACTGAGAAAGAGAACCTTTTCCTGAGCAGTCCCAAGGATTTTAACTAAGTCTGCCTTTTCTTGAGAAGAAGGCTTCAGGAATGACACACATGTGGCAGGCAGTGTTCAGGTTTTCTATAATCAAAATATGTTTGGGTGGCAAATTTGCAAGCGCTGTAAAACCTTACTATGGGTAGGGAAAGGTGGTTTTTATTTTTACACATGTATGGAAGGAAACAATTGGAAGGGTCAGCATGCCGAAGTCAAGTCACAATTGTATTCTTCTTTTCCAAAAACAACTACCATTTAAAACAAGTTTTTTTAAAAAAACCCTTTCTACCTTACACCAGACTGCATAAGACCCACAGTCCAAACAATTGAATAGAAACCACTCCCAGCCAAAAACATTCTTCCTTTTCTGCCTTCTTACCACATATTTGTTGCGCAAGCATTATTCTCATCAAGACAATAAATCTCCCAGCCTGTGGAACCCCTGTGGGTGCTCTCTCTCTCCTGGCAGGGTGGACTACGAGCGCATCAAAGCTGTTGGCCCTGACAGAGCAGCTTCGGAGTGGCTGCTGCGCTGCGGGGCTCTGGTGCGCTACCAGGGCCACCAGAAATGGCAGCAGGACTACAACGGCCTCCCCACGGGACCTGTGGAGAGATACAAGATAGAAGCAATCAATGCCACTGAATCTTGCATCATGTACAGAGGATTTGACTATTTGGGTAACGTAGACAACAGCAGTGGAAAAATTGGACTGTGTGTATCTAGCGCTTTCTGGCTGTGTCAGTACACCAGCTGCCAGGTCATTCTCTTGTTTCTTAGAAAGACACAGAGAAATCTTTTGGAACACTTTGGGTTTGTTTTCCCTTAGAAGGGCTCTACAAATATTCAGCAGTTCCTAAGGTTTTGCTGGAGGTGTGGTGTGAAGCAGAACGAGATTGGGAACTTCGTAAGCCCTTGTCTGAAGTGACAGTAGCATTGAGGACATGCAGGAGAGCATTTGCTGTTGCACTGAGTTCATAGATAAGTAGTTGGTAGCAAAAAGCACTACTTTAAATAGTCTTCTAAACCAAGTGATGTTTTGGGTGCCTGTGAAGTTATACTGCTCATTCTCTAGGCATTTATGAGGGCTTCAGAGATGAAAAAAAGCAGCAAGCTTTCAGTTTCTTACAAAATAAAAAAGAGGTTGTTTCAGATCGTCTTTAAAGAATGAAAACCAACATGGGGAACAGACCATTTTACCTTTTTTATTAGCAAGGGGCCTTGGGCTTCTTGGCAGTAGTATGTTTCTAATTCAGAGTCATTGTTTATCTCCCCAACCTTTAGAGTTGGTGTTTTTTTGCTGCCTGCCCATGTCAGAGCTTTTGGCATCTTACCAAAAGGATACAAACCCTGGGATTTCCATATATTTGAGGTTACATAAAGGGATTTTAGAGCTTCATTGTGTGTGATGGCCTCACTGTGGAGGAAGGTGTTCTGTGTGGTCATTGAAGCCGTTACTGAATTGGTGAATGAGAACTTGCTGAGTACAGGTTGTTGGTGGTATTCTGAAGCAAAATTTTGTTTTTGTCTCTCTAGATGGTCTTGAACATGTCACAGAAATCAAGCTGGAGAAGTGTGTTTACATAGAGGACCAGTGCCTGCAGAGGCTCAGTGAAACAAAGAACCTGCAGAAGAGTCTCCTCCAGATGAAGATCATCTCCTGTGGGAATGTCACAGATAAAGGTGTCATTGCACTCCACAAGCTGACGTACGTGAGCTGCTGAGCTCCTCTTGCTCCCTGGCTGTCACCCCCCCCACAGCTTGGGGATTGTGTTGCCTCAGGAGATGAAGTCTGAATGTTTCTGCCACACTTCAGACTTGTGGGGTGGCTGGGTTTGGGGACTGCTACTGCAGGAAAGGTTTCTTCAGGTGTGGTTAGAGACAGCTCTGAAAAGTCTTATGGCTTAACATATGCATATTAATCAGTCTTTTAAGGCTGAGGGCAGGGAGTTGGGTAGGACTAGGAGGGCCAGAGTCACCTGCTGCAGTACATGGATCCATAGCTGCTCTTCTGTCCTTGGAGTTGAGCCCAGCTTTCCCATGTACACATGAAGTCAGGCAGTATTGATTGCTGCAGAGAGGAGAGCAGGACATGTGCTCTCTGCCAGCACACAGCCTTTGCAAGGGCAGTGCTTGTGTGCAGCTCCCTGGCACACGAGGTGGGTTTTGCTTGAGAATAAGGAACTGAAGTTCACCTTGATTTCTACACTGGGGAGGGGGGGGGAGTCCAGGATCCCTTTTTAAGCAATGTAGGACAACTTCTAGTGAGATAAAAACTTCAAGCACACACTTCAGAAAAAAAAATTTGTTAGAATCTTAAAATACTCAGAGTAACAATGCAGGATAATCCTTTGTCTAACTTCGGTGTCAAGTCAAATAGTAGTTGCTGACTTTTCTTTTCAAATACTTACAGGAACCTTGAATATCTGTATCTGAGTGACCTTCCTGGAATAAAACAGAAAGAAACTACTGTTCACCTCCTGCAGCAGGCACTGCCAAACCTGGAACTGGAGCTGGATTTGGAATAAACACAGCTGCACGTCACTGAGGTGTCTTCAGTTTCACAGTATTTATCATACGTTGCATAAATGAAGTTGTAGCTGCTACTGTATTTTCTGGTATGGAAGTCAGCCCAGATCTCCCAATCCAGCCTGAAAAGCTGGATGCAGCCTTTTGTGAAATTAGGTTTTAAGCTTAAACTATATGGTGAATCAGCACCAGAGCAGGTGGGTTTCTGCGCAGTAATTTTTTTGTAGGAAGCTGTTAATACATCAGTAAGTTTTCAAATATTTTATTGCACAGAAATCAAAGTGCACAGTGTCAGTGGGAAGAGGGACAGTGCTGTGACACAGCAGCACTGTGCACTTTCACTGCGTGGTGGTGTGGGAATGAGAGCTGTTTGCTCTCTGGGAATCTCACCCAGTCACTGGGTGACAATTTATTTAATAAACTTATTTACGGGCTTTTTTTGCTGTTTTTCATGCTTTGACTCACATTGTCTTTGTTTTAAGTGGAGCTTAAGTAAAAGGTGAGCTGAGGAACTGAACATGGCTTTACCTGGGGAGAAGCAGGCTCTCCTAGACATGCCCTTGCAGACATTTTTGCTGTAGCTGATACAGACTAAATGAATTGTGTGCACCTCTGCAGCTGCATCCACATCACTCCTGCTAACTAAGCAAATGATTGACCCTCAAAAGAGTACAGCATTTTGAGTCAAATTCCTGGCTTTGGTGGCAGGGCAGAGAAGAAAGTAGATTTCCTAGGGATGTCCTAGATGTGGCTACCTCTGCATAACTGAAAGTCTCTTTTCTTACCCCTGGCTGTCAGCTCGTTCTCTGCAGGAGGTGATGCCCAGCAGCAGAATGGGTAACATCTGCACAGGCTGCAGCCTGGAGCTGATCCTCTCTGGTCTCTCCTAGTGCAGAGCAGGCAGAATCAGTGTCCAGACATGAAGCTCCCTCCAGGAGCTGCCCACTGCTCCCAGTGTCTGGGTGCTGCAGAACCTTGCACACCAACAGGATTGTATGGCTGAATATCTCTACAAGAAGTACTGGCACATCAAAGCTTGCTGAGGGTAGCCAAAACTACCTATGGACACAGTGCTCAGGATTAAAATACATTAAAATATCATATGAAATAAAGGATTGGCACACTCTGTGAGGATATGGTATCTGGCCCATTGAATTGGCTTTTACTGTTGTGGAAAACAGAGCAGTGCTGGGAAAAGAAAGTATTTTTGTTCTGGTTTTCAAGTAGAAAGAGGATCTTCCTTGTCCAGTAGTAAGATTTTACACAGTAAAACACATCTAGTAAATTGGGAAAACAAGATAAATTTCTTTTATTCAAAATCAACACAATATTACATTGTGAGATTACAGAAAGCTCAAAAATCATTCTATTACATATGCTTAGGTAGGATTTCTGCCCGTGTCTGGTCAATGTTATAAATTATATTAATGAATTATTTTTGATGAAAATTTTTGTAACACTGCAGGCAAGGGACTTCACTACTGACAGAGCAAGTAAAAACAACCTCATACTGCAAGAAATAGGCACAAACTGAAAAAACTAAAGCAGCAATGGTTTCATTGTTTCTATGTTCTCCAAGTGACAATGCTTGTGGAGTTGTCTGTTGTAACCAAGTCATTAGCAGTACTTTTCATAATTTGTGATCTATAAATGCAGTACCTAAAGCAGAAGTATCTTTAAAGCAGGTTTCTAACTACCTGGAGCAGCTGGGTTGCCTCTCTTCAGGCTT
Organism: Phaethornis superciliosus; assembly: GCA_023637945.1. Taxonomy (NCBI): domain Eukaryota; kingdom Metazoa; phylum Chordata; class Aves; order Apodiformes; family Trochilidae; genus Phaethornis; species Phaethornis superciliosus. The sequence continues at coordinate 40,944,530 of JAJQWJ010000006.1, read as the reverse complement.
GGCTCCACAAACACACAAATCTGTCTTCTACTCACATCAGTGATGTGTTTCCTGCTCCTGCCAGGCTCAGGGACTCAGCCCCAGCCTGAAGCTGTTTGACACTGTGGGACTCTGGTTTGTTTGGCAAGGCTGCAGCTCTTCTGCCAGGTCTGAAATATGGGGCATAGATCATAGAATCCCAGACTGGTTTGGGTTGGGAGGGACCTTAAAGCTCCTCCATTGCCACCCCCTGCCATGGTCAGGGACACCTCCCACCAGCCCAGGTTGCTCCAAGCCCCATCCAACCTGGGCTGAGACACTGCCAGGGATGGGGCAGCCACAGCTTCTCTGGGAAACCTGGCACAGGGGCTCAGCACCCTCACAACAAACAATCTCTTCCTCACATCTCATCTCCCATCTCCCCTCTTCCAGCTGAAAACTATTCCTCTTGTCCTGTCACTCCATCCTCTTGTCAGAAGTCCCTCCCCAGCAAGAGTTCTTAAATTAATTCTGTAAACACTGGGTTGCAGGAATCCTGAACCAGTTCACAATTCTGACACAGTGTAACCACGTAAAACAAAAACAAAAACTATTTTCTTTTCTACACAGAACATGGATTAACATGAGCCTGGAGTTCCCTGTGCATCATTTTCCTCCCATGAGTGACTCCAGCACCTTACTTCACAGACCACATTTGGATATGTCATAACATGGATGAACTTAAGTTTTCCAGCACACATCCTCCTTTTCTAAGTTCTGAATGACTCAGAACATTGAACAGGGTATAGTTTTTAATCGACCATCTGGTTAGATGTTGGGGAAATGGTAGTTTGATTTCCTTGGCTTGCAGCACTTCTTGCTGTCCAAAGCTGGCAGAAGGTTGCTGCTGGTGAGCTGAGGCAGGTGCTGGAACTGAAGCAAAAGTGACAGGCTGTGTATTTGAAATGAGACCAAAGAGGGCATTTCATTTTTCAAATAAGGAATAAAAACTAAATCCTGTTCATAGAGTAACCCTGGATTTTTCAAAGTAGGAGTGGTAGATCTGGTGTTCTAGGATTGATATGCAACCACTACACCTTGTGTAAGGTTGTTCCAGTCATTCAGGACAAGAAGACAGAAACAGCTTCTGTGCTGCTTCTCCCCAGTGACTCTGTAAGGCAGAGTTCAGGTTGTACTGGGTTACTCTTTACCCAGGAGTTTCATTTTCTCCTCAGGCTAAAACTAAGATGGGTCCAATGCAGAAGGTCCAATGCTCTCACCCTTCACTGCCAGCACAAGCCCACCTCCTGGGAGCTGAGAGGGGGATCCACTCCCTCCCCAGACACACAAAACACTTCTATGAAAATGTTACCCCTGGCAGGTGCTTCCCAGTCAGCCTGGCTGGTTTCTGAGCTGTTTTTCCCTGTTCTTTCCCCAGATCTGCTGCCTTCCTCCTGCTGTCAAAATAGGGATGCTGCAGCAGCTGCTCACACGTCTGCCTCTCTGCAGGGTCCATATGAAGGCAGCCCTTGGAAAAGATGGAAGTAAAAAGGAGACCACATAAAACACTCATTAAACAGGTGTGCACAATTCCACCTCCCCCCCACAACCAACCAGTGTTCACACTGACACAGGTGTTCATCTTTGGGGGGTTTTAAAATGAATTGTAAGCATCTGCCTTTTCAGTCAGCAGGAAGGTGGTGAAGCAGCTCACACCAAACAATCACCAGAGTGCAGTGACAGAAACTGCAGCTGGAGGGGCAGTTACAGTTGTAAGGTGTAGCAAACCAGTGAGCCCCCAAACCCAGTCAACCCCACAGCTTCCATTTGAACACCTGTCTAAAACAAGGGGATCCACCAGGCACTAGCTGCCTTCTTCTAGTGTTCAGCACAGCCAGAGCCAGCCACAGCTGCACCTTCTTCATGTCTCCATCCTCACAGTTTCCATTCTCTGCCTCTTAATAAGGGAATAATATCTTTTTCACCTCCATGGTAAAGAGGAGTGGATTAGAGAGAACTGGATTTTAAATCCTCTCCAAATTGCCTCCAGCTCTTATTTTCAATTAATCTCTGATAATTCAGTATCCAACTCAAGCCATTTACCAGCTGATAAGCAACCCAGCTGCATTTGCTCAGTCTCATTGCAGAGCTCCTCCACCAGCTGCAGTTTCCTTACCTTCATGAGAGCTAAAGCAGAGTATGAAATATTAGGGAACTTCATTTCTAATGGCTCCTAGAGGAGACAAAAACAAACAGTGAGTGCACTCATATTAGCAAACTTTTCATTCGTCAGGGCAGAGAGAACCAGCTCTCCATAGCACCAAGCCCTGTACCCTCACAAAATGCATCTGTCACTTCATGGGCTTAGAGGGAGCTGCCTGGCACTACTGTGCCATCCAAAGGGAGAAGATGGAGCAGAGATTAACCATTGGTTTGACTGTTGTTATGTTACAATGTCATCAGAGGGGCTCATCCACCTCTGAATAATATTCCAGCACACATGGGAAAAGTAGAGGGCAAAGTTTTTGGACAGGGAAAAAAATGCTGCATGGCAAAGGACTGGTCAAGCTGAGGAAGAGAGGGTTTTCCAGCTCTAATTCCAAAGCAGACAGCACGTGTATACTCTGGGCAGAAAAAAGCACGATCATTTCTCTGTCCTTGTGTCCTTAGGCCTGCAGATAGATTGCTGCTTAGTGCTAGGCTCAGGGGAACTATATCTGGAGGGAGCTCTTACCATGCTCTCTGGGTCTGGAATTCTTACTCCACTGAAGAACTGGTTGGTGCTGAACACTTGCTGGTGCCTGGGAATAAGATCCCCTTTCACCAAGAATGAAAAAAAACAACAATAAAGTTGGATTAATTTGTTGGTTTTATAGTGCCTGCACTGAACAAGCTTAGATCCTCTTAACAAGGCTGACACATGAAGAGATGGGGTGCCATCGAGTGAGCTGATTAGAAGTTCTTTTGTGGAAACTCCTGTCCACCTAAGGACATCAGTGATCCCACAGCCATGTGCCTGTGCTGAAGGACAGCCAGGGCAACAAAGCTCCAGCTGCCCACAGCCACAACTGCCCAGGGCCTCATGCTGTAAAACACCTCAAAGAAATTCCACTGGTGGGTGCAGTTTTTGGAGCAGGAGTACTGTGCATCTTCCAGGCTCTGAGTGCTGTGCAGCACAGCAAACTGAAAGTGGCCACTAAAGTGGCTTTTATAATCTGTGGCTACTGAAGTGGGGGGCCCTGAAAAGCACATATTTCAACATATGATCATAGAATGGTTGAGGCTGGGAGGGAGCTCAAAGCTCATCTCCTCCCAGCTCCCTGCCATGGTCAGGGACACCTCTCATCCAGCCCAGGTTGCTCCAAGCCTCATCCAACCTGGCCTTGAACACCTCCAGGGAGGGGGCAGCCACAGCTTCTCTGGGCAATCTGTTCCAGAGGCTCAGCACCCTCCTCCTGAAGAACTTCTGCCTCAGATCCAGGCTGAACCTCTTCTCCTGCACTTTCAATCCCTTTCCCCTTCTCCTAGCACTGGACACTGATGAAAAGTCCCTCTGCAGCCTTCCTGGAGGTTCCCTTCAGGTACTGGAAGGCAGCTCTAAGGTCCCCCTGGAGTCTTCTCTTCTCCAGGCTGAACAATCCCAGCTCCTCAGCCTCTCCTCCTGGCAGAGCTGCTCCAGCTCCTGGATCAGCTTTGTGGCCTCCTCTGGAATTCTGTCTCCTAGCATCATAGCTAGAGGGTGCTGTGCAAACACCTACAGCATCTGCAACTCCAGCCATGCCACAGCACTGAGCTCCAGCACTGAGCTCCAGGATCTTTCCTGATGTGTTGAGCAAGATCAGATGAGCAGCTCACCCACCCCCCTGCTCACATCAGAACCCAGGGGCCAGTCCTGGGCTCTGGTGAGTACCTGGCAGGAGCCACTGTTTGTTTTGGAGGTGGCATTGTGGGCACACTCAGTTGGCATGGGCACTGCTGGAGTGCTCAGCTCCAGGCAGGGCCAAGCAAGGGCTCTGCTGGCCTCCTGCCACACTAATGCTGTGTTTCATCATTTCCAAAAGGCAAAGGGCTCCAGGAGGGAGCCAGACTGCATAAACAGTCTTCTATGACTTGCAGGAAGGGGACAGCCTAACCACAAGTGTTCCAACTTCATTAAACTTTAACTCGTATCAGGTAAAATTCTCTTTTTTTTGTACACCCCTGAGGATGTTGTACAGAAGAGAGTTGAAATGCAGCACCAGGAGGTACATGCTGTAGCTTTTCCCCAATCCAGCTTCATGGTCCTTTTTTGAAGGTTTGAGCATCTCAGAGCAAGGAGAATCTTAAAATGCACCTCTGCTACAAGGAGAGGCTGAAGAGCTGGGATTGTTCAACCTGAAGAGAAGACTCCAGGGGGACCTTAGAGCTGCCTTCCAGTACCTGAGGGGAACCTCCAGGAAGGCTGCAGAGGGACTTTTCATCAGTGATGGGACAAGGGGAAAAGGATTCACGAGTCCTGTCAAAGGCATCAGGGAGAGCAGGGGGGACACTTACCCAGGGTTCTCCGGATGAGGTAGAGCTGGTCAACGTCAGACTTGCCAGGCCAGAGGGGGACTCCGGAGAGCAGCTCTGCAAAGACACAGCCTATGGCCCAGACATCCACGGGGGGCCCGTACTGAGTGTCTCCCACCAGCAACTCCGGAGAGCGGTACCACCGGGTGGCCACGTAGTCTGTGTAATAGTCACTGGGACCAGCTGGGTGGGGGTCAGGAAGGAGAGAAACCAAGAGGAAGGTGGGATCAGAACGATGGAGATGAGCCACCAGTCGTTACTGTTGTAAGGGTTAATATAAAATGCCTTCTACTAATCGTCTAGTCGGATATTCTATTGACCTGATAGAAGCTAACACAGAATGCTTGTTTAATAGAAGCTAAGAAATTGTTTAGGTAGTCATCACCTTACAAGGGAAATATATGTGCTAAACTGATAACTACAGCAACCTTGAGATAAGAAACAGAACATGTTATCAGCTTGGCTGAAGACTGAAGAAATGAGCATGCCCGGAGAAGAAGTGAAAATTTTACCCAGAGAAAGACTTTTGCTTCATCTTTACTTCATCCCCACAACCACCACCAGGAGACACTACACAAGTACAGGAGGGAGGAGATTATGAAAATGACCTCTTGGGGCTAATTTTAATAGGAAGAGGGAGTAGGTGATGCATATGTATCAGCGTATTGCGAAATTTAATGAATATGTAAAAGGTCCGTGTATATAGCAAAAGCCGAATTGCGAGATGGGTGCTCAGGGATTACGGAAGGGATTATCCCTTGGTGTGTCCAGCACTGAATAAACAAAAATTCCCTTCTCTAGAACTTTCCAAGTTGTAGAGTCGTTTTCCACAAGTCATGACACATGTTGGGGCACCTCCTGGGCCCACAGGAAGAGGCTGAGTCACTGGCCACTAGCAGAACCCAACTTCAGAAAGCCTGAAGATTTGGTAAAAATCAAGACCAGATTTTTCTCCAAGTGAAACCATGCAGAACTCCACAGCAAGGGCCCTGCACCAGCCAGTGGGCAGTTCTCAAAGCTCACGTGGTTTGTCTGAACAAGACCTAAAAAAATATACCAGATTAGGGGGTTTGTTGCAATGGAAAATGTGATGCCATTGTTTGCAGAGACAGTGCCTTCTGCCAGAGGAACTCCTCCTGTCAGGGAACTCCAGCTGTGTCTCCAGCATTGCACAAGTGACACTGGGCAGCTCAGATGCCCAAGGTTGGCTTCCACCTCCCAGCACCAGCAGGGAGCTCAGCTGGAGTGTGTTTCCAGAGGCATCCCAATGTTTGGGCTGGCTCCCTTTAAGGTGGTTTGGAGATCTCTACCCAGCCTTTGGCAGAGCTTCTCTCTGAAAACATAGCAGGCTTTACACAGGGTGATTTACAAGTCCATCCGACAAAGGTAAGTCAGTCTGTACTGGTGTGGGAAAGCCTGATCCTATGATGAGGGGAAGTGGTTTTAAATTAGAGAAAAATAGATTTAGATTGGATATTTGGAAAAAATTCTTTCCCAGGAGGGCAGTGGAACAATGGCCCAGGGTGCCCAGGGAGGTGGTTGAGGTCTCATCCCTGGAGATATTCAAGGTGAGGCTTGAGGAGGCTCTGAGCAACCTGATCTAGGTGAGGGTGTCCCTGATACTGCAGGGGGGTGGCACTGGGTGACCTTCAGAGGGACCTCCCAACCCCAATTATTCTGATTCCATGACTTTAATTTGAGCATTCAGGTGCTAGCAATCCATGTAAGTAGCAAACTGACACTCACTCAGTATGCGAGCAAATCCAAAGTCACAAAGTTTGATGACTGAGTGCTTTGTTATCAAGATGTTTTCTGGCTTTACATCTCGATGGATGCACTGTAAACAGAAAAAAAACAAACCCACAAGGTTAAAAGCAAATATTTAACCTAGCCATCAGATAAAGAACCTCCTAATTAACAGAATCATAAAATCCCAGACTGGTTTTGGTTTGGAGGGACCTTAAAGCTCCTCCATTGCCACCCCCTGCCATGGTCAGGGACACCTCCCACCAGCCCAGGTTGCTCCAAGCCCCATCCAACCTGGGCTGAGACACTGCCAGGGATGGGGCAGCCACAGCTTCTCTGGGAAACCTGGCACAGGGGCTCAGCACCCTCTTCAGCTATGTACCCCTTGCCTGTTGCCTCATGAATGTTAACCAGGCAATGATTCCCAATTAAAAGATCTCTTAGCAGCAGTTAAAGCCATGTCCTGCTGGGCAAGACAGTTACCCTGCCCATACCCCACCTTCAGGATGAGACACTGTGGGGATCCCAGCTTCAGCTGCACTGGCTGGGAATCTGTTATCCAGAGGAGCCAGGTTTGCACAGCAAGGATGGTTGGTAATCTGCCTCTGCAAACCCAACTCACTGGATAGAACTATGTGTAACACTCCTAGTGAGGGGCTCAGTTTTGTGAGTATTTGGCAAGATCTTAATGAGAGGTGGGGAGATCCTCTGGGAGCAGTTATCATGGAATCCCAGAGTGTCAGGTGGGAAGGGACCCCAAGGCCCATCTGCTCCAACCCTTCTCAGATTCTTGTTGATCTGAGATGTCTCAGCACCCCCTGGAGCTGAGACTTCCAACTTTCCAGAGGGGGGGAATCCACCCCTTCCCCTGGGAGACCATTCCAAGCTCTGACTGTCCTCATGGGGAAACATTTTCCTCTGGTGTCCAATGGGAATCTGCCCAGGAGCAACTTGTGCCCATTGCCCCTTGTCTTGTCCATGGGACTCCTTGTCCATAGGGAGTCTCCATCTGCTCTGTACCCCCCTTTAAGTCCTGGATCATGGGCAGGAGGTCTCCCCTCAGCCTTCTCTTCTCCAGACTGAACAGACTCAGTCTTCTCAGCCTCAGTTCTTGGACCAAGGTCCAAGTTCCATTTACTGAAATCTAGTGGAAGAGCAAATGGTTTTGGTGGCAAAGCTCACAGCTGAGATGAAGGCTATGGTTTTGATATGGATTTCATCTGCCCTTGCAGCTGCCAGAACCTGGTATTCCTTCTGCTCAGCACAGGCAAGACACATCCAGAGTGCTGTGTCCAGCTTGGGGTTCCTCAGCAGAAGAAAGAGGGGGGAATATGAGAGTGACTCCAGTGAAGGGCCACTAAAATGATGAAGGGATTGGGTTATCCAGCATTCAAGGAGAGGATGAGGAAAGTGGGACCATCATTCAGCCTGGAGAAGAAAATATCTCAGGCACGATCTTCTAAATATGGTGAAATATCTGATGGGAAGAAGTAACAAAGACCAAGCCAGCCTCTCCTCAGTGGTGTCAAGTGAGAGGAGGAGAGGCAATGGGCACAATTTGAACACAGAGGAAATTCCATTTAAAGTTAAGCAATATTTTTTTTTTTTTATTGTGAGGGTAGCTAAACACCCAAGTAGGTTGCCAGAGAGTCTGGGGAGCCTCCATCCTTGGAGATACTAAAATCCTGACTAGAAAATTTTGTGAGCAGCCTGCTCTATCTGACTCAGCTTGAGTGGGAGGGCTGTTTACAGGATTTCCAGAGGTCCCTTCCAACATAAACAATTCTGTGATTCCTGGGAGGTGATCTTGCTTGCTGAAAGTTCACAACAATTTAATTAGGGCTTGGCAAAGCGTTTCTGCTGATCAAGCTAGCAGAGACCTTCACTTCTTCTGCCTATGAGTGAAAGGTGTGCTCTCCTGAAATCATCAGAGTTGAGCTCATGTTGCCCCTTGCCTACCATCAGTGGAGACACCTTGAACTTCTCTTAGTTAAGCTGGTGGGAAATGATTGTGTCTCCTCCTGAGGACTGAAATACTGCTTGTTAAACCAGTGTCATGGAGTTCCAAAAAGGACAGCTGCATAAAACCTCATTACCTGTGAACTACAGGAGGTCAGACTGCACTATCTCATTGTTCCCCCTGCTTTAAAACCCCACTAAATCTTTCAGACTGAGTGGGAGAACACAAAAAAGAAGCAAAACAACAAATCTTGGAAGCAGGACAGACCAATGGCCAAGTTCCTGTGGCTCATCTGGACATAATTCTCCCAGCAAAGACAAAACACCCATTCCAGAGCAATCTCCAACTCCTAAATCTCCAACACTGGCAGATAAACAAACCCAAAGACAATGACAGCTGAGTTTGCCCAAACAACCTCTCCAAAAGGCTTCCTTCCTTCCCTGCTCCTTAAAGCATCCCCACTGCTTTCTACAAAGTATTTACCACGCATACAACACACACCTCCCTCCACAGAGTAGAGAGGGGGGGTGTAAAACTGGTTTACTGCATCTCATTTTTGACACTTTTCAACTGGTGTCCTGATTCAACAATTCAGGTCTCAGCTGGTGAGATATTGAGCCAGTTTTCTAAACACCAGCTGTAACATGTGGCACAGGGGACACCCCAGGATATATTCCTGTTCAGCCTGGAAATTTGTCTGAGGTCATCCCTTGACAGCAAACCCAAGGGACCTGTGTGACAGTGATGCAGCTGTTGTGGATGTGCACTAATATTTCAGCTATATGTGTCCTGTTGAAATTTCATCTGACTGCTTCCCAGGAAAGGTCTGTGATCAGGAACATGGCAACAGAACCTCCATCTTCTCCAAAGCCACGTCCTCAACCCTCAGTGCTGCTTAGGGAACTTACATTGTGTTTATGGCAGAAGTTCACAGCTTGGAGGGTCTGCCAGGTTATGCTCTTCACTAGATACTCTGGCACCCTGTTTTAAAAAAGCACATTTTTATTTTGGCCATTAAGTCCAACTTCACTATTACAGGAAAAAAAAAAGGCGGCTTTTGAGTGCTAACATTTTACAGGGATCTCTGAGCAAAACCATCAGGGACCAAGTCAGAAAACTCAGAGAATAAACACTAGGTGCATTTTCTTGCTATAAATAAGTTATTAAAAATACATAATAACCTTCAGTTCATTGATCTTCCACTGCAGGGAACCAGCAGCCCTGGGCTGCTGCTGCTGGAGGCTCTTTGTACCTCTTGCCATGTCTCAGAGCTGAAGCTGAGCTCTGCCTGCACCTCTCTGCAGAAGCAATGCTCCTCTGTGAGCTCACACTTCAGGGGAACATCAACACCACTTCCAAATCCAGTCAGTGCCATGAGATACAAGGATTTATGGCAGCTAAGAGTGTGCCAGGAGGTCTGGTACCACTCAGTCACAGCCAGCAAGAGGCCAATGGTGACCATACATCAAGTCTGTGTCAGATCCTGCCTTGTGGCTGTGCTTAGCATCCACAATTCCCAGCAATCCTCCAGGAATGCCAGCAGGCACTTCTGCCTCTGCAAAAGCTCTGGGAGTTGGAGGGGGTGGGGTATTCAGGGCAAAGATGGATGATGTGCAATGGGGTCATGTTACTGAGTGTCCAGAGTGGAGAGGTGACCAAAATGGGGAGGGGAAGGATGTTCCTACAAGAGTGTAAAGCATCACCTCCCCTCCCCTCCAACAGCTGGCACACATTTCAGAGAACGAAAACCTCTCTGTTAAAGATTCAGCCTCCTCTCCTCTCTTTCAGTTACTGTGCAACAGTTCTGAAACTTCCTGGCCTGTCTGTAATGGAATTCAACAACCCCAGGAAAGGCAGAGGTGACAATTTTGGCACTTTCAAGCTCAAATCCAACCTTCTTTCATATGCTTCACGCTGAAAAGCTTCTGATTCATCATAAAGAAAAAAAAAAACAACACATAAAATAAAAATATGGAGTGAGCCTGCCTGTTATTTAAGGTACCTTCTGCCATCAGCACTGAAGGTCTTGTGCTGACACTGCTGTTTCAGTGCTAGAGTTTCCTTGCAGAGACATCCTAAAATGGTGTGAACATCCCAGAAGACCTGGGGATGAAATTGGTCAAATGGCCTGGAAAGATGGTGCAGAGAGGATTGTGCCCACCCATCTTAATCCTGCCCACAAAAGACTTGACCATCTGCCATAGAAAAGATCAAAAGCACAGCATGCAGCCAGGCATTACATGTTTGTTCACACTGGAGTTGTTCTGATGAATAGAAAGCAAATGTGAAGTATTTTATTCAAACAGGATTATCCATCATCTCTTCAGATTCCAGGTGAATGGGTTCAAACTAGGCTGAAAGCTGCTCACCAGCTCACCAAGCTATCATCTGCTCTCAGCACTTCCATTCTCCACACCAGGGAGAAAAAGAGTAAAAGGCTCTTGTTTACCCAACCCCCAATTAGTCTCCAGCAGACAATTCCTTTAGCTCCAGGCCTGTGAAATGATTGATGAACTTCTGCTTAGCATTTCCACAGCAACCAAACCACTGTGAACAATTAGGGACAATGTAGTCAGTGGGAGTGTTGTTTATCATGAGTCAAAAGAACAAACCCTACCCTGGAGAATGCTCCTTCTGCCCCTGGAGCTCACACTCAGTGCAGGTACCTGATGGGAGCAGAGGGTGTCTGACCCAGGAGGTCACTGAGGCTTTGCAGGGAGGTGCAGGCACAGCTCCTGGGAATTCCCAACAACCACCACCTCCTCCTTGGTGCAGAAACATGGCTGGAAGTCACTGGTCCCTCATACAGGTCATCACCACAGGCTGTTTATTTGGGTGCTCAGTGACACCAGCACCCACAGGGTGCTGTGCAGCACTCCCAGGAGGGGTGGGAAGGAGGGCTGCCCCCAACCCACCTGCCCCCCCTCTAACCTCTTGGCAAGGAGACACCAGATCCTCCTGAGCTAAAGATCACTCAAACACTCCAGCTCAGCTCCAGTCTCCTGGGTGAGCAGCATTGCTCAGGAGCACTCCCACATTCACACACAATTCTTTGGGATGTCATTGCTAAACCACAGCAACAGAGCGAGTCCTGGGCACTGGGGTGGGAAAGCTCTCCTGTAATTAATGAAATTCCTCAGAAGATTCTGCAGAGACACAGCCAGCCCCTGACTCCTGTGCTCACAGGTCCCAGTGGAAGGCAGCTCACTCACCCCCGAGGGTGCTTGTCCAGCTCATGGAGAACTGTGTGCTCACAGTACTCAAAGACCAGATGCAGCCTCCTCTTCCTCCTGAACACTTCCAGCAGGTTGACCAGGTTGGGGTGTTTCAGTTGCTGTGACAGACAGGAGACAGACCGGTTAGTTACTGCATGGGGGGATAGAGAAGGGTGGGGGAGACAAGACTTTCACCCAGAGGATCTCAGATCCTTGAGCTGAAACCTTCTGTACAAGGACAGTACCAGGTGAGGAAGCATTTGTAGCCACAGCTCAGCCTGTGGTGTGGTTATGTTAGGAAGTGACCATGGGCAACAGGTCAGCTTGGCTTCAGCCAGTGCCTCTTAGAAAAGAGGCTGATAGCTACAGAATTAATGGTGGTGCTCACAGCTATTCTGGCAGCACCCTTCATTGCACACATCCAGCTTCTGAGTGCTCCCCAGGGAGAAGAGTTTGGGAAATCACAGAGTTATGAGCTTGGTGGGGACAAACAGACATTTAGGAGAAACCAAGCCCTACTCTGAGAAGTTAGGGAGGAGGCCTGGGACACCTCTCAGGCTTGGTACCACCTCCATTCTCATCATTTCCTTACCCACTTTGCAAAAGCTGGTCAGGCACAGAGCATGGCTTGTCAGAGTGCTGAAACCCCCAGCAGTTAGAGCAATCCTCTCGGGAATTGTGTGCACACCATGTCACCCACTCCCTTCAGCTTATCCCTGTGGAGCAAAGTACCTGCTTGCCAGGTGTCTATGAGGCAAAGCCCACTCTGCCAGCTCAGACTCCACCACAGAAGCCAGAGAGCTGCCAGAACTCTGGTATGGCCCCTGCCCTCACCACTCTGTCACCTCTGCCAGTTACAGGTTGGTTGTACAAAATCAGCCTTCAGGAGAGACTTCCAGAGAGCAGGGGACAGTCCTGGCCATCCTCATGTGGAGCTGGGGGCTTCTGCAGGGAGTGCATGGGGTCTGGCTGAGCTGGGGTGGCTGCAAGGGGACGAGCTGTGTGAAGCAGCTCTTCTGCAGGCAAGAAGGGGTTAACCTGGCTGTGTGGGACCTGGAGAGGGTCCCCTGGCACCCTCATGTCATAGAATCATAGAACGATTAAGGTTGGAAAAGACCTCTAAGATCATCAAGTCAAACTATCAACCCAACACCATCATGACAGTGATGTCCTGAAGAGCCACATCCACACGTTTTTTGAACACCCTCCAGGGATGGTGACTCCACCACTTCCATGCACAGCCTGTTCCAGTGCCTGACCTGTTTCAGCAAAGAATTTTTTCCTAATATCCCATCTGAACCTCCACTGGCACAACTTGTGGCCCTTTCCTCTCATCCTCCCACCAATTATGTGGGAGAAGATACCAACCCTCACCTCTTGCCATGGCATCTCCCTGTCCCTTGCCACCAGCCAGGGCTCTCTGGGCAGTGGGGTTCCGTGGGATGATGTGCAGTGCCACTGTGACCCTGCCACTGCCCCCAGCCATGTCCCTGTCAGGTAGCACAGCAGTTCAGAGAGCAAAGTTTCAAAGATGCTCAGTGCTGGCAGGCTGCTGGCAGCACCAGGATGGGCTTCCAATCCCTGCCCCATGCTTGGGTGCCACAGCTGCCATCTGCACACAGGCCAGATGTCCTGCCAGGGCTTTTCCTCAAAGTTATAAATGCTCCCGTGCTAAGATGACAGGGACTATTTTCTCTTTTGCATGACCTCTCAGATTTTTCTCCCCTCTTTTGCAGTGTCAGAGCAAACAACTGTGGCAGCCTCCACATGGAGGTCTGGGGAGACAAGAGCCTTCTGGAAACAGCAGGCATCAGGTTTCCACAGCCACGGCTGGGGTTTACATAGAGACAAGCTCTGTTGTCACCAATTTCCAGCCTTTCCTATGGCTCTGAGATCACCCAGGGTGTTGGGGCTCTCAGCCCTGCTCTCCCACTGCACCTCCCGTGGCTCCTGGCCACCCACAACCCTTTGTCAGCACCCTATTTGCTGTGCAGAATGACAATTTATCAGGCCTTACATGTTTTACTGATGAAACACAACCTCCCTACACCTTTGACAAATGCTTAGTTTGTTGCCTAAGCCGGGAAACACCTCAACAAACAAACAAACTGTTACTATTTGCAGAGAAAAAGTTGAAAAGATAGTCCAGCAGGTCTGCACTTGTTAAAATCAACAGAGCCCTGACACAGATCCTGTCCTGGATGGCTGCAGCAGTGTCAGCTTTGGACACACAAGGGTGAGGTGTTTGCTGTCTGCATGACAAGTGACTCCTTGATTATTTTCCTTTTCAGATCTTTAATATAATTTAGTTCTTAAGGCACCTGCTGCATTGTTTACTAAAATGACTCAGTGGTGTGTCATGTCTGCTTCAGACAGAACCAAAAATCAGGCTGTTTCTCCCCAAAATCTAACTGATAAATATGCTTCTTTTTTTTTTTTACCTAGTTGATGGCTCTTCTAGGAAGACACACAGGCTTATTTTGCTTCTTTCTGCAGCAGGCAGAGAACTAGGACTTTATATTCCTTTGACAAAATATTAACACCACTTATTTATACACAAGTGCTCAATAAAAGACAATCTCATAGCACAAAAGAGATGTGGGGACACAAGAATTATTGACTGCTGCTACACAAACACCATCAGGCAGTGATGTCTGGGAACAATGTCACCCAGAAACCAAGTGACTATGAAATTGGGGAAAAAAGATTTAAATAAAATGGAACAGCTTTCTCCTTGAATCCCTGTAAGGTTTTGTTAACTCCCAAAGCCTCAATGACTGTCTATTAGCATGCATGGTGTCTACCCTGAGCTGCACAACTCTTGTAAAAAAGAATCCTATTGGAAGTTCTTATTTTAAAATCTATAATAAGCCAACAGGGTGTTAATATCTTTCTTTCATCAGTTCAGTGTCCTAAAGCTATGGTTTTTCTGCCTGGGAAAGCAAGCTGGAGATGTAGTGGAAGTGTATAAAATCATGAGTACCTTGAAGAAAGTGAAAAGGGAATAATTCTCTGCACTACTTGGAACACACAGCTGAGGGTACTGTATGCCATCACCCAGCAGCAAGTTTATAACAAATAAAAAGAAATATTTTTTTCACACGACACATTCCTAAAGTCATGGCACTCACTGCCTCAGGGAACCATGGATACCAAATGAATACACCAATTCTAAAAGAGATGGAAAAAACTCTAAAAGTCTATGGGTGTCTGCTACGCATGAAGCAATGGGTACTACGTCTGGCTATAGAAACTCTGTCCAGAATCTGTGTGAAAGAAAACCTTACCCCATCCTCTTTCTCCTGTATTTCTTATCATTTCTGCACACATGGGGGAGCTGAGGTGTGACTGCTGCAAATGTTTGGTGTTATCCAGAAAATAAACACAGAGGCTGAGGACACGACCTATTTCAATGTTAGTTTGAGTTCTCACACTGAAGTAAAATATTTCTCAGCAGAGACAAGGTGCTGCCATGGTTCTGCAGTCACTTCCATGTGTGATCACCTCTGAGCCCACACAGCCCCCGGTACCCAAGGCAGGGCTCCATCCCACCTGCATCTCAGGCTCCAGCTCTGGGGATCCCCCACAACCAGGGGCTCAGAAGGGGCATCTGAAGGAGGGGCAGATTTACACAGCTGGGAGGTAGGGGAGCTGCACAACCCACCTGGTTCTACCTAGGGTGGCTTTTGGCTCCTGTGCTTTGCTCCAACAGTCTTTGTGTCTGGGGGCATCTCCTGCAGAGAGGGAGCCGGTTACAGGACAATTGCAGCGTATCAGACCTCACTGACTCCATTCGGGGGCAATCCCCCTCTGAAGGGCAGGGTGATGCCTTTGCTGATGCTCCTGTTACCTGCACACAGGTTTCCAGTCTCTTTGCAGGGACCCAGCTCCCTCTGAGCTGTGACAGCCCGGGCTCTGCAGGCTCACCCGGGGAGCTCCCATCCCTGCTCAAACCACTTGGACTTTCACTGGCACCGGCTTTCTCCCAGAGAAACTGACAGGCTTGGGCACTTAACCCACAGACCCCTCATGGACCCTCACCCTCTCTCACCTCACACCGCCACCTCTCCAGCTCCTCTCACACCATCCCAGCTCCTCTCACACCATCCCTGCTCCTCTCACACCATCCCAGCTCCTCTCACACCTCTCCAGCTCCTCTCACACCATCCCTGCTCCTCTCACACCATCCCTGCTCCTCTCACACCATCCCCGGCTCCTCTCACACCATCCCTGCTCCTCTCACCATAACCCCAGCTCCTCTCACACCATCCCCATCTCCTCTCACACCATCCCAGCTCCTCTCACACCATCCCCAGCTCCTCTCACACCATCCCCGGCTCCTCTCACACCATCCCTGCTCCTCTCACCATAACCCCAGCTCCTCTCACACCATCCCCATCTCCTCTCACACCATCCCAGCTCCTCTCACACCATCCCCGGCTCCTCTCACACAATCCCTGCTCCTCTCACACCATCCCAGCTCCTCTCACACCTCTCCAGCTCCTCTCACACCATCCCTGCTCCTCTCACACTATCCCCAGCTCCTCTCACACCATCCCCAGCTCCTCTCACACCATCCCAGCTCCTCTCACTCCTCTCCAGCTCCTCTCACACCATCCCCAGCTCCTCTCACACCATCCCAGCTCCTCTCACACCATCCCCAGCTCCTCTCACACCATCCCTGCTCCTCTCACACCATCCCCAGCTCCTCTCACACCATCCCAGCTCCTCTCACCATAACCCCATCTCCTCTCACACCATCCCAGCTCCTCTCACACCATCCCAGCTCCTCTCACACCATCCCCAGCTCCTCTCACACCATCCCAGCTCCTCTCACACCATCCCCAGCTCCTCTCACACCATCCCCAGCTCCTCTCACACCATCCCTGCTCCTCTCACACCATCCCCAGCTCCTCTCACACCATCCCTGCTCCTCTCACACCATCCCTGCTCCTCTCACACCTCTCCAGCTCCTCTCACACCATCCCAGCTCCTCTCACCATAACCCCAGCTCCTCTCACACCTCTCCAGCTCCTCTCACACCATCCCTGCTCCTCTCACACCATCCCAGCTCCTCTCACACCATCCCTGCTCCTCTCACACCATCCCAGCTCCTCTCACACCATCCCCAGCTCCTCTCACCATAACCCCAGCTCCTCTCACACCATCCCCAGCTCCTCTCACACCATCCCCAGCTCCTCTCACACCATCCCAGCTCCTCTCACACCATCCCAGCTCCTCTCACACCATCCCTGCTCCTCTCACACCATCCCCAGCTCCTCTCACACCATCCCAGCTCCTCTCACACCACCGCTCACCTTCAACATGCGGATCTCCCGCAGGGCGATTTTCCTGATCACCGGGTCCTCCTCAGACTCCAAAAACTTCTTGATGGCCACGATCTGCCCCGTGTCCTTCTTGCGGCACTTGAAGACGACGCCGTAGGAACCCTCCCCGACTTTCCCCAGCTTCTCGTACCGCTCCATGGCACCGGGCGGCTCCGGTACCCCCGGTACCCTCCCTCCCGTGCCTCGTCTCAGCTGCGGGGGGGCCGGGGCGGGACTCGGGGGCGTTTTCCCCGGCGGGGGCGGCCTTTGCGGGGACGCTGCGGGGAACACCCTCCCCGGGGCGGGGGCGGAGGAGGAACGGCGCCGGGGGACCCCAAAACCGGGCAGGGAAGGTCCCCAGTGAGTGAGCAGGGGATCCCCCATCATCTCTCAGGGCGCCACTTGCACCCCACCCGCCTCCCCCGCAGTGCCTTGTGTTTGTACCTCTCTCCAGAGCTCTGTTTTTCCACCGCAGTCCTCAGGTTTTAACTCCAATATCCCCCCAGGGTTAGGAAGAAGAGGGAATGTCTCCTGAAGAGTGCAGGCTTCAGCCAGCGGCCACCATTCCCCCGGGCATTGCTTGAGGATCTGCACACACATCCCTGCTCCAGCCTTGCCATGGGGCCTGGGAAATATCATATTCCTCTGAACATCTCTCTCCTGAACTGTTCCAGCACATCATCCCCAGCTTGAGATTCCACCAGGAGCACAGACCCTTCCAGGGAGCACTGCCAGCTCTTACCATCCATCAGCTCCTCTTGTGCACCTATTCAGGTCCTTGGCTCCCTTGCTATTTGCTCACACCCTGATGGTTTTTCTATGGTGGCATTTATTTCCAGTAGTAGATCTGGAGAGCTGTGTAGATGCCCTACTCCACTTTACACCTCCTCCTTCACAGTCCTTTCCTGGGGTGCTTCCTCAATTCTACTCAGGACAAAGGATCCACTACTCATTGTTCTTCCTATGCCCCATCCATCAGGGATGAATAGTCTCTTCATGTCCCAGCTGTCACACACGTTGCCTCTTTTTGGTTCCTTAAGAAGAGAACCACACTTTAAAGAGGAGAGGGTAAGAGTATTCTTAACAACAAATGTGTTCTTTGGTAGAACTAAGCCACCACTGAGATTTTCCCAGCTCTGTCAAGACCTGCAATCAAAGCCCCCAGCAAACACTGTGAGCCAACTCAACTCTCCACAGCATCTCTGAGGAAGGTTTCTCATGCAGCTGTCCCTGAGCACTGCCTCACACAGGTCTAAGGACTGTATCACTAGGGAAGCTCCTCAAGTAACTTAAATGGCAAGTCAGTCCAGAATCCGAATTGCTTTCCCAGACAACATGTACACCTTGATGCTTCAATTCACCCACAGTGGGAACAGTCTTCTGTGGAGGAAGAGCTGTATCAACCCATACTAAGATCTGGGGTTGTGTTGCCCAAAGGCACAGATACAACCCCCCTTTTCCTCTACCCCAGCCTGTTCCTGAAGAGCTGAGATGAAGATCAGGGGCTGAAGCACTTGCAGTACACAGGTGACCAATGTGTGAGGGCAAGGCTGCTATTAACTGCTCCAGATCCTGCTGGACTCAGCTGGATGCAGCATCAAAGGCTCATCTTTACATTTCTTACTGTCTTTCAGAGCCCACCAGCCACCTCACCATCTGCCTGAGGAACCAGGGATGAGGTAGCCAGCCTCTGGTTCTAAAGCCAAAGCAGTTCCATGGTGACTCCAGCCCTGCTGTCTTGGTGCAGTAGTGCCTTCCAGCCTGAAGCTGGAAAGTTTTCCATGGATTTCTCATTTCTGTGCTGTCCTCAGCCACCTCTTTCTTCCAGTTGATCCACTGTGTGTGGGAGATGTGTGGCTCCCTGGCAGTCTGTAGGATTGAGAGGCCAGCTCTGGATCAGGCCCTTCCCAGTGGCTGCCATAAAAACTGGAGACCCATTTACTTCTTTGAAGAAACATCTGATAAGGTATTGTTTCCAGCAACTCTACCACACCACATCTAGGTATCAAATAAAGCATAGTTTATTTGGCATAGACTGAAATGAACTGCAACAGAAGTTTAGGCAGAACAAAGCCTAGTTACACAAACTGGAATGAGTGCAGTTAAGAGTCTCAGTTACAATCTAATCACTAAACAAGGTAAAAAAGTACATTTCAGAAAGTCTCCCAGTCTTGTCCTGTTCACTCAGAGACGTAGTGGCTCACTGATGCGTTGTACCTTTCATCTTTTAAAGAGATGTCATCATAATTACAGTTGTATTTTTCAGTTACAGTGAATTTTGGTTAGGAAATCAGAAGAGACTTATCTACAGCCTGCTCTTTAAATACTGTTTTGCATTTCAAAGAGCACTGGGAGCCTGTTTTAAGGCTTTCAAGTTGAATACATGAACTTGTGCATCAAATAATTCATATTTTGATATCTGTCAAAAGAGTAAGGAGGGGTGAGCAAGCTTTTGCTTTATCAACTCCAAACCCACACACTAGGACTTCTCAACCCTGGTTGAAATATCACAAAACCAAAGAAAGATACAGACAATACCAGGCTAACTTAATCTAACAAATACAAATTACATTGGTCAGAGTCACCCAGACTGGCCAGGGTATGCAACATTTAACTCCCTTGTGCTGTATTCCAGGCTTAGGTTCCAGTGAGATTTTTACACCAGCAAACAGTATCTTGCAGATCATGCCCCAGATGCCACTGGCAATTTGAACCAGACCAGACAAAGCATTTCAGCATTTCAAACCATTAGAAATCTTTAACAACTGAGAAAAGAGGTTTGATTAAATGAGGACTTTCCTGGGTTCATCTTTCCTGGGTTCATTTTTTATGATTCAGCAAATCACCAGTCATTCGTGTCATTCAAAGAAAAATACTTTCAGTTCATTACTTTTGCATGACAATGTAATGACATAAGAGTTATCTACTCCAGTTACTCCCCATAAATATTCATAGTTTATTTACAGATTTCTCTAGTCTTTTAAGTGTTTTCAAAGGTGAAGCCATAATTACCTTCGGCAGTGAATGAGGTAAGTTAAGTGAAAGTGTTTGCTCAACATCTACAACACCTGGTGCTTCACTTTGTCTTCATTTTCATTTACACATCTTTGTAGACTAGGAGTTATACCAGTTGAGTTAATCACCAACCACTGTTACCTATGGAGAAGTAATTCCCAAAAGCCTAGAAATTTCCATTTCTTTAAAACACAAAATTTACATGGCTCTCTTTTAACACTGCTGAGTCTATTACAGCTGATGTGAACTGATTTTTTAAGTTTTATCTGTATACTTATTATTTATTACACTTTGATACAGGTTCAGAACCAAAACGCTTAATTTAAACACCAAGTCAATGACAAGAATTAGTTTTGAATGACAATGCTAAGTGGAGAAAATTGCTAAATTACGTGCAAGTCTATTTTTCCTTCCAGATCTTCAGAACAACATAAAACTCCAGCTGTACCTGGTAACAGACAGACATTACTGAGTCATCACGTGTGCTGAGTTAATTCCACCAATGTTAAATTATGAATTGTGTAGTCTGATGCCTGAGCAGACAACCCCGTGCCCCACTCCTCAGGTTGCCAGGTAAGATCAAACCACTCCAGCGCCGCTGTGTCAGCAGAGTCCTCAGACAGACCAAGCCCTTGTAACACACTTACCTTTACTGCTTTATTTAAATGACCTGTGAAACTTCTAACCTGCCTCTCCTAGGGTAGCAGATCACAGAAATGAAAGAGGCAGCAGCAGGCTGAATGATTTAATTTCAAAAACCCTCGGTTTGAATGTTTATGAACTGCTGCTGGATCTGCCTCTGGACTGTGTTTACTGACATCAAAGCTTCCAGATTAATGTGAGGTAGTAAAACCAGATGCTATCCTATAGTCAGATCATATTTATATTAATATTAATGGTACCTCAAGAATTGTAATTAATGAGGAAGACAAAAGGAACCAATGTGACTCTTCAACGGAGGAATAAAAAGAGAAAGAAAAAATGCAGGTGACAAAATAGGGACAGGGAAAAAGTGATCAAAAGCTTTTATATAGAATACTGGTTCTTATCATATTTATTTATACTACACATCTGGGGAAATAACCATTTCCAAACAACTGTCTGACAACAGTTTGATGACTGGAGAAATAAAAAAGCTCATAAGCTCTGTTCTCACTATGGGTTCCCCTCTGGAATAGTATAAATAAACTACACGTCATGGGCAGTTTGATACATGATACTTTCATTCATTAAGGATGATGATCAGGTACAATTTCCATTTCACATCACAAGGCTGATCCCTAATTTATGAAAATAGAGCATATATATTTTGTACATTTTTTTATATATATAAATATGTATATATATAAAAAAAAGACACACTGCCGGTCAACTTAACACACATGCACACACACACACACTTATATTGTACACGCCCACCCAGGAGCAACATGTCTGATATCAATATTATATTTTGTGTACACACGCCCTACATCTAGTAGTAAATAAGAAAATCCCTTTTATGGCAAATTCTGCAGGCAGAAAGAAAAAAAAATCAATACAAAATATTTTGTTGTACAAAACTGCATTTTTACAAGATCAACCAACATTGTAACATACCCCTCAATAATGCACTACATCCCTACAAGAAAAAAAGAATAATCAAATCTTTATACAATTGTAAAAAAAAAAAAATTGTAAGCTGCTCTGCAACCTTCCTTTGCTAAAAGTTAGATACATTACACCATTCTAGCAGCAGATTAATAAATAAAGATTAAATAGTCTATTATACAAAGCCATACTGAATGGCAGATTTAAAACCAAAAAGCTTTGCAGATACTTTCACTTCCTACAAGAATCTTTTTAATTAAGAGTAAGACTCAGTATAAAACTGCCAGCACTGTATCTACAGAATACAAAGAAAATCCAAGGGAAGTAAAATATTTAACAGTTTATGGCACCTTTACTGCAAAACGTTTTTGAAAGGCTCTGTTTCCCTACAACTAATGAGTAAAGGGCTATTTACCTCATAGCTTTTATTAAGCAAACTCGATACAACCAACCACACAGTGGCAAGAGACAGAACCAGCTGTTCCCAGCTGCAAAAATGTATTGATTTCCACCCTAAACCAGCATCATGTAGGTGTCAAGAAAAGAAACAAGAAGTCACAGTCCCGCTTGTGCTGAGCTTCCCAAGGCTGCTTTTCTTCCTCCTGTGGCAAATTCTCTCTCCCTCATTTGTGTTAGGTTCCTGTTGCTTAGTAACTATTTTCATGTCCAGCCAAGATGTAGAGATTGCTGTGGGCAGTCGGGTTTTCTGTTGGCCTGCTTTCCAACACCACCACTCTGCAATCAAACACAAACAGAACCCAAACTGGTGAGTGGGAAAATAGGGAAGTTACTCCTCAGTGTAACTACCGAGGAGATAGGAACTTGCTGCTCACAGGTTTCTGCAGACTGAAGGGATAAGGGGTTCTCCTAAATATTTTCCGTGTTTTATTCTTTAAATCAGTGACCTCATTTTCCAGCATCACTTCTGATAAAAACACTCGAATCCCAGAGTGTCAGGTGGGAAGGGACCCCAAGGCCCATCTGCTCCAACCCTTCTCAGATTCTTGTTGATCTGAGATGTCTCAGCACCCCCTGGAGCTGAGACTTCCAACTTTCCAGAGGGGGGGAATCCACCCCTTCCCCTGGGAAACCATTCCAAGCTCTGACTGTCCTCATGGGGAAACATTTTCCTCTTGTGTCAGATGGAATCTAAACAGTAAAGTGGAATACACAAGGAACAGAGAATTAGGAGCAGCTTCTTGAACCAGAATCTGCCCCTTTCGACCACAGAGTGTGTAACAAACCCCTAAAACCTCCACCTTGAAACAAGCCAAGTCCTCTGCTTCTGCTGGGAAGTTATTTCAGAGCCAGCACTGTGAGGAGACACAACCCTCCTGTCATCTGCAGCCTCAATATGTTTATGCTTCCAATAAGCATCAGCCACTGACCTGAACACTTCTCCCCTCTAAATATTTATCAGCCAATGGGTTCAGCCTTTGTCCTGCTGGCTCATGTTCCTGTAGGCTCTGGAAAACCTGTTTCTCCCTGCCTTGTCACACTGGTTGCTGTCTTCTACACATTTGTGCCATGCTGAACTCCAGCACTCATCTCACTGGTCTATAAAGTCAGGTCCTTGATCTCCTCTCTCTCAACTGCTCCTGAATTTCTCTGCACCAGATGAAATGAAGACTCACTCTGAGCAGCCTCTGTTCCTAATCTTCACTTAGTAGTAGATCACTTAAATGATCCCAGTCAAAAAGATGCTGCAACATCTCATTCACTTGAATGGTAGCAAAGATTCCTGTTCCATATGTACAGAGATGGAAAGATACAAACCTAAGGATTTTTGGCAGTTCAGTGAGATCACAATGGAAGAAATTGGCTTCACTGCAAAACTGCATGCAGCAGGAGGACTTCAGCCCCAAGAAACTGTTCCTCAGACATGCCTATCTCCTACAAAAGTGCAAGCTGAACCAGATGAGACACTGCTGCCCATCCCTATGTGTTTAGCACACTCCTGAGTTCACCAGCCCTACACAAAACCAGGAAACATCTAAAGGTACCAACTCCAATCCACCAGAAAGATTCACTGATGGTGGCACAGCACACATCTGGGCTAGCACATCTGGCACCTGGACTGCAGTGGACCTTAGCAAAAGCTCATGCTTGCAATCAAATGCTCTCTGCTCTGCTGGGGGCAACAGGGAAGGAATCTGCCACTGCCTGTCTGTACTAAGAGAATAACTAACAGAAAAGAGGGAGTTTTCATTGCCAGAGGTTGTGCTCTGGTTTTGAGCTCCCAGAGTCAGCAGTGGCAAAGATCCTCATTTCCAGCTGCAGGGATAAGGGAATAAGGGACAGGGCACAAAGCAGAGATGACAGCTGGGCCACCCCTCCTCCACAAAAGAGCTTGCATGCTCTCACTGTCTGCACTGGGGATCCAAGAATGTAAGTTCCCAAAATTATGGATTACTTACTGAGAGCAAGTCAGAGCCAGCCAAAATAGAAGGGAGGAGAAGATCAGGAATTAAAACTAATTTTCTTAACTCATTATTCTCTCCTACATTTAGCACTCTGGCTGCCTGAGAAAAAACAAGCACACATATCCACCCCTGGAGCCTGGGGCAGCAGCTGCTAAGATTTCAAACCTGGAGGCAGCTGCACCTCTGCCCAGCATCTGTAGCTGCAAGGAATCATCTGGATGTTATGGGGAACAGAAGAATTAAACTCCACCTGCTATCTGGTTTGCTCTGCTATTTCCAGACCTCAGGTCCAGAGGTGTGAAGATCATTTTTAAGTAACCAGCTGTCAAAATAATTCACCAGCTCTGATCACTCCCTGCTGCTTACTTCCTCACCTTGCATCTCCAGTCAGTTGTGTTTGCTCCTGCTTCTGGGTCTGCACTGGAGAGTGGGGGAGGTCACAGGGGCTCTTAGGAATAATTTTGGGTGCAGATGCAATCATTAATTAATTTTTTGGCCGCTGCAGGCAGAAACAGTGTTTCCTGCCTCTGCCAGGACAGCCTATAAATAGATCTGTGGTGGGCTGGAAACAAGTTCCAGCTGGAAGAGAGAAACCTGGTTTAAATAAAATGAAAGGTGGTTACCTGTCTGATCCCAGTAAGCGGAAAACCCTGGTTTCATCTGATATCTCCTGGGTGACCTGTAGAAAAATGGAGACATTTAGGTCCACTTCAGTAGCAAAATGAAATTTATTGGTCTAAGTTGGAAGGGAAAAAAAGAGATCAGTCTTATTGAAAAGTCAGATAAAATTAAGTGCAAATTACAGGACTGCATTAGATAAATGGATGCTAAGCAAAAAAGATTTTTAAATTTCATAAAATACAAATTATTTTAAATAATTTTTGTCTTGTATACTGCTATCAGTGCAGATGACTTGGTGACACAGATGGAATATGGTGAGCAAATCTTTGTCAGCAAAGACTGGCCAGCTTTTCCCTGCATTTTCATAGAGGCTGCCATCAAAAAGCACAATGCTCATCTTGGAAAAAGCATAGTTTTATTAATAGGGACACTTAAAAGACAAAAAGGAAAAAAGAAAGAATGCCTTCTTTTTTTAAAAAGGATGCTGGCAACTTGAGCTTTTTATTCAAGATCCGAGAAACCCAAATGCAGTTTACACCAGCTCTGTACCAGTTCTGTGCAAAACCAGTTCAGGAGTTTCTTGGATATTCTTAGAAACAGCTGGCCAAAGCATGTGCATGAGCTTCACCAAGAATAACTCATGAGGAGAAGTCAGAGAAAGCAACCAGCAAGCTGAAGGAATGGAGCATGAGCATTATCACTAGGGAGGCAGCAAGAGGGGCCAAAGGATCAAGTGGTAAATAAGGAGCAGCAAGAAATTAAATCTGGAGAGACTGGGAGATGACTTACTTCATCTGACTTAAAGCTTTTGCCCTGCATGCCATGTTTCCAGAAGGCCAGCACACTGTCTTGAAGGCACACTGCAAAGGAGAAACACAAAATCAGAGCCAAGCATGGCTTATCTGAACCAAGGAAACTCAGGTTTCTCATCAGCACTGATAATGAGAAGTGTGTGGGGAAAGTACATGGTGAGACCTGGACTCCTGGCAGGAGAACCCAACTCCAAAATCACTGTAGAAAAACTGGATGGAAATTACTACTTGGATCCAAGAGACACAGGTTTTTTTAAAGTGAAATTCAAAACACATCACTTAGACATTCCCTGTGTGCCAGGACAAGATAGGCATCTCTGGTTTTCCCTCTCTTCCCTTTTGCTTCTATTCTCTGGATCCTTTTTTTCCTAATGATTCTGGAGAAAACACTAGGAAGTGTATAAACAACCTGCCAACCAAAACACTGTGGGCTGCTGGAAATTACAGGTCATTTGAGTTATGTTTACTTCAAAATAGACTTGAATATGAGAAATGGGAGGAGTCTCCCATTCAGTGGAAGAGAGAGAACACAGAAAATGAATGATTTAACTACCAGACTGCTGAAAAGACAGGATGAAGAGCCTGGTGTTCTTGAAACAATGTTATAGAAACATATTTTACACCCTGTAAAATCCCAAATCCTACTAATTTTCCTTTATTATTCCTTCAAGCTACATTTTGTAGCTGCTCAGTGTTAGCCATGCCCTAAACACCCAGAGCAAAGGGAATGAGCAGAATCCTAAAAGCAACATTTGTCACCACAGCCTCAGACTGATCTTCACCTGCTACCCCTCACTCCACCCAGCAATCAGAGAATGAATATTTGTTTAATACCCTGAATTCCCAATAGACTGCCTGGAGTGTAAAGAACTGCTCACACTCTTCCATGTCAGCTGGTAAGTGCAAGGCTTGGGGATAAACACTTCTGCCTATGAATTCCTTCAGAGTTCAAGGAAAAGGGAATGGTCAAGTCCCATTATGCATGCAGCAGCTGATGTTAACAGCAATTAATTAGAACATGTCAGAATTGAGTAAAAACCAGGACAGGACTGACATAACTAAACAGAGATGCTGTATAAAAACAACGTGCACTGCTTCACCAACTGCTGTTAAAATACAAAATACCTGTGTTGAGAATACCAAGGTGTGTCTTTACTTTCTTCTGATGGATTTTGACTCCAGAAAGAAATTTAATAGTTCCCTATCTCAGAAACTGATCTTAATTAGGTGCTTCTGACAGCTTATTACATCAGAAATACTTCTTGACAATTACATTCAAGTTTTAGAAGCAAGGCTGCTGTCCTCTAAAAGTAAAAAGACAGCAGCCTGTCCTCTTAAGAATTATATTCAAATAATGCTACCCTGACTGTTAAAAAATGGATGGGCTATCACTTTAAATAAAAACTTCATTTTAGAAGATTAACACAAACTTATGTCTTACTAAAACACTTTCTCCTCCCAAAAGTTCTTCTCAGGGATATGGAAATGATCACAAACTAGTCAGCCTTTTTTTTTTCATCCAAATCATGATACATCTTAATTATAAAATGGAAATTATGGGACACACTACCTGCAACTGCCTTACTTTCTTCAGCATGTCCGTGGAGACAGAAACAGCTGACAATATCCTGACATGTGCAGTTTTTAGTGTCAGGCCCCACTGGGTGTACTAGACCAGTCTAGATTATTTAAAACCCTTCAACACTTTTCCCTTTAAGTTCTTGGTCCTTGAGGGATGATAGCAAAGGAAATCACTTACCCACTGACTCAATGCAGAAATCAAAGCTGAGCTCAGATGCCAACTTCTTGCTTGACTTCAGCTTCCCATGTAAATTCACAATTTTCACAAATTCTCAAGAAAAACAGAAATAAAGCAAGTATTAAAATCCACCACTGAAAAGGATTACTGATGGCTAGAAGTATGAAATACTAGTTTAATCTTTCAGGCACAAAGAAATGCCCAAACCTAGTATCTACAGGATTTGCCAAAAATTAATCCAAGAGCAATACTAAAAAGCTTCTTACACACCTTGTATGTTTTCAGACTCCACTAACAACCTTCTTGCAAATAACAAACAGTGCAGAAATGTCAGTGCAACTTAGAGGTTGGAATTTAGGCAGACTAAGCTGAGGTATTAACCTCTGATGGACATGAGAGTTATGGTTATAATTCCTGTGAGTGATGCAGTGTTAGCTGTTTGTCCTGGCAGCATGCACAGTTGGCAAATACCACTTTTCCCAAGTAAATTTTGAAAATTTCTGATTGGCATATGCTTGAATTCTGATCTACTAATGCTGTATTACATTACATTTCATTTAAAAAAGAAACCAGAATGGCACAAACATGAAGAGGGAAAGTGGCATCACAAGGAGTCAAAATGAAAACTCACTTATCTGAACTGTATCTTTTCAGAAATCTTACGACACAAATTAGTAAGGATGGGAGAAAAATTAACTTGTGGCAGTTTAAAAACTGTGGCAAAACAAGTTTTACACAAGGTGCATCAAGTTGCCCAACAGAGATGTGTTACTTACTGTCCAGGCAGACAAGGACAGTGTCTCTTTCCAGCTGTGTTACATGAATGGCATCTAATTGCTGATTGCCTGAAAAAAGAGAACAGATTATTTTACATCACATCATAAAACTGATCTCAGCCTCCCCTTAAACTCTCACCAATTCTTAAAGCCTTTTCACTATGCTAGGAATCTTTTGCAAGCTGCAGTTTTTGTTACTTTTTGAGATTCCTTTTTTTTTAAGGCTACATGATGACAAAACGTTCTGGGAGGAGTACAGGGCCTAAGGACAAGCCCATCAGTTCCAAGCAGGTATTTAATGTGAAAGCACTACTGTTTATTTGCACAAAACACAATTTATGTTACAGTTCAGCACAGTAAGTTGGTTTCCTTCATGAAAAGGCAGTCATGAACAAAAGAAACCATCAAGGGAACCTCTGGTCCTAAAAAAATGCTCTTTTCCCATAAACCTGCACCTGGAAAGATTATTGTGCTGATATTTAACTAGATGTGATAGTTTTTCTAGTTTTTATTAATGAAGTTCTTGATAGAGCTATGAAAAAGCAGTATTTAAATGTAAAAAAAAACCCCAAACAGCATATCCAACAAAGCCAGCAGGGCAAGATATCAGCTAGCTTTTGAGGATAAAACAGAAAACCTACTTCTGAATAGCCAGCTGAAGATGACAAGCCTCCCCAAGGGCTGGAGGACAGACAAGAATGCATTTATGTGAACCTTTACACAGGAAAGAAGGGGAAAGAGGAGGAAGACTGATCTGGGAAAAACAGTATGCAACCACCACTGAGAACCCAATCTGAAGTAATGTTTAGGGGTATTTGTAAAATAAAGATGTGTCCAAAACTGAAGTCTTTAAAAAAAAAAAAAAAAAAGATAGTTTCTACTGAAGTTGTCAGGTCATCAGCAGAACCTGGGACCAGCTTCAATATGCTTTAAGTAGAGAAGCTGCATCATTCTGCAGAGCCTAAAGGGTTTCTAAATGACTTCTGAAGAAGGGATATCCAACAGTTGCCAGACAATAAAATGCCCACAAGATGGCCCAACACTCTTACCTGCACCAATTTCTGTAAACCAAGAAGAAGCAGAGTTCAAGTTGATTGTCTCAAACTGAACGACCTGGTTTGGTTCAGTGCCCTTACTGATAGCTACACAGACCATGGGGTATTCCTGCTCTGGTATCACTAGCATTTCAAACACATTCAAAGGGCTTGGCAAAGGGAAATCAAAGTGCTGGAAAAAAGAAACAAACATAATAAAGCATTTGTCAAGTTTCCTTTTACCTTGGAAATAAGAATCCGAAAATAACATGCACAAAGTCTAAAAGATACAGAAGACTTTTTCCCTGATGCTAAAAGTGCTTTTTTTAAGAGAGCCTGAGCTGTGAGCAACATTCTGTGTGCAGAGGTACATGGTAGTTTGTTGTTGCTAGTGCTGGGCCTGAGCCAACACTTGACTGACTTCAGTCACAAGATTTTCTTAGTCAAAATGTGTCAAGCCAGATTTTCAAGTGCTCAGAAGCCACAAATGGGACTAGACTGGGATGTACTTTCCATTACAAATTCTGGAAAGGCTATTTCAACAACTGCATAATGATTAGGATAAAACATTCCAAACTAAAATGAAATACTTACCTTTATTAACATGAATTTCTGCATTGGCTCATACCACTGGAGTAGAACAATTCCAGACTGCAATGCACCACACAGGTACTTATGTCCTGTGTATGGATTTCGTACTACACAAAACAAACAAAACCCAGAAAACAACATTTTTTAAGTTCCAGAAGTTTGAAAAGTTATGTGCATGTTTGAAAAAAAAAAACAAAACAACAAAAACCCTACAGCTATCTTTGCCAATAATTTAAGAAATACCATCAGTTTCACTAATTGCCTTCTGACTTGTTTTTCCACAGTGATTCATATTGTGCTACATTCCAGATAAATTCAGTTCTACTTATAATTAATAACCTCTAACATTCTTTGAGTCCCAGTAAAGAGGCCACAGGCTGTGTGGGCAGAAAAGCTGCAGCACCTTCTTCCCAGGGCTGTGAGCAAGGGGAGTGAAAGGTCCAGGTCAAGTTGTGATTTAAAATTAAAAGAATTCCCAAGCAATGAAGATGGCCCAGAACTTCTTGTGAGCTTTTTGACAGTGAATGCAATAATATGATAAAGGGTTTGGGTTTTTTATAAGGTTGTAGATATACAACCAGCTGGACTTCAGGATCATTTGTAAATATACCTATTGTAGACACTACAACTGAACTAAACATGATATCCCAGTTTGCAGCTAGGTATTTTATACTCTGCTTTAGGCATTTTTAAGAGTGTAAAGGCACAATTTCACACAGCACTGGTGCTGGTTTTATAAGGCCATGCATTCTGTAGAAAGCCCCAAGGTTTCTGAAAGTCAGTGAAGTCACAGACAAATCTCTACCTTCAAAAAACTTGAATTCTTTTGTGTGCACTTAGAACTTGAGTGATGCTTCACTTCTCCCCAGACTGACATCATTTTTATTGATGTCCAGACCTTTCTTTGTGGAAAGTACTCAATTAGCCTTGCTAAAAGTTGGACTTGGGTCAAAGCTGGAGCCAAACTGACAAAACAGAGAGCATTTTGAGCTTGGACGACAAGTCTGGGGTTCTGTCATAAGTGTCACACTTGTTGCAGACTTTGTGTCCCAGCATCCAGGTGTCTCTGGTGGCAGCCTGAAGCCCATGATCCCAAATACTGACTCAGTCACTGAGAGCTTCAGCAGCAATCAGAGTGAAAGCCATCAGCTGCCTGGTTCTCCTGGGTTTCCCTTTGGACTTGCTGCAGGCAGCAACATTCTGAGGTGAAAAGCTGGCACAAAAACTGCTTTCCCATGCCTTCCAACAACAACACAGAAACCATGCCATGAAAAAATCTGCAGAACTTTAAAGTCACTCACCTATGCAGCATTTGTGGCATCCTTTCGTATCAGGGATCTTTGTCGTTAAGGCAAACTTCCTGGAATAACAATGAAAAAAGGGATCAACAAGAGCTGTCAAAGGCCCTTCATGCTTCCCATTCAACAGCACAAACAGCATTTATGGGAATTTTCACTTGTTCATAATTGTCTATAGGTAAAAGATTGTTTACCTTGGTAATATTTTGTCAGGAAACCGATGGGTTTGAATATGAGCAGCTAATCCTGTTTTTTTGGCTTGTTCAAACAAAGCTATTAAATTATGGGAGTAGAGCTGGAATGTTTTTCCTGTAAGAGAGAAAAGCACAACTGACATTGCACCCAGGCCTCCAGCAGAGAACTGCACTTTTTGAAAAAATGTATGGATAGCAAATTACCTTCTAGGGAAACGGAGCACGTGTGTCAGATATTTCAAGCCCAGTTATGGAGAAAGAGAAAACAACAATAATAACTCATATAGAGAAGACATGCAGTTCAACTCAAAGTTCCTTTCAGTAACACTAAAACAGCTCTGGAAGTTAATTTTTATATATGTATTATTAGAAGGCTGTAATCACACATCAACAATTCATTCTATTAGGCCATCTTTTTTTAAAATCTATAAATCATTAGAAATGGTGCCACACAAACCCCTGCATGTTTAGGACCACAGTCCTACAATTAGTCTACATGCCACTGTGCCTCTGTTTCCTACCTACAACGTCCTCTTCTAGGACATTCCTGAAAAATGTATTTTTTTCAAAAATGAGTCTGCTGGATTAGCAGTATTTCACAGCCACCTCATTCTCTTTCAAAATGAGATTCTGCTTTAGGGTGGATTTATTTTCTGAGTCTGGTTCACACCAAAGATGCTGCCAGGCTGCAATATACTGAGAGTGATCAAACACTTTAGCTACATTTTAATCATGTATCTATGTTAATCCCATCCTAAATCTGTTCTGACACATCTTTATTGCAATTCTTGTTTGATGAATACCAAGTGCTGAGCTTTTCAAAACTAACTAAAAATAAATTAAAAATATATAGTGAGACACTGCAGACAACAGGCTCTACTATCTGTAAACATCACAAGAAACTAGGCACAGTTTTCTACTTCAGTACAATCAGAATGCATTGTACTGAGCTATAACTTTAAATGTTTGCCTTTATTTACAACTTTGTTAGTTTTTCCTCTATTCATACATACCTGACAAGGACATTAAGGTGTTATTGATGACATAGAGCCAGGTGCACTTTCGGGGAAATAACTGGAGAAAGAAAGTATTTCCATTAATAGAAGCATACAGGAATTTTCAGTTGTGGTTTTCTCTGCTGGCTGCAGCTCCACTACAATTCCTGCAGGCATCAACACTGGAGAAAGTCTGAGCTGCAACTAACAGCTTCCCCTTTAGCTCATTCTTTGGACCTTTTGCTTGGCCCTTTCCTCTGTCTGAAAATCTTCATCCCTCCCCTTTCCTACCCATGCAACTTTCCAAATTTAATTTTTCTTTGTTGTTTAATTAGCAGCATGGAGCCAAAGTGGAACAACTGCCAAGGCTGGAATACCACATACAGAAAGATACAGCCTGCTCAGAAAGATAGATAACATTATTATAGATGAATACTAAATCCCACACAAGTTAGAAGAGGGGAAAAATGGTGTTAGTATTTTCTAAACAACTTGAATTACCACAAAATCCTGTGTTTTGTGGGGCTTGCCTGTGTATTTGTGTTAGTGTGTTGCCCTGGAAGTTCATGGAAGACACCAGGAATCATTTTTGTTTCAGAGAGGCTCACAGGGAAGCTAGGCTAGATTTGAACAGCTTTCCAAGTTAAGGACCACTTCTTGACAACCTGAAGTGAATTTCAGTAAATTTTTGCCCCTCTCAAGTTTCTTTCCTCTAACATGAAGCTCCCAGGAGCAGAGGATTTTCTCCTCTTAAGCACAGACCTCTGTGAAATCACCTTTCTCTCACTAATACTCAGATACACCCACCCTGCTACCTCTGCTCTCTGACTTGTGCTATATCCCAACTGAACTTAAAAGCTCTTTTCAGGCCTGAAGTGCCTTTTTGAACTGCTTTAGAAGCCTACAGGTATAAATTTCATTAGCAGCATCTGCCAATGCATCCCTTCCAAGAATATTCTGCTATTCCTGATGCTAAAAAAGCATAAGTAACAATACAGTTAGTGTATGAACTGGCTTTGGAAAGGGTTAGAGGGCCCCAAAAAAGAGAAGCAAATGTGTATTTAATGTGTATTTATTGGCAGTAACAATTCCAGTTAAATGAAATGGCTGAGGGCTTTGGTAGCATCCAGTGGAAAAGCAACATGCCACCTAGTGGAAATAAAAAGGAGACAGAAAGGGCAGGCAATCGATTGTCTCCAAGGAGAGGAAATTTGTTGCTCCTTTGAAAGCAGTGTTACACAAGGAGAAGCAAAAAATTCGGGTAGATAGGGGAACTGTTAAATTTTGGACTTCCACTGGTGGCTTCGATGTGCATCAGTTTATGCACAAAGCCTAGTGTCCCATCTTACCCCTCTAATAGCAAACTTTGATGTTTTGTAATATCTCCAAATCTATTCTGTTTGTTCAATACACCAAAACTCACCTGTTCCATTGTTGCTTCATGAAGTTCATTCAAATTCAAAGTATAGATACCTTCTTCTGTGCCAAAGATAATGTACTGATCTAAAAAATTTAAGATAAATCAGTTATTCACAGAACCATGGAATGTTTGGAAGGGAGCTGTGGAGCTGATCCAGTGCAAGCCCTGCCCCAGCAGGATCCCCCAGGGCAGGACACACAGAACACATCCAGGTGGGCTTGGAAAGGCTCCAGAGAAGGAGACTCCACAACCTCTCTGGGCAGCCTGGGCCAGGGCTCCCTCACCCTCACAGCAGAGAAGTTTCTCCTCAGCTGGAGCTGGAACTTCCTCTCTTCTCCCTTCAACCCATTCTTCCTTGTCCTACTCCTGGGCACCACTGAACAGAGATTGGCCCCTTCCTCTTGCCCCCCAGCCCTCAGATCTTGATGGACATTCAGAGATCCCCTCTCAGCCTTCTCTTCTCCAGGCTGAACAGCCCCAGGGCTCTCAGGCTTTCTTCCCAGCAGAGATGCTCAAGTCCCTTCAGCATCCTCAGAGCTCTCCCTTGGCCTCTCTCCAGCAGATCCCTGTCTCTCTGGAACTGGGGGAGCCCAAAACTGGATCCAGTATTCCAGGTGTTTGATAAAGTATTCCAGTATTTCACAACAAATTTGGGCAACAGGCAGGTTTAAAAATACAAACCTAAAACAATTTTACCTTTAGTATCTGGATGTATCCATGATGTTGCACAATTAATCTTCAAAGGACAACCATCAAAGACTTTGGAAAAACAGGCTCCCATCTGAAAAACACCAAAACTGAAGCCTGCAACAAGTTTACAGTATAAAGTAGTTATCTTCTGGCACTTGGCCACTTAGCACACACACTGGGACACCCCTCTGCTCTCTTTTCTTCAGACACAAACTTACTCTACCATGTTCTGATGCAAAACATTTTTATCTTCCTCAAAAGCTACAATACAGCCTTCCAAATCTTTTTTGTTAAGAAACACAAAGAGGGATCCAGAACAATTTGAACAATTTTAAGTACCTACTGGGTAAAAATAATATTGAGAGCTTATGTAAATGGTGTAGGAAGGGAAAAGAAGCAGAAATGTTGAAGTAATAACACCCTCTCACAATACTACCACCTCTCCCCCTTTCTCTTTACTAAGCAGGGTCTGCCACTGGAGATCACAGCCCACAGAGCCAGTGAAGTCTCCAACCCTTTGCATCCAGACTGAATGGTGAAAGAAGGATTTTGAGAAAAGGAAACAGATACTGTGGATTCAGTAAAGGAAAAGTAACTGTATACAAGATGCAGAAAATTAGCCCAGATGAGCTGGTGGTTTTTTCTCTTGTGCCTAGAGACATCCCATGAGAGCAGGCACCCAATAACTCCTACTGCAAATGAGATTTCTTACCAGCACCTTTGGTGTTGGTGGTAAACCATTGATTGCAGGCTTCTGTGGGAAGAAAGAAACATCATAAAACACCTCCCATGCACCAGTGTTAAACTAGCTAGCTGATGTGACACTGAAATCAGACTGAGAATCAAAACACTTACAGGAAAATCTCTTTTCTCTTTTTTCCGTGGCAGCTGAGGGATTTGTCCAGACACTTCTATGTTTTCTTCAATGAGTTTCAGCATGCCTTCCCCATTTCCTGAAAAGAAACCCAGACACATTTTGTAGCTCACTTCACAGAGGGAAATAAAGAATATCTTGTTGCTCTCTTCTCCCCTGTGTCCAGCAGGAGTGAAGAAGTGAGCTCTGAAACTCCACATAGGTAGCTGAACCCTTCCAAGGACAACTCTCACCCTTCTGCATGCTAAGCTACACACTACTAAAGTAATAAATATCATCCAAACAGTCCCTGGGCCAAACACAACTGAGAATAAAGCTGTGGCAAGGTCCTTGCAGATGATCCTCCCTGCACATTGGTTGTTTTTATGCTATTCCTGAAGGCTACATGGTAGTGGTACTGACTAGATGAGTGTCCTTCTTTTGGGGAGAACATTTCCACCTTGGGGCCCAGCTCCAGTAAAAGGCATCACACAGGTAAGAAAGAAAGCTGCACCTTGTGATGATATTAAAAAAATGATCTACTGAAAATAACTGACCCCAGAACTGATTTTCTTTCACAGGATGCAAGCCAACTTTAGGAAAATGAATGCATTTACCTAAGTCACTGTATCTAGCTGTGAGCAATCCAGGGCTACTGATGCTGCTGGTCATACCAACTGGGGAAGAATCAGTCTGAGGTCCACAGACAGGGATACTCTGTCTCCTGTGAGCTGCTGGGGCTCTGTTCTGTGAGTCTGGGAAATGTTTTATTGTCTGACATTTCTCATCGTCTGGGAGGTTTTCCTCTGGGTAACTGTTTATTCTTGGCTGCAACAAAGCAAAAGAGGTGAAGGTTACCTGGGAAATGGCACCTAGAAGCACACGTTTCAGACAAGCTGAATTCAAGTCAGACTGCTCCTACATTAAAAAAAATAATCTCAGCTTGTAATAAAAAGGCATCTGACAGCAGAATCATCTAGGAGGTATTCCTCCTCTAATGGAAAGTCACAGCAGCAGGCAGAATGCAGAACACGAGACCATCCCAAGCAGCAAGCTCTCTTTGGAAGGAAAATACCAACAAGTCCCTTTGTCTAGGGCAGTGCTGAAGGCCAGGAGATCCCAGAGGCCAAGACTGTATAGACTGCAAATCACTGCAAAATGTGAAGTCTGCTAGTAAATGGTATTTAACAGAATTTATAACTCACTGAGAGCATCAAACAGAAGAGCTGCAGAGGCTGCCCAAGTGGGATTTGCCTCCTAAACCCCAGCATCTCTTACCTTAGGAGGTAGTGGAGGTGGCCCTGCTCGCTTTAGTGTTGATCTACAATGAAAAGGTATCTTAGTTAACCTAACAACATCATCAGGATTGCTTGAGAACACAGACTGTAAATAACATGAGCTAGTTGCATAGGAAAGGCAATCACAGCTTTGCAGAATCAGGGTTAAACTAGAAGTCCAAGAGTGGGAAAAAAGCACGTTAATTTTGTTAAAAGTGTAGGCGTTTTTTTGATAAACTCATCTTCTTTCATAAATGCTAATGTTACAGAGCATTCTGTGGTGAAGGATATTTGAAATCAGCAAATAAATATATGCTCAGGGACTAGTTCCCTGCAGGTGCCCCTTTTCACTGCTTGTATTTTAATTTGCACTTTTTTTTATTGCTAGGAAATTCTTCCTGACAGTGAAAATGCTGCATTTCTGGATCAGCCAGTAGATCACATCACAGAGCAATGTCCTCCCATGCTTTTTTCAAAGTTTATTTAAAAACAAGTTTCTTGGGCACGTACTCACAGCCACCCTAATTGCACCCACACTTTAGGGCCAACCCACAAAGAGGTTCCCCACCATTTGCTGCACTTGGCAGCTTTTGTCCCAGATCAGACAAACATTTGGACACCAGAGGAGCTGCACATGACCCACCAGAGCTCTGCAGGAGTACCTGCATGTCCTGGCTCATGATCAATGTATTAACCAAGACAAAAATCTGCTTTAAAGTATTAGGCACTTCCATATGCACTCCCAGATAACCTGAGGAAGGAGAGCAAGGGAGGAAAGCATTGCTTTGTGGATGTTCTCCTGATGATCAGATCAAGCGTGTGTTAGGTCTTTGAGTGCAACCTGCCCTCACTTATTTACACCTGGCAAAGCTGCCTGCAGCATTTGAAGGAGAGAGGGTTTGCCAGAGAGCTGCTTGCTTGAGCAGGAGCCACAGGGAGCAAACACAACTGTAGGAGATCCACTCACTCTTCAACATCTTCAAGCCCGTCGCCAAATTTTGTAAGCAGTCCCCTAGGTAAAATGTTTGTAAAATTAAAAGTTCTGCTCAAAGGTCAACACGTGCAACTGAACCCAGGGCTGACATCATTTCATTTCTTAACAAGCACCTCCCAGACCTTTTCAAAACAAAGTGCTTCTCTCTAACCCTCTCTCATTTTGTGTGGTCCTTCCCTTCCCCTCACCCCCCAATGAGTAATTTAAGCTCTCTTCCATCCCAGATACCATCAACTCATCTGTCATTGCCTACCTTGTACTTTAAATATTGCTGAAATGCCTAATAAAAGTGCAATATTAAAAAATGAAATTAATTGAAATAAAATACAAGAACACAGGCAGCTACTAGGAAACAAATGAAGAAAAGCCTTTATGAAGGCTATATTCTATAAGCACTATAGTGCTATATTCTAAAGACACAGACTGTTTCCCATCACAGTGGGAATTTTTGTTTCAAAGCTACCCCAGGGTCAATAAAAAAACCAAAACTGTGACTAGAGGATCAAAGCAGAACTGAAAATATCATCCTGCAACAAATCAAAACTGGTAAAATTTTGCAAAACAGCAATACTCCAGCTGTCTTAAAAAAAAAAATAAACAAAATAAGCGAACTGCATTAAAAACTGCAAATCTAACCCCATTAAAGTGAATTCCTTAGTACACTGTTGTGATATTGTGCAGTCTGGGCTTCTGCATTTAGAAGTGGAGAGGTGAGGAGGCAGTTCAGAACCTGGCAGAGTGTTCAACCAGGGACAGGTTGCAGCAGCCCAGTGAAGTCCAAACTTCTGCCTGCAGAGCAGACATCCCCATACCCCACCAACTCACACATCCTTCCAGAACATGTCAACCAGGGAGGGATGGCCACAGGGATAACAAACAGAAAAAGGAAAACATCTTCTATAAAAACTAACCCTGTAAAATTTGGGTTAAGGTAAAATTTCCCTGCAAGTTGCTTCTGAAGGGAAAATGACAGACAATTGGTAACAGGAGCTATTAAAAATATTTTTTTTGTAAGCCCAACCATCAACAAAAACCACCTCAATTATACAGAACATGTATTTTAAAAGTCATGGTACAATGAGGATGAGGAAAAAAACAAGAGAAGTAAGTTCAACCATCAGGTAAAGTATCTGGTATCCCTCTTTCCAGTCAAGTAATTCCTGACTTGAAAATAATCACCATTCACTCTGCTAAAAGCCAAAGGGCATGAACAGCAAGGACCCCCCAGCACACATCCTCTCTGGGATTACTCAGAATTGCTGGGACACCAGAGCTATGTGTTTCCTGTTTATCTTTGCAAACTGGAAGTGGTTTCCAAGTAAGCAGCACAGATTCACCATCCAGAAAACTTTCTGCCTGTCCTCCTTCCAACACTAAATCTGCTTTTTGTAACATTTGCTATGGCTACATTCATTCTGCTTTTTAATCCAGTACTCAGCTGGTACAGACAACAATGCTACAGAAACAGAATCAAACCAAGAAGTCACTTTGCTGGGAGGGTTTTCCCTCCCTCCCTCCCTCCTCCTTGACCCTGCAGATCTCAGCTGGCTGCAGAAACTCAGGCACTGCCCAATGAGGCTTTCAGCTCATCAGGGTCACACAGACAAACCCAAGAGGAAGGAAAGCAGTTGCTGTCAGTGCTGTCAGGGAAAGGCAGGGCCCAGAGAGCCACCCCAAACTTTTTTACTCCAATGACAGCAAGACCAGAAGAACAGATTGAGCTTCAAAAGTCCCAAACACCAGCAGACTCCAGAGCCAGCTTTGTAGGGGGCTGCAGTGTCAGCTGACAGCTTATGCAAGCTTTTATCTGCAGAAAAGCCAAAAAACCTCCCCATCTGCTACAGCTCAGTTCCAACTAAAGATGGGAAATGGGTTCTTTGAGCTGAGCAATTATTTCAGCTGAAACACCATCCTTCCCTACACATGTGCATCAGTCAGGATTCCTGAACTTCATATTCTTCACTGCAAATTCAAAGACTGCTTTCAAAGGCAGAATCCAGTAGTTTACAGGAAAGGGAAGCCCCACACCTAATAAATTCAGTCCTAACTCAAGAGTTGTGCTCCTTTACTTCAGGTCTGCTTTATCCCAGGGGAAATCACTTCTAACATATCTTTACCTGAAACATTTCACCCTGGAACACTACATGACTGTATTCCAAATGATGCAGCAGGAGCAGTGGTGCCATTACACTGGACCTGGTAAAACTCCACCTTCAGAACTGGTTTCTCCTTCCCTTTCTTGCAAGGCCCTGGCTGCAAACATGAGTTGTCACAGGATGTCACAACCACAGCTCAGAAGAGAAGTGCAAGGCCAGGGCAGGCTCCTGAACTCAGCCCCTGTGAGGTTACCAGCTTGGCTGCAGAAAATTGACCTTGGCTGGGTGATTTCATCGTGCTGACTGTGCTTTTACACTCCACTTCCCACCTACAACTGAGGAACTACAATAAATTTAAAACAAACTACTTTGTGATTAGAAGAGATTAAAAGCCATTCCCCAAGAGAATAACCAACCAGGTGCAGAGGGAGGACTGCATACTGGGTAAAATCTCCTTTAATTTTATGAATATTAAAGTGGAGCAGGGCTTATGGTTTGATTTTCCACTGTAACTCCATTTTTTTTCCGAGAGTATTTTCATATTAAGTCAGAGAAATAAAAGATGTTTTTGAAATCTGTACTTACTTGCTGCTTCCACCATCAACAAAAGGATTCCAATGTGAAGCAAAGTCAGTGCCAGCTGCCACGACCTGAAGATGAAGAAGATGCAGATATTTTCATTTTTTTTCTTTCCCTTGTCAAACCTTTTCAACAGCACATGAAGAGGCCTGGGAGATTCCCAAGCCCTGCAAAATGACTCATAAGCAGTCAAATACAATTCTAAAGTGAAATAATATTTTACAACCTAATTATAAAAGTGCTTGTTGAAAAGATAAAGTTTGTTTTTTTGAAAAATTTTTTCACCCTGAGGACAGTCAGGCCTTGGAATGGTCTCCCAGGGGAAGGGGTGGATTCCCCCACTCTGGAAAGTTGGAAGTCTCAGCTCCAGGGGGTGCTGAGACATCTCAGATCAACAAGAATCTGAGAAGGGTTGGAGCAGATGGGTTTTGGGGTCCCTCCCAACCTGACAGTCTGGGATTCTGATTCTTCTTCTTAGACTTAGAAGCAGCACCTGGAAATAGTGTATTGCCAGCAGCAGCAGTAACACGATAGCAAAAATTTATGGTGAAAGTCATGATTTTCCATTCCAGACACATCCAAGACACTCTTCCAACAAGAGAATACTCAGCAGTCACCTCCAAAACTTGTAGGAGATGCCATCAGCAGAGGCTGGGAGTGCTCCTGTCACTAGAAAGGGCACTGCAGGGACCTGCCTGGTAACAACATACCCAGATCTGATCAGTCACAGTCAAAAAAAGATGAGCTCATACCTACCTGGTCAACTGCAGTAAAAAAAGCAGGAATGTGATATTTTCAGGAGTGCTGAGCCCTACTGTCTCCAAATCCAACTTAGGGGCAGCTGTTGCCATTCACAACACTTAAAAAATGAAGCCCTTGTGTACCCAGGCACATCTGAGTCCCAAAGAACATTAGAGAGCTGATCTGCTGAGGGCTGGAACAAACAGCACCAGCTCACAGGGGGCAAAACTGGCTGCATGTGAGCTGGCTGCCCTCCAAGAAACAAGCAGCAAATAGTAGGAAGAGCACTGACTCAGATGCAGAATGGCCTCTTCACATTATCAAATTAATTGGCATGTTTAGGTTTGGGTTTGTTTTGGTTTTTTTCAACTGAGAGTTACTCTCTGCACAAAACATAGAGGGCAAATAATTTTCCTAAAAATGTGGCAATTGTCTGACAACCAAGAGTTGGTCTGCTATTGTCTTTATAGTTCAGAGATAGATTAATTTGAGTTGAACTGCAATCAAGACACTATGATTTTAATAAATGAAAGAAAAAACAAAGTTGTTCTTACCATTTCATCCCGAGCTTCGGTTTCTTTCCGTAGAGGTGGCTCAAACTGCAGCTTATCAACTACAAAACATTGTATTTTTACATTTAATAAACACAACATTAAGCTAGTGCTTTTTCAATGCTTACAGCAGTGAAACATTTTGTAACAGATCTAAATATTACATACACAGCACTGAATTTGCCTATATAACATGACCATCCCTTAAATATCAGCATTGTTGTCTAAATGCTTAAATTTGCAAATATGAAAGAGACCAAAACTAAACACCAAGGTGTTATATGAAAGTACACTAAACTGTAGCTGCATAACAACATGTTACTCTTCAAGCACAGGAAAAAGCAGAAAGAGGCTTTTTTTAGCACCAGGCTTTCTAAAAGTGTGATGTGCAGAGGAACGGATCACGTTTACACTACAGACATTTATTTAAACCTGAAGAAATGCTGTTTCTACTTCCCCCCCAAATGTCAACTTAGATCCAACTGAGCTGTGTATTAATATTATTTTTAAAGGAAAGAAAATATCAACAGAGAATGCATATGTTAACATGTACTCTGGTCAGGACAACTATTGCAATAGCAATTGCTCCACTGGGGTCAAGAAAAGATTGAACTTAGGAATGTGAAACAGTGTACAGACAAGCTCAAAATGCTACTTATCTTCTATTTTTCCTCATCACACCATGATACCTAATGTAATCATGTCAAAAGATGCCATTCTAATTATCAACTCACTTTCATCTTTTGATGTTTGCATTTTATTATTGTTTTGCTGTTTTAAGTAAGGCTGCACGGTTTGATAGAAATCATGGAGTTGATTGAAAAGCTACTGAAAGGCCAGACAAGATTTCCACATCAGCACTATGATGGAGCAATGAGATGTAATGAAACAGCAGAAAAATATGCAAGTGTTAATTTTGGTTTTGGAAAAATATTGTTAAAGATTCTTGTGTGTGTGCTGCTTCTTTTGGTTTTGTCTTTCAAATGTGCCAACAGAGGAACAGTACACAACAATACAGTGACACCTACATCCTCCATCAGTAGAACAAAAATCAACACTCCCAAAAATGGGTAAAGTACATTAGGAACTTACAGTTTATCTCTGATGCTGTTCTTTCTGCCCTAACATTCCTGTTGGTAGAACGAATCGTGTGGCGGATGACGGAGTGAGGCTGCAAGGGTGAGAGATGGACAAGCTGAGAAAAGTCAAAGTGGATTTCTGGTGGATCTCAACTAACAATCAAACCAACAAGGAGCAGAAATAGCTGCTCCAGTCACACAGGGTAAGATGTGCCTTTGTCCTACCCCTGCATGGCCTCTGCGTGGGATCTTTCTATACACCCACAGCAGAGGAGTGACCAGCACTATGGCAATATTTCCTGGTTTCTCCTCCAGGATGTCTCTAAAATTAGAGCTCTGGAAGTGTTGGAGCAGTGCCCTTGTCAAGTTGCATTCTTATATTCCCAAATCATGGGATTTAAACAGTAGTTTTATCTAAGAACAGAAAATAAAAGGCGTTCTCACCTCAAAATCATCATCATCAACTCCCATGTAGTGTGTATGGTTGTCAGGATTATTAACTTTGTCCAACAGCTCCACTGCTAAAGATCTTGAAAGACCAGGCTGCCCTACAAAGCTATGCTGCAACCACAGGAAAGAACAAGTTACAACATGCAGCTGAGACATAACTTGCATTACTAAACATTCCATATAGAATGCCCCTGAATCTTGCCAGCTTTTTGGCTTGAGTGTTTCTTTAATGAATGCTTAATCCCTAGAATTTCAAAGCCCTCCATAAGCAAGGAAATGCCACACTCTGAGCCAACTGTTAGTTGGAAATTAAACTCTGAGTCAACAGTTACATCTTCACTTTTCACACATGTAGTTCAGTTAAGTTTAGGAAGGCAGAAATAGATAGATGAACAACTGGTAAATACATCTGTTTTCTATTTTAATGACAGGAAAGGGTCCACATCTATGCAGCTATCCCAAGAGCCTGAGACACCCACTTGCAGAAAGGACAGGCTGAAGCCAAAGCATCAGGCAAATTTCATTTCCAACTGTGACACTTCTGTAATTGTAATTTTTCCTACCAAAAATCATATAAAAAAACTTGATGCTGACCAAAATCTTGCTGCTTCCTATATCTGACCAATGCCTCTTCCCTTCAGATTTCACCACCCATGTTTTAAGATCAGAGAAAGAAAAGTGCTTCTGTTTGGTTTCTTATTGATCTGTTGCTCACTTTGAAGCAAGAGATCTCTTACTGGTGTCGTTAAATGTTCCATGCAACTTACAGAGAGGAGCCTGTCTGCTGTTGGCCTCTTCTTTGGATTTTTTGTAAGTGCTATTTTGACAAAATTATGGAATGTTGATGACCTTAAAGAAAAAGGAAGGTTTATGTTTAATTTTTCAAGAAGATATTTGTAACACAGTTACAACAAATTACAAAAGAGTGTGTGGAATTAGAATGTTGTGCAAATACTTCATTTCAGGTTTGAATAATTACATTACCATGTCAACAAAAGGAAAAAAAAATTCCATTTGATTCGTGGAACTCACCTGGAAAATGTTTCGGTACAGAAAACAAACCAAACACATATGCTCCTATTTCAACTCTTTCCAGTTTCAATTGTTAGGGAATTTAGTATCAGAAATAAAAACTGTGCATAATATACCCAGGAAACCCTCAAAATATAGGCAAACCTACGAAGTTCAGTGTTCTTTTCCTGCTGGTAGGAAAATAAAGCACAAAGTTGTAGCCAAAGAATCAACCTACTCTTTAAAAAGCTTTGTTGCTATTTTCAGAACAACTTAGGTGCTGCATCACCTCTTTCCAGATCTGAATAATGACTTGGGGTTATGACTGGACCTAGAACTTTTCAAGCATTTTTCTGGCAACTGCATTGGCCTTCCTACACCTCTCTGGGGACATCATTAGCCTGAGCCTGCTTGCTTTCAGGTCATTTAAAGAACACATTTCTTCTTCCAGTTTTAGCATCTGAAAAGGAGGCTCTGGAGAAGTGAAGTGCATTGGTTGGGGTTACAGTGAGCAGTTTCAATGCAGGAAACATGCACTTAAAAGTGTTTTCTCCCTTCCTCTAGCACACATCTGCCCACCCAAACAACTGGAGGTAAAGCAAATGTGACAGCATCATAAGCAAAAAAATCCTGCATCCCACAATAGTTCTGAATCTCAGAAATAAAATATTAGCAAGCATGGTAAAAAATCCTGCAGGCATTAGGAAGGTAACGCAGGTTAAAGAAATCCTTAAAAGATCAAATAATTACCTGTCCCACTCAGAGTGGCAAATAGCCTAATAATAGGTGTTAAGGAGAAAGGATAAAAGTATTTTTTTTTCCTAGAACACACCAAGAGTATCCAAGAAGGGAGATTTCATTTTCCTCTGGATGACTGACAGGGGAAAATTTACATAGGTAGAACTGTCCTATGCCTTACTCCTGGTTTTCTGCCACATCAGAAAATATTTGCTTCTGGACCTTAACCCTTTCTCATTTCTTTCAGACTCTTATAAAAACGTTTTCTCTCAGTGAAACTTCCTGTAAGCAAAATCACTTCCCAAGTTCAAAACCAGCACACACTCTTTTCCACTATCTCCCTTCTTCACCAATGACAAGTACTATTTTCACATTATCTGCAAAATACTGAACAAAGGAGAGGGTTTAACCTACCATTTTGCTTTTTCCTTTAGCTTTGGTGGCTGGAAATTACTTTTTGACATTAAAAACAAAGCCCTAGAGGTAAAAGAAGAATAATGTTATTACATCATAAAATTTAATTAATTCCATTCTTATTAGAGCACTACACTCTGCAC
Organism: Phaethornis superciliosus; assembly: GCA_023637945.1. Taxonomy (NCBI): domain Eukaryota; kingdom Metazoa; phylum Chordata; class Aves; order Apodiformes; family Trochilidae; genus Phaethornis; species Phaethornis superciliosus. The sequence goes on along the minus strand of JAJQWJ010000006.1, from coordinate 40,899,629 downwards.
TACAAATTAATACTTTTTGGTAAGAATCATACTGATGGAAAATGGATTATGGTCTCTACTGTGTTACAGAAGAGAGCAGATACAGCAAAGATGCTGATTTTCTTTTAAAAAGATCTTTTTATCTCCATCCATAATCCTGTTAAATGTGAGGCTGCACCTTCTTCAGTGATTTACTGTTTTTAAGGACAGCTGTTTAGACACCAAAAAATGGGTGTTGGTTTTTTTTTTCAATTCCAATTACCCATGATAATTTCAACTCTAAACTTCAGCCTGTAGCTTCAGACTGATGTCTTAAAACCAAGACACAGCTCGACACAGAAAGGAGATGTTCGATGCAGGAACCTCAGTGTGAGCTTCTAGGTCTGAGATACGGAGAAGATTAAATTGTTATCAAAGGAACTGAAAGGGATTCTGGAGAGAAGCAAGCTCCCTAAGCCAGCAGACCTCATGGGGTGAAGATCAAACATGGGTGGCTGAAGCTCTGCAAGTTCAATGGCTGTGATGCCAACTGCCCAGATATCACAGAGCTGGTTATAGCCGCCGTTCTTTTCCACTGCTGCAACTTCTGGGGCCATCCTTTAAAAGCAAAGACACAAAGACATCATTCAGTGAGAGCATCAGCAGGTTCCTGCATGCAGGAGGCACAAAGCACAACACATAACCCTACAGAAACCCCCCAGAAGTGTGTAAGGCAGGGAAAAAGCTGACATCCCCCTCTGCCCTCGCTCGGCATTAGGGGAGCAGAGATGCACCTAGAGGTGCTAGGAATAGAACCAGTCTCATGATTCCCAGTGAAATGCTTTAATGACCAGATAATCTCTTCCTGCCCTCAGTTCTCCTTCTCCAACAGGATCAAGAGAGGAGGGAACAATTAAAAGCCATTGTCTGGGTTAAGCTGTATGTATTTATGTGTACAGTCCATACCAAGAATACTGCCCCGGGCATCTCAGCTGCATCACAGGGATGCCAGAAACCAACAGCAGTTATATTTGCATATATAATCCAGCTCAAGATTTACAATTATGTATTTGCATATTAAATACTGTCTTGTTCAGACATTACCAGTAGAGATTAATAAAAGACAGCTTAATTTTTTTTTCTGGACAGAAATCTAGAAGACATGGTTTAGTTTGTTTACTACAAGTGTAAGAAGCTAAGGAGAAACTGAGTGACCCGTAGGAAGCCAGAAAAAGGGGAGTGTGTTCTCATTAATAAACTTGGGAGAAACAGCAATCCTGCCTCAAATATCTGCTCGTTTGTGTTACAGCAACAGATCAGCTACAATCAGTGCTTCCCAGGCTTCTACCTCTTTAGACATTTTACTTGGAAAAGCAAGAATTTTTGGAATTGCTACATATATATTTATATAAAAACGTGTATGTATTTCAGGGTGTGCATTTGAGAACACTTGGCATAAATGCAGACTTAGGTTTGCATGCAATCAGAGCAATCAAAGGAGTTTATTACCAGTAAGGGGTACCAATAAATGATTTCCTCTTCGCAATGGTGGCTGTTATTTTTGCTGCTACACCAAAGTCAGCTGGAAAATGGAATTACAGACTTAGAAATCTCATTTTAAGATGACAACTCTACTCTAGGAAGTATATTATGAAAGAACAATCCCATTTCTCATCCAAATTAAAAATTAATGCAGCTTCAACAGTTTAAGATTAATAATAAGCTCAGCTAATGTCTTCACTGACATGAATTCAAGCTGAAAAGATGAGCTACTGCATACAGGTCACTGATGAGCCTGTTCCACTTATAGCTATTTTTCCATCTCACAATACAGTAACCAAGTAACCTAAAAAATTTAGTGAATATTGAATTTAATATTCAAGAGGAAAAACAGCATCATGCTTTGGAGATGGCATTATTTCTGCATTACTTATGGAGGAGCTGCAGGGGGGCATCTGCTCTCCCTTCTGGAGACTGTCTAGGGGACAATAATCCCTGGCTCTCAGATAATCAGGTGGTCTTGCAAAGCCAAAAGTCATTTAAGTCCTGTTTTATTTTTATTGCATCTGTAGTATAATACCAGAGGGTAATTGTAGGTTATCTAAGTAGCTTAGCAGGCAAAAAGAAGGTATCAGCGTGTAACCCAAATTTAATGCATTTAGGGAAAGCTCCTATAAGTTTTGAGGTTTTACTCTTTTTCTTTTTTCTTCTTTAAAAAGCTGCATTTTCCTAGCACAGCATTCCTGATCCACCACAGGGGAGTAAAGGTGTTGAACTGAAGCTTTTCTGAAGAGCAGTGATGCAGCTCCTGCACAACCGCTCTGATTCCAACACCAGACACAGTAAGATCATGAGCATCACATTCCCTCTCCCAGGATTTCTGCTCCCTACTTCCTGAAGAGCTCCAAGTCCACTGTAGACATCTGTGAAGTGAGGCAGCAGACAGGCAGATGGGGGTTTTGAAGGCAGAATGCTCAGATAACATGAGCTTCAGTTTGCTTGTGCCTTGTTAAAGACAAAATGTCACTGCTGGAAGGCAGTAATAAAGAGATTTCTTCTGAGGTTTCATCTGTGGACCTCAGAGTGCTTGCAAAGGAGGAGAATTTCCTCACCTCAACCTGTGTGGAAATGCCCAGTGTCAAACATGGTCAGATCCCACTTTCCCACAGGCTGCCAAGCAGATGCTGTGAGGGAGAGCTGCCATTCTGGAGTAAACATGTGGATATCCAGGTAACCCCAACCTGGCAAATTCCAAGGAAACCTGGGAGGCTTCAAGGCTTGATGGTTGAAAAAAAAAAGACATTATCTGTGTGTGCTGTCTTGGGGTTATTGTGTCTTAATGGAATGACAAAAGTAAAAGGCAGCTTGCTGAATCAAAGCCTCCCAGCTGGTACTGTAGCTTTATTATTGATCAAATTAAAATGTTCCCATTTGCTTTCTGTCTTATTATTAAAATTCAAGCAACTTACCTAATTTGACATCTCCGTGGTCTGTTAACAGAATATTTGCACCCTAAAACAGAATAAATCAGAAGTTTAAAATCTTTATCAGAAATACTTTTCCACATGAGGAAACTGAAGGTAAGTTCCAAGTTACCTTTATATCTCTATGCATTTTGCCCTTCATATGCAAATAAGCAAGACCCTGGAAATAAAAAGACACAAGGTGTCATTTTGTCATTTGGTAACATACTTCAAAGCCAGTCCCATCTCATAAATTTAAATTACTCATTGTATTTTATGTGAAGGTGAAGAAATTGGAGATTTGCAGATAAGAGGTAGACTGGATTCTCTTCCTCATCTCTCCAGCTCCAGCTAATACATGTGAAGACTCATTTAAACCAGTCAGGGTGTAACATTTTACAGAGATATTCTTGTACTTTCAAAACAACCCCCCAGATACATCACCTTTTCCCTTTAATTAAAATTAACTGTATTTTTGAAGTCCTGAAGGTTTCAAAATGCAGGTGTTTAGCCTTTAGGCTGTCCTTCCAGCTATAGGAGTCCCTGCAGTAAGAAGAGATGAGGAAGAGAACTTCCAAGCAAATTGGTTCCTGGGTGGACACCCCCCGGGGCAGTGAGCAGTTCAGGCACTGCTCCAGGGCAAGGTGAGCATCCCCAGGATTCCCTCCTGATTCATGGGAACAAAAAGCAGGAGAGAAAACTTCCTTTAGGAAACAACCTGCCTGCATCAGCTCACCTGGCATGTCTAGCTGTTAGCAATCACAGCAGGAAAGAGGATTTTAGGCATTGATTGCAGTGGTTTTCATAGAAGTCTGAGTTGGGAAGGACCTTAAAGCTCCTCCATTGCCACCCCTGCCATGGTCAGGGACACCTCCCACCAGCCCAGGTTGCTCCAAGCCCCATCCAACCTGGGCTGAGACACTGCCAGGGATGGGGCAGCCACAGCTTCTCTGGGAAACCTGGCACAGGGGCTCAGCACCCTCACAACAAGTAGGTTCTTCCTCACATCTCATCTCAATTTTCCTTCTTCCATCTGGAAACCTTTCCCCCTGATCCCATCCCTCCATCCCTTGTCCCAAGTCCCTCCCCAGCTTTCCTGGAGCCCCTTCAGGCACTGGAAGGTGCTCTAAGGTCTCCCCATTGCAGCCTTCTCTTCTCCAGGCTGAACACCCCCAACTCTCTCAGCCTGGCTCCAGAGCAGAGCTGCTCCAGCCCTCCCAGCAGCTCCAGGGCCTCCTCTGGACTCACTCCAACACCTCCATCTCCTTCTGCTCTTGGGGACCCCAGAACTGGACACAGTACAAACTATTCCTCTACAAATTATTACAATTTACTGCCTCAGATCAAGCAGTTGTTTTTTTTTCCTCCTCCATTACTCAGCTACTCACCCTTGCTCACAAGGCATTCATTACCTGCCTTTTTCAGCAAGTTCCAAAAATTTGTGCTAAAGCAAGTGCTGCACTGAATCACTGTGTCAGAACAATGGATGTGAACAGTCCAGCCAACCCTGTGGTCACAGCCTGTGCAGACCTGTCCTCCACAGTTTCCCTGAAACCAGCAGGCTTAGCAAAGAAACAGAAGCAGGGCTGAGCTTTAAGTATTTTTGGTCCTGCAGTGGGATCCACAGAGACGCCTGCTCTGTGCCTGAACTGCTCTGCAAATCAGGACAGTGCTCTGAAGTAAATATTTGTACTATGCTCCTGGATTTTCTTGCTATTTTTTTATTTACAGTATGGAAACCAACAGATTAACCCTGGTTAATTGGTTTCAGCTAGATTGCCAAGGCTTACAAATGCACTTGGTACTGCAGCACCTCCTGAAATCAGCTTCTGTATCTGCTTTCTGGACATGCAGCACTTTACCGTATCCCTGCAGAAGTACAGTACCTGTAAAGTTTCTCTGCATACGTATGCAATTTGTAACTCTGACAGAGGTCCTGTTACTGAAAACAAAGATTAAAAAGTAAGTCCACGATTTACAAACCCTGTGAAGCATTCAGAAAGAGGTTATCTCCATGCAAAAGTTAAAAGACCAATTTGACATCAACTGTATTTTACACTGAGCTGAAAAGAGGGGTTTGTTTGCTGGTTTTACAGAAAGGCTTTCAGTAAAAAAAACCCAGCACAATAAGAGAAGACAATACCCACAGTGAGAAGAAAACATGTTTTGACAGAAATCTAATTATCATTTTACAAATGACTTGGTAGTAATGTAGTATCCTGCAGCCCGAGCAAGGTAAAAAACAATAAAAGGGACTTTGCTGATTTGTTGTATCAGAAATGGCATTTCTCTATACTAGAGGCCTCTGGGACTTTGAATTTTTTTAAAGTTATTTGTACTAACTGGCTGAAAGATAAACGAGAAGGAGTTCTGGTATTTGAAAACTCCATGTTATCATTTAAAGGCAGAGCAAGTCCCCAGACTGCTTTTCCAACAACTCCAATAAATCCTTCAACAGAATCAACAACTAGATGAAACCTCAGAGTGGAAAGTAATAATAAAAGAGTGTTATGGTACTGCACAGGAGCAAAATAATCAGTCATTTCTACCCTTTATGAAGATCAAATGTTGGTATTTTCCAGTAAAAAACTGCTTCCTTAACCACATACAGTCTCCAAACACTCTGGGATGGTCCTCTCAGCATTGTGGAGCAAAATAAACAGTGTGATGATGAAAAAATAAAGCATGTGCTAGCCTAGAATGACAGGATATTAGCCCAAAATGATGCTTACTCGACTTGAGAAGTGTTCTCAACAAAATCTGTCAACTGTAGATAAAAAAAACTGTTCATGACCTAAGAAAAAACACATGGAGTGCCTGGCCCGTACCAACCATTCCCTATTTCTTTGTTTATTATTTCTTTTTTTTCTTTGCAGAAAGCTTCCAAAAAGTACAAATGTTAAAATAAGTTTCAAAGTACCATGGTAAATGTCTTGGAGGGATCCCCCACCACAGTATTCCATGCATATCCACAGCTTCTCACGGCTGTCAAAAGAAAGTTAAAACACAGGCATCAAAAGATGATTGGTCTGTACACAGAACAGAGTTAATAGTGATTATTTAACATATTTTCTATTGGTCTTGATGATTCTTTGTTAAAAATATATGCTCTGAAATGTGGCAAGCAGTCACATGCTTTATGTTACTAATACTCTCAGTATAAATTCTCATCAAGATCAAAATTTTATGCCCAAGTTACTGAACAAGTCTTTACATATTAACAGACCTAAAAAGTGTTAACCCTGACCTTCTAACTGTAATAAGAGCATGTAGAAAAAACATCTGAGGCTTACCTGTTGTCAGTAAGATTAAATAACACACCAAAGTCACAATCTCAATCTTAAATTGCAATTGCCTAATTATATCTAAAAAACTTTACATGGCCTCCAAAAAGGGTATTGGGGATTTAGAAATTTGGCTATTCTGTCCCAGTTGAAGTCCATTTGGGCTGTGAAGATTACTTAAACAATGCAGCCCTCTAAGAAACCTGAAGATGAAGCCTTGTAGAAAAAGACCAAGCAGGCAAAGTGGTGATCTATATTCCCAAAGAGCCAATTGATAAATGGCAGGGTTCCACAGAAATGGAAACTATTCCCCAACTTTCTGTATATTTAATGAGTGTACTTGAAGATGCAGCCAGCTGGCATCACTTTGTGTCTGCCTCTCTGTACATTGCATCTGTTACAGCAGAATTATGAAAAATGTTATTACCAGCAGCTCAGATTTAGTCTTTTGCTCTTGCAGCTCACTGGCTGACATTAAATGAAATATCTAAAAGCAATTCTGCTCAAGAGAAATAATGAGCTTCTGTTATATTAGAAGTGATAAACGATCAAGATCTGCCCCACAAATGAGTAGGATTGGGTATGTTGCAAGAGCCTCCAGGGGAAAGGTTTCTGTTTCTAGTGATAAAAATATTCCAGCCTTTTGGCCAGCAGAGAAAACAAAATATTAGTCACTTTTTTTTCTTTTTTTTTTTAAAGTTAACTGGGAACCAAAGGGAATTCAGCCTAGAGAAGTATATTGAGAGAGGACATAAGTACTAAAGCAGACTGTGCATTGTCTTGGGAAAGACCCAGCAGAAACACAGCTATAAGAAGTGAGGGTTTACCTGAGATAGCTCCCAAAATAGGCGACTATATTGCAATGTTTGCATTCTTTAACCATATAAATTTCTTGCTGTATCAATGAAAAGTCATCTCCTGAAAAACAGGAAACAGCCACAGTTATGTCACACACAACTCAAAGTTCAAAGAGATCTGAAAGCCTGCACATAACTCATAAAAAAAAATAAAAAATCCCTGAGTTTGGATAACTGCTAAGCCCTTCAGGAGGGATTTCTGGCACGCCAGCCTGCTCAGCAGTGGTTATCTACACACACCACCCCTACAGCTTCCATTCTTTATTCCATCCCTTGCACCAGGCACAAATATTTCTTGAAGCCCAACAGAGAAGGGATGGCCTGGTGGCCTGAACCTCATCCAGCAGTTACAACAGCTCAGCATGCACAGAGAGGGCTCTGAAAAAAAAACAAAAACCCACACACAAAGCAAAGGGATGGGAGGGAGGGATGGAAGCACAGGAGAAAACTGGGGAGCAGCCCTGGTCCAGCAACCAGACAGCCCCAACTTTGCCACGATGCTCACAGCACAAAGATCTCAAGAACAGGAAGAAAGATTACCACCAGAGTGCCCTGCCAAAAATCAGGAGGAGATCATGTACCATAAGCTCTGTTAATAAAAGAATTGCATTTCAAAATGACTCTGATAGAGCAGATGGTCTGCACACCCACTCAGCCACCACTGACTCAGAAGAGAAGCAGACAGACCTCAGCACTGACTGCCTTCTTCTGAGTGGTGTTTTTGGATGAGGACAGCTACAGAAGCACAACCTAAATATCCTCTGCCAAAGAAAAAAAATAACATGAAATCCTACTGAAAAATCTATTCTGACCAGAGCAGTAGCTCGGCATGGGTTTGCCATTTTAATTTAAAAGGGTACAGGCTGTCATAAATTAATAATAGTTTAAAAAAATATATAAATTTCTACATGCAATGAAGCAAACCAAAATATCTGAGAACTAGGGAAAACACTGCTATGCTTATATTAGAGAGAATTTCTAAACAGAGGATGCTCTCCTGTAATCTAGAGCTCAAACTTTTTGCTGAGCTCCTCTGTTGAGCTATTTGGCTTCATGTTGTGCCAGAGGGGTTTATAGTGGATATTAGGAACAATTTCTGCACCCAAAAGGGTTGTCAGGGCCTGGCCCAGGCTGCCCAAGGCAGGGCTGGAGTCCCCATCATCCCTGGAGGGGTTTCAGAGCCCTGGAGATGTGGTGCTGAGGGACATGGGGCAGGGGGGGCCTGGGCACTGCTGTGGGAATGGTTGGACCTGATGATCTTAAAGCTCCTTAAGAATCAAAATGATGCTGTGATTTAAAAACAACACAGCTCTGCCTCCCTGAAACTCGGGCTTACACCCAGCCCAGTGCTGGAGCTCCTATGGAGGCTTGGACCAGCCCGAACACCAGCAATGACACCACAGAACACCAGCACAGTCTGACAGCCTCCCTCAGAGGACCAACATAGCAAAACTCAGCCTAATTAGGCCACCCTAGACATGTGTCTGCTTTGCCATCACACACAGCTCTCATCACACAGTATTTTATGTGTCATTACCTTGATTCTGCCTTTGACACAAGCAAAACTACTGCAATAGCTTGCAAGACATGAACGACTACACTTTAGAGAAAGCTTTTAGATAAAATAACAGAATCATAGAACATCAGGTGCTGGGAGGGAGCTGTGGAGCTGATCCAGTGCAAGCCCTGCCCCAGCAGGATCCCCCAGGGAAGGACACACAGAACACATCCAGGTGGGCTTGGAAAGGCTCCAGAGAAGGAGACTCCACAACCTCTCTGGGCAGCCTGGGCCAGGGCTCCCTCACCCTCACAGCAGAGAAGTTTCTCCTCAGCTGGAGCTGGAACTTCCTCTCTTCTCCCTTCAACCCATTCTTCCTTGTCCTACTCCTGGGCACCACTGAACAGAGATTGGCCCCTTCCTCTTGCCCCCCAGCCCTCAGATACTGATGGACATTCAGAGATCCCCTCTCAGCCTTCCTCTAGATGTGCTACCATGTTCCCTCAAGGAAAAAAAAATGGGTTTGTATGCTTCTGTTTAAAGCTTCACTAATAAACATGATCTCCTGCTGCCACCGTCGGGGATGTGCAACCCAGAAACCATGTGCTGCTTCGTACTGCTCCTCCTAATTCATAGGATTTTGACAAGTCCAAGAGGTCTCAAGCACTGCCGTAAATTCTCTTTGGATTCTTCAAGTGTTTATTTAACAAGAAACAACATAGCTAATATTCTTAATAACCTCTTTAAAATAGATGGGTTTATTTGAAGGGGCTTTGAAGCAACTTCCCTGAGCCACAATGTCCCCAGAGGACCCACAGCCAGTACAGCCCCACGGTGTTTTCCATCCCAGCTCTCCAGACATACCCTGGGACATCACAGATTTGTACAGATATAGCCCAAGAAGTTCCAAGTTGGTATAATGATTTCCACACCATTACAGCATTGTCTCAATGCTTACCAGCCTTTTGGTTAAGAAAATAACTTGGAGATACAAAGGTAGAAGGGAACATGCTTTGTACTAGTACATCCCTGAGTGATTTCAATAAATCCTCAAGGGCTGCTTGAAGTTGAACTGGATGGAGAAACACTTCACCAGGGCAGGAAAACATTAGTAGAAGGGTTTCAAATGTCAAGAGTCTTTTTTTTTTTTTTTTTAAAGATAAGTAGGATGTTTTCTTAAGAATGAAAAAAAAAAAAGGCAGCATGATTTCCATAAATTTAGCCCAGATTTCATGCTGTGCTTGCTTTGTAGGTTACCCGTCTGATAAAACTTTGCTTGAATTCATGCACCCTGCCCATAAATGATTACTGGGAACCAAGGATTTTTGTGTTTGAATCAGATGGATTCATTCCTCCCATTTCTCTGACAAACTTCCTAAGGGAAATTCCTGAATGCTCCCAGATAACTAAACTGGAGCATTCCAAAACTACAGAATTTTTCCAAGAAAGTCAAAGTGAAGCCAGCTTGAGGAGGCAAAAGCCTCTCACCCCCCTCAAAGAAGATATTTTCTTCCATGCTTCCATCTGTCCATGAGTTCAGAGCATCAAATGCCAAATACCTATACTTCCTTAAACTGCTGATTTCAAATCCAAGAAGATTTGAAATGTCAGGAGCAGCATTTCAGAATGGCTCTGGTGGAGGAACGAGGATGTCAGCTCTAGGAACCAGGACTAATGGGGGGGAAAAGGAAGAAAATAGTGATTTGGGCTGGAAGACAACTGCCAGGAAGGTAACAACCTTCATACATATAAAAGATACCAGGCAAGGGGGAAGAAGGGATAATCCATAAAACAGCTTTATGCTAGGACAATTAACAGTGGGTTTAAATTGTCTTAACCTGCACTGCCTGTGCAGATGAAAAGGTTTTCCTACTGGAAAAGCATCACAGCACTGAACTCAAAGGCATGGGAAGCGATGAATTTTGCCACCAGTGAAAAAAAAATAGGCAGAAAACACTCAACAAGTACTCATTTTAGGTTGATTTAGCCAGCTGATCCTTCCTGTAGCAGGGGAAGACAGAAAAGATGATAGATCTGATGGTTGGACTTGATGATCTTGAAGGTCCTTTCCAACCATGATGATTCTATGATCTCTTGATTTACAATTAATCTATTAAAAAAAAAAATGGGGCTACTTACAGAAAAATGGAAAAACAAAAGGATTTTGCAAGAGTAAAGTGGTGTGCAGGCTGAATGCAGACAGGAAAAAAAGTAGCAAGCAGATGGAAACATAAAGAGAAACATCCATGAGAAAAGTTTGGCTAAAATATGCAGAAAATTATCCGAAAGATCAGATATAGAGATAGGAGAGAAGATGTATAGTCGTTCAAAGATGACAAGAATGAATTCAAAACAAAGGAATTCAGAGTTTCCAGGCAGCTGGAGTATTAATCTTGGCAAGAGACACTGGAATAGGGCAAAAATTAAATATCCTTGGATAGCATGAAAAAAAAGACAGTAAGAAAAAGAATTTGTAGAAAATCCTTCATCAGGAGGGAGACAGCAAGATAAAGAAGAATTAGATCAAAGGTGACAACAAAGACAAAGAGATTTTCATCTGGTTTAGTCATGAGAGTTTGCTTGATGCTAAATAACACGGAATTGGAAAAATGTACTTTTTTTTCTTTTTTTTTTTTTTAGGTCTACTCACATGTTTGCAATTATGGGTTCTGTGGCATGTTGAGCAAAAAACATCTTTGAGGGAGCTGCTGTAAATCACACCAGCAGCAGCTTGGTGAGTCACTGCCCCTTGCTACTCTGATGCTATTTTACCTCTGCAGTGAGACACACAGGGCACAACAGAGCCTTACAAAGGAATATTCTCCTCTGATCACAGCCCCTGGGTTGAGGCTGCTCTGCTTGGCACAACCAGCTGCTTGTTCTCCAGCACAGCTGGAAGGGAAGGGACGGGTGGTGGACCTTGCAGCCCTCTCCTCCTGGAATGTGATCAGAGAAGGCTGCAGAAGCCAAGCAAGGTAAGGGCTGGTAAATTCAGAATAAATCCCTATTTAAAGGTGACAGCTCAGTAACAGAAGTGAATTACTCTTTGTAGACACTATTGCCACCAAGGTGGAACTGGCATCTACAGATGTCCTGCTAAGTTGTCCCAGATGGACAGCATGTGCATCCTGGATCACATACCCTGTAAGAAGGCTCTGGTGGTTCTGGTGCCTATCACACCACACTATTTGGTCTCCTGAGCATGGCTGACCTTGATGGTTTTTAAGCAAATTTACTCCTTGGTCATATTTCCATGTGCTCCACTGACTGCTTTGAGTGGTTCCATCCTGCAAAAAGTCCCAGGGCCACTCGTCACAACTCTTCCTGGGTCAGCTGTGAATCCCTGTATTGTCCAAAAGGCTCCTCAGGGGAGAAATTCAGAGTTCCTGTTTTCAATTGGTTTATTTTGCATTACTTCAGTGCTGCATCACAGGGCTGATGCTGTGCAGGAACAGAGGGAGGGACACAGGCAGTGTCCAGGGCTCGCACGCAACTGGGAGGAGAGAACTGACAGCATTTGGAGACATGCACCACGTCACCAAAGGGTGGGACAGAACCACTTCTTAAGAGGCCAGATCTTCAAGGTGCCAGCCAGGCTGCCAGCACTCCTGCCCTGAGCTAGTGCCATCAATGTGCAGTCCTCATGGGCCCCAGAATGCCAGAGGAGGAGGTCAGGTTGCCTGGCAGGAGGGGTGATGGGTGCCCCAAAGCCTTCCCACCAAGCCTCTCTGGGGAGTTTGACTGGAGATACTTTGCAGACCTGGGATTTTAACACTCTAATGATAAGGTTGTTTAGAAGCGAGGTGATGTTTAGCCACAGGAGCAGATGGAGATTCCTGTACAGGGTGCTGCAGGGTCACACCACTGCTGATGTGCATGAACCCTCTCGCTGTATTCCCACCACTCATCCAGGAGACATCCTTCTCCTGGGTAAGCAGAAGCTCTGCTGGGACCATTCCTCAAATGGTTTTTATTTCAAGAACCTGAGTTGATGAACAAAGAGGGAAAGCCCCACAGGAGCAGCAACTTTGCAGAAACCATTCACCCCAGTATACAAACTCCACAGACAAGAAATATCCACAGGTCACCAGACATCCTCATGATCCCCACTTCTCAGTCACTCCTTCCAAACCACCTTCCTGAACCTCATGAGGGCTCAGCCTCTGCTGATGAAAGGGATGGCTTTCCCAATATGCAGCCTTTTACTAAATTGGTGTTTTGCTGCCAGTCTTTCTCCATTACCCTCCTTAAGTTTCACTCCCAAGATATTTTCCACTCCCCATTTCAGTGGCTTGTATGACTGAAAACAGCCTCAAAATATTTGGGGGGAGGTGGAGAGGATGCAAGGCATTACTGGAGCATCCCATGGTGTGGCTCTGCCACACACAAACCTCCTGTTTTCCTCCCTACCCTGCAGACCTGCATTGCTCTTTACCAACCGTTTTGGAACTGAGAAGAATCCTATTAAATTTTCACAGCTTTAAGAAGGCATATAATTTAAACCACACTCAAGGATCTGAGTGGTTCTATCCATACCTCCTTCCTCAGGATTCAAGCAAACCTATGGCCTGACAGCAAGAATTTAAACTTGAAGCTCAGAAACTTTATTCCAAGCAGGAAGCAGCTATTTGGAAACAATGATGTTTCCACCAGCAAATATTGCTGCCAACTGCTAACCACTGATGGTACGGATTATCTCTCCACTAATATAAAATATTACTGATGGCAATGTCCTGCCACAGCAGCACTAGCTCTGCATTGAGTTACACACAACTGTCTGGAGTGACTGCTCTAACATCAGAGACAATTGCCCTGTGTGTATTTTCTTCTGTCCTGCCTGGATCCTATTTATGTCATCATATAATCTATATTCCTATTCCTTCACCCTTTAATCTGTTTTCCTCTCTCCTTGCTTTATCTGCTTACTGTTGTACATCTCAGCCTCTCATGACCCCATCTTTACTCTCCCTTCTCAGTGCCTTCTCACTGTTGCTATTTTTCTTCATGTATTTTGTCAAATAAAGTCCCACTGTAGTTGCAAGTCCCTCTTTGCAGCCTGCCCTCACCCTGAGTGTCACATTCTGCACTTCCTTCCAGTGAAAATGTGTAACCCTTTGGCTTCTTTCCTACTTATAACACCTCTTTCCCCTACCACAAGCCTTCCTGTTGATCTTCTTCATCCAAAAAAATCTGTGTTTAAGTGAAATCTTACGCTACATGGGAACATGAGCTTGGCCACTCTGGATACACACATTTCTGAAAGAAGAACAGCAAATTATAAATGCATTATAAGTATGCAAAACACAATCAGACCAGATTTCAAAAAGTTAAATATAATTAAAACACTGGGAACTCGACATTAGAAGATGGGGCTGTCTCTGGTTTGCTTTGTGCCTCAAAGACAGGCTGAGCAGCTGTGTGAGGCTGCAGCAGTACCACTCAGGACGTGGCACAGCATGAGCAGGCAATGTTCAGGCTTTAATGGCTCTGGCACACTTGGAAACTCAGACATCCAGCCCTGGGTAAGTCCCAGACAGACAGAGAGGTGGTGGAATGACCTGCACGTCCACTTCTCCTGTGAAATAGTGTCAGCATCCCCCAGGGTTCCAGTGGTGCCAGCTTGATGCCACGGGAGGTGACAGCAAAGGAGCAGAGGAATCATCAGTGAGGGCTTCTCATAGTGCCTGCCCAGGTCTGCCCAGTGCACAAATCCTGCTTCTATTTAAACTGTCATGATCCCAACCTGACTAGGTTACACCCCTCAAGGCAGGGAAGGTGTAAGCAGGACCAAGAAGTTATTTTCATATTTCTTCAACCCCAGGCACTGCCAACAACAGTTCAGCTCCTGCAAGCTGAGTTTAAATAAGCCTCAGGCTGGTTCCTCTCCAGAGCTCATGGCACCTCTGGGGAACTGATTATACTAAGAATAATGCTGCATTGCCAAAATACCTTTCTTCAGTTCCCAAAATGCCCTGGACTCTGCTGTGCTGCAGTCATGGTCCAGAGAGGACAAATCTCCATCAGAGCCTGCCCCAGCCCTGGGGCTGTGTTCCTCTGAGGAATACCAACCTCCAGAGCTGACCCATGAAATACAAAACAAACACAACAAACCAGCTCTGGTTTTGAATGTACTGAGGGCAGTACTACAACACCTTCAGATGACTATTTAATCCCTGAACAGCTCCAACTCCAGTTAAAGATCCAACCTGAAACAGGCAACTGGCTCCTGCTGGCCTCCACAGGGATCTCACATGAAAAACACTAACATTGGATCAAAAGAAAACCAACAAGATTCTTCTGTAACCCTGCAAAAAAAAAAAAAAACCTGGTTTAACACCAGCTCTCAGTGTCAGAGGTCTCCCAGGGCACTACTTATCACGACAGCATTTAAGCATTTAAATATATATATAAGTATTTAAAACGGACATGATTTTAAGATATTTTATTACATTTTTCCAGGGAGAAAGTTCTGGGGCAGAAAACTAGAGTGGCAAATAGTTGCCTCTTTGTATCAACTCCCCTCTCGATTCATCTGCTAAACCCATAGAAGGAAGTGGCTTTAGTGTTTCAGATGGTTTTGGCTTCTATGCTGCTGAGTACAGTTGGATTAGTTTCTGAAATAGAATTGGCTCCCAAATTATTTGAAGCATTTATACTCAGTGAATGCTGGGAAATGTCATTAGCGTGCCATAATACTTTTGCCTAATGCTCTCCAATGTCTATGCCAAAAAAAAAAAAAAAAAAAAAAAGGAAAAACACTGTCTATTTTGATTCTAGCAGCCCAGCTTCAGTAACTGTGGTAGCAGATGTAGTGCACACCCCCAAAACTGAACTAAATTAATGACAGCAAGCTTCTAAGTAGAGAGTTTATTTCCTTTGTCTGGAGAAGAGACAAAGGAAGGTAACAGCAGATGAAATTAAAGATGTATTCATGCTGGGGGCTCAGCTGTGAAATTCTCTTTGACTAGCAACTCAGTCCCTACCTGCAGTAGATGAAGCAGTAACACAGCCAAACCCCAGCTCACCCAGGCCTGCCAGCTCAGCAGTTTTTCTCCTTCTCCCAAAACCCTGCCATCTTCTTGTGTGCAGTCTCTTGCAGCTTTAATTCAAGGCATTCCTCACCTCCTCTGGGACACTCTTTGCTGCAGAGTCTTTTTGTCTTCTGCTCCCAGTTCTCCCATCAATGTATTAATCAAGTGTTGAGTTTGGAGCTCTCGTTTTTCCATCTGCTAATTAATTCCCATCTCTGCGCCACCCCCTCCTCCTCCTCTGCAGAAGATGGGGTATATAAATCACAAACTTATTTCTCTGGTGCCTAACTTATGAAAGCTATTACCAATCTTTTTCTAGTCGTGCCCTGTGGTCTGACAGCAGCTCGTGCTGGTATTTGGAGGACCTGTCCTCCCTGGGGAGACCACCACAGCTTCTGACACTGCCCTGGTCCAGGAATTGATGATGCTCTGCAAGCACAGTCCAACAAAGCTATTCAAAAGGCTTAAAATTAGTCAGAACATTGAATATAAACTCCCACACAGAGCAGCTGATTTCTTTTTTTTTTTTTTTTTTTTTTTTTAATCTGGAAGATTCTGAACAACCATCTCTTCCTGTAAGTGCTGCTGCAGTCCTGCCACCCTGCAGAGGCAGTTGACAACCCAGAGAACTAAAAAGAAATAATGAAGGAAACAAATGCTGTGAACCCTCCTGAAAAACAAAACAAACACCCAGCAGGAGCTCTGCCAAGAGGCTGTGGGTGTACATGCTATGGATGGAGACCAGGCTGGCCTTGTCCATCTTTAAAGAAGATGGATTTTAAAACAAAATTGTAAAACAAAAACAAAACCAAAAACCTAGAAGAAATCTCTTTCCTGTGGCAAGTCAGACAAACAGCATAATGAAACATAAAAAGATGTGACCATCAAGGCTAATTAGATGGGGTTCTCAGTAGTGGTGACTTTGGGTCAGTCTTGCACTTTTCACTGTGAAGCTCAAGCAGCACCAAGCAAAGGCAGGGGCTGCTCAGCCTCCAATGGTCCCTGCTCTTCCCTCAGCTCTGCTGCTGGGGGATTTGTTCTCTAATTCAGTTCAGATTCCAAAGTAACTCTCCACATTACCAAAAAACCCCAGACCTACTTCATTTGGATCAGGTGCAGCAACATGAATGCTGGAGGAAGCCTCTCCCTACATTAGCAATAGGTTAACACCATCCTTTTTCTGTCAGTGAAGCATTGCTCTGCCCCACTGGAGACCTCCTGGGAGAGAAACCCAGTGGTGGTTCCTTCTTCCCACAACCACTGCCCTGAACATTGGCCACAGTATTTCATATGCTGAGGGATCACCACTGTGGTTTCCAGAGCAGTTAATGCTGCCTCATCAGTCTTATCACTGCAAACAGCAGCCCTGTTTGCTAAAGAAAGGTTTGTAGTCACAGGCACCCTAAGGCAGTGGTTTTAACTTCAAAGAGGCATAGAGTCACAGAGAGGTTTGGGTTGGAAGGGACCTTCAGGATCATCCATGAGCAGGGTCACCTCCCACCAGAAGAGATGAGGAAGAGAACTGCCAAGCAAATTGGTTCCTGGGTGGACACCCCCCGGGGCAGTGAGCAGTTCAGGCACTGCTCCAGGGCAAGGTGAGCATCCCCAGGATTCCCTCCTGATTCATGGGGACAAAGAGCAGGGAGAGAAAACTTCCTTTAGGAAACAACCTGCCTGCATCAGCTCACCTGGCATGTCTAGCTGTTAGCAATCACAGCAGGAAAGAGGATTTTAGGCATTGTTTGCAGTGGTTTTCATAGAAGTTTGAGTTGGGAAGGACCTTAAAGCTCCTCCATTGCCACCCCCTGCCATGGTCAGGGACACCTCCCACCAGCCCAGGTTGCTCCAAGCCCCATCCAACCTGGGCTGAGACACTGCCAGGGATGGGGCAGCCACAGCTTCTCTGGGAAACCTGGCACAGGGGCTCAGCACCCTCACAACAAACTATTTCTTCCTCATGTCCAACCTAAATCTACTCTAGCTTCTCCCCTGAGCCTCCTCATGCTTCCACTTTCAGTCTTCAAAAACATCTCTTTGGATGCACAGTGAGAACAAAACCAACCAGAATGAAAAATTAACCCTACACCAAGTCAGAGAAGGGCCCTTCAGCCCTGCATCCCATCTCCAAACAAGGATGCCAAGGAAGTATTTAAAATCAGACCCCACAGGAATTCTTCCCCCAAACACCTTCCACACCTCCAGAGATTCATGGCTGAGCAAAATCTCTCCCTCACAGATGGGATCTTTGTATTGTTCCCTCACACAGATTTGGACAGTTGCTTTTTGCACCTATGCAATCAACTTCATGCAAAGAGGAGCTTCACAGATCTTGCAGAGAAAACCACATTTCCTCATTGCTTGGAGCCTGCCATCTGCTACTGCACCCACTGTCCCCAAACCCAGCAGCACAGCCCCTCATCTGCTTCCAGCTCAGGGCACACCCTGGCACAAGGGACACAGCAGTTTGGGAATGGGATGAAGCAAGCAGGACCAGGAGATCTATTCCTGCTCCATTGCCACATCCTGCCTTTCAGCTCACAAAAGCTACCCTCAAATGAGAGGAAAACCAAACCATCACAGAGCAAGAGGCAGTTCTGCTCCAAAGAGGTTACCACCTAATGAAAGGAAGCAGCTGAGGATGGAAAGGACCACTGAAGGAGTTGAAATGGTGGGAGCTAAGGCCATGCTTGAGGTTTTGCCTACTGACCACCACTCCCTAGGTCATACAATCATTAATTCTGCTGTGAGGAGGCAGGATCAGAAATTCAGAACATTGCTGTAACAAGAACTGAGCCCCAGCCACTGACATGTCAACTGTGTTGCATGCATGAAGCTGGATGTGCAGACCTTGGTGTCTTCAGAAGATGAGAGGAAACAGTGAAAGCACCAGCACAGCCTGGCTGCTCTTGGCTTGTTTACCTGCACTGGTACACTTCAGTGAGAACTTCAAGAAAGAAGGATAAGAAAAGCTAAGGAATCAAGCTGAGCCTTTCTTTTCATTTATTCACTGGATTTTTTTCAAACTGAAATAAAATGGTGAGATTTCAGGAACTGTTAAAAATAAATTTAAAAAATTACTTGGAAATCAACAGCTAAGCTCATGGGAAATCTTACATCAAGCAGTTCAGAATGTGGGAAACCCAAAATTAATTTTTCTGTCATCACTTTCCAAAACAGACTACTCATCACCCTGAGCACCAGGCAAGAGAATCACTCTCGTGCTGTCTAAATCAATTCCTCTTTAATTCACACCAAAACTTCCCATCACAGAGGACAGATTGGCAAGAACCTCCAAAGGTCTCTGCTCCATCTTTCTGCTCCAAGCAGGGCTACCTGCAGAGTCAGATCATGTTGTTCAAGGCCTTGACCAGTCAACTTGAGAAAACCTTCAAGGATGGAGATACCACCACCACCCTGGACCCTGCCCCAGGGCACAACCACCTCTTCCACATGCAGCTGGACTCTCCCTGGGTGAGACTTGGACTCTCTCCCCTTTCAGAATGAAAGTCTGGCTCCAGCTCCTCTGCCAGGCTGCCATGGGGGATGGTGGGTAGATCCTTCTCCAGCCTTCTTGTCCTCAGACTAATAACACTCAGTTCTGCCAGCCTCTCCTCCATCATGTGTCTTCTCAGACTGCCTGCCATTTTTCCTGCCTGAAGAGTGTGTATTTATTCCCTGTATTTATTCCATGGAAGCTACCCCACTCTCTCTCCATGAATCCTACTGCTGGCTTAATGTTAGTATTAGGTGATGGGTCCCTTCCACCCTCAATGATTCTATGTGATTAATTAATTCACAGGCTAGAGTTGCCCATCCATGAACACAGGGCAAGCATTCCCAGAAGGAGCCTCCTGGAACCCCATGGCCCAGAGAGCCAGGAGCCTGAACAGACCCAGCACAGCAGTGCAGGCCCATCACAACCAGAGAGAGAATAAACAGGGCAGAGATGCAGAAAAGGACTATGCTAAGGAGGGATGTGAATGGTATGTTAGCAACCTTGAGGTCATTGGGATTGTTCATCAGGTCACTTGGATTGTTGGAGGAGGCTGAGGGGTGACCTCAGTGCAGTCTGTGGCTTTCTCAGGAGGGGGAGAGATGGGACTGGCACCAACTTCTTCAATCCTGGGACCAGGACTGGGGGAGATGGTAGGAAGCTGAATCAGGGGAGGTTTAGGTGAGGTATCAGGAAAAGATTTTTCACCCAGAGGAGAGCTGAGCACTGGAACAAGCTCCCCAGGGAAGTGGTCACAGCCCCAAACCTGCCTGAGTTCAAGAAGGGTTTGGATGATGCTCTCAGGCACATGGGGTGATCCTGGGGGTGCCCTGCACAGGGACAGGAGTTGGGCTCCAGGATCCTGATGGGTCCCTTCCAACTGGGCAGATTCTCTGATTCTAACAAAGTGATGAGAGATGACTTTTTTTAACAAATACAAGATTCTCAGATGGGACTGAGTTGTAACTGAGGACTTGGAAAGCTCCTCTCCTCATTTCCACTCAGGACACAACTTGTAATTTCAGCTCTCTGTGCAGGACTCAGATGAGGCTTCAGTTCAGAAAATCTCCTGGGCAGCTATTAAGCTTCTCCTGCTCTTAAAAGGAGAGGCAGAAAATTCAAAGGGAAACTACAGAATGAGGCATCCTCCTCCTTCAGCACAGCTTTGAAAAGAGATGACATTAAAAAGCTCAGAGCTCTCTATTTCCCAGTACACCTTTGGTGGGCATCAGCATCACTGCCTGTTCCCTTCCCACTTCCAACTCACACAGCCTGCCAGCTCCCTGCTGTCTCAGAGCTCACAATTTGCCATCTGTCCTTGATCTTCTCCTTGTACTAAGGACACACTAACTGCAGCATCTCTCTATGCAACCATCAACAGGGCAGATAAGAACAAACAAGGAAACAGTGAGCAGAACACAGTCAAAAGTTATGGTACGTGCTGCAGTGCTTCCTGTCATCTAATTGCTGAAACCACACAAAAAACCCCCAAACACTTCTTTTGTCTGGAGCTTCACAGGCATGTGAAAATAAACACATGGAAAAAATGAAAATGCAATTCAAAAATACAGAAAAGAATGTAAAACTTACCAGGCTCTAACTTGATTATTTTCACAGCAGCCAGCTCTCCTGTATGAAGATTTCTAGCCTGAAATAAAGAGAGTTAAGACATGTTTAATTATACTGCAAAGGCATCTCACAAGGTCTTACAAACTGAAGAGACAGGGTACAATGTCATGTGTTCCCAACATGCCACACTGTGATTAGCTGAGAGCAACCTGGATGAAGATGATCTGGTTTTTATGTTAGCAGAGCATCAGCCTAGTTGGAGCTGTGAAGTGTTCCTGGCAGTTCCTCCCAAGGCTTTGGAAAACCAACCAGCTATCTGCCAACAAACAAAGCATTCATGTCTCTAAATCACCGTTTTTAAGGATTGTTGAAACTGAGAAGTTTCTGTCAGAGCATGGAGCAGGCAGTGCTCACTCATGGAGCATGAGTGCTCATCTCATGGTGTTAAACCTCCACGTGCTCTGAAAGTGGAACTGAGAGGTGAAGGGGCAGGGAGCACCCCAGTGTGAGTCACAGCTCCCTGCCAACAACTCAACTCTGAAAATAAACCCCATCCAGCAGCCTCTGAAGAGGCAAATGGTCCTCACCACCCTGGAGAAGAAGGGACCAATGAAACCTTTACAGAACTGCCCTCTCTGGGTACAGGGTAAACTTCAAACCAAGAATTCAGTGTTGGAGGAAAATGTTCCAGGAACCTCAGACACAGCAAGTTTTAAGAGGTGATTTCAGTAACGTTGTTAACTCTAGCAAAATGAGCTCTAAATCACCAGAGCTAAGCTCTATTATTTTTGACACACAACCTGATCCAATTAGACACTGTGACATTCCCCGTTTGCTCATCATCCAAAAGTTACAGGAATCTGAACTCCGCTGTTTCATTCTTACCCTAACAGACACACAGAGACTTCTGGACCTAGGAAAATCTGGGGAAAAGGAAAATAAAGGGAAAATTGGGCTAGGTGAAATCCATTTGGTCAGTTACTTAACACAAGGAATCAAAGAAAATTTGTCCCTGGGGGCTGACTCGGAGGAAACTACTACAGCATGAAACACTCTCCTCTTGTGTATGGACAAGAAGTCTTAATTTAACAACAGATAAAGCAAGACATTGAAAAATTAACCTCTCAGTCCTGTCAACACTTGGTCAAGCTTCCAAAGCAGAAAAAGCTTTCCAGACAGGGAATAAAAACACCCAACAAACTGGCCTTTCAAAGTCCTGTGAAGCACAGCCAAGAGCACACATGTCAAAACACATGCTAAGAACATGTGTGACTCAACTGAAGGCAGAGAACCTGAACAACAGCACAATGGAAGCAAACATCTGAACTGAACAGACCAAATCACTGCAGACAGAAACCAAGTTACCTGATAGCCACAAAGGAAACTTTTACCACTTCTTACAGTACCTTCCCATCAGAGGTGCTTTTTGACAACTGCAAAATCATTCACCTTGTGAATTTCACCCTTCAACAACCTGAAGGAGAGGATTAGGAGGGAGGATTGGGACCTCTCTGCTACTGTTACACCTAATCAAACTATTAGGGAAAACATATTCTCTTAGGAGACCAAGGACACTACCTTGGAGAAGCCAGGGAACCTCCACCATCTGTGCTTCTATCCTCAAGCAGCTAAACTGTTCAGACAGAACAGCTCACATGGCTTCCAGAAGACCTTCTTCATTTCTGATATTAGATTGGATTCCTTCCTGATATTCCTCTTCCATAGAAGCAAGAACAGCCACTGCTACTGTTATGCTGCAGTCTGAGAGAAGGGACACAATCTGCCAAAGGTCCTTGGTACGTGGACTGCTTGGCAGGGACATGAAGATCCAAGCTGGAGGAGATCACTGCAATTAGACACATTATAGGCCATAAAGTTTCACCAAATTATGTCCTGGTGTTATCCAATACTATCATTAAGTTTTTTTCATATAATCTGTACCCTGGACACAGACTATTTTGAGTGTCAACCATTGAACTTTGTTGGAACAGAAAGCTCTCCACCAGCTTGGTATTTATGAGCTAAACACATCAAGTTATCTGAGCCCCTCATCAGGTTTTCTGGGCCAGAAAATAAACTTCTTTTAATCTTCTAAACAAACACATCTTTGAGCTGATGACACCAGGACCACATGCACAGCTTAACTCCTATCCTGCCAGCACCAAAGCCAAAAATGCTGAGAATTCCCTGATCTTCAGTGTCCTTGTCTGGATACTGACAGACACAGGAATTCTCAGAGGAATCACATCTTCAGGCCAGACCACTGCATTGTGAGCATGCAGCAACTGACCCAAACTGCTTCCCAAGAGACATCACCTGCCCAAAAACATGACTGATGGCTTTTGTTCCTTCATCTTGGATTTTACACAGGTACACACCTCTGTCTCTGGATTCACTCTTGTTTTCTAAACCTTTATCTTCACCACCTTCCTGCCAGCTGAAAACTAGATCAATAATTAATTACTGTTATCTTGCACATCATTAAAAATGTAAGAAGGTGAGGGCTAAAACCTGGTTCTCCGTGGTACACAGCTTGACAGGAAATCTGTCAGATAAGGATTCCTCAAACCATTTTGAGATGTGTGTAGTTAAAGAAATTCTCAACTCATTTCCTAGGAGTTCCTACAGTTTGCAAGGTTCTCCTTTTCAGAACAGGATTGTGTAGCATCAAGGAAGTCACAGGCAGGAATGCACTATACCAACACTGCTGGCTTTGTGAATCAAACTGGAAATTTTGCTCCAGATGATATTTTACAGAAACAGAAGTTCTCCATAATTTCTCTGTTAATGATCTGGCAGTTTGTTTTACTGAGATACATCTTCACTGGAGAGGGAGAAACTGAGTAAAGCTCAGAAATTACACTTCTCAGTCATCTTATCTACATTTTTAAAGTCCAACAGCAAAATATCTGGCTCTTTCCCATCACCTGAACTTTCCATGGTATTTCAAGTCTTAATTCAAAATTAGCTGAATCCAGAACTGCCCATTAATAAGTAGAGCTGCTGCTCAGTATCTCATGATTGCTGACACTGCAAGTTGTTGCACATACAGATGACATATATATCACCAACTTGGATGAACTCTTCTGATTTCTAATATCTCTATTATTTCAGTCTAATGAAATATAAAACCTGTTAGATTTTTAATTATCTTTCATTCTTCTGGCCTTGATTTCTTCAATATGTAAGGAAGTCTTCTAAGAACTCATCACCAAAGCTCAGTGTTTCCAGAGCTCCAGCCCCATCAGTGTGGGTTGGTTCCCACGGGGCCCAACTTCCCCAACAGATTCACCAAAAGGAAGACAGAGCCTTTGCTATCTGTTAGTATTGATCTTTATTTTATTAAAGAGACTCAAAACTGATAATTATACTCCACAATTACTAAGAATGAAAATTAAAAGGACAGGATTTGGGCAGAAGGATTACAAAGCTTCGATATAAAACCTGACCTACACAAGAAGGGACCAAAATAAATTTATATTTGAATGAGGAGAGCCATGCAGTCAAATTTATTTTGCTCACTGTCATATACAGAGTATATTTACTGAGAAGGAAGAGCTAGGTAGTCTTTTGGTCACCTCTTCTTCAGCTGTCCTACAGCCTGCTACAGGATGTGTGACAGCATCCCACAGCTCTTCCCGAATATTTTAGCAGCTAAGTACTAACCCTACAGAACATCACAGTCTGGTTTCAGCATAAACCAAAACACACCTACTCCACTTTTATTTAATATCCCATTTCATAGCTGTAGCAACCTGGAAGACTGCACATGACTAGTTTAACATCAGCTTTGTGTATCACTAGATTTTCCCACAGAGATTTAATTTCCTTCTCAGAACTGCATCAAAAAGCTGTTGTGGGACAGGAGGATCCAACGTGACACCCATGGCAATCCCTGTGTATGATGCTTCCCAGCACACACCCAAAAAATGCACACAAGAAAACACACTTTGGGTAGGACACTTTCTGGAGCTAATGACCAGAAGTAACACAGAAAAATAGTTTATGCAGCAGTAACACACTCTACAACTTTTTTAATTTTTCATGTTTTAAGAGTGCAAGCCAGACAATTCCAGCCCAGGGTAGGCACAGTTCTAAGCTGCCTGAGATGGACAGAGTTGGAGAATCATTTTGGATGGATAGGGGGGAAATGCAAGTTTATGTTTTCAGTTTTCCCATCTGGCCACCTTCTTCAACACCAAGGAAGAGAAGGGGAAGAATCACAGAATATTTTGAGTTGGAAGGGACCCATCAGGATCCTGGAGCCCAGCTCCTGTCCCTGTGCAGGGCACCCCCAGGATCACCCCATGTGCCTGAGAGCATCATCCAAACCCTTCTTGAACTCAGGCAGGTTTGGGGCTGTGACCACTTCCCTGGGGAGCTTGTTCCAGTGCTCAGCTCTCCTCTGAGTGAAAAACCTTTTCCTGATCCCTCACCTAAACCTCCCTTGATTCAGACAGCAAGATCACCCTCACAGCCTCCAAATCAGTATTTTCAGTTTCCATGGTGCAATCTCCTCCTCACTCCTGTGTAGCTGTCTGACTCCAGCCTTAGATCAACATCCCAGTTCACCAGAAGAGCCTTTTGTTCAACCACGTCTTCATTTAATCTAATCATAATTGCAACTCCTGTGGCAACCCTCCCATGTACCCCCATCTTATTCATTCCTTGCCAAGCTTCACTCATCAGTGACCACGATGCTTTGCTGGCTCCAGTGCTGCCTGCTTCTCAGTTACTGTATATACCTTCAAAAGGCACCCTGACCTCCTGCCCAGCAACTGAAATAAAAGCTTCTCACCTGCTTTCTGGTTTCTGACCTCTTACACTTTATACCTTTTAACCTCTCCATGCGGTTTTGAAATCCCCATCATGCCGCACTTCTCTCCAAATCTGACATTCCCATCAAACAGCCCCATGAATTTACCTACCCACGTGTCTGGATTCACATCTCTCACTCTGCCTAAAGCTCTCAGTCAACTACGGTGACCCAAAGAAATGTGTCTCATCTGGGCTGCTCTACATCCATGAAAACAAACTCCTTCCTTGCAGGCAGGAAGCACAGTAAGTATTTCAGTTGTGACTAAAAAAGTAAATCCAAAACATTATGGGGATTAGGGGAATAAAAAGAGACACCTGATCCAGAAGACCCCAACAAACTCTGACCAGTGCATACATGTACTGGAGAAAGAGGAGCACAGAGACTTTGAAAAAAAAAGATGGGATCTTGAAGATGCCACTGCTGCCAACCCAGCAGAACCTCAGCAAGCAACTGCCAGAGCTTGGTACAACCACCAGGCCACTCAGCACCACTTCAGGTTTTCCATATGAGGATTTGGGTTTTTTTTTTTCATGGTGCATCTCCCTCTCCCATGAAGGTGCCACACTCCTGTATGTGACCCTGCTTCCATTTTAAAGCCATCTCCTAAACTGGTCAGACATAGAGCTGAGACATTCCTGCAAAGGAAGGGCTCAGTGCTCAAACTGAGAGCTGTGATTCCTCACTGCTGTTCCTAGCACACAAGGAGAAACCCTCAAGACCAAACCTCAATGTTGCAGCATAACAAAGACCTGCCCTGAAGGACACCAAGTCCTCAGGAGGCCTGGGTAACTAACAAAACAATAACTTTGGGGAGTTTCACCATTAGGATTCTGATCTGCCCAGTTTACCCTTTTATCCCTCAGGTCAGCAGCAAGTGATGTTTGAGAAGAATTTGATCTCTGTGGATGATAACCTGATGGTTTGTGACAGAATCTGAATCATGCCCTGATGGAGAAGTTCAAATAACCCATTCCTAGTGTTAACTGTAATTAACAGCAATTTTGCTTACTCCTTTGATTTACATAAATCAGTCAGGTTTTAAAAATGCTTTGCAAATAAAACTGGGAAACCCTCAGGCAGGTAAAGCACAGAACAGCAATGGTGTCAGTGAATGGAAGGGAGAGCTTTGTACTTCTGCAACATCCCTGCCAGCAGAGCTTAAAGCTCAGACTGTAGAGCTGAGGATTCATTCAAGTCAAAACGTTAGCAAGAAAGTTGTTCAGAAAGCCCAGCTTAAAAATGTCAAAAATTAGTCCTTGTGAGCCCACAGCTGCTATCCTTTCCCAAGAGCAGGGCACCACAACCTTCTGCAGCATTAGGAAAGCACTTTTGGAAAAGAAACCAAATTCTCCCAAAGCTGTAAGAAAAAAAAAAATCCCTGCAAATATGCAGGTAAAGGTTAATCCAAGCAGAGAGGCTTGTTCTGATGGCTCACTGCTGAATGCAACCTCCTGAAATTTTCAGCACCCTGCTCAGAGTAGGAGCTAC
Source organism: Phaethornis superciliosus (assembly GCA_023637945.1). NCBI lineage: Eukaryota > Metazoa > Chordata > Aves > Apodiformes > Trochilidae > Phaethornis > Phaethornis superciliosus. The sequence goes on along the minus strand of JAJQWJ010000006.1, from coordinate 40,872,669 downwards.
AGGCTGTATGTTACTCAGAGTAGGTCCAAATGTTGGTGCTGGGATGGTGCACAAGTGTGAGAATCACCATGGAGTGGCTGCACAGTTCCTCTGAATGGGCTCCAGCCAAAAAAATTGTAGCTTCCACATGTGCTTTCCAGGTTTAGACTAAGTAGATCAGAAGCATCCTCAGAAAACCTCCAGAAGTTCTGTACAACTCATGGCTTTTTGCCTGTATTTTACCACCTAAATGGGTGCATGTGCTAAACCTACAGAGATGCAATTACTACAGTTCTCTAGAGCCTTTTTTACTTTTATTTTTTTTTCCTTTTATTTGAAGTAAAACAAAATAACCAAAGCAAACCAAAGGTCCCCACAGCCCCATGCTAAGAAAACCTAAACAGAGGACTGGGCTGAATAAAGCCCTCCCTGCTCAGTCCTGAGGGCATCCCCATAACAGATGCTGAATACATTTGTCTCTTTCATGCAGGAAGACTGATGGATGGATTAAGAATGTAGATGAAGGAACAACAGAAGAAAGCTTAAAGGTAAAAAAAAAAAAAAAAAAAAAAGTGGCACAATTCTGTGAAACATTCATGCAAATCTTACTGAATGGGCTGAGATTTGTGCCAGACACAAACAACTGCCTCTCCCATCCTGAATCCCTGCCATGCTCCCTTCATCACCCCAGGTATGCCAGGGCAGCTCACATGTGAAGCAGATGTCCAGCCAGTCTTTGATGCTGGGGAAAAAAAGACACTTAACAGCAATTTCTAATTTTCAGGGCTCTTGCTCTTTTAGAAAGCAGAAACACCCCCAGGCAATTGTTCACTCTGCAACCTTCCAGCTGGATTTAGGAGATGGAGAGCAGTACCAGGCTCCTTTAGAGTGAAGGGCACAGAGCCTTTCAGAATCTGTTCCCCTAACAGAGTCTTTACAGCTGGGTTATACTAAAAAGAGAGCTGCCTCTTACACCCATCACCATTTCTGCTTTTCAGAACAAAAAAAGCAGCAACGATTCACATCCTGACTTTACTTTTTAAAGGTATTTCTGAATTTCTTGTGCTGACAAATGCACAAAGGCAAATATTCGTTTTGTGGGTGCTCTCCAGGTGGATGCTGCCACTCCTTTTCTTTCAAGTGAGGAAAATACAACAGTACAACACAGGAGACAAACTTGACAGCCATCACTCCCTAATTCCCTTGCAGTTTCCTGGCTTTAAATAAATTCCACAATAAAACCTGAAAGCTGGTGTCTAAGATTTGTGGCTGGCACTCCTAAGCACAGCTGTAATGCAAAGCAGGTTTAAATTCATCTCCTTTTACTGCCAGCTGATGAAATTTAGATAGTGTATCTCTTGCAGAAAAAATTGGGAGGAGGGGACCTACCTTTCACTCACAGACTTCAGACACTTTCTTACGCAAGGCCAATTAACTCAAGCAATAAGGGATTAAAAGCTCATTAATTACATTAGGCCAACTCCTTTTATTCCAGCACAGAAATACCAGACTAAGGATTTGTATAAGCAAAGTAGCTTTACAAATCTCAGCAGCCACTAAAACATTTAATTCTTTTTTCTAGCAATAACTACTGAAGGACAAAAACCTATGGCATAAGGATAACAATTATAGGAAAGCAAAGATCAACGCATATAACTTATTTAATAAATAAATAAATAACAAATAATAAAAAAAAGAAGTTAGAGCTTGGTTATTCTCCTATGAAATTTTCTTGGCAGGTCTTCAGTTGCAAAATATTTGGCATGATCCTTCCAAAACTGAAGTTAAAAGCTAGAGACAGACCCTGACCACAAAAGTACTGTTTATCAACTAATGCGGCACAAAAGATACAAACAAATACTGCATGAGAAAAAAACAAAAAAGGTCCAATTTTGAGTCTGTTGGAGAAGAAAACCAAAACAGAAAACAACCTTTTCAAGTCACAAAACTATTAGATTAGATTGCATTAGATTATTTTGATAAGCTACTAGAAATAGCTCATTTTTCAGAGAAATAATACACATTTTTTAACATAAGATCACACAAATCAAGGAATAGCCATGAAACTGCTAATATACTTACAACTGAGCAGATGCCTAACAGCTTTACTCTCTAGGGTATAAAACAGGAGAAATAAAAAAGATATCTTCAAACATATTATTAAACTACAAACCAAGATGGGTTTTGAAAGGGTTTATTCACCAGAAGGTACAAAGAATAAATATATTATTTTATTTTATTCCTAAGCTGTGTGCATGGATCACAACACAGGGGGAAAAAAAACCCCATGTCATTGGGGGCTACAAGTAATATTAAAAAAATTATATGTTTTGTCAGCTGCGGGGGAATTTTCTTCCTTAGAGATGAAAGAACCAAGAGATGTACCATCCAAAACATTTAAATAAAAGCATCTCTGTCTGTTCTTTCCACTGAAAAGAAAGAGCAGTGAGCTGATCAGATACAGCACTTGGTCTCCTAAAATCCCTACCAACTCAGGACAGCATTGTTAACTCCATTTCATGCAAAAGGAAGACACCAACATCTTTTATTTCAGGGAAGCCTCTGAACAACTTGGGCTTTATGACCCCTAAGGAACACACCAGGGTCACACAGGGAATCTATGGCTCCTCTCCAAAGCTCTGGACTGTGCTTTCCCAGCACAACAAGGAAATCTGGCTTTCTAGGCAGGCAAGAAAAAGATATTTCAGAAAGAAAAGGCAATGGTTTGCCTTTTTTTGTTTGTCTGTATTTTTGTTTTTTTAATGAAGCCACTTCTGTTGCATTAGAGCATTTTAAAACCATCATTTTACTTTAACATCAAGGGCAAACAATTTGCTTTGCTTTGTAACCATGAGTTAGCACACAGCAAGATGTGTCCTTCAGAAAGGCAGAACTGAGGAACTGCCACTGGTATTTTAAAGAGGAGAAGAAACTGCAATTCTGAGATTGCAACTCCTATACCATCACTATCTGAATGCAACTTTCAAAAACTCCCAAAATATTTCTGGACATACTTTCAGATTAATCAGAACAAAATATCCAAGTGTTTGATGGCATTTTTGTTTGTTATTGGAGGTATTTTGCCTAGAATTGTCACCCAGTCATGCATGCCAGCTCATTTTTCCAAACAGTGTTTTGGGCAAACCCCTCTAGCTTTTCATCTCACACACAGGCACTTCTATGGTACCAAGCTTTCCAAAATCCAGGGTACAAACCTATATAGACTCTTTTTCCTTACTGTAATTTATTTATCTGACAGAGTCCAGAGAGGTGCAGGTGAAAACTGCAGATTTAAGTAGAAAAACCTCACTCCAGCAAAGCTCTTCAGATATTGCCTCCTTAAAAATTTGCAGTTCCACAGAGATGAACTCTTATGAGATTACAGAGATGAACTCAATGACAAAACTAAAAAGAAAAAAGCCATAAAATTGTCTTCATGAATAAAGTAGGTCTAGGTGTTTTGTTCCTTGTTCTTGTTACATGAAATGGTAACCAGAATAGAAAAAATGAATAAAAAAGCAGCTGTGTAAATCAAAGAATTTACAAGAAAATTAGAAAATATGGAAGCAGAAAGTTTCTTCTTCTGTAAGCTTTGGTTTTACCCATGCTATACCAATTATCACCTTCTTGGGAGGGATGATGGTTAAGATATAATGTTATCCTCAAAATTTCATTTGCGTATATGTATATGCACCCTCAGCCTGCCTTCTTCTTTCTGACTACTGGGGTGCTATCACTGTTCAGCTGTTTCTACTAGAATAAAACTCAACATTTACCTACAATCGTAGTTTTCTACCTTGTGATGATGAAATAGGGATCAGTATATTTTAGCAAGTTTTTTAATGAGGCAAATTAGGACTCTGAAATGTGCTAGATATATGAGAAAGGTGAAACATAAATTATGTTTTTTACTGACACTGATTGAGTTGAAAGAAAAAAAATGTGCTGCCATTTCAATATAGGCAATATCTGTCATGATTTTACAGCTCTTCTCACACCTTATTTCAATTGAGGAAAGGAAACATTTTGGTTCTTTTTCTTTCTTCTTAATTGTTTTCTCCCACCCATTTAAATGATGTACCTGGAAAGGAAGAAACAATTTTTTTCTGCAGCTTCATCTACCCTTTTCAAACACCAGTTCCACTTCAGTCACCTCGTTTCAAGCACTTGGCCAGTGACTTCCCCACTCTATTGGTTCAACTTGCTTTGGAAGATGGACTGAAAAACATGCTGTTTGTGTAATAAGCATGCTACAGAAATCATAGCATTACAGTAAATTAGGCCTGATGATTTAACTGAAATTTTGGGGTTTTTTATTTTAAAATTTTAATACAGAATCATAGAATTTTCAGGGATGGAAGAGACCTTAAAGCTCATCCAGTTCCAACCCCTGCATGGCCAGGGACACTTCCCACCAGATCAGGTTACTCAGATCCTCATCCAGCCTGGCCTTAAAAACTTCCAGGGATGGGGCTTCCACCACCACCACCCCTCAGGGCAACCTGTGCCAGGGTCTCACCACCCTCACGGGGAAGAACTTCTTCCCAACATCTCATCTAAATCTCTCCTCCTCTAGTTTGAACCCATTCCCCCATGTCCTATCACTCCCTGACATCCTAAGAAGTCCCTCCCCAGCTTTCTTGTAGCCCCCTTTAGATACTGGAAGGCCACAATAAGGTCTCCTTGGAGCCTTCTCCTCTCCAGACCATATAACCCAGTATACTAGTGAACATCTTCCTCTTTGTTCCCAAACATTTTAACTCACCTTTGCTTGATGGATGGACCTCCCTGGCTGTTCCTTCCATCCCAGGGAAGCTGCTCAACCTGACAGTCTGCTCTCCAACCCTGCAAAACCCTACAGTTCCCACCCCTGATAAATGCACTCTTCTGCCTGCACCAGCTGTGTGGATTTTCCATGGCAGAATGGGAGACCAACCTTCCTGAGCCAGCCACCAAGCAAGGAAAGTGTGTGAGAACACTGGAGGAAATCCTGAGAGTGAATCTGAGAACTCTGAGCAACCTGGTTACTTCCCTCTTCCCAAAGCTCCCTCTTGGCTCACAAGCATCCTCTGCTCTAGGAAGCAACACGTACAAGATTTCTTCCTAGTATGAAATTACAACACCCACAGGCTAATTCAGCTGCTGCAGGCATTCAATCCTCAGCATCCCTGCTGCCCCAAGAACTGCTGTGTTGGAGGCTGGATAATCTGCACACCCACCTAGCAGAAAGGAACAAGCCACAGGACCTTCAAGAAGTAAAGCACTGAAATGTGGGTTGTTTTGTTTTGTTGTGTTTTTCTTATCTAAGACAGCAGCCAAAATGCTGAGAACAAATGAAAAAGCACTCCTGCAGATTAAAATATATAGCCACATCCTTTAGTAGAACTCCTGAGCTGTCACATGTAATAAGATGTACTGCAAGGTCTCTGCAAGATATGATACATTCTGCAAGAATATTCCACCTCCAGAAATCTCAAGCTACTGATATTGCCATTCTCTGGACACAGGCTGAGCTCACATCATTCAAAGGGCAACCCCACAGGGGTCCCATGGAAATTCTGCTCTGAGCTTCAGGAAGCTTCCCATAGCTAAATAAAATCACTGAATTATTAGAGTTGGAAGAGACCTCTAGAGATCATCCAGCCCAGCTCTCCCACTAAAGCAGGATCACCTAGAGCACCCAAAATGACACATGGGGGTGAAGTCATGAAAGCAGAAACCATGAGAGAATAGGAAGGCCAAAGCTGTAGCATGAAGATGAACTCAGCATCCAGTGAGACAGCATCCCAAGGAAAGATAAAGCTGATAAGGCAACAGCCTGGCCCCACATCTCTGTTGGAGCCAACCCAGCACAGCTATCCCAGTTGGCAAGCAGCATCTCACACATGCTTCACACACTGCCTGAAGCACAAAAGCTCTGAAAAATAGAGGTAACAACTACTTCACCTCTCTTTCATATTTTCATCATCCCATGGAGAAAAGCCACAGCCTGCCTGTCCTCCTCCTCCTCCTCCAGCCCTACAGGAGCCAACTTTGCTACTCAAGCCAGCACAGTCTGTACTCAAAACTGAGGGATTCAGACAAACCTCAACACCCACAGAAGGAGAAAAATGAGAAATTTATGTCCATGTAACCTAAACAGGCGTCCAGTTGTGAGTGCTGAAGTGATGGCAGATCATAAAACATTCTCTAGATCTCCCTACCCATCCTCATAACTCCACTTGTCCCAAAGTTTGATATCGTGAGCCAAATTGAAAGCCAGACTTTGTAGACAGGAACTGTTTGGCAAAATCTTCAAGTTAATCAAAAAGTTACTCATGTGTCTTCACAATTAACCGAGAAGCAGAGGATCAGAACTCAAATAGTGCTTTATATTTAAACACAGACATGCCTGACAAAATGTAACAGTAGCATCAGACATTGCTAATCCTGTCCAATTAGTGACAAAAAATTAGCTACAAAAGCAAAGCCCACAGAGCTGAGCTACCTCAGTTCTCTCCCTCCTGGTATGGTACAGAAATCCTGCTACAGAAATCCCCCTCTTGAAGCAGGGGGCACTTCAAATGGCAATGTTTCTTTGACAGAAATAGTTTTAAATGAAGAGAGATCTCAGCTGTTCAAGAGAGCATCATATTTAAAATTAACACCCCCTCTGACATACAATACAGCTGTGAATACCTGCAACCAATCTACCAAATACTCTCCCACCATAGATCAAGTGCATCAAAAGAAAATTTTCAGCTACTGCTGCTCTCAAACCTCTTATAAATACAACTCAAATACCTGAAGCTGTTAACCACTGGAAAGTAATAAACACTCCCTAGGCAGTCCTTCCTGACAAATTCTAACTCTTAAGTTTTATCAAGACAAAAAAAAAGATGCCATGGCCTCACTTTTACCCTTCCTAGCTACCATGTTTACATTTCTGTGCCTGTGCAAGACACTTTATCATGGATCTTCCTTTAAGATTAATGACTAAGCCTCCCAAACATCTTTGGGAGTCTAAGGATTACAACTCAACTGTTAACTTGCATGTCTGTACATAAAACAGCAAGTTAAGGCAAATGTAACCCAACTGCTATATTGCTTCAATAGCAATGATCAGCAAACAATCAAATGTGCAGCTGAGAACAAAAACTCAGCTTTTTCAGGGGGAACATTGCCTAAAATATAAGAAGAAATGGTGCCTTTCATTCTGCACAAGAAAGAGCTACACAAAGAAAGCTCAACGACAATTTCTTGCCAATAAGCCAGTTGAGTCTTTCTGCAATGATCTCTTCACTCTGTGAATTCAAAGAAACAACACCTGTCTTTCTGGAATGTCTCAAAATTCACCTTTCAACAGGCTACAAATCCAGCAGTTCACACTAACCTGAAAATAAGTTTCATTCAGCTTTCTGGACATGTCCAGCCAAACCCTCCTCATGTCCATGACAAAATTGATGTTCTACACTCTATATTCATCCAGAAGACACAAAAATAAGACTTGGGAAAAGAGGAATTCCAAAAGGCCAAAATATCAAATATGGCATTAAAAATGCAGGTTTGATGGGTCAGGTCAGTAAATGCAGCAGTTCTGGCTACTAGGACTGCAGATCAGCTCTGAGGAATAGCCCTGGCTGCATCTTACATGACCTTTTTACTATCCTCAGGAGCAGAAAAGTCAGCAGAAACACATAAAGCAACACACAGGATAACAGATTAGGAAAAAATGCTGGAAGAGGCTAAAGCTTTGGAACAAAAGCCTTAGCACTTCTTCCTCTCCCTCTGTTGCAACAAGTTTCAGATTTTTTTACTGCCTGCTCATGGTGTACTGACTGGCATCTGCTCAAACCAGACCTCAGCATCTCACAGTCTCCAAAGTGAGCAACTTTGAGGTATCTGTGATGGGAAATGCACTGGTCCCAGAATTCAGCCACCTCTTGTCACAGCAGAGAACATGCTGTCCTGTGTCTGACAGCCCTGCTCGAGGCCACCCACTCACAGATAAATTGTTAGCCCTTTCCTTAAGGCCTCCCCAGTGTTTCCATGCAGGCAAGTCCCCTCTAGAATCACCTTCCTTGGGATTTGACAGAGGCAGGATGGAAAAAGCAACCACAAAACAGATTTGCCCCTGTCTGCAGGAGAAGCCAGGATGCAATTCCCCTGCTCACCCTCCCATGCTCTTTGCACCCAGAGGGCTGGAGAGCTGCCCACCCTCCAGCTGCAAATTCTTGACAGTGTTTTCTGTCTCCCACAGGAGAAGGGAAAAGCTTCAACTCCTTGAGCAGCTGAGAAGGTCCTGGGAGCCACTGTCAGTCCTGCATAAAACAAATTGCTGCAATACCTGAGTGAAAGAATTTAGTAAATCTGAAGACCAGGATGGAAACGTGTCTGTACCAAACTGGGGGAAATTTTTCCCCAGACAGTCTAGGAAGGAAGAGCAGTTTATCCAGCCACTACATTTGAGAAGGTCCCAACAGCTCAGCCCTTCACGTGATGGAGATGTTTCCAGCAGGCCAGCTCCAGGGAAACACATGAGCAGGCAGGTCTGGGTCTCAAAATCATCCAGCAGATGAAGATACTGATTTTGCAGATCTGGTTAGTTTGGGAACAGAGTTAAAAAGCATTTAGCTCTCAGTGGAGCTGCTCTGCTATTCTGATAAACAGAAGGGGCTCCAAGTCTTCAGACAAGCCACTCTTGAACAGATTCCCTCAATGGGGGTGGGAGATGCATGACAAATCATGCTATATGGTGCTGTCTGTTTAAACATGCCCTCCAGTCTTGCAAACTACAGCCTAGGGAAAATCATGATGGTACATAATACAGAAACCCTTTCACTATGATTAAACAGATTGAGTTAACCTGTCAGGAAGATTATTCTATTTGGTGAGGCCAAATGGAAAGTTCAGATAAATGATCCCCTGAAACACCTCTTCCATAGGTACACTCTGTGAGGAGACCTGGGGAAGACCTGGGAAAATACATTGTTTTTTGGTGTTTTTCAGCTCCTGCCAGTATCAGGACTGCCTTGTTTACCTACTTCATTAAAAGCATCTGGTTTTGTAGTTTACAAATGCAAAATCTCAAACAAAATACCTCACCCTTCTCAAGGGCTTTTTATGGGAATCCCAGAATGCACTCAGGACCACCAAAACCACAACAAACCACAAATCAAAGGCTGCTGCATCCAAACCTTGCCAAGTGCTGTTATTGCTAGGAATCCTTCAGAAATTGGGAAAGAACAATTCAAACTTCTTGAAGAAACACAAAATCTGAAATCAAAATGGCAAAGTGTGAGCAACTCTTGGCAATCTAAACTGGAAGGCACTGAGGTTGCCCTGAGCTGATGAACAACTCTGATGAATATGGAGATCTACCCATTCTGCCTTGTTCTCACATGTGATGACCTTGGGCTGATGCTGCCTCTTCATTCACAGCTGCAACCAAGAAGCCAAGGTGCCAAACATGAACAAAGGTAGCAAGCCTACTTGTTTTTCCAGCTGGAGTGTGGATGGACAGCTGCTGGTGTCAGCAAAACATGCTGGCAAACTCCATGATGGCCTTGCTAACAGGAAGAGTTTTTTTCTCTGCCATGGATGATCTATGTACTTCTGTCACACACCCTGGGAACCACTCTGACATCCCATGCTATAAATCTTGGACACATTCAAAGTTATGTGTTGCCAATGAAAAGGACCATTAAACCTTCTGGAGACAAAGATGAAGTAGATAGTACCATGCAAATGTTCTGATCTTTGATGTGTTGTTCCTTCTCAGATTTCCTCAGCTGCTGGGAGGGTGGGTGGTGTGTGTGTGTTTCAAAGGGGATGCATGAACTGCACCATTCACTGCCTCTGGATGGGTATCTCATGTTGAAAGAGAGCTCTGGGGTGGAGGTCAGAAAAGGCACAGCTCTCATAAAGTATCTTTCCTGTTCCAGTCTGGTCTCCAAAAATGTGTGCACCATGCAGGGTGCCTCAGCCTCACTCACTGATTGTGATAAATGAGGAAAACTAAAATCATCTACCCATCAGAATGTTTTCTGAAAGATGAGACTAGACAGTTACATCACAATTGAAGACCACATCAGAGACAAGACTGATACCAACAGAACATTAAACTCAACAGAACAGACTTTCAGTTCCTCCGTGGCATAAGAGATGCTGGGTACAGCCTTGCTCACTAGCTGATGGCAGTAAAGTTGCTTCCACTCTTTCTCTAGCTTCTCTGAGGCCCCAACCTGGAAGGATCTCTCAAAAGATCTGGAAAAGGAATCAGACCTTCATTTAAGATTTCAGAGACTACCTGTTTTTGAGAGGTGGAGAAATGGATGTACAGAGAAACATTCTATTCCCACCACAGAACCATTAACAGAAAACATAAGCAACAGGAGGTAATACTTAGAAGCCAAACAGCACTGAATGTTCCATGATACAGACCAAATGCTTAATAAGAAAAAACCATTACAAAGACTACAAATGGAAAAGCCAGGCCATGCCCCCAACTCCTGAATACCCTAAGAGAGGGTGGCAATTATCCACTGAGCATCTTAGCACTCAGCAATATATATATATATAACTCACCTCCTGCATACTAAAATAAAAGCATGCAATTTCCCAGAAGAGAAACTCCACAGCAACAAGAAACTCAACAGTGCTGGTTCAGTGCCATCCTAAACACCCTTCATATGGAAAAAACCAAGAATACACAGAGTTCAGGCCTGGCTACAGCAAACACTGCTAACCAGAAAGCTTTGATCTGGAGAGGAACAGTGGAATCCCCCAACATGACAGATTTTTATGGTAATTTCAATGCATGAGAAATGTATACTCACCAGGGACAGAAATGCTGAATCAAGGATGGCCAATTAATTGGTCTGCAGCTGCCAAAACATATTCATATAAAATGGAGAGTGTGTGGTTTAAAACCATCCTAGCTGTAACTGTGCTCTGGAATTTAAACAAAGCCTTCATACTCCATTCTTAACCTGTTGACTTTAAAACACTAAACAGTAAGTTCTCATGATCTGTGCAATCAGACTCACATTTAGAATTCATTTCAAAATATCAAACACAGGTTCTCAACAGCTTTTGACTGCACCAGGAATTACACTCCAGAGCTCTGAGAATAAGGCACTGACCACAGGGCTGAAACCTGACTCAGAGTTGACTGCGTGCCACTTTTATGGCAACTTTTAAAAACTCTTTTTTAAACTGAATTTAAAGCAGTGACCAGTGGCAAATCAGTGCAGGTTTCTTCTAAGTTAATACCTTTATATGGTGCAGAAGACAAAAAATCCCAAGAGAAAAAAAAAGAAACAGAAGGTGACTTGAGAATGAATTTAATTTCCATGATATTCAATCAAAATGCATCTCCTGTTTACAGGTAGTTTCTGATATTAATTTGGTGCATTTCTTGTCCCTTGTGCTTACTTTTAAAGAAAGCTACTGTAGCACTGCTCCCAATCCTGCTTGGAAAACCCCAAACAAGACAGCTTTAGAACTGCTGCACAAGATGGTATTTGATGAGTGAGGCTCAGCAAGGACAGACATCCAGCTATTCATCCTCCACAAGCAGCCTGCAGGGGGGACTGGGCAGAGCAAATACATCATCTGTCAGCTCAGCTGCCAAACAAGGGCATTCAAAAAGACAATCATCCTTTTTTCCCCCTCTTCTCCAAAACTGAAGTTAGTTAAAACTCAGTCTGGGGCAGTTGGGATAAAATCCACAAAAGCCAGAGCGTGTGTAGTTGGAGGAGAAGGAGGTACAAGAGGTAGTAAGTAGCGAGTGGAGACCTTGGTTCCCCAGCAGAGGCAACAGGCTGATGGTGAAGCTACTCACACATGTGGAAGACTTAAAATTCCTTTTTATATACAAGTGGTGCTGACCCCACACCTCTTACCATGACACAGTATTCTTTCCCTCCACCAAACCTATTTGGAGTCATTAATAAATAATCAAATAAGAACTCCATGCAGCAAATGCCAGGATGATACAACTGCAGTAAATTACCACCCTAATACACAGCTTGTTTTCCTGGAGATTAAAGTCCATTTCCAGCCTCTAGCAGCATTTTTTCATTTTCTGCCCTAAGACACTGGTCAGTGGATGTTTCTGCATTAACCACACACATATAAAAAGTCTATTTCAGCACAACTGTGCAGATGCATGAACAAACTTGCAAGATTTTTTTAATACTGCTTTGAGACCTTTATGTGTATGACCAAGGAGGGCTAACAAGATCTTGCCAGGAAAATCAAACTAAAACCTCACTACTGTAGCCCTTGCCTGTGCAGCAGTGAGGGATATGATGCTGAGGATGTTAACATTTGACAACAAGGACAAAAAAAACACTGTCAGCATATTAAATTCCAGTGAGTAACCAATCTACATTATTACAGCCTCTTTCAGCAATTTAAGACAGTTTGATACAATTATTTATCTTGGAAAAATAAATAATTTCAATGGATTAGAATTGGCATAACAGTAATATTCTCTATTAAAAAGAAAAAAATTAAAAAAGCTTTACCAACATGGTAAATGGGTTAGGATTGTAACAGAAAGCATATTTCCAAGACTGACAGATCCAAATTTGGATCTACTTCCACACACTGTGAATATGTAAGAGAATACTTTCTTTATGGTTTCTCCTCCACCCTGAAATCCATTTTGGGGGGGAAAAAAGTATTAAAACAAAACCAACAATCCAGTGCTTATGAGGCAACCCTACAATCAACCATTGTGTGCCATGTGACAGACAAGAGAGGAAAAAAAAAAGCCACCACAAACACTAAGAAAACACATTTCAGTTTTAAACTCCCATAGCACTAATGAAAAGCAAAGTGGGCAGGAGATTTTTAGCAAGGCCTTAAATATTCTGCTGTAACTTAATAGTGAACACAAATATTTGCTTAACCTCCGCCTTCAACATCCAAAGAAGAAGTAATTACTCTAAAAGTTACCAAATACCCTAAAAAGAATTTGAAGCATGAACCACTGCCACCAAAAAGCATCCAAGGAAGGGGCAGATGTCCCAGAATCAGAGGCTGCCTCCTTTAGATATCCTAAAAACAACCATGCTGGGGATCCTGGTGAGTCATTAGTAGTGATGGAGCAGAGAAACCACTTGAGGAGGTGAGAGGAAAATTCCATTTTAATTTGAGAGCCCTCTAGCAAACCTTGCCTGAGCTCTGCAACGTTAACAACAATCGGATATTCACTAAGAAATGCATTTTATAAACACTACTGACAGCCCTCAGCAAGCAGATGTGTCATCTGTGCTAAGAAGAGACTTACCATGGACTAAGAAAAATGAAAGAGCAGTATTTACATGTTTCAGGAAAAAAAAAGGGTTTGCCTTAGTTATTTTTAAAATTAACAGAACATCAGTGACTTGAAAAAGTGTCTTAAAAGAATTAATCTGCCTACTTGTCATAAGAGCCAGGGCCACTCAATTCTGTATTACCCTGATACAGCTCCTTCCTATTGCAGGGCTTTATAAAAACAAAGAGCAAACCAATTACCTCGTCTCAAACTACTTTAAACTCATTAACTTTATACTTGGTGTAGACTCAGAACAATGTCTAGAAAGACTGCCAAAGACTGATTTCAATTTGCCAGCTTGCACTAGGAGAAGGTTTGGGTTTATTCTTATCTGAAAGCGTTTCAAAAATAGAAAGCACATTTTTCATAATCCAAAGAAAGGAGAGAGGGAGGGTTGTGAGGTTTTTTGGTTTGTTTTGTTTTTTTTTTTTTTTTAATAAAAAGGATATATTTACATGGCACAGAGCAGAGCCATGCATTCAAAACAGCTCCGGAACCGGAAGCTGCCTGACATGTCAGCACAGCTCTCCACTAATTACCAGCATAATGAGAAGCAGAATATTCCTTTTTTTCCACAAAGAGACGACACAAAAGTACTCCTCACCAACACAACCAGTTATTTCTCGTCACGTTGCCCTGTGCTGTGCAGGCAGACCCAAACCAACAAGTTCAAGGTACGCTGAGTTTCGGATTAATGAAACATGAAATGTCCTTTTAAAGAATTTAAGTGCTACATTCCCAAGCAAAGAAGTTGGCTGATCTGTGTACAGCACTCTCAGAAAGGGAGGGGGGTTAAAAAAAAAAAAAAAAAAAGTGGGAAAAAAGGGAAGGTACATATGCACCCTGAAAACTTTTTAAAATAACTCCCTGAGGTCATAAGTAACCATTTCAAAGGGGTGGTGGGAACAAGATCCATCTATAAAACTTCAATTTGAACATTAGCAAAGAGCCCTCCCCCAGCATGAGCAATTACCTCTGCCTTTCATGTGGCAGAGTAACACACCTTTTCTCCTGCAGTTGGCTGTGTCAGGTCTATTTTAAACACACTCCACAGCATTACAAAGTCAAACACCACCGCCGCTCTTCCCGTGCAGTTGAAGACACAGATTTCCAAATGCAGGTCGACAACTTTTAATGCTTTCTTTATAAGCAACCCACGCCTTAAAGCTGCTGAGAACCCTTGGCATTTGGGGATCAGACCTGCCAGGGAAGCACCCAGAGAGGAACACAAAGTGCCTCCACCTCCTGTTCCCCGTGGCTGTGGTTCAGGCCATGTGAGCAGCAGTGTGCACCCTGTTTCAGGAGCATCTAACAGGATTTGCAACGCTAACTCTCCCCTGAGCTGTAACTCCCAGCTTCTGCAGAGCTGTGTAATCTGCTTCTGCCTGTTGCATGCTATTATTAACCTCGGGGATAAACTCACACCCTTTTAATCAGGTGCTTTAACTGATGCGTTCTGTATAAAGAGTACAGCAAGGGGATATCCTCTGCCTTCTTTAGCAGTAAGGTGGGAAGTATCACCTGCAACATGCACCTCTTCAAACCTCTAGGAAATCAGAGAGGGGACCCATAGGATGGACCCTTCTCCAGCACTGCAGGTAGAAGTGAATCCTCTTAGACAAAGAAGGAAACCTCATACTTTGTTAGGAAAGAATCACAGACTGGTTTGAGTTAGAAAAGACCTTAAAGACCATCTAGATCCAACTCGGCAGGGACACCTCCCACCAGCCCAGGTTGCTCCAAGCCCCATCCAACCTGGGCTGAGACACTGCCAGGGATGGGGCAGCCACAGCTTCTCTGGGAAACCTGGCACAGGGGCTCAGCACCCTCACACCAACCAGTTTCTTCCCAATGTTTAAACCAAATCTCCCCTCTTCCAGCTGGAAACCCTTCCCCCTGATCCCATCCCTCCATCCCTTGTCCCAAATCCCTCCCCAGCTTTCCTGGAGCCCCTTCAGGCACTGGAAGGTGCTCTAAGGTCTCCCCATTGCAGCCTTCTCTTCTCCAGGCTGAACACCCCCAACTCTCTCAGCCTGGCTCCAGAGCAGAGCTGCCCCGAGCCCACAAGGTTTTTCAGGAACCTCTCTGTCCCAGCCGCTCCCTTGGCGCCCTGAGCCCGGCCCAGGCTGTGAGGAGAAGCTCCGGAGCTGTTCCCCCCGCTTCTCACCTTGTACACATCGCCGTAGGTGCCGCTCCCCACCCGCTGGATCAGTTCGTAGTCCTGCTGCGGGTTCCGCCTCAGGATATCCGCGCTCGGCCGCACCGCCGGCTCCATCTCCAGCCCCGCGCAGCCCCCGCCGGGGGAAGGGGAGCAGCGGCCGCTTTCCTCCTCACCCCTCCGCTCGGGGATGCTCCTAACGCGGCAGCCGGCCCATGGCTCCTGCGGCGGAAAGCGGCTGCTGAGGGGGGGGGCTCTGGGCCGCGGCTGCCGAGACAAAGGCAGGCGGGCAGCCGGCGCTTGACACGGCGGTTGGCGGCCCGGCGGCGGCGCCCGGGGCTCGCCGGGGCAACGGGGAAGAGGCGAAGCCGGCGGGGAGCAACCGCCCCGACCGCTGTGAGGAGGAGGGAGGGAAAAGAAGGAGGGAGGTCCCGTCCCGTCCCGCCGGCGCTGAGGAAGCGCCGCGGCCCGCCCGCCGCCGGCCGGGGCAGCCGCCAGCCCGCCCGCAGCCAGGCCCGCAGCAAGGCCGAGCCGGCTCCTACCTGCGTGCCCGCAGCCCTTTGTCCCGACGGAGAGGGAGCGCCGCCGCCTCCCCCTTCTCCTCCTCCTCCTCCCTCTCCTCTTCCTCCTCCTCCTCCTCCTCCTCCCCAGCCCGCGGCCCCGTTGCCCGCCGCAGCCCCGGCCCCTAAGCACGCACCGCCCGGCCGAGCCCTCAGCGGAGCCGGGACGGGTCGGGTCGGGACGGCCGCGGGGCTCCGCGAGGCCGCAGCGCCACGACGCGGCCTGATGGAACCCAACCAGCCCGGCCCTTCCCTTCCCTTCCCCTCCCTCCTGCCCGCCCGCCCGCCCTCCTTCCTTCCCCCGCCCCGCTCCGCTCCCCTCCGCGGCAGTCCGGCCGGGAACCTGAGGGATGTTACCCCGGGGTTGCTCGCCCGCCCGCCCGCCAGCTCGGCTCGTCCGGAGCGGGGATGTGGGCAGGGTGATGCCCTGCGACGGGGGAGATGTGAGGCTTGTCAGTGCCCGGTGAAGGCAGAGCCGGGGGTGGCCGTAGGGGTGAAAGTGGGGGTGAAAGTGCCACTGCCTGCCCTAGAGGTGCCCACCGGGACCTCACTCAGAGGGGTGAGACGGGGGCTGCCAAGCTGAGCTCATAGAATCATGGAATGGTTTGGGTGGGAGGCGACCTTTAAAGTTCATCTAGTTCCAACATCCCCCCCCCTGCAGTGGGCAGGGACATCTCCAACCAGAAAAGGGTCCTTAGAGCCCCATCCAACCTGGCTTGGAATGTTCCCAGGGATGGGGCAGCTGTCACTTCTCTGGGCAACCTGGGCCAGGGTTTCACCACCTCATAAACAAATTTCTTCTTTAGATCTAATCAGAGTCCATAGTATAAAACCATCACCCCTCATCTTATCACATCAGGTTTTGTTAGGTCTGTCCCCATCTTTCTTTTAAGTCCCCTTTAAGTACTGAAAAGCCACAATAAAGTCTCCCTGGAGCCTTCTCCAGGCTGAACAGCCCCAGTTCTTTCACTCAGAGGTGTTACAGCTGTCTGATAATTTTCATGGCCTCCTCTGGATGCGACAGCTCCATGTCTTGGCTGTGGAGAGACAAGTGTGGGGGCAAGCATGACTTTTGGACTGTGCCCTGTGCTTTGAGGCAAGAGAAAAGCCACCAGCTTATATTTAATTCCATACGCATGCTTCTGCCAAATACCAGGTTGACCTTTCCATCTCTTGACACCAGAGCTGTTTCTTCACCTACACCCTGGTAGGGCTTATCACAGTGTCAAAGTCCTGCTTCAAGCTGAGAGCTGCTCCATGAAGAGCTCTGAGGGGAGAAAGGAGGAGGAGGAGGTTTGAGCTGAGAGGAACAGGGACACGACTGGTTAGGGCTTCCTGGCTCAGTGAGTCCTATCCTTGCAATCTGGCTTGCCACCTCACAGCCACAACACATCATCTTTTTTGTGGGCTATCCAAGCACCACAGTAGTTAGCTTTGAGGGCAACCAAGGCAATGATAGTCATGCAAGAACTAACTGGGACCTGTTGAAACTTGCCTCCTTGGCTTCCTAAAGTCAAAAAAGCTTCTGTGAAACTTCAAGATGGAATTCTCTTTCTGTCTTTGGCTCTGGAGAACAATTATTTTCATCGAGGCAGATGAAATTCCAAGCAAAACCCACCTATGGTCTCATCAAATGAGTGCTAAACAATTTAATAAGCCCAAAGGTGGGGATAGGGAGTAGAGGAATGCTGGTGTTAGCGGTATTATTGGCTGCACATCAGATCATTCAGGCCTAAAAGGAGGTGTGATTTTTCTCAGTGCAGCAAATACCACATGCTCAGCGCAGGAAATACATTGGCAGAAGTTAAGTAGAGAAAAAAAAACCTAAATGGATGCCAGATGTACAAGTCTTTTTGGTGTTCAGGACACTGAATTGGTTACTGAAGAAGAGATTCTGCTGTTTTGGCATGCAAACAGCCCACACAGGGCCAATATAGTTTATCAGCAAAGTAGCTGGGTACTGATTCTTGGTTTAAAATGCAGTCTGGGTTATAAGCTTACTCCAGCATAATTTAGAAATCCCACACATGCAAGTACCTGAAACAGAGCTGCTGATTGCCTAAGCTTTCCTTCCAAACACAGGCTCTGTAGCAAGGCTCATTAAGATTAGTGTATTGCTTCAGGTTAAACTCAAAGACAACATATGCAGGCTCTTGGGAATTGCATAGTGGCATTTGATTTTATTGGGGTTTTATTTATGAGCTCATTTGAAACGCTGTGTGTCAGAAGCAGGCTCCAAAATATAAACTGTCCTGCTTCCAGAGAGACAGGGGAGCACTGGACTGCTAACGTAAAGAGATTTGTGTTTAATTTCCCCTTGTACTCTTAAAGCTGTCTACATCCTGTAGATTCTCTCCAACATAAATACGTAAGTTTTCCTGAACACCCAGCAAATAAAGAAGAAACTATTTACCCTTTAGGGAGCTGTATTTCCTCAAGTGATTTTCAACAAAACAATTACCTCTTCCCCCATAAATTAGCTTCCTGCACTCCTGATAGCAAGTTGTTTGTGTGTTTTTCTCTTCTTCTTCGCTGCTCTTCCCAAGCCATCAGGTGACAGCACAGGAAAAAGGCCATTTCATTTTCCAGTAGCAGATGGTGCAGGAAGATTTGGCCTCCAATATCATCGTACAGATCCAAGGCCCATCCGATGACTGCTATTTAACTCAAAAGCTCCTGTATCTACCATTATTTTGTCCTTGCTGGGTGAAGTTTCCCTTCCCACCTAGAAGCATAGTTTCCCATCCCATCCTGCCAGGGGTGAAGAGGGAGCTCTCAGAGCTTGCCTCGTGATCCAAACTTTAGTCCACCTTTCCCAGCTGAGTCT
Source organism: Phaethornis superciliosus (assembly GCA_023637945.1). Taxonomy (NCBI): domain Eukaryota; kingdom Metazoa; phylum Chordata; class Aves; order Apodiformes; family Trochilidae; genus Phaethornis; species Phaethornis superciliosus. The sequence continues at coordinate 40,853,839 of JAJQWJ010000006.1, read as the reverse complement.
CAGCCCCAGCTGGAAAACCTGCTGGAAAGTGTACATAAGTAATAGCAACACCAGGACTGCATGACTGTTGCCATTTCCCTATTAGAAAAATGGAAGTGAACGTGCAAGGCATGGCTGGGCACTGCCCACTGCCAGACATGTGGCTCTTGAGCAAACACCCATTCCCACTCTGCATTTTTCACCCTAGACCACATTGCTTTCCTGGTCAGGCGTGTTAAGGAACATTTTTTTATGCAGCATCTTTCATCTGGATGGGTCCCAGCCTTAAAAGGAATGTTAAGTGGTTTTACATAAGGCATTACGTAGGATTAGAGAATGTGATCTGTTTGCATTGTAGTCTTAAGAGGAAGAACAGCCAAGGTTATTTTAATGAGATATTGAAGCTGGTAACGGTAGGACCAAAACTACAGAGATTTCTAACTGAACAGGATAATAAAGGTGGTTTGAAAAGCAGCAGAATATGCCACGTGTAGGAATGCGTATTCACTGTCAAGTCAGAAACTCTTGAGCTACGAAAGAGCAGGATGAATCATGGAATGGTTTGGGTTGGAAGGGGCCTTAAAGTTCTTCCACTGCCACCCCCTGCCATGGTCAGGGACACCTCCCACCAGCCCAGGTTGCTCCAAGCCCCATCCAACCTGGGCTGAGACACTGCCAGGGATGGGGCAGCCACAGCTTCTCTGGGAAACCTGGCACAGGGGCTCAGCACCCTCACACCAAACAATTTCTTCCTAATGTCTGACCTAAATCTCCCCTCCTCAAGTTTTAAACCATTTCCCCTTCTCCTCTCCCTACACACCCATCTCAAAAGCCCTACCCCAGCTTTCTTGTAGGCCCAAAACACTTCAGAATACTTTTTATCAGACTGCTAAAACATCTTTAATTTCACACAGCCCAGTCACAGGGAAAACTATTCTGCAGGATTGCTTCAGGTTTGTGGGGTGTTTGAATAATAAAATAGATCAGCTGCATGGCAATGCCCAGGCTGAAGACTCATGAATCCTCTTGAGATCCTGTGGCTTTTCCTGCCCATTGATTCTTGCAACACCCTGTATTTTACATCAAACTTCACTGCCGAAAAGACAGACTACACTCTCAAGAAATGTTCTAACATCTTCCCCATGATTTGAAATGCAGTTTTTGGTTTGGTTTTTTTGCTGAGTTTGTGTTTTTTTCAGGCTGGTTTTCCTCACCAGTGAAACACACGCTGTAGCTACACCCCATCTCCATGAGTGAGGGCTCCATGGAGGAACTATTTCCAGGCTCTCCATGGGCACCTTCCCACCACCAGGTCCAGTTCTGCTTGTGACAGGCAGGATGCTGAACCTCCTAAAGCTTCTTGGCAGCTCTCCATGCTGCTTTACCTGCCCACTGAGCTCTGCTACTGGGACCCAGACTGAGAAGGACAAGGGCAGGTTTTGCAGGGTCCCTAAAGGTCTCTCCCTGTTGGAATGGCCCCTGAGGACAGCTGGGATGGCAGCTGCTGTGGGCACATGATAGCCACTACAAAAGATTCCTGGAGAAAAAAAAAAAAGCTTGGGTTAGGAGGTTTTGAAAGGAATATGCTCTTTCTGTCACAGGAGCAGAAAGTGGGAGAGGTCATGGCAAGGCAGATGCAAGGTACACAATCAAGGGAGCAGCTTTAGGCAAGTGAAAAAGGAGGAGATGGCATCCAGGTCTGTTAGAGGCTGCTTCTGCCCAGTGTGAGAATTCACTAGCTCAGGAAAGCATCAATCTCCCCCAGACTGAGGATCTCTCTGGGGGTTGTTGCTGTTGGAGAGAAAAGACACCAAGGGAGAGCAAAGCCTTTTCAGGTTGTCAGGAGGCTTCTATCCCTTGCAGGAGCAGAAGAATTCAGTAAGACATAGCTCAGACCTCCACGCCAGCTTTAACTGAGGCCTTCATGCAAGGGTTTGTTTTTCACGGAAGGAACAGGAGTGCTAGCAGCTATACATTATTTTTGTGTCACCCTATTTACGTAGATGTATCTCAGGAGACTTTGCAGCTGATTGTGCTGTTTCTATTCGAAGGAAGGAAACCATCTGGATGCCCTTTCCTCCCACGTGCAGGAGGGCAGAGGTGAAGCAGGCAGCTCTGCTGTCAGGAACAGAAAAATGGGACACCTCAGTTAAAAGCAGCATTAACCAGGGGACTTCAGAACACTGTCTGGAAACCTATCTGCTCCCCCTGTTTTCCAGGTATAGAAACCTGTCTGGAACATATTGTGGATATCTTGCTGACTCATGCAGGCAGGTAGATTTGGTTGTTTCTGCCAAGAGGAGCTGGAACCCTTTCCCTGGATGAGGTGTATCTACAGGGGGAAATCCTAGAAACAAACTTGGCACATACAGATTTTGGCTTGGGCTTCACTAAAGCCACATTGCAAAAAAAAAAAAAAAAAAAAAAAAAGAGAGAAGAAAGGATGTTTTGAATACAGCATCCATCTGCCTGTCAATGCAGGAGAGACAACAAATTAAAAACAATATTGGGAATAGATGGCGAGTTAGGCCTAGAGGAGATCTAAGCCTTTAAAGAGAAATAAGAGGAAGGGAGAAAAATTTTGGAAGGCTGTAGTTAGCTCTGCAAGTGCTGTTGTGTCTTAGTATCAGTGATAGAAAGGAATAACCCAGGGCTGCAAGGCAGTGAGGCTTCAGATAGAGCATCAAGGACTTGCAGACAGGTCTGCAGTAGTATCTGAACCCCCATCTGAGGTTAGAAAATTTGTGTTTATTTGTTGCTGGACCTCTGGAATTTCTCAGTGTTTCTGTGACCAGCACTGACCAGACCCAGGGGGTACAAAGGCAGCCCCCAAGGAAAAAACCAGACCTGGCTCTGAACACATTCTGGGTCTCAGTTGGTTCACATTTGGGGCTGCTGTCTCTTTATCTACACAGGTTTTTGCATTTTTAAGTAGTTCCTTCAGTTTACAGAGCATGTTCCAGAGGGAAGGACCTTTGCACAAACTGATTAAACCACTAATTAAAAGTTATTTGATTAACCACTGAAATTCTGCCTCCTCTACGAGTGAGATATGATGGCTCTGTTACAGCCACAGTGTGCAGTCATGTTTATAGAAGAAGCAAAGACAATTCCTTTGCCTGCAAACCCCATGTAAATGTAGGCGGCCGTAACACGAGTTGGGGTGAGAAACAGGAACAGCAGCAGTAGAAGGATTTCCTAAGCAACAAAGATCTGCTTCACTTAAAAATATTTCAGTATGGAAAAAAAAAAATACAGAAAGACATTAGGAAGACTTCAGCTTTCAAGAAGAGTGCAGAAGAAGCTGATTCTGTTTTATTGCTTTTTGATATTTGCTAGGAATATTCTTTTACCCCAAGAATGAGGGTACAGAAACTAAAACAGCAAGGGCAAATCTTCGCCACAGAGTGTAACTGCTGGGGAGAAGTCCCCCTCCAATGCTCTTCAAACACAGCTGAGACCTAGAATCTTTTTACTTCCCCAGGCAATCAAGCAGAAGAAGTGAAAGAGTGAGGACTGAGAAGGCAGAAGTGATAATAATAACCGTGGGGAAGAAGAGAACATCTTCAAGAACCTCGTATAGCCACTGTAAGAACAGATCTGTCACTTGGGGTTAGGACAGTGCCTTGTCTGTGTCATGGCAAAGAAAACTCCTGGGGAAGGCTTGGTTTCCCTCACCAGCAAGTACTTGGTGGCACCTGAGATAGAGCAGAGCTTCTGCAGTGTCTCCTTCCCACCCCTTACATAAGAATTGCACAATGGTTTCTGTTTGCCAAGGGCTGGGGATATGAAAAGCAACTGTAAATGCTGCCTGGGTAAGTGGGCCAGACAAATCAAGGTGAATTATGAAACTGCTGCTGCAAGCTGTCTGTGAGTGGTACAGGCCATGGACTGAAATCCAGGTTCTCTCCTCAATTCCGGGGCTTTGCAGAGATCTGTCTCCTGGCACATCAGCTTGGGGACCCCCAACTGCTGTCCATCCCTGCAGGGTATTTCCTCTTTTTGCCTTTCCCCCATTTAGCTTAATTTTCCCCTCAAGAATCTTTCCGTTTCGTGGCTGTTCAGCACGTCTTCTGTGAAATTAGGTTTTTTGTGATCTGGCAATTTGGGCAGCAAGAACATAAAGATCCTTCCAAGGAAGGGCTGTTTGTAACTGGAAAAATAAAGGAAGGTGGAGGAAAGGAATAGCTGGTGAGTGAAAATGAACAAATTGTGAGTTACTCCCTGGAAATGAAATAACATGAAACCCCGCCCCCCAACTTGGGATCATAGGAAATAATGCAGGAAAAGGCCTTGGGACGTCATCAAAGCACAGGAGCAAACCTATCCACTCCTTTGTTTTGATACCACATACCAAAATGGAAAAATAAAGGGAAAAAATGCCAGTAAATAGGGCAGTACAAGCTTGACCTAAGCACCAATATCTCACAGGGAAGGAGGAAAACAGGACCTGAGCCCACCTGAGTTTAATTAGACTTTCAAATTAATCAATTTCCTTTTCCATCCTCCTTTTGTTTTTCTTCTCAATTTCTCAGCTGCTTTGCTTTTCATCTCCCATTTGAACCCCTCTGCCAGTCTCCAGGGTTAAGAAATCCCCTCTCACAACACCTATAATTTCTCTGCCACTTTGAAGAAGCAACAGGCACTTGCAACTCCCAGGATTATTTATAAAATCGTATGGGAGCTTCTGATGAGGCCATGAGTGGCTGAGCTCCTCCTCATGATCTCAGTGCCCAGCAGCCACAGGGAGGAAGATTCAGCTGCCTGCCACGTGAGTGCTGCCTGCACTTCAGTCAACTGAAATTATATGTTTCTCTCTGATGCTGTAAATACTGGGAGGAAGCCAAGGGGAGGCAGTTGCAGAAGGCACTTCTAATAAATTAAGTATCAGCATATCCCTTGGAGCGCAACGACGCGTGGCTTTGGAGGGGGCGAGCCACCTGGAACAGAAAAATCAGTTCACTTTTGAACATTTTTCCTCCTTGCAAAAATAAATAGAGGATCTTGATGCATCCAACAAATTGGATGACCACTGGCTTTCCCCTTCCACCACAGGCCAGTGTGTGGAAATGAGCAGCAGGCTCCTAAAACCTCCTTTGGTGACTGCCAGGGGTCAGAGCTCACGCATCAAGTGCTGTGTTGTGCTTCTGCCAAAGAGCAGCTCAGAGATGCAGCTTCGGATGAGCTGACCAGCAGCTTCTTGGCATCAAAAGTATGGAGAAGCCTGGCACGCTGGGGACAAAAACACTCACCAGCTTGGCAAGCTGTGGTGTGGGAGTGGGCGAGCTCTCCAGAACTGCGTGGGCTTCAACATTTTCCCTGGGTTTGCACAATAAATGCAGTTCTTGGGTTGCTGCAGCTGGCAAGGGAGCTCTGGAATGCAAAATAAAAGAAATGGGGGGAAAAAAAATGCTCTGCATGTCCCTCCAGGTGGAATATTTTGGCTCAGAGCTCCAGGGGCAACTCAGGGCAGTGTGGGCACAGGGCTGGGGTTGCTGTTCCCCTGATGAAGTTTTGCACCAGGGCGTTCCCGTGAGTTTGGGCTGAGTCACGGTCTCAATCGACCTCAAACATGAAGGGGCAAGTGTCTGCTCTTAGGAGGCAAGCATGGAGGGAAAGTGCATGTTACAAATCTTCCCCAGGGCTGTCCAAGCCAGGGTCCTTGAGCTGTTGCTTTTCACTCTGCATCTGCACATGCACAGTGTGCACCTCCCACTGCCAGGAGCAGGCAGAATAGGGGGAGCAGGATCTGGCTGACCCCAGGACAAGGGTCCCTTCAGTTATTTCTCAGCCCACACATACCTGCACACACACCCTGAGCTCCAGAAAGGGCACACAGCCTCTTCAAACTGTTCCATGAGCCGTGGTATGTGTGTGGCTCTGTTTTTTTGCACATTGGGGTTCCCAGTACCCCAGATAAGTCTGGTCCCCTAGGCAGGGATGCCTCCAACCTATAGGTACCCATGGGGGATGTGGGGTGCCTCCAACGACCCTGCTGCCTCAGGACATGGGTGCCAAGTGCCCCAGATGAGCCTGATGATCCAGGTGGTGATGCCCTCAGGCTGTGGGTACCCATGTGGGTGCTGGTTCTCCTGATGACCCCGGTGGTGATGCCCCCAAGCTGTGGGTGCCCATAGGGTGCTGGTTCCCCTGATCACCCTGGTAAGGATGCCCCCAGGCCGTGGGTGCCCATGGGGTGCTGGCTGCCCCTGACCACCCTGGTGGGGATGTCCCCAGGCTGTGGGTACCCATGTAGGTGCCGGGTGCCTCCCATGCGGGCACCCCCACGAGCCCAGCGCCCCGGTGGGAATGACCTGGACGTGGGCACCTCTTGCCCGTCCCCCCGCACATCCCCCCGCACCCCGTGAGGGGGTGGGTGCCCAGTGCCCGGGGTGCGGGGGCACCTTTTGGAGTGGGTGGATCTTCCCGTCCCCTCACCCACGGGTACGGCTGCCCGATGTCCTCACGCACGGACACCCGTGGGCGGGTGGGGCGTGGGCGGGTGCCCCCGGGGCCGTGCCACGCCGTAGCGGCGGGCGGGGATGCTGCTGCTGCTGCTGCTGCCAACGGCTCCCCCCGCTCCACCCCGCAGCCGCCGCAGCCACGCCAGACGCAGCGCGGCTCGGAGCGCCACCGGAGCCTCCCGCAGCCGCCGCGGCCCGGGCAGCCCCGCTCCCCGCCATGGCCCGGAACCGCCGGGAGAGGAGCAGCTGGGGTAGGCGGCGGGGGCGAGGGGAGGGAGGGCCGGCCCGGGCGGGGCGGGTGCGCCCGGATACAGCCGCGAACAATGCGGGGCCTGCGGCCCGCTCCCTGCTCCAGCGCGGGGCTGGGGGCGCGTCCGGCCCCGCCTGGGCCCGGGGATGCCGGGGCGGGGCGGCGGAGCTGCCCGGGGAAGGGAAGGGAAAGGGGGAGGCTGCCCCGGGAAGGGGCTGAGGGGCCGGTGGGAGGGCCACCCCCGCTGCCTGGGGACGCATCTTGTACCCCATCCCCCGCTAAACCCTCCCGGGGGGCTGCAGCCCCCGCAGCCCGGCTGCCCCTGCCCGGGATGGGGAGGGACGGGGGGGGCTGGGGCTGGGGCTGCGGGTGGCCCCGCTCGGGCGCTCCGCGGTTGCCACCGCCCTCGGCCTGGCGTGCCCGGGGCCCTGGGCCAAGGCGGGGCGGGCACCTCCCCGGGGAGCCCTGGGGCCACCCCGGCTCTCCCCGGCCTGCCCCTGTCGCCCCGTCCCCGCTGTCCCCAGCAGCCCCTGCCCTGGGTCTGGGCAGGGCAGACGGGGCGGATGTCACCGCAGCCACCGCCCCGGCTCTGCCCGCCAGCACCTTCGCCCTTAGGCAGCCCCCCGGACCTTCCCGGGCTGGTCGCTCCTACAGAAGGTTTTTGACATTTCTGTCGGGTTTTGGTGGTGTGTCAGACCCTCTGGAAAAGGGCCATTTGAAGTTCATTTCTTTACAAACCCCGCCTGAGCCCCGGGGAGCTGGTAGCAGCATGGCCAGGGAGCAGAGCGAGGTCCTGCAGCTCTTTGCCAGGCCCTCCAGGGAGCCAGCAGCGGCTCTAAGGAGCCAGGGCAGGAGCCACAGGTGGGCTAGGAGCCAGCAAGCCAGGGGGCTCTGGTTGCCTTTTCCCCTGTGTGCAGGCAGGGCTGTGTCCTCCGGTGCTCAGCCAGGGATCACTTTACCGACTTGCACCGAAGCACTGCAGAAAATCAGGGTTTCCACAGCCATGCGCCGTTATTTTGAGGCTGCTGAGGAGTCTGATTTGTCATTTCCCTCGAGCTGTCTTCCATGAAACCTCAGTCGCTGGTGCTGATGGTACCCTGGCTCGTCAGGCAGAGCAGTGGTGTTTGGGTACACAAATGCCATTCTGGTGTGTCTGGATGGGAGCAGTGTTTGCCGTGAGGGTGATGAGATGGTCAGGAACACGTTTGCAGAAGGATTTGGAGGAAAGGAGTGCGTGGTGTGAGGAGGAGATGGGGCGGGTGGTGGTCTGCCTGCAAGGAGGTGAGGGGGAAAAAACGAGCAACGCTTGTGCCATTTTTAATCCCCATTCTTGATGGAGGTGGTGAAACCCTTGGGTAAAGCCGAGGGAAAACTTCCCAGGGAATGTGCTGACATTCTCAGCTTTGTCTGACGGAGCTGTCAGCCCCGTCTCTCTGTGTGCTGAGTATTGCACACACGTACATGTGCTGGTGCTTTCCTGTCACATCTTGGTTGCCTGAGAAGAAAATGCAAATGATGCCAAAACGGATATAAACGGAAAAAAAACATCTTGGGAAGCATAGCCTTGGTCCAGCAAGACAATTAGACACATCCCGCAGCCTAAATGTGCTGCTAAGCCTGGGTGAAATGTGATGTTGGAGATTTGATGAACTCTTCCTTGGATTCTCTGTAAGTTTCACAAGAACCTGGAGCTATCCATGGATTCAAGGGGATCTCTCTGCTATCAGCCATCTCCTGCTGCAACCCATCCACGGGTCAAAGTCATACTCTTGTCTTCTACAGAGTTTTCCATATTCCTAGGATAATTTCCTGGCACTTTGCCAGGCTGCTTGACATTGCTTGTAATAAATTAAAGAGCCAAATACCTGTATATTTTACTAGGAAAAAAATGCCCAGACAAAGCCAACCTCTTCTAATAAAAGTGTGCATTTATATGCAGAGCCTCCTTGCCCTGAAAGATGTGTTTACACCCAGTGACTGCAGCATTGTCTGGTGACATCAGTCTGGGGGGTGACTCTTCCCATGCTACATTTTTCAGCCCAGCTGGCAAAAGAGAAGTCTCGGGCTTTTACCATCTGAGCTCTCAAACTAAGGCAGAAAGTCCTTGCTGTGCTCTAAAAATGGGCTTGTGGGTCATTAAAAATACTATGCTATTTTGAAACGGACCAAACTTCGTCCTAGTTACTCTCTGCAACTGCTTAGTGCAACCTTTCTCTTTTGTTTCATGAAAATAATTTGCTTTTTTTAAAGGTCAGAGAGCAAATTAGGATGAGTGAGTGTAGAGCAGCCAGAAGGCATTGCCTCTGGTCAGCTGTCAGAGCTGGGTTACTCTCACATCCCTACATCCCCAGGAGCTCATGTAGGAATGGGTAATGCACCAGGCTTAGGATTTAGCCCTGAGCAGAAGGTCAGCATAAGGCTACTCATTATTTAAGGCTCTCTCACTCAGTGTGCTAACTGGATCATTCATCGTTGCTGGATGAATGGCTGAGGGAGCAGCAGATGAAAAAGTCACATATAATTTTGGGGGGAAGAGTAGAGGACCCTCCTTTTTTCAAAAATAAGGATTGTTAGTCCAAAACCTCATTGTCTCGGTGAAGTCCAGCCAGCTCAGTGAAGGCTTGTGGTAGGTTACCCCCATTTTTTCCTGAAATTCTTTGAGCTGGGCAGTTGCAGGTGCTCAGCAGTCTGCTCCCCCATCACAGTAAATCCATTAGAGACCTCTGCTCCCAGCCACAGGATGTCAAGTTGGGAGGGACCTCAAGGATCATTAGGTCCAGCAGCTCATTTAAATAGCACAGGCTAGAACAAACTGTGAAATCTCTCATGTTTCCCATCATGGCCTGGGTTGTAATCAAAGTGACCTGACTGAATGAGTCAAGAATTCAGTTTCAAACTATAAAAGGGATTACAGAGGTTCTATGTATTTCTTGGTCAGGATTTTCAAACTGGATGTGAGATTTATGAGATCTCCTAAAGAAGCCTGATGGCCAGGAAGGGCTAAGGAATTGTTTTGGGGAAAGGGACTCCTCTCCAGCACAGAACAGGTCCAGATCATCAATTCCACACTTTCAGACTTCCCACCAAAGAGTTCAACTGGAAAGAAAAGGATGATTTTTGTAATTGTTTGACTTTTTTTTTTTTTTTTTTTTTTTTTTTTTAATGAGCCATGCTAACCTCTGTTCTGTTTTGTTGTTTGGTCTCTGCCCTTTTGTGGTGGATTTTCAGATTCCAGTTCCTGGCATTTCTTTGTGTCTCTGAATGCTGGGAACCTCCTGAAAATTGAAAGCTGAGATGTTTCACACAGGTGAACTGTTGAACAAAACTCTACACAAAAGGAGACTCACAACCAAATGACTGGCATGCAAATGAGAGAAGAAAATGAAGTGTTTGGACTTGCAAGAAGAGACAACACTGCAAGCTAGAGACACAACTCACTAAACATGGTTCTTGATCTTTCTGTCTTTGTTTTTTTGAAGCAGCAGCATTGTACAGGGAATTTGAATAGCATGGGTCTGATCCATGACAAGATGAGCAGGAGCAGGATCAGCCTGCCTTTCCCTTTTTGGGGGATGAGCTGAGGTGCCTGGAGCCTGAAGCAGACACACAGTGCCCTCATCATGCTTCATGTCATGTCCATGTCTTGAGAGGCTTTGGAGGAGGCTGCTTGCCTGACTGATGGAGGGGGAAGCAGTGTCTGGCACTGGGTGTATCTTGCTGCATTTTCTCTGCTAAGCCCATGGGTGAAAGGCAGCACACATAAATATAGCGTAGGGTCTAAGTGATGCTAATAGGAAGTGGGGCTTGAAGTAACTTCTCTGCACCATTGACACGAAGCTTCTCCATCCAGGAGGTGCATCTGGTGTAGGTGTCATCGAGCTCTGGAAAGCACAGGATGTCCTGTGGATCACCTCCAAAACAAATTTCAATCTAGAGAGACCCCCAACTCCTTTGTTCCTGCCAGAAACCCTCATGTTTGCTACCAGTTGAAGGAAGGTGAAGTGTTACAGCCATAAAGTAACTGAACAAAAATTTTCCCAAATGAGGTAGAAGCTCCAGAGAAGGCCCTGAACCCTGTCAAGCCAGTGAAACAAAAAGTGCTTTGTATGCATAAGCATTTTCTTTGGTGTGAAAATGCCTTACATGCTCTGTCCTGGGATTTCTTGGCACATTCATCAAACTTTATTTTCAGGCAATTGTAACAGCAAAAGGGTAAGAATAATTTCATGTCAGAAATATCTAAATCCAATACTGGTGGTGGAGGGAGGCAGAGCAGATGAAAGAACATGCAGAAAACTTATCCTGGGGCTGAAGAGAGTTTTAGAGATTTATTAATGCAAAGATGTGTTTCAGCCATCATGTTATGCTTGAGTCTGGCTGGGTATAGATGCAGGTGAGTGAGCAGGCCCAGGATTTGCACCTGAGAAATAAAAAAAATGGCCTTTTGGTAGCTCTTCTTTCTGAAGTATTTTCATAAACAAAATAAGGTGGCAATAAGGTGGCAGTAAGGTTTCCTCTGAGCATTGCCCACCTTGTCTTTCAACCAACCTGTGATGGCACATCATGGTAGGGACATAGCCACCCAACTGTCTAGCATGACCTCAAACTCCCTGAAAAACTCCCTAAAAAAACCTCTGTGTAATCTGCTTCCTCCCCAGATGGCTGGGTGCCTGTGTCTCTGCAGCATTCTAGTGATGAACTCAGCCTGGGAGCTTCACAGAGCTGTTTCAGAACCACTTTGCCTTCATCAGAGTGATAGCAGGTGTCATCTTTTTAAAGTTTCGGGTTGGCTTTTGGCATTTGAAGTGTGTCTGTTGTAACCCACAGGTTTGGTGGCCAGTAATCATCCAAGCTCTTGTTTCTGTCAGCAGTCTGCCAGGCAGGAAGGTCCCCATCCATTCCTCTTATCAGCCTTACCATTCATCTCCTTGTTTCTCCTGCCAAAAGGGAAAAAGGGGCTGAGTTGGCCAGGCTGAAGCTGTTGTGCTGCCAGCTGGATGGCTCAGGCAGGGCTGGCAGGATGAAGGTGCACTCTGTGTGTCTCACCACCTCTCCAAAAAAAAGCCAAGGGTGAGTCCCAAGCCTGGCAGCAGCAGCCCCCCTGCTCAGCTCCCTGCTGTGAGCACCCTGGGGTGCAGAGGAGCAGAGTGCAGATTGCTTTGGGCAGAGGTGTTCATGCTGCCCTGCAGCCAGGCTGTAAGAGTTCACCCCAACTTCACAGAGGGACCCCAAGTGACTACCAAGTGTGGCCTCCTTAAGTCTGGAGAAGAGGAGGCTCAGGGGAGACCTCATCACTCTCTACAACTCCCTGAAAGGAGGCTGGAGCCAGGGGGGGGTTGGGCTCTGCTCCCAGGGGAGGGTGAGGTTGGATATTAGGAAGGAATTCTTTCCAGAGAGGGTGATCAGACATTGGAATGGGCTGCCCAGGGAGGGGGTGGATTCTCCATCCCTGGAGGTTTTTAAGAAGAGACTGAATGTGGCACTGAGTGCCATGGGCTGGGAACCACAGGGGGAGTGGATCAAGGGTTGGACTTGAGGATCCCAGAGCTCCTTTCCAACCCATATCATTCTGGGATTCTATGGTTCTATGATTCTTTTACCTTCCAAAGGATGGGGCTAATTTTTCCATGAGTTTTCCTCCCTAGTGGAGATCTTCCTTGTGGGCTGTGTCATTTACCCAATATTTCCACAGGAATGGAGAGCCTGCTTTGCACCTTGGTTCCTGACATGATTTTGATTGCATCTGTACATCCATTTTGGGGAGGTGAAGGTCACTTCCCACTCAGGCTCTGCCTACCCATTTTCTGCTGTGTTTCCCAAGCCTCAGATGTAAGGTGGCAGTGAGCAAGGCTGGGGGGGAGGGAGGCACATGTGTCCCTGTGCCACTTGGTGGCTCTGGTCAGTGGGTGCTGGCACCAGGAATGTCCCCTCCCTGGATCCTGGAGTACTCTGACTCCATAGGGGTGCTACAAATCCCAGCAGAGGTGTTAGCATGATGCAGAGGGTTTGCCTGGCTGTGTGGTCAGCTGTGTCCTGGAGCAGGAGATGCAAGCAGGATGTAGAAAGGGGAGGGAAACCCAGCTCAGGAAGCTTCCTGACCTGCTGGTTAGGAACCCTCTGAGAGCATGGCACAGACAAAACTGCAGAGAGGGCTTTGCCCAGCCTGGCTTTGTCCTCTCCAAGACATTGCCTTCCAGGAGCACTTCAGTATAGACACCTTAGAGCATCCCCATGGTGAGGGAATTCTCTAACTCACAGCTGTCCAGACCAGGCTCCCCTGGCAGTCTCACCACTTCAGCCTGTAGCTGTGCCCAGCTCTGCATCCCTTATGCAAGATCCATACAGGTTTTTGCTCTACAACCTTCCCCCTGCCCTGCTCTGTGCTTCCATTCTTGATTTTTCATTTTCCCCTCATTAGCTGGATAAAGTGCAGAGCTCTTCCTGTCCAGGAGAGAGGGGAGAGGGTGTTTGGTGCATCCCCCCCAGAGCCTTACTGATGATGCTCAGGGGTTGTGGTGGGGTGGAGGTGATTGAGCATGAACCCAGTGAGCAGCACTCATGTCACAGGAGCAGCCACGCTGGATGTGATAAGTGCAAGGGAGACTGCAGCCTGGGGAGAGATGTCTTTCTTTGCCCATGCTGTTTGCAGAGGGCTGATAAGCTTCCTGGAAGCTGAAGCTCCCTGGAGAACAGGCAGAGGGATCAAGCCTGACTGTAAGGTCTGTTCAGGACTTCGCTCACGGTGTGGTCGGTGACACTGTGATATGTTTGGAATATAAACAGCCGGGAACACAGCTTCAAAAAGGATCCACACAGCTACTTTGATGATGATGATCAAATTAATCCCTAGAGGGCTGCTGATAGCAACCTAAACTGGTCGATACAGGGATGCTCCATTCCAGGGAAATAAGAAGAAGTTGTAGCTTCCCATCAAACCTCAGTTTTACCTCCTTGGTAGTTTCTGGTTTTCCGTGCAGTTACTTGGGTCAAATACTTTCAGAACAGCAGCACCCTGTGACATCTCTGTATTTTAGAGGGGAAATCAATGCCCAGGCAGTAAAGGTCCTGGGATCCAGGTGAGCACAAGAGCAGGGCTGGCAAATTGGCTTTCTGAGAGCCTGTGTTTGCACACATGGGTCACGGCTGCGTTTTGTTCTCTGGAATGAAATCTATTTATTGTGCAACCTCATTTAAGGAAAAAGCTGACTTGATTAGTCAGTCTGTGGAAAGCAATCAGCATTTCTGTGACCTGTTCTTCCATAGCTAAGAAAGGACAGGCTTAAGCAAGCACTCCCCAAAGGTACATTGCATTATTAGTGACAGGTAGTATGTCTAAATTATACTTCTAGAGGAGCTTAAGTACATTAGAGATCAGCTGTCAGGCCAGTCAAAATGATGGTTTAATTTATTTCATTTTAATAACAAACAAACAAACAAACAAAAAAAGGTCCAAGTGTAGTTGAAAAACATTTTTTCCCTTAAACTCAGATAAAGTATGTCCTGTATTACTCGGCTGTTTCCTTGCTGCTGTCTAAAAATGCAGATTCTGGTCTCCTTCACCTTTTATGCTTTGAATCACCATATGGAAAAGAAACGTGGCTTCCAGCCCACTTCAGAGCCATGGCAATGAGCTGTTATGAAATGGGGAAAAAGGAGCTGTGTCCTGGAGATGGTAGGATGAGCAGCTTGAGAATTGATGTAGTTGCAAGGCGCCGAGATGGAGCCGACAGAAAGGAGGAGTCAGGTTAGAAAAGGAGTGAAAACAAAAGTGCATTTAGGAGAGGTTAACTCTCCATCCTTTCCTTTTTTTTTTTTTTTTTTTTTTTTGGCAGATGTTGTTTTGCCATTGCCAGGTATGGCTTCCTGAAAAAGCAGCTAATGTATGCCAGAGAGGACAATAAAAATGATTGATTTCCAGTAAGATGCAGCCATCTTGTAAAGTGATTTCTGGCTCTTCAGTATGGCAGATAATCTAATAAAAAGAACATGGAAGTTTCATCACATGGCCATGGGTATGAAATATAGAAGTTTTGTCTGCAGGCTGCATACATAAAAGAAGCAGAGAGAGCAGGACTGAAATTAGTTCAGGGAGCTGCTTTATCTAATGCCTTTTCTCCTGCTGTCTCCAATGAACTGGGATGTCTCCAATGAACTGGGAAGTCAACGTATCCTGATCATAAATGCTTTGTATTTTGCCCCTGTGTGGTGCAAACAGCTTGGTTTTCCTGGTGTCCAGGTGATGGAAGCAAGAATGTCCCCTAGAAGACCACATTTACTCGGGGGTGTTACATGTGTCCAGCAACGTTCTCCCAAATTCTGCCAATACCTGCTAAAAAAAAAAAAAAGGTGCACCCTACAGAGTCTGATGTTTTGAAGGGACAGCACAACTTCTCCTCTGGTTGTTGCTCTTTCCAGCAGCTGAACCAGAAGGAGAGAAAATAGTGGGAGGTTCAGTCTGGGCACAGGCAGCAGCAGGAATCTGATACCAGCTGTGGCTCTGGTGCAGGATGGGGCTGTCCTCAGTCCCAGTGTCACGGTGCTCAGATCATGGAATCAGAGAATAATTGGGGTTGGGAGGTCCCTCTGAAGGTCACCCAGTGCCACCCCCCTGCAGTATCAGGGACACCCTCACCTAGATCAGGTTGCTCAGAGCCTCCTCAAGCCTCACCTTGAATATCTCCAGGGATGAGACCTCAACCACCTCCCTGGGCACCCTGGGCCATTGTTCCACTGCCCTCCTGGGACACAACTTGTTCCTCACATCCAATCTAAAGCTGTTTTTCTCTAATTTAAACCTGTTTTCCCTCACCCTGTCACTCCAGCCCCTTGCACACAGTCCCTCTCCAGCCTTCCTGTAGCCCCTCAGACACTGGAAGGTCACTGTTAGGTCTCCATGGAGCCTCCTCCTCTTCTCCAGGCTGAACACCCCCAATTCCCTCAGCCTGGTTCCATAGCAGAGGTGTTCCAGCCCTCTGATCATTTTTGTAACCCTCCCCTGGACCCACTCCATCAGGTCTATGGATGGATCCCAGCTCCTTGATGAGGATAGGCAGTACCTTCAGGTGTCTGAGCTGGGGGCCCCGGTGCTGGAAGCCCCCAGACAGCAGGATTGGTGCCCCTGGTGGTCCCCAGCTGGGTGCTCTGCTCCTGTGGGATGGGTGAAACATTGGTCTCTTGCCTGGGAGGTGGCACAGCAATTTCAGCCCCATACTTGCTGGCTTGCTGGGGTCAGAAATGTTTGGATTTCATTCTATTTAGAATTTTTTCCTGCCTTTGCCATGAGTCACATCCTATACAAGGATCCATCCACTGCCCTTTCTCTGCAGCTGTAAAAAGGAAAAAAAAAAAAGAAATTGGACTGGTTAGCTGAGCAGGGTGTTGGAAAGCATTGCAGGAGGGGGGAGGTAATTCCTATCGTAGAGTTTAGATGGTACTTTTAGCATGGAAGTGCTTAAAAGGAGCACATGAGCCTGTGGCCCCTTGGCACCTCTCCACATGGATGTGTTGGGAAGGTCTTGATCCTGGGAATGGTGTTTGGTGTGTGCAGCAAGAGGGCTGACTCTGAGGCTTTCATTTTTCCAGTGATTGGATGATGTGTGCCTGGATCCTGAGTCCATGGATTTGAAATGGGAATTAAAAAAAAAATTTTTCCCTACCTGGGGGTCCCTAAGCAGAGACACAGGGCAGGGGCTGGTGTCTGAAGGGAGTTTGGTGCTGCTGGTCCCTGGATGCACCAGTCTGGTGGAGCAAAGCATTTTCAGAGCATTTTGGACTTTTGTTTTGCAGGGAAAAAAAAAAACAAAACCAAACAACAAACCTCCAAGCATCAGGAAGAAAAGATCCTTGTTTTCCAACTGTGAGCAAAGAAAGCTTGTAGTATATGTCCAAGAGCCACCAGGATTCCCCTAGCAACCAGGCTTAATGATCCTGATCTTTCATTGCAGGATCATAGGAAATCAGAAACTCCTACAAAAGCACTGCTGTTATTATTTAAAATATAAAGTTGCTGCTGGAGGCTGCTTCATAAAGAGGCCCAGAATGGGCAAACCCTATTCCTCTTGGTATTTATAGCTTGCTTTTAGCACGTGCACGTATCATCCTTGAGCTTTGGAACAGCTGGGACTGGCTGAAGACTGGGTCCCCGAGGTCAAGGTCTGAAACAAAGGCTGAGGAAGTTTAAGTTGAGGCCACCACCTTTGGAAAGTTGCAGCCTGAGCCAAGGACCTGGGAAGTTTTTGTAGAAATATGGGATGGGGGGGGAAACTTTCCTTTCCTTTCCCTGCTGGTGAGGAGATTTCACGTGGCTGTAGGTGAGCTGATGGGCATCATTAATCAACTTTACCATCTCTTTCCTGTGCTGGAAGTTTGGAGGCATTGACAGTTCCTGCATCTGGCTGCCTTCTGTCAAACCCCAGGCTGTGGTGTCTGTGGATGGCAGGTCCTGAAATGTTGTCTGTCTCCTGTGTTGTGACAGCTACACAAAGCAGCCTGAAGATTTTAGATTGGATATTAGGAAAAAAATCTTTACTGAAAGAGTGGTGAAGGACTGGAACAGGACAGTGGTGGAGTCAGAGTCCCTGGAGGTCTTAAAAAAATGTCTTAGACGTGGCACTATGGGACATGGTTTAGTGGGTAGGCTGGTGTTGGGTTGGTGGTTGGACTTGATGTTCTTAGAGATCTTTTCCAACCTTAATGATTCTGTGCTTCTGTGAAGGGACCATGAGGCTGTGAAAAGCTGTCATCATCTCAGCTGTGTTGGCCTGGAGGGAGAGGAGGAGGCTCAGGGGAGACCTCATTACTCTCTACAACTCCCTGAAAGGAGGCTGGAGCCAGGGGGGGTTGGGCTCTGCTCCCAGGACAAGAGGCCATGGGCTTAAGCTCTGCCAGGGGAGGGTTAGGTTGGAGATTAGGAAGGAATTCTTTCCAGAGAGGGTGCTCAGGCATTGGAATGGGCTGCCCAGGGAGGGGGTGGATTCTCCATCCCTGGAGGTTTTTAAGAAGAGCCTGAATGTGGCACTGAGTGCCATGGGCTGGGAACCACGGGGGGAGTGGATCAAGGGTTGGACTTGAGGATCCCAGAGCTCCTTTCCAACCCAAATGATTCTGGGATCATGTGGGCACCCTGGCACTGCCCAGACTGGATGCAGTGACCAAACCCTGTGTCTCTGCCCATCCCATCCAAAGGCTCCTTCTGCAGCATCATGTTTGTCACTTCTCCCCTGTCCCAGGGGGAGGTGAGACCTTCTTGTAAGGCTGGCTGGATGCTGCACAGCCTGGACAGCCCTCACCTCACCTCTGTGCCACCCCACAGGGAACCACGTGGGAAACTGAGCAGTGCTTGTGCTTTGCACAGGCTTTCCACTTGGGAGTGAAGAAGTGGCTTTTATTGGGTGGGCATTTCTCTTGGTGGCCTGGGGCATGAAGTTCTCAGACACCTCAGCCTGAATGCTGCTTCCATTTCTGAGAAAGGAGGTGGTGGGGAGCATCCAGGGGAAAGCAGTCAGATCCCCAGATGATGGGATGGCAATGAGTGATCAGGAAGTTTGGACTTTTCCAGCAGAGTGAAAGCCAAGGGAGGTGTTTTGGCAGTCTGTCTTTATTTAAGAAGTTGGTGCAGGGGAGAGGAGAGGGATCTATTCTCCGTGTCAGCTCTTGCAGGACAAGAAATAACAGGTGTGTTTTGCCAAGGAAGATTCCAGCAGGAATGTCTCTGCCAGCAGGCAGCACATGGGCAGATGGCCCCAAGGTGGCATGGGGTCTCCCTCGGGATTTCTGAGGACCGGTCCAGCAAACATCTGCTCTGAACAGTGCTGCTTTGGGATGAATATTTGGGGCAGCTGACCTGATACCACCCACCCCAGCCCTGTGATATTGCACTTTGCAGCAGGAGGAACCTAACAGCTCTTTGTTTTACCTCCTCATGCAGGTAGTTTTGCAGAGAAGACTTACGAGTGGAGCTCTGAGGAGGAGGAGTCTGTGAGGAAGGCAGGACCAGTGCAGGTCCTCATTGTCAAGGATGACCATTCCTTTGAGCTGGATGAAGCTGCACTGAACCGCATCCTCCTCTCAGAGGCTGTCAGAGATAAAGAGGTCGTGGCTGTGTCTGTTGCTGGAGCTTTTAGAAAAGGGAAATCATTCCTGATGGACTTCATGTTGCGGTACATGTACAATAAGGTAACCACTCCAGCTCAGCTGGTTCTTCCCTGGGCTATGATGCTGCTGCTCCTTGTACTGCCCAGGGAGGAACTGGACAGACTTGGTGTTACAGGAATGCTCAAACCTCTCATTAGCATTGACTTGACAAAATAAAATCGAGCAGATCCTTCCACAGCCTTCTGCACCAGAGAGTTCCTTATGGACTCCTGAGTTTGGAGCAGAGATGTTCACATTTCTGCCCTTTAGGAAACCTCTCTTAGAGGGGCTGCCCCCTCCAGTGGGGTGGAGACAGCACAAGGGAGAAGTGTAAAACCAAAGTGAGATGAAAACTCTTAACCACTTCCTCTGTCCCTATCTGCAGGAAGCTGTGGACTGGGTTGGAGATTACAATGAGCCTCTGACTGGTTTCTCCTGGAGGGGAGGCTCTGAGCGGGAGACCACTGGCATCCAGATATGGAGTGAGGTTTTCCTGGTGGACAAGCCTGATGGCAAAAAGGTGTGTGCTTCTGGGTTGCTGCTGACCTCATTTTTCTCTTCCAACATTTTAAAGGCTCTCCTGCCTTGTCTTAGGTGGCCTGTGCAAGTTTAGAGAAGATCTTCAATAGCATTTCTTTAATTTAGCATTAATGAGTGTAATGAGGTTGGAAGGGAGCTGTGGAGCTGATCCAGTGCAAGCCCTGCCCCAGCAGGATCCCCCAGGGCAGGACACACAGAACACATCCAGGTGGGCTTGGAAAGGCTCCAGAGAAGGAGACTCCACAACCTCTCTGGGCAGCCTGGGCCAGGGCTCCCTCACCCTCACAGCAGAGAAGTTTCTCCTCAGCTGGAGCTGGAACTTCCTCTCTTCTCCCTTCAACCCATTCTTCCTTGTCCTACTCCTGGGCACCACTGAACAGAGATTGGCCCCTTCCTCTTGCCCCCCAGCCCTCAGCTCTTGATGGACATTCAGAGATCCCCTCTCAGCCTTCTCTTCTCCAGGCTGAACAGCCCCAGGGCTCTCAGGCTTTCTTCCCAGCAGAGATGCTCAAGTCCCTTCAGCATCCTCAGAGCTCTCCCTTGGCCTCTCTCCAGCAGATCCCTGTCTCTCTGCAACTGGGGGAGCCCCAAACTGGATCCAGGATTCTAGGTGTGTTCTCACCAGGGCAGAGTAGAGTGGAAGGAGAACCTTCCTAGATCTTCTGGACACATGTTTCCTGATGCACCCCTGTCACTGTGCTGTCCATTGAGCTGCTCCCTTCCATTGTCCTCCACCAGTTACAATACTGAGGCAGAAGCAGTGAGATTCCCAGCACACCACCACAGCTGATATGCACCCCCCAGGCCCTTTGGTGTTTGAGAGTGATTTTGCTTGGGTGCAGATCTCACTGGGTGCATCCAAGCTGACGTGGAGCTTTCTACCTCTCAGGTTGCAGTGTTGCTGATGGACACACAGGGGACCTTTGACAGTCAGTCCACCCTGAGGGATTCAGCCACCGTGTTTGCTCTTAGCACAATGATCAGCTCCATACAGGTAAGAAGGGGGGAGCCTCCTGGAATAATTTCCTTAAGGGTGGTGTCAAAAGCCCAATAGCTTGGCAGCAGCCTAACACCACAGCTAGCCAGGACCTTTGATGGGAGAACCAAAGGCCATCAAATTGGCTGCACTGAGTGACTCCATCATCACACAGGACAGTCTCATCTCACCCGAAGAGCAGGGCCAGCAGCAGATATACCCCTTTGCTTCCTGCTGCCAAAGAGGAGATGACTTCAGGAGATGTGCTTTTTGTCTCAGTGCTGCTAGGGAAACCTCTGGGCTGGAAGGTTCTACAGTAAGCACATAAAATTCCCATTGGAGCTTCCCATCCTACCATAGGCCCTTGCTCTGTGTGGATGGGATGGAAGCTGTGTCTTGGTGCAGAGCTCAGCACATCATAAAAATGAAGAAGGAACATGATCTGGACCTGACAGGCTGGAACATGACAGCTCCCAGTGCTTCTGTGCTGGGGTGTTTTGCTGTACAGGGAGCAGCAGTGTGTGTGTGTCTGTCTGTCTGTCTGACAGTGGGTCTGTCCAGCAGCACAGACAGACTGTACTCTCATGAGGGGCTCAGTCTTGTACCAGCACCATGGGCCAGCTGGGCCTTTGGCTGTGTCCCTGTGGTAATGTCACAGGCTTTCACCACATGGTGACCTGAAGGACAGTCCCATTCTGTGTGCTCTGAAGTGTTTGTTTTCCAATACAGGTTTATAACTTGTCCCAGAACGTGCAGGAGGATGATCTGCAGCACTTGCAGGTAAGCCCCTTGTCCCTGCTGCTCCCCAGCACTGGTGTGCCTGGCTTATCCTCTGCTTTTGCAAGCTGTGTTGTTCTGGAAAGACATTTTCACATTTGGAGCCATAAAAGGGTTTTTTCAGTTCCCCAACTCTCACACTGGTTTCTGGGTGTTGAGGAACAGTCACTTGGGTTGAAACCTCTCTTGCCTCTGCCCTCATAGCATGGCTTGTTGGTGGGGCAGTCAGTGGGATACTCAACAGGAGGGACTGTTCCTGTCTCTGGGATGTGTGCCTTCCTCAGGGCTGATCATCTGCTGAGCTGGAAATGGCCCATGGCTGTGCCTCATCCTGGAGGGCTTGGAGAGGCTGAAAAAACCAAGGCTGTTAAGACAAAAGTGATCAAGAGAGGAGGTGGTGATGGTCGTGTAGGAGGCAGCTGCAAAGTGGAGGGCAGTGTCACTTCTTGTGTCCACAGTGCACAGGACCAGTGCTCGTGGATGGTGCTGCAGCCAGAGAAAGTGAAGTTGACTTTCTAATGGTGAAGTTAAAGGAGAATCCTGCAGACTGCACCACAGCCCACCTTGGTGTGGAGCAGCCATCACAGGTCCAGCTCTTTGGATAGAGCTCACTGTGACCTCTGTGTCCTTCCATAAGGTGACACTGGGGTTCCTCAGGGAGCAGTGACCCATCAGAGGCCAGGACTGACCCATGGGGCTGGGAACACTCAATGACTTGCAGCAAGGGGCTAAAGGGACTGGCAGTAGGAAGGGCTCAGGGTAGTTAACCATGTCCTGACTGTCCTCACACTGCTCCATGAGCAGGGACAGCAAAAGTGCTCCTTTGCCCTAAGTCACGGGGAACCTGGAGGCAGAAGTTGCTCTGTGATGGGATCTTTGGATTGTTAGGAGAAGCCCAAAGAAACTGGGAAGCTGTTTATCAACCTGGACATTGACATCTGGAACTGGCTCAGTGCAGGTGACTCCTCTGCGTAATTACAGCCCTGAATGTTGAAGACAAGCAGATAATTGGATTTTTGTGGCACCTGAGTCCTGTCTGTTTCCTGGTGCTACCTCCAGCTTTCTCTTTTGGTTAGGTGGTTGGTTGATTGGTTAGGTAGGCTTTTCCAGGAGCTTAAGAGAAGAAAAGAAAAGCAAAACTCTGTCTGGAAAAATCAGCATTTGAAGAATTTATTAATTGTTACAGTCAGTAAATATTTTTTTTTTAAATAATGTCTTTTTAACACTGAACTTGCCCAGTGCACCTCTGATCTTTCAATTTGGATTTTAAGCCAAATTTTCGTTTAACATGCTGACCCATTTTTAGGCGTCTGTGAAATCCATTATTGTGCTTTTAGTTAGAAATTACAGTCCAGAGAGACTGGAGACCCTTCAAATATTGCTGGGAGGCTGAGCTTGCAAGCTGCACAGTGGGGGTTTGCAGGGAAACGACTTATTTCTGAATTAATTTCTGCTTCTTTGTGGAGTATTTAAAGAGAGCAAGGTTCCAGCAAGTCCCCTGCAGCACGTTAAATTCCTGGTTGATACGAATGCAACAGCAAGCAGCTGATTTTGAGCCACTTTTCACAGATTTGGCAGCCAAAAAATTCCAAGCTGAGACCTTTCACGTGAGAGCTCAGCACGGTGATTGTGGTGGCTCCCTGTGCCTCTCAGATATCAACCCAACCCACCCAGCCAGATGGTGCCTTTTCCAGCCCTGCAAATGGTGCTGCTGGTCCCCAAGTCAACACCTGTCCCTTGCTGCTGTGCCAGTGGCCCATGGCCATCTGTCCAGCCTGACAATCTGACAGCTCTTGGCTTCTCTTTTCCAGCTTTTCACCGAGTACGGTCGGCTGGCCATGGAGGAGACATTCTTGAAACCTTTCCAGGTGAGTCTGAGGGTCCTGGCCAGCACATGTCCCCTCTGCCAGACAGAGGTGGCTTGGCTTGGAGGTGGCTTGGCTTGGAGGTGGCTTGGCTTCAAGCTGGTTGGCTTCACCACGAGGTGTCACTGCAGTTTGCAGGAGGAGATGGGGATGCCTGGGGACTGGCTCAGCAAAGGTTTCCTGCTTCTTGCTGCCAAAGAGGCTTCCAAAGCCATCCAGCATCCCTCCTTCTTTCCTCTCTGAACCTTTGCCACCCTGAGAGCTCTGCCCTGTCCTGCTGGGCTTGGGAAGCAATCAGGTTTTGTTGCAGATTTCTCTACCCAGAGGCTTTGCCCAGCCTTTGCTCTGAGAGGTTTGAACCCATCTGCCCTGGGAATCCCAGCTCCTGGAAAAAATCAAAGGACAAGGATTAACTCAGAGCTCTTGCCAGTGACAGCAGAGCTGTGGGGAAGCTTGGTTTAAGTGGGGTTTGAACTTCAAATAAGGGACATTGCTCATCCTCCTGCTTCCCTAACAGTGAAAAACTGGTGTTCAGAAAAAAGGGAGAGTGTTGGCCAGATGAGAGCTTGCCCTGGACACCAGAGCTGGGACCAACTGGGAGGATGGTGGCCTCTGGCAGCCCCTTCCAGTAGGAATGTGAATATGAACAAAAAGAGACAAAGCAGAAGGTAGAGGGGCAGAAGGAACCCATGACATGTGGCAGCTCACTAAACCTCTTGTCCTTTAACAGATCAAGTAATGATTTTGTATGGCTTTGATTTTTGTGGCTGCACCAAATCCTGTGCTCCTGGGAGGCTGGGGAGGTGCTTGAAAAGGTTTTGAAGTTTTCAGGGGTCTGTGAGAGCAGGGATGAGGCAGGGATTGGGGCCTGAAGGGATGGAGGGAGCTGTGCTGGGAGGTCCCTGCATGTCCTCACCCAGCTTCAGGGCTCATTGCATGGTCAGGGTGGGAAATAGAGGAAAAACCCCTTCTGTAGGGCTCTGGCCTTATCCTGTACAAACTGTTCCTCTAAGCAGGTGCTCTTTAGCTGTCCCAATGGCTTCACCTTCCAGCTGGCATCCACGGTGGTGGTAGCTGGCAGGGGGTTTTGTGGGCTTCCCAAGGTTGAAAACAGCAGGGAACAAACCATGCTGTAAAAATGCAAATAGCAGTTAGGAATGGGTTACAATTATTTTACTTCTGCCTTCCAACAGAAAAAGGGAATTACTTTCTTTACCACCATCCTGGAAGGCCTGAGGTGTTTATTGGGTGTCTGTGGTCAGGAAGTGGAAATAAAGTTAAAAGGTTAAAAATTACAACAAATGGGGAGCTTTGAGGGTAATTTTGGATGCTGGCATGGGGAGATGACTGATAAACAGTCTGACAGCTACCAGTAAAAATATATGACTTGTAGTAGGAAAGCTAGGAGAATTTTGCAGTATGGTAGAGAAAAGAGCCAGACATTAACTAAACGTTCCTGTTCCTTATTTAAAAGCCATCAGGATAACATGGCCAAATATTTTAGTGAGAGTGAAATACTTCCTACTCTATCAGTAAAGAAAAGAAACTGTGAGGGGAAAATTTTAAATACTCTTAAGTCGTTAGGACTGGATAATAGACTTTGATTTTACCAAAGACCATAATTGCTGTAAAGTCACAGAGTTTTGTGGATAACAGGTCTTGTCAAACAATCCCATTATCAGTTTTTAAAAGACCAGGAGTTGGGTTGATAATAGTAACTCTCACCATGATACATTTCCTTCTGTAAGCCTTATCTCCCTACCATGCTGATTAAAAGCAAGTGAGCAGCACACCAAGTCAGCATTGTCTGGTTTAATCCATTGTAAATGGATTAAAAACTCATTAACTGATAGATGACAGAGCAGGCTGAACTAATTTTAATAGGAAATCATTATCTTTCAGAAGTGTTTCCTTGGGGCTCTCCCCAGGGTCTCTCTGATTCACTGTCATCTTCATTAATGATCTGGGGGAAAACATCAAAGGCTTGGTGGTAACCCTTGTGAGGGGTATAAAATTGGGTAGAAAGCTTGATGGTGATGGAGATCTGCTGTCCACACAGCAAAGTGGGCTCATTCCTGCAAAGCATGTTTGTATAGGAAGCAGGATGGGAAATAAGCTGCTTTCCCACCAGGGAGGATGAGGCAGAGTGCAAGCTGGGGCTGGACAGTCAGACCAGCAAGGAGGAGGTTAATGAGGGGACAATTTAATGGTTGGGATGGCTTAATGAGAGATGCTGGGGCTTCTTGGGTGGCTGCAGGCTTTAAACTGAGACAGCTCTGTCTGCAGAAGGGAGGCTACAGCTTGAATTTCTTGGGTGAGGTGCCAGGCTTGTACATCAAACAAGCAGAACCCCTTTTGTCCTTAAAATACACACATCAGGGAAGGAAGCTTTGGAAAAGAGTGTCCTATAGGAAACCACTGCCAAGCAGGGAGTGCAGAGCAAATATCAGTAGTGAGGTAATTGTATTGATCCTATCCCAGACTGGTTTGGGTTGGAAGGGACCTTAAAGCTCCTCCATTCCCCCCCCTGCCATGGTCAGGGACACCTCCCACCAGCCCAGGTTGCTCCAAGCCCCATCCAACCTGGGCTGAGACACTGCCAGGGATGGGGCAGCCACAGCTTCTCTGGGAAACCTGGACCAGAAGGGAAGGGAAGTATAAAACCTGCTGAAAGGGAAGTAATCCTTGGCAGTGGAAAATGAACATTTCCCTTTGGTTCCCAGCCCTTGCTCCCTCACCAGCCACCCATCCTGGTCCTGATGCCTTCACAAAGGCTGTGATTGCTGCTTGATGGTTTGCTGGGCTGGAAGGGGTGAGGATACCCATGGAACATGGTAAAGACAGCAGGCCTAGAATAGTTTTGCTTAAGAAAAAAAGAAAATAATTCCTGAGTCAAACTCAGGAATGTGGAATTCCATTATGTGTTTGTGGAAAAGCCCTAAACATGGACATTTTCTCCTGAGGATCTCATGGCCTCAGAAAGCACAGTGTGTGCTCAGAGAGCTTACTGAGTGCAGTTTTGTGGCTTGCCATGCAGTTAGGAATGGCCAGCTCACTGCTTTTTCTTTTTTTTTTAACTTTTCTGATGTCTTACAGAAGAAAAATAAGGAGGGGCAATATTTCCCTCCACCCTCCCCTCTTAAATCTTTTTTCTAAATATAGACGTTTTTTAGGGAAATTCCAATGAAATATCTTCCACTTGCTGATCTGCTTATTCATGTGCAGGAGAGAAACCCTGGTACCCCTGCCAGGCTTTGCAGTGTTCAGGGCTTCCCCCTCCAAACTGTGTGTTTGTTACATGGGATATATGTCCCGTGCACAGATGAGACTCTGGAGACATGAATTCTTCTGAAAACAGTTTTTTAAAAATTTTTATTTTTAAAAGATAAAAAGCTGACCATGCTGGTATTTACTTATTTATTGCATAGGAGCTTTGAGTGCCTTCATAAAGATTACAAAAGGCACTGAATTCTTATTCACCCTTGTTATCCTGCATCTGCTTCTCATTAAAAGTCTGTCTGGAAGGCTGCCCAGTGAAAAAAGGCTGAAAAAATGAGCCTGTAAAATTCCCATAGGATGGAACTAAATGTGGCTGGAATTAGGGAACTCATTGCCTTTTGTCCTCTTTAGCAAAAAAATTTCTTCCTCGCTTTGCAGTTCCAATGTTTGGCCATGGCCTTCATGCCAGGGAATGAAACTGCCACCCATCAAACCCATGTGGGGTTGGCTTCCTCCTTTCCCTTGTAGGACACAGCCACACATGCAGTGAGTCTGCAGGGTCTCAGCACCACGCTGGATTGATCCTGCACAGAGGGTATTCCCACCAGGAAAGGTGTGAGGTGGTTCTGGAGAAGAGGAGGATGAGGGGAGACCTTACTGCTCTGTACAGCTCCCTCAGAGGAGGTTGTAGGGACCTGGGTGTTGGGCTCTTCTTCTAATTGAACAATGATTTGACCAGAGGAAAGGTCCTGAAGTTGCCCCAGGGGAGGTTTAGACTCAATCTGAGGAAGAATTTCTTTACTGAGAGAGCAGTCAGACATTGGAAAGGGCTGTCCAGGAGGTGATGGAGTCACCATCCCTGGAGGGATTCAAAACCCACATAGATGAAGTGCTTCAGGACATGCTCTGGTGGGTGATGCAGATATTGGTATCACAGGATCATAGAATGGTTGGGTTGGAAGGGATCATAAACATCATCAAGATCAATCCCCCACCATGGTCATGTCCTGTGACATGTCCCGTATCCCATGACACCTCCCACCAGCCCAGGTTGCTCCAAGCCCCATCCAACCTGGGCTGAGACACTGCCAGGGATGGGGCAGCCACAGCTTCTCTGGGAAACCTGGCACAGGGGCTCAGCACCCTCACAACAAACAATTTCTTCCTCATGTCCAACCTAAATCTCCCCTCTCCAAGTTTTAACCTGTCCTGATTTGGATAAAGGTGATTTTCTGGTTTATACTTTTGCTTTCAGCTAAGTCTCTTTAGGTAGTTGCACTCTCTCCCCTTGTCCTCTCCCTACCCCCCCATGTCCAAAGCCCTCCCCCAGCTTTCTTGTAGCCCCTTCAGATATTGGAAGGTTGCTCTGAGCTCCCCTGGGAGCCTCCTCTTCTCCAGGCTGAACAACCCCAATCCCTCAGCCTGGCTTCCCAGGGAGCTGCTCCAGCACTCCCAGCATTTCAGTGGCTCTGCTCTGGACACCTTCCAGGAGCTCTGTGTCCTTCTGATGTTGGGGACTCCAGAACTGGACCCAGAGCTCCAGGTGGGGTCTTTAGAGAGCTTTTCCAACTGTGACAATTCCATGATTCTGGAACTGGGCAGAGACTCAGGGCCAGGTCTCGCTGCAGCACAAGGGTGGGAGCAAGGGTGCTGGGGGGCTCTGGGATCTGCTGGAAGTGGTGGTGGTGAGGAAGGAGGCCCTGAACTCCCTTTTGATCACACACAGCAGAGTTACACATCACAGGTCCCACAGCAAACAGCTGAGCAACACCCTGGAAGGATGGAGTTTTTCTGAGCTGGAGCAGTTGGTATTTTTGGCTCAGTACCACTGTATGGCCCTGACCCCACTGTGTTTCTGTCTTCCATCTTCTAGTCCCTTATATTCCTTGTTCGTGACTGGAGCTTCCCATATGAGTTTTCCTATGGATCTGATGGAGGAGCAAAGTTTTTGGAGAAGCGGCTGAAGGTGAGTTGTTGTCACCTGGGCTGGCTCAACCAACCCTGATAGCCTGGGGAGAAGGAAGAGGCAAATCTGCCTTGGGAGCAGTCTGAGATGATCCACTGCCATCACCTGCCTGGATGGAGGGTGCCCAGGGTGACACCTGGATCTGGGAGTGTAACGTGGGCAGGGAGCAGGGATTGTGTTAGCTGTGTACTGCAGCATGGAGATGTTGGTTGCAGTGACTTTTACCCAATTCCTTCAAAAATCACAGAAGAGGTATTTTAGGAGGCTGGATTTCCTTGCTACATTCAGTGAAGGGCTGAGGCCCCTTCTGCCCCAGCCCAGGATCCCTGGGGCTGGGAGAGGCATCAGAGATGGGAGTCAACAAACTCCCTAGGGACCAGGAACCATGCTTTAGTAATAGGTGGTTGTACAGCAAAGCAAAGGGTGACAGCTCCACTGGGCTTCACCAGGAAAAGCATTGGGGATCTGGTAGTGGAGAGCCCTCATTAAAGGGGAGACAAAAAATACCCTAGTGAGAAATCCCCAAATGGTTTTTTATTTTTTTATTTATTTTTTTTTATTCCAGTCACAGACAGCCATGCACATTTTCCAGACAATTTTCCCATGCCACAGGGCATGTATTCAGAATCAGGCTAGTTCCTCAGTGGCTGGAGGACTCTTCCCTTTGTCCTGGTGTGGCACACCCCTATGGGATATCCTTCTGGATTGCTCTTCCCACAGTGTGGATAACCCCATGCTCCTGGCAGCATCCCGACCCCTGTGACCCCTGTGCCCCTCAGAGGGAAAGCCCCTCACCCCAAACTGCTCTCTCACAGGTCTCAGGAAATCAGCACGAAGAGCTGCAGAATGTCAGAAAGCACATCCATTCCTGCTTCAGCAAAATCTCCTGCTTCCTCTTACCTCACCCAGGCCTGAAAGTCGCCACCAACCCTAATTTTGATGGCAAACTGAAAGGTATGAGGCCAAAGGTCTGGGGTTTAAGAGAATCATAAAATCATGGAATGGGTTCGGTTGGAAGGGACCTTAAAAATCATCAAGATCCAACCCCCTGCCATGGTCAGGGACACCTCCCACCAGCCCAGGTTGCTCCAAGCCCCATCCAACCTGGGCTGAGACACTGCCAGGGATGGAGCATCAACAACCTGCCTAGGCAACCTATTCCAATATCTTCCCTTAGATGCCCTGGCAGACTGTCCTGCTGGTTCCTGGAACCTCTGTAAGTATTTTCCATGAAAAAACTTTTGGGAGAGGAGTTGGATCTTCCTCCCAACAACATCCACATGCTCAGCTCATTCTTCCAAGCCCAGCATCTGCCTTTTCCTCACCAAATGCTTTTAACCTAAAGGAGAGGTGGAGGTCAAAAAGGTGTGGGAGGCTGGGAAGGTCTCAAAGCCTCTGGCAGTGTTAGGAGAGGTGGCTGACAGGAAACAGGGGAAGGGCAGGGCTGAGAGAAGTTGTTTATGGACACAGTGTTAAGGCTGTGATTTACTAATGATGCCTGGGTTGTGATGGGGCACAGATGTGGAGTGGTGGCTTCTGGTTGCTGGAAAGCAGGTTGGTGCTTGCAGAAGGTGGAAGGCTGGTTCCACGTGCTCTCCAGGGAAGGCTGTTTCACTCTGAAATGCTTTCCAAGGAATATTTAATCTCCCTGACTTATCTGATCAGTGGTTTCCCTACAGGTCAGACTTAGTTCAACAGATAGGAATCAAAAGAAGGAAAAAAACCCAAACCAGGGTAAGACTTCACCCTCACGTGCTGTGGATTTTTTTCCTTGTTTGGTGTGAACCAGCTGCTTCCCAACGTCATCCATCTGCTGATAACCATCTGCTTGTGAGTTTAGCAATGGAGAAAGTGTCCCATTAGTCCCTGAAAATAAGTTAGCAGACAGAAAGACATCACTCCCTCTCTGGTTTTGTCAGGCTGGTGATCAGACTTGTTCTCAGGCTCAGCAGTGAGCAGGACAGTGAGGCAGCAGCAGGGAAGGTGTGCTGGTGGAATCTGAGCTGATCTCTGTTAATTCCCCCCTGAAGTTCAGGTGCTGGGTAGTACTGAAAAAGTGGTGTGGGCACAAGAGCTGGCAGCAGCTCCTTGGAACTGTTTTGCTTGTTCCCTCAGAGCTGTCCTCAGCTTTCTGCCTTTTGATGGAAGAAATGTGGGGAAACTTCCCCTCTCTCCTTACCTCCCAAATTCTGGGAAGCTGCTTTGCTTTTTCTGTCTCCATCCATCTACAAATCCATTTAAATGGATGTCAGGCACTATGAAGCCATCCATAAGAATTCCTGTTAGGAGATGACTCTGCCTCTGTTGTAGTGACACAAGCAGCCCATGGACCCCCTCAAATTTGGGGGGCACCAAGAACTTGGCACAGAAAATGCTACCTGCTGACAGGAGGTGGCAAGGAGGAGAGCCAGAGAGCTTAAGTCCTGGCTGATGATTTCCACCATGGGTGCCACGAGCAGAGGAAAGGGAAGGCACAGCACATATCCATGTCCTGCACTGAAGGCCATGATTTACAGACACTGTGTCTGGGCAAGAGGATGCTGCTCTCTGGCTACCAGAGCTGTGAGCACATTAACAGTGTTGTCACCAAAAGCAGTTTTTTCTTTTTCCCCTGTGCAGTCCCCTTTGTGTTGGCACAGCTATTTTTGAGCCTGTAAAGCTGGTTTGTGGACATATGCAGAGGTGTATATTCTGTTGGTGCGTTAAGTAACACCTCAGCTGGGGCCATGGTGGTTTCTGAGGGCTCATCACTAAGTGACAGTGTTGGGGTCTCTGGCATGACTCTCCTGCTCTTGTTTCATGGAAGTGCACACTGAAACATAAGGCTTGGACTGATGACACTGGGTTTTATTTCCAGAAATAGATGATGAGTTCATCAAGAACTTGAAGATTTTGATCCCTTGGCTTCTAAGTCCTGAGAGTCTGGATGTTAAGGAGATCAATGGAAACCATATCACCTGCCGAGGCCTTGTGGAGTATTTTAAGGTATTGGTTTATTTAAGAAAAAGTGGGTTTATTCATCTGGGGAGTACATGTGCTTGTGTTGTAATTAAAGGGGAAAGCAGCAGCAGACAGCCCAGCACTTCCTAGAATCAGAGAAAGCCAGGTTGTAAGAGACCTCAAGGATCATCTGCTCCACTTGAGGGATGGAGGAAATTTTCCTGGTCTAGCTAAAAGTCCTGCAGGAAGCAAACACCTCGTGGTCACGCATTTGATCATGCAATAAGCCCAAGGAGGGGACAGAGCTGTTTCCCTCCCCTGGAGATCTGGAGACCAGGGGGAGGCAGGCTGAGGGACAGATTCCTGCTGGTGCTGTTGGAAAAAGCTGATTTTTGTTGTCATGACTACTGGGACATTTTAATGCAAGACATCAGTGAGTAATTCTCACTGCCTACTCTCCAGGGCTACCTGACTCTGGCTCCTTCTCCTTCACTGAAGGACAGAGGTAGGTGCAAATCTGATGGTAGGAATATTTAGTACAAGCCAAGGAGTTTTCCTCAAGCCATGCTCTGTTGCATCTTCTGCCAGAGCATCCCCATCTGGTGCCAGGAACCTCCTCCCCTTCTGTGCTATTAATATTCTGTTAAAGCTGTCCCTGGAACTGGGTGGGGGGTGTTTGCCTGTTGCTCCTGAATGCTGTTTTCAATGTGATTTCATTTTCTGTGCACTGTTTTGCAGGCATACATAAAGATCTACCAAGGGGAAGAGCTGCCACACCCCAAGTCCATGCTGCAGGTAGGTGAGCTGCTGGGCAGCCATGCACTGTCATTACCACTCATTTCCAGTTCATTCCCAGAGGTGCCCAGCTACTGCACCAGCATATTGGGTCTTGGGGGATTTTATTTCTCAGTCCTTGGTGTAACAACCCCAGAAGTAGCCCTTGGGGGGGTATTTGGCAGTCACCAGTCTGAGGTGGCCACATGGCTCGCTGTGCCAGGCTGTGGGGACACATTCTCTGGGCATGCAGTGTCACCCACCTTAGCTGAAATGCTTACCCCCTTACTGTCAGGGTTTAACACTGGCCCAGCAATTAAACCCAGTGCCAGATGCTCTCTGTTAATCCCCCTCCCCTCCCTGATAAAGGAAGGAGAGAGAATAAGGGAGAGAGACTGATGGGTTGGAAACTGAACTACACAACTTTAATGAAACAGTAATGAGAAATAGGAAAAATTACTAAATATATACAAATATACAGGAAAATTGATCCCATGTTCCTCCCCCCTTCCCCCCAATAACTCTCACGTCCCCACCGAGGCTGCAGGGCAGCCCTGGGAAAGTCCAGGCTGGAATCCTGGAGTCAGCAGCAGTTGGGAGCTGGAGGCAGGAACACACAGATTCAGGCTGGGATGGATCAGGAGCACAGGCAGAGGAATGGATGGAATCCTCCCAGGATGCTGAAGCAAACAGGGACAGGGGAAGAAGGGGAAGCAGGAAGGGGTTTGACCCTTGTGATCCCTCAAATTTATCCTGAGTATGAGGTGTATGGGATGGAATACTCTGTTTGGTCAGTTTTGGTCATTTATCTTGTCTGTTCCTCCCCAAAGGAGGGGTTCAGGTGTGACCTCTTTACTCCTTTTCTCCTTCCAGAGGGCAAAATGTTCCTCAGAGCTGAGCAGTTCCTTGGCTCTGCACACCAGTCTCTGGCTGTAACTGTAAATATTGAGTGGGATCAGTCCCAGAAGCAGACACTGTCTGAGAAACTTGCTGTTCATTTCAGCAGTGCAGCTACTTACAAGAAACTCAGCTGAAAGCAAAAGTACAAGACAGAAAATCACCTTTATCCTGGCCCAAAGCAGGACACCCCCCCAGGGCAGATGAGCAGCAGCATCTTCAGCTGTGGTGGGGCCACACACAGAGGTGACCTGGTCCCTCCTGACCCCCCCCAGGGCTGCAGCTCTGCTCCCTGAGCCAGAGGGCTTTGCAGGAGGCTGCAGCTGGAGCTGTTTACATAGGGCTGAGCCTTTTATCTCTTGCTTTTTCCCACAGCCAAAGCCAAAGTTTTCCTTGCTCTGACTGGGAGAATTAAAAATCTTCTCTTCAGGCAGGCTTTTGCCTGGGGGAACTGAGGAAACTGGAGGTGTGAATACAGGGTGATCTTATTTGGGTTGGTCAGAAGGTGGGGAGACCACAGTTGGCCAAGACAAGGGAGCTGTTTAATTCTGTAAGTGAGCACCAGGGCACTGTGCACATGTCCTGGCCATGGAGATGTGTGGCCCATGGGTACCAGGCAGTCAGAGGCTGCTGCTCTCAGCAGTGACACTTCCATCCCTGGAGGTGTTTAAAAGACACACAGGTGTGGTGCTTGTGAACAGGGTTAAACCACTGAACTTGGGCAAGCTGGTTAATGGTTGGTGGATTTCTGTTGTGGTTGGACTCGATGACCTTGAAGGGCTTTTCCAACTGGGATGATTCTGTGATTCTTAACCCTCTCTTTCTGCAGCTCAACTTTGTACCCCTTTTGCCCTCCTTGTAGGCCACAGCAGAAGCCAACAATTTAGCAGCAGTTGCCACTGCCAAAGACACCTACAGCAGGAGGATGGAAGAGGTGAGAATGAAAACATGCTGAGTATGTTTCACAGCACTCTGGTCTCCCAGCTCTCCTGTCCTCATGGGGAAACCTCCCTGCCTGGGTTCCTGGTAGGAAATGTCCTCCATGGGCTTGGCTGCATGTTCAGGGTCCTTCCTATGTTTGTGGTAGAAAAGGGGCTTTCTCACAGGGTGGAGGAGAGCAGTGTCAGGATACCATGGTCACTGTTTCACCTGACAGCGGCTTTTTGCAGACCACATGGCCTCTGCTGACTTCACATCTTCTTACCAGAGCTTCTCCACCGTGGGTAAATGCAACCAAAAACTGGATGTGGTGAGGTGACAGCTTTGTGTGACCATGCAACCTGTGCTAGGTTGGTGCTAATTAGGGGATAAAGTCATTATAATTGGCTTTTTGCCTGCGTCCTGCCCTGTCAGCCCATCTCTCAGCTCTTGTGAGGGATGTTTGTGAATTCTGAGGTGAAGCTCAGCCCCCAGCCTGTCTCCAGTTGCTTCCAGGCCCCACTTTGGTTTGTTAGTATTGGGAGATTGCTGCTGGAACTGAGTAGGCAAACCACCTGTGGACTTCTCTGGGCTTTAAAACTAATATGGGTCTGTGTTCTGAAGCAGAAGAAAAATACTTTGGAGTATATACCGGGAAATACTGGGGTTCAGGCTCAGCTGTTGACGTTGCCCAAGTTCCTGGCTTGGGCTGTGAGCAAATTGAGTGGGGGAGGTGTGGGACACAGCAGACATCTGCTCCCCTGTTTAACCTGCACCTGGCAGAGCTGTCCCAGATGTTCAGTACAGCTGTGAAGGCATTCCTGCAGGATCTGGTGGCCAAAGAGGAATCACAAGCTGTGGGTGCTGAGGATTCTGGAGTGATGGGACAGAA
Source organism: Phaethornis superciliosus (assembly GCA_023637945.1). Classification (NCBI taxonomy): domain Eukaryota; kingdom Metazoa; phylum Chordata; class Aves; order Apodiformes; family Trochilidae; genus Phaethornis; species Phaethornis superciliosus. The sequence continues at coordinate 40,819,250 of JAJQWJ010000006.1, read as the reverse complement.
GGGTTGGAACAGATGATCCTTGGGGTCCCTTCCAACCTGTGAGTCTGTGATTCTCTGTTTCCCACGTAGGTTTGTGGGGGGGACAAACCCTTCCTCGCACCCAGTGACCTCCAGACCAAACACATGGAGCTGAAGGAGGAGGCTGTGAAGCTGTTCCGGGGGGTGAAGAAGATGGGTGGGGAGGAGTTCAGCCGCCGCTACCTCCAGCAGCTGGAGAATGAGATTGATGAGCTCTACATCCAGTACATCAAACACAACGACAGCAAAAACATCTTCCATGCTGCCCGCACCCCTGCCACCCTCTTTGTGGTCATCTTCATCACTTATGTGCTGGCTGGAGTCACCAGCTTCATTGGCTTGGACATCATAGCCAGTCTGTGCAACATGATCATGGGCTTGACACTTATCACACTGTGTACCTGGGCATATATCAGATACTCTGGGGAGTACAGAGAACTGGGAGCAGTAATAGACCAAGTGGCTGCAGCCTTGTGGGACCAGGTAGGATAAAAGAGCTTTTGATTTCAAAACAACCAAACCAAAAAAAAAAAAAACAAACAAACAAACGAAAAACCCCAAGCCCCGCTTAGTTCTTAAGGGTTGAGTTTCCTGGGGTTTTTGGACTGGCTTTGGGATTTGTGTTTAGGGTCCTTAGATCTGTCTGGGCAGATCCAGCTGCTTGAGATGGTTGTAAAGTGATGAGTGAGGGAAGGAGGACCTGTGCCCTTGCCTTCTTCAGGCAGCTGGACAAGGAGTTTTAATCCATTCCTTAAGCCTTTCTACATGGGGAAAGCAAGGAATGAAAAAGTGATTTCAGATCAGTTCATGGAGTTAAGTGTAAGGGGAGACATTTTAGGGCTTGGAGAGGAGTGTGCCCTCTGGATATAGCACAGGTAGGAAGTAGGAAATGGGTTGGAGAGCAGGAGCAAAGCTGGAGCTGTGTTACCAACCCACCCCTTCCCCTGCTCCAGCCTCTGAACCCTGCCCAGTGTGGAAGACAAGCTGTGTAGATCCAGGCTGGGGATGAGAAAACTCACAGCAAGCTATTTTGTTCTACTTTGTTTTTAAATTTCCTTCATGTCATACCCACCACCAAGCACCAGCCCTTGCTGGAATGGGGCAGCTTTGCCTGGGGTCCCACCAGGGAGGTGTTCTCGGAGCCTCTGTGTGTTTGTGTCTCTTGTGTGCATGTCTGTGGATGTCAAAAAGAAATGCTCCCATCTCCCCTCCTGGTTCAGGGCAGGGATTTTGGACCTCCCCATGTCCTGAGCCAGCTCTGGGCTCTGCCTGGCTTGGGATGGTTGCAGCTGGGATGGCTCAGCTGATCTCACCTGCTCTTTTTTGGATTTCTTTTTTTGTTTTTTTCCCTAAACAACATTGGTTGGGCCCCAATGTCAAACAGGAACACTTCTAAAACCTTAAAAATGGTCACGGTGAGACTTGGAATCACACCCCTGGTGCTGCTCTCCCTGCCTTCCAAGGCTTATCTCCTGGCCCATGGCCTCTGTATTTTTAACTCTCCATCCTTCCTAGCTCCCCTTCAGCTCCAGCCCTCTTCTCTCCCCTTGCAGCACCCCCAGGGGAAGCCCCAGACCCTGCAGACTCCCAGACACCATTCCCAGCCTGGCCGGGGCTCCTGCACTCCCTGCAGCCCCCCCAGGGGAGCCCTAAGCAGCCACAGCCCAACTCGGAGCTTTCATTCCTGTAGTGCTCCCAGGGGGAAGGAGCCCTTCCCGACAGCTTTTCCTGCTCTTTCCCTGCTTTTTTTGTCCACCAGTGGGTTCTTGATCAGGACTAACCACACATATTTGCTCCCCAGTGTGGTGCAGAGAGGTAAATGTACAACTCTGGGGAAGAAAATGAAGCAGCAATTATTGAGTTCATAGAATCCTGGTTTAGGTTGGGAGGGACCCTAAAGCTCCTCCATTCCCCCCCCTGCCATGGTCAGGGACACCTCCCACCAGCCCAGGTTGCTCCAAGCCCCATCCAACCTGGGCTGAGACACTGCCAGGGATGGGGCAGCCACAGCTTCTCTGGGAAACCTGGCACAGGGGCTCAGCACCCTCACAACAAGCAGTTTCTCCCTCACATTTCATCTCAGAACCCTTCCCCCTGATCCCATCCCTCCATCCCTTGTCCCAAGTCCCTCCCCAGCTTTCCTGGAGCCCCTTCAGGCACTGGAAGGTGCTCTAAGGTCTCCCCATTGCAGCCTTCTCTTCTCCAGCCTCAACACCCCAAGTCTTTCCAATTCCTTCACTTCAGAGCTGGGCAGCAGCTGGTTCCTCAGCTGAAATAAAATGGATGGAGAGGAGGAGCTCTCCAAGCCCCTGGGTTCCTCCTGCCTGCCCTCTCCTGAGCAAACCCTGCTGCAGTGCAGTCAGTGCTGGGCCCAGGGCTCTTTGCTGGGGGACAATTCCCTGGTGGATTTGAGAGATGCTGGGGTGTTGAAGCATCCACTATTTGCCCATCCCTGTGCAGGAACCAGCAAAGGGTTTGAGCATGATCAGGACTCAGGCAGCTGGGGAAAAATCAAGAGGTTAAAGTGGCTGCAGCTGCTGCCTGGCTCCCGGGTGGGCTCTGTGGCTTTCCAAAGGAAGGAAAAGTTGTCCCAAGAAGGAGCTGTGCAGATTGTCCCAAGCTGCAGGCACAGGGACTCTGCCCAGGGGTGCCCCAGGGAGGGTCAGAGCCCTCCTGTCTGTCCCATGCCAGCTCCTCATGTCCCTTGCTGGCAGGACATGGGGTGAACACAGCCATGGGGGGTCCTGCACAAGAGGCAGCAGGTTTGGGGGGGCAGGGGAGGGAATCCCCTGGGAATCCAGGGCTGTGTTGGCACCAGGACGTGGCTCTGGCTGAGAGGTGAGCTCTGTGTGCTCCCAATACACAGAGATGCTTTTTTTTTTTTTTTTTTCTTTCCCTTTTTCTTCCCAATGCCTCTCCCTAGGGAAGCACAAACGAGGTAAGTGACTCTTGTTCTCTGCATGTGACACCATGGGCCCTGGGGAAAAGCCTCTGGGGACCCAGCTTCACCTTCAGGGCAGTGGTGGCATCCCAGCCCTGCACCAGGGAACATGCTGGCAATTGGGTTCTGGTTGTTCCCTCTGATCCAGATGCCCAGGGAGGGAATTGGAGTTTGAAATGTGGGCCCTGCATTCCAAGAAGCACTGGGAAGCCAAGCAGGGGAGAGCTTTGGGTGGGGAGCACATTTGTTGGGCTGGGGATTTTCATGTGTCACCCATCACATCTGTTTAGGGATTTTTCCTGCTGGGCTGAGAGGTTAATCTGAAACATAGGTTTGTTTTGTAGCCCCAATCATGCAGGCATGGGGCAGGCAGGGCTCCCACCCAGCAGCCCCCATATTGGTGAGGTCTCTCCTAGTCCCACGGGTTGTGTTTTGGGGCAAAACCACCCCAGACTGGATTGTGTAAACTGAAAGCAGAGCCTGGCAGGCATGTTCTTTTAAAAAAAAAAAAAAAAAAAAAAAAAAATTTGGAGCAGCTCTCACAGGTCCAGAAGGCCATTAAAAAAATTAGGAGTTAAAAATCAACCCATTCTTTCCCCCAGCCCCAGGCTGGCTGGGGTGGGACCTTGCTGTGCCCAGGTGCTGAGCAGCTGGAAGCTCCCTGAGTGCTGAGTCTGTGGGGCTCTGGCTTGGGGCAGAACAGGGTGGTTGCTATTGATGAGCTCTTGAAGCAATCTGATCAAGGCAAAGTCAGCTCTGCCAGAGTGGTTTGGCATGGAAAAAACAATCAGAAAGCCTAAAATAGCACAAAATGCTGCAAGGTCGCTTGTGTAGGACTTGAAGGTGTATTTTCAGGAAAGCAACCCAGGGAAGCTCCATGAAGGCTCCTCCAGCAGCCCAACACACCCCACAAACACCCTGAGCCCCACCTCTGGTTTCCTCTGGGTTGGGTCAGGTCAGCATCAACACCCTGGGAATTTTCTTCCCTCCTTACTTGCTGCTTCAGCCTCCTTTGCTTCAGTCCTCAAACCCTCTCCCCACACAGGAGGAACCCAGCACCATGCAGTGTCCTGCCCTCCTCCTGCCCCTTCCCACCCCATCCTCAGCCACTCTGGGCTCACCAACAGGCTCCAGGTTCCCAGTGGCAGACAGTGGGGCTTTGGTTGCTCCCCCCCCCTCCTCCATTTTGCCCAAGACAAATTAATTTGAAATGGAAACCTCAGAGCCCTGCCAGTTGCTCACAGCAAGTCCTCTGCAGCCAGACCTTGCCTGTGTGCAGACAGCACCTGCAGCAGCCCCTCAGCATCAGGGCCTGGGTTTGGCCCCATGGCTGCTGGGATGTTTGTTCTGTACAGGAACCACAGCCCAGGTCCATACTGACTGGTGCTGGTGCTGGTGCTGGTACCACAACTGCTCCTGCTTGGGCTGAGCTGGGGGTTCAGCTGTTGTCCTCTGAAACCCCTGGTGAGGAACCTTCTGAAGCCTGCAGGAAGAGGGGTACAGTGGTCAGGCTGTGCTGCTGCTGTCCTGTCTGCAGGAAAATGCCAATGGAAAAATGGTAAAATTAGGGGAAAAAAAAATAAAAAAATCCACATTCATCTGCAGAAAGATGACCCGGAGGACCCGGGTAAAGCCTCCGGATGATGTGATCTGGATCTGCCTGGTATGTGAAACAAACCACCGAGGAGGCCAAAATCCAGATTCTGAGTGTGGTGAAAGCTGTAGAGAAAACCAAACAACCCCCCGAGCCCCTTAATGACACCCCAGATACCCCCTGAGCTACCACAGCACGAGGAGCTCCTCAACCAGCAACCCCGGGGCTCTTCCTTCTCCTCTCTCTCGACACCCTCAGGTGTTGGTGCCACCAGCCAAGGGTTTGGACCTGCAGCACAGACACCCGAACACAACCCTGGGGCTGTAACCCCCCTCTCTTCTTCTCTCCCCCCAGGCTTTGTACAAGCTGTACAGTGCAGCAGCCACTCACAGACATTTGTACCACCACGCCTTCCCGGCCCAGAAAGCGGAACCGGCGGAGGGCTCGGAGAGGAAGAAGCTGTAAATCCAGCCCCGTGGTTCCACCCCAGCCCAAAGCTCCTGCCCTGCCACGGGGGGAGAACTCACTGGTTGGGTGTTTGTTCCAGGGGACGCTGTGGGGAGGGGTTGTTTTGTTCTGTTAATATGTACATACTGGTACTGCAGCCATGACCAAGTGCTTTGAATTGGTAACAGCCAACATACTTCCCCTGCTAATTTATGAAGCCTTATTTTCCCCTTCTTAATTAGTTACAAAGTCACTGAAGAAATTCTAATTTACAGGATATTGCAACTAAAAACCTTCCAGACTTCAGCATTATTCGAAAACCAACTTATTTCAGATACTTGAACAAGTTATACCATGTAAAGCAGTTTGCTTTTTTTTTGTTTTTTTCTTCAATTAACTGTTTAATTACATAATTAAAAAACCATATTAACTTGCTTTATCAGAAACTGTAAGGGCACTTCTGCTATGGTCTGTGAATGATCCCCTAGGGACAGTGTGTGTCTGTTTGTAACCCATGCACAAAGTTTCACTTTGTTGATGTACTGGAGGAAGTTTCACTGTATTTCTGTACATACATTATAGCTCCTAGAAAGTGTGTCCAACAGTTCTATTCTTTTATTGTCAGAACTATTAAAGTTTCAGTTCCTAAGAAGCTGGTTATGCAGGACACAGTTATTGGCTAATGCAGGCAGAGCTTCTTGTGGTTGTTGGTTTTTTTTTTTTTTTGCATTCTCTTCTTTCCCTCTTGACCACCAAACAACTTGGTGGGGGTTTTCCAAACAACTTCTGGGGGTGCTTCTGTCACTAAGGAGGTAAAACCAGGTTTCACAAGGCTTAGACAAAATAAAGGCTCAGTAAGATAAAGTCTCAGTAAATTCCCCAGCTTTTACCAGGGGTGGAAAAACACCTTCACCAAAGCAAGGCCAGAGCCCTCACGTGTCAGAGAACACAAGCTACTGATGCTCACCACCCCCTCATCACATCTTATTAATGGTTATAGAAGAATTTTTTTTTACATTCTACATAGGCAAAAAAAAATCATTTGGACATCCATGCATTAAACAAAATGATTTTTATTGAATTAATAGGATTTACAAGAAATGTATGTTTTGTCTGGAACAATGCTTATTGCACTAAAAAGAATCCATAAATAACATTTCAGGACAATCAATGAACCAAATGAAAGTATTGGAGAGGGTAACTGTACAATTAAAAACTTTCCCCAAGGCAGGAAGCTTTAATACAGACAAAAGCTTGTTAAAAAAAGAAGCAAGTTTTGTTACATCCCTGATTTCTTCCACGGTTGGTACAGCTGGTTGGTGTGCTGGTCAGACAATGCTGTTGCCTTCCCAGGTGATGAGGTCATGTTCTATGAAATGTAGTTTACCCAGCATTTTAAGAAAACCTGTGAAAAGTTTGCTTGGTCTTTGAGAAAGTACTTTTGACTAATTCCTGGGAAAAGGAGTAGTAAATTTAAAGTAGTAACGTGTAAAAGTAGAAAATAAGGCAACTTGGGCTTCAGTTTGATGAAGCAATTTGGTTTAGGATGGTGGAATCACCCACTTCAGTCTGGTCCTAGCCCTGGGTATCACTGAAGAGGAAAAGCATCAGTGTTCTGGACAGTAAAGCTGTAAACACAGAGCAGACCTCTCTTGAGAGAGAGAGGGATAAAACAAGTCCCGAGGGAAATACATGGGAATAGTAATTTGGATTTTAACTAGTGTTTTGAATCCAGGACATTTCATTTAAGTTGCATCTATTGCCCTTTGAAAGTACAGTCAGCTTAATACTGCAGCTGACTGCTAGGAAAAAAAAAAAAAGATACCAGAATCAAGTCTCTGATTAAACTCCACGCTGGCTTTGAGAATAATAAACTCGTTCTTGTAAGGAAAAAAAGATTATCAAACATTTTTCATTTTTATAAACAAGACATAATACATGTAGAAAAATATTCAAGAGGATAATAACAAAAAAAGGTGCAACATCAACACAAAAAAATAAGCTGCCTTTTCAACAAAAGCACTTTTTCATAGTTTGAAGTGTGAAAACCTTTTTAAAGCTTTTAAGTGTCCTCAGAAAAAGTCTATCGAAGGAAAAAAAAAAAAAAAAAAAAAGAGTTGTTCTAGCTTAAAAATTCTTGGTGTGCTGCTGGGCATACCACTGCTGGCGCTGCTTGCGGTGCTCCAGCTCGGTGAGCAGTGCCTGCCTGTAGGCTTCGTACAGCTTCACAATCCGTTCCAGTTCTTTCATGAAGAGCAGCTTCAGCATCCCCTGGTAGGTGTCCAGGTCGGCCAGCTGGAAGAGCTCCCACTTCAGGATGTGATCGTATCTGCTCGGGGGAAATAAAGCTGGTGAGTGAGCTCGGGCAGTGCCCCCCGGAGGTGTGCTGGGGAAGGAATGTCCCCAGAGCAACATCAGGGTCTGCAACTGGCTGGGAGGAAATCGGGTAATGAAGAGCTGGGAGCTGTGTCTCTGAACAAGGCAGAGAAAGAATCACTCACACCAAACAGCATTACTGAGCACAGAATCACAGAGATTGGTCGGGAGGGAGCTGTGGAGCTGACCCAGTGCAAGCCCTGCCCCAGCAGGATCCCCCAGGGCAGGACACACAGAACACATCCAGGTGGGCTTGGAAAGGCTCCAGAGAAGGAGACTCCACAACCTCTCTGGGCAGCCTGGGCCAGGGCTCCCTCACCCCCACAGGGAAAAAATTCTTCCTACTATTTATACAGAACATCCTAGTAACTGATTCTGGAGTCCCCAAGAGAAGGACAAACAGCTCCTTGAACAAGGAGTTCAGAGTGCTGGAGCAGCAACCTGGGAAGCCAGGCTGAGGGATTGGGGTTGTTCAGCCTGGAGAAGAGGAGGCTCCCAGGGGAGCTCAGAGCAACCTTCCAATATCTGAAGGGGCTACAAGAAAGCTGGGGGAGGGCTTTGGACATGGGGGGGTAGGGAGAGGACAAGGGGAGAGGGGATAAAACTTGGAGAGGGGAGATTGAGGTTGGACATGAGGAAGGAATTGTTTGTTGTGAGGGTGCTGAGCCCCTGTGCCAGGTTTCCCAGAGAAGCTGTGGCTGCCCCATCCCTGGCAGTGTCTCAGCCCAGGTTGGATGGGGCTTGGAGCAACCTGGGCTGGTGGGAGGTGTCCCTGACCATAGCAGGAATTCTGGATATTGATCATCTTTGAAGTCCCTTCCAACCCAAACCATTCTATGGTTATAGCAAACCCACAGAGGAAATGCATTCTGGAAGCACTAACCCAGCAATTCCATCCAACAAACCTTGAAGATTATTTAGTAGTAAAGCATCTTTCAGAATTAAAGAAACTCAGAAAAAAATTAAGATGAATGATTTTTGGAGCTTACCCTAACACTCCCCAGCAGGTACCTCCTGGTAGGCAGAACCCTGCAAGCCTTCCCTCACACACCCTTCTGTTTCCCAAGTGTTCCTGTCCAGCCTCCACAAGCACTCCTGGCGTGTCCCCATCACCCTGGTTCATGAGCAGCAAGAACCCAAGTCAGTGTGACTCAAACTGTGGGTCCTGAACCCCATAGGACTCTGGATGGGGGGAATCAGCAGCAGTGAGGACTGCAGGAGAGGGGAATCTGATGAGCCTGTAATTAATGGTTGCAAGTGCTAAGAGCAGCAGGGGACATCCTGACCACTCCTGCCTATCAGCAGCCATCTGTCTGTGGGGTGGGTGTCCAGGGAACAATGCAAGCACTAAAAACCTGTATCTTCCCCTCACTGGAAAAAAAACCAAACTGCTGGGGACCCCAGGGCCTGAAACACAGCAGTGCCACCCTGAGCTCCTCCTTTAGGCACATCTGAGCCAGCTCCCTGCCTGAGCTGGCAACAAGCTCAGCTGTGAAATCAACCAATTACTGGTGGGGTTCTTCCCACTGCTTCCAGTTAGGAGGAGCTGTTGGTTGAGCAAGGCAGAACACAGCAGCCTGAGCCACCAAAGCACCAGCCACACTGTCACCGTTTCTCCTGGAGGAGGTCAGCAGAGCAGGAGGTGAAAGCTCACCCAGCAAACACCAGCAGGTGCCACACAAGAAGGGGCTTTGTGGGAGGCCATGCTCATCCTTAGCTGCTCGTTGCTCTATCTGATGGGAGAGTGGAAGATGGGAAGCTGCAAAGAAAAGCAGAAGCACAACATCGAGCCAAAATGTGGGAAAACCATGTGCAGGAAAGCTGCTGGGGGATCACTGACCACTGCAAACCCTCCTGGGCTGAAGAGCTGCTGGCAAAGACCATCTCACCTTCCTGCAGGTCTCCTCAACATGCAGCACTGCTCTTCTGACCAAAGCTGCAGTGCTGGGGGTTTGATTTTTTTATTTTTTTAATACGGAGCAATTCTCAGTTTCTGTTTCTACACCTCACACTTTTTTTCTGTTTCCAAAACGAATGCAAACATGCCCTGATGTTCAGACTTCTGGAGAGGTACAACATGAGTCTCCTCAAGCCTCTCTTGTCTCACCAGCAGAGCCCAACAAGTTTCCTGAAGGCTGCAGTTTATGTCCTGACTGCCAAACCACCCATGTGACTTCTCAAGGCTATGCTGTTTCTCCTGCAAGGAATTTTCCACAATCAGAACTGGTGCTTTTAAGGTCTGCAAAAGAACCAGACAGCTGGGTCACATGAGGTCCAGCTTCAGAGCAGAGGTTTGTTCAATCATTTGACTTCCTTTTATGCCTCAAATCCTTCAAGTGCTGACAAGCTTTTGTACCAAATGCATGGTTCAGCATTCCTAATATTTACATTTATAAACAAGCTATTAAGAAAACCAAGGATTTTTCTTCATTATTTTCTTTTAAAGGACCTTTTTTTGTGCCAGCAGTAGGGGAAAGTTTCCACCAGACAGAAAAACAGTATTGCTAGCAAAATTTTTCAACAGAATCATGGTAATTCTACAGAAAGAGTGATTTATGGCCAGATGTCCAGTGCTGCCACCACATCCCCTGCAGGAAGAGCTGGAGGATGATGTTTAGCAGGAGACACTGGAGCTGGTTAAGTGAAATACTTCAAAAAAACCCCAAGACATGAAGCCAAAAGCAAAACAACTGTTTTGGTGAGCATCTTCGAGCACATGACTTGAGGATCCAAAATCTGCTTGGCCAAACAATCACTGGCTGGGCTCTGGCTGGTGTCACCCAGCATGTTAACAGCTCCTGGACAGACCTACCCACACACATGCTCACATCAAGTGAATTCAGACAGCTTGAGAGATCCCAAAACTTAAAATAAACAGGCTGTCCTCTTTGAGGGTCTCCTTCCACCTCAGGGTGATGACAGGAGAAGTCTGGCAGGGTGACATGAGCCAAGGACCTGCTGGGTTTGGGGCCAAAAGCACTTCAAAGGGTTCAGAGAGACACCAAGATGAGATGTGACCCAACTCGTGGGGACAGCTGGGTTGACCTGGGTCTGCCTCAACTTGGAGAGACTCCTGGGAGAGAACCTCAGGAATATCACCCAAAATGAGTAGGGATTCCCTAGAACAAGGACCTGAGTCACATGGAGTGTCCTGGCCATCTCTGGCTGCAGAATTTCCTAAGCAAGGTGAGGAAAAAGCAAATTCCCAGCCCACTTTTCATCTTGATTTCACCTTGCTCTGCAATAAGGATTTTAATGATTTAATTTGGAGAAAAGCCTTGAGGTGGGTACATCACCACAGCAATACCCTTCATGTCCTGCTCTTATCTAGTACTTCAAAGCACACAATCTGCAATCTCATTTTCTTAACTTGGAAAACAGACAGCTGACTACTATAGTTATTAAAACAACAGGAGAAATTCAAGGGATAAATGGAGTTATTTGATCTGACTGAGCTGCACGAGAAAATGTATTCCCTTGAGTGGCGGCTGAAGCCAAAAAAATCAGTAAATTTATGCAAATGGACGACATTACATATTGAAAAGATATATCTGGAGTGCATCAGAAAACAGCAAGGCTACCAAAGAAGGTAGTGAACACCAGAAGGTGATTACCAAAAGGAGCTCTTGAGGAATTTAAAGAATTTAGGTAACCATAGCTTCTACAAACTCACTAAACAACCTCTATACCTGGTTGTCTATAGACACCTCTATATTTAAGTTATCTGACTGCTGCTAGAACCTGCAGTGATGTGTCTGTAGGTTTTTTGGGATCTTCCTCTCCACCTCCTTTTTTTTTTTTTTTAAAGCATCATCACAGATTGCTAAAGCCTTGGTGGTTCTTCAGCTCTTGGAAGCTGTCACTGCTTAAAGTTTCACCAGAAAACCAGTGCCTCAGGATTGTTTTTCAATCTGAGAACTTCCTTTTGATTTCATGTCAAGAGAAGTGTTGAACAGAGGAAGAGGTCTCATTAATGATTAAGCCACCAGCAGTGCCTTAATGGCAAAGGGGTCATTCCAGTCCCCAGAAGATGCCAAGTCTATGAATGTCCCCTAGGGAGATGCCAGGAGGAACAGGGCACAGAGCACCAGTACCTGACCTAGACCCCCAAGGGCATATTTTAGAAAGGCAACCAGTCACAGAGGCAGAAATCCAGGGGAGAAAGCACTTTAGTATAGAATTCCTGCAGAGCACAAAGCCTTTCCTCCTCAGAAAGCCAGAGCTTAGCAGATGGAACACACAAGCCAGAATTTCCAGTGTCTCCAAGGCTTTCCTCAGTTGTTGATAAATATTTAATACAAAATACACCACTTTCAACATCAAAAGATCCTGAATATTTACAGCCTATTGGTTAGGGTGGGCAGAACAAAGTCCTGGGTTCAGATCTCTGCTCCAGAAGAGATAAGGGAAGAATCTGAACCAAGATGTCCCATACAAGACAAACATTTTTGGTCTCCTCACCCTGATAGTTCCACACATGCAGCGGGAACACCTCCCAGCCTGGATATCTCATCTGGGTGGTGGAGAAACATTCCAATTCAGAGTCTAAAAAAAGAGTTAAATATGAGCCAGGAGCCTTGGCTCCACTCTGCTAAGATTCTGATAGCTGCAGTACTCAAAACAAACCTTGAGAGGTGCCAGGAGTGAAGGGAAAAGGACAACTCAAGGTATCAAACCCACCCTGATACTGGAAATCATGACCTGGTTGTAGCTTGACACTGAAGCCTCTTTGCTGTCTGGTGAGCCAAGTATCTTCTTTACCTTAAGAGTTGACAATTTTCCTCTAAAATAGGGAAGGATTACAATGAACCCCCACTGAACTCTCCTCCAGCCTTCTCCAGTGGCCCAAATTCTTATCCTTTAGAGAAACTTGTTGAAAAAAAAGCTAACATTACTTATTTTTGCTACCACTATCTACTTTTCTCAACAAAACCAACTGGCATTTAGCTAGCTCAATCAAACTACAGAGGCAGGTGCAGTAATAAAATATTCCACAATGATTTCAGTGCAGATTTTTCACAGTAATCTTCAAGCAGCAAACTGCAGAAGGTATTCCTCTACTGCTACTACTACTAGTACCACTACTACCTGTTTTGCCCACCCAAGCTTCAAGCTAGTTGCTTAGGCAACGGTGAAGAGCTCCATTATTAAAATTACACTGAGAAGTGATGAAGTAGATCTTGATTTTTCTATCTGAAAATTATTTATCAATAAAATCCTCAGGAAGAGGTGACACTAAGCCAGCTGCTACCACTCCTCCTCACTTTTCCAATATAATAGTAGCACATACCAGACCTTATTTCTGCACAGAAGTGTTTGAGAATTATGAAATAACTGAGCAAATGAATTAATTAAATGTTTTTTTAAAAATTTTTTAATTAAATGTTTTTTTTGTTTTGCTTTTTAAATTTGTCTCAGCCTACGATATATAAACAAATTCCTGTTAACCTTATATTTAAGTTGCCTTAAATTTGTTTCTCAAGTTTCCAAAGAAGTACCAACCAAGAGTCAGTGCAAAACAGGCTGAAATATTTAAAAATATGTAGTCTAAATGTGCCAAAAGCCTAAATAAAGAAATGCAGCTGCAGCCAAAACCTAAAAGTGTTTCTAGGAAACCAGTCCCCTCATAGGTTACAGGAACTCAGCATGTCCCTGATGCAGAACTGTACTGGTAGATTTTAGGCCAATTTAAAACTTTACAGGCTGCTGGCAAGCCAATAAGCCACAAGAAGTAATAAAGCACATTAAAATTAGTTACTAGAAGCAGCTAAAGAAAGAGGATTTTTTATCTGGAAGTCACTGAGCATTCTACAGCCTGATTTTGACTGACTTGCTCACTGCTGTAAAACTTCACTTTCCATATTTGCCTTATGAAAAAAGCACATGATTTTTTAACTACTAAAACATATCTTGATTTTTTTATTGGTTTTCTATTTAGAGTTACTCTTCTGCAGAGTTGTACCCATTAGAAAGAGTAATTTGTTTTCATTGTGCTGACTCAAATACTTTCTTGGAGATTTGCTGTTCCTTAAGTACTGCTCCTTTGAAGACAATGACTTTGTGCTACCTCTTAGGTTTTTTAAAATTCTTGAACAGGAATATAGATTTCAGTCTCTATTTAAAATTTTTAACTGTGAAGGAAATTGTGTATGTACGCCTTTTTTTAAGCAGAGTAAGATAAGCATTCAAAATGTAACACCCTCTAATTATGTAAAATATTGCCTAAGTACATGGTACCTTTCTCACAAATACACTGAAGGTAAATCACATCCTCAACTCTCATATATTATTTTGAAAGTCATGTGAACTACAAGAAGTACTGTGATGATTTTAAGTAATGCCTAATACAATGCAAACTAACTGATCAGCAGCTCTTACAGCTTCTTCACACACTGTCAGTGATAGCTGTTAGGCAATGGAGACAAAGATCCCAACTGGATTTGCTAGAGACAGAGAGCAGCCTTGTAAAAAGGGACCTGGGGGTCTTGGTGGACAGCAGGCTCCAGACAACAGTGTCCTGCAGCAGCAGAGAAAGGCAACAGGATGCTGGGCTGCATCAACAAGGGCATCACCAGCAGAGACAAAGAAGTCACCATCCTGCTCTACTCAGTGTGTGTCAGACCACACCAAGTTGAGGTTTTGGGTTTTTGTCTCTACAGAAAAGTTGTGGACAGGCTGGAGAGGGTCCAGAGAAAAGCCATGAGGGGACTGGAGCACCTGCTGAGAAAACTGAGTCTGTGCAGCCTTGAGGCTGAGGGGAGACCTCCTGCCCATGACCCAGGACTTAAAGGGGGGTAGAATGCAGATGGAGACTCCCTATGGACAAGGAGTCCCATGGACAAGACAAGGGGCAATGGGCACAAGTTGCTCCTGGGCAGATTCCCATTGGACACCAGAGGAAAATGTTTCCCCATGAGGACAGTCAGAGCTTGGAATGGTCTCCCAGGGGAAGGGGTGGATTCCCCCCCTCTGGAAAGTTGGAAGTCTCAGCTCCAGGGGGTGCTGAGACATCTCAGATCAACAAGAATCTGAGAAGGGTTGGAGCAGATGGGCCTTGGGGTCCCTTCCTACCTGACACTCTGGGATTCTGTGATTTGTTTTCCTTCTAAGCAATGGATGGTATGAAATGCAGTGACAAAAAGCCCACAACTCACTTGACAGGAGCCCTGGCATAGACCTGCAGCCAGTCTGGAATCTCTGCAGTGTGGTAGGGGTTTGCAGGGACGAGGAGGGGCTGGCTGTGCTCAGCTTGCTGGGGCTGGTAGCTCACTGGGGGAGGCTGATCATACCGGGGGACACTGCAAAGGAAGAGAGGCAAAGTTCATGACTTCCAAGCAGGAACATCCTGGTATCATGGAATTGTTAACATCTGGACACAGTAATATGTGCAAAGCCTGGTGGTGTAAGCACAGCTGGCATGTTGCCTCAGCAGGACTAGACTGAGAGCAACTTTTTGGTGCTGGGTTAGTGCTTGGCTCCAGGCAGAGCTGTCAGTGTTGCTGCTCTGTCAGCACACTGTAAAAATCACCTAGTGCCTGCTACTAAATAGGAAGAGATTCAGGATACTAAAGCAGAACAAAAAAATTACATCTGTTTTAAAAACATTAAAAAGGCAAGTACTGATTTGACCAAATAATCTCCCACTTCCTATGTTACAACAAATGTTTTCAGGCAGCAGTTGGGAAAGTTATTCAGTTTACAAGCAAGTTCATCCTCACATGTTTGTTTTGTGCCTCAGGTTAAAGAACTTTCTCTTCCTGAGTAAGAACAGATTTGAGTAGCAGAATTTAAGTGGTAGATTTGATGTATTCTAACTTCAGTTCACTTTTAAATTATGAATACTTAACATGCTAATTTTCATTCAAGCCAAGACCTAATTCATCTTTCAGATATTTTATATTTGTTCATACAGTCTCCTGGAAAATCAGGTCAAATTTTGTTTGAGCCTACAATTCCATTCTGCTCTCAGTACCTTTGTTGTTTTACTGACAGATGAAGAGAATAGTTGCTTTGTTTAAGTGAGTTAGGAACAATATCCTGGTTGTACACTTAAGACAGTAACAGATAAAACAAACCCCTAACAATTACAACTACTTATGTTAAACTCAGTCAAGAACCATTAAGGCTTACTTCTAAAAATAAAGACTTTTGAGGCAGGTTACACAGGAGACAAAACCAGTTGCCCTTTCTTAACTGGAAAAAACAACAGTGACAGAAAAGAAGGTGGATGTCTTACCTGGGAGCACAAGGATGTTTATACTGAGCTCTTTTATTGATGTGATCTACATAATACACTCCAAATTCTGGTGACTCCACTCTCTCCCATCCTGGAGGCAGCCCCTCACGCTCGAGTGGATGGCTCCAGTGAGTTGTGTTAGTGTTATGATCTATGTAGTATTTCCTTCCTCTAATAGTCCAGTCCACTGACCAGCCAGGAGGAAGAGGTAAATCTTCAGAACTATGATTTGTTAAGTTTCCTAGAGATGTAGCAGCAACTCTACCGATGCCTAAAGAAAAGGAAAGCAATGTTTAGCTGAAGTGATAATACTCAAAATTAAGCATAGGTACTCACCAGTCAACTCCCCCCCACCCCATGCCTGAGGCACTCTGTGAACTCTGAACAATGCCACCTACGTGCTTGTAAGTTAGTGAAAAAAAAACAAAAACAGGACCACCCAAGTCAAAATAGCTACTCCCTTTCAGGTCTCACTTGCTCTGCTCTCCTCCACCTCGACTCACTAGAAAGTTTCGTTCAGAAACACTTAAACCTCTTCATTTTTTCACCTAGAGACAGGCATCAGTGTATACAGCAGAGGTGAAGCTGTCAGTACTGTCTCATTTTGCTGAGCAGAGCTGATCACAAGTATCAAAGCTTGACATTAATGACAGTTTCTGTTAATGCCATTACAGCTGCATCAAAAGTCTCGATCTACCAAAGGCACAGCTATTTTTTTTTCAGCTGCAGTCAGAAATTACAACTGTCTGAAAAAAAAAATTAAAAAATCACTGAATAAAGCTGTTCACATTAACCAGACAAGAACAGGCCCAGGTAAACCAAGAGAGGACAAGGTTAACACTGTGCTGCAGGAAGTGCAAAGTGTCATCAGGAACAAAAAGTGTCATCGGGAACAAAAAGTGTCATCGGGAACAAAAAGTGTCATCGGGAAGAAGAGGAAAAGGAAAAGCTGGATCCACAGAGGATCCTGCCCAAGCCCTCTGCTCTGCACAGCCATCCTCTCCACACTGAAGTTGGTGTCTGCTCTGCTCAAATTCCCCACACTTTTTACTTATCTGCAGTGTTGGGTGGGGCAGTCAGGCTTTCTCATGGCAATCCTGACAAGATGCAGAGATCTTTTTCTCAGAGACAGTCATAAAATCTCATCTCTTCTCCCTGCCCTTCCTCCTCACCCCCCATTTCCCAGTCCAGTAAGGCTATCACCTTCTCTGCACCTTCCACTGCTCTAAAACTGAGCACCTACACTTTATAATGCTAAAGAAGCGTGTGGAAAAAAAATAAAAGTAATTTCCATCTTTTCTTGGTGATGTGGGAGAAGGGTTTCTCCAGCAGGAGAATCAAAGCCTGGTCAGGTGTGTTTGGGGTAGTAGCAGAGCTGAAAGAAAGCAGTAGTCAGTCTTAAGTTCCCACTTCTGCCCTAAAAATGCACATTTAGGATTTATCACTAAACATCTGATTAAGAGACTGTTCACTGGCATTTTAACATGGGATTTCTTGTAACATAAACCCAGGTTTCGTGTTGTAAGAATGAACATGCTGGATGCTGAGAGATGTACTGCAGCAATCCAATTCCAATTTCATCTTTTCCTTCCCTCTATACTTAGGAAGCCAGCTGAAACAAAAACCGTAATAATAATTAAACTAAAAAAGAAAAAAAACAACCAAGCAAGAAAACCCACCAAAATCCCCCCACCAGACCCTAACCATAAAACCCAAGTGATTTCATCAAGAATCTTCTTAAGTAGTTACCTTCAGTTACGCAGTTTTACGGTTCAGCAGTCTTGGGTTTAAAAAAAAAAAAAGCCAATTATCTTTTCATCCCACAACCAGATGCATCTGTTCAATCCCAGCATTGCTCACTTTGTGTTACTATTCCCCACAGCCAGCAGAAGGGGTATGGGAACTACTTTTTCCACTTTCTTAGGAGTCAGAGACTCCATCACAAGCACCACCTTTTCTGACAGAGGGATACACCCCTCTCTTTCTGTTTTCCAGAAATGATGTTTTTGGCTGATTACTTTTGGAGAGACTGAAAGGGAAAGGCAGAGCCTCTCTCACCTAAGGCCTACTACCCAAGTGGTCTCAGGTATGGTCATTAACCCAAAAAGACAACAGCAATACTTCTGTTTCTCAGGCTCCAAAGTAACTGAATACATTTAAAAAATCAATTTGAAAAATCTGACAAGCCTCCTCCTGAGGACTGTTCTTTAAAACATTTGTGCTTGTCTACAAACCTTTTTCTAACCTTGTCAGGTTCTGAACTATTCAGCCTTGAGCTATTTCCTCTTGTTAGACTACTGACCACTTGTTAGCTTTCTGTAGGGAAGGTGATGGCTGAGTTTCTGTGCTGCCTCCCTTCTCCCACTAGGATTAAGCAACACAGACCTTTACTTCCAGTGAGAAGAAAAATCCTAGAGGCTTCCTGACCTTTAGCAGCACTGGGGCAGGGAAGCTATTTCAGACCCTAGCTACAGTTATGTCACTGGTGGTGTTTTCATTCCAATGACAGCACACAAACTTTTAAGCTTATTGAAAACACTACACTTCAGATAAACAAGCTCAGAATTTTCTCCAGCTAGCTGGACTGCTGTGTTGTAATTTCATCTATGTATAAACACTGACTACTAAATCACCACTACCAGAAATTCTGAACAAACTTGACTGGGGGAAAGAGCTTTCTCAAAGGCATAAATATTTTCTGTTTACTGTTAAAACCAGCCCATGCCCCTAATTTTGTTACAGTTCCTCCTACCTAAATTCTAGCATGGTTCCAGCAGCAAATACAGATTTATTCTTTGGGATAAAGGTTAATGCTTTCTAACATTTGGAAGCTGGTATTAAATTTGCCCAAACTGTGCTCTGCACCAGAAGGTCTCCTGACACAATGCCTGCATCTCTTCATACAAAAGCCTGAGAAGAGTGGGAGATGGACTTAAATAGTGAAAATAAAAAACTAGATGACATAATCACCTAGAAAAGAGGCTAAAAAGTTACCCCCACTGGAAAGGCAACACTGGCATTTCTGTGTTTGAGGAATCATTTAATTCTAACTATACAGATTCTCCCAATGCCAGCTTTTTTTTTTTTTTTTAATTTCCAAGATACAAAGAACAAAACCAAGAGAAGACCACAAATACATCATACATTCCTTTTTTTTTTTGCCATTTTGACTTCATGTATGAAGAAGCAGAGCCATCCCATTAAGATAAATTCACACAGCTGTATAAGTTATCAGTTCTGAACAGATTCAAGCCTCTGCAAGCTCTAATTATGAAATCAAAGACCTGATTGATAAATTGAGGGTTGCAAATACTTCAGGTTCTAGACTCTCATGAAGAGTCCTAATGTGCATTTTTACCCTTAAAATCACAGGTCATACTGGAATATTTTCCCTGCTAGAAGTTTTAAGATACCAGGTAATATTCATAGTGTCTTACAACCCACTATGGCACTCAAATGGGCAATCAGTACAATTCAGATGTTTATTTATGTCACTGGAGTTACCAGAGATCACATGAAATTGTGTATTTGTTTCCCTTATACTACTCAGGAGATGCTTCCTATAAGGCAGAATGGATACACATGTAAGAAAAACAGCTCCTGCTAGGATTCTGAAGATGAAAATTGACTTTCACATGTATCTACACCTACAAGTATCAATAACAAGACTGAACAATACTAAGAATAATAAACTCATATGTGGTTTAGAAGCTGAAGTAACAAAAAAGCCTAAAATCACCTACTGTGAGAGCACTACCTTTCCTGGGTCACAATGAGCAAGTATGAGACTCCTGATTTAAATGAGCACACAGTGATTTAAATTTTGGGTTAGATCTGAATTAAGCCCAAAAGCATTTTCAGAGCAGCCCACTTCAGATTTTACAGCATGCACCAAGGAGAGTCCCCAAGTCATGGCTTGGTGCCAGATTCACACAGAACAATGCATAATATCTACAGGAAAAAAAAACAAACCACAAACTTGCAACTTGAACTATTTTTATCAAAACATCTAGTGTAAAACTTGAGATTTTCCTGGAGGGAAAATCCTCTTGATTTTCTTCTGATGACTCCTACAGGACAAGCAAAACCAGAGAGGTCAAACCACTTCACTGTAATTGCTCAGGGTTTTCTTGCTCACATACTGTTTTGTCCACAAAAGGACAGAAATTCTTATTCTTCCTGCTTTCCCAAGGAAGAGAGATGTTGAAATTATCTGCTTTTTCCAAATATTTTGAGTCTCCTATCCTCTGCTTAAGGACAAGCACTGTTTATAAACTCCCCTCAGTGGCACCATCAACTCTCAAGAATGGTCAACAATTAATTTAAATTTATGCAAGTGTACAACCTTTTCAGGATGCCTCTTTGGATCTTGTCAAGCTCATTTGTTAATTCTGTTTCCTAGTGGTGTATGTCTGGGGTATTTTTTGGTTTGGCTGTTGCTTTTAAGGGACATCAATGCCGAATATTATTTGTGGCTTTGCTTTTCCCTCCTCTTGTAAAATACAGCCTCTTCTGTTTAAGGCCTGAGCTGTCAACATTCCTTAATTCAAAGGAATTAATTGTCAACCAGACCAAGGGGCATTACATGCTGTTCCAAAGCAGAGGAAAATCCTGTTGAAAGCAGTTTGCTTGCTTGGGAGCATCACAGTGTCTGTTCCCAAAAGTGAGAGGACACTTTTCTTTAAAAAAAGAAAGTGCAAAGAAAATATCAATCACTTAGTAACAGTATTAACAAGATCTGAAATACTCAAAGAGTTTTGTAAGGCCAGGACCTATATTCAGTCTTATTTTCAACATCTTCAGTAACAGGAGGTCCTAATGCCAAACCTCAAACTTTAAGCACGACATTCCAGTGAGTTGCAAGATATCAGTGCAAAGAGTTCCTTCATTTAAGATTTTTCTCTGAAAAACGTATCTTAAACTGATAATGTCACAAATGGGGAAAATATCTGATCTCTTCTTCAATCAAGGGAGTCCTGTTTGGCTTGTTCCATTTGTATGGAACAAAGAAAACTGTGAGTGCTTTCACAGCCCAGTGAAGGAGCTGCCTGGAAAGAAATCCAGGCTCTTAAGGTTGGAGGAAAAGTTTCCTTCAGTCTGCTTGGTAGAAAACACAGGAGAAAAAAAATCAAATGACCAAAGCAGTCCAGCATAAGGGACAAGAGAAAGTCTCACTTTGCTTATTAGAAACAGTGCTGATGTAGGCAGAAAAATTTTAGAGCCTACAAACTCCCCATAACTAGCTTCAACCAAACTTCACAGTGCTGAAGAACAAATCTAGCCAAAGAAAAGGCCTTCAGATTTGTCTTTCATTAGGTCAATTGTCTTCAGAGCCTTTTTTTCACAGTGCCAAAATCCTCTCCCTTCCCCTCATCAAACGAGGATGAAGAGCAGGAAGGGAAGATGAACAAACTGTTCAATTTTAAGGGAGTAAGTAATAATAAAATAGCAAAAAAAGTTTTAATTACTAGTGTGTTCAGACAGGTCTGCAGGTTCTAGGCCTTCCTAACCCTTTCCAAAGCACTTGAAGGTACCTCCTGAACACAAGTACCTCATTTCTCAGAGGGAATGGGGCGTTCCAAGCATAAATTCACCAAGAGGAAATTAAAGGAAGTACTTTGAAAGCTTAAAAAAATATGCTACAAAGAAATTACTGCAGAATCAGCACAAAAGAAGGAAAGGTCAGGAAATGCAGTTTCTTTAGAAACTCATGAAGAGTACATACCTAAAAAATTAAAGCCCTGCTGATTTAATAATCTGTACTTCTTTATTTTGCTCTTACATTACACACAAATACCAGTGTGCAATTTTTAAGGGGTACAATTTAACACAAGATGAACCTACTTTCACTAAAGCACACTGGATTTTCTGTTCAAAGGATTCATTGTTGTTCTCTTCTGGACATCACAGTCAACAGCTTACAATCCCTCATCAGAAAGTCCCTTTACACTGTGATTTTAATATACACATAAGAATTTTTCAGCTTACCGCTCAAACAGGTACAAATAACTCTGAGGTCTTGGTTACAAGTTAGTTCCAATCTATACTGTAGATATAACTTCAACCACAGACCTCCCCAAACCTTTAACCTAGAAGAGAGGAAAGAGATGTCGAGGAAAGACAGGTAAAGTCTCTTAGAATCAAGTCTGAAATGGACACAAAAAAAAAAAAAAAAAAAAAAGAAACAAAGCAAGAAATGTCACAGAGGTAGCTAAACATACAAAACTAGGAAATATCTCAACTGAAGACATTTTCTCAGGAAAACCAGCAGCACTAGATTGCTAATTAAAAACAATGAGAATAAGGAGAGGAGGACATGGACAATTAAACTGTACTGAGAGAAAACAACCTCAAGGAGAAATGCCTGTGAAAGAACATATCAGTGCTGTCAACACAGACTGCTGAAAAATCATGGGACTTCCCTAAATACTTTGCTGAGTAATATGATTATGAAGATCTCAAGGGGAACACATTTTCAAGTTACCTCCAAATTATAAAGAGGAGAAACTTTACTTTGAATGAAAGCTGAAATTCACATGCACCTCTTGACATCCAGACAACTGCTTCTCTGAAGTGCAGGTAACAGAATGGCCTGGAGGGATCTTCTGAGGGAGGGTGGGAGAGGAGGAAAAGGATAGAATGCAGCATTTACAGACTCTAACCTTATGCCAGGAAACTTTATTAAGCAATTTTGTCATCAATTACCTTGATGAAGAGTTTTGATTAGGTGAAATGCTTATAAACCACCATGGAGATGTGTAAGGAGAAAGTAATTTACACCAAGACAATGAAAGTGAAAGGTATTGTGGAAATGCAGAAACAAAAGGAACTAGAAATTTCAGCAAGATTAGTGTAGCTTAAGGAGAACACTGATGGTTTGAAGACAGGATGGTTCAAATGAAAAGAAGCTTAATGGTGAGATGAAAGAACTAAGAAAAACCTAAGGTTTTCTTATTTTTAACCACATACTTCTACTGAGAAGTAGCAGCAACTTCCTGAAAATGTGTACTGAAGTTGAGGACATCACTTAATATTCTAAAAGTTCATATCCCATGCTGAGATAAAAGGAAAAAAAGCAGCAGAAAAGGAAAACACTTCGGCAGACAAAAGGCTCACCTTTTTTTGCCTCTTCCTACAAACATGTAGAAAGACTGAATATTCACTTTTTACAAACCACGTGTAAAATTTTCTCAAACTATTACATCTAAAAACAAGAGTGAAAGACAAAGACCAACAAAATATCAGCAGCTCCTTTGTGGTTTCCAGTGGCTAAGAGAGCATGTAGACAAAAGAGGGGAAAAAAGCCTTTTTAGAAAGAAATCCATGATGCTACAATTGAGAAAAACATGGCTGTTAACCCACTCTTAGCTTGTTTTATGTATTTCTAAATTAAACTCCACTTTCAAACTAAGGGAAACTGAACTTTCAGACTCCATCTCCACTTAACATTATCTCAGCTCCACTTCCCAGAGTCACTTGGAATGTTAAACTGATGGCTTGTTTTAGGAAACCTTCCCACTTTCAGCCCTTCCTCCCCACCACATCCCAGCACACACTACAAGGTGCTGGTTACCTGGACCAGGTGAATGTCTATAGTGACTGCTGCTGAATGACAACCAACACAGATGAGGGATTTCATGCCAAATCTAGGTGGCTCAGATGTATTAGCATTTAGCAAAATAAAAGAGGATTAAGGCAACAAGTGTGAAACCTTATTATAATTTCAGCATTTACTGTCAGACAGCAGGAAGAGGCAGAATTTGTATTGAAGGTACATTATTTGCAGGTTTGATATGTTTGTTCCAAACTGTTCCCTGAACAGTTTTCATAGTATATATCATGCATGAGTAATAGTCAAATTTCCTACACTTTTAAGGTCAATGTGGGCAATATTGTAATCCCAGAGATTTTATTCCACCACGAGGTTCACAACAGCACACTACACCAAAAGAATTAACCTTTGGTGTCATCACAGAATCAAATATTTCAAAAACAGCAATACTTAATGGATTCTTCTTGTGCTGTTCTTACATTAGAAAACAAAGACAAGTTCCAGTGAAATTGAGGAGGGAAGCATGTTTACAAACAGTACTACAAGCTAAAAAAAAAAAAAAGAGTTAAGGACTAGGAAAACAATTGCATCACTAACTATATGCCAGTTTGCTAATTACACAAAGCAGTCATTCCTCCTTTACCTATTTATAATTATCTTAATTATTGAGGTTAAATTAACAGAGTAAGGTTAAATAATAACACAACGAGAGTTAAAATGCAATAATAAAACAAAATGGCAATGTTGTGATTTAGAAGTGCTGGTTACTCCTATATCATACAAACAGTAGATGTTCCCCAATGAAAGAAGTTTCTTGCTAGGGAAAAACTGAGTCAACTTTGTGCAGAGGAGCTGCATATATGCTTGGCATTAAAAACACTTGCTTGACCTTACCTTACTTATTCAATAAATAAATCCTGGTTTCAGGATATATATTTCCTTTCTGGATATATGTAATGAAATCTTTAATTCTAAGAAATGGGAATATGCAGTGTACTCGTATCACAAAAATGTTATTAAAAAACAAAAACAAAAAACAAAGCTCTGTCCTACACAGCATAATTCCTAAAAAACCACAACCCAAATCATCCAGAGACACCTAAACCCTTATCAAAACCGTATTTTCAGCAAAGCAACAAGTGATACTTACCTGAAGTGTGCCTCCCATGATTCTGTGACATCCTCTGGAAGATATCACTGTTGTGTTCATAATACCTGTAGTCCTCATGCAGGCGATCGTTCAGCTGACGTCTCCTCTGGGCATCATAAAAATGATCATAATAGTAACAACGGGCACCAGCATCTCCATTTTCCAAACCAGGATTAGCTTCTGTCAAAAAGGACTGGGAGGAAGAGCCGTATTCTCTGGGGACATCAGCTAAACTTCTGGCAAGATAGGAAGGAGCAGAGAGTCTGTTGCTTTCACGTCTCATTATTTCATGAGGTGGCCTCTGCACTGGAGTTCGAAGGAAACTCTGGTTTCTGGAAACAATTCCATCTCCCCCAGGAGCATATGCAGGAGAAGTTGAGTCAGGAGGACAGATATCAGTTCTCCTTGGAATGGTTGGACCGTGACGGATAAATGAAGGCATCAGATCTGATATGCAGGATGAAAGAGAAGTAAGAACTTTGGCTGTGCTCATGCCTAAATCATCTGGGGAGCCACAATGCTGATTTCCACCACGGAACAGAGGAAATTCAAACACCAGAACCCCTCTAAGGCACCTCCAATGCCCATCCAAGTGTAATGGTAATGCTGCAGTTTGAACTGGTGCAACAGAAACCATCACCCCGTCCCACCAGTAACAAACCACTAACAAGAGAGGGCAGCTTTGCCAGTACAACTACATCTACAACAAACACACAACCCTCAGATCCTTCAAAAAACACACAAAAAACCCCCAAACCATCCATGCTGCACTGTGGCTACATCAGCCAGGCTTCAGACCTATGAGAAGGATCCAGAAAATCCAGGTATCCTGGCTTCCACACTGCCAGGACCCCTGTCCTGTCCAACTCAGAATCACTGCAGATGTCAGTGCCCAGAGGAAGCCATGACAGAATCAGAATTCATACTTTATCCTCTCATCACAAAGTTCAGCCAGCAAAACTCTGTCATTCTGCACACCTTAACTTCTCTATCATGCAGATATTTCCCTTTCTCCTTTACCTGAAGAGGTGACACCTATTCATAGAATATGTCTATTCTCCCTCCATTACTATCACTTTCAATGTGATAAAAATAATTAGTCCCCTTCCAGTGACCCAACACAAACTATGACTTTCATTTTGGTGGCTGTGCCTATTATGAATTAGTTTTTATTAATCCACTCTTATAACTCAGAGTAAACAAGCCAGAAGGTGCAATCAGTGTATTTACCACCATCACTACAAGGCAGTTGTGTAATAGCTGCTCACCACATCAGGGCAAACAGCATAAATGTGTCAAGACACCTTTACACCTCTCAGACACACCTACAGCTTAATATATAAAAATAACATTTTAGTGGGTTTCTGTCGTGCTTCTCTTCTTAAGGACTAAGGAAATGTAAACAGACTACTAAATAATTTTGCCTGCTGCACCAGCTGTTAATGCAGCAAAAACCCAGAAAAACTCTGCCTGCTCCTGCCAGCAGCCCAGTTGTTTCTGGTTGTGATTGCCAAGCTAATCCTGGAATTACAGCACAACGCATTTCAGTCTCAGGTTGTTTTCAAAGATTAACAAAAAGGAACCTCAGCACACTTCCAACGAGTATTTCGCCAGTGTGCTGGAAAATCCTGGCAAAACCAGGAGGGGGGCAGTGTCCTCAGGCTAACCACAAGTAGATCAGTGCTCATGGTGACCTCCTCACGGCGATTTAGGGTTCAGAACAGAAGCACTCAGGGGATTTTAGGCAACTCTGGGCTGCAGTTATCTCATGCTCAGCGCACACACCTTTTGGCAGAGCACGCAGCCGAGGATGGGTAAAATAACCACTGCTTTCTGGAATGAGAGAGAAATGACCTGTGCCGTTCATCTGAAAGATCCCTGCTGGGAGCCTATCTTAACCTCTAACTATTGAAAAAAGAGCGAGCAAAGCAGATGAAATAAAACACCCCAAGTTCCAGCACCGTCAGCCTCTGCTGGTAACACTGTCTAGGGCTCCGTTCACCTTACGTCTAAATCTACCTAAAATCTCAACCTTCCAGGTTTAACTTGCCCTCCTCAGCTCCCACAACAGGAATTCCCCCCTCAGGAAGGGTCCCCCCCATCCCCTCAGGAGGGGCCTCACCCCCTCAGGAAGGGTTCCCCCCATCCCCTTAGGAGGGGCCTCACCCCCTCAGGAAGGGTCCCCCCCCATCCCCTTAGGAGGGGCCTCACCCCCTCAGGAAGGGTCCCCCCATCCCCTCAGGAGGGGCCTCACCCCCTCAGGAAGGGTTCCCCCCATCCCCTCAGGAGGGGCCTCACCCCCTCAGGAAGGGTTCCCCCCATCCCCTCAGGAGGGGCCTCACCCCCTCAGGAAGGGTTCCCCCCATCCCCTTAGGAGGGGCCTCACCCCCTCAGGAAGGGTTCCCCCCATCCCCTCAGGAGGGGCCTCACCCCCCTCAGCCGCACAGGCCCTCAGGGCCCGCCGAGCCACGGCCGCAGCACACAAAGAACGGAGCCCACCTTCCCCCCCCCTCCCAGCCCCCCGAGCCTTTCCCCGACACTCACTGCGAAGCAGAGGGCTGGTCTCTTTCTTCACATACTTGCCCTGCACCTCGCCCGGCTTGGAGAGCTCCGTACGCGTCTTCTTCCGCGACAGCATCCCACCTCCCGCCCCGCTACCACCGCCCGCATACCCGGCGCCCCTTCCCGCTCCGCAGGGCAGGCCCCAGCCGCCCCGACCCCCTCAGGCTCCGCGGCGGTTGCTCCGCTCCCGCATGGCCGCGCAGGGGGCGGGTTGCGGGGGTTGGGGTGTGCGTGATGTGCGGGGAGGTGTGAGGGGAGGGGAGGGGATGGGGGGGGCAGCGCTGAGAGGAGGCGGCGGGGCCGGAGCGCGGGGGCTTCTGGGAAAGCGGCCTCCGCCCTGAGGGAAGGGCCGCGGGGCAGCGGAGGGAGAGGAGGGGGGGGAAGGCGCGGGCCGGGACAGCGCCCCCGTGCGGCGGGGAGGGCGAGGGAGGGAGCGGAGGAACGGAACGGAACGGAACCGAACCGAACCGAACCGAACCGCACCGCCTGAGAGAGCGGCAGCCACACACCCACACTGCTCCTGCTCCTTTTCCTGCTCCTGCTCCTTCTCCTTTTCCTTCTCCTCCTTCTCCTCCTCCTTCTCTTCTCTCTCCTCCCTCCCTCTCCTCCTTCTCCTCCTTCGCCTTCTCCTCCTCCTTCTCTTCCCTCTCCTCCTTCCCTCTCCTCCTTATCCTCCTCCTTCCCTCTCCTCCTTATCCTCCTTCTCCCTCTCCTCCCTCTCCTCCTTCTCCGTTTTCTCCTCCTCCTCTTCCTTCTCTTCCTCCTCCTTCTTACCCTTCTGCTCTCCTTCTCCCCCTCCATCCTCTTTGCCTTCTCCTCCTTTCCCCTTTCTCCTTTCTCCTCCCTCTTTCTCCTTCTCTCTCTCCCTCTCCTTCTGCCAGCAGACAAAAAAATAAAAAAATAAAAAAATAATTTTTAAAAGACTAAGAGAAATCTGGGGCTGTTCAGCCTGGAGAAGAGAAGGCTGAGAGGGGATCTCTGAATGTCCATCAAGATCTGAGGGCTGGGGGGCAAGAGGAAGGGGCCAATCTCTGTTCAGTGGTGCCCAGGAGTAGGACAAGGAAGAATGGGTTGAAGGGAGAAGAGAGGAAGTTCCAGCTCCAGCTGAGGAGAAACTTCTCTGCTGTGAGGGTGAGGGAGCCCTGGCCCAGGCTGCCCAGAGAGGTTGTGGAGTCTCCTCTGGAGCCTTTCCAAGCCCACCTGGATGTGTTCTGTGTGTCCTGCCCTGGGGGATCCTGCTGGGGCAGGGCTTGCACTGGGTCAGCTCCACAGCTCCCTCCCAGCTCCTGACATTCCATGGTTCTGTGAAAAGCTGCAGTGGGGACCCCACGTCAGCTTTCTGGGGAAGGCAGAGGGTGGAGGGAAGCTGAGGCCCCGCAGGAGCTCAGTGGGTGACAGACAGAGCTGCTGCCAGGGGGATCTACTGCCCGGCCTTGCACACCGGGGAGCACAGGAGTAACTTTTATAAGGTTAAATAGGAAAAGTGTGCAAGAAGCAGTTGGTATTTCCTATGTAAAGGTGAAGAACGGGTATGCACAACCTCTTCAGCCATGTTGAACAACGTATGAAGAGCAGTGTCCTGGGCTGCACCAACAGAAGCAGAACCAGTGGGTCAAGGGAGGGGATTCTCCCCCTCTGCTCTGCTCCTGTCAGACCCCACCTGGAGCTCTGGGTCCAGTTCTGGAGTCCCCAACATCAGAAGGACACAGAGCTCCTGGAAGGTGTCCAGAGCTGAGCCACTGAAATGCTGGGAGTGCTGGAGCAGCTCCCTGGGAAGCCAGGCTGAGGGATTGGGGTTGTTCAGCCTGGAGAAGAGGAGGCTCCCAGGGGAGCTCAGAGCAACCTTCCAATATCTGAAGGGGCTACAAGAAAGCTGGGGGAGGGCTTTGGACATGGGGGGGTAGGGAGAGGACAAGGGGAGAGGGGATAAAACTTGGAGAGGGGAGACTGAGGTTGGACATCAGGAGGAAATTCTTTAATTTGAGGGTGCTGAGCCCCTGTGCCAGGTTTCCCAGAGAAGCTGTGGCTGCCCCATCCCTGGCAGTGTCTCAGCCCAGGTTGGATGGGGCTTGGAGCAACCTGGGCTGGTGGGAGGTGTCCCTGACCATGGCAGGGGGTGGCAATGGAGGAGATTTAACGTCCCTCCCAACCCAAACCATTCCATGATTCCCAGATTCTATGCAGCTTCAGCTGAGGACAGCACGTGCTTCAGCAAGGAGGTGTAGTTACTACCCAGTTTTTTACACTTTTATGAATTTTATACTTGCATAATGGAAAAAACTAGTTTTACTTGCTGCCAAACTATCCTTTTTTATTACTATGACTTTGTGTACGCATTTGATGACTTTGCAGATACTACTCAAAGGGCCTACCACTTCCATGGGAAGATGCTGAAATATATTAATCTTGAATTAAAAAAAAAGTTACAAGTACTTATACAGCATTTTTTAAAACTTTTTTACATCCATTATAAATAATACGTAAGCTTTTTTGAGTTTTACATGATGCAAGGACAATATATTACACCAGAACAAAAAAAACTAGATAGAAAAAAAAATACAATTGTTTTCCTTTATACAGAAGTAATTTGTCATGAAATGTAAGCATCTGACACCAAACAGGAGACCTTTACAGGTAAATTGTGGAAAACCTGAGAGACAGCAATGGCATTTGCTGAAAATAAACCAGAAGATTTACTTTTCATTGATCCAGTCTGTCCCCTGCTCTACCTTACATATAATCTGGCTAAAATCTATTATCTTACAATCCTTTATTTTTTTTAAATCAGAATGCAAAGAATTCATTTTTCCTTGCACTTGAAGTAGCAGTTGGAGAATGTGTGACAATATATACTTTTAAATAATTCTGTATTGACAAATAGCACTTCAACAGTGTGACTTCAGTACACATAAATTCTACTTGGGCTCTCTCCTCTCCCAAAACTCCCAACCCTGGGAATCTATGTGCCTTTATTTTCACAGTGGTTCATAAAGAAGTTTAAAACATCTACACAACCTTCTAGTGTTAAAGTAGTCAATATCTTACTGTTAAGACCTGGTGTACAAACAAGGCCTAAAAATTCAGTGACTTTTGACTGGTGCAATGCCATTAAATACTTTGGTATCTTTAAAATGTCTACACTGCATAGGAGACATTTATGCACAAATGACCACTCCTGCTGCATAATTTATCTCTTTTAATGCTTATTTTCAGTAGCCTGGATTTTGTAAAACCAGCTGCTTATCTTCTGAGCTGTAACAATCAACCAATTTTGTGACATTTTGTGAGCTTTCTCTGTGTTCCCTCCATTTTGGGAAGGGTTTGATCCCGAATTGTCCCGTAGCAATGAGAACAGTACAGTACAAAATATGCACTCTAGAATATGTAATTAATAAAAGGCACTTCTGAGAATTAAGTCATACAACTGTTCCGGTGAAATCAAAGTTTTGCCTCAAAAGTTTCCAAACATTTTTCTCCTCCTCCTCCTCTCTTCTGTGCTGAGTTTTTTGAAGTGCAGTGAAAGAAAAGGTAGGATAGGGTGAGAAAGGGAGAAGCCAAGTCCCTTTTCTTCCTTCATTTCCAACATCTGAGCTCCCTTTTTGGTACTGTGCTCTAGAAATACCTGTATGCTTGGTTTATAAAACCCTAGGGATTACCAGGAGAACAAAAGAACTATTTAAGTAGTTTAGTCTCTAAAACTGAATAATAAAACATTATTTCCATGATAGTTTCAGTGAAGTACTCATTCCCTCTGTTCAGTGTTCAGACTTTGGTCACAGAGTGAGCATTAAAACTAAACCTAGACCAAGATATGAAGTAGTGTTAAAACATGCAAGCTACTCATATTTTTCCAAACTACGGTTCTGGACATCTGACCCTCACATACATGATTTTCTGGAAGTATTTTGCTAATTTCTCTAGCACAAGCATGGTTTTAGGGTGTGCTCAAGTGCTATGTTGCTAACATGCAGCCCTGATACCTGGGTTTATTATAACTGATACCATTTATTGAGTAACATTGAAAGACAGGAGATTTCCCTAATTCAATTTTTTTACAAGAAAGCTCCAATTTTAGGCCAATCAGATTTAGGTCAATTGGCCAAACTTTGTCAAGTGGACAACTTTCAAATCTGTGAAGAAGTTTTTGCCTCCTGTGAAAAACAGGATATGCAAACCCTTAAATTTGAGATGACCTAAAGAGAAACAGCCAGCAGAGGGGCTTAGAATAGCACAGGAGTGAAATAATTTTTGAGGACTTTGTTGATACTCTGAGGTGTTCTTCCATGACTGGATTTCTGTTTCCACTGCAGTGCCAGCATAAAGCCACAGAGGAGGAGGAGGAGAGGAGGTCATGCTCTGTGTGTCCTGCTCAGGGAGGTAACCTCATGGATATGGAGAGGATTCCCTGCAGCCACATGCTCATCAGTCCCAAGTGCTCATCTTACTCCAGAGCTTGTGGGCAGTGATATCCCAGTTTCTGGGCAAATTTTGGCTGGTGACAGCTGGTATCAGAATTGTCACCTCGCTAGTGGTCTCAGAGACAAAACATCTCACCCTCTTCCCCTGCATGCTCAGATGGTGCATATTGAAAAGTGGTCCGGTTTCAAGTATTGCCAGTGTGCCCCCTTGCACCAGTTTTATTCACACAGTTCACGAGTGTTTTGCTGCTCAGATGGAGTCAAGTTGTAGGGATTTAGGCTGTCCCCAGTGATCAGTTTTACACAGGCGTCTGAGCATGCAGTCTCCTTCTCAGCTGCTTCACACCCAGCCCAGTCTTGAAGGTGTTGCCAAAAAAATTGTGTTTCCCCAGCCTTATCACTTGAGAAAATGAGAGGTGTTGCCTCTCCTTACAAACCTTGGTGACCACAACACTTCTACACCTTGGTCTGCGAGCCCTCAGGTAACCCTCATCCCAATACAATTTGGTTTATTCTGCTTTTTCCTACATTTATCTTCACCTATTGACACTATTATCCACATTTCTAGCATTGAAGGAAGCTAACTGAGGCTGTTATTCCCTGAGTTCTTCATATTCCCACTGAATATATTTCTTCCCAATTAATTAAACACTAATATTTTCTAGTAGGACCTACCACAAAAGACAGACCTTCCCAAATTACCACTCAGGTCAAGATGAACACTGCATCCATGGCAAAGGTTCATGTTTCTGAGGCTAAGTAAGTGTGACAGGATTTCACTGACTCAAGTCCCCCTTCTTCATTCTTCTGCCAGTTGTTTAATAAACGTCCTCCACTGCTTTACTGAATTTCCAAATGACCTAAACAAACTTCTGTTTAGTGACTCTTCCTTTATATGTATTACTTATTTCCACATACAGAAAAAAATTAAGGCCTCCACAATTTTTCCAGTTGTCTGGCAACACATCTTAAAAATATTTGCTAATCTTTATTTGCTATCTGGGAAATTTCTTCAGAGGAAATACTGTCACACCTAGTTGGAGGCAGTAGTCTGTTTACATATTTTCAAGAAAACTTTAACTCTTTTTTTTTTTTTTTTCCTGGGCTCTGCAGAGAAACCCAGAAGCCTGATGCATAAGGTGTGGAGTGCATTGCTTTACAGAACCCACCAGAATCAGTTTGCTGGACACAGGCTGTATCAGCAAAGCTTTGCTTTCAGCAGCAATTCTACTGCCAGTGTTGAAGACTCATCTGTCAATGTTACTACAGTGAAGTATTCTAGAAAGCCAAAAAATATTTTCAAGTTTTGAATTCCATCATGTAAGTTTGCATTAGACCTTGGCTTTGGTCTAGGTGGGAAGAACTGATCCAGTGCAGTAAATTCAGAATTTAGAAATGAAAATCAAAGTATCGAAAATAAGTCAACCTAGAAAAATACATTTGTTTTTACACAGTTAATGGGCAAAATTTGGCAGGAAACCATCTTGCAAATAAACAAACTTTCTTTTGGAAGTGTCTGGTTTGGGATTCAGCTCTGTCCTCTCCTTGGAGCCTTCTGTTCACTAAAATTCATCAATACAAAAAGGCAACACAGTGGAAAGCTGAAATATTAACATTTCAGTAAAGTGCATGGCACTGTGGCAGAGTCAATGGCTTTGCTATGACCTTATCTCAGATGCAGAATTAAACACTGGGGATGCCAGGTTCTTCACTATTCTGTTGAGGTTGGCAATTTTTTCTTCTAGTAAATAATTTTTCCTTTCAGCAGTTTTCTGCCTCTGCTCTGTCATCTCCAAAGCTTTCAGCAGCTGTGCATTCTCAACATAGAGATCCTTGACCATTGCATCTGCCTTAGTGTTCTTGGAGAGCTGAATTGTGAACAGAAGATCATTACTCAGCAAAATAAAAAACAAAAAGAAGAAAGAAAATAACTAAAAGCAAGAGTGGTGCTGGGAAAGTAGGTGAATGTGTTTATTGTTACTCAAATACTGAAGGAAGACAACTCCCCCATTCATCTTATTTTCCTGTGTGTTTTTGGAGTCTTTATAGATTATTTTGAAACTGGAAAGACTGTAAGGAGATTAAGGCAGATGATAGAGGGCTGCAAATGAGTCTTGTCAGAGGAGCACTGCTTTATGGCAGTCACACACTAAGGATAAGTCTCGTACACAAGAGGATCCACAAGCACCCAGTGATCCCACAGAATCAGCTCCTCTTATGAAACTGGGGGGAGCAGCCTAGGACTTGCCTGCATGCTTTTTGGGAACAGCCAAAAATAGAGCAAAAAGCTCTAAAAAGCTCCAAAAGCTCCTGTCACAGTGGAGCTTCTTTAGCCTGGGTGCAGAGGAATCAATAATCATACAGGAATCCTGTCTGTACTCTTCAGGGAATTCTTTTTCCTCCTTTTCTAAGCAGCTTTTCCAGTTAAGATACTTGGCTGGAATTTTATGTTTGTTTCCTGACTTTTAAGTGCCTCAGCATACCAAGAAGTGCATAACTATTAGGAAATTAACAAGTGGTGACTCTGTTCCCAATTTGGACATTTAGGAATTTCTGGGCAAATATGCTGTACTTTAGCTCAGAAGCATGAAAAGATAAAGAAAAGCACCTTTGTTACTTTAGCCTAAGGAAGAATGGGGCTTGGCACTTAGTTGTTTACAGAAAAAAACAGCGATGATTTGGGGGGGAGAATAAGAATTCTTACTTGTTCTTTCAGCTGATTTACTTTATCTTGGAGAAGCCTCTTCACAAGTCTTAGTTTCTGTTCCACATCCACCATACGTTCTTCCATCATTTTTAGAAGCTGCTCATGACCCCCCTGGAAAGCAACAGTTATGTGAGAATCAGTTAACAAAAAGTTCATTCTCCTTTTCTTCAGTTTATGCCTCAGAGAAGAGCTGGCACTCCTCATATCAGTCTATTTTTAAAAGTTGACTAAATTAATAAACCATCCATGGAAGCAAAATGTTATGGCAACACTTCAAGCACTTCAGCACTCACAGTACTGAACTAGTTTTCCAAGTCTAAGTTAAGCTTGAAATAACCAGATCTAAGAAAAATTGATATCAAACTCTAAGTTCTGTCTTGACAGTCAGAGCTGGATAGTTTCCTTTTCTTGTTCTTAGGTGCTGCCATATTTGTTGAACGTGAGAAACAAAAAATACCAATAAAAATCTTAACATTTTCAGTAAAAAACCAAGCTGAAGTCATAAAGGGCATGTTAGTTTGAGAGTAAACTCTCCCACACCAAAGACCCCTTGAAATTGATTAATATCCTAAAAAAGTAGCATGCTATTATCCCAAACTTGGTTTTTCACTTTTTTTCCCCTTCGATTAACTGATGATGATTACTTGTAGTTTCCAAACAGTAACACTAAAATGCTTTTGCACTTTTTCTTCAGTGAAGCAACAGCCTAACTAAAGCAGAGACT
This sequence comes from Phaethornis superciliosus, assembly GCA_023637945.1. Taxonomy (NCBI): domain Eukaryota; kingdom Metazoa; phylum Chordata; class Aves; order Apodiformes; family Trochilidae; genus Phaethornis; species Phaethornis superciliosus. The sequence continues at coordinate 40,784,525 of JAJQWJ010000006.1, read as the reverse complement.
CAGTATCATGAGAGTGCCAGTTACACCATGAGGGAAATTTTCCCAAATAAATCAGAAACACCAGGCACTACAATCAAGTTTGTTTGTGTTTGGGAAATTCCGAGACTGGATGCAGGGAAAGGGATTCTTTATTTTTATGCTAGCTTGTCACTTTTTTTTCCAAGAAGTCACTGAAGAACCTTAAACTTTGAGAAAGCACTACCCTTCTCCCCAAAACAAAATATCTTCAAACCCAGAGTGCCTTCACACATGTGCCAGAGGATAAATGAAAACCCTGAAGAGCTGTTTCAGGTAGGTAGCTGCTCATCTAAATCACTGCAGAAAGATCCCCTCAGGGGATGGACTGAAGCCCACTCAACATTTTATTTATTGTAACAGCAGAAACTCCTTATGTGATCATTTACCTTGTGAAACAAAATGCAGGAGGCTTTCTAGCCAAGTTATTTTGTTTAGCATCTTTGTGATTTGATTGGAATTCAAACCATGGCTATTATACATCATGTTGGTTACAGGAGTCTTGAATTCAAGATTGAATTCAATTGAACATTCAGTAGTGGAAACCAAGAATTATAGTGGTCTCAAGACCTTTAGATCCCATTTTTTTTGGCCTCGAGTTGAATTGAGAATATTCTGTCCATATTATTTCATGTTTAATGGGAGAAGCCAGCTCAAGCATTAGAAAGATAGAGGGAAAGGAGCAAAAAGACCTTTGAAAACAAACAGCTAAAACGGTTTATAGCTCCCAGTTACAAAAATCATAGGCCTTAAAGAAGTGGTTTGCTGACTTCTAAAAGTATTAATAGTCTTGTTTAATCATGTGAGACAAAAGAAAAACCACTAAGGAATGTTATCTGAGAGACAAGTGTTAATAATTTTCCCTTTCTTGGCACTGCCTTTCTACTTTACAGCCACAGCAGTAGAATATGCCCACCTACCATGTCAATTCTTTTCTTAAATGTTTAGGAACATCTGCTGAAGAGAATCTGAATATCTGTACTTAACTACCTCCTTGATTACAAATCTTTCCCAAAAGTCCTGATATGACAATCCTCAGTATCAAAGAAATATTTTCCCTAAAATTTATCTCTTCTTCATAAAGCTGTAACTGTTGATGCTATTAAGACAGGAGACATTATGTTTAAAAAAAAATTTATTTTTCATGTACATCAAAAAAAGTCATCTTTCCCTGTTAAAAAGTTTATACATCTTATACAAAAATGCAGTATAAATACCCCAGATTTTCTTCAAATCTCATATAAAATTAGTACCATTTGAGAAAAATACTCTTCCCACATTGACCAGCTCCACATTTTAAATAACATAAATAAAAAGCATTTGTAACAAATTTTAAAAAGTCACCCTTTGAACTCCCACAAAATAACTTCTTGACAAATAAATAGGAAAATAACACTGCGAAGACTTTTTTTTTTCCTCCTTATTTAAAAAAAAAAAAAAAAAAAAAAAAAGCACAAAATAATTTGGATCCTCAAGTTTCTCAGCTTATGCCAGTTTGTGTGTTTGTGTGTGTTTGTCATGGTAAGGAATGAGATCAAAAGCAGCCAAGCTGTCAGAGGTGCCCGATCCTCCGGTAGGAATCTGCATGCACTGCTCTCTGCTCCGGTAGCAAGGCCTAGAGAAAGAAGGCAAGTGGGATACTTCACCCTGATATCCAGATTTTTCTTTTCAAAAATGTATATTTAGTTAAAGCAAACCACCAAATACAAGCGAAGCAAGCAAGGCAAGACAACCAAAAAGTAAAAAAACCCAAACAAACAAAACAAAAGCAAAACCCACACACATGAAAGAAAACATGCAGAGCATCACATATTCTGTGCCTCTAAATCCCAGCATCAGCAACTGAGGAGGTACTCAGGAAGCACTTTCTAGGTGCAAAGACTCTTCTGAAGGCTCATCCATGGTTTTGAGGGTTTAAAAAGATCTGTGGCTGTGATTAACTGCAATTAAAAGCAGTTAAGTTTCTTAGGGGAAATTAAATGCCTTTATATATATAATATATATATATATAAATATATAAAATATATATTAAAAATATATAAATATATAAAAATAATTCCACCTATTTATATATATAAATTTCTATACATAAAATATCACAGATGTGTGCAAAATGCACTCCAGCTGGCCTCCTCTCAAAGTACTCATTTGCATTTCTGTTTTAAACCTAATGGCAAGTCTTTTCCTGAGGCAGGTGAGCAAACTGTGGGTTGGAGGTGATTTGAATTTTGAAATAAAGAGCTGAAGAAAGGGGAAGTTGAGCAATTCTTAAGCACTCTGGGTAAAAATATTGGTTCAGGAGAGGTTTTAAGAGAACTTAAGAAATGATTAGGTCATTAACAAGTTGCCAAATCTATTAAGCAGGGAATATGAGAACAAGTGCAGCGATTGCTACTGTGCAGCAGGTACTAATCACAGCACTAGACACAAAAAAAACAATTGTTGAGAATTTAGGAGAGCCCAGCCAGGGTAACACAATAGAAAAGGCTCAGGAATTATTAACTTCATGAAATTTGAACATATGACAGTTTGGGAGGGCAGTAGCTCAAAGACTGACTGTAAAATCAATGACCAGAGACCACCATATAGCCAGAAATCAAAAAGCAATGAAAACTGCAAAGCATGAGGAACATCAAATAATTCAAAAAAGGAAGGGAATAATGTTGGATACCTCATCACACAAAGGACTCAGGGATCTAAGAAAGCTGCAAAGTGCAAAGCAGCAGCAAAACTAAGTGATTAAATTTACACAGAAAGCATGGAGATAACCTGACGTTGTACTCACTGGTGAAAAGATGATGAAGAGGGATTAGGATGCAATTTTTCAAGATGCTAAAGGGGACATTAAAATGGACATAAGCTCAACTAAGTGTTAACCCTAGAAATCAGGATGATGAAGAAAAATCAACACTGAGAATTAAAGCAAGATGTGCTTACAGAAATGTCAGAGTTGAGACACACTTATACAAATTTGGCCCTGTTTATAGTTGTAGAATGTATGTTAAATAGTGATTTTAGAAAGTAATATAGTACAGCTCATGAAAAAAAATATTTGTAGGAGAAACTATAAACCAGAATATCCATTCACTTTAAGGAAAAAAAACCCCAAAAGCACAAATCAACAACCACAATAGGGAAAAAAAAAAAAAAAAAAAAAAAAAGAAGGATTAAGTGCATTTACAGAAAATATTTGCAAAGCCTTTCTGAAAGTCTTTTTAAATTCCTGATGCCTTCCAGAATAAAAGCTTTTACAGGGAACATTGATTTATCTGCAGAACAAGTTCCAGGATGTGACCACTTTTAAAATTGTTTCTCAGGCTTTCAAAAACAAAATTACAAAGTCATCACTCCAAATGCAATACACAGCACATCCACTTCCAGATGGTGCTGCTGTAATATGGCTTTTATTGATTTCAAAATTAAACTGCATGCCCTACTTTCTATCATATGTGACCAAGTCCATTAGCCTGTAGTAATGCACTACCAAGGAGAGAACCTACAACTGATTTACTTTTACTCTGTTATTATTGCTGTCAAGTTTTTTTTAGATGTTATGCCTTTCTTTAAAAAGACTTCTTACTCCCAAGTTCTGGAAAGCTTAGAAACTGTTACTACTTATACTCTCTCTCAATAATAATTTTTCTCAAAATACTCTGTTAACAGAGATTTCTGAGTCTTGGTCTTTCCTTTTTTATTTTATTTTAAAAGAGAAACTACAATCTGAGTTTAAAATGTAAAGGGTTTTTTGGTTTTATTTTGTTTTTTTCCCTAAGAGTGTTTGTATTTTAACTGAAGTTATTTAGACCTTTATCTTAAGATAAAGTGTAATATTATTTTCAGACCAATGGCTTGAGCCAAAGCTTTAAAGATTTGGTGACTTTCTGAAGCAAAGTCATTTGGCAAGCCTGCTCCCCAAGATGACTTTTCTCTGGGCAATGTAAATTTCTTCTACCTATTGCCTACAGTCCAATTTTCATATTAAAAAGCAAAACACCACCAAATACGTCTCAGGCCTGATGTGTGCAGTGGATGTAACCTTCCTTGGTCTTTTTAAAGAAAGGCATAACATCTAAAAAAAACTTGACAGCAATAGTAACAGAGTAAAAGTAAATCAGTTGTAGGTTCTCTCCCTTGGAAGTGCATTACTACAGGCTAATGGACTTGGTCACATATGACAGAAAGTAGGGCATTTTTTTCCTCATGCCAACACTGGAGTTTCTATATAATGACAATAAAGTTCTACAAACTAGGTTTTGTCTTATGGTCAAATAATGAAGATAGGCTGACCTTATAAAAAGAATTAGTTTGTGTTCTGCTCTGTTGCAGCTGGCAGAACTCCAGCTGACAGCAACAGCCCAAACTACTATTTAGTGTGTGATGTGCCTGTGCAATGCAGGGTGTAGTGTGTTGTTTAAAACAGTGCTTCCAGACATGGACATCAGGTAAAGAAAACAAAACCTAAGCTATAACCATCTATTGCACCTTGACCAGGAGGTGAAAAGCCAGTTGAATGTGGGTAGGAGTGGGTTTTATTTCAAGAAGATTAAGAGGCCTTCAGAATTAAGCTATGGCTCAAGCTAAATATGCTAAATAACAAAGGTTTTGTCCATATCTTTGATGGGATTATTTTTCATTTTAATTTTTGAACTGGCATAAACAGAGAATGGATCTCATCAGAACTTAAAAAAAAACAAACCAAAACAAAACCAAAGAAAAAACCAAAACCAACCCCAAACCCAACTAAAGACCCAGAAAACCAACCGAATCCCCTTGTAACCTGCAGAGTAGTGAGACCTTTACCTGTTGCATGTTTGTTTCAGAGGGTCTGCTTTCCAGTTCTTCCTGAAGACGTTGACTCCTCCTCTCTGCTTGTAGGAGCTGGTGTTGGAGCTGCAGGAACTGTTCCTTGGGCACCACAGCACAGCCTTGCTGCTGGAGCTCCCGGGAGTGCGGGGACTGCCTAAGCATCATCTGCAAAACACAACACCCATCAGCAGGGAGCACCCATCTTTGAAAGATGCCCAAAGGTTTGGCTCAAACAGTTGTTTGTACACAAGAGAAACAAGCCTGAACTCAGAAAAATAGATGACACGTCACAAATAGGTGACTTTGCCCTTCCCCGATGGGAAAAAAAAGAAAAAAAAAAAAGATGAGGCATCTTGATGTGCAGGTTGGGACACTACAGAAATCTGAGCTTGGATTCGTAATATCAGACCTGAAGTGCAAATTCACTGAATGTCTAATGAAGTCCTTGAATCCAAAGTTAAATGGGACTGTGGTGAATTTAAGTCCTTTTTAATTTCAGCCTTCATCTCAGCTCTTGTAAAAATAGTACCCACTTGCCAATGAAAGCACTAGCATGAGGCAAGCTGAAGTTTTTCAACAGTGCTGATATTTCTGTGAAGTGAAAGGTGTCCCTGCCCATGCAGGAAGGTTGGAACTAGATGATCTTTAAGGTCCCTTCCAACCCTGGCCATTCTATGATTCTATAATTTCTTTTCTTTAAACTAGAATGGAGAGAGAACACTCTCAAAATCAACACAATTTTTCAGTGTATTGTATGAGGACTACAGTAATTTGATGCCAGCTGCTATATTACATTCAAAATTCACTATTTAGAATCTCATCTTTATGTTTACTACCAACTGCAGAAATTTAAACACCCTTTGTAATTCAAGTAAAGCCACATGCAGAGCTTGGTAGCAAGTCTGGAGACCTCCTGAGTATCTGTGCTGCATTAAAAAAATTGTACCTAGAGATATGGATGCATGTAGTAATCTAAAGTACTTTAATTCCAAATTTAAGTCTTGCTTTCACATTAAAAAAATGACAATATTAAGAACTTGGATTGCTTCATGAGACCATTTAGCCTTTTTCTAGACTAAAGTAAAATCTAGGTAAGGCTAGATCACAGCTATAATGAGTTATAGTTTTTAAATGAGACCAGGACTGCACCATAAACCCCCCCTGATGTTTCAGTAAGTTGATTTGCAGCTCAAATTTGCATTTCTTCCCATGAAGTTCAGTTAACCATATCATAAAACTCAACCTGTTTTCTCAAAACCATTAATCTGTTCCCTTAAGAAAAGGCATAAGAGATTGTTAGTCATTTTAATTCTCCTGTCACAAGTGGTAGGATTAAAGCCTCAGCTCATCATCATATTCCAGTTACTGAGTTCATCTATAATGTAAATAACTATGAGCATTTTTCTTAGTGGTACAACTCTTCTGTGCAGCTCTGCTGGCCCAGGTAAACAGAAAATAAGTTTGGAAGTATTTTACAACTTTTTTGGGTTTTTCTAAGCTATCAGGAGGTTCCCTTGAGTCAACTTGTCTGTAAAGGAGCTGTTCTTTTATTGACAATATAAACAGTAAAACTAAGGAGTTTTGATGGAATTTGTTTAGGGGTTTCTGCAAGGTTGTGAAGCACAAATACCTAAATGAAAGAGCTGAAGAACCAGTTAATGTTAACAGCCTTAAAAATATGAATTGGAAGGCTAATGAAAACAATATGGTTTTGCTGTACTCATCTGTGGAAGAAAGTGGAACAAAAATGAATTGTTAAACTAGGGAAGGCACTAAGTGTGATAACACATCAGTTTGTATTAAGGAAACATTTCACATTCTGGTGAAAAAAGCATGCAGCTGAGGTAAATATGCAAACACTTTCAAGCCTCACAGTCAATGGGTCAGAAGGAAAGGGCTGAGCCACTTTTCATTTTACATTCAGTTTAATTCTTTTGAATGGAAATGTTTTTTTCTCTCCATTTTTATGGCAAGGCCTTAGAAGGCTGCAAATTCTTAGCCTATAGAACCAATCTGCATGATATACTGACCACAAAGCAGTGGTGCAGCTGTCAAAGTAAAAACTTCACATTAAAATGAATAGTGGCTTCTTTACTTAAAAGATGCATGGAATTAAATAAAAAAAAAAAAATCCAGAAAATAAAGAAATGTTTTCTCCATGCTGTGGTAAGTACATTGAAAATGGTTGCTCTACCTTCACACACTATTTCAGAAAGAGAACTGCACCCTTCTCTGCTAGTTCCAACCACTGAGTTCTAGACAGGTTAGCCATGAACAAAAGGAGAACAGGCACAAAAGAGAAAGTTAGAAGTCATAAAGCTGTAAGTGCATGTTATACACACCTGCTGGGAAAATGGTATCAGGAGTAACTGCATGTTTGAAATACATATTTTAGGAGAAAACACAATTCCATGCTTGATGTTTATACCACAGGGTCTAACAGTGTTTGGAATTTTTCCAAAGCTTAATTAAGACTATATAAATAGAAGTACAAGACATAAACAGTCTTTCAGTAACTTGTTAATATCTTATCTTTTCTCATCAAGTTTTTACAATTTTACAGTTAATTACACAGAATATTCAGTGTAACATGTTTCCCATTTGATAAAAACCATGAAGTCCTTAAATAAAGTGTTGTAAAAGCCTCATCCAGTAGATGCTTTGATTAGTCAAACAAGTCAAAATTGTGGTTTGTTTTTTTTTTTTAATGTTCTGTTTTGAGCTTAAATTCAGAACAAAGTTTAGGCAAGACTGCTGGGACACATCTCAGAGGTCCTACCCTGACCTTAAAGGGATTGTTAAGCTTGCCTGTTCCTGTAAGCAGGCACACCTAAGAATGATGCAGTTTTCCTAACATCCAGCAGTACTGAACAAACATCCAGCAGGCTTTGGAAGAATCTCAATTGAAGTTTTCACTCCTGCCTTTAGACTAATGGCAAGGTGTGTAAATTGTTATATTATCAAGATCTTGATAAGAGAGTAAGGCTTAAATCCAGCAAAATATTCCCACAGTAAGTAAGTATGAACAGGTTTCTGTGTGAAGAGCAGAATTACACAAATATTAGTTAGGACATTTCAGGTTACCTATTTTAGGAAGAAAGAGGAAAGTGGTAGCCTTGCCTCAAGCACAGAAACAAACCTCTCTGCTATTTAATATCTTATATATCTTTTTATGGTAACCTGCAACATGCATCAGAGAAGTGTGTCACACCAACATCTTGATCATGACAGATGAGATTAGGCATTAGGGGAGATTAACTCTAGTTTCAATTAGTTTCCTCTGTTTCTACACACACAGAAGTTGTTTTTAAATTCACAGATTGAGTGAGATTGCAATAAAGCCCCACACTGTTAAGTACAGTCAACACTTAATAAAAAGTACCTCCATTAACTGATCATCCAGTTTGACCTGCTTCTTTCTGAGCCCTTCATTTTCTGAGCTGGTTTCCAGTTCACGTTCAAGAGAATTCATCTGACTGATCTGATGAAAGACAAGAAATTCTCTTAGAAAGACTGTAGTTTCTTGTTTTATGGTTTGTTGGTTTTTTTTTCCTTTCAATATGCAATCATGAATCATTGCACAGCAAGACAATTCAAGATTAAAAGACATTAAGTATTTGGACTAGTGCAATGCTTTGCTGAAAGTGATGTCTAGGAGAATGTTGTGCAGCATCTCTGACACCAGGTGCAAAGAACAGGCCAGGCAGCTGATTTTTAATCTAGGAGTGGTAATGCTGTGTACTGAGGAGCACTTGAGCAGGCTGTGTTTTGTTTATGGTTCCCATGTTCTACCACTGAACTAGAAGTCCTGCAGCACACTGGTAGACACTTCCAAGCCTCTGATGCAGAAGCATCAGACAGGCAGCTCCCTGGGACAGGAATTTGTAAGAGACAAAGAGCACAAAGCTCAGAGTAAAAGAAAATCACAGCCTCCCCACATAAACTCTTAGAAATGCCAAGCTGAGTCATGAATTTACCATTTAAAACTAACCTTCCTGTTTGCAGATGACAGCTCCTTTTGAAGCTGTTCACACTCTCTCTTAAAGCTTAATTTCTCTTGCTCCATGGCTTTGATGATACCTGACTGGCTTTGATGCTTTTGGTGCTTCAGGGAAAGGACAGTAGATTCCAGCTGTCGGATCTAAAGAGACCACAGATGAACAGATGTGGAAAGACATTCCAGACCATTCAAAAATCAAATGGCATCTACTTCACCTAAAATACTGAGTACTCATTGATTTTGAACTCATAGTAGATTTGAGCTTTGAGCAACAAAAGGTCTTTCTCTTCCTCCTACCCATAATCTGCCTACTGTGAGCCAAGATATTGCATATGAGAAATGCTCAGAATGCTCACAGACATGAAATATGCTCAGAGGGTTTGATGAAAATAAATAAACACACACATTTGAAGAATCTTATCTGAAAGTCAGAGCAGAATCTTAGACAAGAGTAATCAGGAGTTTCTTTTAAAATAAGAGCTGTTTGAAACGTAAGTGCACGCTGAGTGCAGATACAAAGGAAAACTATTCCATGGAGCAATATTTCTGCAAATGTTTCTGCTCAAAACTAACCACCAACCCTCTCCTCCTCTATTACTGCAGAAGAAGAATCCCTAAAGCTCTGCCTAGCACACAGGGACTGTCTCTGGGATCCATCAACCTGCTGAGGTTACCTTCTCCCTGGAGTGAGTCAGTTCTGTCTGAGTGCTCTGGACTTCTCTCTGCAGCATCTCATTCTCCTGCCTGAGCAGCTGCTGCTCCTCTTTGGCCAGTTGCTCCAGTTCATCCCAGTGGAGTTGCCTCTGTTGGTCCTGCAGCCCTGAGGGAGGCACAGCCCCTTCCAGAACCCGATTCTTAAGACAGACAGAATTGCAGGGTTAGGCCTTAAAACAAAGAAGCAGACATTTTCTCTCTTCAGGTGGGTTTTATGGAGGCTTTCAAGTCACTGCAGACTCTCAAGTTGCAGGATTCCCCTCTTTTCCTCCCAACCCACACAGTTTTCCAGTAAGAAATCCAACATGCTAATCACTGGGCAAATCCAAAGTGCTTCCCCTCTGCTAAAATCACAGCTAATAGCTTTGCCCAGGATGGCTGAAAGGAGTGCATGGGGTTCAACACCACTGAAAAGCAATTTGTGCTCCATTTCACAGCCTCATCAAGCAAATAATAGAACTCACTATTATATTTTATTCAATAATAGCTGTAATTTAGCTCCTGTTGTACCATTCTGAAATTGCCTCATTTTCCACGTGGACATAAAAATATTCCTTAATTACATAGCAAACAAGCCAAATTACTAACTGGATTCATAACACCAATCCCAAGGCTGCTGTCTACAACCTCCTTTAGTTACAGATCCTCATCACAGCAACTGAGACATTATTGTGTCTTTCAGAAAGAAGTTTGACTGAAAATTAGATCCCCCTACTTCATTTCTGCTTTGATTGTTAAGAAACGCATAGTTTTGGGATATGTAAATTCATCCACTGTCCACAGATTTTAAACTGGTTTTTTGCTTTGGTTTATGTTGTTGTTGTTTGTTTGGGTGGGTTTTGTTTTAGTTTTTTTAGGTTTTTTTTGCAAAAGATTTCTTTCTGGGAAGAACACACTGATCATTGCCTGCCCTGCTCAAAACTTAAAATAAGTCTTTTAAAAATAAGCTTAAAATCCACACATTATATACAATCTGACAAGACTAATTATTCTTATAGTTAACTAATATACTATTTTAAAATGGAAAACTACTAAATACAGAAAACATCATTTAAGTAGGGCTTTCTTGTACCCACTTAATTTCAATTTTTTTTTAATCACTAGCTTCGTATCACTTTTTTATCTTTTTTTTTTTTAATCAATAGTTGCACAACTCAAAATCTGCTTACCCAAGCCTGCAGCCCTATTTGTGTCCTTCTAGGGGACAAGCCAACCTCAAAGAAATAAAACTGGCCAGAGCAGCAGGTGACAGAAGAGCAGCAGCTCCTGTCCCTGGAATGCAAAGCTGACTGACTTGGGGGCAGCCCAGGTTAATCACCTTTTCATTGGCATTCTGCAGCTGCTTGTGCAAAGACATCACTTCTTGTTTAAGGGTTTCCTTCTCCTGTTGGGTCACCCTTAGGTCTGATTTGAGGCGGGACATTTGGAGGTTGCTCTTTTGCAGCATTTCATCCAGGTTCTGAACCTGTAAACGAGCAAGAACACAGCTAGGTAATTGCTGGACCAAGATTTCTTTGTAACCTTGGTGTGTTAGGATGTGTTCTCTACCACAGAGCACACCTGACACACTTAGGATCTCTGATGGAAAGAGTGAAGCATTTATAATGCTGACAACCCCCTTTAAAAAAAACCAACTAAAAAACTTTCTGCCTTTCTGTTCCAGATGAGCAGCCATCCACTTGGAATACAGCCACCATACTGTGGAATACACCACCATTCCAGCCCCAAATATTTGTTGTCATATGCTGGGAAGAGAAGATTTTTCTTGAATTATTTATTCTTCCTGGCAGCCCTTTGGCCAGCAAGAAACCTCAAGTGCAATCAGGCAAGCAGATAGCCATTCATCCCCATCCCTGCCTGGGGAGGGATGAGCCACTGCCAGCAGAGCAACAGCAGAGCATCTGCAGTGGGTCAGGAATAAGTGGACAGAATGAGCTGGCAAAAGGACCCTGGCTGCAGATGCAAAGCAACCTAACTTATTCTTGATGGAAAAAGAAGTCCCTCACAGAATTTAACAAGTTTCCTCTTGTCCTTTAAGAGCATCCCTTTGAAAGCCCAAAGCAGCCATTCTCACTCAGCTCCATGACATCTTTGCACATATTAGAAGAGGGCTGGGTTTTGTGGAAAAAAAGCACTACAAGAGAGCATAAAAAGGCTTTTGACCTTGACTTTGAAAAAAATCATTATTATACCTTTTCTTGTGAAACAGTGAGCTGTGTTTTCAGTGTCTGACTCTGCTGTTCCCAGGACTTCTGTTCCTGCTTCAAGCTGGCAATTGCATTCTCTAAGCAGCTTACTTTGGCTACCTGAAATAAGATTACATCTGTAAGCCTGACTCATTCAGGATTTTCTTTAACTCAATTTGACTTTGAGAATTAAACTACAGGGAGCTACAGCTATGCAAAGAAAACACGAGAGAAAAAAAACCCCAAACCACTCAGCTCCCAGCCCAAATCTCCACACAACAGGATCATTATTTATAATGTGCACTTTAGCCACACTGCTCCAGTTCAGAGTTACAATATGTTAGAGCTGCAATAAGAGTTCAGAACACTGTCTTCCTTGTCCTGCTGCAATATTTAGATCCAGGCCTCTGCTCCTTGCAATGTTTGGAATTTTCTACATAATCAAATTACAGTAAAGCTGCACTCCAGAATTTAAGCTTTCTCTTTAAGGCCAGCTAGAAACAATAATAATAATTTTTAAGAAGGCAGTGGCAATTAAGCCTTTATCTGGCTTGAAGGTAAGAATAAAATAATCCAAAGTAGTTTTACAGGTTAGGGTGATAGAGGTAATGAGATAAGAATTTTAACAGCTCGTTACAGGATGTAGGTAGTGACATGGATATACAGTTCTCTCTTACCTTATCAATACATCTGTTTAATTCCTCACTCAGGGCTTCTTTTTCTTTCTGCAGCTTTTCATTCTTACTAATTAAGCTTGACACCTCATTTTGAAGGTCAGAGAGATCAGGACATCTGGGCAGCTGTGGAAAACAAACCCTTCACAGTTGCATTTCTGTGCTGGTTCAGAATTTTCCATGCAAAGCTTTTCACTTCTCTGGGACAAGTATCCCACTCCAGAGTGGGAAGAGAGAACAGCAGGCTCCAGTTTGGTAACAATGACCATCTGAGTATGGGCCATGGGATCCAGAGCATCCTTCCTGCAACAGCAGTGTAAAGGATTCTGAATTGCCCTGTGGTCCCCTGGATTTGCTTTAGGGTTGGTCTTTCTCTGCCTCTTTTGTGAAAGGGGAAAAAAATGCTGCCCTGCTGATTTTTCCCATTTAACACAGGGCTTTATCTTAATTCTCTGCCTTCTCCTTTAGTTTTTGCTCACTCAATCTTCTGTCTTTAATTACACTCGAGCCACAATCCACTCTGTACTGAATAGGCCTCATCTGCTTTTGCTTTTTAAGACCATTATCTCCCCTAAGCATTGGGTGCATCAAATGACTGCTTCACACTGTAAAGAAAATTACTTTGTGGAGCCCTAATCAGGGGAGCTAACTCATTTGTAGCATTCACTCTGTGTTTATTAGCATATATTTATACAGCCAATTGAACCATGGTTATACAGGCAATAACCAAGCCCTCCAGGAAATCATCTGCAGAAGCTGAGATGTCAGAGTCACCAGGGGGTGTTAAACAATAGGAATTCTCTTCAAGGAGACATGCTGGGAGAGACCAGTCTTGAAATGGAGCTACATGGGTATCACCAGTTACACAGGAAAACATTCCCCTGCCTATCCCATCTGCATGAACTAGAAAAGCCCTCTCTAGTTCTGGATTAGACTTCATTATCAAAGTCTGTCTTTTTTTTCTGAGGCTGAGAAAACTGAGTCTGTTCAGCCTTGAGGCTGAGGGAGACCTCCTGCCCATGATCCAGGACTTAAAGGGGGGTACTCCCTATGGAGACTCCCTATGGACAAGGAGTCCCATGGACAAGACAAGGGGCAATGGGCACAAGTTGCTCCTGGGCAGATTCCCATTGGACACCAGAGGAAAATGTTTCCCCATGAGGACAGTCAGAGCTTGGAATGGTCTCCCAGGGGAAGGGGTGGATTCCCCCCCTCTGGAAAGTTGGAAGTCTCAGCTCCAGGGGGTGCTGAGACATCTCAGATCAACAAGAATCTGAGAAGGGTTGGAGCAGATGGGCCTTGGGATCCCTTCCCACCTGACACTCTGGGATTCTTTATAGATCTACTACTCTGGAATACCTTTTTGGCAAATACTAAGCAGAACCAACCTTCTTTGAACAATTGTGGATTGTACCTGGAGACTGTTTCAAGAGGATTTCTATTCCCTGGCTGTTAGAGCCTTTTTTAAAAGCAATTAACTATTTCCAGCTCAGGCACACTAAGAGACAGCTGGCATTAGCTGATGGCACTCAAGTGGATGCCATACCTCCTTTGTCTTCTCGAGCTCCTGCTTGAGGATGTGGTTCTCCTGCTGCAGTAGATGAGCTTGAACCTTCATTTCTGACAGCTCCATCTCCAAGGAAGACACCATATTTGATGACTGCAAAAAGTAAAAAGGCTCAGATTTCAACTTAGGAGAAAGGTGGAATAAGAAAGATTAAGCAGAGGATGCTGCAGAGTCAGAGCTGGGATGGAACTGGCCTGAACAGAACAGGCACAGTGGAAAATGCAGGTAAATACTGCACATCACTAAGCTCCATTTTCAAGACAAACCTCCAACCTTCCTCCTCCCTGCTTTTGGCTGCTGCCATGCTTTCCTTCCACCCCCACTGCTGCATCCATGTACATTTGCATCTGGGACTTTCAGCTTTGAAAGACCTTGAGAAGCTTGAGAAAGGGATGCTAATTCCATAGATTCTCTGCATTCCTAGAAGTTCATAGAATCATGGAATAATTGGGGTTGGGAGGTCCCTCTGAAGGTCACCCAGTGCCACCCCCCTGCAGTATCAGGGACACCCTCACCTAGATCAGGTTGCTCAGAGCCTCCTGAAGCCTCACCTTGAATATCTCCAGGGATGAGACCTCAACCACCTCCCTGGGCACCCTGGGCCATTGCTCCACTGCCCTCCTGGGACACAACTTGTTCCTCACATCAAGTTCAGATGTTTCATACCATTAGAGAGTGTAATTCTGTACCTTAACTTTGGAGTTTTCCAGTTCCTCTTTCAGTACCAGCCTCTCCTTTTCCCACTCTTCCAGGGTACACTTTCCTGCTTCCCTTTCCTTTTGCTTGAGCACCCTTGCCAACTGTTGATTGAGATCCTGCACATCTGCTTGATTTTTGGAGTTCCTCTGGCTAAGTTCTGTATTTTCAGAGTCCAGCTGCTGATTTCTGGTCTTCAGATCTGCTACCTGAATTGGGACAGCAATGTCAGTTATTTCCACAGTGGGAGCAGATTTTCAAACCATTTTCCTTTCTATTAAGATGCTTAACTATCTGACAAATGTCACTCCAGTTCAGTGGCTCAGCCAAGACAACAGAAGCACAAAAATAGTGACTTGGAGCAGTGGGACACAGCAGTTAACTCCCTGTACTACTTATGACCTCAGTAGCACAGCTTGCTTTATTAAAGCATATTGAGCTTGCTCCATGCCCTAGTTTTAGGCCAAATCAACCATTTCAGAATAGGAATCCTCCTGATTCCTATTTGCCTGCTGCATGCATGGTCAGCCTCACAACCTGTTCATTTCTCATAATTGCCCTCAATTATTTCAGTTATTGCACCAGTCATCTGGCTCACCACCCCGTTCCTCCTTCCCTTTGCCATGCAGCTGTATATTTTGAGGGCTGTGTTGGTGAGCTAGTAGAGAATTCTGAGCAAGTAAAAGTTTACTAAGCAATCCTAAGAGGTACATGAACGTAAGAGCTATTTTGCAACTTGGCATAACAAAACCACCCTTAAAATAAAAGTAGCAGTCTCAAGAATAGGAGCAAAGAGCCACAGCTGGCAGCATTCCTAAACCCATCAAGCTGGGAAATAAGTAGAGGCTGAGTCATGTAACCTCTCTTTCCCATGGGCTACTGCAGAGCATGACCCACGAAGACTACAAAGCAAAGATTTAAACTTTGTATTTCTAGTTAATAAACTTTCCAAGTTGCCTATGGAAAGTGCTCTCAAGTCTGTAAGATAGACAGTTACAGGAGTGTTGCAGTTGTCTTTTGATCAGGTCAAACAAAGCTCATATCAGTCCCAAAGATGTATTGGAATTATCAAAAAGCTTAGCTGTATATAATAGTAATTTTCTACAGCCTCTGCAACCATCTAAGGAACAGCTTTTTTACAGTGATGACTTCTACAGGGGAGGTTATGGGCTCAGTCATTTACCTGCTTTTTCAGATTGTCAACCATCTTCTGTACAGCCACTTTCTCCTTTCTCACAGCCTCTATCTTTTGCCTAAGGAAAATGCAAAAGCTCATTCAGCATTGTTAATATACACACCTACAAGAATGGGCTGGGTTTTGACACCACCAGAAATGGTAATTCTGGACATTCATTTAGCACTTGGCACCACTGTTTTACACAGGCTTGGCAAGTGCTCCTCAAGGTACCACATGCAATTCCTTTTCCAGAAGGGAAAAATCCTCCCAGGGTGATTATTGACCCTGGATATCTACTTGCAAAAGACAAAATCTCTGAAATACTCTCTCACACTGTACCTCTTTTCTGCCATTTCTAAGGCTCCCCCAGCACAAGAATCAATGGCTTTGCTGAAGCAAGAAGAATTGCATCAAGTCACCTCCTAAGTATGTCCTGTGTTTGGATGTGTTATGAAGTCAACTGAACTCCCACAGTTAAGCCCCTGCTTTGGCTCTAGGAATGAGCAGGACACATGATGGGGCAGGTGAAAAAGACAGGGAATAAAGTGGCAAGGAGCTCAGTATCCAAGGGCACCACGAGATAAGCCTGTTTCAGAGTTTATAGAATATCTCACATGTGAGGGAGCTTTTAGACAAGGGATGTAACCAACATGCCTATAACACAGGGAGAGCCTGAAGACACCTGTGGTAAATTCTTACCTCATTTCTTCTCTGGATCCACTTAGCTCCCTCAGCTTCAGGCTGGAAGCACTACCTTCCTCGTTTAATAAAGTCACTTCATTTTTCAGAACAGTATTTTCTTCTCTGAGCTTCTCAGCTTCACATCTGTGGCATGAGATAAGGGAAAACTGTTTCCATCATTCATCTAGGCCCCCAGGGGGAAAAATTACTAAGAGGCTAAGCTACCCATAAATAGTTCAAAACAAAGCTACAACTGACTTATTTTATGTATGAGGAGTATTTGGATTTTGCATCTCATTTAGTAAAACTGCTTCCCAGATAACTGAAAAAGGGGCTTTTTGAGCATGGGTTTGTACAGCTATCTAAGATACCTGGTAAAAGTTTCACACTAAGATTGTACTATGGTTTTCAGTCCTTAAATCACACAACAACCCAACTTTAAACACAATATACAGACTGCTGGGAGAGTGAGCTCTTTTTAGAGTCCAGGAAGCAGTGCTGGGAAGTGCCTCTTCTGTCCTGAGGCAACTCTAGAGAAATGACTTCACCGTGGTGTAATACCTGAAAGAACAATTTCCTGCAGGAAGTTGCTGCTGAACAATAGTTAAGCCACTTGTAGCCACTTTATGGCCAAAAAAAAAAAAAAAAAATCCTTGCTGAAATATAGCCCTCTAAAACAAGTAAAACCTAATATATTCTCTATGTTATAATGGTATTTATTGTATCACACAGTTTATGGATTCCTAGCACTAAGTGCTCCTGTTGGGAAAAAAAAAGTTTCCCTAATTCCTTAGTAATTTAAATATTGAGAAAATGAGAAGCACTTTTAGTATTCCGAGTCACATTCAGTACGAGAAGGGAGTGAACCAAGCAAAGAGGTGATATTAGTAAAAGGTAAAAGCATTCTGGAGGTGTTACCACAGCATTTTGGACATGAAAACCACAGGGCTTCCTTATGTACCATCAGCTGCACACTGACTACATCCCCAGACAGACCAGCTGGCAGGTTGCTCCTGTTTTACCATTGGTATTAGGTGAAGAGTTAAGTCACAGACACTGATTTCAACGTCGTTATCCAGGATTAATCAGCCTGCTTGCTTAGTAGTTAGAGTCCCAGGCACTGTTTTCTAACCAGAGTTAAACTACAGTGGTTAATGCAGCAGCCCTAGGGCAGTGGGTGGCTATGAAGTGACTGGTGGGATGCTAGGTTAGTGGCTAAGCAGCACGTTTGATTATTGTGGGGCCAGCACGTTGCCCACAAAGTTTTGCAAGAGTACTTTACCTCAGAAGATCAACTTTGTGCTGCAGCTCAGAGCATGAGCTTTGCAAGCCCTGCATCACTGTATTCCTCTCCTCTCTCTCTTCAGGGAAAAGCATGGCTTTTGGGTTAACCAGAGCAGCAGCTTTCTCCTGCAGCTTTCTCTTGGGCTCTTGCAGCTCCCTCTTTCCTGCAGATGTTTCATTCACATTGCTGCTGCTTTGGGCATGCTGGTCTTGCTGACCCATAAACTTGCCAGCATGTTCTTCCAGCTTTCCAAGCCCACACTGCAGTCTTGACTTGTCACTGTGTGCAGCTACGTTTCCTTGTGCCTCTTGTTCTTGTACATGTTCCCATTCTTGGACTTTTTGGAGGAGATGGGTGTTTTCCTCCCCAAGCTTAACACTTTCCAGTTCATTTCCTTCTAGTTTGTAAGGAAGGCTTCTCAGCTTCCTCAAGTTGTCTTCTAGCACTTTATTTTTTTCAACTAATTGCAGTATTTCATACCTCAGATCCTCGTTTTCTACTTGAATTTCCTCTTGTACTGACAGGAGTTTAGCCTGGGCCATTGATCTGTCTTCTAACTCTTCAACCTTTTCCCAAAGCTGAGCTATTACACTTTTCAGGTCACTGGTTGTTGCCCCAGGAGCATGGTCAAGCTGGAGAGAGTCTTCACTCAGTTCTTCAGCCTCCTCAAGCTCAACCTCCAGATTTGAAGCATCAGAAACAAACCCTTTATTATTGGGAGTTATTCTGTGATTTAGCAGATGAACCTCCTGCTGTTTAGTATCATTCTGTAGTGGTTTTGCACTGGGTGCTCTCTCAAGAGTTTTCCTGAGTTCTCCCTTTTTTTGCAGCAGCAGAGGCACTTGAAAAAGCAGCTCTTGATTCTTGTCACAATCCTGGTTGCCACCAGCTTCCAGCACTGCTTTACTTCCTTCCAGCTGACATACCTGTGCCTTGAGTGCAGGACCAGCAGATCTGGCACAGGCTTCCTCCACATCTGAATCAACCTCGGCCATTTCTTCCAGGTCTGTAGTATCAGCCTCCACAAACAGAAGGCCATTTGGTTCTGTCCCTTTGTCCACATCTTCACAGTTGCTGTGCAGCTCTTCAAAAATTGGATCAACTTCCTCTGGCAGCTGAGATGGTTCTGAGATGGAGTTGGAGCAGCCAGGACTGGGAGGTTGCAGGGGCTCCTGCTCAGCAGCTTGCAACCTGTGCTGCAGCCTGACTATCTCAGCAGCCATCCTGACATTTTCCTTCACAGCTTGCTCATGCACTTTCTGCAGATTTAAGTAGACATCTGCATCATCTCCCAGAGGTGCCATGCCAAAGAAAGAGGCCATTTTGCTCTTTGCTTTGGCATACTCATTTTCCAGGACTCTATAATGATTTTGTAGGGCAGTAAAACTATGGGTCTCCCACTGCAGTGTCCGTATTTTCCCTTGGAGGTTTGAGATTTCCAAACTCAGCTCAGCCTTTTCTGTTTCTGCTCTTACACAAATATCTTTGTTTAAACTCTCCAAAGCAAGAAGTTTAGAATTGAGGTCTTCTTTCTCTTGCTTATACTCACTGTCAAGCCTCTCCAGCTTTTGCCTAACCAGCTTCCCATTTTCCTCCACCACAGCTATCTGCTCAGCTTTGTTCTTTAGCTCTTTCTCGTGGTCATTTTGGAGTTGCATTATTTGATCACTCAGCTTTTTCTCTTGCTCCTCAGCAGCATCCCTTAAGTCTTGCAGCTCCTTCTGAAGCTGCTCTCTCTCACACAAAAGCTTGTTCACTTCTTCCTTGAAGTTTTTCTCCAGCAGATCTCTTTCCTGGGTCAGGGCAGATGACACAGCCTTTTCCTTTGCCAGACTTTCCTTCAGTCGCTCTTGGGCTGCAGCAACCTCCTGAGCAATTTCATGTTTTTCAAACTCCCACTGAGATTTCTCCTCTTTTTGCTTCTCAGCAAGTTCATGCAACTCTTGCTGGTAACATCCTTCTAGACTGTGGATCATTTCTTCATATTTATTCACAAGTGTTTGTGTGTCGACAGAAAACTGAGTTTCTGCATTAGATGCTCTTCTGTTATAGTCACTTTCCATTTTTTTCCTAAACATGGTTAACATAAGATATTACTAAACTCTGGCCCAACTCAGAGATTCAAATGGCTTTTTAGGCTGAATAAAACAAGCTGAAAAATCAGGTTTTCACCATGCTTTAGATGAAGTACTATTTGACAGGCGTTCTGAGAGCCAAAGTTAAAATTGAGGCAATTTGTTGAAGCTTCAAAAATAAAAAATTTAATTGCCTTGGAAAAGTGTAACTCATCAAATGTCCTCAGAAAAGGTTTCATGTACAACATATGCCCTTCTACACTTGTGATCAGATGTGCAGGGGCAGATGTTCTTTATCCTCATCTCTCCCTATCACCCCAGGACAGTTTCAGTTTCTTTTGATACTTGATCCTAGCTACATGCATTTACCAGCATGAATCACCTTTACTTCTTCAGAAAAGAACAACTCTGAAAACCCAAATGCTTTAAAAGTACAAAGCTGGGATTTGTAAAACAGAGGGATCCTGAGCAGAGCTCAAGTTAATCATGTCTGGTTATGCTTTAACACTGCTGTTGCCTCTGGGTGAGATAAAAATCAATATAAATATCTGCTTGAAGAAGGAAAAGCCCCTGGATAGCAGCCCAGAGTTCTGGAATGAAACAGGTAACAGCACAGTACAGTTAGGACTTTGAATTAAGCATCAGGAGTCATTTCTGTACTAGGTTCACCTTGGTCACCATTCCAAGCCACCAAGGTCAGCACACACCAGTACTGTCCCCACCAGTGGTGACACTCACCTTTCCTCCTCCAGGTCCTGCTCATGCTTCCTCAGCAGCTCTTGTTGGAGCTCCTCCTTCTCCAGGACATGTACCTCTGCCATCCTTTTCAGCTGCTCGTGAAAGCCACGTTCCAGCTCTCCCTTCTCTTCCTGCAGTGTCTGCACTAAAACTCTCATCTTTTCTTCCACCCAGACACTGTTTTGAATCAGTTCTTCTCGTTCTTGACTAAACTTCTCATTTACCTGCTCCAGTCTGGCTCTAACATCTTCTTCATGCTCCTGCCTCAATAGTTCTTGCAGATTGGCTTTTTCCTCATCAAAATGCATCTGTAATTTTTTTTTCTCGTCATTATATTTACAGTCAAGCTTTTCTTGCTCTTCTCTGAGAGCTGCTGCCTCTCCTTGTAGTTCAGCAATTTGCTTTTTAAGGCTAGTTATTTGCTTTTCCATGACATGCATCTCTTCAGTGTACTTCTTCCTCATATCCTCTTGCTCTTTCTCACAGTGACTTTTTGCCTCATCCAGCTGCTTTTCGTAACGGCTCACCTACAAAAAGGAAAACAGACTGCTTTGTTTTCTGCATAACATTCTACAGAGATGTTTTCTCTGCATTTCTGTACTATATTTCCCCAGGTATTCTGCAGAGTATTTTGATTTACCCATCAACATCTTATATCCATTTGCCCTGCAAAGAAATTTGATTGAAAAAATTGATTTCTCTACTTTTTTTACTGGAAGGCAGTGGCAGCAGGTGGTGTGCTGTGCCAGATCACCATGGAGCTGCCCCAGCCTCATAAAACCCACCCAGACCCAGGCTTTTCTCCAGTTCAAGCCTAAGAAAATATTTCTGCACATGTGGCAAAATTAATCTGCAGATAACCACTGAGGAAACAGGGAGCTGGCTGCCCCATCTTTAGCAGCATGGGTATCATAACAGCAGTTTCCATACTCCCGTGGCACAGATCATGTTTTAGCACCACCAGACTACACAAGCATAGCATTTAGCAATGCAGACTCCCTTCCAGCAGCCTTTCTAACCCACAATTATCCCATGCTAGCAGGAATGAAGTGGCTAATTCAGATGCAGCAGGCTTTCAAGACAGGAAATGCAATACTGCCTTGGAAAGGCAGGAAATACTTCTGCTTTCTCATAAGTTGGTGGGCAGCATGAAGATCTTCTGCAGCATTCATCCACCCTTTTCCAGCACCTCTCCATCATACAGCAATGTATAGAAGGAGCAGGGAAGGTAGAGGCTTAGATTCACTAACAGGTTCTAATTTGTCCTTTTCCAAAACCATCCCACTTGTATGAAGAGGCTGTATGAGTTGTGAGGTTTCATTTTAAATTGAAGTAGCTTACTGTGTCTTCCAGCTCCTGTTTGAGGTGATGGAGATCCCTATGATGTTGTTCCTTCATTTGTTCTATAGCCATTTCTGCCTCTATGCTCATATTTAATGGGTTGCAATCTTCTGAACCAAGACCTTTAAAAAAAATTACATACATATTCTTGAAGCCTGAAAAGAGACATTCTCAACAGATTTATTTCATCTACTTAAATTTGTTTAGGCAGCCACTTGTGGCTCTCAAATTCCTATCACACACAGACAAGAAACTGCAAGCAGTTTTGTTCATGGTACAGCAGCTGTATTCCACTTGAACAGCAAAACAGAGGCAGTGTCTCAATCTTACTGTGAAGGTTTGGGAAAGTCTGTGTCATTGCCTCACAGATATTATCACAAATACCTACAGCAGAGAAGCTGGTCCCACAGGAGATGTATTTTACCTTGGTCAGGCTCAATGCCACAATTGCCATGACTTTTCAGATCAATGTCAAACTCTTCTGACAGGGAATTTTTCAGTGAAGGCCTCAGCACTTTGCCTTGGGCACGGTACTCCTGCAGCTCTGAGTGCAGCTCATCTATCTGGTCTTGCAGCTCCTGGGAAGGGGGGAAAAAGAAGCCTGAGGGAAAAGCAACCAGCACAGCTGAGCACCTGTACATCAACACAAGCCCACAATGAGACATTTAGGAGGGAATTACAGGAGGTTAAACATGTCAGTAATTCTGCCATCATGCCACAGTTAGTCATCCTCCTATCAGCAGAGCAACACCCTTCTACAGGTTCCAACCTGTGCAAATAACAGATGTGGTTTTTTACTGAAAGACCAAAAGCTTTTTGGTGAGTGTGAGAGCCTGTATAAAGTACTTCCTCTAAAGTATACTGTGCTCCACATCTTTCCATTTTATTCCTTCTTCCTACAACCTTTTTAAAACAGCATCTCAGGAACATTTTCAAACAGTCAAGAAGTACCTCCCTGAGCACCACCTACTTGAAAAATCAAATCAGAAGCAAAAAGATGAAATTAGGAAAGAGAGATCCTCGTTACTGCATTTACCATCTGGTACTTCTGCCCACTTGCCAGCGGAATATCCCGAGTGTTTGTGCCAAATGCCATGTGCTCAGCTCAAGGAACAGCATTTATTGAGGAAAACGAATCCCTGAATGTGCAAACACACAATTCTGCAGATTTCAGTGGTTCAGGAAGTGAACCTTGCATACTGATTCATATCTGACATTACCAAAACAATAAATAAATTGCCCATTCAAGCAACTTATTATGAAAGAAGTACCAATTCAGCAAATATTTCTAGAAAATCTTTGCTTTTAAACTGCAGCTTCCCAAGAGAGCTATCGTGCTGGTTCAGATTAGACAGCTTTCTGCCAAGGTTGTTCTGTTACTGAATGAGAAGGATCATGCAGAACAGATGAGCCCAATGCTCATAACCACTGTAATATCAGAAAGTAGACTGTAATATCAGAAAGTAGTACACATGGACACTTGCAGGCTCACCTGAAAGAAGTATTTCAGCCATACAAGATCTGGGGAGAAGACAAAGTTCCAGTTTCATTTTAAGAAACTACCAAAAAAACCCCACTAAAACTCAGATATATCTTAGTTCTGCTGTTACTTCCTGCAACTCGGTATAAATTAGAGGTAAAGCAGTTTCATACAAAAAACAGCTACTGCACAGTTTGCAGTAAGGGTGTTCTGGGTGAAGATCTGGGCAGATCAGTCTCAAGTTTCCATCCTTGGGCTCCACTTACTCTGCACTGCTGCTCATACTCGCTCCTCATCTGTGCCAGTCTCTCCTCCTGCAGGAAAAACTCTGCACTGCTGGGATCCAGGTCACCAAACTGAAACAGCACAAACAGGATTCAGTTTTTCTTCCCACAGCAGCCCCAGCACGGCCCAGGTGACATCCTCCTCCTCTGTTTTTATTTATTTTAAATACATAAGCTCTGCTTCCCTGCTGGTAGGGGAAGAACAACATCCCAAACAAATACTAGATGGTATCTCACCACAGCTCTCATGCCAACACTGATTTCAGATCATAGCTCTCTAGCTTAGCATATGCTCAGCTCAGTTTGAAAAATAATCCCAACTGTAAAGTCTGGGAATTGATGCTGGGTGAGAACCCTGGTACGTGAGCTTCTGTCCATAGATTCACATGCACAGAAATGCTCCTGGAGAGGCTGATGTGCTCTTGAGTTTATTGTAATACAACCACGATCAGTTGTTCACCTTGATTTTCACCTAAGGTCAGCAGAGATGCCACCTAGCACCTTGTGCATCATCTTCCTTAGACACTGAAACTACCTAAAACAAGGTGCTGCAGGGAAAAAAAAAATCCCTGCAGATGGCAGGAGAATTGCTTCACTGTAAGGGTCCTTACTGTTAATTAATATAAAATTGCAGCTCAGGTGGAATATCTTTAATTTCCTTAACTGAACCCAGTCAGGCCATGTCAGCAAGGGATGCTGTGCCTTGGACCCCAAGAGCCTCTGGCTGTCAGTTAAATTGGCAGCTCAAGTGTAGTAACCAAAAAAGCAATTTCATTCTGGACACATACTGGGAAGAGGAGGATTCTACCTTCTCAGCCAGGACATTTTCCAAGTTCCTCTGCAGTTTGCTTGCCAGACTTTCATACTCTGACAGTTTTTCTCCCGTTTCCAGTAGCTCGCTTTCCAGACGGCTGTTCTCCTGGACCAAACAAAACCCCCAACAGCCTCAGCATTTGGAGAAGGAAAATATTAGCACGTGGTAACTCATTAGAAAAGAAAAATCTCCCCGACGTGTCAGAGCACAACACTGCTACAAGGCTTCAGCCAGTTGTGAACTTGTTACCATGGATGGACAACCCCCTCTTGCCACGGCAAAACAGCAACTTCTGCTATTTTGACACCATTAACTTTTGCTCAGTTTAATTTAGATGTTACACACTTGTCACATTCAGAAATAAATTAAGACTTAAGTGTTTTCTAAAAAAAAAAAAACATTGGAAAAGGATGGTAGTCTGTCGGGTGAATTACACTAGAGAGTAGACAGTTTATCCAAAGCAGTAACAACAAACTTGCTTTAGAAATTATTTTCCCTTTAAAAAGCAGTATTTTAAGCTTCCTCAAGGCATATAACCTCCTGGCTGGACAGCCAAACAGCCAGCAAAGCAGACAGCCCATCAGTCAGCCATACCCACACACACCCTGCACTGGATGGCAGCAGAGATTTGAACTTACAAACCCCAGGAAGTAACAAATCAGTGTGACCCAAAACCCCAATTCTCATTGATATATGCTTCAGTCTTGCTGCTAAAATGAATTCCAGCTATCTCAACACATCCTTTCAACAAGGAAGCATTGCTGCCCACTTCCGAGCATCCCTGACTTCCTGGGGAAAATACTGCCTGCTCTGAGTCCCTGTTACCTTCAAGGAAAGGGCCAGGCGGTCGCGGATGTAATTCTCATCTGTTTTCAGCTTTTCTATCTCCTGCTCCAGCTCCAGCCTTTGTTTATTAGCCTGCTGCAGGATTTGCTCCCGCTCTCTCCGCAGCTCATTCTTTAAAGCTCCAGTTCTTTCCTTGTACTCCTCATCCAGCTTCCTACAAAAGGCATCAGAGACAAGAAGAGCTTGGTAAGAAGCAGCAGATGGCAGAACCATGAGTGAAGCTCGGTGGCCAGCAGCGGGCACAAAGCCACTGCCTCAGTCACTGAGTCCCCGCGATGTGGTGACACTGATGACAAAAAGGAGGGAAGGGGTGAACAGGAACCCCATACCTGAGGTTGTACTCATTCCGGCGCTCGATGGCAGCGTGGTGGTCATCCACTTCAGAGGCCATCAGGGATTTCAGCTTCTCAGCTTTTTCCAAGTCTGACCGCAGCTTCTCTTTCTCTCTGGCCACTTGGTCAACCCTCTCCCTAGGGTAAGCACAGGATTAGGTCACCCTCCCAGCTCCCCAAAAGAAGGTACTGGCAGAAGGCTTATCACAGAAGACAACCATGGAAAGCTTTCCAAGAGTCTTTTGTCACCAGCTGCATTTAGGTGCTAGATATGAGCTTGCACACACAGTTCTGGTCCTGTCTTGATATCCCCCCATAGGCCCTCAGACCTCAACACATGAACTCCTCAGCTGTGGTCTACCTCCTCCCTCTTCCCCCCAAATTTCCACACTGTGCCATTTTGACAGGCCACTTTCGTCCCTGTTTACTTGTCCTCATCATTTTATTACCTTTCCCATGGCATCTTACAGTACATGCAATTTGGTTTTGATCACAAGTTTGTTAGATCTGCTACACTGAGCAGCCTCCCTGATGGGAACCTACCTGAAAACAAATCTATCTGCTGAGTGAACATGAAGAATTTAGACATGTAGGTGCAAAACCACAGGAAGCCCCAAGTGAAACAGGCAGCTTGCAAGCATGAGTAATAAACCATTAGGTAACAGGACACACATGGTCTTAATGACCTGCAAAAGTTATGAGGTGTTGCATGGGGGTGGATGATAAGTATCTAAACTATTCCAAGATTTACAGCACAAACAAAACACCACCAGCTTGTGCACGTGGCAGATGGATGCAACAGATACACCACAGGAATAAAACAATGCAAAACCAAGCGTGCTTAGAGGGCAGGGGTCTCCAAGGTGGGGTGGGCAAAATGACCCCTTGATGTGTGGGAAGAAATGTTGGAGTTTCAGTATTGATTTATAAATTAATAAGTATACAGGGAAATATTTCCCATCCTTTACACTCTCTCACTGGAGAAGCCTGCACAGCAGGTCCAGTGCAGAGTAAAACTGTATTGACTTTCAAATGAAAAGAGTGGGGTGAATGGTGGCTTTGGAGCTCACCCCCACCTCTGTCATGTGGCAAAAGCTCTGTAATGCTGCTTCAAGACATCAGTTGGGATTAAGGGTACCACTTGTCAAATTGCACCAGCCTCTGTCTTAAGTTTTGCATTCCTTAGTCATTGATATCATCAATAATATCTGCAGTGGCTATTTCCAGACAGCTGAGTGGGGTTGGGAACAGCTTGCTGCTTTGATTTTTAATTTTTTCTAAAGTATATTTTTTTCTGCAATACTTAGGTTTGGGTTCTTTAACCACCCAAAATGAAAGCTGAAAGCTTCTGAGCACTCTGGTGGTCACAGAACTTGGCCTTCCAGCACCATGCTGATGCCTCTCAGAAAATTGCTACAAACCACCATCGATCAACTGCTACTTAAGCTCCAGCTTGGCCAAAATAGAGAGGGCAGTAAGGAAGCAGCAAAGCTGGTGATCCCAGTGACTTACAGTAAGTGCCTGATCTCTGTTTTGAAGCTTGCCAGAGCTGCCTGATGGACTCCATTCTTGGTTATTAAAAGCTCATTTTCTAGCGCCAGTGTCAGCTCTGTTAAGTTCACCTTCCCATCCAAGCTGAAATCCAAAGCCTGCAAAGACAAGGCATTGTTAGAGCAGAATGAGCTTCCCTGCCCTGCAGGAACCTGGAGACACTCGTGCATGAAGTGACAGAATAAAATGAGGAGGCTCAGGAAAGATCTTGGCTTGCTGATTAAGTTGTCATGAATGCCTCTGGGGAAATAAAGCAGACATCTCTGCCACCTTCCCATGTTAAAGAGCTGCTGCCAGCTGTGGAGATGGAAAATGTCCTGCAAGACCAACAAATTAAGCCCACACCTGATTAAAAGTATTAATTCTCTAGAGAACCTAACTACACTGGTCTTTTTACATATTCAAATGCTGCAAGGAAGTGGTTGAGGATGTTCATGTTAAACAAAAACAGCTCTTGCAATAGAGATAATGCAGAAGCCCTGTAGGAGGGATTTGAGAGCAAGGACACCCCCATGCCTCTTTGAAACTAAATTATCAGCAGCAACTGCTTCTAATTTCCTTCAACTCAACCCTGCCAGGAACATGAAGTGGGGTGCAGCAGGGCTAGTGGTGGGGCTGGAACTACAGACACTGGAGAAACCACTCCAGTGACACCAGTAACAGAGCAAGTTACCAGAACAAGCAGAAGAGAAGGTAAAGGTGAACTGTGTGAGGCTGGAGAAAGCTGTACCAGGTTACAAAGCTGGGCTGTACGAGCCCAGGCTAGAAGTGAGTTTTAAAGCCTGAGCAATAGCAGAGTTTATTACAACCTGGAAGTTCATTATCTATGTGGAGATTAAATGCCAAGAGAAACTTGCTGTCATTGCTGCTGGAAGCCCAGCAGTGGTCTCAGGACAGACATGTGAAATTATCTTCCCAGTCCACAGCTGCTAGTGAGATGGACAGGGACAGGGTTTACTTATTTGCCATTTCCCTCTTACTCCAGATGATAAACCAGTAGTTACTGCACAGGGTTTCAAGTGCTGTCCTACAATTTGGCACAAGCAATAATCCAGGTCATACCAGAGCTAAAAGGTTGCAGCTATTCAGTGAGGTAAAGGAATTAAATTGCTTTCTACAAATATAGGTGACCTCTTTGATCTAAGCTGGAGATCATGTTACATTTTTATCATTAAATTCTAGCTCACTGGGATGCAACCATTGTTTCGGTGAAGGAAATTACTGGAGATGTCCCAGAACAGGCAAGACTCCTGTTGCTGGGAAATTTAAAAGGCAATACAATTACCCAGCTACAATTTAAGAGCGAGGGGGAAAAAAAAAATAAAAAAAAAAAAAATGAAAGGGGTGAGATGGAGCTGAGTGTTACCTTCAGGATCTCCTGGCTGTTCTCTATGCCCTCCTGGTGCCAGCAGTCAAGGACATCCTCCACACAGCCATAGCCCATCCCATCATCCAGGCTGGAGAAGAGGCAGAAGCCGACGGTGCTGGGCATGGCCGAGGGGGTGGTTGTGCGCCTCCCGCTCTCATCAAAGGACTGCAGGGAGAGGGTGCAATGAGGCAGGGGCAGAGCCAGGCAGCTGGCCACCCCAGCACCAGCAAGGCTTGTAAATGTAATTTTGCTAACAGTACTCTGGAGATTAAGGATTAAAGGGTCTGCTTTTCCTGACTGCCAAACAAATGCCCAGCGGGAACGCCGCTGCTGACCTCAGAGCAACCAGGAGCTTCGGGTTTTATAGAAATTGGAGGAGGACGAGTTTCAGAGCCATCATCAGTGCTCAAAAAAAAAAAAAGTGTTTTCCAACTGCCCGGTTTTGGTTTCAAGTGCCATCTCCCCTAAAAAAGGCTGCAGGGAGCATATGCACAAATGCTTTTGCTATAGCCCTCAGCTTTCAGGCAAAGAGGGGTAGTAGAATGGGGAGGAAACATGAAGGAGGAGGCAGGATAGGTAGAATTTGCCCAGGACTTCTCACCCTCCTTCTGCTTTTACCCTGAGTTTCTCACCTGCATGGAGAGGTGTCGTTTCAGCTGCCTGTATGGAGTAGATGCTGAGGGTGTCAGCAACTTTCCATTTTTAAGCAAGCCATAGAAGAAGTCCTCTACACTCATGGTGCCATCTTGCTCCAGGTTACGGAGCACCTCTTCAATTACCTGCAAGCAGCAGGGGATAGAAATCACAACTGTTATAGCCCAAACCACCATGGGAGAGCAGGAAACATCCCATTCCCAAGGCTCCACAAAAAAAAAAAAAAGTGTAAATTAAGAGTTTCCTGGTACTCTGCATCAGCTTCAGACTGGCACAGCAACCTCCACACAGAAAACTTCAGAGCCACCTACACCAAGAAGACTCCTGGCTCATCTTGGAGCCTTTGTCTTGCAAGGCAGCATGAAAAACCCTCCTTTCATTCTACTCCTGAGACAGGGTGACCTCAGGAATTCAGTGCATGGCAGTGAGACAGATGCCAAACCCCCCTCAGCTTGTGAAGCGAGCAGGTTAAAAAAAACCAAAGTAAGATACACTGCAAGGTTATAATAAATCTGTTTTATGCCCCAGGGCAGTCTGCTTTCTGAAGAGCAAGACCAACCTTATTAGGACCAGAGATGTTAAGATTAGTCTCTCACTCTCTTTGTCTACAGTTAATTTTTTCCATTTTCTGCCTTAATATCCTGAAAACATGTGTTGCAGAAGCTGCAAGGGGATACCTGCTCAGAAACATGCTTTATAAAGGAAATTATTACAAGCCATGTTATTTTAAGATGCAAAACAGTCTTTTTTTTTTTTCCTTTTTTTAATAAAACTAAATCCTAAATCAACAAGAGACTCTTCTGCTAAAGGAATAATTTTCTTGTGGACTCTTCCTGGAGGACAGAAACTGCCTGCAGGCCTTCTCAAAGTCAAAAGCAACCACCTATGAATATTTTAACCTGTATTTACTGTCTAGCTAGAAGATTTCTGGGATTAAGAAGACATGCTTGGAATCTAGGATATGTTTTCAAAATCCAATTTACTCTGCCACTGCAGGAGAAGATGCACTCTACTGTGTTGGTAAGGCTGGCATCTGCCTTCTGCTAGAGCATCGTCCCACATCTGATAAGTCTGATACCAACAAACTCACTGGAAAGCTTCAAGCTGGAGCAGAAAGCGCTTTCCAAGTAGCCACCAGTGAACCAGCACTTATGCTTTAGGTTTGTGGTCAACAGCAAGACAGACTTTGGGTGAAAAAAAGGTCCATATGTGGCCACTCACCTCCCCAGCCACGGTTCGGAGCCCATACTGCTCACAAATGGAGATGAGCTTTTTACGGTTGAGGTGGCCATCCCTGGTGATTCCCAGGTGCTCACAGACCTCCTGTAGTTTCTCTTCTATCCAGTCTGGGGTGGGCAGAGATGCTCCAGGGGAGTTCAGGTCATCTGGGTTCCAGAAGCGTAGCTGCCCTGGAAATGGAGGAAATGGCTCTGGTTTCTGCCCACCCACTGCACACCAGTGACCACCAGAAGACCCAGAACCACCAGAAGAGCCAGAGGTTCTGCATGTCACAGGGGACTCACTCCTGCAGCAGGCAGATCCATCCTCCTTACTCATCAGGACTCATGGGACCTTTTGCTTTTCCTCATCCTGCAAAGAGGACACTTGTAATTTTGGGCTGTGGCTACCAGCACAACTGTTGGACTCTACCAGAAGAAGTAGAACCTGCTCAGTATTCAGCTTGCATCTGGCACCACATAGAAGAGAACTCCACGTGGTCCTCCTGACCACAGCCAGGAGGATCTCCAGGGACATGTTTGGATCTGATGGCCAAGGTGGGCTGGTAGCCAGAGAAAGCTCAGCCTTGAAGCTTCAGAAACTGACAGGGATGGAAAGGGGACCCTTCCTCTTCTGGACAGTTATGGGATCCAAGGAGAGGACTGAGCAAGGTGTCCATTCATATATACCTTAACCAGGTTGAGAACATGAGTGGTTGCCTCTCTCCATAAACATCACCCCTCAGGTGGAGCTGCCTGGAACTCCCAAATCCCTTTTGAACATAAACTGTAATGTATGTTTTACTCTAAGTATTTCCAGACACCCTTCCAGAGGAAATAAAAAAAACAATAGCCTTCAGCTGAACACATTTCCTCTACCTCCAGCAAGCCCCTGGAGCACAGCCTCACCCCGCTGGAAACTGACTAAACACAAAGCAGGCAGAGCTTGCTCAGCTGCAAGGCCACCTTACCACCCTGGAGCAGGGAAAGGGAATTTTGGAATAAAAAAATTTGGTGTCATGGGACGGGGTAGGGGACAGAGAGCAGCTGAAACAGGGCAGAGGTGTTGAAGTGATGAAAAGCTGCATGGCTGGGTTACAGACACATCTCTGAGTGCTGGGGGCTAGTGCCAAAGCCTGATGGTCACCCTGGGGGGATCACCCTGCTCTCCCTCACAGGACAATTAGGAAATATTTAATGACTGATCTGTGCTGACATCGAGTGCCAACCCTGTCCCACTAGAGCCTGCAGCCCTTAGGGCAGGAGCAAGGACCAGCTCTGTCTGGTTCTCTAGGGATGTTGGGACAGCAGGAGGGAAAAAAGAGGGCAGGGAGGGTAAGACACAGGACTGTGCCCTCCCAGGAACCCTGCTTTAGGTTTTTTAGCTTTCATTCCCAGCTCAGAGCTTGCTTGCTTCCCAAGCTCTGCACCACACCAGGCTGGGGCTACTCAGTGCACCCATCTGGCCTGACCCCATCTCAAAGTGCTCCTCTGGTTCATCTTCAAAGCTGCAAAGAGAATAAGCACACACACACAAGTTCTGCTATTTGCTCTTACCTTCAGCCTCATACTCCTCACTGTCTTGTGTCTTCCAGTGCTGGGGAGAAAACAAAAGGTTCCTGAGTTATTACTATTGCAAGACATCACCCGTATGAAAGAGACTCCACAATGAGCATCACATGAGCTACAGGGCTGCAGCAACATTGCCAGGCTTTCATCTCCCCACTCCCCACGGGCTGGGGCTGGCAATCCACAGCTCTTTGATGCTGCCTGTTTCTGGCAAGCAAGGTGCTGTGGTGGGGATGAAGCACAGCTGCAGCAAAGGGCCCCTAAAGGCCCCTAAATGACCCAGGAGAGGAGGCAGATCAGGGTCTGGCAAGTTGGTGAGGAGGGAGGGATTTGCCCTCCAAGCAAGCCATGCTGCTTGTCTTAGGTGTATCAAGATAATGAGGAAGATGGAAGATCTGTGTCCAGTTCTGGAGCCCCCAGCATAAGAAAGACATGGATGTGTTGGAGTGAGTCCAGAGGAGACCCTGGAGCTGCTGGGAGGGCTGGAGCAGCTCTGCTCTGGAGCCAGGCTGAGAGAGTTGGGGGTGTTCAGCCTGGAGAAGAGAAGGCTGCAATGGGGAGACCTTAGAGCACCTTCCAGTGCCTGAAGGGGCTCCAGGAAAGCTGGGGAGGGACTTGGGACAAGGGACTTGATGGACTGAATGGAGAGGATGAAGGGGAATGTTTTTAAACTGAAAGAAGGGAGGTTAAGATGAGATATGAGCAAGAAATTGTTTGGTGCGAGGGTGCTGAGCCCCTGTCCCAGGTTGCCCAGAGAAGCTGTCTCAGGCCAGGTTGGATCAGCTCCATAGCATTGGGAGCAGGGCAGAAGGACATTGTTGAAAATGATTTCTCCATGTACTACATCTTGTCTTCTGTCTCCTGCCCTTGTACCAGCTGAGGGTTGTTCACTCATACAGGATGCTCAGCAGTATTAACTTCTGGTTTTGCAACAGCATGGGCAGATGTTACTTCTCCACCGTTACAAGTGGGTCCTTTGGCACACATGTGACTGATGGATTTGAAGTCAAAGTCACCCAGGACATAAAGAGGCTCTAAATCATCATATAAAAGTTCAATGCTTCTCATTCAGATTACAGCGAAAAGCCATTAATCTACAATGTTACCATGGAAACTAGATTAGGTCACTGGACTTTTTTTAGCTCTGCTGCTTGCTCCCCTCCTTTCAGCTGCTGGACCAGGCATATTGTCATAGCCCTCTGCTTTTGGGGACATCCACAGGAACTGAGGAGACCTTTGGATGGGCAGGGAGGGTCTCAACCTCTGCTTTCTCAGGCAGAAATCAGCCTGGTGGAGATAGGTCACAGATAAGGCTGGAACCTGTGGCTCTCCTGGGTAGTCTGAACATGTATTATAAATTATGATGTAATGTAAGATTGCACTAGAAAGCTGCAGATTTTGGTCCCAACAAGTGCACTTCAGCTGGCACTGTCATCAAGGTGTTAAGAGTGGCAGATTTCCACCTTGCCCAACAAACCATCAGGATGAGCACACAAAAAGCAGGAGCTGAGGCAACAGGTACCACCACCAAATTACCACCTGCAAAGACAGAAAGCAGCCTGTGTTCCCAAAAACGTGTGAGCCAACACCACCCCAGCCCCAAATAGATTGCCCAGGGAAGCTGTGGCTGCCCCATCCCTTGCAGTGTCTCAGCCCAGGTTGGATGGGGCTTGGAGCAACCTGGGCTGGTGGGAGGTGTCCCTGACCATGGCAGGGGGTGGCAATGGATTATTTTAAAGGTCCCTCCCATCTCAAACCAGTCTGGGAATATATGAAATGCAATGACTAACATGGTGCTGGGAGAAAGCATCTCTGGGCACTGCCACCACCCTGCAGCCACCCATCCTCGGGGTGTTGGGACCACCAAGGTGATGCTCAGGATAGAAGGGAGCCGGGGGGTGTGGGTGTGTGTCCATTGCTGTATCCAAATCCTTCTACATAAACACCACAGATGTTTTTATACAGAACCAGATGTAAACCATTTCTAGCACCAAACTCTCATTTGGTGTCACGGGACGGGGTAGGGGACAGAGAGCAGCTGAAACAGGGCAGAGGTGTTGAAAAGCTGCATGGCTGGGTTACAGACACATCTCTGAGTGCTGGGGGCAAGTGCCAAAGCCTGATGGTCACCCTGGGGGGATCACCCTGCTCTCCCTCACGGGACAATTAGGAAATGTTTAACGACTGATCCGTGCTGACATTGAGTGCCAACCCTGTCTCACTAGAGCCTGCCAGGCCTTGCCTCAGAACCCCCCAAAACCACAGCAATTCCACAAACACCAACAAGCTGAATATAGACGGGGAGGGAGCTCGGAACCCACTTCCACCACCCCTGAGGAGCTGCTGTGACTTCCCTTCCCTATTCCAGGAATTGCGGAGGGCTCGGGGGTCTCTTTTGTGTGGCAGGGACTCCGGGTCGGTCCCCAGCCGCTGGAGGACAAAGCAGGGCAGGAGGAGGGTCCGTGTCAGGCAGAGCATTGTTCCCCAGCCCCGGTGGTGGCACAGCTGGCCGGGGGTCACCCACGGCGGTGGGCTGGGGTCCCAGGAATGGGTCATTATGATTCTGCGGGCCGGGATGAGGAGCAGATGGCCGGGGTTTTCAATGCTCCTCACCCCGCCAGCTCGGGGGAGCATCTGCAGCCTGGGCCGCCGGCTCACCGTGGCCTCTCCTCATAATAAGGAGGGAGCAACCTCTTCCCCTCCCTTCTTTCTCCGCCATCTGCCTCAGCCAGACAGACCTTTGTTCTCCGCCAGCCCATATTGCTAATTAAAATGAGGCTGCGCCTGGCCTGCTCCGCACGTGGCAAGGTGAGCCCTGGCACCATGGCTGACAGGAGCTCTGCGGCCCTGCCCTGGCTGAGCAGCTGGAGAGGAGAGCACGGAAAGAATCTCCACAATCCCGGAAAGATGGAGAATCTCCACAACCTGCTTTGCAAACTGGGCCAGGGTCACGTTAGAAATGCACTCCTTTCCAGAGGAAACAAGCCCTGTCCCTCAGCTGTTATCTTGCAGATATTGGCTTTACAGAATCGGCATTTTGGTTGGAAAAGAGCTTTAAGATCATCAGGTCCAACCATTAAACTAACCCTGAGGAGTCCATCACTGCCCCATGTCCCTCAGCACCACATCTCCAGGGCTCTGAAACCCCTCCAGGGATGGGGATTCCACCCCTGCCCTGGGCAGCCTGGGCCAGGGCCTGACAACCTTTTCAGGAAAGACATTTTTCCTAATATCCTATCAATTTATAGGACTTTAGGAGCCTCACATTCACACATTAAGGACCTAAAGATGAAGAGTTTCAGCCTGAGCCTCCCAGAAGGTTTTGTTCTGGGAGGTCATACCATGCTGGTAACCACTCTATGCAACAGAAGCAAACACATCTCTGGGGATATCTGGGGAGCAAGGGGCTTTGGGAAGAACAAAGCTGGGACTTGACAGCAGTTTCTGCAACCCACAAGTAGTAGGGACCTTTCCCAGAGCACAGCCAACAGCTGGGGAAGAAGAGATGACAGATTTGAGATTTGGAAGTCCACATGTCCCTAAGACTGGCCACATCTGGGGGACCCCCACTGGCAATGGGCATGACCTCGTCATGCAAAGGGTTCTACCACCAGCTTGGGACCTCATGGACACCAAATCTGCTCCCCATCCTAACCTCACACCACCACCACTGCACTGATCATCCTCAGATGTAATACAAGGCAAAAAAGGGAACAACAGCAAGGTCACAGCATTTTCCAAACACACTTAGCCAGCTCATAGCTGCCATGGGCTCAAAAGCCCAAGAAGACCCATCAGCCATATCAAGAGTTCAGGACAAATAAATTAATCTGACAGCCAGGGCCAGAGGTGCCCATCTTCAACCACCAAAAACTTTCACACTACATTTCTAGATGCTCTCAAGGCTGCAGATCCATTAGCATCACATCTTTAAAGCTGCCAGAGCCACCCGTTTCTCATCGCTTGGTACCATCCATGGGGACAAACCCAGAAGGAACCTCAGGATTCCTGCAGCACCCTCTGCTCACAGCAGGGTCAACACTGAATTCAACCCCAGCTGCTCGTGCTTTTGTCCAGTGGCATCTGGAAAGCCAGCAGGGATGGAAGTGGTGGAGCACAGACCAACCCCTTCCAGCCTCTCCTCTCGTGTTTACAGAGATGAGGAGGGGAAGGAAGCCTCTCAGAGCCCGAGCCCTTTTAATTGGCATGGGCTGAAAGAAAGCACCAATTAAGCCACACTGTCCCAGTTCTCAGGCTGGCTGGGCTGGAGGCAGGCTTGGGGAGCACTGGCAGCAGTGTGCTTATAGTGCAGCAAGAGGAGAGAGGGCAAAGGCTGATGGCTGTGACAAGAAGTCAACGTGTCAGGAGTCTCCAACATTGCCCAGCATTTCAGCCCTGGCACCCCAGATGCCTTCAATCAACTGATTTCTCCACACCCTCAGAGAATCTTCTTTTAGAGACAAGATAGTGATGCTGATAAAGATGAAAAGTGGGGATTTCACAAATTTGTCCCATTTTTCCCTCATGCTGTGAGAACATTAACCATCCCACGTGTCCCAAAAGGTGAACCACTGCCAGGAGGCTGATGCAGCCCACAGGGAGCACACAGCATCCTTGTGTACCAGGTGAGTTAATTGCCTGACCTGGTTAACAGACTATCCTGTTACACCTCCTTGACAGCTAAAACAGGGGAGTAAGATTAGAGTGGCCTCTTCTATCGAGGGCATCACTTCCCTGGGGACCATGGGCAGATTAACCTTGATTTCAAGGTCAAGCTGCCCATGTGGTTCAGAATGAGCATCCCCATGGGGGTGAGGAAAGGCTACTCAGAACAGGATAAAGAAACTGGCTCCTTCAAGGTGGTTTATTATTTTTCTCCCCCTTATTTTAAAGCTCAGCTGTGTAGGAGCAACACTGGTAATGGGAAATTTCTCCCTTGCTTCCCCATGCAAGGTTGGGCATCCCCCCCATCTCTAGGAAAGCACGAGTGAAGCCAAGGGAGAGAGGAGGAGGGGAGGAAGCAGCAGCATTTTTCCTCCTCACTGGAAACCTTCCACCCCCTGCTCCTGAACAGGCAAGGCTGAATTGACAATATTTGGCAAACTGGGGCAGGCTGGAATGAGCCCAGCTCTGGGGAAATGCTGCTGTGGCCAAATGCTAAGGCATGCCACCAAACCCGACCCCTCTTCACTTTCTGCTTTTCTGTTCTGGAGAAGCAAGAGGAGCCTTCTAGGGTTGAAAGCATGAAGAGAGCCACTAATTCTGATCACAAAACCAGAGGGGGAAAAAAAAAGATTTAATTAGATTTTTAAGCAAGCAGATCATAGAATGTTCATGGCTGGAAAGGACCTTCAAGATCACCAAGTCCAACTGTCAGTCTCACACCACCTTAACCACTAAATCATCTCCTGAAGCACCACATCCACATGGTTTTTTAATACCTTCAGGGATGGTGACACCACCACCTGTAGTGGTGTAGCTCCTCCTTGGGCAACCTCTTCCAAATGTCTGGGCATGACCACGGGGCTCCCAAGAGCTGTGCATCACCAAATTTGCATTTAGGACATTGTGAAGACATCTGCCTGCTGCCAAGCTCTGCTGCTCACCACCTTTTTCCCATGTACCAGAGAAGCCCAAGGACACCCAAACCACCTTGGGATGGTGAAGGGATCAACTAAGATCAGGGGGGGGGAGGCTATGAGATTTTCAGGCTAATGAGATTTTTCAGGGGGAACAATGAGATTTTCAGCCCAGCTCTTTCTCACTGACCTCCTCACAGCTGCTGGAGGCAATGTGGGGGGGATGTGGCTCCTCACTCAGTGGCTCGATGACAGTCACCTCAGCAAAGTCCTCCACCTCCTCCTGGAACTCGGGCAGGGAGCGCCGGCCGTAGCGTTTGCCACCTTTGATGTACTTGGGCTGTGCTTCTGGGGAAGAATCTGCGGAAGTCAAGCAAAAAATGTGTCAAAAAGATTTTTTAAAATTTATTTTTCACACACACACACAGATCCACCTCCTGGGTCACAGCACCCAGTTGCCACCACCTTCACCCTGGGCACTCAGTAGTTGCTCCTTTTCACTCCCCTCACCCTGGCATTGGTGTGTCCCTCCCCCCCCCCCCCAAAAAAAAAAAAGAAAAAAAAATCCCAAACCAAACCAATGCTGTTGCAAAGTAGAATCAAGGCTCCAACTTCCTCACTCTTCCCCAATTCCAAGATCAAAATTGCTCCATTAACAGGATGGGGGGGAAAAAAACCCCAACCCTCTCAGCCTCAGATGGCAATGCAATTAGGTCTCTCTTTCTTGCTCTAATCTTCATTACCAGCCATGGGCAGGTTTAATTAGGGCCAGCATTGCTCTTAGGCAGCTCAAGTCTCCAGTTTACCCAGACACCAGGGTGAGCTTTCAGTGGATTTAAATCACAACTAGTTAAAAGTGTGAAAACAACTGAGGTGAGTGGGGAAAAAAAAAACCCAAAAACCAAATAAATAAAATTGGGCAATTTTTGGGACAAACATCTTCCCCCCACAGGGGCTGACAATGAGCAGCTGATCCGGGTGACAACAGGGCAGGTCCCAGCTTGTGCTGTGCAACTAATGCCAACTGCAGGATCTAAATAACCCTTTGGAGTCATCATCTAATTACAGGGGGCTCGGTGGCTCCACTCACATTCCCCAGTTCCAGCTTCCTGCAGCAGCCTCCTGCCTTTGGGGACTGAATTATCCCGGAGTACTCACGGGCTCGGGGATCAAAACAAAAAATAAATAAGGACGTTTTGGGGTTACTTCCAGCAAGAGTCACACGACAGCTGGAGCAGGGGGCAAATTAAACACAGGACCAAATTAACCAGGGATTCAATTAGGGAAAGGCTCTCTGCTGTGCTTTGTTTCAGTGTTTGTTAACCTTCCCATCAAGCCCCCACCCCAGGACTAGATCATCTTTATTTTCTGCCACTTGCAGCACACCGAGGCAGTGACAAGAGCAGCAGCTTTTAAAATTTTTATTTGCAGAGAGCTCTGGTGCCAAATAAATGCAAGAGTGCAATACTAATAAGGCAGAGGGAAGCTGTTCAATCATTGACAAACAGTACACAGCAAGCAGCGGGTCCCTAAACCCCCCTCCCCTGCCCAAACACCTCCTTGGATAATATTCCTTTAGATATGGAAGAAGGCTTCGAGCTTGTTAGAGGAAAAAATATTCTGCAACTTAGCTATGCAATGAATTATAAAATACACAGGACCAGGAGTCCTTTGATTCCTCCAGCCTCCAGCTCCGAGCCCTCCATATTGCAGCTCTAGGGAACAAACCCAGTGCCCGTGTTTGAACAAGGCCATTTTAACAAGATTTGCTGCAGCTGGGACTCACACATGAAAGTTGTGTGATGAAGTGCACCGATAGAAAAATCGCAATGAGACAGACTGATTAAGGAAGAGCCTGAGAACAAAAGCAAACCTTATCACTCCCATTAAAGCCTGCCCGGTGGTGAACAATCTCCATCCAGCAGCTCTCTCTCAAATGCTAATATTTGTGGCTACTCATTCACCCGTTTATTTTCTCCCCCCTGCCTCCCCCCACCCCTGCAGAATTTTTTATGGGTTTTTTTTTTTGTTTGTTTTTTTAGAAACGATTTTTCTTCCTCTAAGACAGCAACGCACCTCTGTGCCCATCTGTCTTTGGAAAGATGGGGGGGGGGGGGGAAGGGAAGAATCCATAATTTAGCAGTAATAAAGCTGTGGCTTAATTTCATTCTGGGTTTCCTAATGCTCAGAAGAATCCTGTTTCCATCCACCCCAACAGCATTTAACCACTGCTGTAGCTGGAAATCCAGCTGCCCATGCAACCACTGGTGCCTCCACACCCTGAAAGAGCTTTAACAGCACACAGGGAATGGGGACATCTTGAACTTCTGGGGTCCAAGCATTTGTGGGCTGGTTTCCTTCTCATTTCTTTGCTCTGAGCTCCTGCTTTGTTTTGCCCCTGCAGAGAAAACTTGTGAACATCCCCAGGAGGGAAAGGTGATCCCTCATGGTTTGAGAAGAACAGAACATTTAACTCCTGCCTTGCAAAACTCCAGCTTTGAAACACGCTGCACCCAAACCCAACCACTGAGGGGATCCTCTCCCCATCAGCAGCTTGGCCACCCTGACCTCCCCCTTCCAGAGCCAAGGTGCTTTTGTTGACACTGAGCTACAGATTTTCCCCTTGCACCTTCAAGCCTCTTGTTATGGGTCCGTGGCCACCACACCAACATAAGAGACCACATCCTCCAGCCCCATCCATCCCTGGGACCATCAACCTGTCCTCCTCCCAGCAAGCCCCCCACATCATCTCTGGCCATTTCCATACATGCAGTACCCTCTAAGTCCCTCCATCCTCCAAGATTTTCCAACCCAACCCCCCCAGCACGGCCACTGGTGCTCTCCATGCTCCCACCATCCCTGTCTTTAGGGAAAGCTGAGCACACATGCCAGCAAAAAGCAGCAGAGTGCAGAAAGTTCATCAAACAGTTTCTCATTTCCAGCCAAAAACTGATTGGGAAGGATGGAAAGAGCTGCTCAAGCCACATGTGCTGTCAAAGACACATCAGGAAACCGGAGGGAGATGTCAAAAATCAACACTTCCAACACGACAGATGCACACGAGATGGTCCTGGGTGTTATTTATCCCAAAATACATCCTGAATTTACACCAAGGTATCCCCCTGAAGCCAGCAGCAAAGCAAGGGGCTGCTCCTCAGAGATCCTCAATCTTGTGCAGCTCACAAACTGCCAAGAAAGATGCAGGGGGGGGAAGGGAAAAAGAAAATAGGTCGAAACCTCCCTGCTTCCTACAGCCCTGGGCGACATGTGGGCTTAGTAAAACACACACTGTGGAACTGGCACCTAATTAGACACTGGGGTCTTGTCCTCCCCCCCCCCTCCCCACCCCCCAAACTGTCCCTGGCCAGGGGCTGGGAGCAGGAGCTGCCAAGAGAGCCAGGCTCTTGCCTTCATACCCCACTGCCCCAGGGGAGCTTGTGCCCTCCCTCCCTCCCAAAAAACCCCTGAAAAAAAAAACCAAAAACAACCAAACCAACACAACCCTAAATCTGCATTTCAGAAGAGCCCCCAGCCCCCCTGATTTAAGCACTGCAGGCAGAAGCCATCACTCTCTTCCCAGCTCACTCCCCCTCCCCACATCCATCTCAGCAGTTGAACGTCTCCATGGTTGGGAGATTTACACTTGATTTTTCTGCCTTTCTGTGCTAGATAAGTGCCCAGCATCAAAGCCACCGAGCACAGACAAAAGGGGGTTTAGAGGAGGAAGACCCTCACCCACCCCCACCCCCTCAGCCTGGCATCTAGAGGTGAAATTAATTTCTTTGCTGCTTATGGTTTGGAAGGGAGGGATCCTTTTCACAGCAGCAGTCAGCACATCGCAGCTCGGATCTGCTCAATCCTAATCCCCTGGGACACCAGGTACTGCCTGAGCTCCTCCTTGTCCCTGCTTCACAACTCAGGCTCAGCAATTGAGGTGGAGAAGGGAAGCAGCAGGGTCATGGTGGCCCAAGACCAAGGTATTTTGGCCCAGAAACATTGCCTGTGCCTAAAGCTGTGGCTGCCCCATCCCTGGCAGTGTCTCAGCCCAGGTTGGATGGGGCTTGGAGCAAGCTGGGCTGGTGGGAGGTGTCCCTGACCATGGCAGGGGGTGGCACTGGATGGTTCTTAATGTCTTCCAACCCAAACCAGTCTGGGAGTCTGTAAATCACCCTTGTCCCCATGGTGGCACCAGTTCTATACCTGTCCCCACCCAGTTCTGCTCGCAGAACCCAAGCCCTACAGCCTTCCCTTGTCAGTGGGATTCCTGCTAGGGCATCATCTCCACCAGCTCCTCTTAGGGAGGACAAATTTGATTGTGTTCTGGGAAGAAAAAACAACCCAAGAGCCTCTCATGACCGCAGAGAGGATGGCGTCAAACTGCTCTTTAATTTGTCCTGGGTGTTCCTGTAATCCCATGCTCCGCCCTGGTAATCCCTCCCCATCCAGGCTTCCAAGGCTCAGAGCTGACTTTTTGTTTGCCATAATGGGGAGGAAAAAAGCCTGATTTTTCCCCCCCCAAACATCCACCTGATTTTTTTTTTTCTTTTCCCTCCCCTTTACATCTTATTGTCCTCAGACACCCCCTTATTGCTACAGGGATCCATGGGCAGCACCCAGCCCAGGTCCCATGGAGCTCCCAGCACCCATGGGTTCAGTCCCTGGTCCAAACACCTCTCCAAAGCACCAAACCCTGATAATTTGGGCTACAATTCACTCCCACACCCCAGCTTTGTCAGGCTCAAGGTGCTGCTGGGGGTGATGGGTCTCCCCAGCACTCACACTCCTCCACCTCTGCATGCAGGAGCCTTATTTCAAGACCCATTCCTGCTTTTCCTGGAATCTTCCCCATTTCTTTACCCACCACTTCC
Organism: Phaethornis superciliosus; assembly: GCA_023637945.1. NCBI lineage: Eukaryota > Metazoa > Chordata > Aves > Apodiformes > Trochilidae > Phaethornis > Phaethornis superciliosus. The sequence continues at coordinate 40,742,007 of JAJQWJ010000006.1, read as the reverse complement.
TGGCAGAGCTGGGGTTTGCCCAGCCAGCTGATGCTCTGGGGCTGTGTCCCCAAACCAATATCCTGGAGGGGACAGAGATGCTGACAGTGGCACTGGGAGCTCTGCCCACCCTGGTTTTCAGGGCTGCTTCCCAGGCAAAATGCCTGCCCATCCTGATAGGACCATCCTCCCTGACAGCCTTTAGAGCTTCTTTGCCAAGCAAAAAAATGAGTGTATTACCAGCTTCTCTCCCCCAGCCTGAGTGCCTCTCCCACCTGCTATTTCACACACACACACACACACAAAAAAAACCCCCAACCAAACAGGGAAACCCCCATCAGCTCCTTCTGCAGGAAGTGCTTTTGCATCCCATGACAGTTTTGGTTCCTCCTCCCCCTCCTGTGGGTCCTGTTGTGTCCCCAGGGGCTGCTCCATCACCCACAGGCTCCCTGTGCCAAGCTGGGCAGCACCCATGGGGACAGCAGCCCCCTGTCCCTTTGGCCAGGTAGCACCCACGGGCTGGGGGCTGCAGGGGAGCAGCTGGCTTGGAAGACTCGTGTCCCTCCCAAGGGACATTCCCATCTCTCATGTCACGGGGTGAAACCACAGCACCCAGGCACCCAGCCACTTCCTTGCAGAGCAAACTCTCCAAGATGCAGCAAACACCCTTAAAATCTTTTTTTTTTCTTGTTTTTTTTTAGGGTTTTTTTGGTTTGTTTTTTTTTTTAATCCCCCTAAATTAAATTTTCATTCAAATGATACGATTTAAAGCTCTTAATTTATTTTTTTTTCCTCCTGAGCCCGCAGCAGGCTGGAACACCAGCATTTCCCCACACTCACTGACAGTTTGACACCAACAGCACAAAGCTGCTTGTTCACCAAATCTTGAGTTTGATCTAAATTAAAAGCAGCAAAGACTTCAGCATTAACCGACCTGTCAGAACACATTAAAAATTAAATGCCTCCCAGGCCAGCCCTGTGCAGACTCCCTACCTGCCCCCCCGTGCCCTTCCATTACCTGCCCTGCCAAACCCAGCCAACAAACCTGTCCCCAAGGAGGACTCTCCAGCTGCATTTGCAATCCCCCCCCTTCAAATTTACCCCTTTTAGAGGATTTATTTATATTTAAATCAAGCTGGAGCTTCTCAGCCATATGATTCCCCAATAATCACAGAGTGCTGGATTAGTTCTGGTTCACCGGGGCTGCCTCCTGCTCTGTGCCAGCTCTTTTCCAAGAGGTTGGAAGGGATGGCAGGAGATCTGACACCCCCCCCATCATCCCAAGCACCTATGAGGCTCCCCCCTCACTCCCCAGCACCCACTGACCTGCATCAAGAAATTGCATGAAGGAATGCCAAGTGTAAGAGCTGTCACCCCCCATTTCCCCTGGAGCATTAAGGGCTTTGGAAACAAAGGGTGGGGCAAAATTAAAAAAAAAATAAAAAATTAAAAATTAAAATAAATCCATTGATTGCCTTCTCTTGTGGCTTTTGGAGGTGGTTTAAGAGGGAAAGTTGTTTTGCTGAGCAGGGTGGGATGCTCCAGCTGAGATGGATGGTCCAGGAGAAGAAACCTGCCTCTCCCTCCCCCCCCTTGCTAAGCTATTTTCTCCTTTGGGGATTTCACTCTCCCGCTGCTCCCAAGGCAGGATTAGGGATTTACATACAGGTGTGAGCCCTCAGCAACCCACTCCAGCTGGAGCTGGGGGGGGGCTCAGCCCTCAGCCTGGCCTCAAACCTCCCCAGTGCTCCCAGCATCACCAGCCCCTTCTGCACAGGGAGGAGGGGGGGGAACGTGACATAAAAGTTGTGACCTCTTTTTCCCTGCTGAGGGTCGAAAAAAGGCAATTTTTAATCAGAATCAGAATCCCAGAGTGGTTTGGGTTGTAAAGGACCTTAAAAATCTCCCAGTTCTAACCCATTAGAACCCACCTCCCATTAGACCACGTTGCTCCAAGCCCAATCCATAAGAAAGGAGGAAACAAAGAGAAAAAAAATTAAGGATAAAGGAGAAAATGAGACAACAAGGTCTTGCAGCACCTGCTGCTTTCACTGACCAGCCCCAACCTGCTTTGTCAGAGGACTCATCTTGTCCAGAAGCACCTCTGGAGCACATCTGGGAGAAAAAGTCCCCTTGGAATAACTTCCTACAGGCCCGAGCTCAGAGCCAGGAAACCATCAATAGACTCCACAAACCCAAAAATCAGTGTGAGCCAGGAGGGGAACCTCTGTCTCCAGCAGCCCAGCTCCAGCAGGAGCTCTTGCAGAGAGTTTCCCCTCCATACCCTTCACCCAAACCCAGCAGCATCCAACCAGCAGAGGTTTTTGGTGAGACTGCTGTCCCCTGAGACAGACCCCACTGGCTTAGCCTGGAGCAGTGCCTGCCCTGAGGCAGAGCTCCAACCCTCCTGGCCAGGCTGGGGACATCTGTGCCCAGGTGCCACCAGCTCAGGGCCTGGCTCCTGGCAAGCCCTGAAGCATTGGAAGGGAGGGCAAATGAAAAAAAAAAAAGCAGCAGGATGAAAGCAGCCATTTGGTTGCCTGCCCTGGAGCATCCACTGCAGCTGGAAAGCTCCTAAAGCATCCCTGGCCACCAGAAACCTTATGAGATGGAGAGAGCTCAGCCCATTTAGGAGCCATGGGATATCTTGAGCAGCTGAAGTGGTGTTAGCTGTCTACACACAGACATCACGTGCCTCCCTGGGCATTTAGATCATGGAAATGGGATATAAATATCTAATAGCTCAGAAAATGCTTTGGTTCAAGGCTCTGCAACAGATCTGAACTTTCCCTTTTCCTTAGGTCTAAGGATCCAAGCAGAAGAGTTTATCTCAGCAACTAAAAGCATTTTTGTCTTCTAAGATCCTCTGTGAGAGCCACCCAAACCTCCTTTGCCACGAGAATTCTCTCTCTTGAAAAACCTCTATGTTTTAGAGAATTTAACTGGTACCTGTTTCTTGGAAGTGCTCTTCATTTGAGAGGGTCCTGGATAAGATGAGGATAAGTGCTTCTTTAAATTGGTCAAAATGGACCTGCAGGGAAAAAAAAAAAAAAAAGGAAGACAGGAGGAAATCAACTGGTGCAGGTACTTAAATATCAGGCCAATAATCCTGCAGGAAGATGGGCAGCAACCCAAATCTCTCAGACTACCACTGAGCCCCTCAGCACAGGATGTGAATGAACCTCAGTTTGTTCAGTTTTGGGGCCTGGAGAAATGACAAGAAGCAACATGAAGACCCAGCCGGTGCCTTCATAAAAAAAGATGATTTTTATCACAGTGACCCAAGGCTACTGCTTTCAGGCATTAGTGAGGTTTTTCCATCAATGAACTTCACCAATAAATGCAGAGGAGCAGGGAGCATCTTGAGATGACCTGGCTCCTACTGTGAGACACCAACCCTGGCCAGCACTGAAATGCTCCACTAAACAAGCTTCAGAAAACATTTTCCAAAGTGGAGAGCAGCAAGATGCACCCTATCCAGGGAACCCTGCCCTGGCTCCTGCCTGCTGCAGCTCTGCAAAGCTTGGACTGGAAATACCAGGTCTGGAGCTCAGCTATGGGAAAAACAAAGAGGGATTGTTTGTTTGTTTGTTTTTTCCCCTCTCTTTTTCCCATCTGTGCCTTCCTGGAAAGTTTCCTGCCTCACCACCACCAACAGTTGTGAAGGGGCTGGAGCATCCTTTGCAGCCGTGCTGGGGAATGTCAGCAATGCCAGCCACAGGGGACAGAAACCCAGGGACAGCTGGGGAAGCTATTTGACATGGGTCAGTGGCAAGGCAGAGCTGGCTGATTTTTTTTTTTTTGGCTAAATAAGCCTAAAGAGAATTTTTAGCATTGAACAGGAGGCTTTATATATTTAAAGAACCCACGGGGGTGGCTCTTGCCAGCAGAGAGATGCAGTCAGAAGGGGTTTTAACACCTCTGAGGGAGGAACAAGCAGCAAAGTTCAGCTCTGAAGTTCACCAGCTTGGGTTTTGGGGGTCAAGCTAGCCAAAAGAAAAAAAAAAAAAAAAAAGCAAAGAAAAGGAGGGAGAGGAAAAAACAAAACAAAACAAAAAAAGGCAACATGGCCCTTAGAGAGCTGGGGACAACAGTGGAGCTGGGCAAGGGAGGAGGCTCAGCCCTAGGAAGAGCCCTGCTGGGCAGCTCAGGCTGTACAAATCACTGCTGTGGGTTTAAACACAGGTTTCCCGAGTAATTAAACAGTTAGAAACATGCTCGAGCAAAGAAACTTGTCAGAGATGCCTTCATCTGAATACTAATTGCTGCCATTCATTTCCAAGGGCTGGTGTACTTCAAAAGGACAGTTTACAGAGACATAGGAGAATTTGCCTGATTAAAAAAAACAAAACAAAACACAAAACCACAAACTTGACATTTAGATTAAATGAGGATGAATAAAAGATGAGGGTGTTCAAATAACAGGTCCATCCCCCCTGGGATCTTCTTGGGAAAGGAACAGTGACAACAGCCACAGGGACAGACAGAGCCCGTCCCTGGGACAAGTTGGGATGGGTCTGGCACAGCAGCCACAAGCTAAACTAAACTAAAAAAAAAAAAATTAAAAAAACACTTATGCATTGCTTGTGCAAACAGGGCAGAGTAAAAACACCCAGGGCAGGTGCAGGGAGCAGCCCTACAGCATCCCCAGCTCAGCCACGAGCATCACAACTTGCCTTTGCCCAGCAGGCATGAGGAAGAGGAGGGAGGGAGGAAGGGGAGGGGGGATTAAGGGGGGCTCAGCCCTCACCCTCACAGCTGCTCAAGGGACAGATGGCTGAGAGGCCACTGAGCAATTTTACCATGACCACCACATCCAAAGGAGCTCATGGAAGATGAGGCTGTGGGACAGGGGGTGGGCATTCCTCCACCTCCACCCCCTCCCTGTCCCCAGCCAGATGAAAATGCAAATGGGCAGCACAGAGAGGGGACACTGGGGTCCCAAAAGGCCTTCTGAGTGGCTGCACCCAATGCAGCTCCCCATCTGGGAGAAGAGGGATGTTTTTCCTGAGGAAAACCTCTGGGTCCATCCTCACACCAGGTAAGCAGGAGGAACAGCATCTGTCTGCTGGGGATGTTTGACCTTGGATGCTGCACGTCTGTACACAAGAGAAAGGCAGCTGCTAAAACCCCAGCAGTGCTCAAGGAGCAGGGACAGCAGAGGCACAGATGCTGTGATGTCTCCTCCCTTAAAGCAAGGAAGCCTTTCCTACTTCTCCCCAGCAACCCCTCACTATCTCCATCCACCTCACCCAGGGTGCAGGCAGGAGGGATGTGCTCCCCCAGGAGACAGGGAGCAGGCAATGCCCACATCACCTCACATAGCATCACAGAATCCCAGACTGGTTTGGGTTAGGAGGGACCTTAGAGCTCCTCCATTGCCACCCCCTGCCATGGTCAGGGACACCTCCCACCAGCCCAGGTTGCTCCAAGCCCCATCCAACCTGGGCTGAGACACTGCCAGGGATGGGGCAGCCACAGCTTCTCTGGGAAACCTGGCACAGGGGCTCAGCACCCTCACAACAAGGAGTTTCATCCTAATGTTCAACCTAATTCTCCCCTCTTGCAGCTGGAAACCCTTCCCCCTGATCCCATCCCTCCATCCCTTGTCCCAAGTCCCTCCCCAGCTTTCCTGGAGCCCCTTCAGGCACTGGAAGGTGCTCTGAGACCTTTCCAGGGTTGGAAGTGAAGCAATAACCTTTCCTTTTAGCTTCGAGAATAATCCCAGCTAAAGTATGGGCCTGGGCAGCCCCAGGGAGGAGAGGACTGACTGCAGCAGAGTGGCACAAAGCCCTCTCCACTTCTGGCAAGCAGCCTCACACACTCAAGAGAACCCAGGAAGTTTCCAAAATGCAGGGCAGGAAGCACAGAGCAGCAAAACGGTGTCTGAGTATTTAAAGGTTAACTCTCTTCTCAACATGCTTAATGTGAATTTGGGGGATTTTGGAAGCACCACCTTGTGCAGGGCTCTGCAGAGAGGAGAATTTTCCCCAGGACAAGCAAAATCAGAGGCAAACAAGAGCCACAAGCACACGGCCAGAGCAAGCCCAGCCCAGCTTCCCCATGACCACCAGGGACCAACCCAGCTGCTGAGCAACCCCAGCCCCTCTGAGAAATCTGGATGTCTGCTTAAAAACAAGTTTCCTATGAAGCCCTGACTTATTTGCACTAGAAAGAAAAGGTTCATGTGCCAAGACACCTGCTGCATCTCACTGCTTGCCCCTGCCATGCAAAGCAGCAGTCTGCAACCCTGCTCTCTCTGGTCCAAGCCAGCACCACCAGCATCTCCTCCCAGTTCCCTCTCCTTGATCTCTGAGCAGGGACCTTTTCCCAGAGCCCCCTCCCTGCTCACAAACTCCATCCAGCAGCATCCAGAAGGTTGCAGAGGGAAGAATCACAGAATCCTCATGGTTGGAAAGGAGCATCAAGATCATTGAGTCCAACCATCAGTCCTACACCACCTTAACCACTAAAACATCTCCCAAAATGCCACATCTGCCCCGTGCCAGGAGGGGAGGACACAGGAACAGGGCAACCTTGCAACCAAGTCTCCTGCCTGGCATGTGAGAAGCCACTAGGCATTAAGGGGAGCAGCATCCCGGGGAGAGGATATTTACACCAGGTAACCAGCCAAAGCCCCAAAGGGAGCTGCTGGGTGAAACCCCACACCCTGGTGTCCTTGTTTCAGGACTGCTGATGCACCAGCACAGGGTGAAACCTGAACTCCCCAGCCCTGCTCCAGGACAGCAGCCAAGGACAGTCCTCAGGCAGGGGCTGGAGATGCACAACTCATCCCCATCCCTGCAAAAGATACAACCCCAGCCCCCATCACCGCCCACAAGGTCTCTGAGATGGTAAATTAAACAGCCCCAGGGAGGCCATGCCTGCAACCATCCTCTTGGTCCCACAGCCAAGGAGGACCAAGGAAAACCATTCCCAAGGAATCCACTGCCCCAGGTTTCCCAGAGAAGCTGTGGCTGCCCCATCCCTGGCAGTGTCTCAGCCCAGGTTGGATGGGGCTTGGAGCAACCTGGGCTGGTGGGAGGTGTCCCTGACCATGGCAGGGGGTGGCAATGGAGGAGCTTTGAGGTCCCTCCCAACCCAAACCAGTCTGATTCTCCAGTTCTATAAATCCCTGGCACTTCATCACCTCCACATGCCCATTAATCCCCCAAACATCTCCCAGAGCATGGGGAGGGAATGCAGCCTGTGCAGCTCAGCTCCTGCTCCATCCCAGCATCCCCATCAATCCCCATCCATCCCCGGAGCAAAGCTCTGCACAAAAGCCAGCACGTGGCTCTGCCTTTCAGCAGACAAAACCATTCCCCCCCCTCCTCTCCTCCTCCTCCTTGCCCTCCCATAAAACCATCTCCTGGAAGTGTGGGCAAACAAAAGCTGCTCCCACCACCCAGAGGGACCATCTGCAGCAAGGAGGCAGCAGGGCAGGTGCAAGGAGCCTGTGCTGGGGGAGCAAAGTGTTTGCTGCCACTCTCCTGCCACGTTCCTCAGGAAACCCAGAGGATTTGGAAGCTGTTACATCAGGCTCACACTCAGACACAGCCCACGGAGGCTGCTGAGGAGCAGAAATGGGGGAGACAGCAAGGAGACAAAGGTTGTTCTGAAGGATGGAGCTGCAGGTTGGGAGTGAGAAGTGACCATAAAAAGGGTTTGGGGAAAAATGGCCCAAATAAATAAAAATGGTCTGAGTAAATAGAAATGCTCCAAAGAGATTAAAAAGGTTATGAATAAAAATGCCCCGAATAAATAAAATTGCTCCAAAAAAAAGGTCAAAATAAATATAGGTGGTCCAAATAAATAAGTGGTCCACATAAAATGGTCCAAAAAAAAATGCACTGAAGAAAAATGCCCCGAATAAATAAAATTACTCAAAAAAAGAAAAGTCCAAATAAATATGTGATCCAAAAAAAAAAAAAAAAAAAAAAAAAAAAAAAAAAATTGCTCCAAATAAATAAAAATGCTCCAAAAAAAGAATGGTCCAAATAAATAAAAATGGTACAAATAAAATGGTCCAAAATAATGCCCCAAATAAAAATAATGCTTCAAAAAAAGAATGCTCCAAATAAATAAAAACGCCCTTGAGGATGCCTGGCAGGGATGGAGCTCCTGACTGACCCAGCGCTGGGGATTCTTTAGCAGAAGCCACTGAGCTGAGCATTTTTTGTCCTGAATTTTGCTTTTCAGCCCCTGTGAGGAAGCCCCAGGGATGAACTCTGCTGCTCCAGCCCTGCCCAGCAGTGCCCACCATGGCTTGGGTCCTGCTCCTCCTTTCCCACCAGCATCCCAGTGGTGGATGCTGGAGATGGCCAGGCAGTGCTCAAATACCACACTGCAGCTCCAAAGGTCAGGAAAAGAAAGTCAGAAACATCCATCTGGATCTGCTGGAGGAGCTACGGCCCTCAGGGGAGGTGAGGAAGAGGTTTTGTTTGTTAAAGGAACGATTTGGTTACAGGCAAGCTGCAGTTGGGTGGGAAATTGGAGTGGGGTTGGCTGCTTAGCTCATGGCTCTGGAGGTCCCTGCCTGCTCAGCTCTGCTCTGCTCAGCAGTGATGGGAGCTGGGGGTGATGGGGAGGGAAGGATCTGATGCAACCTGAGCAGGGGGGCAAGGAGGGAAGGCAGGAGCAGAAGGACATCCGGGCTGAACACAAAGGTCCCCTGGGATTTAACTCTCAAAGGGTCCAACCACCACTGAGAAATGGCTTTGGGAAGCATGGGGTGTGCTCACCAACCCCAGAGCTCTGCTCCAGAGCCTGGTGGGACACGGCAGAAGAAAGGAGCCATTTGTCCCCAAACCCCATGTCCTAGGTGGGTATGTGCTACCCTCAGCCAATATCTGCACCAGGTAAGGTGGACAAAGGTGGCTCTGCTGCTGCTGGGCAATTGTCCCCACCTCAGAGGAATGTGCATGACTGCACATCAGCTTAACTACAGCTTCAGCCATGGTTAATCTCAGACCCCAGCATGGCTCTAGGTCCCCATTACTCCCCAAGCACTGGTGGGCTGGTCCAAGGAGATGTCCCAGGCCAGCAGCAGCAGTGACTGATGCTACATGAGCCAGAGCAAGGACAGGAGGAGCCTGGCACCTGGTGTGACCTTGGACATTGGGAAAACATGTCCCTGGGTCTATGCAACACCAAACTCAGCATGGAGTGGTGGTTTCTGTGAGCTTCAGACTGCCTCCAGTGAGAGGAGAGCCCAGCAAGCAGTTGCCTTCCCTGCTGCTGCTCTCAGAGGCCACCCCAGAGGAACAGAGTTTGCAGGTCCTGCAGCCCCAGAGCCTCAGGGGTGCTGGAGATTCACAAATATGAAAATGCTGGGAGGGCTGGAGCAGCTCTGCTCTGGAGCCAGGCTGAGAGAGTTGGGGGTGTTCAGCCTGGAGAAGAGAAGGCTGCAATGGGGAGACCTTAGAGCACCTTCCAGTGCCTGAAGGGGCTCCAGGAAAGCTGGGGAGGGACTTGGGACAAGGGATGGAGGGATGGGATCAGGGGGAAGGGTTCTCATTGAGATGGAGAGGAGATGGGAGGAAGAAATTGTTTGTTGTGAGGGTGCTGAGCCCCTGTGCCAGGTTTCCCAGAGAAGCTGTGGCTGCCCCATCCCTGGCAGTGTCTCAGCCCAGGTTGGATGGGGCTTGGAGCAACCTGGGCTGGTGGAAGGTGTCCCTGACCATGGCAGGGGGTGGCAATGGAGGAGCTTTAAGGTCCCTTCCAACCCAAACCAGTCTGGGATTCTATGAAAACAGACATTCAGCTTCTTTCCATCACCTTCCCACACACCCAGGAGCATCTGCCCATGGCCCGCACCCCCCCAACATCTCCCACCATTGCCCCAGCCTTACCCTGCCTAGGAGGTTGCCTTGGAGCAGGGTTTGCTGGAGTGCTGGGGCCATCTCCTCCAGGTGCAGCATGTGGCAGAGGTCAGTGAGTTCCTCCTGCCCCAGGGACCCCGTGCCCGTGGTGTCAAAGCTGTCAAAGAGCTCCTTGAGGCGCGCTTCATACTGGTCCTGCTCAGCTTCATCCATCCCATAGCCTGCCACGAAAACCTGGGAGGGGGACAGGGCTGGTGAGCATCAACTGGCACAGCATGACATGCAAAGGGGACAACCCCAAGGGTTAGAGTTGGGACAGCCCACCAGCTCTTGGCTGGGTGGTTTTATTCGCCTGAAGTGAAGCTGGTGCTCCACTGCTCCTCCAGCATCCTCCAGCCCTCTGTGTGAAGTCAGAAGTTGCACAGCAAAAACACCAAGGTGGAAGAAAAAAAGCCTCTGGAGCCAAATCCTCAGAGTGGGGACAGCCTGGGTGACCAGGGCAGCCCCAGGTGGCATGTCCCTACCTGTCACCTCACCCTGTCTCCACCAATGTCTCATTCAGCTGAGCTGGAGCAGCTCAGGTGCCTCAGGGGAAAATCATTCCCTTGAGCTGGGCTGGTTCCCAGGTGTTGCAGGTGATGCTTTGCAGCCTTAACCAGAAGATAAGCACCCATCCCAGCAGCACCAGCTCATGGGTGGCAGGGAGCAAAGTCCTACCTACCCTCTCCATGGTCCTACCTACAATGGTGAGGGCAGAAGAAGGTCCCAACCAATGCCTCTCCCCTCACCCTGAACACTTCAGGCACAGTGCACACTCCTCTCCAGGGACACAACACCCATCCCTGTGCCAACCATGCTCCTTTTCACCCCAGCCTGGGTGCAGGGAGCCCCAAAATGCCATCAGCATCTCTGCTACCCTCCACCACCCTGGCACAAAGCTCGCCTTGAGACTCTTCAGGTCAAAGCCTGTCTGAAGGGTTTTTGGGAGGGGACACCCCTGGGGTGGCAGCAAACCCAACCCTGGAGCAGAGCTGACCTGAGCATGGAGAGAGCTGAAACACAGCTGGTTCTGCACCAGCAACCAAAGCCCATGTGGGTTCCCCACCACTTGCCCAAGGGCTTCATCCTCCCCCCTCCAAACCAATGCTTCCACCCCATCACCACCCAGAGCATCACAGCCCCCAGAACCATTTTGGGAGGGAAATTCCCTGTCCAAAAGGAAGAATTGGGCTGGAATCTATTTCCCCAGCTTGGCCACTGGGATTTTCCACAGCTCAGGACAGCAGAAACCACAAAGTGACACAGCCTTGGGGTGCATGGCCACCCCAGGGGACACGATGGGCACTGCAGCTGTCACCACCAGGGCCCACCACAATGGGCACTGCAGGGATCTGGGACCCCAAAAGACACAACCCCAGGATGCTTGGCCAGCCTCAGACCACCACCCAAACTCCAACCAGGTCTCCAGGTGAATTTGGCTTTGCCCACACCCCTGGAGGTTGTCTCAGCCAATTTCCCAAAGGATGTTCCTACCCAAACACCCTCAGTATCCATGGTCAGCAGCCACCTCCCTCCTTGGCACTGCAGGGTTCCTGGGGCCACCTGTGTCAGCAGCAACACTCAAGGACATCCCAGAACAAGCAGAGCTGCCCCAGCAGGGATGTGCAGCCCCATTTCACCCCCCTTCCCCACCACCACAGCCTTGAGGATCCCTCTGATTTTCCAAGATCATTGTGAGCCCTCCCAGCAGCTGACCCAAGCACCCCATGGCAGAGGGGCACTGGGAAAAGCCCCGTCCCACCAGTGGGGCTGGACAACTGGGAAATCTCCAGGGCAGCCACCACAGCAGCCACATCCTTGATTCTGCTGGATGCAGGAGCAGAAGCCAATGCAGAGCAGCACCAAGGGGTGTGGGGCTGATGCCAAACATCACACAGGGTCCAGAGGACAGAAATAGCCCAGCCTGGCTGTGTCCTTCCTCCTGCATGACCTGGGCAAGAAAAGCAGCATGGCCAGACCTCAGAGAGAGCAGCCACAACCCCTCCCCATCCCCACAGCACTCTACCCTTGGTGTTTCAACACACATCCCCCCCCAGAGGCTTCTCAAGATGCTTCAGCAAAGCACCCAAGTGCTGCAGGGAGGAGTGAGGGTGCAGACACATTTGCATTCAACCCTGGGTGCAGAGGAGGAGGCAGCACCCAAGAACTCAGGTGCCCCCAAAGCAGAAGGAAGGCAGCAAACTAGTTGCCTGGTCCTGACACCACCAGCCCTATATCCCACCTGCACCCATGGTCCAGCACCCACAGGGCTTCAATACCAGCAAGTATCAGATTTGGTAGAGCCCACCCTGCATCCCATTCACCCCAAATTTCACAGCCAAGCCTGCAGCAAAGGTGATTCCAACCCATGGAGCTCCCCAGGCATTTCTGAACCTCTTCTCTTCAGGGTCAGCCACCTCTTGCCCCAACCCCTTCATCCCCCTAAGACCTCTCCAGCACTCGACCCCACTCCCACACTACCAGAACCAGTTTGCCAAGTTAGGGTAGAGAGCTAAATGCCACTTCCCAACATGTCCCCAGGCACCTAGAATACCGGGGTCTCCCTCTCTTGGTGCCACATCAGCCCCAAGAACTTCCCCTGGATGAGCCCAGAAGACATTGGGGAGCCCATAAAACCAGCAAGGAAAATACGATGCCCAAAGGAGAGGAGCATCAGGTGCACCATCCCTGCCTGGGGACAGCCCTGCCCTACAGCCTGGGTGACTTTTTGTCGAGGACAGAGTGGCCCTGCCAGTCTCACATGTCCCCAAAGAGCCGAGGGACAGCCAGAGCTCACCCAACTCCTCACCAGCATCCTCTGCACAGCTCGGGGCAGGAGGGGGGGGGGTTTGTTGCTTTGTAGCATAAAAAGCATCCGAAATAAAAGGAAAAAAAGGGGCAATCCCACCACTCCTGCCCTACCTGGAGTCAGTCAGGGCCGGGGAGCTGGTGGCAGCCAGGAGATCCCCCAGACATCCTGCACAACCTCCATCTTAGGAAGCCAGCGCCGGCTGCACAAGGTGACCCAAGATGCCTACTCCCAGCTGAATTATTCAGCAGTGCATCCAGAGGAAGGGAGGGGGGGAGGGGAGAAAAAAAAAAAAAAAAAAGAAAAAGAAAAAGAAACCTACCCAAGCTTCCTACCTGATGAGCTGCCTCGGTGGCATCACCCGGCAGTCAGAATAATGAGGTCAGGGGCATCAGAGCCCTGGGCCTGCCCAGCACCCCCTCCCTGGTGGGGATGGGAGAGTGGCAGGAGAGAAAGGGGGAAGAGGGGAGGTGGAGGGAAGAGAAGAGGCACACAAAGCTTGAATTAAACCCCAGCCTTTCATCTCCCCCTCCAGATGGGACAGCAGCTGAGATGCAGGGGGGGGGCAGCCTGGATAATAGGGGGGTGGGCGGCAGCTGAGGCGGGGGCTCCCCGGTCCCCTGTGAGGAGGAGGAGGAGGAGGGAAGGGGCTGTTCCCTGCAGAGGGCATCACTTTGTTCAGATTTATAGCTGCCCCTTCTGCACCAAGTGCTCCCCAAATGACCAGCTTGAAAGGAGCAGGTTTAGAAGAAGCACTTGGACTCATAATCACCTTCTTCATTTCCCTCCAACAAGAGTGGGGAAGCAAAGTGCTCAAGGAGATGATGAGAAGAGGAAGTTTTCACTGGCTTTTCTTTCCTGCCTTTAAATCCACCCCCTCCTGAGAGCCAGATAACCTTCATGGAGCACAATGTAGGGGCCTGATAGGACTCAATTCTCAGCTAAATTTAACTCCAACAATATAGGCTTAAATGGTAATTACTGCTTGGCATATTAAGTGCCTGGAATCAATATCAACCTCTAAGCTTGAGCCTCAAACTAATGAAGACACAGATGACCTGGTCCATCAACAGCACCATCAAGTAAAAACACCATGACAATTAACACAAAACCTTTTTTTTTTTTTTTTTTTTGGTAGTGCAAAAGAGCATTGATGCAAACATCAGGTTTACTGCTGCACCGTGGCACAACGTGAAGGTTTCAGGGATGCTCTTGCCCGTGGGCTGCCTCACCAACCACCCATCTCCAGGTCTTGGGGCTACCTGGCCTCCCACCTCACCAGCCCTCCCCAGAGGGCACCTCCAGCAAGTCCTCTGCTGCAAGGGACAGCAAGGCAAAGGCTGCTTTTACTGCTCCTCTTGATTGACCTGGCAATTAGCACCTAGCAGAGGGGCGTGGAGTTGCCACCTCCATCCAAAACATGAGCACCTGCACCCTGACATAACCACTGAGTAGCACCCACCCAGCACTGACCAGCAAGGGTGGTGGGCAGGTTAAAAGCAACTTGTCCTTGTGTGGGGGACAACTGGTACTATGCAAACCCATCTGGCAAAAACCCACCAGGATCCAAGTTTTTTACGGCAGGGTTTATGATGAGATGCCCAGAGGCCACCAAAACCAGCCCCATGAGCTCCTCTTGCTGGAAAGCCTGAGCTGGAGTTTTCTCATCCAACTCATTATCTCCTTCCCCTAATGAACCATCTCATCCATCACAGCTGTGGCTAAGTCACCGTATTCACTGTGGACACCCTCAACCCCCCAACATTGCTGTTGCCTATATCAGGGCAATTTCTGAGCTCAACCCACCCCATAACCCCCCCCAACCCCTCCTGGGGAGCAGCCTCTCCACAAAGTGTCATGTCAAGACACCAAAGTGGGGGGAAAAGCCCAAAAAGACAATGAAGCACCCAAATATCAGTAAATCACTTGACAGCACGCCCGGATCTTCAAGGGTCACCCCCAAAGGCAGCTTTACAGCTGGCGGTTCCTCCTCCCCATTGAGCAGAGTCATAATTTTTGCAGCCCTGTGCTGGCTGTTTTGCACCTCAATGTGCTCCCTCAAACCACGGCCAAACCCTCCAAAAGTTGGCAGGAAAAACAACAAAATAAAACAGACACACACACCAAAAAAAAAAAAAAAAAAGGGATCCTGTTAACCAAGCTCCACTCCAGCTCAGCAAAGCAGTATTAAAGCACAATAAATTTATGTAAAGAGCTTCAAAAGCCGAGCAGGGTTTTGAATATTCACAGCACCCTCCCTCCCTCCCCCCCCCACTCCCGGTATTTGCATCGTAATGGGGTCTTTCAATAAGCATCCTTCCCCTCAATAAAGAAAAAACAAAGCGCCCATCTGGTTTTTATTTTGCAAACCGGGGCTGGAGTTGCAAGGAGAGAACTCGGGGAGCCCCCGAGTGTGCTAAAGCCCAAGGTAGAGGCACAAAGCTGATTATTTCAGAAGTAAACAAAGCGGGAAATGAGGGATGCAGTAATTCCCGTGGAGCTCAGCCCTGCCTGGGCTCCCATAAAGGCGGCTTGGGCTGACCCAGGGGGATAACACTGCCCCTCATCCTCATCCTCATCCTGGGGAGCAAAGGAGGAAGATGGGCAGGATAAAGCCCATCCAAACTGACACCCACTTAAGCCCAGCTCCGATGCTTGACCCTGCCGGGCTGCAAATTAAGGGTTGGACATGATGATCTCTGAGGTCCCTTCCAACCCAGACAATTCTACGATTCTATGAAATTTGGGTTTTCTTGGCTTCAGGCTCCTCTTTCCCCGGATCCAGCAGAGGTGAGGGGCCCAGGCTGTGCCACCAGCTGCCGTCTGCCGCCTTGGTGACAGCCAAAGCTTCACCAATGACAAAACAACTGCTGTTCTTAGCTCCTCCAGCCACAGCTCGCTGCTTCCTCAGCTCCGCTCGGGCAGGGATGCTCCACCACCCGCTCCCCCCCAAGAGTTTTGGGGGACGGGGATGCGGGCAGCAAGAAGGCGAGCAGCACCCACTCCTACTTCCCCCCTGCTGAACCAGTGCCACCAGCGCCAAGGTCACAGCTGGGGACCACGGTGGCTTTTGAGAGGGTGCCTCCCCACCCCCACCCCAAGACCCCTCCGCGCCCACCCACCCCTCAAACACCTCCAATCCCGCACCCTAAGAGGCATTCCCCCCCCCCCCCTCCAAAACACACCTTTCCCACGACACCCCCCCAGGATCCCCTCCCATTCCCCACGCACCCACCTGGCTCCCCGCGCCCCTTCCCCGCCGCCCCCGGCCCGCACACGCGGCTCAACCGCACCGGGAAGGGGCGGGCTGGACCCCGGCACCGCCCGCGGAGGAGGGACCGGAGGCAGCCAGGCCTCCCCCCTCCCTTCCTTAATCCCCCGGGAACACCCTCCCTTCCCCCCCTTAACCCATCCCCGTACCCCGGTTCCCCCTCCCGGGCTCACCCGGCGCTGCTGCCGGTGCCTCCGGGGGCTGCGGAGCGGTGCGGGGCGGTGCGGGGCGGTGCGAAGCGGTGCGGGGCGGGGGGAGGTGCTGCGTTCAAATGCCGCCGCGTTTATTGGGCTGCGGGGCGGGGGCGGCTCCGGGGGGAAGTGGGGGGTGGTCCCAGGGCGGGGACAACCGGCGGCCTTTGTGCGACAGGGCCCCGCTGGCACTACCCGGGACCGCCCCCCCCCCCTCCTCCTCCTCCTCCTCCTCCTCCTCCTCCTCCTCCTCCTCCTCCTCCTCCTCCTCCTCCTCCTCCTCCTCCTCCTCCTCCTCCTCCTCCTCCTCCCTCCCCTTCCCCCCCAGACATCGGGGAAGGGATGCGGGGGCTGCTCCGGGGTGTCCCGCACCCTTAGTGACACCACTGTGGGCCTCACTGTCCTGCGCCCCTGGTTGGTGTCACCTCTGTTCTCACCACCTGGCACCCCAAGGTGGCATCACCCCAGCTCCCCTCTGTCCTGTCCCCGTTGGGTGGCATCACCTCGGTTGTCACCACTTCGTACCCTTGGGGTGGCATCACCCCAGCTCCCTGCCCTCCTGTGTCCCCAGATGACATCATTCTTGTGTCCCCAGATGACATCATTCTTGTGTCCCCAGATGACATCATTCTTGTTTCCATCCACTCACAACCCCAGGTGACACCACCCCAGCTCCCCGCTGTCCTGTCCCCAGGGTGGCACTACTCAGTTCCCACCACCCTGCACCCATGGGTGACATCACACGGGCTCCCTGCTTTCCTGTCCCCCCAGGTGGCATCACCTTGGCTTCCATCACCCTACCCCCCCAGGTGGCATCACCCAGGACCCCTCCTGTCCCCTGGGTGCCATCACCTCGGTTCTCCCCATCCTGCCCTCTAGGGTGGCATCATCCCAGCTCCCCATTGTCCTTCACCCCGGCTCCCCACTGTCCTGCACCCCTGGGGACACGGACCTGCAGCACCTCATTGTCCCCAAAAACAATGGCACGTCACCTGGGCTGCCCCGGGCCTGAAGGTCACAGCGCCATGTCACCCCCCTGCCCCTGGGGACATGCCACCCCACCTCCCTCCCATCCCAGGGGGTCTGAGGCTGGCATCCCCCAGGTCTCCTGGTGTCACCATGATGCAGGGGTTAGGGTGCACATTGTCCCCCACGGGTGGCACCCAGCCCCTCCCCTCACCCCAGCACCCGTGGTGGCACAACTGGGGACACTGGGGGGGTTGTGTGGTGCTGACACAGCGACCAGGGGCACCAGCAAAACCCAAACCCTCACTTAAACCTCGTCAGCCCTCATCAGAGGCTGGAGCAGGGAGCTGGCAGGCCCCGAGGCTTGTGGCTTCTCTGCTGGCTAATAAGGGGTTCAGCTCACACTGCAATCTGCTTTCCCACGACTGCATTTTGCTGCTTTTTGCCAGAAAGCTGGGACATAACTTTTGTGTCTTCTCCCCCTCCCCCCCACCCCCTTCTTTTTAAAGAATGTTTAAGGTGGAAGCTGTGAAACTGCTCTGCACTTTCAGAAATAATTATGGGGAGGAGTGAGGGAGACACAGAAGGCTCAGAGCCTGACATGGGGACACACAGCAGGTTGGGGGGGGTCTCCTTTTGACAGGAAACCCCAGGAGATGCACGAGCTGGTTGGCCAAGCAGTGCCACCACCTGTGACAGGGCCACCCGTGACACCACACGGGAGCTAAAAAGCATCATTTAATATTTAGCCCGCTCGGCTGCCCCGGTGCCAGCACTGGGGACAAGGGACAGCAGTGAGCAAAGTCCTGTCCAGGGAGAGGGCCGTGTCCCCACACCATGGGGACAAGGAAAGGTGACTTTAAATAGAAGGGGTCTTTGCTGGACAGATGTTAGCAGCCACAGCTTTGTGCTTTTTTTTTTTTTTTTTTAACATTTGCCATTTTTCTCTGACTCTTTTCTTCTGCCCTGACACTTGCTGAGAATTTTTCCTTTCTTTCTCTTTCCCTCTTTCCTCATTTGCCTTTTTCAACACCTCCCCCCCGGTTCAAACACTTTGTCACCACCTATTATCCCCAAGTTGAAACCATCTGCCGCTTGGTTTTGTTGCGAGCCCGGCGAGTGCCAGGACCTTTATCCCCCCTCCTCCTCCTCCTCCTCCTCCAGAGTCCCGGTGCCTCACTAATCCAACCCCAAAATTGTCCCTGTCACCTAACAAAGCCACAGGCACGGTGTCCCCGTGTCCCCAGCCCCCCAGCTGGGCTGTTATCTCCACGGTGCGAATTCCTGACTCATTTTTGGGATTCGTTGTCAGCAAAAGGCACCCTAATTTAAATTTTTTTTTTTTTTTTTTTTTGCCTTTGTTTTTCCCCCCACCGGAGGAAAGCGTTGTTTTAGGGCCCCCGGAGATCTAAGGTGCCAGAGACGGACCCCCCCAGCCTATTTTTCTATTTTTGGAGCTCCGTTTCCAGCAAGCAGCTGCAGTTTGGGGATGACATCTCCATGGAGCTCCTTCCGGGAGGAAACCTCCACTCACCCACGCTGTCACGTGTGAGAAACGCCACCAAAAACTATGAAAAAAGGAAAAAAAAAACAAAAAACAACCAAATGAAAAAAGGAAAAAAAGAAAGAAAAAAAAAAAGAAAAAAGAAAAAAAAGAAAGAAAAAAAGAAAAAAAAAGAAAGAAAAAAAAGAAAGAAAAAAAGAAAAAGAAAAAGAAAAAGAAAAAGAAAAAGAAAAAGAAAAAGAAAAAGAAAAAGAAAAAGAAAAAGAAAAAGAAAAAGAAAAAGAAAAAGAAAGAGAAAAAGAAAAAGAAAAAGAAAAAGAAAAAAGGAAAAGAAAAAGAAAAAGAAAAAGAAAAAGAAAGAGAAAAAGAAAAAGAAAAAGAAAAAGAAAGAGAAAAAGAAAAAGAAAAAGAAAAAGAAAAAGAAAAAGAAAAAGAAAAAGAAAAAGAAAAAGAAAAAGAAAAAGAAAAAAGGAAAAGAAAAATAAAAAGAAAAAGAAAAAGGAAAAAAAAAGAAAAAGGAAAAGAAAAAGGAAAAGAAAAAGGAAAAGAAAAAAAAGTAAAAGAAAAAGAACAAGAAAAAGAACAAGAAAAAGAAAAAGAAAAAGGAAAAAAAAAAGAAAAAGGAAAAAAAAGAAAAAGGAAAATAAAAAGGAAAAGAAAAAGAAAAAGAAAAAGAAATAAAAAGAAAAAGAAAAAGAAAAAGAAAAAGAAAAAGAAAAAAAAAAAGAAAAAGAAAAAGAAAAAGAAAAAAGAAAAGGAAAAAGAAAAAAAGGAAAAAAAAGAAAGAAAAAAAAGAAAAAGAAAAAGAAAAAAGAAAAAGAAAAAGAAAAAGAAAAAAAAAGAAAAAAAAAAAGAAAAAGAAAAAAAAAAAGAAAAACAAAAAGAAAAAGAAAAAACCCACAAACAACAAAACAACGCAAGCCACAAAAAGACACTCAGGAAAATCCAGGATTGCTCGACGTGAGCTTGAGCTCCAGCAGCTGGCTTGGAGCCCCCCCAAAAAGTGGGGCCAGTGGCCACGGGGGCCTGTGCAGGTGGTGGGTGAGTGGGTGGGTGCGTGGGTGCGTGGGTGCGTGGGTGACCCTGCAGCGAGGCCGTGGGGCAGCCCCCCCCTCCCGGCATGGTCCTGCCTGCCCCGTCACGCTTCCCTTCCCAATTCCCGGCACAATGGGATCCTTTGTTCCACCACGGGGGGAGGAAAAGTCCGGGGAGCTGGGAAGGGAGAGCCCAGAGCCTGCTCCTGCTTTCCTGGGAGCTCTGAGACACCCTGCAGCCCGGGTCCCAGAGCACCAGGGGAAACAGTAATATATATATATATATAATATATATAAAAAAGAGCAGAAAAAGCTACGAAACCTGCAATGAAAAATAAAAAAAAAGGGGTGGGGGGGCGGAATTTAAGGGAAAGATGCTGAAAAGGTACTAGCTGGAAACCCCCATCTTACAGCTGGGGCGGGGAAAAGTTTAGAGTGAAATAAGCCCAAAGTTTGGGTTTGGTGTTTTTTTTGTTTGTTTGTTTGTTTTTTTTGTTATGTTTTGTTTTGTTTTTCTTTTTGTTTTTTTTTTTTCTTTTTTTTTTTTCCCATAAAACAATGGCGAGCGGTGCGGAGCCTCGGGATGGTGACAGCTCCTGAGCTGCAGCTCCTTGCTGCCATCCCACGTCCAGCCCCTGAGGTACAAATCTCATTTCTGACACCTCCTCTCGGGCCTGATCCTGCGCCCAGAATAACTGAATAATTGGGGCTGGGAGGGAGCTGTGGGGCTGACCCAGTGCAAGCCCTGCCCCAGCAGGATCCCCCAGGGCAGGACACACAGAACACATCCAGGTGGGCTTGGAAAGGCTCCAGAGAAGGAGACTCCACAACCTCTCTGGGCAGCCTGGGCCAGGGCTCCCTCACCCTCACAGCAGAGAAGTTTCTCCTCAGCTGGAGCTGGAACTTCCTCTCTTCTCCCTTCAACCCATTCTTCCTTGTCCTACTCCTGGGCACCACTGAACAGAGATTGGCCCCTTCCTCTTGCCCCCCAGCCCTCAGATCTTGATGGACATTCAGAGATCCCCTCTCAGCCTTCTCTTCTCCAGGCTGAACAGCCCCAGGGCTCTCAGGCTTTTTTTTTTTTTAAATATTTGCTGTGCCATCTCCTTATTGTCAGCATTATTGCCCCACCTCAGCACTGAAGAATTTTCCAGAATTCTGTGCTGACTGCACCCTTCCCATCCCTGCAGAGAATGTCTCCTGTCCCATCATCTCCATGGGAAGGTGCTGCCAGCACCCACAGGGAGAGGGGGAGAAACTGGGGGTGGAAGCTAAAAAAAAACAGCTTTGTGTGTGCAAACCCAGCCTGCTCAACCAGTCCCACCCGCTGTCCTCCTGCCCTTGTGACATGGGGACAGCAGCTTGTGCCACCTGACAGCAACATCACCCTGCTGTCCCTGGCTGGACCAGAGTGGTTTCCCTTTGGATTTGTACTCCTGCCTCTGCAAGGACCACCAGGAGCACCCCCCCTGCCAAGCCCCCTCCCCACAGCTGTGGTTGCTGCAGGGGTGCAGGGCCAGACACCTTGTCCCACCAACCCCCCTGCAGTGCTGGGTCCAGTTCTGGGCTCCCCAAGAGCAGAAGGAGATGGAGGTGTTGGAGTGAGTCCAGAGGAGGCCCTGGAGCTGCTGGGAGGGCTGGAGCAGCTCTGCTCTGGAGCCAGGCTGAGAGAGTTGGGGGTGTTCAGCCTGGAGAAGAGAAGGCTGCAATGGGGAGACCTTAGAGCACCTTCCAGTGCCTGAAGGGGCTCCAGGAAAGCTGGGGAGGGACTTGGGACAAGGGATGGAAGGATGGGATCAGGGGGAAGGGTTTCCAACTGGAAGAGGGGAAGTTTGGTTTAAAAATTAGGATGAAACTGCTTGGTGTGAGGGTGCTGAGCCCCTGTGCCAGGTTTCCCAGAGAAGCTGTGGCTGCCCCATCCCTGGCAGTGTCTCAGCCCAGGCTGGATGGGGCTTGGAGCAACCTGGGCTGGTGGGTGGCCCTATTGGGAGGGTGACACAGGGACATGTCCCCTCTCCCAGGCAGCACATCCTCCTGCTCCTAGCGCAGTTTCCCGGGGAACACCAGCGGAACGGGGACATCTCTTTCCTGATAGGAATTTTTAGTTTGAAAATTCCGGGATAGCTCAGCCTGGCAGAGCTGTGGGTGGGAGCACAGCCAAGAGGGGACCCAAGCAGCAATTTTCTGCCCGTCCAGAGACAGCTCCAGCTGGGGGAGCCTCCTGAGGCACCTGCTGGGCTTGGGAACCCGCGGGTTCTCTGTTAATTTTGTGAATTTTTCACCCGGAAGCTTTCCCTGCCCACCCCTTCCCACGGTAACGCTGCTTCCCCCCCCGTGTCACCTTCCTGCCCCCTTTTGTTCGGGGACAAAGGGGGCTGCGGGGGTCCCTCCGCACCCCAAACCTCAGGGAGGCGGGAAGGGGGCGTGGCCTGAAGCGGGGGGCGTGGCCTGATGGCAGGAGTGGGCGTGGCCTACAGAGGTAAAAGGACTGGAGCCAGGAGTGGGCGTGGTTTGGGAGTGGGCGTGGCTTTGGGCTGCAGACGTGACTCGGTGTGTGGGCGTGGCTTAGGGGGTGGGCGTGGCTTGCGGTGGGTGTGGGCGGGGCCTGTCGGCGGGAAGGCGCGGCGGGAGGATGCGGCGGCGGGGGGAGCGGGGCGAGAGGGGGGAGCGGGATGGAGACAGCGGTCGGGGAAAAGGCAAGAACGGCTCCGGTCGTCGGGAGAGGTGAGTGGAGGCAGCGGGGAAGGCAGCCCAGGCCGGCGGGGTGGCACTGACAGCAGCCCCGGCTGCCACTCGGGGTTGGGCGGTGCCGCTTCCCAGCCATTTGTGTCCCTGTCCCCACGCCGGGTTTGCGCTCCGGCTCCTCCTGTCCCCTGCCCTGGCCGTGCTCTGTCCTCCGGCCGTGTCCCCCGGTGGCATGTGTCACCGCTGTGTCCCCTGTCCGTGCTGTCACCCTGCGCTGTGGCAGTGCTTCTGTGTCCCCACGCCGTGGCTTTGTCACTTTGTCACCCCACCTCTGCGTATCCCGGCTCCATGACCTTGCCACAGCCGTGATCCTGGGCCACAGCAATGTCCCCATGTCACCTGTCATGCTCCTCTACCGTCGCCACGTCCCTGTGTCACCCAGCCACAGCCGTACTCCCACCCGTGGCCATGCTGTGTCCCCGTGTCCCCTCCCGCGGGCGCTCCCCTGCTACAGGTGTTGTGCAAGGGGGGGTGTGAGCACTCCCCCCTGAACCTGAACCTGAAGGTGTAACCAAACCCTGCCCCTAATAACCACCTGCAGCGACATCGGGGACACTGGCACTGCTCAACCCAAAATTTTGGGGGAGGGGGGAGGGGACAACTGGAGTGGCAGGAGCCCCCCATGGCTCCGGCATGGCTGCTGCCCCCTCCCGGGAAGGTGACCATGGCACTTTGCCCCCTGGCACTGCTTTTGCAGCCCTTCCCCAGGCTCTTGCAGCACTCCCCGGAGCAGCAATGGGCTCAATCCGGTTCTCAGGGGAGTGCTGGGCCCCAGGCGGCTGGTGCCAGGGAGGGAGCTGTGCTTGGACGCCTGTCAGAAACCTCTGCCCTCAATCCCCCGGCACCCGGACTCAGTTTCCCCATCTCCTGGCAGCCCAGGGCCATGCCGGGCAAGCTGCAGCTCCTGGCTTTCCCTTCCCTCCCTGGAGCTGGAGATGTCCCCATCCCTGTCCCCTTTCCTAACTCGTCCCCTAAAGCTCGGGGACATTTCCGTGCCCCGTGTCCCAGCAGCCAGGGCTGGGGGTGGTGGCTCAGAGTATCGATTGCTCCTTAGTGCTGGTTGGGCTTGCAGTTCCTGGCCCTGGCATGTGCCCTGCCCTTCCTGCCTGCCCCTATCCCGTGGGAAGCTGCCAGGGACGGGATCATGGGAGCTGTGTCACACTGCCCCAACACTTGGGTTCCATCCCCCGAAGCCAAACACAACCCCAGAATGGAGCAGAACCGATTCCTGGGCCCGGGGAGACACAAATGGCAGCCCCGGGTCCCTGGCTGGGGAATCCCACAGCCGGGCTTGGGGATGGGGACACCGTTCTGGTGTGTCCCCAAATCCTTGGGGACGGGAGGGGACGTGCTAAGGGGGTGTCTGCCTTGCAGGGGCCGGTTGGCATGGTGGTCCCTGCTGCGTACCCTCCTCCTGGGGCTGCTCCTCATTTACACCTCCGTGCCCTTCCTCGTCCGCCTCTTCCCTGGCCTGCTGACCAAAGCTGTCTTCCTGAATTTCCGTGAGTGCCACCGGGCTCTTCCAGCTCGAAAAAGGAGGAGGGGGTTGTCCCCAAAGCTCGGATGAGGCTGCACCCCCTCCTTGCTGTGGGTTGGTGGGAGGTGGCTCGGGGGGGACCTTGCTCCTTGGCACCCGGTGTTGTGTGAGCTGCAGCAACCCACTTGCTGAACATAACTCCTGTGTTACTCCTGAGAGATTGCAACACATCTGGGCAGGCAGAGCAGGGATGGGGTGAGAAATCGGGGTGTGAGGAGGTGGCTCACCTACCCATGCCCTATCACAGCCCTTGGCTGGCAGGCAGGTTGGTTAGAGAAAAAATGAATACATACATACATACACATATATATATATGTATGTATAACATGTTGCTTTGGCAAAATTGTAAAAAACCTCCCCAAAAACTCAACAAACCAAACCAGCAAGGGTTCATGTGATGGCTGTGATTTTCTTTTCTATTTTTCTATTTTCTGCACTTTTTAAAAAAAGCCTGAGAGCCCTGGGGCTGTTCAGCCTGGAGAAGAGAAGGCTGAGAGGGGATCTCTGAATGTCCCTCAAGATCTGAGGGCTGGGGGGCAAGAGGAAGGGGCCAATCTCTGTTCAGTGGTGCCCAGGAGTAGGACAAGGAAGAATGGGTTGAAGGGAGAAGAGAGGAAGTTCCAGCTCCAGCTGAGGAGAAACTTCTCTGCTGTGAGGGTGAGGGAGCCCTGGCCCAGGCTGCCCAGAGAGGTTGTGGAGTCTCCTTCTCTGGAGCCTTTCCAAGCCCACCTGGATGTGTTCTGTGTGTCCTGCCCTGGGGGATCCTGCTGGGGCAGGGCTTGCACTGGATCAGCTCCACAGCTCCCTCCCAACCCCTGACACTGATTCCATGGTTCTGTGGCTCTATGATTCCCAGTTTCCATCCCCTTCCTCACCGACCTTCGGCGTCCGGAGCTGCTGCTGAACAACACCATCAGCCTCTACCTCCCCACCGAGCCGGGAGTCACCGTGGGCATCTGGTGAGCACCAGCACCCATCGTGTAGCTACACCAGGGTCCTAAATTAGGGGGTGCTAACCCCAGGGTAACCCTGCTCTGACCCCCCAGGCACACGGTGCCGGGCAGCAGAGGGGCTGAGGCACAGGGCAAGGACCAGCGCTGGTATGAGGAGGCACTGGGTGACACTCACCCCATCATCATCTACCTGCATGGCAATGGGGGGACCAGGTGAGTACCAGAGAGCATTGCTGGGGGAGGTGGGACACGTGTCTTGTGGCTTTGCTAGTGAGAACCAGCAAATTCAGTGCAGCAGTGCTGCCAGGCTGGGGCTGCTGTGGTGGTTTCTGACCCCACCATCCAAGAAAAGTCCCTTTGAGTTCAAGATAAGTGTCAAAACATCCCAGAACAGCCCCCTCCTGGGAAAAGGTGATCCCAGTGGGACCTCCCTAGGAGAAGAGGGTCCTTGGAGCTGGGGATGGAGTCCCCCCAGCTCTAACCTCCCTTTCCCCATCAGGGCTGCAAGCCACCGCATCCAGTTCTTGAAGGTGAGTGGTCCCTTGGGTAGGGGGGACAAGGGACCTGATGGGAGTGAGGCTCACGCTGGCTCTGGGGACCCATGAGGGACCTTGGGCAGAGTGAGCCTGGCCATGCTGGGGGTCCTGGATGTGCAAACCCCCCCAGGACATCATGTGATGCTGCTCTTCTGACAGGCAATGGGAGCTGCTGACTTCCACATCTTGGCTCTGGACTACAGAGGTAAAAATCACCCACTGAATGCCACCCCACACCCTGCACCCTGATGTTGGTGACCTCCCCATGGGGGGGGGTGACACTCATCTTTGTGTCCCCTCCAGGCTATGGGGACTCCAGTGGGCACCCCACTGAGAGTGGCTTAACCACGGATGCCCTGGCCCTCTATGACTGGGCCAAAGCCAGGAGTGGGAACAGCAGCATCCTCTTCTGGGGACACTCCTTGGGGACAGGGTAGGTGCAGGGCCAGGTGACCCCTGGATGTGACCACAGCCCAGCCGCCTGTCCCTGGGCTGGGACACTGCTGCCAGACCACTGCCACCTGCAGATGGACCAAAGGCTTGGAGCAGCTCCTTGGTGGAAGCACCCACAAAGAAAATCCCAGTGGGCAAAGGGGGGGGGGATGGATCTGAGGGTGCTGGGGCAGTGCTACTGCCCCCCCTCATTGTCACCTCCTCTCTCACAGGGTTGCCACCAACACAGCGAGGAAACTGCAGGAGGAGAGAGGTAAGGGACAGTGTGGCTGAGTTGACCCCGTGCCATGTCCCCACCCCGGGGGTTCTGTGCACCCCTGGATGGATTTTGGGGGGGGTGCAGAGGAGCTGGAGAGTCCTGTCACCCTGCTCCAGCATCAGGACAGGTGTCTGTCCCCAATTCCTTAGCAGGACAGGGACATCATGGCAGCAGCTGGGATGGGACAGTCCCCCTGCAGCCATGTCCTCACCCCACTCTCTCCTCAGGGGTCCAGGTTGGTGCTGTCATCCTGGAGTCACCCTACACCAACATCCGTGAAGCAGCTGCCCACATCCCTGTGACCCTGGTGAGTCTGAGAGCTGGGGCCATGGGGTGACAATCCCAGCCCCCTCAGTCCCCTCCCTACCCAACGTGGCAGAGGAAGGATGCAGCCATCAAAGCCACCACCTAACACCCCTCCAACCCCTCTCCCTGGCAGATCTACCGCCAGTTCCCAGGATTTGAGTACCTCCTCTTGGACTCACTGGCCCTGAACAACATGTTCTTCAAAAGTGATGAGAAGTGAGTGCCCGGAGGGATGGAGATGGGTTGGGAGGGGGGTGTGTGTGATACTGGGATCACCTGGCCAAGGAGTGGGCAGTTGGATAGTTGGCCCTCCTCCCACTCTTTGTCCTTGCCCACCTTGCTCATGCTTTAAAAGTGGTTTGTTGTTGTTTTTTTTTTTTAATTTGCATAACTTCAGGTATCAATATTCCTGGTGAGCAAACATCCTTCTGCTTTTTAGCACATGGTGCTCAAACCCCCTCCACATTGCAGCATCCACACCTTGTGGAAGGTGGCACCTTCCTCCTCCATGTTTGGGGGGGCCTGTGCTAGAAGCCACCTGCTTCACAGGTGGTTTTGAAGCTTGAGCACCCTGGTTTTTTTGGGGGGGTGTTAAGGTTATTGGGGTGCTGCTATACTGGGAAGAATGGTGTGGGCATCACCCATGGACTGGGAGAGATCTGAATGTGGGGGTGAGGGTTGCTGGGGGGGGTTTAGCAGCACCCAGGGAGGCTCCAGAGGGTCTGTGGTGACTCTGGAGTGACTCCTCTGTGCTTGCTGCCCACAGTGTGAAGGTCCTGGCCTGTCCCCTCCTCCTCCTGCATGCAGAAGATGACACTGTGGTGCCTCTGCACCTGGGACGCAAGGTGGGGACCATCATCACCTCATGGGGGGTGCTGGTCTAATCAGAATCCCAAACTGGTTTGGGTTGGAAGGGACCTTAAAGCTCCTCCATTGCCACCCCCTGCCATGGTCAGGGACACCTCCCACCAGCCCAGGTTGCTCCAAGCCCCATCCAGCCTGGGCCAAGACACTGCCAGGGATGGGGCAGCCACAGCTTCTCTGGGAAACCTGGCACAGGGGCTCAGCACCCTCACACCAATTTCTTCTTAATGGTCAACCTAAATCTCCCCTCTTCCATCTGGAAACCCTTCCCCCTGATCCCATCCCTCCATCCCTTGTCCCAAGTCCCTCCCCAGCTTTCCTGGAGCCCCTTCAGGCACTGGAAGGTGCTCTAAGGTCTCCCCATTGCAGCCTTCTCTTCTCCAGGCTGAACACCCCCAACTCTCTCAGCCTGGCTCCAGAGCAGAGCTGCTCCAGCCCTCCCAGCAGCTCCAGGGCCTCCTCTGGACTCACTCCAACACCTCCATCTCCTTCTGCTCTTGGGGAACTTCTTGCTTAGCCTATTTTCTGGGGAGAAGAAGAGAGAGATGGTTGTGGCCAGACCCAGGGTGTTAGGAGGGGTTTCGGGGTCCCCTTTGCCTCCTATTAATCATGCTCCCCCCCTGGGCAGCTCTTCAAGATGGCACGCAGTGCCTACAAGGACAAAACCAAGGTGAAGATGATCACCTTCCCAGAAAAGCTAGGTCTGGGCCATGACTACATATCCTTCAACCCAGAGCTGCCTGCCCTGGTGAAGTAAGTGCTGCTCTGCAGAAATGGGGGGGTGGGAGGGTGTTGAGCACCAAATAAACCTTGGGCTCTTCTTCCATAAGTCCATCCTCCCATGCCACGAAGGCAGAAGGTACCTTCCCCCTTCTCCTTCTTCTCTGTCCAGTGCTCCTTGGCTTTGATTTTTGAGCTCTCATGGCTCTCAACCCAAGTATCATGGGGAGGTGGCCCTGGAAACCTGCCCCCAAGGTCCTCTTTGCCCTAAGCCCAGCTCAGCCCCCACATCCAGGGCTCAGAAAAACCAAGGTCTGGAGCAGCAGGGAAGCAGGGGTGGTGACACAGCGTGAGGTTTATTGCATCTTCTTGCAGAGACTTCTTGAACATGAAGTGATGGCAGCTGCTTGGGTGCACACTCCTCAACCTCCCCACCCCAGCCCAGGAACAACCCCCCTGATGGCACTGAACTGCTGTATGTAATCATTAGAATAATTAATAATAATAATAAAAAATAAACTACTGAGAAAAATAAAACTTTCTAACTGTTCTAACTCCTCAAGGATGCTGCAGGTTCCTCAGGGGATGGAGATCCTCCTGCCAGCTGGCTCCTGCTCTCAGGATGGGACCATGCAAGTGGAGCACCACGGGGCAGCAGTGGGGGGGGTGACTGTGAACACCCCTTAGCTCTTCACCCCGAGTCCTGCTTTGGCATCACCTGTAGGGGCTCAGCTGCCCACCCTGTCCCCAGCACCTCACCCCCTGCACCCTCTTGTCCTGGAGCAGTGTTGGAACAAGCCAGCCCAGGCCCTCATTTTAGGCTTTGGCAAACAGCCCTCTGGACTCTGGTGGCACTTTTATTTTTAGCCCCTCTGCGAGTGACAGGGTGACAAACAGGTTTGCTTTCCCCACCAGGCTTCCCTCACCAAAATCCCACCCTCTTCCCCTCCTTCCCCATCCCTGGGATGGCCAACAGCAGCCACAGAGCCATCAGACAGCAGCAAGGACAATTTTACGTGCTCGTGTCCCCCGGTGGTGGCCCCAGGCCCTTAGGCCACCCTGCCATTGAGGGTCTTGTCCTCAGCAGCATCCCGGGGCTCGTTGGGGAGTGGGATCTTCAGGTCAGAGGGTTCCACGTGCCAGATGTCCCGGGCATATTCCTTGATGGTGCGGTCGCTGGAGAACTTGCCGGCCGCAGCGATGTTCTTGATGACCATCTTGGTCCATGCCTTGGAATTCTGCAAGGAGAGTGGGTGGGATGGTGCAGCCAGAGGGTGACATGTTAGCCTCAAGAGCAGCTTTCTCACCAAGAACCCCATCTACATGCAAAACCCTAGCAGACTTCTGGCTGGGAGTCTCCTCAATAGGAACCCATCAGAGCCTCAGCAGACCCCTTCTCCAGATGTTGGGCCAGGAACCTTCTTGCCAGGAACCCATTTATGTGTAAAGCCCCACCAGACCCCTTCTGGCTGGGGTGTTGGGACAGGAATCTCCTTGCCAGGAACCCATCTATGTGTAAAGCTCCACCAGACCCCTTCTGGCTGGGGTGTTGGGACAGGAATCTCCTTGCCAAGAACCCACCTAATGAGCACAGTCCCACCAGACCCCTTCTCTAGATGGGATGTTGTGTCTCCATCACCACTCCCCACATTCTCCTTGGGCTGGCACTCACCAGGTAGAGCTCGTTGACCTTCTCCTGGCATTTGACATAAGCCTCGTAGTCTGCAAAGACTTTAAACCTGTAGAAGTGATGACAGGAGAAGTCAACAGGACCAGAAACCAGGAACACCGTGGTGGTTGGTGGCTGCAGCACACGGGGCTCCTGCTGCCAGATCTGGAGTTTTCTCCAACACAAACACTTCAGAGAGATCCATCCTCCCCAAGCCATGTTTGAACAGAGCCCTGCCAGCCCGTGGGTGCTGCAGCAGAGGCTGGGTGGGTGCCCCAGGAGGACACACCCTGCATCAGCTCACCGGGAAAACAGTTCCACAATGCCAACACCCACAGCCCTTGGCTGAGTGCTCTGGCCAGGAAAGCCCTTGAGATATCTAAAACCTATCTATCATCTGATAAGAGCTGCACAACCAAACGCTTCTTATCCTGGATGTAACCCAGGCTTTCATGTGAGCCTCCTGGACCTCTGGAGCACCAACTGCTCAGCGGGGCCGGGAAACGGGACCTCATCAACCAGAGGGTGGGTGGCTGGGGAGTTTCCTGGAGAGACCCAACCCAGGGGATGGGTGGCATCTCAGGGCTCACCGGTCGTGGTGGAAGAGCATGTTGACCACATCTTTGAAGAGGTCAGGCTCCTCTGGGGAGAAGAAGCCACTCTTGATCTGGTCGATGGCTTGTTTCAACTCGGGGAGCCGGTTGTAGTACACCTGGGCGTTGTACCTGGAGGGGAGGGTTGAGATGAGATGCTGCTGCTTCAGCTGCTTGTGGTGGCACCCCTGTGGCATCCCCAGCCCTCACCCTTCCTTGTCCAGCTCCATGACGTCCTCCACCCTCATGCCAAAGATGAAGAGGTTTTCCTCTCCAGCCTCCTCAGCCATCTCCACGTTGGCTCCATCCATGGTGCCAATGGTCAGAGCCCCATTCAGCATGAATTTCATGTTCCCTGTGCCAGATGCCTCGGTGCCTGCTGTGGAGATCTGCTCCGACAGGTCAGTAGCAGGGATCACTGCAACCAAACACATGGACACAAGGGGCTTAGGGTCACCAGTTTTGGGTCTGTGTTGTGGCCTTTAGATCTGCTGTCTTGTAGTGATGTGCTGGTGGACAGCCACAGGGTGGACATCCCTTCCCCACAAGCTGCCCCACATGCTCTACCTTTCTCTGCCAGGGAGACCCTGTAGTTCTCCAGGAAGATGACTTTCAGCTTGCTCCCCACAGCAGGGTCGTTGTTCACCACGTGAGCCACAGCATTGATGAGCTTGATGATCATTTTTGCCATGTGATATCCTGGGGCAGCCTAGGAGAAAAGCATGGATGAGCCCACAGGGCTGGTGCCCAGGGGCAAGCAAGGACCAACCAGCTCCCAGGTGCCCAGAGAAGCACCCACTCTGCTCTGCTCCCACCCCTCATCCCATTCATCTGTTGTGCCACCAGCTTTTGGGGAGTTGCATGACCAGCAGAAGCTTGCTTGGGTTGAAGGCAGGAAGTGCTGCCTCAGGGCTTCCCATAATGTTTAGAGGACTCAGCTCCATGAGAACATCTGCACCCAAATCCCTGGGGGCATCTTCCAGTGCCTGAAGGGGCTCCAGGAAAGATGGGGAGAGACTTGGGACAAGGGCCTGGAGTGATAGGATAGGGGGAAGGGTTTCCAGCTGGAAGAGGGGAGACTGGGAGGAGATGGGAAGGAGAATTCTGTGCTGCGAGGGTGCTGAGCCCCTGTGCCAGGTTTCCCAGAGAAGCTGTGGCTGCCCCATCCCTGGCAGTGTCTCAGCCCAGGTTGGATGGGGCTTGGAGCAACCTGGGCTGGTGGGAGGTGTCCCTGACCACAGCAGGGCTGTTGGGACTGGATGATCTTGAAGGCCCTTCCCAATCCAAACCAGTCTGGGATTATGATTTTTTTAAAAGACTTCCTCCAAAAATGCCCCAAACGCCTGAGCCCACTCACCTTGCCCCCGATGATCACTGTCCTTGGCACAAAGATCTTTGAAGGATCCCTCCTGATGCCTGAAGAAGACAACAGCACGGTGTCACCCTCTGGTTAGGGGGACAGGGATGCTCATACACCCCTACCCGGGCAGCCTGTCCCCTGGGGGCATGTGGTAGCTTACGGTTGAACATGGTGATGATGTGCAGGCAGTTCATCAGCTGCCGCTTGTACTCGTGGATCCTCTTCACGTGCACGTCGAACATGGAGGAAGGGTTGATCTTCACTTTGTACTCCTGCTCCAGGTACAGAGCGAACTTCACCTTGTTCTCCTGAGTGTGGAACAAAGAGAACATCAATCCCCAGCCTCTCCTCCACCCTCCATCCCTCCTGCCTCCCACCCCTCACCTGCTTCACTTTGGCAACTTCCCGGATGAAGAGCTCATCGTCCACAAACTCCTGCAGCTTTGTCAGCTGGCTCAGGTCCCGCACGTAGTCCTCCCCTATTTTCTGCAAAAGGAGCAAGAAGCAGAGGTTGATCGTGGAATGGGGACAGCCACCTTCCTTGGACACGTGGCTCCCACCCAGCAGAGCCAGCAGCACTCAGAAAGCAGGAGCAGGGGACTTGGGTGAGAGGCAACCAGAGCTTGAGTCCAGAGGAGGCCCTGGAGCTGCTGGGAGGGCTGGAGCAGCTCTGCTCTGGAGCCAGGCTGAGAGAGTTGGGGGTGTTCAGCCTGGAGAAGAGAAGGCTGCAATGGGGAGACCTTAGAGCACCTTCCAGTGCCTGAAGGGGCTCCAGGAAAGCTGGGGAGGGACTTGGGACAAGGGATGGAGGGATGGGATCAGGGGGAAGGGCTTTAAGTTGAAAGAGGGGAGATGGAGAGGAGATCTTCAGGAGGGAGAAATAGTTTGGTGTGAGGGTGCTGAGCCCCTGTGCCAGGTTTCCCAGAGAAGCTGTGGCTGCCCCATCCCTGGCAGTGTCTCAGCCCAGGCTGGATGGGGCTTGGAGCAACCTGGGCTGGTGGGAGGTGTCCCTGACCATGGCAGGGGGGCTGGGACTCCATTTGTTTTTTTTTAGGTCCATCCCAACTCAAACCAGTCTGGGATTCTGTGATCTAGAAGATGCAGATGGCTGAGGCTGGAGCAGCATCCCTGGGGGCTGGGAAGGGTGGGGTTGGTGCTGTCACCTCTGCAATGAGCTCTGCCAGCCCCGGGTTGCAGAGCAGGAGCCAGCGCCGTGGGGTGATGCCGTTGGTTTTGTTCTGAAACTTCTCCGGCTCCAGGGCTGCAAAGTCCTTGAACCTGCAAGGGTGAGGAGGGGACAGCCTCAGGCTCACCCACCTGGCACCACCACCACTGCCAAGCTGAGGGGGAGCCACCACCACCTCCCTCTCTGTGCTTACACTTCAGTCTTGACAATTTCGGAGTGGATCCTGGCCACACCATTGACAGCGTGGGAGCCCACGATGCAGAGATGGGCCATGTTGATCCTCTTGGTGCCTTCCTCCTCTATCAGGGACATCCTCCTCAGTCGGTCCACGTCGTTAGGATAGAGGGATGCAATGTGCTGCAGGTGGAGCCCAGAGAGGTGGTGAGCAGTGCTTTTGGGATGTCCCACTCAATGGCTTCCAAAAAAAGCCTCGTGCTGCCAGAGCAGGGGGCCAAACCACCATCTCCTTTGTACCCCCCAAACTCATCTTTCTCCAGGATTGAATTTAAAGAGCAAAGCAATGCCATCAGGGAAGTTCCTGGAGCAATGGGTGAAGTCTTGAAAAGACTGAAGGGTGGAGATAGACTGGTGGGAAGGACTTTCCTTGACATCAGCCTCCCAAAACCACCTGGCCACACACCCCACACCATCAGGTTGTGCATCCTGGCCGCACAATGGGTGCCACCCTCATCACCTGCTCTGGAGAGGTCCCCCATGCAGCCCTCAGACACTTACATCCAGGTGTCTCTGGTTGATCTCATAGATGATCTGCAGGTGTCTGGGGAGCAGCTTCTCCACCAGGTCCACAGGCCACCGCTCCAGGGCTTCGGGCAGCACCGTGTGGTTGGTGTAGGCAAAGGTTTGCTTGGTGATGTCCCAGGCCTGCCAGGATGAGGGCCAGTGGTGAGGGTGGAGGCAGCTCCTGGTGGGTGCCAGCACCCAACTAATGGTCCTCCCACAGTGGCCAGCAGCAGAGTTGAGCTGGCTTCTCCCAAATCTGGGCTGGTTAAACCTGACCTGACTGTTCCACATCATTCCCCAGGCCACCAGCAGCTACAAAACTGGTTCCTCAGCTCCTCAGCTGTGGGTGGGTGGAAGCAGAAGGGACCCAGGAGCTAGGTCGGGTCTCCCTACCTTGTTCCATGGCAGCTTCTCGATGTCCACAAAAATCCTCATCAGCTCAGGGATGGCCATGGCAGGGTGTGTGTCATTCAGCTGGATGGCAACCTGTGGGGGAGAGCAGGGGTGGCATTAATGGGGACACTAATGGTGTGACTGAATGACCTTGGAGGTCCTTTCCCACCATGATGATTCCATGATTCTGTGGTTCTGTGAAACACGGGCTTCCCGCTGCCCAAGCCAGCTGGGCACTGCCACCCACGGAAGGTCCACAAAACCCCCCCAGCTATGGGTGGGCATCTGGGAGGCACTGACAGGAGCTGTGAGGCAGAGCTCAGAGCAACCCTGGCTCTTACCTGATCAGGGAAGGAATCAAACACAGTTCGGACACTCTCCGTGCTCCCGAATTTGGAGGCTTTGTAGCGGCGTATGATGTCCTGGAGAGTGGCAGCCACCACAAAGTACTCCTGCTTCAGCCTCAGCTCCTTCCCCTCGAAGAACTGGGAGCAGAGGACAGGGAGGATGGCACCGTGCTGCCCAGGAGGAGCTGCATCTCTCCAGGGTTCCCCACAGCATGGGATGGGGTGAACCTGCCCCCAGCAGCTCTAACCCCAACACCTTCTCACTTCCCTGATTTTAGCACGGTGGTTGAGATGTTTGCATCTGGAGCATTGTCAAAACCTGTTCTCTCTGGTCTGAAAACTCATCCAGTCCCAGTCCCCTGTCAGGGACACCTCCCACCAGCCCAGGTTGCTCCAAGCCCCATCCAACCTGGGCTGAGACACTGCCAGGGATGGGGCAGCCACAGCTTCTCTGGGAAACCTGGCACAGGGGCTCAGCACCCTCACACCAAACTATTTCTTCCTCACATCTCATCTGAACCTCTCCTCTTCCAGCTGAAAACCATTCCCCCTCATCCCATCCCTCCATTTATACATGAAGTCCCCCTTGGTAAAAATGTCCCAGCAAGAGGAACTGCACCACAACCTTTACCCCCCCCCCCCCAAAACATGAACAACCCCATCCCAACTCACATTGTCATTGGGGTAGAGGACACGGGATATGTTCTCTGCCAGGTTTCTGTCCAGCACTGCCTGGATGTAGTCTCCAACGTTGACTGGGGAGAAAGAGAGAAATGAGGTGGATGTGGGACCCTGCTGTGCTCTGTCCCCCCTCAGCACCCTTCCAGCACCCACTTACAGTCCTGCAGGTTGAAGTCGTTGGGTGCCCGGGCTGACCACAGGCGCATGGTGTTGACGGTGTTGTTCATGTACCCGGGCACAGGGGTATCATAGGGCAGGGCCAGCACCACCTAGGACATGGGCAAGGCAGCTGGAGCAGGGCTGGTGTTCCTCCTGTGTCCCCGTGGAACCCTTTCATCCCACAGACCCTCCCCCAGGAGTGAGCTCAGGGTTGCATCCACCTTCACGAGGTGGCCCATGTGCTGGGTAGATCCCACCAAGCCTGGGTCCCTGGGCTTGCCCAGTGGCTGGGGTTTGCCCAAAGCTCTCAGGGCATGGAGAGAAGTTCGTAAAGGTCAGGAGAAGCTTCATTTAAGCCCTTGTGCCAGGCTGTGCATTGCACACAGAGCTGCTGAAGGTGCTTTGGGCTGCAGACACAGAGAAGCAAAACGTGTCCCTGTCCCTGAGTTCATCTCCTCCTCATTCTGCTCCATCACCGCCTTTTCCACCCCAGGGAAGCAACCTCACCAGTGCCACCCACTCCAGCCAGGATGCCAGCAGGACCTGTGCTTGGGGTAGAGCCATCCAGACAGAGCAGGTGATGCACCTCCACCATACCTGGGTGTCGACCCACTTGGCACCAGCGGGACCGTGTTCCACCCGGCCGTAGAAGTGCACGGGCAGCATGTACTCAGGACGGGCTTTCTCCCAGGGGTTGCCATGTCGGAGCCAATCATCCGCTTCTTCCACCTGCCAGAGGGATGGAGAGCAGTGATGAGTCCACCCAGCCCTGGGGACCTCCCTGGGTCATGCCATGGGATGATGCTCTGGAGTCTGCCTGCTCTAAACCTGGATTTTGGCTCCGTGGGATTGTCTCCCCACCCGGGGTTTTGCTGATACACCCCACACGTTGTCCACTCCATTTACAAACCAACCTCTGATGCTTCCACCCAAGCAGGTGGAGAAGGGATGAGGGGGATGGATCTGGACTCAAGTTGAGCAGGAGAGGTTCAGGTTGGTTATTGGGAACAATTTCTTTACTGAAAGAGTGGTCAGGCCTTGGCCCAGGCTGCTCAGAGCAGTGGTGGAGTCCCCATCCCTGAAGGTGTTTGAAAGATGTGTGGATGCAGCACTTCAAGACATGGCTCAATTGTCAGGGTGGTGCTGGGTTGATGGGTGGACTTGATGA
Source organism: Phaethornis superciliosus (assembly GCA_023637945.1). NCBI lineage: Eukaryota > Metazoa > Chordata > Aves > Apodiformes > Trochilidae > Phaethornis > Phaethornis superciliosus. The sequence continues at coordinate 40,705,720 of JAJQWJ010000006.1, read as the reverse complement.
TCTTAGAGGTCTTTTCCAACCTTAATGACTCTGTGATTCCCCATACCTGTAGAACCTCAGTGAAACCACCCCCCACACCCCCCCAAGGAGCTGGGATAGGACTTCTCCACCCTCACCCGCTCCATGGCTTTGCTAATTAGTGGGATGGATCTTCTCCCCTTCTCTCAGCCACTAATGGGCTCTGCTGGGAATGGTGACACCAGGCTGATCCCCATCCCCATGCACTGCAGCCAGCTGGGATGAAGGACAAGCAGGGAGACCTCAGGGAGGGATGCTGTGTGCTTGCCTGGGTTTAGGGAGTTAAACCCCTTTGAGGAAACATCTGGCAAGCTTTAAATATCACAGCCCTGACTCTGGCTTGAGCTACAGGAGTGTCCCTACCCCCTGACTTTGGCCTGCTCTAAGGGGTGGGGCTGGTTTTGGCTGCGCCAGGGGAAGGTAAAGGCCACACATCTCCATCAGTACCTGCCACCCATCCCGGATTTTCTGGTTGAAGATGCCGTACTCGTAGCGGATGCCGTAGCCGTAGGCAGCCAGCCCCAGGGTGGCCATGGAGTCGAGGAAGCAAGCTGCCAGGAGAGAGGGCAGCAGCCAGATGAGCTGCTCAGGACACAGCAGCTCCTCCTCCCCACAGGAAGCTGATGGCCACCAGCAGCCACCCCGCAGGGACACGAGCCCAGCGGGCACTGCTGGCCACCCGGCACCCCTCGCTCCATGCATGGGAAGGATGGAGCAATGTCCCCCCCAGGGTTAGGTTTCTCCCCCAGTGGATGCAAAAGCACGAGACCTTTTTGGGGCTGACTCACCAGCAAGCCTGCCAAGCCCACCGTTGCCAAGCCCAGCATCCTCCTCGATTTCCTCCAGCTCTTCCATGTCCAGCCCGAGCTACAGAGGAGAAGGAGAAGGTGACGGGCTCGAGGTTCTCAGAGTTTCCCAGCACCACGGGGGGTGCTGCTGGTGTGCACCCCAGAGACCACCACTGCCCACCCTAGCAGGTGGGCTCCAGGAGAAGTGGAAAGGCAAGACCCATCCCTGCAGCTGGGTCCACCCAAAGCAGATCTTCTCCCCCACAGCTGCCACTCCATGGTGTAGTGGGGATCACTTTATAAGGGACACATGTGCCCTTGACGAGCCATAGTGACATGGATAAGATCCTGGGGGTGTGGGAGGGCACCAGGGTGCTGTTCTGGTGGTCCCAGACATTCCAGGCAGTTCTCCCAGGAATCATGCCCTCCCTCCCCTCCCCAGCCCCTTGGGGCAGGCACCAGGCTCCTGTCTCCCAGCACCTCCATCCCCCTGGTTCCAGGTATTGCCCTTTAATGGAGACACACACAGAAGTTCCACCACTTCTACAAGGAAATTTAAACTTTCCAGCCTGGAATACTGTGGGAGGAAGAGGTTTTGCCTATGCAAAGATCCACAGACAGCTCAGCAGGAAAAAAGATGGTGCTCTGGCAGGGCTGAGCCACCTTTTCACATGGAAACCCTTTGATCTGATGTCCCATGGTCACAGCAAGCAGGGACAGCTCTGGTTCCATGTGTGGTTATAGCTGCACAGCTCTGAGCTTCATCACCAGCCCTGAATGCCTACACAAATACCTTCAATTTGTGTTTAAGTGCACAGGGGCCTCAGCACATTCAGGAAGGAGAATTTCCCTCCAGATCTTTACCTGCCATCACCACAAAGAGGATGATTCCCAAAGGACTTCCCACCTTATGCTTCTCCAAGGCTTCCACCACGCAGCATCCCAGGCTCTTCCCCTCCACCCTCACCCCAGCTGGGCAGCACTCATGGCAAGGTCAGCAGATAAAAAAAAATCAAAAACCATAGGACTACAGACTAGTTTGTCTTGGAAGGGACCTTAAAGACCACCTAGTTCCAACCTCACTGCCACAGGCAGGGATTCCTCCCACTACATCAGGTTACTCCAAGCCTTTGTCAAACCTGGCCTTGAAGACTGCCAAGCAGGGGGGGCAACCAAAAAAAAAAAAAAAAAAAAAAAGCAAAAAAAACCTAAAAATAGGTTCCTCTCCTTTGAACACATTTGCTGGAATGCTGCTCCTGATGTGCAGCTGCTCCAGCTACGTTGGTCCCAAGGGGTGCAAGCACAGGGCAGGAGGGAAAGGAGCCACCCAAAAACCTTTGATAACCCAGGTGCCAGACAATGCCAGCGCCAGGCTGGGGTTGAGTCAGATCAAGGTTTTCATCCCCTCTGCCACTGATTATTTTATGTCATACATTACTATTAATGACCTTAAACACACAACCATGAGCTTCTATACACTGTTTGGGCTTGACCCTCCACCTCAGCAGGGTTGGCATCCCCCCAGCACACAGCCCCAACACCAGCTGAGCATTTGGGGAGCAGGTTCTGGAGCAGAATTTATCTGTGAAAGCACCTCCTGTGGCTCCAGGAGCAGCGTGCAGTCAGTGCCAGAAAACACAAACATTTCCAGGAGCTGGAGAGCCTGGAGCCCTCCTGGTTTGGGTCCTCACCTGGTAGATGGCTTCATCACAGGCATTCTGCAGCCCCAGGTTAATCATGGTGTTCTGCAGTGTCCGCCCCATGTAAAACTCCAGGGAGAGGTAGTAAATCCTCTGAAAGAGAAAATCATCCCCCCAGTCACCTTCGTGGGGTCAGAGGAGGCTCCTGTGCCCCCCTGAAGCTGCTATTGGGTGTTATCTCAAAGCAAGAGGGAAAACCCCAAATCTCAGGGTGGTTTGCACTGGGAATTTGTGGAGTGGAGCTCTTTGGAGGTGGCCAAGTTCCTGGTGGTGCCATTTCCCCAGCTGGGAAGCACCCGAGGTGGTTTTATTTGGAGAAGCCCTGGCACCCTGCCCGAGAGCAGGGACAGCTCCAGGATGGTCACCCCCAGCGTGCTGGTGGCCATGGCAGTCAGTACAAAGTTTAAAGTTTAAAAGGAATTAGGAAACGTCCCCCGAGCTGCAAAGCGACCGAAAAACCCAGTGAGCCACTGGAGGCAGGCACATCCCGCAGCTGTGGGGACAAGGGTGTCCTCTGCTGTCCCCAGGGGATTGGTCCCAGGAAAACGGGGGGGGGGGTTCGGTCCCAGGAAAATGGGGGGCTGGTCCCAGGAAAAGGGAGGGAATTCAGTCCCAGGAGCATGGGGGGGGGTGTTGGTCCCAGGAGGACGGGGATGTTGGTCCCAGGAGGATGGGGGTGTTGGTCCCAGGAGGACGGGGGGAGCTTGGTCCCAGGAGGATGGGGGGAGCTTGGTCCCAGGAGGACGGGGGGAGCTCGGTCCCAGGAGGATGGGGGGAGCTCGGTCCCAGGAGGATGGGGGGAGCTCGGTCCCAGGAGGACGGGGATGTTGGTCCCAGGAGGACGGGGATGTTGGTCCCAGGAGGACGGGGGGAGCTCAGTCCCAGGAGGACGGGGGGAGCTCAGTCCCAGGAGGACGGGGATGTTGGTCCCAGGAGGACGGGGATGTTGGTCCCAGGAGGACGGGGATGTTGGTCCCAGGAGGACGGGGATGTTGGTCCCAGGAGGACGGGGATGTTGGTCCCAGGAGGACGGGGAGCTCAGTCCCAGGAGGACGGGGATGTTGGTCCCAGGAGGACGGGGTGCTCTTGTGTCCCCTCTGGCTGATATGACGGGTGCAGGATGAGGCCGGGGAGGCAGAGGATTGTGTGAGCCATCCCCGGTGTCAGCACTGGCAGGTTTTAAGGATGGATTTAAGCTGGAGGAAGGTGCTGACTCCATGGGTTTCTCCCCCAGGAGCTGCACGGGGTCGGGCTGGGGACGGTGATGGGCTGGGCTGGGCAGGATGGGTTGGGATTACTGGTTTGATCCCAGCAGAGCTGAGTGGATGAGACCCAGCATGGCTCAGCCCTACTGGAGACACGCCACATCCAAGCCCTGGAAGAAGCTCAGCTTTTTTTCTCACCCTTACAGGACACGAGTGTGGGGGGTGTTGAGTTATCAGAGGCTGGCATGGTCCCAGTGAAGTGTTTGTGGGGAGAAAATTGGAGCCGACAGCCTTGTCCAGGTGTCAGGAGGGGATTTACTCCTTAATCCCAGAGCAGCTGGAGCCCCAAGCTCCCTACAAGGCAGAGCAGAAGAGCAGCAGCCCAGAACCTCCTGGGATCTCTCACCCTCTGGATGACTGAGCTTGCATTTATTTTAAACAAGACTGGTTTGCAGCCGGTTCGGGGTTGGGTTAAGCTTTTCAGCTCCTTCACCCTTAGAAGGTTTTGCAGCTGCTGTGGCTCAGGCCGCACCCCCCCCAGCCCTGGGGGACAACAAACCAAACGCTGTTCCCATGCTCTGCTCCCAGCTCTCTTTGTTTTGCAAAGCAAAGGCCAATGGCCTTGCCTGTTAAAGTCCAGTCCTTCAACTTGGCAAACTTAAGGGGAATTGCCCTAAACGCCCTCCAAAAAAAGAGCGTGTCCTCCCCAACCCCCCCATTTTCCGTTCTCTGCTTTCCCCAAAGGAAAGGAGCACCCAAGGCTGGATAAATGCCCTGAGACCCCACCTTGGGGAAGAGGGGGGGGGGGGGGGGGGCTTCAACAGTTGGATTTGCTGACATTAAAGATCTTAAAAGGATTTTCCCACCCCAACCCATTCTCTGATTCCCACCACCCACCCTGGAAAAGAGGGGTGTTCCCCATACCCCCCCCCCCAGCTCCCACCTTGGGGTCCTTCTCGTAGTAGTACTGTTGGGTTCGGATCCATCGTCCCACCAGGTGGTCCCTCACGGTGTGGGCCAGGGCGAAGTAATAATCCCGGGGGGTGGCCACGTTGCGGTCCTTGACCAGGGTGAAGTGGAGGTGCCGGTTGAAGCCCCGTTTCAGCTCCGCCACATTCTCAGCTCCCACGATCCCGCGGATGCTGATTTGCCTCCGCCGCTCCTGATCCGACACGGGCCGCGACATCCCCACGGGGCTGCGGGGACACACACGGGGCTTTGGGGAGGGGGGGGGAGGGGATGAGGTGGGGTATGGGGGGGAGGGGGGTGGGTAATAAACACTCTCGCCCTGGGGTTTGACCACAACCGGCACCGGGTTCCGCCTCCGCCCCGGGATGGCACCGCCCCGGGGCTGGGCCGGGCTACCGGGACCGTGGGGAGGGCTACCGGGACGGACCGCCCACTCCTGGGGGGGGAACGGCAAAAGGGGGGAGCCGGGGACCGCCCCCCGGGGTGCATGGGGGGTTACAAGGGGAGGGGGACTCTGGGGACCGCCCCCCGGGGTGCATGGGGGGTTACAAGGGGAGGGGGACTCTGGGGACCGCCCCCCGGGGTGCATGGGGGGTTACAAGGGGAGGGGGACTCTGGGGACCGCCCCCCGGGGTGCACAAGGGGAGTTGCAAAGGGGGGGGACCGTAGGGACAGCCCTCGGGGGTGTATGGGAGAGGCTACAATGGGGGGGCCCTGGGGACCACCCCCAGAAGGGTACGGGGGAGGGCGACCTTGGGGACCGCCCCCAAATAGGGTTGTAAAGTGGGGGGGCTCTGGGGACTGCCCCCCGGGGTACACGGGGAGGGGGGGGCGGCAAAGTGGGGGACTTGGGGACCGCCCCCAGCGAGGCTACAAAGCGGGGGGGCTCTGGGGACCGCCCCGCGGGGGGTGCATAAGGGGGGCTATAAAGGGGGGACCCTGGTGACCACCCCCCAGGGGGGCACAATGGTGGTTTCAAAGGGGGGGACCCTGGGGACCGCCCCCGGGAGTAGACAGGGGGTGTGTGTGACAAAGTGGGGGACTTGGGGAGCGTCCCCTGGGGATGCAGAAAGCGGGGGGCACGCTTGGGACCACTGTGCCGGGGATGTAGAGGGAGGGGTACCAAAGGGGGGGACCCCAGGGACGCGCAAAGGGGGTGCTCAAGAGGCCCCACACCCGGGTGTCCAGGGGGGGGGTGTGCAAAGGGAGGGGGGGGGATGCACAGAAGGGGAGGGGGGAGACTCCAGGAAGGTGCAGAGAGGGGGTGTCCCGGGAATGTGACAGGAGGAGGGGGACACTTGGGGCGGGGAGGTGGGACCGCTCCCCCGGGCAGGGGGTGGGGGGCTCTGGGGGTCCCTGCGAGCTCCGTCCCGGAGAGAAATGCGGGTGGCAAGGAGGAGAGGGAAAGTGTTCCCATCTCACCCTCTCCTTCAACCCCTTCCCTCCCCCTGCACCCCCTCTCCAGGCACTCTCTTCCCCTGTATCCCCCTCTGCATCCCTCCTCCCTAACCCCCCCGGCATCCCTCCTCCCTAACCCCCCCCTTGCTGCCATCTCCCTGCCCTCTCTCCCGTCACCTCCTCACTTTCTTCCCGCTCCACAACCCCTCTGGAAATGGCGGGGAAGCTCTTCCCATCAGCTCCAGGACTTTCCCGGCTGCCTCCTCGGGGCTGGGTGCCGGCTCTGCCCTCCCCTGCCTGCCCTCCCCTCCCAAAATCCATCAGGGGGAACGGGATGTGACTCCTCTTGCTGATGTGCCAGGGGGTGCTTGTCCAGGTGGGAGCCTGGCCATGGGTTCTGTGCCAGGAGGTGCCAGGATCTCTCCTCTGACCCCTCTTTCTGGGTGGTGGGTGTCCTCTGGCCCCCTCCTCCTGTACAGCTTCAGGCTGTAGTGATGATGGAGTTCCCAGTATCTCCAGTTCAAGGACACGTTCCCTCTCTGGAAGGGATGAGCATTGATCCGAGACATAAATGGACTTAAGGCAACATATTGGAGGCTTTTCTCTGGAGCTCTGGATGGGAGCCCGTGCTGAGCTCACACTGCAAACTCCCCTGAGGGACTGAGGAAATGTAGAGCAGGATGCACTATCCCAAGGGAGAGACCTTCTCAGGCCCCTGGAGGAGAACCTGCCTTGTCTTTCCTTCAGAAATGCCCCTGCCACCACTCATCCCTTTAGCATTTACCCCTATTTCTGAAAAAAAGAGTTCCCACCTCCCCTCCCCCCCCCCCCCCCGCATTGCATTGCAGCCATCACTTCTTGACATCTCATTGTTTCAAAAATTTTGTCTTCCCCACCTGGTCCTTGCCACCATCTCTTGGCTTGGAGGGGTCTCTGGGCAGGGTCTGGTGTTGGGGTGGCTGCACTGTTTGTCCCCTCAGGGAGATGCTTCTCTGGATCCAGACTAGGAAATTCCTCCCTCCTGCTGGGTACCATCCCTCCTGCCATACATCCTGGCTGCTTGGCACCCAGAACCATCCCTCAGCACCCAGAACCATCCCTCAGCACCCAGAACCATCCCTCAGCACCCAGACTCCCATGCTGATGGCTGCAGGCATGGGCCCATGTCACTGTGGGTTGCTCCCTTCCCTCTCCCACTGTCCCAGCCCAGCACCCATGTGTGGAATGGGGAATGTCACTGCTCCTCATGCTCATGAGTCTTGTGAGACCCCCCCTGCAGTGCTGGGTCCAGTTCTGGGGTCCCCAAGAGCAGAAGGAGATGGAGGTGTTGGAGTGAGTCCAGAGGAGGCCCTGGAGCTGCTGGGAGGGCTGGAGCAGCTCTGCTCTGGAGCCAGGCTGAGAGAGTTGGGGGTGTTCAGGCTGGAGAAGAGAAGGCTGCAATGGGGAGACCTTAGAGCACCTTCCAGTGCCTGAAGGGGCTCCAGGAAAGCTGGGGAGGGACTTGGGACAAGGGATGGAGGGATGGGATCAGGGGGAAGGGTTTCAAACTGGAAGAGGGGAAGTTTGGTTTAAAAATTAGGATGAAACTGCTTGGTGTGAGGGTGCTGAGCCCCTGTGCCAGGTTTCCCAGAGAAGCTGTGGCTGCCCCATCCCTGGCAGTGTCTCAGCCCAGGTTGGATGGGGCTTGGAGCAACCTGGGCTGGTGGGAGGTGTCCCTGACCATGGCAGGGGGTGGCAATGGATGTCTGTGACCCCAACCCAACCCAGTCTCTGGCCTTGACAGGTAGGGCTGCTGGATCTGGGGCTCATGGCTGTGCCTGGGTTAGCTCCCCAAGAGCCCCAGAGGTGTACAGCATCTCATGGGCATGGGGTGGAACATAAAAAGCTCTCATCCCTGCCCTCCTCAGGGTGGGCTTCAGCTGGCTCCTCATGAGCAGAGTTCTGCCCATTCTCTGCTGCTGCTGCCTGATGGGGACAGTGCAGGGATGTGCAGGAAGGGGACAAGGTGGGGATTGATGGCTTTGTCACAGAGATGCTCTGGGAAGCTCTGCCCTTCTCTCATAAAAGTCCTTTATTGGAACAGCAAACATGACACTTCTCTTCAGTACAGCGGCTGTAGGCAGCTATCATGGCAGCACAGGGACAACGTTTTACAATCACTGGGGGTCTAATAAGCACCATGAACATCCTAAAGAAAGGGGGGATAATGGCTGAGGAGCCCCGGGTGAGCCAGCCACGGGGACTCCTCAGGCATTGACCAAAATGCTGCCGGGTGCTGTCCTGCAACACGGTTCTCCAGCAGCTGAGAGGAACTCCTCGGTGTGAGTTGACAAGGTTGTAGCACCCATCCAATAAATCAGGTAAACTTAAAACTAGAGCGACAGGGGGAAGGCATGGAACCGGCCTGGAGGAGGGCAGCCTGGGAGGGAAGGTTTATTTACACTTATCTGCTGGACCTGGTTCTCCTGGAGCATCCCCCTGCCCCACGGGCACGCTGGCACCCACGGGTGTCCCAGTCACCTGGGGACAGCCAGGGACCAAAGAGCCAGGTGTGTGGGGACATGTGCATGCAGGCACCCTGGGGCCAACCACCTCCTGCTCTTCTCCTGCCTCTGAATTACCAGGAAGTCATGGGAGGGAGTGGAGGCTGAAGGGGATGAACTGCTGCCAGCAGCAGGAGCAGGCAAGGCAGGGGGTGCCAATTCCTGAGTGCGTGGCAGGGCTGTGGCCAGCTCTCCTTCCTCCCCATCCCTTTCCCCATCCCTTTCCCCATCCCCCTCTCCATCCCCACTCTCACCCCCAACCCCAACCCCATCCCCATCTCATCTCATCTCATCTCCATCTCCATCTCCATCTCCATCTCCATCTCCATCTCCATCTCATCTACCTCCATCCTCATCTATCTCTGACTCCATCTCCATTTCCACCTCCATCTCCATTTTCATGTCCATTTCCACCTACATCTCCAACCCCATCCCTTTCCCTATCCCCATCTCCATCCCCATCTCCATTCTCCTCTATCTCCACCTCCATCTCCATCTCCATGTCCATTTCCATCTTCATCCCCATCCCTCTCCCTATCTCCATCCTCATCTATCTCCAATTTCATCTCCATCTCCATTTCCATCTCCCTCTCCATCCCCATCCCTATACCCATCCCCATCTCATCCCCATCTTATCCCCATCCCCATCCCCATCCCCATCTCCATCCTCACCTGTCTCCATCCTCATCTATCTCCAACTCCATCCCCATCCCCATCCTCATCCCCATCCCCATCCCCATCCCCATCCCTGGGCTCCCTCACTGTAGAATGAGTTCTCCTGTGAATGGAAGGACACTATCAGGTAGTTTTTAAGGCTTGGCAACTATAAAAAAATAAAGACTAATCTGCAGAGAGCTGGGTGAGGGCTCTCTGGCTGTATGGCTGTGGCACGTGTGCCAGGCTGTGGGGAGCTGGGGGGGGGGGGCATCAGATTGAGGGTCTGCTGGTACCCAGAGCACCCAGGGACAGGGTGGCTTCCTCCTGCACCCCACAGAAATGCCTCATGGGGACGAGGGCCAGGGCCAGTAAGGACATGGAGACTTGACTGGTAATCCAGGACCCACCTCTACATGTGACCAAGGGTGCTCTGCAAGAAGGCCGTGGGGAGGAGGAAAGAATTATCCTGCCAAGTCCCAGGGCTGGTGTGGGGTTGCTCCTTCCTTGGTGCCTCCAGCCAGCCCCACTGGAGGGGAAAGTGCATTTACCAAACGAGACGAAGCTGCCCCCCTTAACCCACCCCCCCCCCCCCAAAAAAAAAAAACAACAAACCCCAAACAAACCCAAACCCTAACTCAAATCAATAAACCCAAACCTAAAAGCAGACACAGAGGAACATCTCAGGCTACCTAAGGACTTCATCAGCCAAAAAAGAGCTAAACAGCAAAGCACACACACAGGACAGCGCGGGAGGGTGGAGGCCAGGGACGGCCAAAAAAAAAAATAAAATCCCAGGTTCTTCCTTCCCGTTTTGCCTCCCTGGGCTCTGGCTGGTGGCAGAGCAGGGACCCGGTGGCTCGGTGGCTTGGTGGCCTCATCCCAAGGGAACAGGCTGGCTCTTCCCATCCCGGGAAGAGGCAGCCAGCTCCAGGAGCATCCTCATGGCATGGCTGAGCGGGAAGTGTAGAATTCCGGGACGGGCAGCCCGGTGTGCAGAGTCACCTGGAATGAGAGACAGGGAACTGAGCTCCAGGGGGATGTGGAGTGGAAAATCCCTCCAATTTTCCTCCAGGGGGGAAAAAAAAATGACCAGCTCCAAAGCAGACACTAAAAAGGGAACAAATGAGGAATGCTCAGTAGAATCCAGGGGAAGCCACGGTGCCAGGGATCGATATGAAGCCAGCAGGAGCCTGGAGAAGCAGGAAAGGAAATTATCCCTGTACTCAGTGCTGGGGAGGCCACAGCTTGAGTGCTGAGTCCAGTTCTGGGCCCCTGAGTTCAGGCAGGAGATTGAGGTCCTGGAGCAGGTCCAAAGGAGGGCAACCAGGCTGGGGAAGGGATCCAGCACAAGTCCTGTGAGGAGAGGCTGAGGGAGCTGGGGGTGTTCAGCCTGGAGAAGAGGAGGCTCAGGGGAGACCTCATCACTCTCTACAACTCCCTGAAAGGAGGCTGGAGCCAGGGGGGGGTTGGGCTCTGCTCCAGGGGAGGTTTAGGTTGGATATTAGGAAGGAATTCTTTCCAGAGAGGTTGATCAGACATTGGAATGGGCTGCCCAGGGAGGGGGTGGATTCTCCATCCCTGGAGGTTTTTAAGAAGAGCCTGAATGTGGCACTGAGTGCCATGGGCTGGGAACCACGAGGGGAGTGGATCAAGGGTTGGACTTGAGGATCCCAGAGCTCCTTTCCAACCCAAATGATTCTGGGATTCTGTGTCACCTGTCAGGACAATGGTGTCCCCAGGGAGGGCAGGAGAAGCACCTGGGGAGAGGCAGGATCATAGAAACATAGAATAGAATCGCCTAGAATACAGTATTTCCCTCCTAATTAGAGTCCTTTTTAATTATTCTGCACTTTTGATGAAGGATGATGATTGGCTTGGGTTTATGAGCATCCTTGTATCAGCCCTCCCTGGGACTTCTCTGCTGTCTGGGGCTTTCAGCTCTTCTCAGGAAGCAGAATGGCTGCAGAAACACACTCATTTCTTGGGGCTGGGTAATAGCTTGGGATTCTACTCCCAGGGTTTGGGATGGTATCAACCAACCCCTGCTCCAGTGCTGCCCTGGGCCCAAAGCACAGCAGGACCTGATCCCAAGGGACAACATAGCAGAGCACGCTCCAATCCATGGATTCCATGGATTCCAGAGACCATGTGGTGCCTCTGCCCCTGCATGGAGGTGATGCCTTTGACAACCACGGCAGAAGACCCTGCCAAAATGCTCAACAGACACCCTGAGGTCACCCACTGTGTTAAATGTGTCCTGGGAGGTGCCTTGGAGGTGGAAGTGGTGCCAAAGCCAGGCCTGATGGATGCTGAAGGGGGAGATGATGGTAGCAGGGATGAGAGCAGTGAGAAGGAAAATGCAGGAGGGAAACACCAGAGAGACCCAGGGAGCCACCACCTGATGATGGTCAGGAGGGCTGAGAGCTTGGGAGAGATGGAGAAAAGATGGGTTTGAAACTCCTCAGAGGAAAACAGGCTTTAAAAGGTCTCCTTCCCCCTGGCAGTGCTCCTGTCTGTGTCCTGGCAGGGCTGGTGAGGCTCATGTAGGGGAACATCACCAAGTGGAGCTGTCAGACCCCATCCACCAGGGAGGGCTGGAGAACTCTGGTGCTTCAGCAGCCCTGATGGAGAAGCCTGGAGTGGGAAGCCAGAGGCAGCAGCTACAGGGAGGCCTGTCCTGATTTTAGAGACCCAGAGGTGGTTTAGGGTCTAAATTCAGCTGGTTCCAAGCCAGTCCTGTTGCACAAGAGCCCTCCCCAACTCCACAAAGTCCCCAGAGGTGAGCATCAGCAGTGAGAGCAGCACTAGAGGGGCTCTGCCACCAAGCCCAGCCATGGGATGTCCTGCTGTGGAGATCCAGAGCATGGGCAAAGCACATACCTGCACATTTCTGTTGAGGCTGACTGCAGGGAAGAAAAGGCCTTCCAGGTTCTCAAAGGCAACAGGCCCTTGCTGGTCCTCATTGATGGAGAAAGTCAAGGTCCTTCTGGTCAAATCCAGCAGCACTCCCACTGTGGCACCTTTTGTGATCCCACCCTCAGTTCTGTGGGGACAAGAAGAAAATCAGGACATCCCTGTGGCTGAATGTCCCTCAGGCTCCTGGACCTCAAGGGCTGCTGATGCTGAACTTCACAGCTCCCAGGAACCAGGTGATGACCTGCACCCATCCCAGCTGTGCTCCCAAATCCATGGACACCTCCTCCTCGAGCCTCTTGCAGAGGTCCCCTCAGCTTGCTGTGATGTCCCCAAAGCCACCGAGCAGAGGACAGCAACACCTCCCTGGGGAAAAGCCAATGGAGCAGGGACCATTCCAAAACCTCCTGACCCATCAGGGAATGGCTGCAGAAAGGTGACCCCAGGTTCTCCCCAACCTTCACAGCCCCCATCCCTACTGTCCCACAGGGAAACTGAGGCACAGCTGTGGCACAGGGACAATGACAAACACTATTTTCCTGTTGCACGAGTTGCCAAGCTTTGGGTGTTAGTGGGAAGGGGGAGTAGGCAGGATTGGTGCCACTCGTGCTCAGGGACAGTCAGCACAGAAAGAATTGCAGTAGGGAAGAGGTATTGGAGCAAGGCAGAACCATGGAGGCTGGGAATCAGAGAATTCCAGGTTGGAAGGGACCTGAAGGACCACCCAGTCTAACCTAGGAAAAGCTTAGTCTAGACAAGATGGCCCAGCACCTTGTCCAGCTGAGTCTTAAAAGTGTCCAAAGTTGGGGAAACCACCACTTCCCTGGATCATCCTTTGCTTTGGGTGAGGGCACAACCTCTAGTAGAGGTGATTAAGAGCAATGTCACCCTCCCCATGGGCACCTGTAGGATTACAGAATCATCAGCATGGTTGGAAAGGACCTTCAACTTTATTGTCCTGCTTTGGGCCAGGATAAAGGTGATTTTCTGTCTTGTAATTTTGCTTTCAGCTCAGTCTCTTGTAAGGAGCTGCACTGCTGAAATGAACAGCAAGTTTCTCAGACAGTGTCTGCTTCTGGGACTGATCCCACTCAATATTTACAGTTACAGCCAGAGACTGGTGTGCAGAGCCAAGGAACTGCTCAGCTCTGAGGAACATTTTGCCCTCTGGAAGGAGAAAAGGAGTAAAGAGGTCCCACCTGAACCCCTCCTTTGGGGAGGAACAGACAAGATAAATGACCAAAACTGACCAAACAGAGTATTCCATCCCATACACCTCATACTCAGGATAAATTTGAGGGATCACAAGGGTCAAACCCCTTCCTGCTTCCCCTTCTTCCCCTGTCCCTGTTTGCTTCAGCATCCTGGGAGGATTCCATCCATTCCTCTGCCTGTGCTCCTGATCCATCCCAGCCTGAATCTGTGTGTTCCTGCCTCCAGCTCCCAACTGCTGCTGACTCCAGGATTCCAGCCTGGACTTTCCCAGGGCTGCCCTGCAGCCTCAGTGGGGATGTGAGAGTTATTGGGGGAGAGGGGGAGGAATATGGGATCAATTTTCCTGTATATTTGTATATATTTAATAATTTTTTTCCCCTGTTTCTCATTACAGTTTCATTAAAGCCGTGTGGTTCAGTTTCCAACCCATCAGTCTCTCTCCCTTATTCCCTCTCCTTCCTTTATCAGGGAGGGGAGGGGGATTAACAGAGAGCATCAGGCATTGGGTTTAATTGCCAGGCCAGTGTTAAACCCTGACAACCATCCAGTCCAACCATAAATCCTACACCTACTGTGTAGTGCCACCGGGAAAATCCCTGGGCTGTGGTCTCTGGGAAGAAGCCCCCGTTTCCAGACCACGTACCTGTTGGTGTGGGAATTGTTGTGCATGAACCAGCTCCTGTTATTGTCCACGTACATGGCCCAGGCCTTGTCATCCTTGCCCAGCATGGCATCCTTGAGGACATCAATGCGTGCCACCCCAAAGGCTGGGTCGGGGTGGTTATCGTACCGATCGATCGACAGCTCCCAGTAATGGAGCCCTTTGGAAAAGCCCGTTTTCCCCAGCACCACCCTGTCATCATAGCTGTTGCAGGTGACAGTCAGGTTGTCGTTAGAAAAGATGATGTCAGCGTGGGCAGAGGCAGGGTCGAAAGAGAACCAAGCAACTGGAACACACAAACAAGAGGGGGTTAGGCTGGTGGCACCCCGGAGCCATGCCGAGGGGACAGGGAACATGCTGCATGCGGGGCTGGCACGGGGGGTGAGGGCATGGGGGGGGCTTGGGCTGTGGCCCACCAGGATGGCAGCAAGAAGCAGGCAGGGAGCTGCACAGGGAAGGAGGCTGCTGGCTCTTGGAGGGCTCCTTCCATCAGGCAGGGCACTTTCTACCCTGGGGGTCACCCTCCAGCAGTGAGAGCAGCTTCCATCAGGGAGGGATGCTTGGAGCCTGAGGTTTTATGGCCAGGACTCAATGGTGACTTTTGCTCTTGCTTCTCCCTGGTGTGTCTGTCTCCATCCTCTCCTGCTGTCTGTCTGTCTCAGCTTGAGAGCCCACAGGATCACAGAAGCCCAGACTGGTTTGGGTTGGGAGGGACCTTAAATCTCCTCCATTGCCACCCCCTGCCATGGTCAGGGACACCTCCCACCAGCCCAGGTTGCTCCAAGCCCCATCCAACCTGGGCTGAGACACTGCCAGGGATGGGGCAGCCACAGCTTCTCTGGGAAACCTGGCACAGGGGATCAGCACCCTCATAATCTCCTAAAATTTGTCCCTAGCAGAAGGAAATGGATGATGCCAGCCAGGTGTCCAGGCTCCAGCTGACACCACAAACTGCAGGCTACTCCTGCAGGTGACTCAGGGCTAATGTGGGATGGAGACTGAGGCTTAGCAGAGAAGCTGTGTGTGTGCCTTTGAGGGCTGCTGGTCCTGGGAACCAAAAGCACTACAAAAAGGGAACATACAAAAGGTCTGTGCTGAGAGAGACACAATGTCACACCAAGAAACCTCCCTGCACAGCCACAAATAAGACAAGAGGTAGCTCATGGGAAAGCTGGAGAAGACTCAAAGCCCTCCACACTTCAGTCCAGCTGCTGGTCTAAACACACAGGACCCAGTTATGGCAAACGTGACAGGGACAGTGGCACGTCCTCAGCAAGACAGAGGCAGGGGGTTGGGGTGACAAGCCACCAGGTTCCCCCAGGTGGTTTTCTCCAAAACAGAAAGTCAACCGACACATCCACAAAACACTCTCAGGCCTGCAAGAACCCAGGAAAAAGAAAACACTCGAGGGGAGGTTTATCCATCCATTGACTGGGTGGTTCCACAAGACCACAGCTCACATGCATGCGGGTGTCCCCGTCACCTGCCAGGGGCCATGCCGTACCTGCCACCATTTTTTTAATGTCAACTGTGGTCATTCCCAAGGCAAGGCATGCGGGAGAGAAAACAGCAGGTGAAACTGGGGGAAGAAAGGAACCAGGAGACAATCCCTGCTCGCCTGCTCCTCCAGCCGGCACACGGACCATGCCATGGGGAGGTGGGGAAAGCTGGGGTCAGGGTGGGCTCTGGGAGCAGGATGAAGGAGGGAATCCCCCCCCTCCATGAGCTTCAGGGGGGCTCAGCAACCTCCTTGGTATTTGTTCAATGTTCAAGTGCCCTTAATGAATTAGAATTTCAGAGCAGGAGGACCAGTTCTTAATTAGAGGGCTATTCCAGAGCGCTGACTTCAGGTTTCTCTTTATAGAATCAGAGAATAATTGGGGTTGGGAGGTCCCTCTGCAGGTCACCCAGTGCCACCCCCCTGCAGTATCAGGGACACCCTCACCTAGATCAGGTTGCTCAGAGCCTCCTCAAGCCTCACCTTGAATATCTCCAGGGATGAGACCTCAACCACCTCCCTGGGCACCCTGGGCCATTGTTCCACTGCCCTCCTGGGACACAACTTGTTCCTCACATCCAATCTAAATCTGTTTTTCTCTAATTTAAACCCGTTTTCCCTCATCCTATCCCTCCAGCCCCTTGCACACAGTCCCTCTGTAGCCCCTCAGACACTGGAAGGTCACTGTTAGGTCTCCATGGAGCCTCCTCCTCTTCTCCAGGCTGAGCAATCCCAATTCCCTCAGCCTGGTTCCATGGCAGAGGTGTCCCAGACCCCTGATCATTTTCATGCCCCTCCTCTGGACCCACTCCATCAGGTCCATGTCCTTCCTGTGTTGAGGGCTCCAGAGCTGGATGCAGGATTCCAGGTGAGGTCTTACCAAGAAACCCATCTGGAGGAAAACTTCCAAACATCTTTAGATCCTAAGAACAATTCCCATTCCTCTTCCAAGTCTCCCTCCTGCCCCGACATCCGAGAGCTCTCGGCAAGCAGGGGGTGTGCAAGAGAGACTGCTTGCTCACCAAGGAAAAGTTAAATATTAAAAAAAAAAACCAAAAAAACGAAACCCAAAAGAAACCAAAACCAAACCAAAGATGAGCAGCGTGGAGTAGGTGCCAGTTAATTGTAATAAATATACTTGCCTAATTGAGAGTAAGGCGTCCCTTGTGTCTCAAAATTGCATCCTATAAAGAGATACTACATTTCACACATCACAGCTAAGAAACAACAGCCACCTGAAAAAACACTCACAAGCATTTTACCAGTACCTGAGCAGCCAGCTGGCCACGGGAGGCCTGATTCATTAAAAGCCAGAGAGTATAGAAGGGGGGGTGCAAATATGACCCAGGAGTTTGAGTGTAGGGAGTATCTGTGGGCAGATCCCACCTGAGCCTCCCAAAGCCTGATGGCTACCTGCTGGGGAGGCCAAATCATTGGACTTTCCTCCAGGAAAGGGGCAGAAAATTTGTAACCTTGGTGGAATATTTTGGCTGCTTTGGTGAATATTCTCTAGCTTGACTCCCAGGTGAATCATTTATAAACTTCTCCTTGGAGAACAGGGACTGATGGGAGAAGAGAAGCCACCGGGGTGTCCAGTGACCCCTGAGCTTTCCTGGGCTGCCTCCCCTGCCCTGTGTGGGCTCTGGGCTGGAGCAGAGCTGGAGAGGGGGTCCCTGGGGACAGCTGCCTGGCCTCAGACCCCCCCTAGCACCCAAAGGGCTGTAGCTTCTACTGCAGCATGTGTTGGGGTGCCACGGGGCTGTGCCTGACCACCAGCTCCAAACACCTCCTGGGAGCTGGACTGCACTGGGAACCCATCCAGGAGCACATCCTGATCCAGGAGCTTGTCCTGATCCAGGTACCTATCCTTATCTGGGACCATGTCCTGATCCAGGGGCTTGTCCTCATCCAGGAGCACATCCTGATCCAGGAGTGTGTCCTCATCAGGAGGAGAGGGCAACATGAAGCCCCAGGTTGGCACTGCGCAGGAGGACATTTATGAAGGGTGCTGTATTTTCAGGAAAGCCCTGCCTTGCTCTGCAATTGGTTTTCACCTCTCTTCTAGCACAGAACTGGGCTTTTCACCCTGCTGGTGTGCATGATGGTGAGAAAGCATCTGCCAGCAGCACCTCCTGAGGCTGTTTTAATGAATCACTCCCCGTGCCCCTGTTCCATGAGGTCTCTGAGCATCACTGTGACCCAAGTTGACCTCCCGGACACATGGGCACACTGAGGATCCCATTTTGCCTTTCCCCAACCACCCTGGACTACAGAGGTCCATAGTGCACACACAAGTATGGTTCAGGGCCACCACACTGGACCTCAGTAGGCTGGACACAAAGAAAAGTCCTCAGCAAAACAGAGTTGAAGCCAGTAGCGCAGAGCAACCAACAAAACAACAGAAAAAGCACAAAGCAAAAAAAAAAAAAAGTTGCAAGCCTCCCCCCCCCCAGTTGTTATTCTGGCATGGGTCATGCTGCAGCATTCCTCATTCCGGGTTATGGGATGGAAATCAAGAATCAAGGGCCCCCATTCTTCCAGGGCTTCCACCAGAGGCCACAAATGACTCTGCTGGAGCTCAGAGTGGTGTAAATGTGGGGGAAGAATCAGGGCCCAGGATCTTTGTCAGATGAGCAAAGAGGAGTTAGAAAAAAAGCTCCGAGGGATGGGCTGTGCCTCTGGCTCCTTCCCCAGCCACCCAGTCCTGCCACCCATTCTGCTTCCACTGCCTATGTCCCCATGGTGTCCCACCAGGACCTGGCAGAAGGAGCCCAGCAAGGGGCTTGTGGGTGCTGCCAGATGAGCGAGGTGTCCCAGGAGTGGTTTCCTCTGCTCCACCAAACCCAAAACTTGGGTATGATCCTGGCTGGTTTGGCAAAAGCCAAGCCCAGAGCCCACATCTTCAGGATCTTAAGAAGCCAGAGTGCAAGGGGCCTGTGAGATGGCCTTAGCAGAGCTTGCTCATGTCTTGCCTCTTGCTTAGGTGGAGCCTGGGTTTGATAAAATCCATCTCATTTCACAGCACAAATCTCACAGCAGAGACTGTTTTCTGGCTGCAGAGGGAAAACCAACCACCAAGATGTCCCCGTGGGTTTCTCCCAGGGAGGCTCTGTTCTTCTGACTGTCCCCAGACACCAGATCAAGAGGAGAGATGAGGGATCTGCTCTGGTTGGATGGGTTAAAATGGTTCAGCCAGGCTGGTCCTGCTGAGGCCAGCACTCAGGAAAGGAGCTCCTGTGCTGCTCCATCACCCCACGCCTACAACTGCCCACACCAGCACGGACAGATGGACACACCACGAGAACTGGGCCACCAAAAGTCCCTCCCAAGGCAGGTGCAGGCCACTGACAAACAGAAGGACTTCCCCCCCCTGCCACCCGCACGGCATGGGCAAAACAAACAGAACGGACCAAAGCAAACAAATATTTTGGAGATGCCCGGAAGCACAGACCAAGAGGCAAGGCCAGAGGCACTCAGCTCACCAGCTGAATTCAGGGACTGTAAAGAAGAATGCAAGCTCAGCTGGTGGGCCGAAGATCTTAGCTCAAAGTAGGATCTCCCCGGAAAGCTGGGTTGTAGATTAAGGGTGGAGGAGAAAGGACTCATCCTACGAAGCTGCGATCTTTCCAAAGGCACTGGAAAAGGGAGGGTCTGTTCTTCTGACTGTGTTTCTAAACGTAAGATTAATGCAAACTAGAGATCAGAAACGGGGTCTGCTGGGGGGTGGCACTCCATCGCCCCAGGTCAGACCTCAGACCAGAGCACAGATGCTGCAGCACACATGGATCCAGCTTTGCCTGGAACAGAAACGTCTGGAGCCGGGCAGAGACCCCTCAGGAAAGCTTTGCCTCTGAGAGCATCAGCAAAAAACAGATTTTCACTTTCCCAAACGTCCCCATGTCATCATCACAAATCCAACAGGCTTTATCTTTAAGAGACTCCTGCACCTCTTCACCTAAAAAAATTCACAGGTTACCACGCACACTTCCCATCACTCTTTAATCACAAAATCATGGAATGGTTTGGGTTGGGAGGGACTGTAAAGATCATCAAGATCCAACCCCCCTGCATGGGCAGGGACACCTCCCACTACACCAGGCTGCACAAGGCTTCATCCAGCCTGGGCTGAGACACTGCCAGGGATGGGGCAGCCACAGCTTCTCTGGGAAACCTATTCCAGTGTATTACTACCTTCATGCTAAAGAATATTTTTCCTAATATCTAACTTAAATCTGCCCTCTTTCAGTTTAAAACCCTTCCCCCTGATCCCATCCCTCCATCCCTTGTCCCAAGTCCCTCCCCAGCTTTCCTGGAGCCCCTTCAGGCACTGGAAGGTGCTCTAAGGTCTCCCCATTGCAGCCTTCTCTTCTCCAGCCTGAACACCCCCAACTCTCTCAGCCTGGCTCCAGAACAGAGCTGCTCTAGCCCTTGGATCATCAAATAATACATCTCCTACCATTCTGGGCACCATAATTAGTGGTGTAAAAGCTGGTGGGTTGGTGAGGCTGAAAAGCATGTTGCACTCAGGCTGCACTAAGCTATGTAACCCTACATCCCCCTGAGCACTCACCTTACTCAGGGGTTGCTGGGTATCCCTCTGGACCTCTCGAGACACATCTGAGCCTTACAGCAAAATTTTAACTCATGTGGTCCACAGCACCACATCAAGGGACAACAGAGCCTCTTGAGTCATTGGTTTCTCTTTCTTTCCTGTTACCACAGCCTGGTCACCTCCTGCAACTCCTCCCCTAGCCTTGTTGAGGAATATGTTAGCATGGAAATGTAGGATCCACCATCCTCCATGGAGGCAACAGGAGATAAACCCCCACATAGGGTACCCCCAAGCCTTCCCGTCTCAGCTGTCAACGTGGATTGAGCTGCAGATGGCATTAAACTGGATCAAGGGGAAGAATTTCTTTGTGCAGGGGACTGTAACTCCTGCAGCCTGCTGCTGGGAAGCAAAGAGCATCAGAAGGCCCAGGAATGGGAAAAACCAAATCATTGCATGACAGGTCAATAAACACAGCTCAAGGGAAAGGAGGGATGTGCCCTCTAACATCTACCAAGAGCGAGAGGAATTACTACCAGGAGTAGCCCATGGATCTCCCTAACTAGCATCTGATGTTCCTACAGCTCCTTGCAGTGTACCTCTCCTGGGGGTGTCCAAACCTCGCTGAAAGCTGCTGGTTAAAAAGCCCTGGTTGCTGCTGAGGGTCACTCTGTGGATGGTCAGGAACTCCTAGTTGGGCCCCAGATGAGGAATTGGCCTTGAAAGAAGAAGGAAGTTTCTGGTTCTTGACTAGGTTGGGAATGGGCTCTGTGGGGTGGTGCCCAAGCCCCTTTGCCACATCCCCAGGATGGCAGAGGTGTCCAGGAGCAGCTTCTGGTGGTGTTGGGGGAGCTGGCCAAGTTTGGGATCCCAGCAGAGAGGATGGCAGGGCACAAGGGGTGACAAGCCAGGTGTTCCTCTCTGCCCTTCTGCTCCTAGACTTGTGTTCCACCAAAGAAACAAGCAGCCCAAACCAGGCTTGCCTTGAAACTCTGCACCTCTGCCTCGAGCTGGAGACCCAGAGCAGCCCAGAAAAGGGGGAGTGGGGACACAGCTTGTCCCCTGTCCTGGCTCTCCATGGCCCTGCAGGCAGCACAGGCAACACATGCCCAGGAGAGTGTGTCTGGAGGCACAGAGAAGCCCAGGGGAAGGGCTGAGGTGTGGGCAGAGAGACCTTGGAGAAGGCTGAGAATGGTTTTGGCAGGAGGGAGGTTGAACTTCTGAGCCAGCCAGGAGATCAGATCTGGGTCTGGGGAGCAGGTAGGGACAGTCCTCTCCAGCATGGCTGAGCTCCTCTTCTCCATCTCCACCTGGGACAAACTGGAACTTCATCCTGCCATCCAGCTTGCTGGGTAGCCCATGGGGAGAAAAAAACACTGCAGGGGTCCAGAAGCCACCTCAGAAATCCTTGTGGAGAAAAGCAGCCCAGCAGGCAGCCCAGCTCCAGGCTCCAATCCCACTGCAACTGGGAGGTCCTCTTCCCCATTCCTGGCCACCAGGCAGGAGGTGCCTGTTCCTGGGAGCAGTTTGTGTCCCCCCATGACCAGCAAAGCAGAGCCAGGAGCTTCTTGCAAAGCCCCTCAGAGGCTGCTCCAAGCATGAATGGCCCAAGGACTGAGCCCTGAAGTCAGCAGGAGAGTGGCCAGAGGCTGGAAAATCTGCTGGATGAGGAAAGACCAAGAGGAGGACAGACCAGAGGGAGGAGGAGGAGGCTGGGGGGAGACCTGAGGTCTTCTGGAGGTGAGGACAGCCCAGCAGTGTTGCCACCAGCCAAAATTTTTCAGCTGCCTGTGCCTTGGGACAGAGTCACCTCCCAAACTTCCTTCCAAACCTACAGCTGAACTTCAGGAAGGTGCAGAAGAAACAGAGAGGTTAAAGCAGGTCCCACACCTCAGTGCCTTGGAACCTGAAGTGATGGTCCTGAGAGGCAGCAGCTGAGCTGTGACAGGGCAAGAGAGAAGGAGAGGAGAGAGCTGAAGGTGAGGACCATTGCCTTCAGCCCCTGCTGCCATTTGGCTCTGCTGGTCCTTAGCATCTTCATCCCTGGGAAGCTTCAGAGAAGCTGGGAAGGGCTCTGAGGCTCCTTCTCTCACCTTGTCCTGCTGGTGGCACCAGGCACCAGCTTTGAAGAGGGAATTGCATCTTCTTCAGCTGGAAAACATAATTCCTTTGGGATGAGCAGAAGATGTGCCACACCACAGGTTGGGACAGTGCTCTGCATTCCTGTCCATGCTGGCTGGTTCAGCTCAGCTGTTTGGCTGAACAGAATTTGCTGCTGAAGCTGGGTGGGGAAGTGGGTGAGAACTGCTGACCTTCAGGCTTTGGGAGAGGTGCTGGCCAAGCCAGTGCAGGTTGGATCTGGGTTGTCCCATTCCTGATCTCCAGAGGAAGGCTGGAGCTTCCCTGATGGCAGTGCCCAGCTTTGCAAAGGTGCCCAGAGCTTGTGGGCAGATGTGCTGAGGCTTTTGTGGTCTGGGCTTGGAGTTCTCTGCCTCTTGTACGAGCAGGTTTGTCACAGGCTTGCTCTCCACTCTACCTCTGCCACATTTGAGTCCCATTCCTCACTGACTTGTCTATCCCCATGCATCCCACCTGGCAGCTGCTCCCTCTGAGCTCCTGAAGGTTAGAACAGGCACCCAAGTGAAAATGCTCCAGGTAGCCTTGTTCTGTGTCTACCTGGACATCACTCTTCAGCAGAAACTCCTTTTTTCTCCTTGCTCTAAGAAGCCACCAGTGGTTCTCTGTGGGAAGAAGGATCTCACCCTCCTTCTGCCCCAGGGGTTGTGTTTGTTCCTTCCTGTCCCCAGACTGTGTCAGCTGGCAGCTGCTGGGGCCTCCATAGCAAAATACATCTTTACAGGCCTTGGAGAGGATTTTAGTCTGGGAATAAGGAAAAGCGATTCCAACAAGCATGAAAAATTCCCAAGGAGGGGTTTCTGGCCTGGCAGCCAGGCTATGGGGTGGCAGACGTGCTGGTAGGGACTGATTCCTTCCTTCAAGGCTGCATCACCTGCTCCTGCTGCCTCCCAGCTGGTTCCTTGGTGCCAGCCTTACAGCTCTCCACCAATTTTCCGTGACGGATTAAATCCCTGGTGTGACAAATGTGCTTAAAGTCAGGCAGGGAGACTCCTCCACAGCTTCTGAGGGAGTGCTTAATATTTCAACCGTGGGCCTGCCAGTGGGGGGGTGATGTAGATGAGGCTGGTGTGGCTGCTGGAACAACCCCTGGGGTGGCAAGGATATCTGTGTGGCTTCAGGGTCCCTCCACTCAGAGTTATGCACTGCCAGGGCTGGAGCTGACGTGGTGAGGTCTGGATTTGTGCAGCCATGCACAGCCCTTGGCATCCCGGGAGCAATGGTGACAGTGTTGTATTCACAGATTCATAGAACCATCAAATGGTTTGGGTTGGGAGAGACCTTAAAGTTATCTTCTTGTTACAACCCCCCTGCCATGGTCAGGGACACCTCCCACCAGCCCAGGTTGCTCCAAGCCCCATCCAACCTGGGCTGAGACACTGCCAGGGATGGGGCAGCCACAGCTTCTCTGGGAAACCTGGCACAGGGGATCAGCACCCTCACAACAAGAAGTTTCATCCTGATGTTCAACCTAAATCTCCCCTCTCCCATCTGGAAACCCTTCCCCCTGATCCCATCCCTCCATCCCTTGTCCCAAGTCCCTCCCCAGCTTTCCTGGAGCCCCTTCAGGCACTGGAAGGTGCTCTAAGGTCTCCCCATTGCAGCCTTCTCTTCTCCAGGCTGAACACCCCCAACTCTCTCAGCCTGGCTCCAGAGCAGAGCTGCTCCAGCCCTCCCAGCAGCTCCAGGGCCTCCTCTGGACTCACTCCAACACCTCCATCTCCTTCCTGTGGAAACCATCTGAGTTTCCCTTTGTTTAACACAAACTCTGTTGCAACCAAATTTTCACCACCTCTCTGTGGGATGCCTCTCACTGTACCTCCCCAAAGGACACCTTCTGCAAAGGAAAGGGGTTAGGGAGCAATTCTGGCCTTGTTCCAGGCTCCTGACTTAACCTTCCCTCCTCCCACCAGCCCTGGCTTTCCTGCAGTGATTGCTGAGGACCAGGAAGACCAGCAGAGTGGTTCCTTCTCTGCAATGCTAAGCTTGGGTGTGCTGGATGAGCCCCACACGTTGATGTCAGCAGTGTCCAGAGCATCTGGGGCTGGAGCTGCTGCAATGCCTTACCCTCAGATGTTTGGAGGACCAGGGTCTTGCTGTAGGGGCTGACTCCTGTTTTGTTGAAGGCTTTGACTCGTGCACTGTAGGTGCTGTTGAAGTGAAGCCCATCCACTGTGCACATGGTCTCCTTGCCCACATACACCTCCTGCAAAGCAAGCACAGCTCTGGGTTAGTGCCCTGACCATGGAGTCTCACAGCAAAATGGTCCCTGTGATTGCACAGAACCCCAAAATCACAGAGTTGTTTGGGTTGGGAGGGACCTGAAAGATCATTCAAGTCCCAAACCCCTGCAGGGACACCTCCCACCAGCCCAGGTTGCTCCAAGCCCCATCCAACCTGGGCTGAGACATTGCCAGGGATGGGGCAGCCACAGCTTCTCTGGGAAACCTGGCACAGGGGCTCAGCACCCTCACACTAAGGAGTTGTTCCTTGACAATAAATGCACCATAAAATCAGTTCCTGGTGGGGAAGGAGATGCTCTTCCTTCCGGACCATCAATCCCAGCCATATTCCCACTGAATCCTGGAGGAGCCAGTGAGTAATGGCCACAGGTGGATCCCCTGCAGAGCAGAGGTGATGGCTTCTGACCCTCCTGACACCCAGCCTGGGGAGGGGAGCAGCTCAAGTCATAGGGATGGTCAGTGCTTGGGGACAAGGAGCACCTTGGAGGTGTCCTAATGAACTGAGTGAGATTGGTGATGGGATGCTAAGGTGGTTCTGATCTACAGAGCACCCAGAGAGCTCTCCTGCAACCAGCACCCCAGGAGAGAGCCCAGCTCCCCCACTTCACCACCTCAGGCTTGCTGCAAAGAGCCCCATTGTGGCTTGATGGCTGAAGGCAGAGTCCTCTTGGACCTGGACTCTGTCCCAGTCTCTCCTGGCTGGTTGGGTGGGAGGTAGGAAGCAGGCTGTGCTACCCACTGGCATGTTCCCAGCAGGGATTGTCACCTCTGTGGCAGCTGGCACTCCCAGTTTGTTGCTCACATTGCTGCCTGACATGGCTGGTCAGCATGCTGTGTCTGAGCAGGATGATGGATCAGTGACTGGAGGTGCCAGTGACATTCCCTTCCTGGCACCAGCCATGGCCCATCAGCTGGAGCAGCCCTCTGTAATCCCAGGGACAGGAATGTCACTCACATCCAAGCCCCTCCAAGAGAAGCACACTGGGGAGCTGCCCTCACCTTGGTTTTCCTCCACCCAGTCCTCTGCTCCCTTCTCTCTCCAGATCCCACCCACATCACCCATCTTCTCTCTTGCCTCTGCCTCACTGAGTTTCTTGTGGAGGAATCTGGGGCTTGGAGCAACCTGGTCTAGATGGAGGTGTCCCTGCCCATGGCAGGGGAGGTGGAAATGGATGGACTTTAGGTCCTGCCCAACCCAGCCCAGTCTGGGATTCTGTGAATCCAGAGAAAGTGGTGGGTTGGTCCCTGTGCCTGCTCTTGCTGGCTGGGAACACGCCAGGATAATTATCAGTGTGTTGGATTAGAGCAAAATCATATTTTAATTATCTAATTACAGCAATTTAAAAGCCCACAGGCCTTAAACACCTCTGCTTGCTGGCTGCTGGCAAAGCAGGAGCCTTTCCTGCACCTTGCATGAAATATTTAGCAACCTAAAAAGATGGAGCTTCAAATGTCTGCCCTGCAACTGTAAGTCCTCAGTCACTGGAAAGGAATTCCCACCCCCTCAAATGACCTCAAAAAGAGCCCACAGGTTGTCTGCACCATCAGCTGCAGGTCTCCAGTTTCCAGGGTAGAATAGAACTTCCAATAAATCTGTAGAATCATTGAATGCTTTGGGTGGGAAGAGACCTTAAAGTTCAGAAGTCCAGAGCCCTGGGTTATTTGATTATCCAAGGGCTGGAGCAGCTCTGCTCTGGAGCCAGGCTGAGAGAGTTGGGGGTGTTCAGGCTGGAGAAGAGAAGGCTGCAATGGGGAGACCTTAGAGCACCTTCCAGTGCCTGAAGGGGCTCCAGGAAAGCTGGGGAGGGACTTGGGACAAGGGATGGAGGGATGGGATCAGGGGGAAGGGTTTCCAGCTGCAAGAGGGGAGACTGGGACGAGATGTGAGGAAGAAATAGTTTGTTGTGAGGGTGCTGAGCCCCTGTGCCAGGTTTCCCAGAGAAGCTGTGGCTGCCCCATCCCTGGCAGTGTCTCAGCCCAGGTTGGATGGGGCTTGGAGCAACCTGGGCTGGTGGGAGGTGTCCCTGACCATGGCAGGGGGTGGCAATGGATGATCATAGAATTATAGAATCACAGAATGGTTTGGATTGGGATGGGCCTTAAAGGACATCCAGTTCCCACCCCCTGCCATGGGCAGGGACACCTCCCACCAGCCCAGGTTGCTCCAAGCCCCATCCAACCTGACCTTCACCTCTTTGGCTGCTCCATGGCAGGCTCATTCTGGAGCCAGGACCAACACCTCACTGCTGGTGCTTGCTCCCCCATCACCTACCCTGAACTGTCCCCCGTTGCCATCATCCAGCTCCAAGATGTAGCCTTCCACCTGCACTGTGGACAAGGGGGGCTGTTTCCAGGACAAGGTGGCACTGTTGTTGTGGGTACAACACTCCTCGAGCTGCAGGATCGGGGGGGCCGGCACTGGGGAGGAAACTAAACACAAATTAGTGTGACTCTGGCTGCCAGCAGCACAGGAGCCATCCCAGCAATCCCAGGACACTCCCCCACCAGCTGGGATGGGGATGAGGAACCACACCAGGCTTGCAGCTGGTTGCTTGCCCAGCTCATTTGCAGCAGGTCCAGGCAGTGAGGTCAGTGTCCTGCTGAGCTTCCTGCAGCATCACAGCCCCCCTGAAGCTTCTCCCAGCTTCCCAAATTGCAAATTGCTCACAGGTTGCAAGTTGCTCATGGGTTGCAACTTTCTCACAGGTGGCAACTTGCTCGTGGGTTGCACCTTACCCACAGGTTGCAGCAGAACTCTGCTCCCTGAGGGTGCTGCAGCTCTGGGTGCTACAGGAGAGCAAACACAGAAGGAGCAGAGAGCAAGGAGGAAAGGAAAACTACAAGGAAGGGAACAACAGGGAGGAGAGGGAAGGGAAGAAACGTTCCCAACTAAGTGGTGTGGCTCTTTCTGTTTGGAGGGACAGGAGCTGGCCTGTGACAGATGCTTCTCAGCTCTGAGGGTCAGGGAGGAGGTTTGGGAAATGCCTTCTGCTGCTCCTGAGACCCTGAGCACTTCCTAATGTACTGCCAGACAAAAGCAAACCCCCAGCACCTTGGTCTGGCACACAGCTGCCCAGGGACCTGAGAAGCAGATGTCTGGCCCAGGGGTGCAGGATACCCAGGAACTAGCATGGACTGGGTCTGGGGTGCTCAGTTTTCCTGGGAGAAAATGAGAAATTCCCTTCTCCTACTCCTTCTCCATGAGGAGTCGGATGGAAGCCCTCAGGGTGAGCAGAGACAGGCTTTGGGCAGAGCCTGGAAATGTTCTTACCTTTCATTTGCACGAAGTCCAGCTGATGGATGGACTGCAGCAGAGGAGCATTGTCAAGGTTCAGGTCAAAATCCGTGGTCATCCGGGGTGTGAGTGTCCCCTTTCCCCACTGGTCCTCAGTCAAGTGCACTCTCCTGATGAGGGCATCAGAGATCTGGTGGCAAGGAAGAGCCTCAGCTGTCAGCTTTGCCTTGTCCCTGCCCTGCTCTGCTCCTTCCCTTCCATGGGACATCCCACGTGGTTTCCATCACAGCCCTTGGCTGCAGGCTCAGGGGGACCTCAGGAGCTTTGGGGACTTTTTCAGAGGTAGGGTGTAGGACCAAAGGGAGTGGTTAAAGAATGAAGGGTGGGATGCAGCTCTCAAGTGTTGGAGAACCTGGAGACAGCAAGTTATGATCCCTGCTCCAGAGATACACCACTGAGTGCTCCAACTCTCTGGTCAGAGTAAGAAAGCAGAATGACAGATTGCCAGGTTGGAGGGACCTTAGGGATCACCTGGTCCAACCTTTCTAAGGAGAAAGATAGTTTAGATGAGATGGCCCAGCACCTTCTCAAGCTGAGGATTTAAAATATCCAGTGTTGGGGAAAATGGCCCTGACCTGGCCTTGCTTCTGTCCTGGCAATGAGAAGTTAGCCCTTGATTTTATGGCTGGAAAAGCTGCTGGGGGCATCATCCTTGGTGCAACTCCCCTGACCCTACTGAGTTACCCTTTCCCACTGCCCTGGCAGCCCAGCTCCACACACCAACCTGCAGGAACCCACTGGGGTCGTTCTCCTTGATGACCTCCAGGCAATATTCCATCAGCCCCGTGGTCTGGCGCAGCTTGACCGTGCAGTGGGAAATCTGATCCCTCACCACCTGGAATGGGACAAGGAGAGCTGTGCCCAGCACCTGAGCTGGAATGACCACCCCAAGCTGAGGAGCATCTCCTCCTGTCTGCATCTCCACGGCTCTGAGGGATGGGGAGGAGAAATAAAGCCCATCTCAGCCTTCTGCAAGGAACCAAGCTGGGTTTCCAGGGAGGGTGATGACTCCTGCAGGGCAATCAATCACACCATGTGCTGCTTAATTATAATTTAATCACCTCTACTTGATCATCCAACAGGAAGAAAAGATTTAACAGTCTTGAAACAACTGGTCTTGCTGCTGTGAGATGCCATAAAACTCCTGATTTTTTTAGGGAGCAGCCCCCCCCCCCTCCCTTTCTGCTCTTAGCAATGTCAACACTAGCTACAAGGAGCAAGGGGAGGGGGCTGCTCCCTAAAAATCTGCTTTTAGCAATCCCAGCCTGGTATTTCCAGCCTGTGGCAGGGTGGCTGGAGCAATCCTGGGTGCCGGGGAGGGACCTGAAGCCAGCACACCCCAAATCCTGGGTGGAGAAGGCAGCAGAGAGAGCTCCCACATTGCTCCCCTGGACTGGGAGGTTTGCAGTGGATGGCACTGGGAGGGGGAGAGGGAGCAGCAGGATGGGCACACACTCAAATGCTGGCATTCGAGGCAAAACTTCATTCAGCCTCAGTGTCCTGGTTTGGGCCAGGATAAAGGTGATTTTCTGGTGTGTACTTTTGCTTTTAGCTAAGTCTCTTGTAAGTAGTTGCGCTTGCTGGGGTTAACAGTAAGTTTCTCAGACAGTGTCTGCTTCTAGGACTGATAACACTCCATGGTTAGAGTTACAGCCAGAGACTGGCATCCAGAGCCAAGGAACTGCTCAGCTCTGAGGAACATTTTGCCTGCCAGAAGGAGCAACGAGGTCCCACCTGAACCCCTCCTTTGGGGAGGACCAGACAAGATAGACCAAATCTTGTCTGAGAGCTGACCAAACAGAGTATTCCATCCCATACACCTCATACTCGGTATAAATTTGAGGGATCACAAGGGTCAAACGTCTCTCTACTCCTTCCTGCCCTCCCTGCTTCCTTTGGTATCCTGAGAGGATTCCATCCGTCCCTGTGCCTGTGCTCCTGATCCATCCCAGCCTGAATCTGTGTGTTCCTGCCTCCAGCTCCCAACTGCTGCTGACTCCAGGATTCCAGCCTGGACTTTCCCAGGGCTGCCCTGCAGCCTCGGTGGGGATGTGAGAGTTATTGGGGGAGAGGGGGGAGGAACGTGGGATCATTTTTCCTGTATATTTGTATATATTTAGTAATTTGTTCCTATTTATCATTATTGTTTCATTAAAGTTCTGTAGTTTAGTTTCCAACCCATAAGTCTCTCTTCACTTATTCTCTCTTTCCTTTATCAGAGGAGAGAGAGATTAATATATAAATCTGTTACTCGGTTTAAATCTGTTGTTTTGCCGGGCCAGGGTTAAACCGTGACACTCAGTTTCTCAGGCTCAAGTGAAGTGGAATGGTTCTGCTGGGATAAAGCAAAGGCAACAGCTGATCCTGGAGATGAGACCTGACCTTTTTGGAAAGGGTGGGCAAACTCCTGGGCTTCCTTTCTCCATAGGGATGGATGGTCAGTCCTTCAGGGCAGGACCCAGAAGGTGCAGAGGGCTTGCAAAGCCTTGAAGCAGCCCCTGCCATGCAACCCAAAGCAGCCCTTTGAGCTCTTCTGCTCTCAGAGGGGTTGGTTCTGCTCTTGCCAAGCTTGTCAGCCATGTGGCTGTTGGGTCTCTCAGGTGCAGAGCATGGGGTAACACTGAGTGTGGAGATGAGCCCAGCCTGCAGGCTCTGACTTAGCTCTTAGAACATGTCCTGGCTGCCAAACTGAGCCAGAACAAGGTTTTGCCTTCCCTGCCTGCTGGGCTGCAGATGGACCAGGGGGGAAATCCCAGCCTGAGCCCCCAGAAAAGCAGCCTCCCTCCTCCTTCCTTCATAGCAGAGCCCTCTCCAGGGAAATGCACATGCCACCAGGAAGATAGCAAAGATGGGATTGCTAAAAAACCAATCTTCTTATCTTCTTTGTAGCTTAAATCTCTGTCTGGTTTGCCCAGGATAATGAATTTGTGAGCCTCTCCCTGCCCCAGTAGATGCTTTGGAGGTATTAGCAGCAGAATTCCCATCTGCTACTATCAACCAGCCAGGAGCCTCCAAAAAACCCCATTGACTCCGTGCAGCCCGGCCCGGTGTCCCCAGACAGCCCTGGCCACACGGCTGACTCCTTGGCACCCATCACCTTTGTGGCCAAGGGACAGGGACAGCAGGAAGGCAAAGGGACCTGCCACCACTGCCTGGGTGTCCCCAGGAATTCCCAGTGCTTGGCAGGGAGTGGGGACATTCCTCCCTGGGACATGCCAGCCCTGGCTGTGTCCCTCTGCCCTGCCTGCTCCTTGGACATGGGGTGAGGGGAGGCCACCCCCAGGGTGAGTAATCTGGATTGGATGGGATTGGGCTAATCTGGGTGGGATGGGATTGAGCTAATCTGGAATGGGTGGGATTGAGCTAATCTGGGTGGGGTGGGATTGAGCTAATCTGGGTGGGATTGAGCTAATCTGGATTGGGTGGGTCTTGGGCTAATCCGGAATGGGTGGGTTTTGGGCTAATCTGGATTGGGTGGGATTGAGATAATCTGGGTAGGATGGGATTGATGTAATCTGGATTTGGTGGGTCTTGGGCTAATCTGGATTGAATGGGATTGAGCTAATCTGGATTGGATGGGATTGAGCTAATCTGGAATGGGTGGGTCTTGGGCTAATCTGGATTTGGTGGGATTGAGATAATCTAGGTAGGATGGGATTGAGCTAATCTGGATTGGGTGGGTCTTGGGCTAATCTGGATTGGGTGAGTCTTGGGCTAATCTGGAATGGGTGGGATTGAGCTAATCTGGATTGGGTGGGTCTTGGGCTAATCTGGATTGGATGGGATTGAGCTAATCTGGATTGGAAGGGATTGAGCTAATCTGGGAGGGATGGGATTGAGCTAACCTGGATTGGGTGGGAATGAGCTAATCTGGATTGAATGGGATTGAGCTATTCTGGATTGGGTGGGTCTTGGGCTAATCTGGTTTGAATGGGATTGAGCTAATCTGGATTGGGTGGGTCTTGGGCTAATCTGGATTGGGTGGCTCTGGGGCTAATCTGGATTGGGTGGCTCTTGGGCTAATCTGGATTGGATGGGATTGAGCTAATCTGGATTGGGTGGGTCTTGGGCTAATCTGGATTGGGTGGGATTAAGATAATCTGGATTGGGTGGGGATTGAGCTAATCTGGATTGTGTGTCTCTTGGGCTAATCTGGATTGGGTGGGTCTTGGGCTAATCTGGGTGGGATGGGATTGAGCTAATCTGGATTGGATGGGTTTTGGGCTAATCTGGGTGGGATGAGATTGACCTAATCTGGATTGTGTGGGATTCAGCTAATCTGGACTGGATGAGTCTTGGGCTAATCTGGATTGGTTGGGATTGAGCTAATCTGGATTGGGTGGGTTTGAGCTAATCTGGATTGGGTGGGTCTTGGGCTAATCTGGATTGGGTGGGTCTTGGGCTAATCTGGGTGGGATGGGATTGAGTTAATCTGGATTGGGTGGCTCTGGGGCTAATCTGGATTGGGTGGGATTGAGCTAATCTGTAATGGGTGGGTCTTGGGCTAATATGGATTGGGTGGGATTGAGCTAATCTGGAATGGGTGGGATTGAGCTAATCTGGAATGGGTGGGATTGAGCTAATTTGGATTGGGTGGGATTGAGCTAATCGGGATTGGGTGGGTCTTGGGCTTCCTTCTTGGGAGATGCCAGCCCTGGCTGTGTCCCTCTACCCTGCCTGCTCCTTGGCAGTGGGGTGAGGTGAGGCCACCCCCAGGGTGATTTAATTACTGAGCTTCCTGACAGTTTAATCCCTGCTAATTAAGGGCTGGTCCTGAGTGGAAGAGCTCGCTGGAGGCTGCCACTGAGGAGATGGAAATCATCAGGCAAACTGAGAGACAAGAAATTCCATTTAAACAGAGAATCACAGAATGGTTTGGGTTAGAAGGGACCTTCAAGATCATCCAGTTCCAAACACCTCCCACCAGCCCAGGTTGCTCCAAGCCCCATCCAGCCTGGGCTGAGACACTGCCAGGCAGGGAGCAGACAAAACTTCCTTGGGCAACCTGGCACAGGGGCTCAGCACCCTCAAATTAAAGAATTTCCTCCTGATGTCCAACCCCAATCTCCCCTCTCCCAGTTTTAACCCCTCTCCCCTTGTCCTCTCCCTACCCCCCCATGTCCAAAGCCCTCCCCCAGCTTTCTTGTAGCCCCTTCAGATATTGGAAGGTTGCTCTGAGCTCCCCTGGGAGCCTCCTCTTCTCCAGGCTGGAGATCCCTGGAGATCCACTGCTATGGACAGGAGCTCTGGGTGAGAGTTTCCTGGATTATCAGCTGCCCTGGAGAATGTGACAACTGCTGCTTGGCTCCTACCAACCAACCACAGAATGCCAGACTGATTTGGCTTGGAAGGGATCTTGAAGACCATCTCGATCTTGAAGGTCATTTAGTTTCAACCCCCTGCATGGGCAGGGACACCTCTCACTGGGTCAGGTTGCTTAAGGCTCCATCCAAAGGGCTCTGCAAGCAAAGCACCATGGTAAAATCACAGAGTGAAGACATCCCATAACCTGAAGGCCCAAAGAAGACCAAAAGGGTCCACTCCAAGGCTGAGAGCTTGAAGGAAGTGTTCAGAATTCAGTTCATGAATGCTGTGGACTGAGGAGAGATCCCTTCCTGGAACATTTGAGCCTCTACATCCCCTGAGCAAACCAGCGCAGGCTCCAGGGCATTTTCCCTTGGGGAAAACCATGCTGGTCCTTTGGAAAGCAGAGCCAGCAATGAGGAGCAGGACACAAAAAGAGGTCTGTCCAGGAGGTGGAGCAGGCACCTGGTGCCACTGCTCCTCCAGAAGTTGTTTTTGAAAACCTGGGTTCTTAATCTGAATCCAAGGGTAAGAGGGAGGCTGGGGAAAGGCAAGGAAACATCCTTTGCAAATTCATTTCCTCCCAGACCTTTCCCTGCTCTGGAGTAATGAGTGTTGGCCCACAGGCAAACCTGGACTTGTGCCTGCTCCATGAAATATGTGTCAAGCCAAAGTAGGTCAGTCCTGAAGCTGAGCTGCCCCCAGCTCTGGGTGCTGCACAGAAATGGGAGCTTGGGTTCCCTGGTGGAAGGCTCTGGTGGCTTTGGGCCAGCTGGCAGGCTCTGTCCCCTCTGTGCCCTGATGGCCAAACTCCCAGCAGGCAGGAGGGGCAGGGTGCTCTGGCTCTGGCTCCACTCCAGCTGCTGGAGCAACTGGTTTGGGTCTGAAAAGGCTCCTGGGTGGCAGAGCTGAGTCCCATGGGTCAACCTGTCTGCTCATCTCCTCCTCAGCTGAGATGCTCTGGGGACATGGAAGTGAAAGGTGGACATGGAAATGTCCAAATGACCTTGGAGATCATCCAGTAGAACCAGGATGCACTGGGGGGGTATCCTAGGGGCAGGGGTGAAGCCATCACCAAAAGCCAGCAGTCAGTGTTCTCCTGATGGGAACACCAACCAGGACAAGCCTCGTGGTACTGAGGGAGGAGAAATTCAGCAGAGGACATGTGTAGGAAGAGATGGTGCTGCTACACCCACTCCACTGCTCCTAGGTGGGATTTGGTCCCTTCTTCGTCCCAAACCAGCCAAAAGAATGTGGTGTAGGGGCTGCAGGAAGGACCCAAGCCAAGGAGCACTCTTTTCACAGCTGACTGACCTGAAGGCTCATGTTGAGAGCTGCACCTCAGCTCCTCCAGTGCCAGGAACTCATCTCCCAGTGCAACCACCACTGTGAGGCCATGAGGTGCTCACCAAGCACAGGACAGAAAACAGAGTCATTCCTGCTCCTGCCTGATGGCAAAAAGTGGCACCTCATGACACCAAGTGCCCCAAGACTTCAGCTGAAGCCAGCAGAAGGCATGCAGCATCCTAGGTTCATGCCAGTAGCTCAGAAGCAATGTAGGACATAAAGGAGGTAATTTTCCAGCCTATGGATGCTGTGCATGTGGTTCTGCTGACCTAATGACTATTAATTGGCCCAGAAATGGAGTAATTCAGTGGGAACCACTGCCTGGATCTGAGGCAGAAGTTCTTCAGGAGGAGGGTGCTGAGCCTCTGGAACAGATTGCCCAGAGAAGCTGTGGCTGCCCCCTCCCTGGAGGTGTTCAAGGCCAGGTTGGATGAGGCTTGGAGCAACCTGGGCTGGATGAGATGTGTCCCTGGCCATGGCAGGGAGCTGGGAGGAGATGAGCTCTGAGCTCCCTCTCAGCCTCAACCATTCCATGATTCTATGATGAAAAACAAGAGTGGCTTTCCAGTGACAAATTCACAGAATCACAGAATGTTTAGTTTGGAAGAGACCTCCAAACTCATCCAGCCCAACCTTTGACCAACACCACAGTCAACTCCTAAACCCTGTCCTTGAGGCCCAGCTCCAAATGCCTTTTCAGTGCCACCAGGGATGGGGAATCCACCCCTGTCCTGGGCCATTCCAATGCCTGACAACCCTCTCAGGGAAAAAATATTTCCTAACATCCAGCCTAAACCATCTAGCTACCTAGCCTAACCTCCCTGCTCCTCCCCTGGTGCTTCACCCCCACATCACAGTCTTCACCCCTGCCCAGTGCCAACCCACCAGAAAGCTCTCTGAGCCCCCGAGCTGCTGGGCAGAGTCTCACCTTCAGCTTGTGCTCATGTTCCTTGTTGACCCTGGACAGCAGCTGGGCTTTCCTTCTGTTGAGGGCATCAATGAGGGCATCACACTGGGCCACCAGGCAGGCCTCAAACTCCACACTGTTCTCCTGTGGGTCAGAGCAGAGCATCACAGCTTTGGACACATCTCTCTTTCAGTTGGGAAAAGCTCACTTTATTTTTCAAAATCATTTTTTTAAATGCTACCACAAGGGCCACTTTTACGCGTGCAGCTGCACCACTGCAGCTGAGAAATCCGTAGCACATGGGGTCCCTAAGCCCTTGGCTCATGGAACAGGCAGGTGAGGAACAGGTTTGGTCCCTCCTGTTCCATCCTTGGATCTGCCTATGGCAGAGAAGGGAAGGGCCAGGGTCTCTGCTGCTTGCTCCATGGCACAGGCAGCTTTTGGGAGAGCTGGAAATGGGTAATATGCAAAGTCAGGCTTGGGAGATCACCCACCAAAGCAGGCTGGGGAGATCGGGCAGAGGAGCAGCTGATCCTGTCGGGAAGGGGCTGTTCCTCAGCTAGGAGACAAAAGTACCTGGATCTGCTGCACCATGTTGCGGAGTTGGACCAGGAACTCTTTTGCTTCCTTGGCTCTGTCTGACAACCCATTCAGGGCTTGGGAAAGCTGGCTCTGCAAGGAGAAGAAAGAACAGGGTCACTTCCATGTCCTGGACTCATCCTTGAGCTGGAGGAGCTGATGTTTGTGTGATCTGGGCTGGGGATCCACCCAGCAGCTCCTGCCCAGGGTTTGCAGCCTTCAGCAACCCAGCAAGGAGAGCTCCTGCTGCCCTGGGTGTAAGGAGAGGGAAAGGAAGGTATCCATCCTCATGGACACCCTGGGCTTGGGAAGCAGATACTCAGTGTCCACCTGCTCTGCAGGCTTCCCTGGGTGATCAGAGACAAGCCACATCCATCCCAGGTCTCCAAGAGAGCCTGTTGCTCCCAGCCCTGGATCCCACAGAGATAGATGAGGGGGAAGGGTCTCAAAATGGAAAAGGGGAGATGGAGATGAGATGTGAGGAAGGAATTGTTTGGTGTGAGGGTGCTGAGCCCCTGTGCCAGGTTTCCCAGGGAAGCTGTGGCTGCCCCATCCCTGGCAGTGTCTCAGCCCAGGTTGGATGGGGCTTGGAGCAACCTGGGCTGGTGGGAGGTGTCCCTGACCATGGCAGGGGGTGGCAATGGAGGAGCTTTAAGGTTCCTCTCATCCCAAGCCAGTCTGGGATTCTGGGATTGCCAGTGCAAAGCTGGTGACCCCCGTTCCTATGCACAGGTGGCCACAGGCTCCTCACTGGACACGGGAGGCTTGAGGTTTGGCTTCTCATCAGCATAAGCTCTGTGCCAACCTCCAGGAAGGTTCCCAACACACCAAGGTTCTCCTAGAGTGGACACATTCCTGGACGTGTCTCCTTTGAAAAAAACATCACCCAGCTCTCCTGCTGCATCCCTGCTGCTTATCATTCAGGAATCACCCCTCTGGGGACACAAAAGCTGCAACCCATCCCAGTTAGCCCATTAAAGAATGTTAATTAATGCCATATGACATGGGAGCACAGATGGGAATGCACATGGGGACCAGAAAGCACTCCTGAACATAGTCAGGAGGTGACAATGTGATTCCTAACTGCAGGACAGGAAAACAAAGTCCTTCTGGGTTTTTTTATGGTGTTCAGAAGCCAGAGGCTGTGGAGAGAAATTAAATGAGTGATCAGATCTGTAAATGCTACAGGTACGTCCTGTGACCCTTGGAGCAAAGCCAAGCTGGAAGGCAGACACTTGGAGGAAGGATTTCATCACCCAACACAGGAGGCAGAGTGCCAGGTTTCCCACACGTGTGGGATCTCCAGGGAGGGAGCAGGAGATGGAGAACCCAACACCAGGGCTGGGGCTCAGATGACTTTGAGTCTTGTCCCCTTGGGTGCCTGCCCTGGTGTCCCAGCCTGCAGGAATCAAGGTGCTGCTGATGTTCCTGACCCACTCCGGAGGTTCTGACAAATCCAAGGTTGCACTTTGCATCTCACCGTGGGAATCAAATCTTGAGGGCTTCTCAGAATTGGGAACCCCACTCAGGGGCTGGTGGATGGAGAGCTGGTGTCCCCCAGTGTGACAGTGGGACAGCCAGCACACAAGGGTTGGGCATGAGCTGGCACAGGCAGGGGGGTTAATGAGTGGGAAATGAAAGAAAAATCCCATTTAGCACCATCTTAACATGGAGTGGATTTGTTCTGTGCAGAAAGCTGGCCTCTTCTTCAATGCTTTTGTCTCATGGCAATGAGAAGAGACCTCTGCAATTCCCATTAGCATTAAATGGGAGTTAAGCATTTAAACCTCTGTCCCCGGAGCACTTAGGAGGGAATCTGTGCCCTCTTTGTGCTCGCTAAAAGCTCTGCAACCCCTTCCTCTGCAGGGCTGACAAAGGGATTTCTGTCACTTTTGGCTCTCCCTGGGCCCAGAGCATGGGTGAACACAGTTGGTGGAGAAGGTGGTGGCTCAGCAGACTCCAGAAAAGAAGAAAAGCATCATCTGAACTCTGCATGGTCTCTCTGGCCAGCTGAGGGAGGTGACTGTCCCACTCCGCACTGGTACAGCCTCACCTGGGATGCTGTCTGCAGGTTTGGGCCCCACAGCATTAAAAAGACATCAAACTATTGGAAAGTGTCCAAGGGAGAGCCAGAAGGATGGTGAAGGGTCTGGAAGGGGTGGCTTATGAGGAGTGACTGAGGTCACTTGGATTGTTGGAGGAGGCTGAGGGGTGACCCCAGTGCAGTCTGTGGCTTTCTCAGGAGGGGGAGAGATGGGACTGGCACCAACTTCTTCCATCCTGTGACCAGGACTGGGGGAGATGGTAGGAAGCTGAATCAGGGGAGGTTTAGGTGAGGGATCAGGAAAAGGTTTTTCACCCAGAGGAGAGCTGAGCACTGGAACAAGCTCCCCAGGGAAGTGGTCACAGCCCCAAACCTGCCTGAGTTCAAGAAGGGTTTGGATGATGCTCTCAGGCACATGGGGTGATCCTGGGGGTGCCCTGCACAGGGACAGGAGTTGGGCTCCAGGATCCTGATGGGTCCCTTCCAACTGGGCAGATTCTGTGACTCTGTGATTCTCCTCTTGGTTAACTCAGCTGCAAGGGATGGAGCTCCTCCAGGTTCACCTTGAGGCAAGGAGGGAGCTGAGCCTCTTACTTCAGAAGGCACCATCAGATGCTGGATTTGTGGAGCCAGCTCTGTGTGACAGCTCCACCTGACACCTGGAGAACAGCCTGATGTCAGCCTGATGTCAGCCAGCTTTGGCCACCAAGAGCAAGAACAATTTCTCTTGTTTCAGAGCCCAACTGGTTTGCAGGCTCTGACACTCAAGAAAGCAGCTGGGACACTCAGGAGAGATGCCAGTCTCCTTCTCTGCTTGCTGGAGAGGAAGGTTCCTCTGCAAGCCAAAAGAAGGTAGCCCAGGTCCCCCAGCCAGCTGGAAGTCCCCTCCACATGTCCCTGCCCATCCCCAGCCTGCAAGGGCTGCACCCACAGGCAGGAGACTGAGCTTGTGTGCCATGGAGAAAGGTCACAAATGCAAAAGAGACCAAGAAGGGACTGTTTGAGGTCAGGCCAAATGTACACCCCAGGGCAGCATCTTCTGTGCAGGGGTATTTGTCCAACCTCCAAGAGTTCTCAGCTGAGGAACCTGATGAGGCTGGCGTGGCTTTCAGGTGCAGTTCCCCTTGGATTTCTCTGCCATGGACCCATCTTGTCTCCTCGTGGACCAAGATAAGCTCTGATCACCTGCAAGGTCCTGCAGCAAGGAGCTCAGAGCTTAGAATTAGGCTCATGGTTGGACTCGGTGATCTCCAAACTCTTTTACAACCTAAATGATTCCACAATTCAAAGTTCATGCCCTGGGAAACCACCTCCTCTGGGCTGCTGCTGACCACACCTCCTCCAAAGACCACTTGTCCCTAAGATTTCAGATGACCAAACCTCCCAACCAGCCACAGATGGGCCAAATGCTCCCAGGACACAGAAGAGCCCTCAGCATTACATCAAGAGCCCAGGACTTTCCCTGACATCTCCAGTCTTGCAACCAGCCCCTGCTTCTTCTCTCCTCCCAACTGAGTCATCTCCCTGGCCCAGTTCCTATGCTGGAGCATCCAGATGGAGGTGAAAGAGAAGAGGAACAAGCATGGCAAGGAAAGCTGCTGTTCCCAACTCTTCTGCTTGTAGCCTGGAAAGGGTGAGGAGCTGCCACAAATGCTGGAGCTGAAGTCATGTGCTTCGTTCTTCTAATTAAAGGATAGGACCCAGAGCTTTTCAATCTTGAGGCAAGATTATTTTATGTGATGCCTGACTAATGAAAATGGGATGTTTAATTAAAACATGCATTCAGTCAGGAAGTTGATGAAGCTCAACTGCTGCTAATTGGCTTTGGGCTCCAGTCAGGAGCACCTGACTTTGGAATTCAGCACTGGCTAAGAGGAGGAACCAGGAGCCTTCCCTGGAGCTGCAGCCTGGGCTGAGCCTGTTCCTGAAAGCCAAAATGAACTCACCCTGCTCCTTCTTCCTCCTCTGCCCACCTGCCAGTCACTCCCTTGGTCCTGATGGGGCTGATGGAGCATCCCTGCTCCCTGCTGGACTCCCAGTTGTTCTCCAGCAACACCCCAGCCCTGCTGCCTCTGCTCCCACAGCCTGGAGCCCTTCCCCATTCCTCTTGCACATCTCTGAGTACTGACTGATGAAGAGAAGCCTGAAAGCTGCTCAGAAACAATAGTCC
This sequence comes from Phaethornis superciliosus, assembly GCA_023637945.1. Lineage (NCBI taxonomy): Eukaryota > Metazoa > Chordata > Aves > Apodiformes > Trochilidae > Phaethornis > Phaethornis superciliosus. The sequence goes on along the minus strand of JAJQWJ010000006.1, from coordinate 40,665,581 downwards.
AGTGATGACTTCTTCCAGACAGCAGCTCCTAAAGCTTTGCCCTCCAGCTCCTAATGCCCAAGATGTGATGTGACCACAAGGTGAGGCACTCAGCACCCCTCTGCAGGTCAACAACACTTTTAAAGAGCATGTAAAGAGAGTTTTTGCTCTTCCCCAAAATGCCCTGCACCTTTGAAGCTACAGCTATCACACCTCAACCTCCTCAAAGGTCTTTTTGTCTTCCTCTCCATTCTGCCCTGCTAAGCCCACTCTGCTGGAAGATGGGGGAGTAACAACTTTTCCAGTGCAAACTGGGAGGGATGTAGCAGGGTTGGGATGCTGAAGGGTCCAATCTGGCATGGCTCCATGGATCTGTGTGGAGCAGCAGAGCACCCAGCCCCCAGATCATCCTGGGGACACAGACTGTGTTTGGTGCCCAGGGAATTTGCCCAGGGAGGTGGTTGAGGTCTCATCCCTGGAGATATTCAAGGTGAGGCTTGAGGAGGCTCTGAGCAACCTGATCTAGGTGAGGGTGTCCCTGATACTGCAGGGGGGTGGCACTGGGTGACCTTCAGAGGGACCTCCCAACACCAATTATTCCATGAATCTATGACCTGTCCTCCTGCAAACCTTCTCCTTTCTTTTCTCTTCCCCCATCCCCAGGCAGTGACACAGCAGACTCACTCAGACCACCCAAAGCTGGCCAGGGGCTCCCTCACCCCAGCAGGGACTGTGGCCCAGGCCAGGATGGAGACAGTGGAGAATCCAGCCAGGAAAACAAGCTGACATCCCCTCTGCCAGGCAGACAGGCTGCCTGCTGCCCTCCCACCAGCCAGGGGTGGGCAATGCCCCAGGGTTTTGCCCTATGAAAAGCCTCAAAACTGGGCTGCTGCCTGATAGCTGGCAGGATACTGTTAAATACACTTCTTTTTTATTTCTTCTAGTACAGCAAAGGTGTTTGGAGCAGAAACCACTGCCCACCCTGGCAGAGGCAGAGCCCTTATCAGCTCAACCCAGGTTGTTTTATTCCCACCTGCCCCAAGGTGGATCCAGGGGAGATCTTGGATGTGGCTCACTCTGTGTCTGCACCCTTCTGGGCCAAGCCCTGTGTTTGTGGGATCCTTTCCTTCCCCACCCTCCCCCACCACCCCTAAACTCTTCTGGGAGATGAGGATTTCGAGAACCAGGAGGTGAAGCCCCTGGTGCCATCACTGCTGTCACTTGGGCACAGAGATGGCCCTGGCTGCTGGCTTTGTACAGGCAGACACTAGGGCAGTGTCTTTCCTCAGCAGGCAGAACTGATTCAAAAGCTCCAGCCTGGAAAAAAAACAAGGATATCTTCTTTTCAAGCATGACCTTGGTAAAACCCTTTTCTCTTTCACAGCCTCCTGGGTGGGGATTCCCTGGCCCCAGGGTAGGGGTTCAGCCTCCTCCCCCCCTTCCTGTGGGAAAGGCTGAATTTGGGATGAGTTTGCCCAGGGTGATGGTTGGGTCCCCATCCCTGGATGTGTTTAAGGGTTGTTTAGATGTGGAGTTGGGGGATATGGTTTAGGGCAGAACTTTGGGGAGTAGGAATGATGGTTGGACTCTGTGATCCCAAGGGTTTTTTCCAACCTGAAAGGTTCTGGGATTCTTGCAGTTTTATTTAGCCAGGTCTCAGCTACAACCCTCAGCAGCAGGAGCAATGTCCACATCTCAGACAACCACTGAAATTGCATTATTGTTGTTTTTGTTTTTTTTTTTAAAAAAGCAATAAATTGGCTGCACAGCTTTAATTAGAGAGAAAGGCAGTTAATAAAATGAGACCCTGCATTTCCTGAGCGGCTAATCCCTCGGGCAGCTGATCCCTCCTTAGATCACTGCTCCTTGTGGCATTTTCCCTTCACCCTGAAAAAGCTTCTGAGCCCTGGATTCCCCTTCCCACGCTGCAGCAGATGTGAGGGAACAGGGTCTTAAGCTCTCAACTTGTATCCTGAGCTCCTGGGCCAGCTCCAAGTGTAGTCTCCATGTCTCCAGGTCACCCTCCCAGCAGCAGTTCCTCATGGTTCTCCTGGGTTGGTGAAGTGAGAGATGCAAGGGACGCCAAGCAGCCATCTCCAGGGACCATCTCAGGGCACATCAGGGAGGGAGCTGCCTCTACAAGAGGTCTGGAACTAAAGAAGGGTCAGGGGAGGAGGTTGGACAAGATAAAAAAGACAATTGGCTCAATGGGAATGAGCACAAGCTCTTTTTAGGGCCTCTCAGGCTTGCTGAAAAGCAGAAGAACCTGGAGAAATGGCCTTAAAGCCAGAATTTTTTGGGACAATAGAGTGTGCTGGTGCTGCATCCATCCAGCTCTTCAGTCCCTGCTCTGTGGGGTCATGGAAATTCCCCAGGCAAAAGTAAGCTGACACATGGTGTTGCCCTCAAGAGAAGTGATGTTTCTTGGCCTCATGTAGACAGAAGAACTGGGACAAACATCACTTGCTTTCTCCAATAAGATCAAACAGATTCTCTGGCTGTTGCTATTTGTCCCCCCCCAAGAAAATTCCTATTTGTGCAGCACAGGGAGAACCTGAGATGTGTTCTGTAACTTGCCTAAAAATGTATTTACAAGTGCAAAAGTTGCTGAAGGGGAAAAACCAGGACACTGGGTCATCTTCTGACCCCCAACACTGCTGTGACCAAGAGCAGCCTTTGTTCTCTGGGAAAACTATGGGATGTGAAGGACTGGACCAGTAACACCCTCCCAGAGAAGGTTCTGCCAAGCAGAAAACCTCAGAAGAGGCAAAGGAACCTCTGCCAGAGGTGGAAAGCCATGCACCCATCAGAGCACTGGAGGCACAGTTACCATGGGACCAAGCTGCTGCTTTTGCTGTCCTGTGACCATGGCACATCTGGTTTGGTCTGGCAATTGTATGGCACCCAGGCAAAGCCCCAGCACCCAGCTCTTCCTCCATGCATCTCTTCTGCTGGGACCCAAAGCATGCAGGAGGGAAGGTGTTTATTCTGGCCACGTGGCAAATGAATTCCCCTCAAAAGGGGACAGAGAAGAAGCCTTCCTGGTGAATGGTGAACATCAAAGCAGCCTCCACGTGATGCTCAAGGAACATCTACCTATGCTCAAGCTTGTCAGCTCTTCCCAAGGACTCCCAGGGCATCAAAATGAGGATGTGAAACAGGGACAGTGTTATTGCCCCTGTTAATTACACACATGAAGCAGCAAAACCCTCTCCCAGCTTCAGCTCCTTGCTGTGAAAGGCTCCCAGCTGTCACCTGCTGAGGATGAGCTGATCACCAGGGCTGCACCAACACTGCAACAAAGCTCTCAAGTTTGGGTCAACGTTCCCCTAGCAAGCCCATCTCATTATTTTTGCCTTGCAGAATTCCTCAAGCCCAGCTGTGCATTGTGAGAACACCCAGCAAACAGCCCATTTCCCAGGGGATGGACTGGGGATTGCTGGCAGAGGGATCAGGACAAAAGTTTGGTCTCTCAGAAAGAAGGCAAAGCAAAGCAGCAGCAACCTGGTGCCACCTTCCTAGCAAACGCCCCCGAGGCCAATGCTCCACTTGACCTCCCTTCTTCAGGCTCAAGGAGTTCCAGAGTCCATCCAGAAGAAAAGGAACCCCCCAGGGTTGAGCTAGGAAATGTTCTGCCTGATGCAGAACAAGGACAGCCAGATGAGGGCAAGGAGCTTTAAACCCCTTCCAATCAGGGAAAGGTTTGGGTGGAATGGCAAAACCTTTTGTATTCAAAAAAAATGTGAAGGACATGGCTATAAATGGTGAGCAAAGTCCCAGCAGGCAAACCCTGGCTCCTTAGCCCCTGTTTTATCTCCACGGTGAGTATGAAAACAACATCAGCACCCACTCAGGTTCTGACCTCATGGGTGAAATCTGTGTCCTGGACAGAACAAAGGTCCTGTGGCCACACAGGACTGCAAACAAACCCAGACCATCAGCCTGCAGGCCAAGCTGCCAGGGCTCAGCCAAGCCACTTTTTGGGGTACACAGGTGCCAGGCCACTGCTGGGTGTGAACCCAAAGCACCTTCCCCCACAGAACCACTCTGGCAGTGGGTTTGGTGCCCAGCAAGGAGCACATTGCAGATCTTCTGCTTTCTGCTTGAAAATTCTGCTCGATCCAATTCCTGCCTTCCCACCCAGCCTGCCACCCTGCTTCCTGACACTTCAGCTCCTCCATCCCATTATTGCATTAACTCCTTAAATCTGATTACTTTGTTTGGAGTTTAAATTTAAACCCGATTAACTGCACGAGCGAAGATTTTTTAGCAGTGCTGGCCCAAACAGAGGAAAAAGAAGGCTGAAAACCCCACAGGGCAATTCCTCTTGCTGCAGTGAGTGGACTGACCAGCCTTTTGTCTTCTCCTGTGGCCTTTAATAACCATCTGTGAGCTGTAGTCTGGTGGAGTAATAAATAGGTTTGATGGCAAGCCAACATCTTGACTTTGCTTTGACATTTAATTGCTTAGAAATGGAAATTGTTCTGTGCTCTGAGCAGCACCCACTGAGGCCCAAAGCCCCATCAGAGCCACCTGACAGCATTCACTGGGGAGCAGCAGCAACTCATCAGCCCCAAAAAATCCCACCAGAGAGGGCAGCTGGGGTCCTGATAAGGAATTCAGGAGACCTGGAGTCCAAGTCCTGGACTTGTGTAACACTGGGCAAGTCCCAGCCCTGTGACCTCTTGCCAGTGTGGAGCAGAAAGCTCTGGGGCAATTGGGCAGGCACCCTAAGGAGGCTTCATGTTCTTCAGACAAAGGTACAAACCCAACTTTCAAACAACAGCAGCAAGCTGGAACAAATTACTCAAAGAAGCTGCTCTGGAGCCAGGCTGAGAGAGTTGGGGGTGTTCAGCCTGGAGAAGAGAAGGCTGCAATGGGGAGACCTTAGAGCACCTTCCAGTGCCTGAAGGGGCTCCAGGAAAGCTGGGGAGGGACTTGGGACAAGGGATGGAGGGATGGGATCAGGGGGAAGGGTTTCCAGCTGGGAGAGGGGAGAATTGGTTTAAACATTAGGATGAAACTGGTTGGTGTGAGGGTGCTGAGCCCCTGTGCCAGGTTTCCCAGAGAAGCTGTGGCTGCCCCATCCCTGGCAGTGTCTCAGCCCAGGTTGGATGGGGCTTGGAGCAACCTGGGCTGGTGGGAGGTGTCCCTGACCATGGCAGGGGGTGGCAATGGAGGAACTTTAAGGTCCCTTCCAACCCAAACCAGTCTGGGATCCTATGATTCTGTGCAGGCTGACACCAGAGAGGTCGGGCACCCTGAGTGTCCTCTGCCTGCTGTCATTCCTGTGCAGCGACCCCAAGGCCACCTGAGCCCAGCTGGCAGTGCCTGGTGGCTTTCAGAGAACCCAGGCTGGTGCCTCAGCAGCAGCTTCTCATTTCACAGCCCTTTGCCTCTTTGGCTGCTGACCAGAAGTGAGATTTTTACAGGACATCAGCAAGCACTCACAGACTTGGCTGAAGGGAGGTTTCCAAAGGCACAGATGGGAGATGGCATCTCCTTCCCTTTGGCTACCAACACAGCCTTCCCTTTGATGGGAGGAAGCATGGATATCCTCCCAGGATCTCCACAAAGTGGGGTTGCATCATGGACTTGCAGACAACCCATCTGCTGGCATTTCCTCATGAATCCTTGAAGTTGCAGCCTCTAAGGATGGGTGGACTAGGGTACCCCAAAACCTTATCTGCCTCTCCCAAGAGAATTAACCTAAAAGCAGTTATCTCCTCTCCCACTCCAGTCTTACCTCGGGCACATCCAAAGTCCTACATAACTACAAGATTATTGCTCTTCTATTTGTCTTCCTTCTGGGTGTTTGCTCTTGACCATCTGTCCCTGCAGAAGCAGGCTGGCATGGGCTTTGGAGCAGCCTGGTTTAGTGGAAGGTGCCCCTGCCCACAGCAGGGAATTGGAACTAGATGATCTTTCAAGTTCCTTCCAACCCAAACCATCCTGTGATTCTATGATTCTACGTGAAACAGCATCAGAACTGAAAGCCTACAGCCTGCAGCTCGTCCTCTCCATCACTGCACCAAATCTAAATGTTAGAAATCAGAAAAATTTTGTTTAGAAAAGATCCTTAAGGTCATGCAGTCCAACTGTTAACCCAGCACTGTCAAAGCCACCACTAACCCCCAGCCCTCAGACCCACATCTCCAGGGCTTTGAAATCCCTGCAGGGATGGGGACTCCCCCACTGCCCTGGGCAGCCTTAGACCATCTCAGCCTTAAACCATCTGTCCCAGTCTGATGCTCCTAATGGGATACTGGCTAATACCTGTTGAAGGAGATGGCATTAGCACTTATTTTGGTCATTGCCCATATGCCAAAACTCCCAATCCCAAAGCCTGCTCTGGGAGAAGAGCAAATTTCCCATTCCCACTGCTGCAATTTAAGCACTAAACTTTTTGCTGTGTTCATGGAAAACCAAACCCCACACAGTCCCACTGAAAAGCATCCCAACCCCCCCTCCAACCTCTTCTTCTCCTCTCCCCATTTTCACTCACTCCCTGAAGTCACTCCAGTCACTCTCCCTGTGTGCCACAACCACACTCGGCAGCTCCCTGGACACGTGGATGCCCCACACCACCACCATCCTCCAGATTTGGGGCTATTTCTTAACTTGACCAAATAAATCCCAACTCAACATCATCTCTTCAAGCATCTACACCACCACCCACTGAACCCTGGAGTACCCAGCAAACCCCTCTCCCTGTTTCCCTAACATGTATTTAAGGCAATGCTCTTTATTCCTGTTTTTATTTCCTAAACATTGCTCTTGGCTCGTGCATTCAAGCTCATGTTGAACGACGAGCACCTGATGAGCATGGAAGTGAAACACTGACTTTCCTGAGCTGTTCTGTGTAACAAGGATGCCCTGAGCCAGCACTGAAACACACTTCAGGGACCTGAGCATTTCCAGCCACTCTCCTGAGATCTCCTGCACATCTTCAGCAAACAGCAGCAAGCTCTGGCTCTGCCAGAAACAAAAAATCACTGATTTTATGCTTTTTTGCTTGTGATATGATTACTGGTATCACCCAGCAGCAGGGAAATGAAATCAAGATGTACACGGATTGATTTTCCTTTCTGCTTTATTCCTTCCCCTTCCAACAGGATGGGAAAAGGCTCTCTGGAGACCACCACTCCTGATGTTTGCTTTCAGCCATGAGCCTCTTGTAGACTCCAGCCAGCCCATGTGAGAGACAAGGTGCTCCCTGCAGCACTGAGCTCTCTGAAGTCCTTTCTAATCTGAAGTTTTCATAGAATCCCAGAGGGTCAGGTGGGAAGGGACCCCAAGGCCCATCTGCTCCAACCCTTCTCAGATTCTTGTTGATCTGAGATGTCTCAGCACCCCCTGGAGCTGAGACTTCCAACTTTCCAGAGGGGGGGAATCCACCCCTTCCCCTGGGAGACCATTCCAGGCTCTGACTGTCCTCATGGGGAAACATTTTCCTCTGGTGTCCAATGGGAATCTGCCCAGGAGCAACTTGTGCCCATTGCCCCTTGTCTTGTCCATGGGACTCCTTGTCCATAGGGAGTCTCCATCTGCTCTGTACCCCCCTTTAAGTACTAGAACACTAAGACCAAAGCTGGGTTACTAAACAAAAGAGCTTTTCCCTCAGTGCACATCCCTGCCTGAGCAGAGGTGCTCCCACCTCGTTGCCCATGGGGGTATCAGTGTGGGGACAAGGCAGCTCCAAGCTCTTCAGCAGAGCAAAGCCACTGCCAAAGCCCTTGGGATTCATGCACTCCTACCTCTACACTTGGAGTTTCTCCAAGGGCAGCTCCTCTTGCCCCTCTTGGCAGGGGGAAAGCTCTGCAAGCAGGCACTGAGCTCCTGTGCATTTAATCCAAGATGTGTTGCCATGGCTGTGGACAGGGGAGGGTTCTTTCTTGGAAAAATCCAAGAGCAGGTGTAACAGAGATCAAAGAGCAAGTCCAAGGACCAGAATTTACTATTTCCTTTGAAGCATCCCTTTAGAACTACTTCCCATCACCATGGATACTGGAGCACTGGGAAGGGAACACTCACCACAGCAGCAGCAGAGATGCTGAGATGGTTGCTCCCAGAAAAGCACTTAGAGCACAGCAAGGAAGCTCAGACCTCACCTCAAGGGCAGGAAAAACTCAGTGAATCCCATCTCTGCACCCTGGTAACTCCCTCATCCAGGCACTGAAGTATAAGCCCTTACATCTGGATCCAAGCTTCTCAAGTTGGAAAGCACTGCATTTGGGATTCCTCCCCAAATGGGATGGTACCCAGAGTGCTGCAGATACCCAAACCCACCAGTCTGGACTACAGAGGCTTCAAAACAAGGAGGGAACAGGATTCATGGGAAAGGATCTCATTCCCAGACTGAGAATAACCAAAAGTCCACCTTCAAACAGGAGGAGCTGGGGGTGTTGATCCTGGAGCAGAGGAGGCTGAGGGGAGACCTTCTGGCTCTCTGACACCCCCTGAGAGGAGGTTGGAGCCAGGGGGGGTCGGGCTCTGCTCCCAAGGAACAAGGGATGGGACAAGAGGAAAGAGCCTCAAGTTGTGCCAGGGGAGGTTTAGGTTGGAGCTGGGGAAGAATTTCTCCCTGGCAAGGGTTGTCAGGGCCTGGCCCCGGCTGCCCAGGGCAGGGCTGGAGTCCCCATCATCCCTGGAGGGGTTTCAGAGCCCTGGAGATGTGGTGCTGAGGGACATGGGGCAGGGGGGGCCCTGGCACTGCTGGGTTATGGTTGGATTTGATCATCATAAAGGTCTTTCCCAACCAAAATAATTCTTGATTCTCTTTGTCATAGCCCCTGGGACACACCAGGCTGCTTTACCTCTGGGGTTGCTGAGTGGGAAGCAGCTCTGGAACATGACATCCCCCTGAGGTCCCCAGCCCTCCCTGTCTGTGCAGAGGACACCACAACCAAACCCACACAACCCTGCTTGCCCAGGAGCACTGGAAGGACACTGAGAGGCAGAAGATCCAGAGCTCTGGTCTCCTTGCCTATTTTCCCTTTTGGGAGCAGAGCAATGGAGCACAGCACAAGGCAGGGAGGAACAAGCAGCTGCTGGATGTGGTTTAACACCAGGTCCTGCAGGAAGGAGCCAAAACCAGCAAGGTGCCAAGGGCAAAAATGTGAATTCAGCAAGTGCAAAGATCGAAAAACCTCTGAGGATCTCAACTTCCAGCTCTAAGAATGAGTTCTTTGAAAACCCCACTCCCTTGAGCTCAGCAGATGTGTTTGAAGTGGCCTCTTGAGAGCCCAAACTTGGATTTTCCAGAAAAATAATCCCCAGAGAGAGGCACAAAGAGACAAGAGCACTTGGAGGCAGAAAGAGACCAGGCAGGGTGTAGGCAGGGGAGGGTGAGAGTCATTCCTGGGAAGGCTACTCCCATGAACAGGATGGATCATGAGAAGGTTGTAGACTCATTAATAACAAAGGAGAAAGAATAAATCAATAATTCTGGAAGAGCTGAGATGAGTGCCTTTAAAGAAATTATTCTTTAATAAGGAAAGACATATGGCTAATTAGGAAGTCATGAAGGAGCTGTCAGTGTATCTACCAAGAGTGAGGAGGTGAGTGGGCTCCCCAACCAGAGCTGAAGGGTATCTGAGTGGCTGGAGCTGAGCAATACATCTCAGTGTCACCAGGAAAGCAGTTAATGAACCCACTGAATCATTCATGATTATTTCTGAAGAAATGAAGAATCCAGGAAGTACCAAGGGAGGGGGGAAATAATTCACTTTTACTTCGGTAGTAAGTTTCCTTTTTTTTTAAGAGGGAAATAAAAAAAAAAATTGCTCCCAAGACCTTAAAGAAAAACCAGCCTATGGAGGAAAGGAGCCACAAAGTTAGTCAATATCTCTAGAGAATAATATCCTATCATAGAATCACAGAACATGGATCACACCATGTACCAGAGAGTGTGATCCTGGGGGTGCCCTACACAGTGTCTGTGCCCTACACACTTGATGATCCTGATGGGTCCCTTCCAACTCAGATAATAATAAAATAATCACAATAAAAGAAGCCCATCACCATGACATCTGTCTTGCTGCTACTGCTGCCAGCTATGGGAACGAGACAACCCGAGGGAACACAGGATTTTTGACTTGAGAGCTGTCAAGGTAAAGGAAAAAACATGAGGCAACCCATGTAATTCAAATATGTGAGCAGGGAAGGGGGGAAATAAGAGGTTTTGCTCAAAGAAGGCAGATCAAATGGTTGGTTTAAGTTGTAAGCTGCCTTGTAATGAGCTGCCCATGGGATCAGAAGGCAGCACCTCAAACCTCAGACAAGGCTGGGCACTCTTTATCTTCACACACAAAAGCCCTGTGACACCACAAAACCACAAATGCAGACAGATGTGACAAGTTTCATCTCTTTTACAGATCTTTTTTTTTAAAAAACAAAACAGACCTTGTGCAATCTGTATTCAGCAGGCAGCCAGGGACCCCCTCTCATTTTGCAAAGTCAGCAAAAGCTCCATCCCTTCCACTAGCTTGAAGGGTTTGTTGGAAGGCAGTGGTTTCCCTTAGGGGGCAAAGAAGTCTCTTGCAACACTCCCCCTGAGGAACTAAAACTCAGGGGGCTCCAGGTGATTTGGTTGTTTTTAAGCTCAGCTTCCAAGCCAGCACAGCCAGAGGCTCCCAATGTTTCGGGAGCTCTTCCCTCCCCTCTCCAGCTCCCTGGTGACACCAAGAAACTTTAAAGAGCATGGGAGAGGATCTCCTGGGTGCAGAAAGCAAACACACCAAGCTGTGCTGTGCTGGCAAGGGCTGGAAGCAGCTTGTGAAAATGCTCTTTGTTCTCCCTGCTATGTGGCTGAGCAGCAGGAGGAGAGAATCTCTGCTGAGTTTTATTGTTTAATTGTGGTCAGGAGAAGCAAGGACCTGATGGGTTGGGCGAGGAGCTCCTGCTCAGGAGAAAGGACACCTCAGTTTGTGCACAGAGCAGAGGGGCTTCACCTGGGCTGGCAGTGTTCAAAGGTGCTCTGGCAGGTATTGGTTTCATGAGGTATGTTCATGTGGGGCAGAAGAGAAGGGTGCAGTGACTCCCAGGTGTGTCCCAGCTGGGATGTCTGCCCCACAGACCCTGATGAACAGCTCTGCTCCACTGGGATCAGCCCCACTCCTCTGCCTGACCTCATTAGCCCTGACTCTTAATTAGCTCCCAGGCAGTCAATTGGAGTTATCCCTGCCATGGCATTGGAATGGGCTGCCCAGGGAGGGGGGGGATTCTCCATCCCTGGAGGTTTTTAAGAAGAGACTGAATGTGGCACTGAGTGCCATGGGCTGGGAACCACGGGGGGAGTGGATCAAGGGTTGGACTTGAGGATCCCAGAGCTCCTTTCCAACCCAAATGATTCTGGGATTCTATGGCCCCTTGGTTTCACAATCCATACACATAGGACAAACCTGGGTTTGTCCCACAGAAGCCCAGAACTCTCTGGCCCATCCATAGCACCCCACTTGGGGCAGAAAGTTGCATGGGGCAGCATCCCTGCTCACCTCACCTCTACCATCAGCTTCTCAGCACAAGCACTGTGCTTCCAAACACAATTGCTCCTCACAACAGCTTGGAAGGAGCAAATAACAAAGGCTCTGAACATAAATGCTGCAGAAAAACAGTCTCTCATATTTCTCTAGAATATGAAATTTGGGCTTTTTTTCAGTAGCACGCTGCAATGCAAGGGACTTAAGTCACAGAGCTGCCAGGACCTGTTCCTTTGGGTTCCAGCTTTCATCCCTGAAGATTTTGACTTACTTAAATGTTTCTATTTAAACTTAAAACCAATTTTGAATACAGAAGGGAAACCCAGTTCATTAAGCAAAGCTTGCCCAGGCCTGCCCTTCATTTTCTCTTCAAGCACAAGGAGAGATCTCACAAGGCTCCCAGCAAAGCAGCCACCAAAGGCTGCAAATGCAGCAGCACCAGGACCAATGGGAAAGCCCCCAAGGAGTCACCTGTGTGCCCCAAAATGAGCCCAAAAGAGGAGGAATATATTTCATAGAATCCCAGACTGGTTTAGGTTGGATGGGACCTTGAAGATCATCTACTTTCAACCCCCCTGCATGGGCAGGGACACCTTCCACTAAATCAGGTTGCCCCAAGCCCCATCCAACCTGGCCTAAGACACTGCCAAGGATGGAGCTTCTACAACTTCCCTGGACAATCTGTTCCAGGGTCTCACCACCCTCCCAGGAAAGATTTTTTTCCTAATGTCCAACCTAAATCTCCCCTCTCCAAGTCTGAAACCATTTCCCCTTGTCCTCTCACTTGTGTATAAAGCCCTACCCCGGCTTTCTTGTAGTCAATCTAGGTATCAGTTCTAAGAATAAATACCAATGCCTTCTTGCAGAACTGTGCAGCTGCAGAGGCTGCATCCTTTTAAAATATTCCTGGTAACCAAGAGGGAGATGAAACGTATTTATGCACGTGCAAAACTGCCAGCACAAGAAGTTGGTGACACAAACCATTCTGTAGCCATCACCCACCCAGAAAGTGTCAAATCAAACCCCAGCCACCTCACACTGAAGGAGGAAATCACCTGGAGCTACCAGGGTTATTCCTGAGGGCAGGGAACAAATGAAGGAGGCAAAATCTGGCTTTAAACTGGCACCCTGGGCACACAGTTCTGGTGGTGCTTGGAGTTGGAGATCTGGCTCTTCCAGAGGGTCACTACAAATCAACTTGGAGACCTGACCCCAAACCATGTAAATAGTTGAAACAAAATGACAGCAACATAATAAATATTGATTTTTGTAAACATTTTGCCCGGGTTAAAAGCTTTTCAGAGAGATGGGCATCCGGGCACTGCACATTTAGGAATAGGTCAGACATTATCAGGGACTCTCAGGCAGTTTAAACCACCAGAGCTCCCCCAAACCTGACCCTGCAACATGTGCTCTCACTAGGGGATGACATTTGTCCTGTGAGCTTCACTAGATTTAATGTAAATCAAATGTATTTTGGGGCACGTACAAATAAAGTGGATGTTCTCCTGGGTTCAGGAACTCTGCCATGATGTAGACTCTTTTAGACTGGCTGAACACTGCATAAATGCCAACCTTCCTTCTATGGTTTTAGAACACAGATGGTGATGAAAACCACATTCCCTGGAAGGGAATGCCCATGGGTTCCACCTGAAGATACCTCTGAATAAATCACAGTGCCTGATACCCCTCAGACAGCCTTGGTGATCCCTGCTGGAAGCCACCAGTCCACCAGCTGGGTGAGGAAAAACTCCAGCATCCCACCCCTCGAATTCCAGCCTCCTGAGCTCACCTCATTTTCTGCTGGGCACCTTTCCTTTCACATCAGTCTGACTCCTCTCTGCAGGGAGGAATTGCCACCACTTCAATGGCAAAACCCCAAGGAGCCCTCGTGGGACTGGGGGATGGGGAAGCCTTAGGTGTGTGCTGCTGACACAGGGCCTCTGGTGGGTGCTGGGCAGGTGCCATTTCTGGAGCTGGGCAACCATAAACCCCTCCAGCCTTGCAAGAGTTGATAGTTTGGTTTCTCTCAACTCTCATCACACACCATGGGGAGGGGACAAATCCCTGTGCCCAACAGCATTTGATGGCCCAAGGTTACATCTCAGGACTGTCAAGTTCTGCACATGTTGCCAGTCCAGACCCATCTGGCATCAAACTGCTCAAACTGTCACCAAATCACAGAAGGGTTCAGGTTGAAAGGGACCTTTAAAGGCCATCTTGTCCATCCCCTTTGTAGTCTGCAGGGACACCAGGTCACTCAGATCTCTTTCCAACCTGAGCTGGGATGTTCCCAGGGATGGGGCATCTACCGCTTCCCCACCCTCATACTAAAAATTTTCTTCCTTCTGGCTGGTCTGAACTGACCCTCTTTTAGTTTAAAACCATCACCTCTTGTCCTATCCAAACAGGCCCTGCTAAAAAGCCTCTCCCTCCCTCCCAGACTTCTCCAGGGCCACGGGCTGGTTTGTAAAACTCTTGGAGCTGGTATGATTCATGGCAAATGTAATAATTCACATCTTTAGAGAAGCCAGAGCTGTGGCATATGGCAGGAAGGGCTTTTATCCTACCATATGCAGCCTGCTGCAGTCGTGACAAAAATGATTCCCCCAATTTTCCTTCTTCTGCATCACAAGACAAACTGAGATGCCAAATGCTGAGCACATGTGCTCCTGCAGAAAGATGAGCTCTGACAGTCAGCACCTTGCCTGCTGTCATCCTCCTGACACTGCCTCTGGTGAGTTGCAAACCATCCCAGCCACTAAAACTGCCCCACACAAATGTCATATAATCACAGAATCATAGAATGGGCTGGGTTGGAAGGGACCTCAGAGATCATCAAGTCCAACCCTTGATCCACTCCCCCTGTGGTTCCCAGCCCATGGCACTCAGTGCCACATCCAGGCTCTTGTTAAATATCTCCAGGGATGGAGAATCCACTACTTCCCTGGGCAGCCCATTCCAATGTCTGATCACCCTCTCTGTGAAGAAATTCTTTCTAATATCCAACCTAAACCTCCCCTGGCACAACTTGAGACCATGCCCTCTTGTCTTGTTGAAAGTTGCCTGGGAAAAGAGCCCAACCCCCCCCTGGCTCCAGCCTCCTTTCAGGGAGTTGTAGAGAGTGATGAGGTCTCCCCTGAGCCTCCTCTTCTCCAGGCTGAACACCCCCAGCTCCCTCAGCCTCTCCTCACAGGACTTGTGCTGGATCCCTTCACCAGCCTGCTTGCCCTCCTTTGGACCTGCTCCAGGACCTCAATCTCCTGCCTGAACTCAGGGGCCCAGAACTGGAGCCTTCCTATTCAGCAGAAGAAACACCATGTAATTGCAGAAGGCATTCCCTCAGGTCCTGTTCAGGTCTGAAGCAGGCTGTGTGTTCCCCTTGTTTCTAGAGGAGTAACAGGGAAAGGATCAAGCTCAGAGAGGAAGAAATTTCAGTTGATGAATCTCTGACAATTCACTCCAGCAGAGAAATTGGGCAGCAGCCTGAGGTAAAGAGCACCTGCTTAAAAATTTCATCTTGTGTCTTCATTCCTGGTGCTTCCCATGGTGAAGACTGACCAGGCAGCTCCCAGCACCCAGACAGCTACAAAACCCTGGCCTTCAAACCTGTGGGGCATGAGCTGAAAGGCAGCTAGAGCACTACACAACCAGCTCCACCACCTTGGACATTTTCCCCTGGCATCACCTACTCACACATGGCACAGGGTGACACTGAGATGTGGCTTGCTGGTTCCTGCTGTGCTGCACCATGCTCTCAGTGTTGAACATTAGGAAGGAACACGGCTTGGTGGTGGCCTTGGCAGTGCTGGGTTAAGAAGAACAAGAGGAAAGAGCCTCAAGTTGTGCCAGGGAAGGTTTAGGTTGGAGCTGGGGAAGAATTTCTCCCTGGCAAGGGTTGTCAGGGCCTGGCCCAGGCTGCCCAGGGCAGGGCTGGAGTCCCCATCATCCCTGGAGGGGTTTCAGAGCCCTGGAGATGTGGTGCTGAGGGACAGGGGGCAGGGGTGGCCTGGGCACTGCTGGGGCAATGGTTGGACTTGAAGGTTTTTTCCAATCAAAATCATTCTGTGATTCTATAAATAAACTGCACTTTAATTAGACAAAATAGCTTTTCCCCTGCAGCTTGGCAGGGTCTGTCCAGTGGAGATGTGGGCAAGTCACCTGCCAGCCAGAACCTGGGGAAGGATCCTCCTTGGAGCTGCTCACAGTGTGCCCTTCACCATCTGACAACTCCAGCACCACAGTAGGAAATCAATCCAGAGCCCAAACGTTGTCCAAGCCACAGATGGATTGACTGGTGGGTCATCTGCCTGCTGGCTCCAGGAGCTCAGCATGATGTGCACAGTCAATATGATCAAATAACCTTCTTGCCCTTCGATCTGGGCTGTCATCAGCAGAGCAGAGAGAAAGGTGCAGCTCTTGTCCCCCCTCTGTGTCATTTAAAACAACACAGACCCACAACTCCTTGTGGGTAGAGGATATTTTTTTTATTATTATTATTTTTATTATCTTTTTTTTAACTGCTGTGCTCTGGGGGAGGTGAGAAATAATCTCCTAGGTGAGAAACTGTTTCTTGCTCTGATTCACTGAGCCGTGGGCTGGTGGTGGCACAGACCGAGGCAAAAGCCCCGTCAGCTCCTCATTTTCCTGGGAATCCAACACCAAGATGGAAGAAGTGTTGCTGTGGGATGGAGACAGGATAAACTCGGCCATGTCTGAGCTGTGGAGCTGGGTGGTGTTTTATGCAACAGCACAGCTTGAACTATTGCTGCTGCTCCTAGAAAAAACCCTCCCCAAAAGCTGGGGGTTAAAAATGGCCTAAGAATCCCAGAGTGTCAGGTGGGAAGGGACCCCAAGGCCCATCTGCTCCAACCCTTCTCAGATTCTTGTTGATCTGAGATGTCTCAGCACCCCCTGGAGCTGAGACTTCCAACTTTCCAGAGGGGGGGAATCCACCCCTTCCCCTGGGAGACCATTCCAAGCTCTGACTGTCCTCATGGGGAAACATTTTCCTCTGGTGTCCAATGGGAATCTGCCCAGGAGCAACTTGTGCCCATTGCCCCTTGTCTTGTCCATGGGACTCCTTGTCCATAGGGAGTCTCCATCTGCTCTGTACCCCCCTTTAAGAATTGGATCATGGGCAGGAGGTCTCCCCTCAGCCTTCTCTTCTCCAGGCTGAACAGACCCAAAAGAGAAAGAGGCAGAGGGCTGAAATACACATAAGGACAATCAGAGAAAGCATTCTGACTGCTTCCTCAGGCAGCAAGACCAAGACTTCACTGGCTTTGCCATCAAAGTCAAGGCTTGTTTTACACTTCTGCCTCGCAGCCTGCCAAAGAAAGAGCCCTGTGTTCCCAGGGAACACTGGCATCTGTCACCCAGCCAAGGGACAAGGCCAGCTCCCACCCAGCACACAGTTAATCCGATGCTGTTTGCACATCCCACCAGTTTACCAGCTCAGGCATCCCAGCTCCAGAAAACATTTCAGTCATGCCCTTAAATCTCTGTGACTTCAGTTAAAGACAGAGCATGTAGAACCATAGAATCCCAGAATCATTTGGGTTGGAAAGGAGCTCTGAGGTCAGCAAGTCCAACCCTTGATCCACTCCCCCTGTGGTTCCCAGCCCATGGCACTCAGTGCCACATCCAGGCTCTTCTTAAAAACCTCCAGGCATGGAGAATCCACCCCCTCCCTGGGCAGCCCATTCCAATGTCTGATCACCCTCTCTGGAAAGCATTTCTTCCTAATATCCAACCTAACCCTCCCCTGGGAGCAGAGCCCGACCTCCCCCTGGCTCCAGCCTCCTTTCAGGGAGTTGTAGAGAGTGATGAGGTCTCCCCTGAGCCTCCTCTTCCCCAGACTATACGTGGAAGTGCTTTCCCCAGGGAGGGAGGCTGATGCGCCCATGATGTCCTTTTGATGGGATTTCCCCCAGTCCTGACCATCCACGATGTCCTCTGCCTGGCTGGAATTCCTTGGTGCTTCTCCAGGTGTAGCAGGCAGTGCTGGGTTGGGAATTTGCAGGAGACCCTGATCAGGGCTGGAAGCAGAGAGCTGGGCTCAACATACATTTCTAAGAGGCAGCTTTGGAGGGGGAAAGGACAGACAGGGAGGGTAAACATTTATTTGTCCTGGAATTATTAGTCCTGGAGCACAAGGCAATAGGAATTACTGGCATAAGGAATTATTTGTCCTGGAGCACAAGGCAAATCCTCAGCAGAGAGAACTGACCTGAAGTCACAGCCATGAGATGCCCCCTCCTCCCCCCTTCTTTTTCCAGCATCCTCAGGAAGATGCTCTCACAGTTCCCTTCCTTGCTGTGACACAAAGAGCTGGAGCCACTCTTGCCAGCATCCTCCCACTTGGGCCATGCTTTGGGCTGAACCATGGGGTGCTCTGGGTAACACACAGTTCAGCTCTGCCAGGAGGGGGAAGAAGGGAGTGGTGGCTCTGACCCCCAAAAGCAGTGTGTCTGTGCCTTGAAATCAAATAAATGCACCTTGCAGAAAATGGTTGAAAGTTTGATGGAACCCCCACTTCTCCCAGCTTCATATATTCCAGTGGTGAGACCACAGCAGAAAATCAGAGAATGGTGGGGGTTGGAAGGTTGTTTTGAAAGCCTCCAGAGATGGAAACTCCACCACCAATCTCGGTAGCCTGTGGCAGTGCACTGTCACCCCCAAAGTAAAGTCCCTCCTCATTTTTAGATGGAACTTGCTATATTCAAGTTCAGAGAAACTTATTTGGAAAAAGATGCTCTCCTGTCACCAACCTGGAGTTAAAAGCAGACCTCTGAGTCTTCCTCTGCAGCCAGACAGGTCCTCCCCAACGAGAAAGCTACCAGCACAGTGAAGCCCCAGCTGGCAAGGGGACAGAGACCCCAAATAACTCAGTTTGTACCAAGAGCAGGGCCAGGAGCAGCAGCTCCTTCCCTTCCCTTGCAGATGATGCCTGCAAAGGTCAAGAGGTAAAGAGCAGGGAGGAGGAGAGCACTGAAGTCAGAAGAATTAGTGAATGAGTGCTCCTTGGATGAAGGGGCAGTGGTTATCTGGGATGACAGAAGGATTTTGTCAGAGAATACCCCAGGAGCTGCAGGTGGGAAGCAGCTGCAGGTCTGCAGCAAAGGATTGAACAAGCAAAGCTCCGGGTGCACTGTGCACTCTCCAGCTGAAAGCACAACCAGAAGCTGCTGGTAAATCCCACACAATAAACAATCCTGCCACAGGGCACCACGAGAAGAGAAGGGAACTGATGGCACAGAGCCAGAAGGGACAGCTGGGGAAAAGGGGAAAAAAAGGGAAATAAATGCAAAGGTCTGAAACCCCCAAAAGGAAGGGCCATGAAGATGACCACAGGGCTGGAGCAGCTCTGCTCTGGAGCCAGGCTGAGAGAGTTGGGGGTGTTCAGCCTGGAGAAGAGAAGGCTGCAATGGGGAGACCTCAGAGCACCTTCCAGTGCCTGAAGGGGCTCCAGGAAAGCTGGGGAGGGACTTGGGACAAGGGATGGAGGGATGGGATCAGCGGGAAGGGTTTCCAGATGGAAGAGAGATGAGATGTGAGGAAGAAACTTCTTGTTGTGAGGGTGCTGAGCCCCTGTGCCAGGTTTCCCAGAGAAGCTGTGGCTGCCCCATCCCTGGCAGTGTCTCAGCCCAGGTTGGATGGGGCTTGGAGCAACCTGGGCTGGTGGGAGGTGTCCCTGACCATGGCAGGGGGTGGCAATGGAGGAGATTTACTGTCCATCCCAACCCAAACCAGTTTGGGATTGTACAGAAAAGAGGTCACTGGTTGAAATATGTGCCACAGTTCCAGGCTCCATGCAAATAATTTAAGTGATATTTGCCCAGGTGTTTAGGCACCACACCTCCTCTCCAAGCTGGAAGCAGCAGCAGTCTCAGGGTGGGCACCCAGGCTGGGGTCTCTGCCTGAATGTTTCCAGGCTGCAAACACAATCTTCCACTCCAGTGGCTCCGTGCTGCCACGGCTGCTTCAGCAGAGCCAAGCTCAGTGACCCCAGCTGTGGATCTGACCTCCTGCTGCCACCCACAGCACTGCAAGCAACAAGCACACATCCCTCAGCAGCACCCCACTCCCACCCTTTTCAAAAATACATCAACCAATACAAGGTTAGTAGAGGGGAAGGAGTAATGAACAGTGATGGGAAACCCCCAACAACTGTTAGATCCCTTCCAGAGCAATTTCTGCTGTGCTACAGAACTGAGCAGTCACTTATGAACCCTCCCCACTGTATTTCTGTAACACAGGGAATGTAATAGCTAATCAAATGCTAATATGTAGTCTAAAATCTAACCCATGCTGCACTGACTCTGCTGTAGTTTGGCATCACCCACTCCCAAGTTAAGGAAGAACCTCTTTCATCTCACCTGCTGCTACAGCCAGAGCTGACTCAAGAAAATTTCCAAATGAACTTGGTCTTATTCTTTTTAGATGGAAACTCTGCTCTTGTCAGAAAAAGCTGAGCCTCTGCTGAGCTTTTCCAGTCAGCTGCAGGTCAGGCTGTGCCTCAGACCCACATCTAATTCTGAAGGCAACATCTGAGTTAGTTCAGATTGCCAGCAAGATCTTCCTTGGAACAGGAAAGGTGAATCCTTTGAAGAGGAAAAGTGAATCCTTTGACATGCTGTTCTCAGCTCTGGTCTCCGGGGCACTAAAGGAGGTGTCTCTGCATTTATCAGTGAGGTGCCACTGGTAGAGGTAAGAGCTGGGCCCAGTTTCTAGATAGATGTGTATCTCTCTGTTAGGTTTAAGAGCTTTACATGAGTGTCTGGTTAGACTCATCCAGTAAGCCACCCCTCAGTGATGGTCCCAGAGCACAGGTTTACCAAACCATCCTACACAGAGCACAGTTACAACTTGGGATGATCCGTGAGAATTCAAGAAACTTTGACCCAGGGAGCTTTGGTACCATGGATTTATTCTTCATAGAATCCCAGAGTGGTTTGGGTTGGGAGGGACCTTAAAAACCTCCATTGCCACCCCCTGCCATGGTCAGGGACACCTCCCACCAGCCCAGGTTGCTCCAAGCCCCATCCAACCTGGGCTGAGACACTGCCAGGGATGGGGCAGCCACAGCTTCTCTGGGAAACCTGGCACAGGGGCTCAGCACCCTCACACCAACCAATTCCTTCCTCACATCTCATTTCCATCTCTTCCATCTGGAAACCCATCCCTCCAGGCCCTTGTCCCAAATCCCTCCCCAGCTTTCCTGGAGCCCCATCTGGCACTGGAAGGCTGCTATAAAATCTCCCAGTACAGACTTCACACTTCTGCCACACCAGCCTTTGCTGGTCCTTCTGGGACACTACCTGAGCTGGGGTCACCAGAGATTTATCCCGTGAGCTCCCTTTGGCTTATGTGCTTCCTCTAAATAGATGTTGTCCAACTCATCCCAACGGGACTATCTGAAGGAGCAGGGAATGAGCTGGCTTATTTATAAGCCAATTTAACAGGTAAGATGCATATTGCAGCCACAAAGAACTTCTCAGCCCAAGAATAAACAAAGCAGGGAACAGGGCTGACAAAAGAGCAGTTTGTGGAGCTGGGGAGCTGTAATGTTTTGATTTGGTTGGGGGGGTCTTTGTTTCTTTTTAATTACTCTGCCATACAGCTGGGAAGAGCACATGCAATAGCACTCTGCTGCAAATGAGCTGGTATGTGGATCATGCAAATTCATCAAGGGATGCAGGAAATTCCTTCAAGTGTTAGGAAAGAAAATGGAAATCTCTCCAAATGGTACGTGTTGGGTCTATGGGAAAAACATGGCAAGATTCCTTAGTGGGATTTTGAGGTCATCTGTGAATAGGTTCTGGCAAGTGACACCACAAAAAGTTTTTCCTTTAAAAACCTGAACTTCTGGTTGCTGCTTTACTTAGGAGAGTGGGAACAAGTGACAGAGAGCAGCCCCATAAGCTTCTTGAGAGCATGTTCCCAACCAAGATCCACCCTGCACTGCTGTCAGGTCTCTGAGTGCACCTTGTGAAACCTGGTGTATAAAGAGCAAAGCCTTTGCCTCACTCTCATGTCATTTACTTAACACTGTTTGCTCTGCTTCCTCATTTTCCTGGTTTTTTTCCTTTCTTCAGACTAGGGCTGTAGTGACAGGAGAATCCCTGGGTGACACACTGATACTGCTGAAATTTCCATGAAAAAGAGACAAGAATTAGTCCACAGGCTGATTTTTTTTTTTTGCCCACCTTGGTTGTGGTTCTCCTGAGTTGCACCACAGTAAGAGCAGCAAGAAATAGGAAACCAGTGGGATAGTTCATTCATAAAGTGGCCAAGAGGAAAAAAAAAAAAAAAAAATCAGATTCAGTTGTGTGGGAAGAATTGAGGTGGTTTGATAGTCACAGAGCACAGGAATTTTCTGGAGGTAGAAGAGGCCCCTCCAGTCTGGGTGCTGAGATGTTAAAAGCTTCTGGAGAGCTGAGCACAGATGGTGCACCACAGCATCTCTCTGCTGGGTATTTTGGGACTTCCAACAGGACCCAATGAAGCTGCAGAGATTTACACCTGCTCTGAGATGGCCCTGGGCCCATTTCCATTTACAAATATCCAAGGGGACATCTCCTGGCATGAAGTGCCACATGGGCTCCAAGAACACCTTGTAGAACTTGCTGTGCTGCATTACCTGTGACAAACACAATATTCCTGCCTGCTCTTTACTCCCTTAACTGAGGAGAATGCCAAGGAAAGAGCCACCTGACAGAAAGCTCTTCCCTAAATTAATTAATAAAAGAGGCAGCATTGACTCTGGGTCCTGAGCAGACACAAACTGGTGTAAATCCACGGGCCATGTGACATTTCTTTGCTTTGTGGGGGGGTTTTTTTGTTTGTTTTTTCTGATTTCAAAGCATCTCACAGTCTTTTTGCCACCCTGAGGATCTGGCCACAGGAAAATGGAGCAAGGGAGAAGGCTGTTTGGCATAGCCAGAGAAGGAGAGGAGGGACCCTGCTGCTGCTGCAGATGGCAGGTGATGGAGCAAGGGTGGTGGGATTCAGGAAGGTCATGAAAGCAAGGCTTGGGAAAGTGCACTGCTGGCAAGAGGGAAAGATGAAGGATTCTCACTGCTTCTGTTTTAGCAGCAAATATTTCCCTTTGCAAAGGCAAACAGCTCTTTGTCATCCAGCAGCTCCCTGGATACTCCCCACAAGCTCCATGGGTTATAGGAATTCCCATGGACCCAACAGCAGCACATTGCCTCAAGAAAACCCCACAAAAGTTTCTCTGGCAGCTAACCCAGAGGCTCAGCCAGGCAAGCTAATAAGTACCACTGTCTGCCATGTCCCTGTCTTGGGGCTGATGCCTGCTGTCCCCCTGAGCAGAAACTAAGAGGCACTGTTGTGTTTTCCACCCCTCAGCTCACCCCAGATGTGGAAAATCATGCCCAGTGCAGGCAGGATTTTTTGAGTCTTTCAAAAGAGCTCTCCCTGCATCCCTTATCCCATCTGTGCCAGTGACAGCCTGGATGAGCTGAGGTCTGGGAAGTACCTCTGCTAATTAGCCTCTGGCTGCTACCCATGATTACAGCTGATTTAACAGAGTGTGTAACAGCAGTTCCTGGGGTTGGTCTCTGCTGCAATCTGTGCAGAGCCACTGCAGGGGTTTGCAATCTGAGGACAGTTTGTATCTTCAGCCTGGGCAATCCCATCCTGGGCAGGAAAATCCCACATAGAAGTATAACTGGAAGCATGATTTATCTTCCACTGAAGTCAGGAGCTGTTTCTGCTGCACTGCAGGAGGAACTGGAGGGGCTGCCCAACCTGCTTCCCTTCCAGTGCCAAGGCAAAGCAGAGAGTGGGCCCAACCCAGAGTCTTGGTTTAAGGCAAAAGGAATGTGAAAGAGCTGCTGGTGGAGAAGAGATGCACAGCCCCATCAGCCCCTGCAAAGAGAAGCCATCAACCCAATCCAAAGAAGAGGGAATCTTCTTGCTTGACTGACAGAAAAGAGAGCAGGAGGTTGCACCACCAAGCACTGGGGACACACTGACCTCTTCAACCTGCCCAGTAAATCCAGGTTGTTGTTTGCTGCAGTCAGGAGACCAATCCCAAAGACAAAAGCAGCCTCTGGCAGGCATGACCCATCCCAGGGAGTGACATGGGGCAGGCATGGGGCAAGAAGTAGCAAGGACTCTGCAGAGGATACCCAGACATAGCCACGAGAGATGGGCAAGAATCACCACATCACTGACTCTCTATTGCCTAACACAGAAAGCTTTCAAACCTGCCTAAAAGCTACTATCAGAAACCATGAACTTTCTGGGAGACCTGTGCATTGGGAAAAGCAAAATGGTTTTAAGACAGAGCTTGATCAACTGATGGATGGGATGTCAGGGCTGTCAGAGATAGCCGTGTGACCCTGGAGGTCTCTTCCAGTCCATTTGTACACGTGCATGCACACATCTATCTGTCTGTCTATAAAAAACCATTAGCAAGCTGCTGAGCCTGCCCTCCCCACACACTTCCCAGCAAAAAGCCAGAGAGACTCAAATGTGCAAAGAATAAATGATTCAGCTCCATCTTGTGTTTCTGCTTTTGACATGCCAAGCAGTGCTCCAGCTTGTCAGGATAAAATCCAGACAGCTGCAATATATGTATAAAGCTGGGACAATTCAGATTAAAAACCCATTTTCCTCTATGTTTGGGGTTTATCTTTTTTTCTTTCTTTCTGAATATTTACCCCTCTCCCAACAGCTGTCCTGAAAGGAAGATAGGAAGAGAGAGGATTTCCCACGATCTGTGTCCGGCTTAGAAATCTGAGCTCCCTGAATTATATTTGATTGTGCCTCAGCCCAGATTATTTTGAAACCCTCATCTGCGAGAGCCACACAATCAGCACTCTGTCAGAGGAAAAGAAAAATTGGGGCAGCTCCCAAAGAGGTCTGTAAAAAGCCCTTTGGTTTCCTTTCCAAAGAGAAGCACGCTGCACTTAACAGCAATTGCCTAGGGCCCGGCAATCACGTACTGAGGCGTGAATGCTGCTTTCAAGAACAGCTCATCAAGGCACTCCGGGGTCAACACAGAGGATCACAGTCTCCTCGGGTCAGAAATGAAGAGCACAGATGTAGCCCGAAGAGTATTTTGCACTGAGGGGTGTTGTAATTGCAGCAGAGAACCCAACAGCTGACGAGCCATAGGTACCCATTGCAACCGCTCAACGCTACAAAAGAAAAAAAAAAAAAATGGGGTGGAAAAAGGACTGTCACCTTTTTTGGGAAGTTTGTCCCCTCAAAAATGACACCCGGTTGGCTCCAATCTGCAGGTGGTTTGGTTCCTAATGCCCAGTCCCAACCAGGATAAAGCTTGAAATGTCAACAGCATCTCCTACACAGCATCCCAGGGAGCAAACTGAGCTCTGGCCATGAAATCTCTCCTTCAGTTATACCAAACTGCCACATTTGACTCAACAGACTCTTTTCTGCCCCCTAAACCTTCAGGGAAGAGCAATAAATCCCTGAATAAACAGACTCACTCCAGGTAGGTGTGACCTCACCTTCTGATTTCCAAAAAATCTGAGAGAAACTGCACGAAAATCATAATTGCAAATAAGGCCGTGGTCCCATGTCTGTATCAACAAAATACACATTGCTAAAGTTCTCCCCTGTGCAAAGGTACTCTGAAAGAAAAGCTGAGTATTCAAGGAAGAAAAAACCAATCTAACCAAGAACACAAGGACTGAACCTGAAGTCTCCTCAGATATGAGACTGTCCAGACACTCATGCCTGTATCTAGCAAGTGCCTTGGCTGCACCTGGATCAGGACAGGAAGGTGAAGCCCAAACCTTACCAAAAAAAGGCCAGGCACTCATTAGATTTCACTTGTTTGGCTGAAGAACACCTAGAGACAGATCCTGCTCTGCTCCTGCTCTGGGTCAGCACAGACCAAACAGGTTGAACCTCTGCAGAAAGCTGGGCCAGGGGGTGCAGGGCCAGCCAGCACTTTCTGGGTTTCATAACCAGCAAGAGGAGCAAGATGTTCACAGCATCCCATGGCTCGTGTCAACATAGCAGCAAAGAGCCCCCAGCTCCTGTCAGCTCTCACTGGGCCATGCTCAGCACCAGCTGGGAGATGGGGCTGCACCCCATATGTAAGGACAAAGGCGTGGGGCACCAAAACTTCTCCAGCTCATGGGCTTCACCTTTGTAAGAGCACAGGAAAGCACAGGAGCAGAGCAGGATCTATCTCTAGGTGTTCTTCAGCCAAACAAGTGAAATCTAATGAGTGCCTGGCCTTTTTTTGGTAAGGTTTGGGCTTCACCTTCCTGTCCTGATCCAGGTGTTGCTCCTCCCAGCAAAAGGGGGTCAGGACAAGCCCATTCCAGCAGCAACAGGCACCATTGTAACCTTTCCTTCCACACTGCCAGGTGTTGTGGTGACCCCCCTCTCCCAGCCCCCTCCCAAGGAGCATCATGACAAGTGACTGCCTGTCCCTGCAGGCACCCACTGACCCCACACGGGGTGCAGAGCTGCAGCCCAGTGATCTGCATCCTCCACGGAGCTGTTCACCATCACCCAGCCTGCCAAAGCATGGCAGGAATGGTCCTGGAGTGATCCAGAAGAGCCCCTTTTGAGAGGAGCGGGGTCAGGCATCCCCATCTCCTCATCACAGGTCCCCCCACCTGCTCCTGCCAGCACAGATTTGCTCCAAGAGGGAAAAAACAATTATCTCGATGTTCATCCCAGGAGTGACATCCCTCGCCTTGTGCCCTGTCTGCCCGTGTCCCAGTCACTTCTGCCCCAGTTCCCTCGGCGAGGGGGTCACTGGTGGGAGGAGGAAGGGAGGCAGGGGGGGTGGCTGAAGCTAAAAATGACAAAAAATGACAGCTGCCTCCCTGCCTACAGCACCGGGATGTGTGTGGGTGTGAGTAGGCTCTAGAGGAGCTGATCAGCATTCAACCAACAGCTCTGCTGCCCATTCCCATCCCTCCTCCTCCTCCTCTCCACGCATGGATGTGCAGGAGCTGCCCCTCCTCAGCAGCCACCCCGGGGGTTGCATCCCTGTCCTCCCCCACAGCGGATTTCACACCGCCCTCCCCAAAACCATCACCCCCCACAGCTGACCCACCCCCAGCTCACCACCCGTGGGCCCACACGGCAGAGCCTCAGCTCAGGGGGGCTGCAATTTGCAGACTCATGGGGGTCACAGTGTGCAGACCCACAGGGGCCACAATTTGGAGACCCATGGGTGCCAGTTTGCAGACCCATGGGGGCCACAGTCTGCAGACCCACAGGGGCCACAATTTGGAGACCCATGGGTGCCAGTTTGCAGACCCATGGGGGTCACAGTGTGCAGACCCACAGGGGCCACAATTTGGAGACCCATGGGTGCCAGTTTGCAGACCCATGGGGGCCACAGTCTGCAGACCCACAGGGGCCACAGTCTGCAGACCCACAGGGGCCACAATTTGGAGGCCCACAGGGGCCACAGTTTGGAGGCCCACAGGGGCCACAGTTTGGAGGCCCACGGGGGCCACAGTTTGGAGGCCCCCGGGGAGCATCATAGAGTGGTTAGGGTTGGAAGGGACCTTAAAGAGCATCAAGATCCAACCCCCAACATGCCCGCTGCCAGCCTCCCTGGGACAAGGAGTAACTCTCCTCTTAAAGCAAGGTGCCGAAGGCAGCCCTGGTGTGGGAAATAAAGGGGTGGCAATGCTCCCACTTTGGCAGCTGGGGAAGGGGGGCTGTGCTGGACAGGCAGCCCCTCCATGGCCATCTCCCAAGTGCGGGGGGCTCAGCCAGGGCTCACTCACCTTGTGAAGCTTCCACATGGCTCCCAGCGCCTTGACTTCATGGCTGGAGTGCTTGCCCTCCTCCAGGCACTGGTAGCAGACGGGACTCTTGCACTGCACGCAGTACATGCTGTGGTTCTCCAGTTCGTGGTCGGTGCAGGTGGAGATCTTGCGGGGGCTGAGGCGGCGGCTGACGCGGCCCTGGGCCGGCGGGACGAGGCGATGCTTGGCCAAGGGACCCCGCGGGGGGTGGCACCGCAAGCGGCAGGGATCGCAGTAGAAGACATCGCACTGCTCGCACATGACGGCCGCCTCCTTGGGCGCCTTCTCGCAGAGCTGGCAGCGCAGGGCCGCCGCACGGCCTTGCTGGTAGCGGTCGATGACTCCTTCCAGCAGGCGGTTGCGGGGGAAACCCCGCAAACCGCGCTCGTCCAGCACCAGGCTGCGGTGGCACTGCGGGCAGGTCAAGCAAGCGTTGCGGGGCGGCGGCGGCGGGGCCAGGGTGGCGGGGGGCGGCGGAGCGGCCGGGGGGAAGACGCGGACTCCGTTGGGGGATTTCTGGCAAGGGGTGGTGGGAGCGCTGGCGAAACCGCCGTAGGAGCCGTAGCCGCTGTCCGCCTCGCTGTAGAGGCTCATCTTGTCCAGATCCAGGTAGTCATAGTCGGAGACGGCCGAGCCCGAAGCCCGGCGGCTCTGCGGCGACTCCGACTCCGGGGTCTGCACTAGGATGTTGCGGGCGCACGCCTGGCAGAGGTTGTGGGAGCAGGGGAGGATGATGGGCTCCCGGTAAAAGGAGCCGCACACCGGGCATTTCAGCTCCTCTTCCATCTCTTCCATAAGGAGGGAAGGAGGGCGGCGGCGCCGGCAGCGGCGGCGGCAGATCCCGAGGAGCCACCCGCACCGCACCGCGCTTGGGCGCCGACTGCCGCCCGCCCGCCGCCCGCCCCGCCCCGCCCCGCCCCGAGCCTCTCCATTGGCTCAGCGCCGGCGGGGGAGGCGGGCTGCGCGCTGCCATTGGCTGAGCCGCCTGCCTGTCACCCCGTCGGCCCGCCCCCCTCGGCAGCGCCGCGGCGGGGGTCTCTCCTTTAGGGCTGCGGTGTGCGGAGCTGCCGGGTCGGGTGCCCGGGTGCGGGGGTTGTCCCCGGGGGTGTCCCGGTTCCTCCGCCTCGGTTTCCCCTTCTCGGCTCCTTTCCGCACCCGGGAGGAGCGGCTCTACCCCCGCCGGGTTCTCGTTTTCCCTGCGGGCAGCCCGCCTGCCCGGAGCAGCCTGCCCCAAGCCCCCGGGGTGCCCCCTAAGATGGCGGCCTCCCTCGGGCATCTCCATTGCGGTGTCGGCGGGGCCGCAGCCTGACCGGCGAGGGGCTTCGGGGGGGCCGGGGTGCCCCTTTGGGCATCTTCTCTTCTATTAATTAGAAAGCGGGAAGGGTGCCCGGCGGGGTCTGCTGCCTCTGGTTTCTCGACCGTGTTTAATCTGAAGGTCGTCTAAGGTCTTTAACCCTGGCAAGGTGCGGTGCGGAACAGCGGTTGCTTTTCAGCCAAGGGAAAAAATAAAGATTATTTGGAGTGTCCCTGCGTTTTATCTCTCTTTTCCCTCTCTCTCTGCATGCGTCTGGGGCTGCTCCGTGCTCCCCGTCAGGATGCTGGATGCTCCTGGGAGTGAAGGTTTGAGCTCCAGGACCCTGTTAGGGAAACCCCCGGGAGGTTGGTCCGGGTAAATCAGTGCCCTGAGAGCCCTGACACGGCGTGTGACAGTCCCCTGGGGCGGGGGGATGAGGATCTGGTGGCATCCGGGAGAAGCAGGGATACTCACTCCTCTTGGGGCTGGACAAAATGGAATTGTCGCCGGTGCTCCCTCCTCTGGCTGCTTGTACGAGCACATCCAAAGCTGGGAGATGCGACGGGTCCTGCTACCCCAGGAATCAAGGTTATTTTCTGAACTAGCCAAGTGTTGATCTCCCCTGTCTCAAGCAAGGGTGAGAGCAGGCGTGCTGTGTATCACAGAATCATAGAATTGGTTGGGTTGGAAAGGAGCTCTGGGATCTTCAAGTCCAACCCTTGATCCACTCCCCCCGTGGTTCCCAGCCCATGGCACTCAGTGCCACATCCAGGCTCTTCTTAAATATTTCCAGGGATGGAGAATCCACTACTTCCCTGGGCAGCCCATTCCAATGGCTGATCACCCTCTCCAGGAAGAAATTCTTTCTAATATCCAACCTAAACCTCGCCTGGCACAACTTGAGTCCATGCCCTCTTGTCTTGTTGAAAGTTGCCTGGGAAAAGAGCCCAACCCCCCCCTGGCTCCAGCCTCCTTTCAGGGAGTTGTAGAGAGTGATGAGGTCTCCCCTGAGCCTCCTCTTCTCCAGGCTGAACACCCCCAGCTCCCTCAGCCTCTCCTCACAGGACTTGTGCTGGATCCCTTCCCCAGCCTGGTTGCCCTCCTTTGGACCTGCTCCAGGACCTCAATCTCCTGCCTGAACTCAGGGGCCCAGAACTGGACTCAGCACTCAAGCTGTGGCCTCCCCAGCACTGAGCACAGGGATAATTTCCTTTCCTGCTTCTCCAGGCTCCTGCTGGCTTCATATCGATCCCTGGCACCGTGGCTTCCCCTGGATTCTACTGAGCATTCCTCATTTGTTCCCTTTTTAGTGTCTGCTTTGGAGCTGGTCATTTTTTTCCCCCTGTTCTCATTCCTCTAGCTGCCCTTTTGCCAAAGTGGAGCCATCACTCCTTGTTTGCTCTGCCTCTTGTTTCCCGTGGCCATTTGTCACCCTGGCAGATAAACGATGCCATTGCTGCTGTACTCATATGCTGATCATGTAAATAGGCAGAAAGAGGAAAAGCTCTTCAAAGGGGAAAGCAGCCAGTGCCTCCTTTGGAAGCAACCCTTGATCATAAACGTTTAGCTGTTTTCTTTTTGGCTCAGCAGCTTCTGCCTTCCCTTCCATCCCAGCAAGAGCCAAGCATCCCTGCACTCCGACTGTGCCTTATTTACAACTGGCAGACTTGTTACTACCCTGAGAAGTGTGCAGCTAGGAACCTGCAATAATTACTTGACCCAGCTTCAATGTTCATTTGTCTAATGTCAGTGTGATCAGCGATTACAAGGGAAAGGATCAGGGAGGTACCAGATTCTTGCTTTACTCCCGTGCCTCTTGCCAGGTGCCTCAACTTTAGAAGTGTCCCCAGCTCCCACTGCAGGAGTGGTGCAGCATCTCTGGCTCTGTTCCAATCAGCCTCTGCTTTGGGGGAGGCAGAAGAAGATTAATTAAGGTTGTTGAGGCTCTGTGTAAGAGCTGTTGCATCCCCTTGGTGATTTGTAATAACAAGAAGGACTGTTAGCATGAACATCAGCTGCCTGCTCCTGGCCATTCCCCACTGGCCTGCAGGTGTGTTTGCTTTGGCTGCTGGAAAGGCTGGTTAGAAATCAGGATCAAGCTTGAAGATATGGACAGGAGTGAGATGGGGCAGTGGGTGATGCTGTTTGGGTTGTGTGTGCTGTGTTCCACCCTAAAAAAGATGAAAACACCACTGTGGTTCTGTGGGAAAACCACGGTAACTGATGGGTGACACAGGGGGGGGAGGGGACCCACAGCATCAGGACCTGCTCCATCCCAGACCTCTCCTTTGGCTCGTGGCACCCATCAGCTGTGTTGTGCCTCTGAGTTGTTCCTTGGGGAATAAAAGTATAGAGAAAAAGAGGATAGGGAGATGTCTTGAAGGCCACAGGAGACTGTAAGTTGATAGAGGAAGAGGGATGGGGAGCATGAGAACCCCCAATGCCCTCAGTGTCCCCCAGCACAGAGGTGAAGGTTGGGGCAATGACCAGCACTGGCCCAGGTCTGGGTGGTGGTGGGAAGAATTTAGTGTGATGTTCTGAAGTTATCCTGGGGAAGGGAAAATCACTGCAAACCAAGACAAAACATCCAAACCTTGGTATTTCCTTCCCCATGGCAATTCTGCAGGGTTTTGGGTTGTGAGCTCAGTCAGGGATGGGGGCAGGGGCACAGAGGCTCCTGCCTGGGAGGTGTTTCTTCCATCTTAAAAACTAAGTATTTTCCTCTTGCTAATATTACCCTGATGACAAACAACCTAAATTTCACTTGCATTGGGCAACAGGGGTTTCTTAAACCTCCACTGCTTTATGTTTGTGCACGCCTGCTGCAAAATTTCTGCTGAGATCCTCACCAGTGAAAGGATTACAGGCCAGAGGGGAGGTGAGACGTGGGCAATCAATAACATTCACATCTTGGACAGGAGTGAGGAGTGCTGGAACCCAAAACTGGAAAATTCTGTCCCAGGAGGGCAGTGGAGCAATGGCCCAGGGTGCCCAGGGAGGTGGTTGAGGTCTCATCCCTGGAGATATTCAAGGTGAGGCTTGAGGAGGCTCTGAGCAACCTGATCTAGGTGAGGGTGTCCCTGATACTGCAGGGGGGTGGCACTGGGTGACCTTCAGAGGGACCTCCCAACCCCAATTATTCCATGGTTCTAATTAATCTGCCTGCAGCCATCCTTGCCATGCTGATCAATCTCCAATCCCCATGGCAGAGGGGGAGATCTCTTGGATCCCCTTGCAGGTGGGTTGCCAGCAGGTAGGTGATAATTTGTCTGGCTCTTCCACAGGCTCTGGAAATGTCTCCTGCTCTTGTACCACGTGTGGCACCTTCTCTGCTACCTGAGGCCTCTTATGCACAGAAACACTCGTGTTCACTTTCTGCTGGCAGCAACCAGTGGATGCAGCCTAGGATCAGAGTTCCCTCTTATGACTTTCAGACCTTGGCAGCTCGTAATTCATCCCACAATCACCCAGCACACCCCGATCCTCCTTCCCCTCAGTCATTTTGAACAGATGAGCTCTTGGCTGACAGCAGAAATCCTTGTTTATTAGTCTCTGCATGCATGCATGCACCTTGAAATCCATATCCCTGCTGTCATTCCACTCCCCCAGGTCATTCAGAGTTTGCAGCGGATCCCTCTCCTCCTCTGCACTGGGGACACCTCCTGGCTTTACACTGTTAGCACAATTGTTGAGGTCACTTTGGTTCCAAGTTGGTGCACAGAAAAGTTTTACAGCAGCCCAGCTCTGAAACTCCAGCAGGAGCTGGAGCTGCTTCTTTCAGAGCTTCTTACTGGTTATTTCACTTGCTCCAAGCACCATTTTGGGTGCCCTGGAGCAGCTCAGAAAGTTGAAGCTACCTCCAGTTTCTTTCCGAGGGCTCTTCTTGCCCAGGTGTCCTGGTTTTAGCCCAGCAGGCAGCTAAACACCACACAGCTGCTCATTCCTTCTCCCCCAGCCCCTGGGGAATGGGGGGGAGAATCAGAAAGGTAAGAGTAAAGAGGCTCGTGGGTTGAGATAAAAAGAGTTTAATGATTTAAATAGAATAATAGTAATAATAATAGAACATAAAGCCAAATGATGTGCAGTGCAACTGCTCACTGACCAATGCCCAGCCTGTCTCTGGCTTGTTACCCAGGAGGACAGAAATCCCAAAACTGCAGTCTTGGGAGAGCTTCCCAGCCAACCCTTATTCCTTGGAATGGAATATCCCACTGGCCAGCTGGGACCTGTTCCTCTGCCTCTGCTCCCTCTCAGTGCCTGCACCTGAGCAGAACATGGGAAGTTGAAACATCCTTGATTACTTACCAGCTCCTAAAAACATCAGTGGGTGATCAACATTCTTCTCATAACAAATCCCACACTAAATCCAAAGCACAGCTCCTATCCCAACTCCTTAGCTCTGTCCCAGGTGAAACCAGGACACGAGGGAAAGGGCCAAATTACTGTGAGTGCTCAACCTGCATTGAACCCAGGTGGCACTGAACTTTTATCTCACTGTTGCCAACTTGCCTGAACACCTGGGGTCTGGGAAATACTTTGTGCCTGTAACCAGACCTTCCTGGTTTGGATGTTCTGATGTTCTCAGAACTTGCCTGGGACAGGTTGCTTTTCATAGAACATCAGGTGCTGGGAGGGAGCTGTGGAGCTGATCCAGTGCAAGCCCTGCCCCAGCAGGATCCCCCAGGGCAGGACACACAGAACACATCCAGGTGGGCTTGGAAAGGCTCCAGAGAAGGAGACTCCACAACCTCTCTGGGCAGCCTGGGCCAGGGCTCCCTCACCCTCACAGCAGAGAAGTTTCTCCTCAGCTGGAGCTGGAACTTCCTCTCTTCTCCCTTCAACCCATTCTTCCTTGTCCTACTCCTGGGCACCACTGAACAGAGATTGGCCCCTTCCTCTTGTCCCCCAGCACTCAGATATTTATATAGATATTTATAAGATCCCAAATTTTCACCCTTCAGGGCCTGCTGCCAGCTGTTGCCTCACTTCTGGCAGTAAACAGCAGTTCCCTGGGATAGTGATGAGATTTCCTGGGGGTAGGTGGATTTCAGAAGCAAGAGGAGAGCTTCCCAAAAGCCAAACCCTCCAGGTCAGAACTTTTCCTTCTTGTATAGGAGACAGGCAGAGCTGCAGGGAAGTGGTGATGTTGAAGTCCTCTGTACCTCGGTGATGACATGAGCACCATCAAATGGCAGAGCTGGCAGAGCTGGTCCAGGGTGACAGGAGAGGTGCCCATTTTTCAGCAAGGGGCTGAACTGGCATCAGGAAGAAAGTTTCCCCTGAGCTGGGCAGGGTCTGAGTCAGGAGCTGCTTGAATCACCATTGGAGTCAGCATCTCACAGCTTCCTTCTCCCCTTTACTGCCCCAACCAGGGCACTCAGGGCTGCTTTGGCTGATGACCAACCTCTCCTCCCTTCCAGAGAAGGTTATTTACTGCCCCCCACCCAGAGGGGTGTTAAATAGCCCCTGGGTCCTGACTTCTTAAACCCCTCAGAGGAAGCTGTGGAGGTGCCAGGGGTTTGCTCTGGGATCTTTAATCTCTTCAGCAGAGAGGATGGGTCCTGAGGAACACCAGTGGGAACGTGAACACTGCAACTGTTCTCATGATTTCAGGGTTTACATTTACACGTTCACATCTTTCTCATTAACAGACTTTGATTGCCATTGCTGAGGATGCACTTTCCTTACAAAAAACAGCACTGGAAAGGTAGCACGGTGCATGGATGAAATCCCAAAATGTTGAAAAACTGTGGCTCCTCTCTGAGGACTTTCCATGGGCATTGGGAGGTGGCTGAGCCCTGGGGGTGGCACTGCTTCTCTGTCACCTCCTGAAAACCTCTTCTGAAAATAAGAATGCAAAATTGTTCCATCAAGTGAACTCCCAGGCTGGCGAAACGCCAGGACCTGGGGATGTTTGCTGACTGCTGCAGGAGCACTGGGAGAGAGGAGCTAAATGTTTCAATGATGCCTCCGAGTGGGATGCACTGAAAAATCTGCACATCTCTATTAGCTGAATACTTTCAAAGGTGGCATAATTTATTTTTAGCTTTTTTTTTTTTTTTCTTAACTTTGGGGAGCTGGTGGAAGGTTCCTGATTTTAACCAAGGAGCCATTGCTAATACATGGGAAGATCTAAGCTGCAAATATAAATTGTGATGTTCCTTTGACCACTGCCTTTGCCTGCTGCCCACTTACTCATCTCCCCTGAGATTCATGTTCCACTTCTCTGACCTGTGACTCATTTTGGAGAACAGCAACATTAAACTCATCCCACCAGAGAAACCTCCCCTTCCTCCCACAGACTGGCTCTGTTGTCTTCCTCCTTTCTCCACTGCCCTCTGCTCAGCTGGGGCACATTTTGTGGTTCAGCTGACCCACAGCCAGCTCCAGGAGAAGGGTGGAGAAACTGCAGGCAGGGGAGATGTCCCCAAGATGCTGGGTTGGTGGATGTTCCACTAATACATCCCTTCCAGTCTCTTTTGTGTCCTTTGCTGCAAGCCAGAAGAAAGCAGCACTTGGGTACACTTGGAGAGGTGATGTAGATGTCACCATAGCTAAGCCAGTGGGGACAGGATGCTTTGGGTGGGATGGGACCTTAAAGATAGAATCATAGAATCATAGAATGGGCTGGGTTGGAAGGGACCTCAGAGCTCATCAAGTCCAACCCTTGATCCACTCCCCCTGTGGTTCCCAGCCCATGGCACTGAGTGCCACATCCAGGCTCTTTTGAAATATCTCCAGGGATGGAGAATCCACTGCTTCCCTGGGCAGCCCATTCCAATGGCTGATCACCCTCTCTGTGAAGAAATTCTTTCTAATATCCAACCTAAACTTCCCTTGGCACATCTTGAGTCCATGCCCTCTTGTCTTGTTGAAAGTTGCCTGGGAGCAGAGCCCAACCCCCCCTGGCTCCAGCCTCCTTTCAGGGAGTTGTAGAGAGTGATGAGGTCTCCCCTGAGCCTCCTCTTCTCCAGACTGAACACCCCCAACTCTCAGGCTGTGCTGGCTGAGGCAGAGGAGGCTCAGGGCAGCCCTGGCTTTCCTGAGCTGTCAAGTGATGCTAAATTCTGGGATGCCTGCAATGAATTTTCACAATCTCAATGGGAAATACCTGGAAGGCTGATGGGATCATTTTCTCCCCCAGCAGCAATCCAATGCACTCATACACCAGACCAGCTTCCCATTAAGTTTCATCCTTGCTTCTCACCAGGGAGGTCACCCTCAGCAACACCCCAAACCCAAACCCCTCATCTCTGCTGGCACCAATGGCCAACACCATGCCTCCATGGGGTGCTTTACACCTCTCTGCATCACCAGGGGGGAAGGTGATGTTCCAGAGGAAGGAGTTCAACATTCTGGTCCTAACTCAGCTTCTTCCTTTGCCTCTGCAGTTTTCCAGCTCCAGAGGCTTTCCAGGAATTAAAGGGTGGTTGCTGGGAGGCAGTCCCAGCTCAGCTTGCAGCTCCTGGAGGTGTTTCATCCCAGAGGGAATGTGGGAACAACCCGGTGCCTGTAGCAGTTCCTTCTCACAGCTTCTCCCCCCTCCTGTCTTGTTGTTCTGAGAGGCTCAGGAGGGCAACGAGGGCATTTTCCTTCTTTTCTGTAAAAGCCACCCATTCATGGGCCACCAGGGTGACATCCTGCAGCAGCTCTGCCCACAGCTCCCGTGGTGCAGAGGAATGAGACCCGAGGTGTTTGCAAGGTGTTCCAGTTTTCAGGGCAACTCCTGCTCACTTTGGGCAAGAATGGGGCTCATTCATCACTGCCTAAACCCACTCAGCCCCTGCTCACCTCTGCAGCACAGGCTGCTTCATTAAGGCCTCAAAATAAATAAAATTTGATGTGCTAATGAGTGCTTGCATTCACCCAGGCACCAGAGAGGCCGCCAGGAAGAGTTTCCCCATTAGGGAGCAACTTTGTGGACAATTTTTGGGCCACTCCTCACAGCTTTAGGGCTGACAATCTTGGGGGTTGGGGAAGGAGGAAATGGATTGAAAAGTTTTTTTGGGGTTTTTTTTTTTTTTGGATGTATCAAGTGGGAGGCCAAAATCTACCGTGTAGCTGAGCCTGGTGCAGATTTCTTCTGGCTGCCATGGTAACCAAACTAACTAAAAATAAGAAGTATTCCCATCAATGTCAGAACACCCCATGCTGCTGTGACGTCTGGAGTGTCTGACCTGGGATCTGCAGCCATTATGTAAGGCTGTTTAACCTTGCAGTAATTATAGGGGAAAATTGTCTCCAGCTCCCACTTTTTGCATACCTTCAACCTCCATCCCTGGGCTCCTTGGTGTTTCTGTCCCTCAGGTGGCACTGAGCTGCTCAGGGTTGAGGCGGGGTGCATGCCAAGGGAGATGTTGGACTCATTGGGTTGGTGCCATTGTCCTTCTGCTCTCAGCAACCACTAAATAAACCCCGAGGAAGGGAAAAGTGAAACCTTTTGGGAAAACTCCTTGTGCAGGTGACTGGGAGAGCCAGCCCATGGGATGACCCCTTTGGGGGGCAAGGTGTGTTTGGGCTGCTTGCTCCCAGGTATCTCCCCAGGTTGTAGCCCCCAGGAAGAGGCACCCCTGGTTGGTGCTTCTGTCTGAGGGCTCCGTTCCTCTCTTCCTGATGGAGACAGCAGAAACAAGGCAGGGGCTTGGAAAGGGAGCTGGGGAGATCTGCTGGGCTGTGGTTGCCTTCATGGGGGACATCTAATGTGAGGTGGGATGAGACAGATGGGCTTGAAACCCATGAGCTGAGGTTGCCTGCTGCTCTCGTGGCCCTCCAGCTGAAGCCCATGGCCCCAGCTCTGTCTCCCTGCTCAGCACAGGAGGCTGAGCTCAGCACAAGGTACCACCAACCCTCACCATGGGGGGCTGCGGATGCTCCTGCATTTTCCCTTCCAGGACAGCCAGCATGGGAGGTGACTCCTCCCCAGAAGGGTGAAGGACAGTCCAGGGCAGGTGCTGTGAGAGACAGCACAGCCTCTTTGGAGCCATTTGGCCTCACATCTCAAGTTCTGCCAACCATCTGCCAAACCCTGGTAGACAGAACCTGAGCTGCCCTGAAGCCACGGTGATAGCCAGACCCTGTCAGGGTCAACCTGAGCCTCAACCATCCCACCTCATGGTGTGGCAGTGGCTGAGCTCCAGGCCTGGCTGGGATGTGTGGCATGGCTCCCATGCTCACCTTCCACAGAGGAATTCCTGCTTCCAGCTCCTTGGCAAGTCCTCCTCTCCACCTGCCACAGACACCGTGGTGTGGGTGTCCCCATGAGCCCGTGGCCATGAGTGACATCCATCAGATGGATCAAGGAGGTGGTGGAAGCGCTGAGGAGATGGGAGGGAAGCTGATTCCAATGGGATGAGGTTCAACACAACAACCCCATGGGGAGCTCCAGGCTGGGCACAGAGTGGCTGAGAGCAGCCAGGCAGAGAGGGACCTGGGAGTCTGGATTGACAGGAAGCTGAACAGGAGCCAGCAGTGTGCCCAGGTGGCCAAGAAGGCCAATGGCATCCTGGACTGGATCAGGAACAGCGTGGCCAGCAGGTCCAGGGAAGGGATTCTGCCCCTGTACTCAGCCCTGGTGAGGCCACAGCTCGAGTCCTGTGTCCAGTTCTGGGCCCCTCAGTTCAGGAAGGAGATTGAGGTCCTGGAGCAGGTCCAAAGGAGGGCAACCAGGCTGGGGAAGGGATCCAGCACAAGTCCTGTGAGGAGAGGCTGAGGGAGCTGGGGGTGTTCAGCCTGGAGAAGAGGAGGCTCAGGGGAGACCTCATCACTCTCTACAACTCCCTGAAAGGAGGCTGGAGCCAGGGGGGGTTGGGCTCTGCTCCCAGGCAACTTTCAACAAGACAAGAGGGCATGGACTCAAGTTGTGCAAGGGGAGGTTTAGGTTGGATATTAGAAAGAATTTCTTCACAGAGAGGGTGATCAGCCATTGGAATGGGCTGCCCAGGGAAGCAGTGGATTCTCCATCCCTGGAGATATTTCAAAAGAGCCTGGATGTGGCACTCAGTGCCATGGGCTGGGAACCACAGGGGGAGTGGATCAAGGGTTGGACTTGATGAACTCTGAGGTCCCTTCCAACCCAGCCCATTCTATGATTCTATCATTCTATGAAATCTCCCCTCTGGCTGGCAAAGCCACACTTTTGGTCTCAATAAATGGGAAAGAGGGTGGGAGGGCACGGATAGAAGCCAGTGAGCCACTGTCCCCTGCTGGGTGGCAGCTGGGCTCAGGAAGGATGAGCAGAATCTGAAGCAACATCCAGGAGACCATTATGGGTCTAGGGGCTCAGCACTGTGGTTCCTACACACCATCCTGATACTCATCAAGGTTCAGTTCAAAAAAGTCCCCAAATCTTTCTTTTGGGATGTTTCTGCCAATGACCCACACATTCCCTGTCCATTTAGGGGATCCAGCACCCAAGCTTCCCACCTGGTTCAGAGATGGGGAGAGGTGGCTGGACAGTGGGGAACCCAGTGCCACTCATGGGGCCTGAGAGTTCCCAGCAGTCTTGTGTTGGCACTGAGATCCTTTTGACTTTATTTTTGGAGATCCTTTCTCTCATACCTGTTCCTTCCTTTTTTTCCTCTTCTTACTTATTTTTTTTTTTCCTTGCTGCCATGGCAACCTGGGTAGATTCTGGTCACAGCTTTGGCCTTCCCAGCTGCAGATGGCCACAGAGACATCAATCAACAAGTGACACATCTCCCTGGGGACTGGCAGAGCTGGGGATGTCCCCTGCAGGCAGGGACCTCGCTGGACCCATAGCAAAGAGCAGAGCTTCCCCACCCTGGATCTCCTCCCTCCTCCCTCTGCAAGGACCAGGAACTGGGAGGCTTTGAGGGGTCTATTTTGGGTCCCTCTGCACGACCTTCTGCCTCTGGTGCCCAGAGGGGTGGCAGGAACTGGGACGATGTCTGGTGACTCCACTGGAAAAACAGAGCTGGGCTGTTGGGTCTGATCCTGCCCCATGTGTTGTCCCTCTCTGGGCAGCCTCAGCACCCATGGCCATCACCCAAGGGCTCTCCCAAACCCTCCCTCCTTCTCCCCAACTCCTCTCTCAGCTCCCTCCTGAGTCCAAACTCTGCCTTGAGGAAGCCCAGGGTTTCCATCCCAAGTTTCAGGGTTGGAAATCCTGCTTCCAGCTTCCTGTTGCACCCTCCTGGGGGGGTGGGAGATGGGTGCTGCTCCCTGAATGCTGCTGGTGGTCCCTGGTGTGGTGTGGCCTGGTTCAGAGACAGCCAGAGAAGGAAAGCTGTGGATCTGCAGACTGATCTGAGCTCTGCTACAGGTTTAAAAAGTCTCCAGAAAGCCCTTTTCCACGGGCTTGTCCATCTTTCCCTGCAGTCCTTGGAAATGTTTTGTAGCCAAACTTGGTGTGAAGTCGTGGGGGATTTTGGAGTCTCTCTGGTGGGCTTCAGAGTTCCCCCCTCAGCCCAGCAGGGCAGCTGTGTTTCAGCTGTGGGCAGGCAGGATGAGAAGCTCTCCAGAGCCATCCAGAGCCCTCCAGAGCCCTCAAGCAAGGATCAGGCTCCTGGGACACTCAGGAAAAGGTCCTTGTGAACTTGGCAACATTTTACTTTCACCATCACTTTTTACTGCTGAATTCTCATTAAGCTGGTGTTTTATTTAACATTTTAGCTTTTATTTCTTCTTCAGAAAGGGCTGACTTGGTCTGCCTGAGCCTTTCCTAAGAGACAGAGAAGAGACCTGGCTTGGGAGATGTCAGCTCTGGCAATTCCATAAAGCACCAATAAAGGTGTTTCATTAAGAGGAGGTGGGCAGGGTTTGTGATGAGGAATGATGTTGGCTCTCCCCACCCAAAAAACTCTGCTCTTCAGTTTTTCTTGAGCCCAAATTTTCTGCTCTCCATTGATGTACGTGATTCTCAGTGATCAAATGGGCCTTCAGCCTGAAGTTTATTTGCATTTTAATAATCCTTCTTTGATGGAAAGCACCCTTCTCTATTCATCACCCACAAAAGAGAAGGGAATTGAAAATTCTGCAGGGACTTAACACATCTGGAAGGAAATTGCAGGCTGTGACTTTGCTGAGAAATCTGAAGATCAAATGATCTCATCTGTAACGGGACATCAAAACCCAGGAGCCTCTGCTGATGCTGAGGCTGCAGGAGGGAACAGCTTCCATGAAGCTCTGGAATGAAAGCTGCAGTATTTAAGAACACAAAACTGGCCACAGGAGCTGGGCTCTGGGCTGGGAGCTTCTCCAGCAGTGCTCAGCAGCCAACACTGATGAGAAGAGCATAAGCTCAGGGTGATCCTGCTCCAAGCAACCTCCTTGGGTGGCTCAGGGACCTGGATGGGATTTGAGATGTTTTCTTGAAGACCCCACAGAGGTTGTGGGCATGGGTGGGATGTGGTGGGGGCTGGGGAAGGAATGGGATGGAGCAGAAAGTGCCAGTGGGGAGCACAGGAAGGTGTGAAGTGTCCCACCATACTGCAAGGCTCAGCATAAACCCTTTCCATCATTTTGCAGGATGAGACCCAGGAGGGTTCATAGAATCATAGAATGGTTTGGGTTGGAAAGGACCTTAAAGATCATCAATATCCAATATCCCTGCCATGGTCAGGGACACCTCCCACCAGCCCAGGTTGCTCCAAGCCCCATCCAACCTGGGCTGAGACACTGCCAGGGATGGGGCAGCCACAGCTTCTCTGGGAAACCTGGCACAGGGGCTCAGCACCCTCACAACAAACTATTTCTTCCTTATGTCCAACCTCAATCTCCCCTCTCCAAGTTTTAACCTGTCCTGATTTGGGCCAGGATAAAGGTGATTTTCTGGTTTGTACTTTTGCTTTCAGCTAAGTCTCTTTAGGTAGTTGCACTCTCTCCCCTTGTCCTCTCCCTACCCCCCCATGTCCAAAGCCCTCCCCCAGCTTTCTTGTAGCCCCTTCAGATATTGGAAGGTTGCTCTGAGCTCCCCTGGGAGCCTCCTCTTCTCCAGGCTGAACAACCCCAATCCCTCAGCCTGGCTTCCCAGGGAGCTGCTCCAGCACTCCCAGCATCTCAGTGGCTCTGCTCTGGACACCTTCCAGGAGCTCTGTGTCCTTCTGATGTTGGGGACTCCAGAACTGGACCCAGAGCTCCAGGTGGGGTCTGACAGGAGCAGAGCAGAGGGGGAGAATCCCCTCCCTTGACCCACTGGTTCTGCTTCTGCTGGTGCAGCCCAGGACAGGGTTGCTTTGGCAGCTGGAGGCAGGAGAAGTGTCTTTCCCAGCTCCCTTGCTCACAGAATCCTCTCTGGGGGATGCTGCAGCCACATCCGTGCCTGTGGAGGCGGAGATCTGCGGGAGGAGGAGTAGGAGGTGGGCAGACAAAATTACCGAGGCGAAGGCAGTCAGAGAATAGGATCCCAGTGCCTGAGATCTCCATTGTCTTCTCTGCTCTGGAGCTCAGGAAAATTTAGCACCACTCAAGCAGAGCAAAGCAATCTCTGGAGCACTGCTGATTGCTCTTGGAAACAGGGTCCCCAGGCTCCCAAATTTATAGGTGTTCAGCAGCTGCTTCACCCAACCTCCCCACCAATGTGGGGTGCTGGGCAGGTTGGGGAATCTTGGCTGTGGATTCTGATCTGAGAGGGGATTTAAATGTCTGACAGCAACACAGCCACACAATTGTCATGGTTGGGAAAGACCTCTAAGATCATGGAGTCCAACCATCAGCTCAGAAAACCCCACCATGCCAACCAAGCCATGTCCTGCAGTGCCTCATCTGCAGGGGTTTGAATGCCTCCAGGGATGGTGACTCCCCCGCCTCCCTGGCTGCCCATTCCTCTGCCTGACCACTCTGTCAGTCAAGAAATTCTTCCTGTTCCCAAGTCTGAGCCTCCCCTGGTGCTCCTTCAAGCCTTTTCCTCTAATCCTGTCATTAGTTACTTGGGAGAAGAGGCCAACACCCACCTCCCTACAGGATTCAGGGAATTGCAGAGCATGGGAAAGTTTCCCCTCAAGTCTCCTCCAAACAAAACACCCCCAGTTCCTTCAGCCTCTCCTCACAGGACTCATTCTCCAGACCCTTCACCAGATCTCTGCGCTTCCTCCAGAAACTCAATGTCCTTCTTGTAGTGAGGGGCCCAGAGCTGAACATCTCTGAGTGGTACTGATGGAAGAGGTTTGTGTTGATCCCAGGCTGGATAGGGATCAGTGCCACAGTCCCAGAGGCAATGCCAGGCTGGCTTTACAGCCCTTGTTGTCACCTCCAGGAAGGGGAGGTGGGTGGCAGAGATGTCCCTGAGCCACACTCTGGGTATCACCTTCCTGTGTGAGGAACATCAGCCTGGGTCTCACCAGAAGTGTCAGGAACATCAGCAGGGAAAAATGTGCATTGCTATGGCTGGGAAGAAGATATTGGTGGAGAGAGTAGGAGAAGGAAAGAGTTATTTGTGGCAGATGTCCCCACACTGCCACTTAAACCACAGCTGCCTGGTGGAGGCACCCAGTACAGCCCTGTGGTGGGGACATTTGGCTGCAGGAGCATCCCCCACTAGACCAGTTTTTTCCAAGCCCCATCCAACCTGGCTTTCAACACCTCCAGGGCTGGCGTGCTTTTCAAAGTAGAAATGCAATTTTTAGGGTAGTTCTTTAGCCCTGTGTAGCCCTGGTGAGGACCTTCTCTCCTGGTGCTCCTTGTGACTGTGGTTCTGCCTCTGTGACACAAGAAAGCTGCTGGAGGATTGCATACAATTCATTCATTCCCAATTAATGGCTGTAATTATGCACCCTGACATAAATAACCAGCTGTAGCATGACACAACCTCACAGTGTCTGCCCTGACTCACAGAGCAGCAGCAGGAAATAATACATGCAAAAGAAAAACCTTTATCCAAGTAAGGAATAAATAAGAGATTTGCCTTTTAGGGAGAGGATGATTCTGGAAGTAAGAAAACTCTTCCCAAGCCTCGCTGAGTCATTATATTTATAGGAGAAATTACTTTTCATGGGCAAACTTCACGCAGCTGTAGGAAGCTTTAACTCAGAGATGAAGATGTATGGGGGAGACTCCTCTGGTGCTGGTCTTAATTCCTACATGGCAGGGAAACCTAGACCCAGGGAGAGGTCATGGGTGGCACTTCAGAGCCTGCTCAGTCTGCCCGAGGATTTTATCAGTGAAGGAATCCTCTTGGGAAGTGGGAACATCTCCAGGTCACCTGGAAGCTCCCCCTGTTCTGTGTGCATAATAGGAGGAGGGTGAGATGGGGACCCCCGGCTTCCAAGCTCCCCCCCAAAATGGTCATTGCTGGGGGAGATTTGCCCCTGGAAACTTCCAAAGGTTTTGAGCACCAGAAGGTGCTTCTTTCATAGAATCCCAGAATCCCAGACTGGTTGGGTTGGAAAGGACCTTAAAGCTCCTCCATTGCCACCCCCTGCCATGGTGAATCCTTTGACATGCTGTTCTCAGCTCTGGTCTCCGGGGCACTAAAGGAGGTGTCTCTGCATTTATCAGTGAGGTGCCACTGGTAGAGGTAAGAGCTGGGCCCAGTTTCTAGATAGATGTGTATCTCTCTGTTAGGTTTAAGAGCTTTACATGACTGCCTGGTTAGACTCATTCAGTAAGCCACCCCTCAGTGATGGTCC
Organism: Phaethornis superciliosus; assembly: GCA_023637945.1. Classification (NCBI taxonomy): domain Eukaryota; kingdom Metazoa; phylum Chordata; class Aves; order Apodiformes; family Trochilidae; genus Phaethornis; species Phaethornis superciliosus. The sequence goes on along the minus strand of JAJQWJ010000006.1, from coordinate 40,621,459 downwards.
CAGAGCACAGGTTTACCAAACCATCCTACACAGAGCACAGTTACAACTTGGGATGATCCGTGAGAATTCAAGAAACTTTGACCCAGGGAGCTTTGGTACCATGGATTTATTCTTCATAGAATCCCAGAGTGGTTTGGGTTGGGAGGGACCTTAAAAACCTCCATTGCCACCCCCTGCCATGGTCAGGGACACCTCCCACCAGCCCAGGTTGCTCCAAGCCCCATCCAACCTGGGCTGAGACACTGCCAGGGATGGGGCAGCCACAGCTTCTCTGGGAAACCTGGCACAGGGGCTCAGCACCCTCACAACAAACAATTTCTTCCTAGTATCTCACCTTAATCTCCCTTCTTCCAGATGGAAACCCCTCCCCTTTATCCTCTCCATTCAGTCCATCCAGGGACTTGTCCCAAGTCCCTCCCCAGCTTTCCTCTAACCCCAGGCACTGGCAGCATGCAGTGCTCCTGCTTTCTCCCCAAACTCTTGCTGAGCTCCCCACATGGTGTGGGACACGGGCACTGGAGAGCATGGGACAGGCAGGGGACACAGAGACAGCCAAGGGGACACAGAGGGGCTGGCAGGGGGTGGGTGGCTGAGGTCTGTCTGGGCAGGATGTGCCAGGGTGTTGTGTAAGTCAGTCAGATAGCTGAAGGTGCACTCCCAAAATGCAGCTGATAAAAATATCCCAGGAATACGTTGTTGGTGTGACTAAAGCTCTGCTAAAATAGCAGAGTGAGCAAAGCTCTTCTCAGCTGCTCCTGCAGAGCCTCCTGGCTCCTCTCCTGCAGGGCTCCTACCTTCAGATCAGGAAAATTTGATGTCTCACAGCCCTCATCACCCCTCTCACCATGGATGTGGTCCCTGTGTGCTGCCACCTCCATGCAGGGGCTTTGTTTGCTCTGCCCTCACTGGAATGGGTATAAAGAGTGAGGTTAAGATAGCACTTTGAGTTAATAAATTCCTTGTAAAAGCTTTTTGTTTTTAGAAGCTCCCCAGCTTGGGGCAAACTGTGGGTGTGCTTTTTCCCCACCTGCTGGTTATGGTCCCCTGGCTCTGCTGTGGATCTGCAGTATTCACATGGTAAAATTTTCCTTTGTAGGCTGTGAAAATAATAAGGAGCTTTTGATGCTTTTCTGTTTGAAATCCAGTCCTCCAGGTCTACTGCTGCCTCATCTGACCATTAGATGAATTCTGCCATCCCTGCACGTAGAAAAAAAAAACCACAGAATGGTTTGGGTGGGAAGGGACCCTCAAAAGCCATCTTGTCCACCCCTCCCTGCACTGAGCAGGAACATCTCCAAGTGGGTCAGGTTGCTCAGAGCCCCATTCAGCCTGACTTGGAATTTTTCCAGGGATGGGGCATCCACCACCTCTCTGGGCAGCCTGGGCCAGGGGCTCCCCACCATCATGGTTAAATATTTCTTCCTAATGTCTAGTCCGGAGAGACTAGACCTGGCCCCTTGTCCTGTCACAACAGGTCCTGCTGAGAAATCTGTTCCTTTTTTTTTTTACAGACCCTCTTTAAGTACTGAAAGGCAGAAATCAGGTCTCCCCATTGCAGCCTTCTCTTCTCCAGGCTGAACACCCCCAACTCTCTCAGCCTGGCTCCAGAGCAGAGCTGCTCCAGCCCTCCCAGCAGCTCCAGGGCCTCCTCTGGAGCCAGTCAGATGGGATGAACAATCCAACCTCCCAAGAGAAGATCTCTCAGGGCCTCTTTACCTCATTCAGTGCTGGCACAAATCTGGTCTCAGATGCTGGAGGAGCATCTGGAGGAGCTTTCCTTACTGAACAGACAGACAGACCCCCCTGAGCACCCCAGCTGGGTGTCTGGCACATTCTCCATCCCTGGACACATGCCTGTTTCTCCCCCCTGTGGTGTGAACCCACTCTCTTTTTCTTCTCCTGGGTAACTATTGGGTGACACAGCCACAATGACATGTGGCTCTCTGTGGCTGTGTGTCCTCCCACGTGGGTGGGGATGGAGCAAAGCATCTTCCCAAGGCTGCAGCAAAACCCCACGGAAGCCCAGAGCAGCTGGAAACCCAACCCAGTTGCTCACAGAGCTCCAGTGACACCCATCTGGTGGCCTGGATGCTTGAGCTGCAAAGCAGGGAACTCAGAGCCTGTTGCTTGTGGACAACAGAAAGCAGCACTGGAGAGGAAGCTCCCAGAAGGATGGAGGAGAACCAGGCAGTGACCAGAGCCCCTTCCCTTTCCACTGAACCTCTCAGGGAGTCACAGAATTACCTTGGTAGGAAAAAGATCTTCAAGATCATTGAGTCCTGTGGTTAACCTAACACTGACAAGACTTTAACTAAGCCATATCCCTAAGTTCTGGATCCATAGGACTCTTAAATCCCTCCAGGGATGGTGACTCCACCACTTCCCCAGGCAGCCTCTTCCAAGTCACTGCAAGGAGGACAAGCTGGGAAGTGGGGAAGGCTCAGGCTGGGGATGATGGGGACCCAGCTCTGTGCTGTTCAAAACCTCCTTGTGAGGCAGCTGAGCCCCACAGGACGTAGAGGAAACAGGTTATGAATCTTTTTGTATCCTACAAGAAGTATCTGTCACCCTGTCCTTCCACACACTTCCACTGACAGCAACGAACCACACACACATTGTCAAGGCCTGATTAAAATTCATTGGGAGCTGCCACTGCAGGCTGCTGAAATAAAGGCTGCTCTTGATGCCAAGGCAAATAATTTGAGTTTTTCACCCCGGTGATCATGTAAACAAACTGCCAGACATCCAGAGGCAGGCGTGGAGAAATATCTGTGGACTGCCACAGTGACAGGACTTGGCACATCTTCATTTACTGATCTGATTGCTGTGCATAAATTAAGTGGCAGTGGTAGAAGTGTGTTCCCTGGGCTCGTGTTTGGCTGTATCAAGATGTGATGATTTTTGCAGCTTGGGTCACTGAGCAGATGGAGATGTGTCTCAGCAGTGAACTGAAGCAAAGCCAGGGATACTCCCTTGTTTTCAAACCTGGGGGTCTCAAAGTCTGGGGTGACACACTGGTACCCACTCCCACTTGTGGGGAGCCAGGAAAAGCCTGAGAGAAGCAGCTATTCAAGTAGAGTATGAAAAAAAGTAGTGGCTTGTTAGCTCTCCTCCTCAGATGCAGGCCCATTTTTCTGCTGGAAAATGCATGTCCTGGATTTTAGGGCAGAAGGCACCATGCTCTGCAGTTTTCATCTGCCAAGCAAGGGCCAGATGGTGGCTGGGGGTGCAGCATGGTGAGGGGGGAATGTTGCCTTCTGAGGGAGAGTTTATCCCATCCCCTGGAAAACCCTTGTGGGTTTTCTAGCTTGTGGATTAAGCTTTCTGGTTTTCCTCAGAATTTTCCAGCAGTTCTATTTTGGTCTACATCTTTGCTGCCAAACACCAGGCAAGTGGGTAAAAAAATGATCAGAGAAAAATCCAAGCTGTTCAGACCATGGTCCATATAGTCCATAGAATCATTTTGGTTGGAGAAGAGCTTTAAGATCATCAAATCCAACCATTAACCCAGCAGTGCCCAGGCCCCCCCTGCCCCATGTCCCTCAGCACCACATCTCCAGGGCTCTGAAACCCCTCCAGGGATGATGGGGACTCCAGCCCTGCCCTGGGCAGCCTGGGCCAGGCCCTGACAACCCTTGCCAGGGAGAAATTCTTCCCCAGCTCCAACCTAAACCTCCCCTGGCACAACTTGAGGCTCTTTCCTTCTTCTCATTCTATCAAGTGTTACTCCTCTCCAGCTGTGGGCTTAGGAAGATGCTGTCCCAGCAGGACAATATGTATGATTTATTCTCCAGGTGTTTTCCCAGCACCTGCACATTTCCTCACCCACACACACCTTGTCTGTTTACGCTCAAGAAGTCTCCCTTCCCAGAAACCATCCTTGTCTCCCCAACTTTTGGCTTTCCCACAGGCCTTGAGCAAGGATTTCTCCAGATTGACTCCACACTCCAGAGGAGCCCCTCATGTATCTCATGAAGTTCTGTGCTCAGCTGTCCCCTCTCCTGATGCAGACACTCCATGCACCACACTGTGACCTGGGCAAGCTGCTCCAGCCGTGGCTTCGAGCCCAGATTTCTTCAAAGCCTCCTCCTGGCATCACTGCCTTATCCCTTGGCATCCAGCCCCAGCTCCTGATCCCCTCTGCCTGGCAGCTCTCTTGGAAGGAGGGCAGGTGAGCCTGCAATGGCACAGGGGGCAGGTGGAGGGGACAAGGACTTGTCCCAGCAGAGGAGAGGTGGGACAGGGCTGTGGTGTGGCTGTGGCAGGGCACTGGGTATGTCCTGCAGCTCCAGTTTTGGGCACACAGCTCCGTGTCTCCAGGTTTCAGTGCCCAGGCAGTGTTTCCCTGCACACGGGCTCCTTGCTGCTTTCCCAGGAGCTGCCCTGGCTCTCCACCAGCTCCTCAGGGGCTTGGTCCTCAGGCTTGGAGAGGAAATCGATCGTAGTGCAGGGTTTGTTTGTGGAGCTGCTGCTGGCTGCCAGCTGGACCTGCAGGGAGTTTCTGCTCTTTGGACTCCCTGGCAGGAGAGGGATCCCGGAGCTGGGATGGGAAGGTGGCTGTGCTTGCCCAGAGCTCCCTGGAAATTGGGATCAGCACTGGGAGAGAGAGGGGCTTGGGATCTGGAAGGAAGAGGGGCCCAGCTTAGCCTTGGGGACAGGATGGCTGCAGGATTTGGAACAGAGCCCAATGTCCCCACTGCCTTGTCCCCAGCCACAGCCAAGAGTCTGGGCAGTGGGCAAAGGAGCCAGCAGCTCTGCTCTGCTCCTCTCCTGCCTCTGCCCCAGCAGCAGGGACCTGCAGAGCTGGCAGTGCCTTGGGGACCATTATCTTCAGTAGCCACCAAGGAGCCCATCTTTCTCATCCCTTCTTGGACTCTGGATGTGTTTGGCCTCGGCCGCATCCCACATGGAGCATCCAGGAGGTCCCTTTGCCAGCCCAGCTCCAGGTGAGCCCAGAGGAGCTGAGGAGGGCAGAGCCAACAGCTGCCCCAGGGACAGTGTGACCACACAAACATCACACTCCATCAGCCCAGGATAAATGTCAGCTGAAGCAGAGCAGTGCCTCTGCCAGGGGCTTTTGGCTGAGCACATTGTCCCCATTCCAGGGAGCAGAGCCCTGGGGGAGGCTCCTGATCTGTGTCCTGAGAGCAATAAATTCTCCCTGGGAAGAAAGGGGGTATAAATGCACACTGAGATGTCTCTGTCCTTGACCCATTTCACAGATGATTCCTGTCTTTAATTTAGATTTGGTTTATTGCATCTGTCCCCACTCCAGACAGGCTTCTTGGTCTCTAATGGTCTTTTTGGCTTCTGTTCCCAGTTGTGCATCTCTGGTCTTGTGGCTCAGGAGCCCTGATTCCTGACACTTGCTGAAAGGATTTTGGTCACAGCCATCCTGAAGAGTTCCCTTGGAATTGCAACTGGGTTTTTGTGTTTGGTTGTTTTGTTTGTTTGTTTGTTTGTTTTTTCACTTGGGCTTTTCTTTTTCTTTCTGTTCTGTGGGGTTTTTTTATAGCCTGACATTTTCCTGTGTGACTAAAGAACCTTAAAAACAAAAGGGGGAGGAGGTGGCACAGACAGAGATGTGCTGTTGATGGAACCACAATGACAAAGCCCTGCTCAAGCCCCAACCTGAATTGTGGGTGTTCCCAGAGCATCCTGAAATTGCCTTCACCTCCTTCCCCAGGATGGCACCGGGTCAGCCCCTGTCTCCAAAGCCAAAAAGCTCAGAGAGGAGCTTGGGTCTGATCCCCTCTCTGCTGTGATGCACATCTTTGGTGCATGCCATTCCCCTGCTTCTTCTATTCCCATGTTTCATCCCTGGACACCTCTGTGCTCCTGATGCTGGGCACAGCCTGCCCTGGGGTGAGGATCCCTCCAGCCAAAGGTTGGGAAGTGACTCAGCCTGGACAGGGAGTCGAGCCCAGGAATGCCACCACAGCTCCTGGAAAGTCCTCTGGCCACTGCACAAATAATTTTACAGCCTCTCCACTTCTTTTTGGAGCAGAACCATGAGCCACAGGGCTCTCCTGACCAGGAGAATGTCCCTGCTTGGCTCTCCCAGCAGAGAAATGTAAATGTGTCCATGCTGTTCACTGTCTTGTCTTCCAAAGCACAAGGACAATCAGCATCATGACTTCATTTGCAGTGGAAATCCAATTACTGCAGGGAAGCATTTCATTAGGGTGGATTTTCTCTGTGGCTGCCACACTTAGGGAGCTTGCCAGCTGAAAACTGGGCTTGCTGGTGGTGCTGCCAGCAGAGAGGACCAGCCCTGGGTACCTGTGGTGGTGATGAGGTGTGCAAAACAGAATGGCACACCTGAGCTCTGCTCTTTGGTGACCTGTGCTGTCCCCACAGCTGTGTCCCTGCTCTGCCTTTCCCTTCTCATTCCTGTTGTCTCCAGCTGCATTGCCCACCTTGAGCCCCCTTGTGTCTAGGCTTGCAGGGGATTTTGTTCCCAAAAAAGGGGGAGGCTGACTTGCTGCTGAGAGTGCCTTTCATTTTCTCCCAGCTCCTTCCCCAGTGCCTGTAAATCCAGCTGGTTAAAACAAGCTCAGCCCACCCTCCCTGCAGCAGACTTGTGGTGGTAGAATATCCTTAAATTGTTCCACTTATTATGCACATTATCTGCTGTGAGGCTGCTGCCAGCTCATACCTGGTTTGAACTTGGTGAAATTGTCCTTTTTAAGGAGTTCAGTATGTACATACCTGATCTGCAGAAGGTTTCTGCTGAAACACAATGGAAAGTGGATGAATAAGACTTGGAAATGATCAAGCCTGACATTACCATAATGCAGTTGGCAGACAGGCAAGATGAGCTGCAGAGGCTGCTGCAGAAGAAAAGGTAGCAAGCAGCAGGAGACAGGTCCATGCAGGAGGTCCCTCCAGGAGGTGGTGGATTCATGGGACTGCAGCCCAGGCATTCCAAGGGAAGGGAATGATGAATTTTGGTAAAAAGTGGAGTTTACCTTCATGGCAATGAGAGATCTCCTCCCTCCTGTCACTGCACTGTGTTATGTTACCAAGAATCCCAGAACAGTAGAAGCTGAAAGGAACCTCTGGGGATCACCCACAGCAGGTTGCACCACTTGGCCCCATCCTCTTCACCCCCCTCCCCCAGGTATTTATATCACTGATAATATCAGGTATTTATACCACTGATAATATTCCCTCTTGGTATTCTTGAAGCTGAACAGCCCCAGGTCTCTCAGCCTTTCCTCATATTGGAGGAAATTGGTATTGGAGACCTGCCTGAAAGGAGGATGGAGCCAGGGGGTGGTTGGTCTCTTCTGCCAAATTACAAGTGACAGAACAAGAGAAAATGACCTCAAGTTGTCCAGGGGAGGTTTAAATTGGAGATGAGGAAGAATTTCTCCCTAGCAAGGGTTGTCAGGGCCTGGCCCAGGCTGCCCAGGGCAGGGCTGGAGTCCCCATCATCCCTGGAGGGGTTTCAGAGCCCTGGAGATGTGGTGCTGAGGGACATGGGGCAGGGGTGGCCTGGGCACTGCTGGGGTGAGGGTTGGACTTGATGCCATTAAGGCTCTTTTCCAACCAAAATGATTCTATGATTGTGTTGCTTCCTAGCCCATCCCACACCAGGATAACAAAAAAGAAAAAAAAAAAAAAAAAAAAAAAAAAAAAAAAAGATTCTGGCTGTGCTCCTGAGAAGTGCTCAGGAAAATGTTTACATGTGATAACCAGCACCTCCCTGCAGGGTTTCTGATTCAGCCTGTGACACTCTGTGTCATTCAGCATATTCTGGCTGAAAAAAATGTTTGTGATTGCAGTGAAAGCTTCCTGGTGCTCACTTGGGTGTCTTCCCTGGCTTAGCAGACTGAGCTCTACCATGATGGGTTTTTTCCTGGCCCAGTGTTACCTTTGCTACCTGCAGGTGGGCAGGTAGATGCTGGAGTGGACTCCTAGGAGAGCAGCTCCTCTACTAAGCAGGGTTTCTTGGTTGGTTTCTCAATGACATTTTAAGGCAGAGGCAGGCAGGGATCTGTGGGTGAAGGAACATTTTGCATCAGCCTACACAGCAGTTCCAGCACCTTCAGTAAGTTGTGTGTGGGCAAGTGGAGCAGGGCTCTTCACAACAGAAATGCAGTTATGTGTGCCAGAGAGAAAAACCTCTGAGGAGTAGAGGGCAGAGCTCTTATTACAGAATCATTGACTCAACTATTCCCTGCCAGGAGGTTAAAATGACTCTGGTTTTTATGGCAGGGGGATGAATAAATCCACATTTTGTTAGTGTAAATAGGTTTTTGAATTTGGATTTAGAGACAGCATGCAAGGTGCTCTGCAAGTAGCTCAGTGTAAGCCCTCAGGCCATCAGGGGAGTACAATGTGACAGAAAAAGACAGCCTGCAAGTGGCCCAGCACCTCCATCCTTATCCCAGCCTGTCAGAGCTCCCGGGGGCTCAGCAGGGATGGCAATTCCCAACAAAAAAAAAATTAGTTATAAAAATCTAATGAGAAGTTTTAAGAAAACTTACAAGATGGCTGTTAGAAAGAGCAAGGCCAGTGCACACCCACTGTGCAGAGGCACTGCCAGCAAGCAAAAATATGATTTTTCCAGAACCAAGAGGGTAAGCATGCAGCAGGACTTATGTTGCTACCACCACAGCCTTCACTGCCACTTACAACTGGTGAGTAGCCCAGGGCTGGGTTCCATGGTGTCAGCAGAGGGAGGGACTCATGATGTCAGTGTGCAGTGAGAGGACAAAGAGAAATGGTTTAAAACTAGAAGAGGGAAGATTTAGGTTGGACATTAGGAAGAAATTCTTTAATTTGAGGGTGGTGAGACACTGGAACAGGTTGCCCAAGGATGTTGTGGCTGCCCCTTCCCTGGAAGTGTTGAAGGTCAGGTTGGATGGGGCTTGGAGCAACCTGCCCATGCAGTTGGGTTTGGAATTGGATGAGCTTTAAGGTCCTTTCCAACCCAAACCATTCCATGATTCTATGGTTCAGCCAGCAAGGAGGACAAGTCAGAGAGAGTTCTTGTTAACTGGATTTGCAAGTAGAGACTGACTCTGTGGGCTAAATTTGGGGATTCTGTGGCCATGGAAAGAAATTGTAAATGATAATTTGTCCAGAACGAGATACAAACTCTTCTGATCTCAGGGATTTTGGATTTCAAACTTCATTTGAGGCTCTGTGCATGTTCTGCCATCCTAATCCCAGCCCAGGAGAACAAATACCCATCAGCACCAGCCAGCAATGGGGTACTCATGGAAAGAGTTTCCAAGGAAAGGAGTGGAGGAGAGGTGGTGCTAAATGCAAAATCGTGATGTGCTGTTCATACTCTTGTGAGCCTGATTCAGAACCCACCAGTGCTGATGAGAAAATATTTGGCTAGATACAGATGGTTCCTTCTGGAAGAACCAATTTTGTTCTGCTGCCATCCTACCACTGTGCTTCTCCTCTTCCTGGAATATAGAAGTCACCCAAAGAAATGTTCCCCTGTGCTCAAAGGAGATGACTCTGGCAGTGCTGTCTGCTTTGTTAGACTCACTCAGGTCACGAGTCTTGTTCTTTGCCTCATTAGATGCTCTTGCTGCTATTTCTCTTCCACTCTGCTTGATCCTTTGATGCTAAGCACTCCATTTGAGATCCCTTGTTTAAAGAAAAAAAATACCAGCTTGATTTCAGGCTCTTTTTTTCCCAGTTAACTAGCAGTGGGATTTCTGCCAGGAGCCAGACAGAGCCCCGTTTCCTGCTGGAGACAGAAATGTGTCCTGGTTTTCAAGGTGCCACAAGGCTATTTGTGGCCCTGCCTGGCATGGTGTGGTTTGAGTCTGATCTCAATAGGGAGATTGTGAGTAGAAAGGGGTTGGCATCAGGCTGGAGCAAATGAAAAAGGGATGTAAAGAAAAGGAGGAGAGGTGTGATGCCTTTTGAAGAATGCCTGGGGATATATAGAAAATTATGGTCTCTCTCCCTCTCCCCATGGCCCTTCTGACCTTCATATCCAGGAGGATAATCTAATGTAATCTAATCTAATCTGATCTAATAATCCAATACAATCTACTCCAGTGCCATGAACTGCATCTCACCAGCATTACCTGAGAACAGTGACAGGTTGTGTTGCCTTTCTGAAAGAATTCTTTTGGGCTTCCAAAACAGAATTACTTCTTCACCAGCTGTCCAGGAAAACTCTTCCAGCCTCAGAAGCTGAAAATCCAGGTTGGATTTTCACATCCTGTGTAAGGCTGGGACTGCTCTGCTGTGCAGGCTGAATGGGAGCAGGGCCACATGCAGCACTGGCCACAGCAAACACTTTCTGGTCCTTGTTGCCTGCTTCCTGCTTCTCAACATTCCATAGGCTTCATTTCCCAGGGAAGTGAAGTGATAGGGAGAATATTTGCTGTACTGACATCTCCCCTGCCTCACAGGGTTTTTTACAGGTAGAAACTGGGTCTGAACTGGAATGTTTTCATTCCCTGAGTACAGTGAGTTAAATACATCCTGTTTTCTGTCTTGCCCTGTGCAGGCAGCATCTGCCAGAGCACCTAAGCCAGTACAACAACACCTGCACACTATTTCCCCTTCAAAAGTGCCATTTTACAAGAAAACAGTTTTAATATCATTTCCCCTGCATGTCTTTGAAGTCCCTTAGGCAGACTGCAGTGCTGGCCTCGGGGACAACAGGTTTCTTGTTATTAAATACAGCACCTGGGTTTCAATCAGCACAACAGTGCCTGTCTCTGGGAACAAAGAACAACCCTCAGTTTGGTGCAAAGTGTTTAAAACCAGGAGGTCAATGGGAATTTACATCTGGATCTGTCTGGAGCAGGTCTTGGAGGGCAGGAGATGGTCCGTTTGTGCCTGGCTCTTGAGTCTGCAAGATTCTTCTCATGTTCCCAAGCTGAAATCTCACCCACTGATGTATTCCAGGCCACCCTGCAGCCTCCAAACAAACATTCTGGAAGGTTTCTGCTAAAATCAGTTCATGCTTCAGTCTGGGATGAGGGAGAACAGGAAGCTTTCCTTACACAACACTAATTCCCACCCACGTTTCTCTGAGCTGATCTTGTTCTTCCCTGATTTGGATCAGAAATTGGAAAATTGGTAGCTCAGCCTGAGGAATATGCATTTGGCTGTATGCCTTCCCATCAAAGCTGGCCAAACTGTCCCTGCACGCTGCATTTCTGACAGGAGAGGTGGTGGTGGGAGAAGCAGGAGCTCATCCAGCAGCCCCGTGGTCTGGAAGGTCTGCAAATGAACTGGCTGCCACCAGGAGCAGAGCTTTCCTTGCAGTGCTGCTGACAGGGAACAGAAACACTGTGGAGAAACTGAAACTGAAACAACATTTCCTGAGGAAATGAGTAATCCCACCTGAGTGCAGGGGAAGGAGGTCAGCAGGACACAGGGGAGGGGGCTGAGGAGCAGTGGGCTTTAAATGTTGGAATATTGAATTCCCTTGGTAAGGGAACTCCTCTGGCCTGCAGAGTGAGGCAGAGGTGTGGAAGGAAATGAGGACATTGCTTTCTTGTTAGTTCTGGGAGCCTGCTCACCACACACCTCTGATCTGAGAGGGGCTGTGCTGATGCTCAGAAAGCCCATGATTGCAGGTGCTGGGAGCACAAAGACAGAGTGAGGGCAGCTGAATTTGGTGATGCTTTCTTGCCATCTTGGATGTGAAGGGGAGAGAGAGAAATGGGAGCTGCTGGAGTGGAAAATGAGTGTTTGGCATAATGCTAATTGTCTTCAAGATGTGATAGACCTTGCTGTGAGGGGAGAGACAAGATGGCAAGAAGCTAGGGAGAGAGGTGAGGGTGGGTGAGAGAGAAATCAGGAGTTGGGATGGGGTCAGGAAGAGGAAGGTTTGGAGAGAGGAGAGCAGAGTGCCATTGGTCAGTATAAGAGCTGCTTTTCTTTTAAACATGGAACTAGAAAAAACAGTTTTAAGGAGGTTTGAGGAGTCCTGGGTGTTAGAAAAGACAGGAGAGGGGCCTGGGGGGAGAAGCAGAGAGCAGCTTAGCTCACCCAGCAGTGTACCCTGGTCTGCTGGAGCTCACTGGGCAGGAGCTTTGAGACTTCTCCCCTCATGTGTGTCCCAATCCCAAGCCAAATCTCACCTGGAAGCCCCCAGAGAGGTCTCCAGACAAAAGAGGCAAAGCAGAAGAGGAAGATGAAGCTAACCAGGGCTGCAAAGTGGCCTTGCAAGAAGAGAGGTGAATCTTTAAGAGAGTAGAATCTCTTTGACAATGCATTTAATAACAAAAAAAAAAAAAAAAGAGAGTGATAAAAAGTATTTCAGAAGAGTGCACAGAGGAGTTAAAGCAGATGAATAAACATGTTAGACAATATTAATTGTCTGAAACACAATCTGTTTGACTTTTGGTTTATAAAGATCTCTCCACTTCAGTTCCCATGGCAACTGCTGCGCAAAACCCCACTTTTCCCAATCATCTCCAGAGAGTTTAAAGCAATTTTGTAATCCAATCAAATGTGAAGAGGAGAATTCAGTTTTGCAGTGAGAAAACTGCTGCCTAATGAGCAAACAGTGACTGGGAGAGGCCACATCTACAATTATGACCCTAGAGAGACACTTAATTACTGAATAATTAGCAGTTACTGGGGTTTCTTAGCACATGGAGGGGAGGCTGATGGGTAGGGGTTGGGAGAAGGGCAATCCTGAGGTGTTTTAAGTCATTTTCCTGAGCCAGGAGGAGCAGCAGCAAACCTCACTCATTTTTAGCAGTTGGTGTGACCTGCAGTCAGGGATGGGTGGAAGTTGAGACTGGGAAACTCTTGGCTCGCACTTGAAGCTCTCCAGAAGCCAAACCCATTGCCCAGGGTCTTCTGGAGCCCCTGCCAGGACAGCTCAGGTACTGGGGAGCAGAAGGACTTGGCTGTCAGGTTTGTTTTCCAACGGGGCTTCTCCAAGCACAGTCCCCTGTGGAAGGAGAATTCTGGTAATCCTCCCCAGCTGTGGAGGCACCAAGTCAGTGGCAGCCCTCTGTGGGCTTCAGGTTGAGCAGGTAGGGTTGAATTATTTCTTCTAACACAAAGGATTTTTCTGTAGGAGGAAGCATTGACTTTAATTCTTCTAACACTGAAGCCCAGAAAACTCTTCTGTGTGGAATTCTAAATGCCAACATTCCCAAAAGACCAAAGTCAGAAAAGAGGCAAATAAATCAGGCAGGACCATTTTTTTCTTCCAGATCCCATGGCCTGGCTGGGATGTTCAGGGTCTTCTATCTCACCTTGAGCTTTAGGACAATGACTTCATGTCTCCTGCCTCACATGATGAGAAGCAGGAAAGCTCTTTGCATAATCTCTTGGCATTCCCTAAATGCAGGCTCTCTAAATGAGGTCAGGGCTCAGCTGCTGCACCTCATCCAGGGACTGCAGAGCTTGGTGGTGTGTTTGAACATAATTACCTGGCCAGCACTCTGCTGTCTCCAAGTGGTCCTCCAAAAGGTCAGCCCTGGGCAGGCAGCTCTGCTCCTACTCCTTGTTCATCTGGTTTGTTGTTCAGGATGTGAGCAGTTCAGCAGGATGTGTAAAGGGACTTAGGAAAAGAAAAAAGAGAAGAGATGGAGAATTACAGCTGGTTCAATTTGATCACATTTCAAGTGTAGAGAAATGAACATTCTGGGAAAAAAAATGAAAAGGGTGGGTGAATTAATGGGGAATTTTAAAAATGTTTTTGGCCATTTACAGAACTGGTTGAATTTGGAAAATTTGTTCATCTCTGTGCTTTTAAGTGTGGGGAAAACACTGAGACATTCAAGCAGCTCAGTCTTTTTTATGTTTGTTTTTCATTTTCAGCTCAAAAGAAAACCCAAAGGAAGCAGAGACTTTCTACTCCCACTCCTACCTGTGGGATCTGATTTTCTGAGGCATGGATGCCATCAGGAGAAGGAGGATTTCTTGATCACAAAGGCGTTTTTTGCTTTATCATCTTTCATGCTGTATCAAAACCAAACAGCTCCGTGGGCAGGAGAACACATCAGCCTTGTTTGTTGGGCTCAGTGCCTCATGCTGAACATCCCCTTGTCTGACAAGTCTTCTTGCCAACTGAAGCTTTCCCTCTGGTTGAGATCCTCAGAATTCCCTTTCCCCTCTGTCAAGCAATAATCTGGGCTTCTGCTTGTGCCTCAGTACTGCTCTAAGGGGACAACTCTTCTCATGAAGCTTAGAGACTTGGTGGCTTTTAACCTCAACCTGGTCCAAAATGAGGAGCAGGTGTAATGGAGGGAAGGAAATCCCCTTTACCTCAACTCCTGAGAAAAACAACCTAGAAACACGAGTAGGAGTGTTCCTGGAGAAGGAAAAAATCCTCCACGGTGAGACACTGAAAGGTGAGAGGGTGCTGCTGCTAGCAGGAAGAGCCATGGAATTTCTCTGCGGATTTTCTTTGCAACCTTCAGGCTCTTCCCCGCTCAGAAGCAGCCTCGACTCTGCCACTCTGTGGCAGCCCTGGAAAAGAACACTAAAAAAAATTAATAATAATAATTAAAAAAAAGCACTAACCAGTGAAAAAAATCACCTCTCCAGTACAGAGCTCACCCCCCCGGGTGGGAAAGCCCCGGCTCTGGGCTGTGGGGTCGGTTTTATAGCCAGGTATTTCCCCCCTCTGACCTCCAGCACCAGAACTTGGTGGATGATGTTTTGCAGAACCATTTGGGGCTTTCTCAGAGGATGTTGGCAGTCTGGTTGTGCTCTGTGGGGCTTGGGGCAGGCAGTTTTCACCTTTTTCCCCTCTTTCCCCCTCTGAGTGATGGTGCAATTGGAGCTGTGAGGTGAGGAGAGGCTGATCTCAGCACAGATCCCAGCAGATAAACCTCTTCCTCCCTCAAACACTGAAGTTTATTTAGCACAGCACCTCCAGCAGGCAGGACCATGCCTTCTTCTGGCTTCTCTCGGTGAGGAGGTGTGGACAAACTCTGCAAAAAGAGAGAATATTAAGGACCTGAAGTAAAACTTTTTTAACGAGTGCTGACCTACAGTTTAACTCCCACCACCCAATGCCTGGAAGCCCCAAATTCAAGACTTAAGCAGTCTCCACAGTGGTCTTGGGAGACTCCTCAAGTTGGCCAAGATCAGTGTCATGAGGCCCTGCAGCTTTGTGAACATAAAAGTCTCTGGTGGTGCTCCCAGGGAGGAGTCTCAAACCTCTGAAGAAACACGAGGGTAAAAAGAGGATTGGACTGCAGTGACTACTGGATTAAACCAGTCCTGTCCTTCTACCTTCTGCACATTTCTGAAAGTGACTCATAAGGCAGTCATACAGCAAGTTGTTTTTTTTTTTTTTCAAATTTCACATCAGCAATAAAAGGGTAGGCACAAAGGAAGGGAAAAGGAGTTGGCCAGAGAGTTGGGAGATGCCCCATTCCTGGAAACATTCCAGGTCAGCTTGGATGGGGCTCTGAGCAACCTGGTCTGGTTGGAGATGTCTCACTGGGTGAATTTTAAAGGTCCATTCCCACCCAAATCATTCTGAGATTCCATGATCAGGAGCTGTGTTCATTTCTTAAGGTCATTCAGAGCTATCTCATGTTTGCTTGGTTATTAAATCTCTTTATTCTACTCTGAACCTTGAAAGCTGTGGCATATCTCTCCATCCAGCTTGGGAGGTGAACAGTCTGGAGGGAGAATATTTAAAAAGCTATGGCCAAGGCTTTCTTGTCCTCACATGCCTCAGAACTTTACAAAGAAAGACAATGTCAATGTAATAATAAGAGATAAAAAGTAACTCACAGTGGTCATTAGCCTTAAAATAATTACTGGAACTGAGTGAGGGAGAAGTGAAGTCATAGTTTTCAGGGTCTTTCAAGCTGTTTCTAGAGGGAGCTTGGTGTGCCTTTGAAGCTGCTTTTATTTGCAGTGAATGCCTGCCAGCTCCTTTCTGCTTCAGCCTGGGAGCATTAAATGGTAAAATAATTTCTTCTGCCTCCCCAGTTCCACGTGTGCCTTTCCTTGCAGGTGGGACTCATCCCAGAGGAGCTCTCTTGCAATTGCTCCTGTTGCTGCCTGTACACCACCCTGGTTTTTCTCTTTTGTTAGCCTGGATGAAAACAAATTCACCCTCTGTGCAGTCATCCTTTTGGATACACCAAAGAAAGGAACATTTAATTATCCTCTTATTCAACATGAATAAAAGGTTGGATCATGCTTCTAGCCACTTCCCTTGGCAGGGAGATCAGACATGACCTCAAACCTAGATGTGAACACATTTGTTTCTGCACTTGTTCTGCAGAATGATCAGGATGTGTCCTGCTGCTCTTCACATCTCACCTCATTACTGCTGCTGATCAGAGATATCCTTGGATTATCAATAACCAATTTCAAAAAATTCAATTGGGATGAAAATAGAACAGCAGTGGGAATGCTGCGAATGATTTATTACTAAACCCTGAGTCAATGAATAACAAACTTCATCAAGTCCTCATTAATGCTTCTTCTGCAGAACATACACATTGTACTGCAGAGATACTGCCCAAACAGGGGGGAGGTAAGTCAACACCAAAGGGTGATTTATTCTTTCTCCTGCTGTGCCCTGATGGC
Organism: Phaethornis superciliosus; assembly: GCA_023637945.1. Taxonomy (NCBI): domain Eukaryota; kingdom Metazoa; phylum Chordata; class Aves; order Apodiformes; family Trochilidae; genus Phaethornis; species Phaethornis superciliosus. Next base: position 40,604,941 of record JAJQWJ010000006.1, on the reverse strand, counting down.
TGCTCCACCTGCCAAGGCCTTAAACGATGGGATGCAAACTTATGGAGCACCCTTGGAAGGTGGAAAAAATGATCCAAGCAAAAAAGGGGACACAACCATTGCTGCTGATCATCAAGGGCTGGAGAAACCTTTGTGGCAGAGGAACTACCTGCATATGGAATAAAAAGAGATGTCCCTTCTCTCCTAAAGGTCCTGACTGACTGCAGTGGAATACTGTGGGATTTGTCTGCTCATTACCATTCCCCTTTTTTCTGGACTTTTGCTGGAAAACAAACTGCTCAGGACCTCAGCTCCTTCCTGCCAGAGGTGACTCAGGGGAGAGGGCAGCAGGGCTGGAAGGAGGGGAACCCCTTCTCCCCATCACCTCGTACAGCACTTTCCTCACCCAACTCCCACAGAATTCTCCCCCCGGGAGGAAACGGAGCACAGGCCAGGGAACAGAGCTGGATTATCTGCAGCTGGTTCCACCACACCTGGAGTCCTGTGTCCAGTTCTGGGCCCCTCAGTTCAGGCAGGAGACTGAGGTCCTGGAGCAGGTCCAAAGGAGGGCAACCAGGCTGGGGAAGGGATCCAGCACAAGTCCTGTGAGGAGAGGCTGAGGGAGCTGGGGGTGTTCAGTCTGGAGAAGAGGAGGCTCAGGGGAGACCTCATCGCTCTCTACAACTCCCTGAAAGGAGGCTGGAGCCAGGGGGGGTTGGGCTCTGCTCCCAGGCAACTTTCAACAAGACAAGAGGGCATGGACTCAAGTTGTGCCAGGGGAGGTTTAGGTTGGATATTAGAAAGAATTTCTTCATGGAGAGGGTGATCAGACATTGGAATGGGCTGCCCAGGGAAGTAGTGGATTCTCCATCCCTGGAGATATTTAAAAAGAGCCTGGATGTGGCACTGAGTGCCATGGGCTGGGAACCACAGGGGGAGTGGATCAAGGGTTGGACTTGATGAGCTCTGAGGTCCCTTCCAACCCAGCCCATTCTATGATTCCATGATTCTAAGCACGCCCCGGGCACGCAAAGCAGGCCTGGGACTGAAAGAGATTCCCTGTGGAGCCGCCCAGGAAGAACGGGGAGGAGGAAACACCGGATTCCCCACACCCCGGAGAACAAGCGGAGCCACCCGCACCGCCCCGCACCGCCCCGCCCTGAGGAAAACGACGGCGGCACCCTCTGAGGCGGTGACGTCATAGGATACGGCGCTCCCCATTGGCTGATCTCCACGCAACCCGGCGTTCTATTGGCTGCGGCTCGCTCTGGTCCCGCCCCCGAGGCGTTCCCCTGCGGGCGGGGCCTGTGAGGGGGAGGTGGAAGCGGGCGGGAAGATGGCGGCGGTGGCGGCTTGGGTGTGGGGGGTGCGGGCTCTGCTCTGCACGGCGCTGATCTGCACAGCGCTGGGCAAGCGCAGCCCCGTGAAGGTGCTGTCTGACGGCATGTGGCGGGAGCTGCTTCAGGGAGAGTGGATGGTGGAGTTGTGAGTTCTGGCAGGGGCCGGGGGGGTGAGTTGGGGGAGGGAGGGGGGGCTGGGGGTGTTGTCTGGTTCCTGACAGACTTGTGCTCTCCTCAGCTATGCCCCTTGGTGTCCCGCCTGCCAGAACCTCCAGCCCGAGTGGGAGAAGTTTGCCGAGTGGGGTGAGGATCTGGAGGTGAACATTGCCAAGGTGGATGTCACGGAGCAGCCGGGTGAGAGTCTGAGGGAGGGGAGGGCATGGGGGGTGCCCCTCAGCCCCTTCCAGAGCCTCGGCCTCCTGGGGGGCTCCTTGGGTGATAAAATACGCAGTCAAGAGGAGGAATAAAGAGGTTTTTTGGTTTTTCCCCTGATCTCGACCAGAGGCAGGTTGGGTGGATGAGCTCAGAGGCCTCTGCAGCCTCAGTGGTGCTGTCTGGTTGCTGTCTGGAGGCTGAAGGGTTTGCTGTTACAGATGAAGGAAACAAAATGGTTTCTCAAGCAAGTGAGCTGGAGGATTTGAAGATTTTTCACCTTATTTTTAAAGCATCATACAGAAAAAAAAAATAAATAGTGCTTTCAGCCTTCCCTGTAGCAGTACCTCCCATTGCTGGCAAAAGCTGAAGCTCACTTCTCTGGCTTGCCCTGGTGTATGTGTGGGGTTTCTAAATGTGACCTTCTCCGTGCTGGTACTTTTCTCCAAATTTGTGTAAGAACTTCTGAAGTTTGCCTTCTCTGCGTTTATTTTCTGCAAGCCCTGGAAGCTGCAGACCATGTGGGGGAGGGAGAGCAGCTCACCCTGCACAGCCAAAAGACTCAGGAGGGACAGTTATCCCCAGACACCTTTTTCCCCATGCAGAAACTTTCTCACCTCTTGTCCCAGGAGCCTTTCTTCTCGACTCTGTGTGGTGCTTTGGTGTGCACAAGTCTGTATTTGATCACAGAGATTGATTCCTGGGAGCAGCTGGTTTTATTTTGGTCCATAGTAACACTTGTTGCCTTTTTTAACTTGTGTGCTCTGCTTTTTCTGAAAATAATTCTCTCCTTACAGGATTAAGTGGACGATTTATCATCACAGCTCTTCCCACCATCTACCAGTAAGTATACAATGCAGCAGGATTTTTTTGAGGAGAGAACATTTTTTTTTTTTCTTTTTTGAGGGGAAATGAATGAGCTTTACCATTGCTCTTTAAGAACATAGTTTACTTTACACAGAGACAGCCACTGTCTTGCCTGCTGTGACCTTATGGTAGTGCTGGCTGGGTGGTTTTTTTCCTTGTCCCTTCAGGCCTCATTTATTTGTTGCTTCTTTTCATGGATGTTTCTGTTTTGCAATCTCTGTAGGCTGAGCTTAATGCAGTCGTGTGGCAAGTGCATTAGGAAGATCATTATCTTTTTTCTGTGGAATGGCAACCTAAAGGCTAGCCAAGATACACATGGAGTCAGGGCTCTTAGAAATTCTTGTAGCCAAAGGTCTTGGGAGGCATTTCAGAACCAGTATCATCTTAAGCAAAGTAAAAATGAAAAAAAAAAAAAATTAAGAAAATAGGGAATGTGATGGGAGAAAAGCTGGTGAGAGAACACAAATGCTGCATGCTTGGACTGTCTGAAATAAAGGACTTTGTTTTACAGCTGTAAAGATGGAGAGTTCAGGAGGTACCAAGGTGCAAGGACAAAAAGTGATTTCATAAATTTCATCAGTGAGCAGGAATGGAAATCCATTGAACCTGTTTCATCATGGTTTGGTCCTTCCTCTTTCCTGTAAGTTTGGGTGTCTTGTTTTGTAGGCACACTCTGAGGATGTGCTGAGGCAGGTCCTGAGCTGTGCCACCTCTGTGTGCAAGCTTTACTTTAAGGCTGCAAATAATTGTAGGTGGGTGTATGGTTTTCCTAAAATCTTGCAGGGTGGTAACACGTGGAAGCTGTGCTGGTTCTTCACATTCTGTGATTGTAGAGCAGAAAGGAAGATGCTGTGCCTGGCTCAATGCCAGGAAATTTGCAATAAAAAGTGGGAAATAATGTAGCAGGACTTTCTATTTTGTGGCTTTTAAGTGCTTTTGGGTGTTGCTGCATGTGGTGGTTTCAGAGTGGTTTAGAAACTGTGTGATAAACTTGTCTGGGATATCACTGATTGAGGCAAATGAGTCCAATTTCATGATTTTTCTTCTCTTTGTCCAAGCAGTGATGGCTGAAAACCCCTCTGTGCTGCCTGCACTGTGCTGTAGCAGTGTTCAGGTTATGAACTGTTCTGTTAGGCTGAAATTGTCCAGTTTTGGGGGCTCTTCTGGGAAGCTCAGCATTGTTACTTTGTAGACTGACAGTGCTATTAAAATGTTCAGACTCTGTGATTATTTTTCTGCACAGTATTAGCCCACACCCAGAAATACGTGAATCAGGGTGACTGAGGATTAAGAAGTTTTCTAACAGGAATTTGCAGGACCAGGTCCAATTTTTGTCCACTTGTATCTAAAATGCAGCTAAACTGAAGTGTCTGAAGATCCCCCAGTTCTTGTATAACCTGATATTTTTTTAAATAGGTTTTTTTTTGTGTGTGTGTGTTAATATGTCCAAATGATTAATTCTTAATGTCTTTAGAATAGAGTTCCAGCTGGCTTCTCCTAAACTGTGGCTCCAAATATAACCTAGAACATAAACAAAAGGGACTGAAATTCAGATGCCAGCTGGAACAGGTTGAGGAGGTTTGTGAATTCATGGTTGATCCATGTGTGGAACAGGACAGAAACTCTTGCTGGGGGTGCAGGTGGCTTTGTGGGGAAGGAGATGTTATTGAACTAAAGGAAAAAACAGCAGATGAAAACCAAAGGAGTTCAAAGGGAAACTAGGGGCAGAAAGTTGTTCAGCATAGGGCTAAATATTGGTTGGTCAGGCAAATCAGAAGATAGAGGCATGTGACTGCCTTAAAGATGTTTCCAGTCACTCTTTTCTTTTGTTGCAGGATGAGCAGTACATCAGCTTTGTTTCAGCTGTCAATGTGGATCAGGGTATGTGTTTAAATCTCTATTTTATCTCAACAGAAGTGATATTCAGCTATTCTTGAGCTGACTCTCCTGTCTTTTATTCCAGCACTGCCATGGGTACTTAACAGAACACGTTGGCATACCTGTCTGGGGCTCATATGCTGTTTTTGCCTTGGCAACTCTCTTCTCAGGACTGATCCTGGGACTTGTAAGTGAAAGAATTGAAACAGATTGGTTGGTGGCTGCTCTGCATGATGCCCGTTCCTGCTTTGCCTCAGAGGACAAGTTGTTCTCTGAGTACCCAGCCCCCTGAGCTGGAAAACAGGGAGCAGAATGAAGCCCCCATCATTCAAGGGGAAGGGGTTAGTGAGCTGCTGCACCATGTAGGCACACAGGGGCTGAGGGAGCTGGGGGTGTTGATCCTGGAGCAGAGGAGGCTGAGGGGAGACCTTCTGGCTCTCTGACACCCCCTGAGAGGAGGTTGGAGCCAGGGGGGGTCGGGCTCTGCTCCCAAGGAACAAGGGATGGGACAAGAGGAAAGAGCCTCAAGTTGTGCCAGGGGAGGTTTAGGTTGGAGCTGGGGAAGAATTTCTCCCTGGCAAGGGTTGTCAGGGCCTGGCCCAGGCTGCCCAGGGCAGGGCTGGAGTCCCCATCATCCCTGGAGGGGTTTCAGAGCCCTGGAGATGTGGTGCTGAGGGACATGGGGCAGGGGGGGGCCTGGGCACTGCTGGGTTAATGGTTGAACCCATTGACCTTAAGGGTCTTTGCCAACCAAAATAATTCTTGATTCTCTAAGTTTTTGTCATAGCCCCTGGGACACACCAGGCTGCTTTACCTCTGGGGTTGCTGAGTGGGAAGCAGCTCTGGAACATGACATCCCCCTGAGGTCCCCAGGACACCACAACCAAACCCACACAACAACTCTGTTTGCCCAGGAGCACTGAAAGGACACTGAAAAAGCCACTGAAAGGTGGCCTGGGCAGTGCTGGGTGAACAGCACTTCACTTTCAAGGTCTTTTTCAACCAAAATGATTCTGTGATTCTAACATGCAGGATGTTTGGAGGTTTAAACTTGTCTGTCTTTGCTTTCAGCTCATGGTGTTCTTAGCAGACTGCATCTGTCCATCCAAAAGGCACAGAGCTCCACAGTACCCACCCTCAAGTAAGGCTGCTGCATGCTTCTGATATGTGAAGGTGTTTGGTAAATTTTATTAAATAAAGATGAGTATGTGGCTTGTGTCTGCAGGACATGAGGCCTGGGGTGTAGCTTCACACTTGTGATCAGTGCTGTGCTCTCCCTGCAGCTGTTTGCCCTGAGGGCTGATATGGGTTTGTATTTAGCTAAAACTAAACTAGTTTACAGATTTATTTATTTTTTTAGGAAGTAGACAACTGTCTTTAAAGCATTCTCATAGCTGGAAGATACAATACTCGGTATGTGCAGGGAGATGGAAGTTTTGAGTAGAGCTCTCAGAGTTGCTAAGCTGGGGTTTGTTTTAGTTTTAGGGCAAAATAAAGATCTAAAAGTGAATCTGCATTTTTGTGGATAGTAAATGATTCAGTTTGGGGGTTAGTATCTGGAATTTTTCAAGGTAATCTTGAAAATCATAGAAGAACAATAAAATGCTGGTTTCTGGTTTGTAGGAACCTGACTGGATTAAATTAATTAAAATCCTGTGCTTGGCTGTGGTGTTTAAAAACTGAATTTCACGTTGGAATGGTTATTTACTGCTTTATGCTTGTTTTCTTTTTTTCCTGCAGGAAAGCTAGCTCCAGAGTCAGCTCAGCTGCTGAAAAAGCTGGATGAAGAGCAGGAGGCAGATGAGGAAGACATCTCAGATGATGAAACAGAGAGTCAAGAGGTGCCTGAGAAAGATTCCTCACCCCACACCCTGAGGCAGCGCCCTGTCAACCCTGCTGCTGCACTGGAGAAATCTTAGTGGCAGTTGCCTGCAGGGTTAGTGGTGGAGTCACCACCTCAAAAAGAAGGATAAATGTCAAAACCTGCAGCTTGAAGAGAAGAATGACTCCTGTTGTGCTCACACTGAAGCATTTCATCAGTTCAGAAAAACAAAACAAAGCAAAAGAATGCCTGCTTGGCATCAGGTATTTGAAACTAAAACAACCTGTTGAAAACAGCTGAAACTTCTGTCAGTGTGTGGAGAAGGGACAAGAAATAATTTATGTGGCTTCTTGAATGACGTGTTTCAGAGGGATTATTTTTTTTTAAATAGAAAATAAATCAGTGTACTTGTGTTAGGGAACATTAGCAAGGAGTCTGCACTATTCCTGTTGGCTGTTAAAGCAGCCAGAAAGGTTTCTCAGCATAAATTTAGTTGTGCTCTGAAGAAATGCTGAGGGGAAAAGTTCCTTCCAATTATGTGACATATTCCAGGCTTTTTTCTGTGACAAAAACCTGCTTTCTGCCATGACAGTGAGTGCTACAAACCCCACCCCTCCAATCTTTCTCCTTCCAAAGAGATAAAAGTTATTGTCTTCATTTAGAGGAACAGAAGTTGACCTCTGAACAAAATCTGGGGAGCTGCTCTCAGCCATCCTCCCAGGTGGGAATTACCACAAGCCGTGTAGTGTGGATTCCCTGGCTGACCCAGAAACCTGCTCTTGGCATTGATTTCTTTTAGAAAAGGCTGCAAAAAGCCATAGGAGCTTCTCAGTGAAGTAATTTTCTAGAAAAAAGTAGCACCTGTAGTCTTCTTTTGTCTCAGTGACTCAGATTGGGAATAGTTTACATGCAGGGTCCTCTGCTGAGTACAAATCCTCCCTGTTCCTCTTGCTGGTTGGCAGGAGGACTCTGCTTATTTTTAATACATTACCCATGATTTCTGCTTCATTCTTTCTTTAAAAAAAAAACAAAACAACACCCACCCTTTAGTCCACTGTTTTCTCTGTGTTGTTTTTCATTTTCTGTAAAGAAGAATGCACACATGCAGGGAGCCAGTGTTACCTTGTGTGGCTTCCAAGGAATTTTCCATAGTCTTGTAGTTAATTCCCAAAGTCTTGGCAAGGGAAGGGTTAGCCTAATGCTGAGCCCACTTAGGTTTTTTGACAAGCCTGTTCTTGCTGGGGTGTTGTGCTTGGTTTTTTTTTCCAGTCCTGGTTTGGTTTGAAGTTGTTCACCTGAGTGGGTCAGCAGGTGATAAATCCTGTTCAGTAGTAAAGTGGAGCATGAATAATGACCAGAAACCTAGGAAAGCTCTTGGTGTTTGGCTGCAGCCAGGCTCTCCTGATTATTGTGGAGACAGAGCATTAGATAAGGAGCTCGGAATTAAGTTGCTGGGATGTGAGGGAAATATTGGAGGGGGAAATCCTCAGAGCTCTTGCAGGCCCAATCAGCTTGTAAAGCTGTTAGGAACACCCCATGCTCTGTCTCAGTCTTCAATGCTTCCTTTTAAGTTGTGTTTTAAGTGTATTATTTTAATAGATTTTAATTCATCCTCTGTGCTATGAAGGGGGGAAAAAAAGTGATTCAGGTACCAGATATCTGAGTGTGAATCTTCTGGGATGTTCTCAGCTGAGTGAGTTCTGTGAGATGTCCTGGAACTTCTTCCTTTGACTTTTTTGTTCTGAACTTTGGTGCTCTGGAGTGACTTTACCATGTCAGTGCTGGATTTTGTGTTAGGAAGCTAAAAAACAAGGCTTGAAAGGGTCCTTTTGGTTAAAATCTGGGTTAAATTCCTGTCATTTTTAAATACCACACTATCCTGGTGTTCAAATGAAGACCACTGTGTGCCAGAAAAGCCCTTAAGGTGTTGGTCTTGTGGAATTGCCTTAAATTCTCTAAAATTTTTGATCTTAGCCTTTGTCACTGGTAAAATAAAGCAATAAATGGGTGAGGTACTGAGGAGGGGGAGTGGTAGCACTGTCTTTGATGAACCAGGGGTTTGGAGAGGGCTTGGGAAGACAGGGGTCTGAAATGCTGGTGTTAGGGAAAACTCCTGAATTGTTCTAAAAGCTGAACTATATGGGCTAACTCCACTTGGATTATATTTAAAAGTAGCTGCTGTAGGTTTTTCTAATTTTTCAGTTCCTTTAAAACTGTGCAAAATAGAATATTCTGCTAACTTTTGGCTAACTTTTCATTTTAAAAGAACAAGCAACTTTTTTTCCTTGCTGTACTTTTACACTCCTGGTTTAACAAGAACTTTTAGCACTAATTTACCTTGCCTTTGCCTTCTGCACTCCCTTCTTTTCTTACTGCCTCCCTGCCTTAGGTAAGTAACCAAACTCCAAAACTGCCTTGGAGTCCTGGTGCCCAGTGTAACTTCTGCAAGTTGTTCTGGTTCTCCCCAGGCAGCCTGTGTCTGCTGATCTCTGTAAACCAGATTGTTCATATATTAAGTAATGTTATGGTTTTGTCCTGTGAATATTTAAGTTTCTTATTGTTTTTTTTTAAATCTCTTGTTCCAAAGATGTTTACTGGGTCTGAGTGAAGGTTGTAATGTAAAAAAAAAGTGTGCAAGAGCCTCTCCTTTGTGTATATTGATGTTGCTTGAGTATCAGTTTTGTACAAGCCAGGCTGCCCTTTCCATATCATCACCTTGACCAAGCATGTCCAGTTTCATTCCAGGAGAATTAATTAACTGTAAAAATACTTTTTTTAATGTTTCAGAGAGTCTTCAAGTAAAAAAAATAACCCAGCTTTGGATGCCTGTGGTTTTGGTTTTTTGTTTTTTTTTTGTTTTTTTCCCCTTAAGACTCTTTGTCTTGCAGTTTAGGAATAAAACAAAGGTGCAGCTATTTCTGTGGAAGAAAATGGTTGTAACACTAGCTAGCAAACCATTTGTGGTAAGTCTTATTGAAAAGGCAATTTCAAATCATACTTCAAACCAAAGCTGCACTGAGGTGCTTGTGTTTTTCAGGTGAGACTGGCTTCAGCATGTCACAGAAGCTTGAGCTGACCACTTCCCACTCTGGCTGGATGGTTTGGGGAGAGGCTTTCACCCATACCAGGCTTTGAGGGTGCTGGCCATAAAATGAGTTCTCATTTTCCAAGAAGAGTGTGGGCTGGAGCTGACAAACTATGTTTAAAATTCACTTCTCCGTCATTTTCTTTCTGTATCTGTGTAAAAGGAATGCAAATCATATTTCAGCTACAGATGGACTCCTCCCCTCTGCCACCTACACACAGTATATCAAACCCTAACAGCTGAAGGGGTCAATGTTGATGAGTTGATCTTGGAGTGGGAAGCTTAATTTGGAATTGGGTGAGTTCTGAAATGAAAGAATCTTCTTGAGAAAGAAACAAATCCAGCCAAGGTAGCATAACAGCCAGCCCAGTGCACCACTTGCCATCAGAGAGCCTGCCTGGCCTGTTCCCTTGCTCTTTCCTCCATCTCTTAGGAGTTTTGGGAAGGTAGTAGTGCCAGCTCTCAGGCTGAATGTGTGGGGTTTTCTGGGAAAAGGTAATAATCCTGGAGTTCCTAACAGAACAAGGATTTTGTATTGTCTGGGGACTTAAGCAGATGCTCACACAGGACTCACTGCCTACTCTTCCACTCTGTGTCTGATGTATAACAGAAAATAACAGCCAGTCCAAAGGAAAAAAAAAAAAAGAGAGAAAAAAAAAAAGATATTAAAAAAAAAAATTAAAATTGTTTGAACTAGCCTGATGAGGGGAAAAAAGCCAACTCCCTGCTTAGGTGGCAATTGGTGTTTGCCAGATTGCCAGAGTCAGCTCTGGGTTTGGTTTTGAACTGAATGGTTTCAGTTAAGACCAGACTGATGTGGAAGGAGGAATTTCAGCATGCTGCAGCACTGCTTCAGTGAAACACCCAGCTCCTATGTCAATATTAACTTCAGGGCTCTTTGCCTGAGGAAGAGGGAATCTTTCACTGCAGCTCTCTGGTCTTGTTCTCTGTTTGACCCAAACAGCCTTTGACTCTTCCCTCAGTTTTGGCCACTCTTCTGGCTAGGACCATCTGGTCCTTTATAAGAGGTTCATTAATAAATTAAATCATGCTTCCTGTGTCAAGGAGTTTTCAAAATAACTGGAAGATGCTTGTGAAGGACAGTATTTTTGTTAGCTGTGCTTTTCCTTCCTGAGCCTTTATGCTTTGCTGAGCCTGGACCTCAATGTCCCTTTTCCCCATCCTTGTGTGACTGCTAATTTCTCAGGTCTTGTCTCTGAATTTTCCTTGAAGCTCCTTGATCCCTGGGTTAATTCCTCCCCTCTGAATGTTTGCTGTGACAACACGATCAGCTGAGGAGAGAGAGGTGTTCAGAGTACAGATTTTCTCTTGACCTGTGGGAATGGCATCCTGGATCCCTGTCTGCTGCCCCAGGCATGTTCAATCATAGAATTACAGCATCATAAAATGGTTTGGGTTATAAGGAACCTTAAAGATCATCTAGTTCCAACCCCCGTGCATGGGCAGGGACAACTCCTACTAACTAGACCAGGATGGTCAAGGTCCCATCCAGCCTGGCCTTGGACACTTTAATTGGTGTGGCCCTTCCTGGAGGCATTGCAGGGATGAGGAAAGGCTGTCACACCTCCAGTCCTGGGGTGAGTTCTGGGCCCCTGAGGACAAGAAGGACATTGAGGGGCTGGAGTGTGTCCAGAGAAGGGCAATGGAGCTGGGGAAGGGTCTGGAGCAGAAGTCTGCCCAGGAGCAGCTGAGGGAGCTGGGGGTGTTGATCCTGGAGCAGAGGAGGCTGAGGGGAGACCTTCTGGCTCTCTGACACCCCCTGAGAGGAGGTTGGAGCCAGGGGGGGTCGGGCTCTGCTCCCAAGGAACAAGGGATGGGACAAGAGGAAAGAGCCTCAAGTTGTGCCAGGGGAGGTTTAGGTTGGAGCTGGGGAAGAATTTCTCCCTGGCAAGGGTTGTCAGGGCCTGGCCCAGGCTGCCCAGGGCAGGGCTGGAGTCCCCATCATCCCTGGAGGGGTTTCAGAGCCCTGGAGATGTGGTGCTGAGGGACATGGGGCACTGGACTCAGGAGAGTTGGGTTAATGGCTGGTAGAACTCTATGATCTTCAAGGTTTTCTCCAACCACAACAATTCTGTGATTGTTACCTCACGAGGTTTGTTCTGTTCCAATGAAGCTCAGCCCTGCTGTTCACACTGTTGCTGTAAATGTCTTTACCTGACTCCTCATCCCAGCTGAGATCCTGCTCCCTGACACACCATGGCATGTATTTGTTTTGGGAATGCAGCTTGAACTCTCAATAAAAGAAAAAACCTGAAGAGGCCAAGTGCTGGGTTTTGTGGTCCAACATTCTCTCCATGTGGGGAGAGCCTGGAGATGCTGGAGACCAAGGGACAGGCAAAATGTGCTGGTGGAAGAGCTGTACTGCAGGAGTACAAGGGGTGTGAGGACCTCTTGGGTCTGATGCTCTTCTTCTCCGAGTGGCTGAGCAGCCCAGCTGAGCCTGCCTGGTTTCTCTGTGTGGATCAGCTCAGTCCAGATAAATCACATTTCCCCTCTCAAATCTTCCTGCCTGTTTGCTGAGCTGCAGAGCTGAGTTGTTGGATGAGTGGAGAAGTGATTGTCCAAGGGTAAGTAGCTGTATCCTCCTCTTCCTCCTCCTCCTCTCAAGTATTTGGGAAGGACCTGAAGTGTGGTCCCTCACAGAGCTTTTTTATTTTATTATTTCAGCAGCACTTTGTTGTTTACTTGTGGTTAAACACTTGACATCAAGCAGGCTGTGTGTGCCCAGCTGATCAGAGGTAGAAATCACACCCCATGTGTCCACTTGAGGCTGGAGCTTGGGCCTGTGCCCAAACTTCCCAAAGGTCTCAAGTTGCCAAAAGATCTGTTGTGAGTGGTGGTGCCGGAATGCAAGAGCTGATCAATGAAATCCTGGGAGAAGATGAAGAAAAGCAAAACGTTTCCAAAATATCTCTTGTTCAGGGACAACAATCTGGCTGCAATCCCTGCAGCTCAGTGCCTGGATGGCTGTTTGATGTGCATGGGAGGTGGTGTCTTGGCAGGTTTCTGAAGGAGCTGTCTGGTTGATGCAGCACTTGTCACAGCCCTAGATGAGAATGATCCCTCCCTTCCTGCTCCCCCCTACATCCCCCCTGACTCTCCATCCCCCCCCCCCCACCCTGCCCTTCCTCCATTTTCCCCCCCCTCCATTTTCCCCCCTCTCCATTTCCCCCTCTCCCTTTTCCCCCCTCTCCTTTTTCCCCCCTCTCCATTTCTCCCCCCCCATTTCCCTCCCCTCCATTCCCTCTCCCCTCCATTCCCTCTCCCCTCCATTCCCTCTCCCCTCCATTCCCTCTCCCCTTCATTCCCTCCCCCTTCCATTTCCCCCCTTCCATTTCCCCCCTTCCATTTCCCCCCTTCCATTTCCCCCCCCTCCATCTCCCCCCCTTCCATTCCCCCCCTTCCATTCCCCCCCTTCCATTCCCCCCCTTCCATTTCCCCCCTTCCATTTCCCCCCTCTTCCATTTCCCCCCTCTTCCATTTCCCCTCTCTTCCATTTCCCCTCTCTTCCATTTCCCCCCCCACCCCTCCATTTCCCCCACCCCTCCATTTCCCCCCCTCCATTTCCCCCCCCCTCCATTTCCTCCCCCTTTTATCCCTTTCCAGATCCATCGAGCCTCCAGCCAATTCTCAGCCCAGCCAGGAGGAGGGAAGGACCCCCTGAAGCTGGCCAGGATTCCTTTGAGTGGGATCCAAGGTTTTTTGGGAAGCTCCTGAATGTTTCCTTCAGCAGGAGGAAGAAGGAGGGGATGCTCTGCTCATCTTCCTCATCGCTGCCTAAACCCCAAACCACCATGGGGTGGTGTAGTGAGACCTTGCTGCAGCCAACCCCAAAGCTCTCATTCTATTATTATTATTATTATTATTATTGGTTTTGCAGGACGTGTTGACCGAAATCCCTCGGTTTCTCCCTGATATCCCGATGTCCTCCTGACACTCATTTGTCCCAGGAAATGGAAACCCCACTTCTTCTGGGAGCTCCTGGTGGGCTCTGGCTGCAGGGCTGTGTGGGGAGCACATAAACATTTATATGGAGATGATGATGATTATTATTATTAATACTTGTTTAAAGGGCTTCTGGAGCACGTCTTCCAATGGGTTTACTCGAAGTTTACTCTGGAGAGCTGTGGAAAAAGTTTCGTGGCCAAAAGGCGAGCAAATGAAAGGGGCCAGCTCGCCACGTGGTGGCAACCTGGAGATGCTCCAGAAGGATTGCTGGGCCCTGGGTTGCTCCTGGAGGAAATGTTGCTTCTACCGAGGGACCTGAAGGGATTTCAGAGCTTATAAAAAGAGGGTAAAAGCATGAGGAGTGAATAGTTTTGGTTGTTTTCAAGGAAATTTTGTCCTGTGGGTAAGCTGTGTCACCTCCTGCAGTGGATGCCTGCAGTGCAGCTACGTGGCACACACCAGGCACATTTCCCCCTCTGTCATGCTTGGCTTCCAACCCAAACTGTTCTGGGATTTTATGAAATGGCTTTAACTTTTGGTCAGCCCTGAAGTGGTCAGGAAGTTGGGCCAGATGATCATTGTGGGTGCCTTCCAACAGAAATATCTCCTTTCCACTCTTCCCCCCTATCTTATGTTCTTAGAAGCGTTCAAGCCCAGGTTGGATGGGGCTTGGAGCACCCAGGTCCAGTGGGAGGTGTCCCTGCCCATGGCAGGGGGTTGGGACTGGATGAGCTTGAAGGTCCCTTCCAAGCCAGACCAGTCTGAGGTTCTCATTAACTATACCTTAGTATTTACCTCACACTGTACATTAAGTTTTGAGCCCTGCAGTTCTGCTCCAGCCCAGGTGTTGGATACCTTAACAGTGCAGAGAGGTCCAGACTCATCCCTGGGTGCTCCTCACTGAGGCTCCACAGCTGCTCAGGGCTTGGAGGGACAGAAAAGCTGTGGAAAGGGAAGGTGGAGAGCAGAGCTGTGTTCCTACCCCAGGGCTCCTGCCCAGCTGCAGCTGTCAAGATTTTCTGCCCTGTGAATAAGGATTAAAAATCCAGTTCTGCCTCCAGGGCAGCAAATGTCTGGGGTTTTCCCCTCTGCTGTGCAAAATCCTCTCTGTGCCTGCACCTGGTGTGTGTGTCCCAGGGGGATCCCTGCCCCAGCTGCTGCCCAGGCTCAGTTCTGCTCTGGGATGAAGAGAAGGCTGCAATGGGGAGACCTCAGAGCACCTTCCAGTGCCTGAAGGGGCTCCAGGAAAGCTGGGGAGGGACTTGGGACAAGGGATGGAGGGATGGGATGAGAGGGAATGAGTTCAAACTGCAAGAGGGGAGATTGAGATGTGAGGGAGAAATAGTTTGTTGTGAGGGTGCTGAGCCCCTGTGCCAGGTTTCCCAGAGAAGCTGTGGCTGCCCCATCCCTGGCAGTGTCTCAGCCCAGGTTGGATGGGGCTTGGAGCAACCTGGGCTGGTGGGAGGTGTCCCTGACCATGGCAGGGGGTGGCAATGGAGGAGCTTGAAGGTCCCTTCCAACCCAAACCAGTCTGGGATTCTATGTGCATCCATCCTGGCATCTTTTCTGGACAAAAAAAACCAAAACAAACGAACACCTGGATGATGTCTGATTGGTAGGAACAAGCCCTGTGAGCTCCAAAGTCCTGGCTGTCCCAATGGGAATCACCCATGTTACCTCCATCTGGGTGGAAAATCCTGTTGCATCAATGACACGGATCCTGACTTATTGAATTGAAACCAGGAATCAGGAAGGCTCCTGCTTTTGCTCCAAAAAGGAGCTGGTCTTGGGGGTGGGTGATGCTCTGCAGTGCTTTGCTTGTTGTCTTTACGGTGAGGGAATGGTGAGGTTTTGCCCTGGCAGATGTTTCTTTCCTGCTGAGATCTTTCCATGATGGTTCCATGATTCTGTGTCCTGGGGGAGGATGTCAGCCTGATCACACCTGGCCTGGCAGGTGCCAAACTTTGGGTGTGAACTGTGGGGCTGCCCACCTGGCAAACATAATTCCTGCATCACTGGAGAAACTGCACACAGGGTTTAAATCTCCTAAGAAATGGAATATAGGAATGTGGGGAAGAATCCTGCTCCTAAAGAAGAAGATGGATTGTGGTCTTGTTGCTTCAGTCCCTGATTTTTGAGATAAGATCTGCTACAGGGTGTGTTCTGCTTCAGTAATAGATAATCTGCTCACTTCAAGAGCTGTGAAGAGGTGGAACAGCAGAACAATCTGACCCAGCATCACTTCCCAGAAGGAAAAACATTTTTAAAGGAGACCTTCCTAGAAGCCCCGTGGGCTGCAGGAGGAGCTTGCTGGTTCCCCACACACAGGGAGGCTCCAGCATGGAGCCATCTCCAAGATCTTTCATCATCTGGGAGGAACAGCTGCATCAGGAACATGGTTTGCAGATTTTCCTCTTTCTGGGCTAATTAACCCAAGGTTGTACTCTGCTCTGGGTTGTTTTCCCAGTTGTTTTGATTTGTCGCCTGTCCCTTTTCTTTGCTGTCCCATCTCCATCCCAACCCATCTTTCTTTTAATCAGTCCCTTCCCCTCTTCTTCCCAGCTGGGTATGCAGAACTGGTTTATTTACAAATCTCTCCCAAATTTGGCTGCTTCTGGTGAGAAGTGAGGTGAGGGTTGGTTGGAGGGGAATTGGGTTTTGACAAACTCAGGGTGAGAAGGAGAACAGATGGGGACTTTGAGGTGTTAGCTATCGCTCAACCTCATCCCTCCTGCAAACCATCTTGGTTCTCCCTCTTAGCATAAGAAGCAGGGAAAAGGATTTCATTTCTCTAAACGTCTCCCCTTAACGATTTACCTTGCCAGGCCCTGGGATTTATATTGCTGCTTATCTGCAAAGCAGCTGAGTTCCTTCCACAGAGACTTTGACTGCATTTTCCAAGTTGATTTCTGGCACAGTTCCCTCCCTGGGATGAGAACCGTGATGAGGAGAGGTGGTTGCTGTTTTTAAATGGTATCAGTTCAGGGTTTTGTGGGTTTTTTCTTAATTTTTTTAGGTCAATTTAATGGAGAGATTTCCAAAAGATGGTTTTCTAAAGGGTCAAACAGGTGGTACCAGGTGATGCTGTAGGCTCTTTGCTGCTGTGGTGGGTCACAGCCCGTGGGGTCCATGGGTGGGATGGAATCATGGAATGGTTTGGGTTGGAAGGGACCTTAAATCTCCTCCATTCCCACCCCCCTGCCATGGTCAGGGACACCTCCCACCAGCCCAGGTTGCTCCAAGCCCCATCCAACCTGGGCTGAGACACTGCCAGGGATGGGGCAGCCACAGCTTCTCCATGGCCACTCTCTTCCCAAGGAAAGGCACCTCCTTTTGCTGTTAAGTACTAAGTTTTGGTGACACCAGAGAAAAGCAGGGCAGCAAAATCCCACGTTGGAAGCTGGGGTGTTGGCATCAAATCCCTGCAGGAGCTCAGCCTGGTGCCACCACAGTTGGAGGCTGCCCAACCCATCCTATCAAATGACTCCAGAATGAGCCCTCAGTGTTAGACAAGACCTTCTCCCTGGAATTTCTTCTCCATGTAATTTCACCCAGCTAGAAGTAATAGGAAGAGGTCCAGGCACAGACTGCTCTGGGCTGCTTGCACGGGTGTGAATCACAGCTTTGCATGAGGATGTTCTCCCCAGGCCCGGGGCCACCAGGCATTGCTTTGCTCTTGCCTAAGAGCCCCCACGGTGCTCTGGGCCTGCTGGTTCTTCAAAGACAAAAACCTCTGGCTCCAGAGGTCTGCTGGCTCCAACAGCAGCTTGGCTGAGGATGGCCCTGCTGCCTCCAGGGCTGAGCTTGACGTGGCCACCTCCCTGCAGAGCCATCTTCCCAGCCTCTCATCCCTGACCCAGAGTGATGGAAGAGTGGCAGAAGTCAGATGTAGAGATGCTCTGAGCAGCCTGATCCAGTTGTCTCTCCAGGGGGGCTGGACTAGATGTCCTCTAAAGGTCCCTTCCAACCCAAACTATTCCATGACTTGGGGACAGACAAGAAAAGCTGGAGAGCTGAAATCCAGCCTTTTGGGTTCTGTATTTTCAGCTCCAGCTGCCTCTGCTGGTGGCACCAGCCATGCAATGGGGAGTTGCCCCCTTGGAGAAGAAATCTTCAAGAAGAAATCATCTTCTTGCTCCAACCCCACCCCCCTGGGGAGCATCCTGCTCTCCCACAGAGGGTTCCATCTCCCATGGAAAGTCTTCTGGAGGAATGTGTTGAAACATGCAGGGAACTAGAGAAAGAGGAAGCACATCTGGGGTGAGATGTGCCAATACGGGAGAGAGATCCACCTGACTGGGTCGAGGAGCAACAACTCAAGTGTTGTCTGGCTTGCTTCCCTGGCAGGGTTTTTGGGAGAGCAGCCAGCCCACGAGGTGAAAGCTTTAATCAATGACTGCACAGATGTCTTGGACATCCGAGAGGATTCATCCGAGCTGCGGTTGTGGAAGTTCCCGGTGACAACTGAGAAAGAGAAGATCATCTTTCATCTCTTACCCGAGGCCTAATTTAGTCACAAAGGACACTTGTGTCACTCTAAATCACCCTCATGGCTGGGTTGGAAGCAGAGGTGGCAGGCTCCTGTGCTCACTGGCATCACGGGTGATCACCTCTTGGTGGCAAATGAGGCATCTCAGAGTGTCTGTGGTGTGCCTGCACAGCATCACTCAGATGGAATCCTGCTATGGAATGGTGCTGCTGTAGCCCTGAGCTTTCTGCAGCATGGTTGTTATTCTGTGAGAGGGAAACAACAGGGACAGCACCAAGCTCCTGCTTACACCGAGGAGGGGGGGAGTCTGGACCCAGATTTGGGAGCTGGATTTGTATTCACCACTGCTTGCCTGGCCTCTCGTTCTTGGCTCTTATGTCTTCTTTCCTCTTTCAGTCATTTAACTCTATTGCATTTTCTTGAAGAGGAAAAAGTCCCTTTGCATGGGCTCCTCCCCCTAATATTGAAGGCTGGGGTTTAATTAATCACAGAATTGTGGAATGGTTTGGGTTGGGAGGGACCTTAAATCTCCTCCATTCCCCCCCCTGCCATGGTCAGGGACACCTCCCACCAGCCCAGGTTGCTCCAAGCCCCATCCAACCTGGGCTGAGACACTGCCAGGGATGGGGCAGCCACAGCTTCTCTGGGAAACCTGGCACAGGGGCTCAGCACCCTCAAATTAAAGAATTTCTTCCTAATATCCAACCTCAATCTCCCCTCTCCAAGTTTTAACCCCTCTCCCCTTGTCCTCTCCCTACCCCCCCATGTCCAAAGCCCTCCCCCAGCTTTCTTGTAGCCCCTTCAGATATTGGAAGGTTGCTCTGAGCTCCCCTGGGAGCCTCCTCTTCTCCAGGCTGAACAACTCTTCACTCCCCTTTAGTTATTTAGGTGCCCAGGGCTCCCCATCCCCTCTGCAGATTCTTCTGCCAAGCCATCTCTTCTCCT
Organism: Phaethornis superciliosus; assembly: GCA_023637945.1. Taxonomy (NCBI): domain Eukaryota; kingdom Metazoa; phylum Chordata; class Aves; order Apodiformes; family Trochilidae; genus Phaethornis; species Phaethornis superciliosus. The sequence goes on along the minus strand of JAJQWJ010000006.1, from coordinate 40,586,195 downwards.
CCACCTCCTCCTCCTCCTCCTTTAAGGAGAAGCTTCCAGGGGGATGTGACTCATTTGCAGTCTGAGTTCCTCGTTTTTCTTGGCTGTGAGCAGGAGCAGCTCCAGAGGAGAGGTGATTGCTGGGGGCTTCTCCTTCCCATGGCAGCGAGGGAAGGAGGTGGAGTGAGGCTGCATGGTGAATTATTGATAAGGGGATAATAGCAATGGGAGATAAGCTCTCTAGCAGAGCACAGGGAGTAAATCTTCTCAGCTCTCCAGGGAGTCAGGCTCCTGGTTAGAACTCTTCCCAGCCAGGGGGATGGCTGCAGCAGGAGGCTGTGCTTGAATGAAGAGCGTAGGAAGAGGACACAGAGGTGGCTGTGGGAGAGATTCTTTTACTCTCAGTCCTCACTCCTCATTTGGGAACTTAGAGAATCATAGAATCCTAGAATGGTTTGGTTTGGACGGGACCTTTAAGGATCATCCACTCCAAACCACAGATCATCCAGTCCAAGCCTCTACTACAGCTTCAAAATTCTTAGCCAAGAGCTGCCAGGAGACAGAGGTCATTTAAAATTTGGAAATAAACCAGGCAGCCCCTTACCTCTCAGGGCAGGTGGGTGTCCAGATTAATGGTCTCTAGAATTTGTAGATTCCCCCACTCTGGAAAGTTGGAAGTCTCAGCTCCAGGGGGTGCTGAGACATCTCAGATCAACAAGAATCTGAGAAGGGTTGGAGCAGATGGGCCTTGGGGTCCCTTCCCACCTGACACTCTGGGATTCTGTGAAATTAGGAATGGCTGAACCAGAATTCCTCGGGCTAACTTTGCACTGGTGGGTTGGATGGCCCTGGGTGAGCCTGGTGTTGTGCTTCCAGGAGGAACCCAAAGCCAGGTGAATGCTCACAGCAGAGGGACCAAGAGCTGCTGCATGGGGTTTGTTGGTCCAGGCAGTGTCCCAGACCTCACACTTTGCCACCCAGCCCCACAGCATGAAAACTGGGAGGGAAAGATGGAACTAGATGACCTTGAAAGGCCCCTTCCAACCCAAACTGTTCCATGATTCTATGAAAAGAAAGTGACACGGCCAAGGCTTTGCAAGACACCTGTGACAGCTGGAAGGAGAACCAGAATCTAACTGAGAGATGTTATGTTGGGAGTCATTGAAATAAAATAAATATCTCATTTCTGCAGGGTGCATTTTCTACGTGGCTCTTCTCCCAGGGTGATCAAACAGCCCTGTGCCCTCCTCCAGAGGATTGCTGCAAACCCAAGTTGGGACCCAGTTCCTGCACTCTGCAGGCAGTTGGGGTCTCAGTGAGAAGCAGAAGATGGTGTTTCCAAGCTCAAGTGTGTGCACAGGCAAGAAATCTGGGCTTTGCATGGATGAAATCACAAAATCATGGAATGGTTTGAGTTGGGAGGAATGTTAGAACATCCATTGCCACCCCCTGCCATGGTCAGGGACACCTCCCACCAGCCCAGGTTGCTCCAAGCCCCATCCAACCTGGGCTGAGACACTGCCAGGGATGGGGCAGCCACAGCTTCTCTGGGAAACCTGGCACAGGGGCTCAGCACCCTCACACCAAGCAGTTTCTCCCTAATGTTCAACCTAATTCTCTCCTCTTCCATCTGGAAACCCTTCCCCCTGATCCCATCCCTCCATCCCTTGTCCCAAGTCCCTCCCCAGCTTTCCTGGAGCCCCTTCAGGCACTGGAAGGTGCTCTAAGGTCTCCCCATTGCAGCCTTCTCTTCTCCAGGCTGAACACCCCCAACTCTCTCAGCCTGGCTCCAGAGCAGAGCTGCTCCAGCCCTCCCAGCAGCTCCAGGGCCTCCTCTGGACTCACTCCAACACCTCCATCTCCTTCTGCTCTTGGGGACCCCAGAACTGGACCCAGCACTGCAGGGGGGGTCTCAGCAGAGCAGAGCAGAGGGGACAATCCCCTCCCTGGCCCTGGTGGCCACACTGCTGGGGATGCAGCCCAGGACAGGGGGGGTTTCTGGGCTGCAGCTCATGTTGAGCTTCTCCTCACCCAACACCCCCAAATCCTTCTCCTCAGGGCTGCTCTCACCCCATTCTCCATCCAGGTTGGTTTTGGGATCCCCGAAGCCATGGGGATCATGGGGACCAACCCAGCTTTCAAATATTTCTGCTGCAGACCTCCAGCATTAGGGACTGGGAGGCTCCTTCCCAGCTCTGCTCCCATCCCTGTTTTTCCCATCCCTGGAGCCTTTGGATGGGTTCTTTGGGCACCATCTGGTGCTGTGTGGGGCTGGACAGGACACTGGGGAAGTTTCCCTGTTGCAGGGATGGTAATTTTGGGGGTTGTGGCTTGGCTGCAGCACTGTGGAGAGCCACATCTGGACCATATTTCTGGGAATCCACAGAGCTGAGCTCTGTGTTCTCACTCAATTACAGTGGGACACTTGTCAGCAATTTCTTGTTTTTATTTCCTGTGACTTTCCAGACCTTGGTTGGGTTGTTGTTTTTTAATTTTTTCTTTTTTTTTTTTTTTTAATTTTTTTTTAATTTTTTTGGCTTTGTTTTGTTTTGTTATTTTTTTTTTTTGGTTGTTTTTTTTTAAATAAAAAGTAGAGGGAAAAAAACCCAACAACAAAACCTGTAAAGCACATGACATGGGTCTGGAGCCCAACAGAAATAGACTTTCATATTTATTTTTTAATCAAGAACGATGACACTGCTGCTGTAGTGCTGGGTGTGCAGGGAGAACAGTGGCCTAGGGAGGTGGCCCCAAGCTGTCAGAGTTTGAGAGGCACATGGACCATGCCCTTCAGGATCCCATCCCTGGAAACGTTCCAGGTCAGGTTGGATGGGGATCTGAGCAAACCTGATCTGGTTGGAGGTGTTCCTGCTCACTGCATGGGGCTGGACAAGATGAGCTTTAATGTTCCTTCCCATTGTGTGGTTCTAGGAAACTGCTTTCACTTTTGGTCAGCCCTGGAGTTGGATGAGGTGATTACTGGGGGTCTCTTCCACATGAAATATTCCCTCCTTTTCTCATCTTGGCAGTGTCTCAGGTCAGGTTGGATGGGGCTTGCAGCAACCTGGTCTCGTGGGTCTTGTCCCTTCCCGTGGCAGAGGGTTGCAACTGGATGATCCTGATGGTCCTTCCCAACCCCAGTATTTCATGGTGATTCTCCCTTTCCCCTTGGGATAGCTGCAAATCAGAACATCCCAACCTCATTCCCAAAATTCTGGCTTCCTTGGAGCACCATCACCCACCAAGCAGGCTTTTTGTTCAGGACTAACCATGTCCTGTGTCTGATAAGAAGCCCCTGTAGGTCACATCCTTTCCCAGAATGATCTTTAAGGTTCCTTCCAACCCAACCCATTCTGTGCCTCCCTGGTTCTGCTGGGGGATGATCCCCTAAAAAGGATAAAAATGGCCAGTGGTGTCAGCATCTCCTGGGATGGAGAACCTGCACTGGGAACCTTGTGCTGAAAGGTTATCCCATATGAATACATTTTTGCTTTGTGAGAAACCCCAAATGATATCTCCACACCTTTGGTGTCCCCTCACTGATCTCTGCTTGGTTTCAGTCCTGGTCTTTATGATGTCTCCTGCCTGCCCAACCCTGTGCCTTGCTCGTTTCCAAACCACACCTGAACATTTCCCTCTGTGTCCCCTCTCCCAGGCTGGGGAAGGACATCTGCAAGGGAAAAATCAAGGCTCTCCTGCAACATTTAGCACACAGGAAGCTTCAGCATCTGTTGCCTCCTCTGATGCTCCCCAGGACCAGCATTCAGCTGCTTTTCTAGGTCACCCATGTGACTTCAGAACCAGTGCTCTGCTGAGCTTCATGGGTGTCCAAACAGGACACCAGAACTCCTGAGAGGGCCCAGGTCGGATGGGGCTTGGAGCAACCCGGTCTAAGTGATCTTTCTTCCCTTTCCAGGGAGCAATTCTTCCCCAGCTCCAACCTAAACCTCCCCTGGCACAACTTGAGGCTCTTTCCTCTTGTCCCATCCCTTGTTCCTTGGGAGCAGAGCCCGACCCCCCCTGGCTCCAACCTCCTCTCAGGGGGTGTCAGAGAGCCAGAAGGTCTCCCCTCAGCCTCCTCTGCTCCAGGATCAACACCCCCAGCTCCCTCAGCTGCTCCTGGGCAGACTTCTGCTCCAGACCCTTCCCCAGCTCCATTGCCCTTCTCTGGACACACTCCAGCCCCTCAATGTCCTTCTTGTCCTCAGGGGCCCAGAACTCACCCCAGGATTTGAGGTGCAGCCTCCCCAGTGCCCAGCACAGGGGGATGAGCCCTGCCCTGCTCCTGCTGCCCACCCCAGGGATGGTCCCAGCCAGGATGCTGGTGGCCTTCTTGGCTACCTGGGCATACTGCTGATAAAGATAACCCCAGATAACTCCAACCAAGGGGAGGTTCACCCACCAAACCCTCACCTCCATACCTCCCTCTCACTGGCACGGGGTCAATATGGAGAAAGGAGCTGGAGAGAAACCCTGGAGTGTCCCCTGGGCAGGAGCTGCCTCTGGACATGGCCGGAGTGGAAGGTGCCTGTGTGGGAAGCAGCTCAGCCAGCTCTGCCTGTCCTTCCCCTGGCCCAGCAGCTGCTCCACCCCAAGCACACCTTCCCTAATCCCACAGCACTGCGAGAAGATCCATATTTGATTTGCAGACACCTTCAGACCCACTCTCTGGAGAACATCTCCTCCCTGGGGGCTCAGCACAAGGGGCAGGTGGGTTGGGAAGGAGCTTCTGGGATGTTTTCCTTGGTGAACCCTAATTTGCTCAGTTTGGCTGAATTGCTTCCTAATAGGACTGATTCATTCTTCACTTGAAGGCACCTTCAGAGCTCCTGGTCAAGGTGAAGGATGCAGTGGGAGGGAAAGCACATGGTCCACCCCATCCACGGATCAAGGGTTGGACTTGATGATCTCAGGGGTCCTTTCCAACCCAAATGATTCTATGATTCTATAATTCTATAATTCTATGATTCAGCATGGCCATTCCTCAAGGATACAGGGGTATATTTGTGGCCTTTACAATTGCAGTTCTTTTTAGCGAAAAAAACCCAAAAAGCAGGATGGGGTCACCACCTGCACCCTCCCTGTGCTGCATCACATCAGTGCAGAACCCACCCAAGGGCTGGGGTGCTGGTGGCCATGGTTTGCTGTCACCCTACAGCTCCCACTGCTGCACAGGGTTGTCACCAGCTCCTGTGCCAGCCCCTTCTCTCATTTTTTGGTTGGAAAAGGTCTTTCAGATCACCAAGTTCAACCATTAACCCAGCACTGCCAAAACCACCACTGCCCCATGGCCCCCAGCACCACATCTCCATCAGTCAGGGCCATGGGGCTGGGCTGCTGTCATTTAGCACATCCTATTTTGTACACTGGGAGGACGAGCATCTCCTCAAAGATAATCTCACCCCAAAGTGATGGATGCCCTGGAGCAGACACAGCCCTTCTCTCTGTGATGCCCCTCTTCAGGCCCTGGCACATCAGGGTGCAACCTCCTGGATGCAGGGGCTCACTCAGGCTGGGTGCTTCCTCACCCCTTTTCAACCTTTGAGTTTCATAAAGATTTAATACTCATTTAATAGAGATTTGCATGCACCCCGTGGAGATGTGGAGCAATAATTGCCTGGTTCCTTTATCAAACCCCACATCTGGCCAGGAAAGCTTGGCTGGGTGGCAGGTTTGATCTCAGGTCCCCACGGGTCCCAGGCACCCACGCTCACTGCATCACCTGTGCCAAGGGTCACACTTCCTCCTCGTGCTGTGAAGAAGCTGGGAGCATGCTCTCAGCAAGCTCCTGACTTCTTGATCCTAACCAATCCCCAGGATTGACAGCACAGCTCCCACAAAACCACAGAACCACGGAATGGTTTGGGTGGGAAGGGACCTTTAAAGGCCATTTAGCCCAGCAGTGAGCAGGGGCTGCTCAGAGACACATCCAACCTGTCCTGGAATGTTTCCAGGGATGGGGAAACATTGATGGTGCTGGAGTGATGTCTCACAGCCACGCTGCTCCAGAAACTCTGCAATGAGCAGGTCCAAAGGAGGGCAACCAGGGATCCAGCACAAGTCCTGTGAGGAGAGGCTGAGGGAGCTGGGGGTGTTCAGCCTGGAGAAGAGGAGGCTCAGGGGAGACCTCATCACTCTCTACAACTCCCTGAAAGGAGGCTGGAGCCAGGGGGGGTTGGGCTCTGCTCCCAGAGGAGGTTTAGGTTGGAGATTAGGAAAAAATTCTTTCCAGAGAGGGTGATCAGACATTGGAATGGGCTGCCCAGGGAGGGGGTGGATTCTCCATCCCTGGAGGTTTTTAAGAAGAGACTGAATGTGGCACTGAGTGCCATGGGCTGGGAACCATGGGGGGAGTGGATCAAGGGTTGGACTTGAGGATCCCAGAGCTCCTTTCCAACCCAAATGATTCTGGGATTCTGTGAATGAGCAAAGGAGGCATCTAGAAGGGAAAAAAAAAATCGCACATGGTTCCCTCATCTTCTCCTGAATATTAAGTTTGCTTCTTGAGTGCCTTCTGCCTGGTCCTGCCTCTGCCACAGGATGGGCAGATGGCCCAGGACAAGCTCCAGTTTGGCACTGAGGTCATAGAACCACTTTGGCTGGGAAAGCCTTTTAAGATCTCCAGTCTAAGTCAAACATTGCTCCTGCTGCAGGGCATGGTGGCACCCATGAGGATTTCCATTCCTGCTCCTGACCAGCAGCAGCTCTGCTCCTGTCTGCTGTCTCTGTCATTCCTGCCCTGATACAGATAAAAGATTTGGGGGATTCTGCTCTGAGACTTGCCGTGTCTTGTTTCCAAACCTGGCTTGGCTCTGCTGCCCTCCCTGGGCTGTCCAGCTCCATCAGATGATGATCAGTGAGGGCTTAGGATGCCCTCCAGCCCTTGCTGGAGATAAGCCAGGGTCTGGTAGGACAAGTGGCCCAGCCCCACACCCCCTGGGCAGGAGTTGCAAACTCTGAGATGTTCCTGGAGCAGAACTGTGCTGGATGCAGGGTTGGATTTCACCAGACACCTCCTCACACCCAGGTCTGTGCAGTCTGCCTGCCTGATGGTGCTCACTAAAACCTCTCTGACCTACAGGAAAGCCACTTTGTGCCTTTGCATTCCTGACTGGCATATCTCCTAAATAACTCCAGCCTTGGAGAGGAGATGTGACAAGTCGGAAGAGCCACGAGTCCTCAGGTGAGGTCTGTAGACTCAGAAGGACACGAGACCCCTCCAGGAGCACACGCATGACCTGATGGATGAACCTCAACAAGGCCAAGGGGAAGGTCTTGCCCATGGCCTGGGGGATCCCAAAAAACACAGCCTGGAGGGAGAATGGGGTGAGAGCAGCCCCGAGGAGAAGGATTTGGGGGTGTTGGGTGAGGAGAAGCTCAACATGAGCTGCAGCCCAGAAACCCCCCCTGTCCTGGGCTGCATCCCCAGCAGTGTGGCCACCAGGGCCAGGGAGGGGATTGTCCCCTCTGCTCTGCTCTGCTGAGACCCCCCCTGCAGTGCTGGCACAGAGGCTCAGCACCCTCACACCAAATGATTTCTTCCTACTGTTCAACCTAATTCTCCCCTCTTGCAGCTGGAAACCCTTCCTACTCATCCTGTCCCTCCATGCCCTTGTCCTAAGTCCCTCTCCAGCTTTTCCTCTGCCAGGAGGACTCTGGAGGCAGCAGGATCAGGACCATGCCATGATGTCCTCTGCTCTGGCTCTGCTGTCCTCTGGTCCCCAGGATGGATCTGCAGGAAGGTGGCTGCTGTCAGGGACTCAAAATTAACACTGTTCTCTGCAGTGCCCTGGCCTCCCTTCCTCCACATGGACTAAATTAGGTCTTTTTCTTTCAAAGGACAAAAAAAAAAAAATATATAAAAAGCCTAAAAAGAAATATGCAAAGCAAACACCTCTGCCTTTGTTCAGGGAGGGAAAGGCCACAGCCCGTTCAGATGGAATTTATTTTGTGCTTGGTAATTCAATCCATCCATGCTCAGGATGTGGCCAGAAGAGTTGAGCCAAAAAATGCAAGTTTAAAGCAACTAAATTTTATGCTGTGTGTACAGTTAAGTTTGAGGTCGGCTGAGACAAGCAGTTTCCATGGTTTTTTGCAATTTCTGTTGTAGCAACCAGCTCCTTATGCAATGGAAGGGTTGGGAAGCATGGGGTCCTCCAGAGAGGACAAACCCCCCCTGCCCCAGGGGACAGGGCTGACCACAAGGTCACAGGATCACCACAAGGGTTGAGTTGGAAGGGATCATCCATCCACACCCCCTGCCATGGTCAGGGACACCTCCCACCAGCCCAGGTTGCTCCAAGCCCCATCCAACCTGGGCTGAGACACTGCCAGGGATGGGGCAGTCAGGGGTGTCCCTTGTTGGGGACAGCATCCCTGGGATGGGAGAACATCCCCATGGTCTGGCCTGGAAAGGATTGGAGAGCTGGGTTGGGTGGTTTCCTCCAAGTCAGAGCATCACAAAATAATTCCCCAAACCTCCAAACCTCTCCAAGGGCCACACAGAGCTTCTCCTGCTGCCTGGATGAGATTTCCTCCCCGAGCTGTCCCTTTCCCTGCCATTAACATTTTTCCTCCTGAGAAGCTGAGCAACACCAAGCCATAGCCCAGCACCTGGGCCCCAGATGTGCAGAGAAGCTCACCCCAGGCTGCAGCACCAATGCATCTCCCTGTCCCCTTTGAGGTTTTATTCACAATCCAGGGGTGGGATGCATGGGATGTCCTCCAGTTACACCCTGTGCCTTGTTTGGTACCACAACCAGGACCCATTTACAATAATATTACTGGTTTCCCTGCTGTAAGCAGCCTGCCAGCAACCCCAGGGCTTGGAGGCAGCTCTCCAAATGCTTTGCTTTTCCCAGGCTTTGCAGTTTTAACTGCAGAACAGTTCTGCTGAAGTCAATCCTCCCATCCTGTCCTCTCCTACTGCCAAAGGCTCCTGAGAGCCCCCCAGTGAACAGGACACAGGCACAGAATGGGTTTGGTTGGCAAAGACCTTTAAAATCATCAAATCCAACCATAACCCAGCAGTGCCCAGGCCCCCCCTGCCCCATGTCCCTCAGCACCACATCTCCAGGGCTCTGAAACCCCTCCAGGGATGATGGGGACTCCAGCCCTGCCCTGGGCAGCCTGGGCCAGGCCCTGACAACCCTTGCCAGGGAGAAATTCTTCCCCAGCTCCAACCTAAACCTCCCCTGGCACAACTTGAGGCTCTTTCCTCTTCTCCCATCCCTTGTTCCTTGGGAGCAGAGCCCGACCCCCCCTGGCTCCAACCTCCTCTCAGGGGGTGTCAGAGAGCCAGAAGGTCTCCCCTCAGCCTCCTCTGCTCCAGGATCAACACCCCCAGCTCCCTCAGCTGCTCCTGGGCAGACTTCTGCTCCAGACCCTTCCCCAGCTCCATTGCCCTTCTCTGGACACACTCCAGCCCCTCAATGTCCTTCTTGTCCTCAGGGGCCCAGAACTCACCCCAGGATTTGAGGTGCAGCCTCCCCAGTGCCCAGCACAGGGGGATGAGCCTTGCCCTGCTCCTGCTGCCCAAACCACCAGCTCCAGGCATTCCTGGTGGCTCTTCTGTGAATTTAGCAACCCAGTGGATTCCTAACCCAGGAACTTCTCCAGTATCCTCTTGAACTCCCATAACCATTGGCATCCTCAGCATCCTGTGGTGGCTCCCCACATTTTTGTGCTGGCAGAAACTGGGTCCAGTCTCTCCTTCCTGAGGCCACTGACATTTCATAACCTGCTCTTGGCACCCTGGGCAAGCAGAGGGCTCCTTCAGAAGTGTCCATCCTTCCCTCCCTGCCTGTTTCTGAGCTTCTCTTCCCAGCATTAACCCCAGCTTCTAGCTCCCACCTGCTCCCACCTTAATCCATGTCCATCCCAATGCCTGGTGCTTGCCAGTGGGGAAGTTCCTCCAGGAAACATGAGATCTCCAGCTTTGCTTGGCCTCAGAAGACTGACACCATCTGTGGAGTGACTTTGGAGGTGCTGTTGCCCATGTCATGAAATTTTGGTAGGATTTTAGGTGTGGTTTTCAGTCTCTGGTCTCACTCCTTCCCTGTTTTTCCACCTTGGGGGTTCTGCCCCTCATTACCACCTTGTTGAGAGCCTTTGCTGCTCCTCAACCATTCCTGGTCCCCACACCTTGACCCCAAGAGTGCTTTGCATCTTCTTTTCTGTCTGAAGGTTGGAGGGGGCAGTGCCCTGGGACTCATCTGTGTGTCTGACTCCTGCCTATCTCCTCCTCTTCCTCTCCCATTGCTTCCAGCAGAGGTTTGAGCTCAATGTCATCTTCAGAGATCCTTGGGTGTCTTGGTTCTGGTCCTGCAAGAAGCCAGTGCACATCTGGAACACCTGCATCCCTCCAGCATCCCCCTGAGGGTGCTTTTGTCCTACCCTGGAGGTACACAGCCCCGTGGAGGGGACTCGGGAGGGGTGTGGAGGCCACCACCACCTGCAGGGTGACATCTCCATGTCTACCTGTGTGACATGGCCCTAGAAACAAGGAGCCCCCCAGAGCTGCTGAGGAAGAGGTTTCCAGAGGCTGGCCCAGAAACTGTTAACACATTAATTAAAAGAAGAAAAAGGAGTCGGTCCCATTAAGCTCACCATCTGTTTTAATTAGCTACTGAAGCTCACAGAAAGCTCTGTACACACTCTAATTGCATAATTAAAATGAGCTGTTGGGAGATAGATGGCACAGAGATGACTGGGGGCAGAACAGCAGCTCTTGCTCCTACTCTGCTGGTGCTCAGGAGCATCGGAAGCAGAGAAGGAAAAGCAAAAAAATCTCCTTTGGGGCTTGAGCTCAGCACCACCCAGCCCCCCCCATTGACTCCTGGCAGATTTTGGAGAGCATTGGTGCCATCTCCCCCTTGAGCAGAAGCAGCAGCAGCATTAAACCCCCCTCCTCTGCCAGCTCCAGGTGCTGGGCCCTCCCCTGCCTGCATCTCACCTGGATGCAGATGCATTGGGCTGCAGCTCCTCTCCTGCCTTGTGCCCAGGGGTGAGGAGAACCCAGGAGGGCTAAAGGAGTTCATTTGGCCAAAACAACCCCAAAACTCAGTTTCTGGCTCATTCCAAGGGAACACATCCAAAGCCCAGTTGGCTGCTCCAGGGCCTGGAGCAGGCTGAGTTGTTCTCTTGGTAGAAGTTTTAAAAATCAAAATATTCAGTTTAAAAAAAATTCTAACAAATTTCCTGTGAATATCTGTGGGAATCTTTTGCATTTTCTGTTTGTTGTTGGGTTGGTTTTTTTTTCATTTTGTTTTTGGAGGGGTTTTTTGCAGCCTGGAGACAGTCTAAGAGAGCTGGGGTTGTCCAGCCTGCAGAAGAGAAGGTTCCAGGGAGAGTTTCTCTTCCAGCCAGCAGAAGGGAAGGCTCCAGGGAGACTTTAAGGTACTGAACTGATATTCTCAGGTCTTATGTCTTCTTACACCTTGTTTTTCCCACATCCCCCCTTCTTTCACATTCCCTGCAAGCCTCATCTCTGGCCCAGTCATTTCTTGCCATTAAACTTCTGAGCTGCACTGAGAAAAAGCAATAATATAATCTCAAGCCCTGAAAATTAGGAAAAGTCCCTTTGTTTTGAAGCCCTTCTGGGGTAAGTCAAGGAGAAGCTCCAAAACACAAGTGTTTGTGGACAAAATCTGACTCTTGCCATCAGCCCACACTGGATCCAGCTAGGAACAAGCTCATGACAAGCAATGCATGGGAAGGTAATTAGAGGAGAAGAGCCAGAACCTCCCAACATTTGAAATGTCAGCCCAGAAACACATGGAATTGCTTGGAAGGATCTTCTGGAGCCAAGGTAAACTTTGGAGAATAGAGGTACCCTGCCAGCACATCTTTGGAGAGGTGAGGTCCTGGTACCAGATGGTCAGCTCGTTGTGGTGACTCCTTCTTGGCACAGCTCTGATGGGTGATTCCTGCCACATCCCATCTCCCATGGGATGCTATTTTGTAATAAATAAATTTTCCTGGCGGAAAATGATGGGTTTATGGAGTCTGAGGTCAGCCACGTTCCTGCAAAAACACCTCGGTCTTCACAAAACCATCATTTTCCGCCAGGAAAAAATATTTATTACAAAATAGCATCCCATGGGAGATGGGATGTGTCAGGAATCACCTCATTTTGACTTTTCCTTTAGAGACAAACTTTCTTCCCCATGTCTTTTGTAATCAGAACTGAAATAAAAAGGTCTGGATCCATCCTGATGTCCAGCTCCCCTTTGGAAACTGGTTTCCTGGGAAAATTCAGAATGTTTTTTGAGACAACTTTGCAAACATGGAGCAGCCTCCTAACAATCCTGGTGGGCCGCAGCTTCCAAGGCATGGAGAAAATCCCTCCACCTGCAACGGTTCATCCCTGCAAATGATACTGAATTAAATGGGCTCCTACTGGAGGTCAACTGAGGTTCACTGGAGTCTCCAAAATGATGGAATCTGCAGCTGAACCCCCAGAGCAGCAGAGGGAACCCCCAAACCCAAAGAGCAGCCCCCAGATGAATCAATAGGCTGATCCTGCAGCCACCCCTGAATCCCACCAAGCTTCCCAGGCTGGCTTTCCTTGTCCATGAAACCCTTGGAAAACTCCCAGCATGGGATTGGGAGACAAATTTCAGGTGTTTTAGCTCGGATGGATTTTGGCACAGGCCCCAGTACCGTGGAAAATTCGGGTGCAAGTTTCCTCTTCTTTCTTTTCTCCTCTGAAGTTTATTTTGAATTAACTTGAGCAAAGTTTTGGAGTGAAATAATTGCCCCGCCCTGAACAAAACAAACAAGCCAGAAATATTTTCTTCAGAACATGCAGAAACAGGATGTTTTAGCTAATCCAAAACTGTCTTTGAGACATTCTGAGTGCACTTTTTGCCTTGGTGTATCCCGCCACCCATGTGCTCCATGGTGGCTTCCCTTGGAGAGCAAAATTCACCCCAGAATAAAAAAAAAAATGGGTCAAAATTGTGAAGCATCTCCTGGGAAACATCTCCTCCTTCTGGAGGTGGTCCTGTTGGGCAGGTCCATCAGAAGCATCTTTATTTTTAAGGTTATTAAGATCCATTGGGGTCGCAGCAGGCACGTGGCCTCCTGAAGGACACACGTCCTGCAGAGACAGAGGGATTTAGTGAGCAGAGCTTTGTGCAGAGCAGGTGGATGCAAATAATAAAACATGAATATAAATTGCAGTGACCTCCGCAGCCGAGTAAAGGTGGTGATAAAGCAGCAAGAGGAATAAAAGCAGATGGGTGCTTGGAGGGTTGAGCATTTCAGCAGCTCTCTCAGAGAGTTCATTAATTGGGGAGATGTTTTTCTCTCAATGTCCATGAGCAAAAAGATCTCTAGAAGATGAAGTAAAGGGGAAGAGAGGGATGCTTTTGGTGTAGGGACCAGATGAAAAAAAAAACCAACAACAAAACAGCAGGGTGCTGGTGCAGGGGGCTCAACCCGAGGGAGCTTCAGAGTTCTCAACAAAAAAAAACAAGCAGAAAAGCATTTTTGATGGCTTTTTATTTTACTCTTTGGAAAAAAAGCTCTGAAAAATGCCTTATCCAGACCCACCCAGCACTGCTGGTGGGCCCAGTGCCCAGTTTCTGCTCCTGGCGTCAGCCTCACTGTCCCTTTTCTGCAGCAATTTCTCTTCCCACTGAGGTCAACCACTGGCCAGGGAGCTCTGCTTGTTTGCAAGCAGAAAGCTTCAAGCAGAAAAACATCCAAATGAAACCTTTCCACACAGGGAAACATTCCCTGCTGCCCTGACTTCTTCTCCTCACGGAGCAGCTCCCTGATGTCCCCTCCTGCTGCAAACCCCAGAAGGAGATGGAGGTGTTGGAGTGAGTCCAGAGAAGGCCCTGGAGCTGCTGGGAGGGCTGGAGCAGCTCTGCTCTGGAGCCAGGCTGAGAGAGTTGGGGGTGTTCAGCCTGGAGAAGAGAAGGCTGCAATGGGGAGACCTTAGAACACCTTCCAGTGCCTGAAGGGGCTCCAGGAAAGCTGGGGAGGGACTTGGGACAAGGGATGGAGGGATGGGATCAGGGGGAAGGGTTTCCAGATGGAAGAGGGGAGAATTAGGTTGAACATTAGGAATAAATAAACTGCTTGTTGTGAGGGTGCTGAGCCCCTGTGCCAGGTTTCCCAGAGAAGCTGTGGCTGCCCCATCCCTGGCAGTGTCTCAGCCCAGGTTGGATGGGGCTGGGAGCAACCTGGGCTGGTGGGAGGTGTCCCTGACCATGGCAGGGAACAGGGATTGAGTGATCTTGAAGGTCCTTCCCAACCCAAACCAGTCTGGGATTCCATGAGTCCATGAAACCTATTGAGCCTTTCAAGAGTGGTCCTTTGGACAAGGGCCTGGAGGGATGGGATGAGGGGGGATGATTCCAACTGGAAGAAGGGAGATTCAGATGAGATCTGAGGAAGAAACTGTTTGGTGTGAGGGTGCTGAGCCCCTGGCTCAGATGGGATGCTGAGGCAGTGTCCAGAGGAGGGAACACAGTGTCAGCTCTGAGGCCACCCCACCAGCAGCCAGAGGGGAAGCTGCAAGATTTTCTCATTTTTGCAGCCCATTTCAGTGTCTCAGCTTTCCCAGGCTGAATCCTTCAGTGCTGCCTCTGCTTCCCATCACAGTGGGAGCTACAGACCCCCTGTGAGCAGGATGGGCCCCTCCATGCCATGTGCCTTCACCCCAAGAGCCACTTGGCAGAGGGTGCTGGGTGCTCATGAGTCTCTGTTGATCTCCTGGACAAACACAAACTGATGTTTGCTCATCCTTCCTGAAGCCTTCCATCTCCATCCCATGGCATGGGCCACTTCAAATGCCGAGATCTCAGCAGGAAACCTCCAAACCAGACAGAAAAAAAGACAAATTAGGGAAAAAACCACCCTTGGAATGATCTCCCTGATTGCATTTCCATCATTTTCTCATGCCAGCTGCAACCCAAAGGAGGGGAAGATGTATTAAACCATTTAAAAAGTCATATTTCAAGTTAATAAACTATTTTCTGATGCTCTAGAACAGCCTGTGCTGGGCTGAGCCCGAGTTTTGGATGAAAAGTGAAGGGCTGTCCTTGCTTGGTCTGAACCGGTTCCTTGAGTCATCCTCTTGGTTAATTCCTGGCACGGGTGCAGCTCAGTTCTGCTGGAAGGGAAAAAACTCACTCAGGGAAAGTTCAAACCCTTCCTGCTCCTTAAAAAAAAATAAAAAAGAAAAAGGGGTGGTGAGGGAGGGAGCCAGACAAAGGCTTCTTGTTTGGCAGGCGGGGGAGAGGAGCGAGGAAGAGGTGGGTGAGGAAGGGCTGAGAGGTGGTGGGACAGCCAGGAGAAGAGGTGGATTTGGGAATCCTGCCCGTTGTGTGCTGCCCCAACCAGCCTGGGTACATTTTTGCAATGCCTGAGCTGTGTCAGGAGGAGATATTCCCCATGCCAGAGGGGTGAGGGCCTCCGTGGGGCAAGAGGAGGCAAAGATGGGGTGAGATGGGAAGAGCAAGGGTTTGGGGCTTTTTTGGGGGGGGGAGGGTGATGGGTTGAGCCCACTGGGTGGTCCTGGAAGCGGGGAGAAGTTGGGGTATTCCAGAATTCCAAAATCCCAGAATGGTAGGGATTGGAAGGGAGCTCAGGGGGTCTCAGGAGGAACAGGGGACACGTGGCATGGCACCAGGTAGGTCAGCATCCTTTTCCTTTTCCCTTCCCTTTCCCTTTCCCTTTCCCTTTTCCTTTCCCTTTCCCTTTCCCTTTCCCTTTCCCTTTCCCTTTCCCTTTCCCTTTCCCTTTCCCTTTCCTTTCCCTTTTCCTCTTCCTCTTCCTCTTCTTCTTCTCCCTCCTCCTCCTCCTCACCTGTGCACCCATCATCAAAGGGTGGCAGCCAGGTAAGCACCTCCTGCTCTGCTGGCTGCCTTCTAGGGTGCAATTAGCAAGGCAAAACTGGTTTAATGAGTGATGCCTTCAAGCTGGCCATCAATTGAGAGGCTGGTGGGTCTCCAGGGAAGAATTATTAGCTCTTATGATGGAGCAGCACAGAACCGATTAGCCAAATGGGATTTAATAAGCAAATAAATAATCTGCAAATCAATTGCCGTGCTGACAGGTTCCTGCCTTTGACTGCTGCCCTGGAAGAGCTCAGGGCACTGAGGTTGGGTAATTTCTCTGGCCTCAGATTCAAACCAGAGCTGCTGGATGAGGAGGGAATCTGCAGAAGCCATGGGAGGAAGGGCAATAGCTCTGCAGGAGCAGAGAACATCACCCCAGTGGGTTCATCCTCTGCTCTTGCTTCTTCTGCTCCTGGGTAAGGGCAGGAGTTGGGATCAGCCCCAGCTCCGTGTCCTCTGCTCCAGCCCATCCCCTGCAGCACTGAAGTGTCCTGTCCCATGGCAGGGGTGCAGCAGAGGGGGGAACCCTGGCTGGAGAGAGGGGCTGGGAGGAGGACCAAGAAGATCATCAAAGGGCTGGAGCAGCTCTGCTCTGGAGCCAGGCTGAGAGAGTTGGGGGTGTTCAGCCTGGAGAAGAGAAGGCTGCAATGGGGAGACCTTAGAGCACCTTCCAGTGCCTGAAGGGGCTCCAGGAAAGCTGGGGAGGGACTTGGGACAAGGGATGGAGGGATGGGATCAGGGGGAAGAGTTTCCAGATGGAAGAGGGGAGATGGAGAGGAGATCTTAGGGAGGGAGAAATTGTTTCCTGTGAGGGTGCTGAGCCCCTGTGCCAGGTTTCCCAGAGAAGCTGTGGCTGCCCCATCCCTGGCAGTGTCTCAGCCCAGGTTGGATGGGGCTTGGAGCAACCTGGGCTGGTGGGAGGTGTCCCTGACCATGGCAGGGGGTGGCAATGGAGGTTTTTAAGGTCCCTTCCCACCAGTCTGGACTATGGCATCCCTGGTTTGTGTGGTTTTGGTAAGCATTCCCTCTGGATTATCCAAGCCATCATGACATGGAGCCAATGCTTGGGCATGTTCACAGAGCACAGATGATTTTTTAGGTCCCTTCCAACTCAAACCAGACAGATTCCCAGCTGTGTCTCACAGCCCCGTGGCTTCCATTCAGGGCTACAATTTCATTGCCACTGACTTTCTGAAGAGTCCCTTTGGGTGGATGGAGATGTCTGCTTGGGAGCTGAGCTGAATCACACCCTCCCAGAAGGTCCTCTCCTCACAGGCAGTCTAGACAGCTGGCTGGGGTGGAGACATCTCCTCTCTGAGATACCTGCATCAGCTCTGGGCTCTTCTCCACATCAAAGGTCCCCTGAGCTACTAAAGTGAGGTTATAATTAAGCCACCCCAGGGCAAGAGGGAGAGAGTTTCTCCCAGCACCAGCTGATCTCCTTCCATGGCTCCATCACTGAGGGTGGTGTCCTCTGCCACCATCCCATCCCCTGGAGGCTTTGGTGGCTGCTGCAGGACCTCCTGTCCCACAGTTTGCAGGGTTCCTGCCTGGTTTGTGCTGACCCTGGTCTAAAAACCAAAGAGCTAAACCTTCTTTTGGAAAGAGGTCACTTCTTGGACTCTGTGAACCTGGGGAAGGGGATAGCTCTCAGGTGCTCCTTACACCAATTTTGATGCCAAATTGCCCCAAAAGTCAAGCCTGGGCATGACAGGGACTCTGGGAAGAGCTGTCCCAACAGGTAGAAGGAGGCTGAGGCTCTGGAATTCCTTGCCAATGCCACCACAGCCTGGCAGTGACCCACATCATAGGTACCAAGCTGCAGCTTTGACTTCAGAGGAAAAAAAAGCAGCTGCTAACTAACCAGAGGAACCTGCTTCATGTCCCTCCTCACTGTGAAAGGCATCAGAGTCCTGTCTTTAGCTACACAAAAAGCCTCAAGAAACCCAAGGGCTTGAGAGCAGGAGATGCTGGACACAGTTTCCCCCTTTTAATGGGGTTGTGTTCATCGAGTCACAAAATCACAGAACCCCAGACTGGTTTGGGAGAGACCTTAAAGCTCCTCCATTCCCACCCCTGCCATGGTCAGGGACACCTCCCACCAGCCCAGGTTGCTCCAAGCCCCATCCAACCTGGGCTGAGACACTGCCAGGGATGGGGCAGCCACAGCTTCTCTGGGAAACCTGGCACAGGGGCTCAGCACCCTCACACCAAGCAGTTTCTTCCTTATTTCCAACCTAAATCTCCCCTCTTTGAGTTTAAAAACATTCATTTTTAAACATTAAACTCATCCCATCCCCTCCATCCCTTGTCCCAAGTCCCTCCCCAGCTTTCCTGGAGCCCCTTCAGGCACTGGAAGGTGCTCTAAGGTCTCCCCATTGCAGCCTTCTCTTCTCCAGCCTGAACACCCCCAACTCTCAGCCTGGCTCCAGAGCAGAGCTGTTGTTGCCTTCCTGGCTCTCAGGTCCCTACATTCCTCATATCCCAAGTTGTCCCCAATTCCTTGGGCTGAAGTTGGCCTTCGAGCCCTGCCAGCACCCTCTTGGGAATTTCTCTGCACCACTGTCCAGGGACAATCCATACCTGGAACCTACAAAATTTGGACTAAAATAGGTGTAAGGAGCACCTGACAGCTGTCCCCCTCCCCAGGTTCAAGGAGTCCAAGAAGTGACCTCTTTCCAAAAGAAGGTTCAGCTCTTTGGTTTGTAGACCAAGCCCTGGTTGGACATGGATGTCTCCAGAGCACCCATGGTGGGCACTCAGGTTAATTAAAGTCTGCTTAGGGGATGGAGCTGCTGTTCCCATGGCAAAAGGCATCAGCTTTGTGAGCTCAGATAAAGTCAGAGGTGAAGTTATGGATGTGGTGAAGGATGCTGGGACACTGCTTGTTTGGCAGCTTTGGGGGAGGAACCATTGGTTGTTGAATTCACTGTAAATAAAGGACCATTTCCCAGCTGCTTCTGGGGAAGATGGGAGCTGCTGGAATTGCAAGGACATCAACCTAGAGTGAGTGGAGCTGAGCAGGGAGGAGCTCAGCACCTCTCAGGGCATCCAACACTGGGATGTGATGGCAACTGCCAAATAAATCCATGAACTCTCTCCTGACCCAATTCCCTGTTAGGACATGGCCTCTCTCTGCATGCTCCAGTGGTCCCAGCACACTTGCAGCCTTGCAAGGTTTCCTACAACCTGGAAGAGTTCTCCTGCACCCTTTTGGATTCCTCCTTCATGGCTTTTCCATTTTGGGAAACTCCTGGGTTGGGGCATCTCTGCTGGTGTTTGGCAGCCAAGGGGTTTCTGGGCTGGGGATGCAAATTCCCTGCCTGCTTGGGTACTGCTCCCCTGGAATAGCTTCCAGGAGGGATTGGGGGAAGGAAGAGAGAAGCTTCCAAAGGGCACAGGAGCTACCAAAGCTTTGCAGTTCTCCAGGTTCCCTGGATGAATGTCCAGGGGTTTCTTCCAGACCATGAAGAGCTGGTGTGGGATCCAGCTGTAAACTTCACCAGTACCAGGCTGGGTTTCCTGGAGAATAGGTCTTCTGAGTATCCAAAAAATGAAGCTGAACTGGGAGGGTCCAAGGCCAAGAAGTGGAGGGTCCTTGCTGCTCTGCCCTGCCCCCAGCTCACCATTCACCCACACCCCAGGCCTGGTCCTGGATATGAAAAATGCCCCTGATCTGGGTCTAATGTTGCTGATGTGCCCCCCAGCATCTCAGACTGGTCTAATGACCCCCCCTGTGGCCACCACCATGCCAGGACATGCTTTGGAGACCTCAGTTTCTCAGAGGATGGAATATGCTGAGGGCTCTTCCATTCCATCTCATTCCACCTCCAACTATCCCAGGCCACCTGGGATAATCCCATGGATGCACGCAGGTGAAGCAAACTGTTCTGCAAAGATGGGGAGGGGAAGGAGAGGAAAGGCTGATCATTTAACCAAGGGAAAACAGATTTTCCTAAATCAGGAAAAGAGTCAGACTGGAGTCCCTCTGCAGCTTGGAGCTTGGTGGCACCTTCCCTCCTTGGCTGGCTGCTTTTCCCACTTTTGATCTTAAGAGACAAAGAGAAGAACTTGACAAACAAATGACACCTTTCCCTCCCAGCCCTTCCCTGGGCACATAACTGCTCCCCCCCAGCTCCTGCACCCCTGTCCTTGGGGAAAGTGCCACAGCTGAAGGCCAAGACCAAGGCTGAGCAGTGATTTCTTCCCCCAGTCTTGGTGGGCTTTGGCTCTGCTGTTCCTCAGCCATGTGCAGAACATCCTTGCAGGAGAGCCCCAAACCAAGCAAACTCCACTTTTCCACAATTCTCAGGCTTTTCCTGGGGGAATTAACTCTAACCCAGGTCCCGCTTTCTATCTCCCACCATTCTCCTTGATAAAGAGACATATGAAATTTATCTGGCCATCTTTCATTAAAATAAACCAATTAAGCAATGCTCAGGAACTTCTGATCCGGGCAGGCTTGGTCAGCTGGCAGATCCCTGACTCCAAAGCATCTTCTCTCCCTGCTTACCCTCACATCAAAGCAGCTCCCGTCCTTGGAGCTCTTGGATAAGTATGTCAAGAGATTCAGGAAACAACTGATTTAATGCTGAGGAAATTAGTAACCAAATGAGTTCTTAACCAAACGGCTCCTCTTCTTGATCTTGGGAAAAGTGGTGTTTAAATTCTCTATCTCCTGGTTTTCGAGTCAGGAAATGTGATTACACATCTGTCATTATTTTACTCTCCTGTGTTGATGGCTCATATTAAACAAACCACATTCCTGCATTGCTTAGTAATCTCTGCTGTTCCCTTTCCTCGCCGAGGAGACAAGTCCCAGCTTGACATCCATGTCCCTGTTGATCAGAGCTCCAGTGTTCCCCAACCAGCAGAGCTGGGGAGACACCAGCTGCAGGGACCATTTGCACCACTGCTCTCTTTTCCCCAGCTTCCTGCAACTTTCCATCCCCGTTTTCTCCTAAAGATTGTTTGGGCAAAGAGGAGGAGGAACCCAGCGAGATCCCACACCACACAGGCATCCATGTGTTTGCTCGGAAAGGAGCTTGAGCCTTCCCCTGTCTTCCAGGGAGCAGGTAAGAACATGTGCTTTGGGGTTGGCCACCAGTCAAAAAAGGGTAGGTCCCTCCAAGCAGAGCACAATTCCCAGGGATCCTGGTGCCTCACCAGCCCAGGAGGACGTGGAGAGCCCCACGGTCCCAGCAGCTCCTGTGGGATGGGCTCCTGGCCCTGCAGGAGGAACCTGCCTTGAATGTCCCAGCTCTGCAGGGACCCTGAGCTTTTCTCTTGGTGGTTTTTTCCTTCCAGCTCTTCTGAGACACCCCTGAGCTCAACATGGAGCTGCTGGAGGAACCCGACTCGTAGATGTTCCCAGCACCAGGTAGGACAATGAATTCCTGGTTTTTAATGGTGTTGGGCTAGGGAAGGGAAGGGAAAGGTGGGGTGGATGGTGACCTGGTGCTGGTGGGGCCATCTTAGCTGGTTCCCAGCTGAGCCGTGGGGCTGTGGCTTTGGCTGAGGAGTGCTTGTCCGTGTGCTACTTGTGGCTAGCAAGAGGTTGCAAATATATTTCCAGCTGAGGGTAACCCAGCTGAGGACCTCAGGACAATCCTGGTGTTATAAAGCTTTGTCTTCTCCTGGTAAGGACACGGTTGGCCAAGCAGCAGCAGCCGTGCTCCTTGGGGCTGTATTTTCCTTTATCACAGAGTTTTGGCACGGGGAGTGCTCTGGGAATAGCCCAGCTCCCAGGGGATGCTTGTGGAGGATGGTTGCTGTGGAGGAAAAGCCAAGCTCTTGGAGTCACCCCATTGGGATGGAACCACTTGGGGCTTGTGTGTGTGATCCCTGGCAGGGATCCCGAGCCCCAAAATTCTCCTGTCCTGGCAACTGCTGGAGAGGGAAGGGCTGGGGGGGGTGATGGGCTCCCTGGCCACAAGCCCACCTCGTTTGTACCTGGACTGATCCCCATGGGAGAAGAGAGGCTGGCACAGCATCACCCTGCTCCTGGCCAAGCTCCTTGGAGATGAATCCATTGGTCTCTAAAAGAAATCCTTTTGTTCTCCGCCATGTGAGATCCTGGAGTGGTTTTCTCCATCAGCCCCTACAGGAGAAGAAGGGAAGGTCCTGGCAAAGGGGGGTGGAAGCAAAATGGTGGTGGGAGATGGAGGGCAAAGCTGGGGATGGCTCCTTGCCACGGGAGGTTGGATGGAGGTCCTGAGAGGACCTGCTGGAGGATTGCCATCCCTGGACACCTCCAGAGGATTGCTGCACTTGGACACCTCCAATCCCACCCCTGTGCCCCAGGAGCTGGGGAGAAGACAATTCCCTTTCCATGGGGCACAGAGGATTTGTTCTTCCTCACCCACCCCCCTAAGGGTGCTCCTGGGAAGTGGGTGCAATGCTCAGCCTTAGGGTCAAGGTGGGAGCAAGAGCAGATCCTGGGACCAATAGGTCCTAACCTGAGGAACAAGCTGGGGCTGCAGACTGATGGACCATAAAGCTGTCTGTAGTTTGGTTATTTTTATATTATTATAGCATTTCTATGTTATTTTTGTATATATGTATATATGGAAAAGGATTTTGGACAAGAGCCTGGAGGGATGGGATGAGGGGGAAGGCTTTAAGCTGGAAGAGGGGAGGTTTAGGTTAGGCATGAAGAAGAAACTGCTTGTTGTGAGGGTGCTGAGCCCCTGTGCCAGGTTTCCCAGAGAAGCCCCATCCCTGGCAGTGTCTCAGCCCAGGTTGGATGGGGCTTGGAGCAACCTGGGCTGGTGGGAGGTGTCCCTGACCATGGCAGGGGGGGGCACTAGATGATTTTTAAGGTCCTTTCCAACTCAAACCAGTCTGGGCTATGGCATCCCTGGCTTGTGGTGAGCATTGCCTCTGGATTACCCAAACCATCATGACGTGGAGTTAAGGCTTTATCATCAGGTTGGGTGTCTTGCTGGGCATTTCATTGTGTTTTTAACTCCTCTTAAAAGCCTGGTGACAATGGAGTGGCTTCTCCCATGGGAACCCTGTTCCTCTGGGCAAGGGGCTTGTGTGGATGTGGCACTGGGACCAGGCCAAAGGATGGGGCAGTGGAGAGCATCAGTCCCCCGAGGTGCTGAGGGACCTGGTGGCCTTGGCAGTGCTGGGTTAACTGTTGAGCTTGATGATCTTTGGGGTCTTTTCCAACCCAAAGTGTTCTGTGATTCAATAACCTTTGGTGACCCAGCTGTGGGGTGCCCACGGTGCAGACCTGACCCAGCCACTCCACCCAGGAGCCCACACCACATTGCACTGGACCCAGGCTAGGATGAGATCTTCCTTGAGCTCTTGGGACATCTCAACACAACCTGCACGAGGGACCTGCTCCTTCTTTTGGGCTGCTTTCACCCAGTGCCCTATAGAGCCTCCTATAGAGCTCGGGTGAGGAGGCAGCACCATGGTGCTGAGTGCATTGGGTCACCTGGTTTCAGGATGGGATTTTAGGAACATTTCATGGCTCACTGTTGACTTTCACTTCTTTGCAAGGGAGGTGTGAGGCCAGCACCAGGTCCAGGAAAGTCCTCCAGCCCTGGTGGCACCCGGGGCCAGGCAGTCTGAGTGGGCAGAGCAGAGGAACCCCTCTAGGACAGCTCTTTTTAAACAATTCAGAGCTTCTCCAGCTCGGTTCCTCCCATGCCCTCACAGAGGAAATGAGCTTAATTGGCAGTCTTAGTGAATAATTAATATTCTCAAATTTTTTGATAGCTTCTTTAAAGAGAGAAGGAGGGTCTGAAGCTGCTCCAGTCGGGTACAAACTGCTCCCAGGTGACTCTGGGCACAGCTGTGCCTCTGCCCCATTAGCCCACAGACCCCCAGGACCCATCTGCTCCACCATGGGTGGTGGAATCAGCTGAAAAACAAGAGAACCAGTAGGACAGAGCTGTTTCCCAAGAGGTTTTCCATCCCTGGCATCCCATGGAGAGACAGGCAGTGTATGGATGCCCTGGCAGAGCATGGAACCCGTGGCCCTAAATCCTTCCCTCCAGCATTAACCAACCCACCGAGAGGGGGTTGGGGCTGCCCCAGCCTTAAAAATCAAGTTTATTTTCAGCTTTGCCTCTACTTTGAATAACAGGAGGGTCTGCTGGTGTTTAGACCTGAGTGGAGAGATTTTAATTACTACTTGTGCCCCGAGAAGGATGTAAATATGGACTCGGGGAAGCAGCGAGGGTTATTAAAGGGAAAAGGCTGTAATTGCTCTGCCCCTCCCTCTCCATCAGATTTTCCTCTCTCTCTGGTTTGGAGAGGACCGGATGATCCAGTTGGGCTGTCTCTGACCAGGGGTTGTGTGTTCATCCCCAGGAGCAAGGCTGTGTCCAGCACACATCAG
This sequence comes from Phaethornis superciliosus, assembly GCA_023637945.1. Classification (NCBI taxonomy): domain Eukaryota; kingdom Metazoa; phylum Chordata; class Aves; order Apodiformes; family Trochilidae; genus Phaethornis; species Phaethornis superciliosus. Next base: position 40,562,003 of record JAJQWJ010000006.1, on the reverse strand, counting down.
AGTTTGGGTTCCCACCAGCCCCAGGATGATGGAGGGAATGGCTTTGATCCAGGCAGAAAAATCCTGTGAGATCCTCAGGGTTTGGCATTGGTCACCTGGAGAGCTTGGCAGTTTGAGGAGCAAGGCAAAGGGTTTGGGGGGGATTTTCCTCAGGGAGATCCTTCTGCAGTTCAAGTAACTCCCAGGCTGGCTGGAAACATCCTCTCTTGGATGAAAACAGTCCTGTTTTTTGGTTTGTTTTTTTTGGTCTCCTATCTTTGATTTCACTTAATAATGGATGAATTATCAGAAATATGTGCTGGCAGGGAGCCTGGGTTTTGTCAGGAGGCGAGAGATGTCAGGAATGCATTGGTTGAAAATATTAAAAAAAAAAAAAAAAAGAAGCGAGAATAAATTAAAACAAAAAACAAATTAAAAACAAAAATATTTCAGTTTCTGCCAAAGCCTCCGGGGGTGGGGGGAAAAAAACAACTCCAGCACAGAACTTTTTTTTGCTCTTGTTTCTTCATGCCTGTGCAGAGGGTGGGACTCATCCCAGGCAGCACAATGTCTGCTCAGGGGGGTGCAGATGGGAGCTGGACCCCTCCTGAGCACCTCAACCTCCTCCAAACCCTTCAGCACAGCCCCTATGGAAATAGGAGTGTAGGGAGGTGACGTGTGTCCCCCCCAAGCCTCCAACCATTTCTGGACCAGGTCTGAACCCCCCCACACCCTCTCCTTGCAGCCAAGCGCCGGGACCCCGTGCCTTGGGGTGGGTGACAAAGGGGACATTGTCCCTGTGGCCAGAGCCTGTGGGGTGAAGCAATCCTGCCCCATCACCAGGGAGGAACGAGGTGCAGCTGAGGCCACGGGCAGAGGTGGGGAAGGCAGAACCAGCGTGCACTAACACGTTGGGGCAGCGAGACACCGGGCGGTACCGGTACCACGGGGACCCGGCTGGGGAAGGGCAGGGGTCAACACATCCCTTAAAAGCCATCCCTTTGGTTTTCCTTTTGCTCTGGATGTTCTTCCTGGCTTTTGGGTTGGGTGTTTTCGGGGGGCCATGCTGGTGGTGGTGTTGTCCTGTGTCTGAAAACAGGGAAGAGGGAGATGCATCCATATGGCCCGTGTGCCTCCTCTGCTGAGCCCCCCCTGCAGTTCTGGGTCCAGTTCTGGGGTCCCCAAGAGCAGAAGGAGATGGAGGTGTTGGAGTGAGTCCAGAGGAGGCCCTGGAGCTGCTGGGAGGGCTGGAGCAGCTCTGCTCTGGAGCCAGGCTGAGAGAGTTGGGGGTGTTCAGCCTGGAGAAGAGAAGGCTGCAATGGGGAGACCTTAGAGCACCTTCCAGTGCCTGAAGGGGCTCCAGGAAAGCTGGGGAGGGACTTGGGACAAGGGATGGAGGGATGGGATCAGGGGGAAGGGTTTCCAGATGGAAGAGGAGAGAATTAGGTTGAACATTAGGGAGAAATAGTTTGGTGTGAGGGTGCTGAGCCCCTGTGCCAGGTTTCCCAGAGAAGCTGTGGCTGCCCCATCCCTGGCAGTGTCTCAGCCCAGGTTGGATGGGGCTTGGAGCAACCTGGGCTGGTGGGAGGTGTCCCTGACCATGGCAGGGGGTGGCAATGGAGGAGATTTAAGGTCTCTCCCCACCCAAACCAGTTTGGGATTCTGTGACTGTGTGTGAGCTCCTTGCTCCCGCTGCTGAATCTGCCTCTGTTTTCCCCAAGAAAAATGCCTCCTGTAGGGAAAACACATGATGTGTGAGTCCCCTCAGGGATGCTGGGGCCCAGCAGCTCTGGGTTGGGTGCCCACAGCCCAGCTGCATGGTTGGGGCAGTTTATGCTCCAGTGCCAGATTTCCACCCACTCTTTGCATCCTGAGTCACCGTGAGTCACCCCTCTGGAGCGCTCTCCCGCGGCCCCTGAGCCAACCCAGCACATTTAGCACTTAATTAGTTTTTATTTCCTCCTCCTCACTTGCCTTCCCTCTGCATGGAGCCTTCTCCTCCATCTCAAACCAAACTCCTGTCCTCCGGGGACCTCCAGCATCACCCTCAGGCTCGGCTTCTTGCAGACAGACCCCAGGACACGAGCTCCTGGTCCCCTCTCCCTGCTGGGGGTGGCAGGAGGGACCCAGCAGGAGATCCCAGGGGCTCTTTCAGCCTTTTCATGCCTCACACCCACTGATAGCCCTTCAAGGAACCCGAAAATTGTCAGATCTGAATTTATTTTTCTGACTAACATTTTCTGGTCCATCTTAGAATGTTCATTTTCCAGCAGAAGGGCCTTGGCCAAGGAGCTGCTGTCCCCTGTGACACAGGGAGGGTGCAGACTGGGATTTTATCATCCCGACAGGTTATTCACAGTGACAGACACATGTTCAGGATTGCAAGGAAGAGGAGGAATGCTCCATGGCTTTGCAAACAGATTGGCCCCAGGGCTGCCTGTGCTGTTTCCATCTTCTCTGCTGGTTTGGGGGAGGTTTTATCCTTGGGGAAGGGGCTAAGCAGGGCTGGCCCCCCTGTGCTGGGCTCCACAGACCCAGCAGGGGATTGATGGGGGTGGGGATGGGATGGAGATGGGATAGGGTGAGGATGGGGATAGGATAGAGATAAGATGGAGATGGGGATGGAAATGGAGATGTGGATCATAGAATCATAGAACATCAGGGGTTGGGAGGGAGCTGTGGAGCTGATCCAGTGCAAGCCCTGTCCCAGCAGGATCCCCCAGGGCAGGACACACAGAACACATCCAGGGATAGAGATGGGGAAGGAGATGCAGATGGAGATGGGGATGAAGATGGGGCTATGGATGAGAATGGGAACGAGGATTTGGATGGGTTAGGGTGGGAATGGGAATAGGGATGGAGGTAGGAATGTCGATGGGGATGAAGATGGGGATGGGATGGGGAAAGGGAAGAAAGGGACAGGACCTTCCTGCCCCTGGGCACAGGCTCCCTGCAGCCCTGCCTGCTCAGCCAGCTCAGCAATGAGCACTTTACCTGCACCTCAGCTTCCCCACCCAGGCAGGGAGGGTTTGACCAGCACTGAGGCTTTGCAACCCAGGCATCAGAAAGCAGTTGGGAACAAGAAGGTGATTTTTATCCCTATGAACTAAGCCATGTCATTTCACTTGGAAAACGCCTGAATTTCCCTGCTGTTTCTCCCCACCCTTTGCTCTTCCTCATCTTGTTTCCCACTACAAGAGGGAAGGAGAAACCAGCAGGAGTTGGGCAGTGTTAATGGTGCAGGTTACATCTAATCAGCTCCATCTCTATCTCATCTCTGCTGGAAAATAATCTGTTTCTTTGGCTTTGCTGATTAAAGTTTAATTACCCTGGATGCAAATGATTTCTCAAAGGAACACAGTTGTGTTTTTGTTTTTTTTAAATTTATTTTTTCTTTTATTATTATTAGAAGTTCATGTGTAGCCTGGGAAGCAAAGTGTTGATGGAGATGTCCCTCTGAGGAGGCTCTGCTCAGTGTGAAACAAAGCTTTTGAGCAGAGGCAGGAAAAAAAAGTCCCTTTGCTTTTTTTTTCTTTTTTTTTTTTTTCTTCTGTCCAAACAGCTTTCCCCTCCTCTGAAAGGTCTCCATGAGCACTCCACAGCATCACCCAGCCAATTTTACAAGCAACTTACATTTTCCTACTCTCCAGGTTTGCAAAGCTACGACTGGGAATTGCCCAGACTGGGGGAAAAATATGGGCTTTTTGCTGGTTTTCCATGTTCTTTGTCTAAGTCCATCTGCTGGGAGATCTGATGGCACCAACCAGTCCCAGAGTCAGGGAGACAGAAGTGCAGGTGTTCACCCTGCACACAACAAACTCCCCCCTCCCTCCCTTTTTTTGGGGGGGTGGGGGTGGTTTAATTTCTTTATCTTGCTTAGCTTTCCTAAAGATGCCTCTTTAAGCCCTGGGCAACCAGCAGGGATTGATAGGAACTCTCTGCTGCCCCAAAATTCAAGGTGATGGCAAAATGGGAGCTCAAATTTGAGTCTAAGAAAATAGCTCGTGCTATGGATAAGAACCTCAGCTTCAGATCCCAAGGGATTTACAGCAGTGAAATGGCTGAGCATTGCTGAGCAGGGCTCCTTACCACCATGGCTTTTAATTACTGCAAGCCTAGGGGACCCCAGGGCCACCCCCAGCCAGGGAACCTGGACCATGGAGATGGATATGAGAGGCTGAGAGAGATGGGGAAGAGAATGGGGAGACCTCAGAACACCTTCCAGTGCCTGAAGGGGCTCCAGGAAAGCTGGGGAGGGACTGGGGACAAGGGATGGAGGGATGGGATCAGGGGGAAGGGTTTCCAGATGGAAAAGGGGAGATGGAGAGGAGATGTGAGGAAGAAACTCCTTGGTGTGAGGGTGCTGAGCCCCTGTGCCAGGTTTCCCAGAGAAGCTGTGGCTGCCCCATCCCTGGCAGTGTCTCAGCCCAGGTTGGATGGGGCTTGGAGCAACCTGGGCTGGTGGGAGGTGTCCCTGACCATGGCAGGGGGTGGCAATGGAAGAGATTTAAGATCCCTCCCAACCCAAACCAGTCTGAGGTTCTGTGACTCTGTGTGAGCTCCTTGCTCCCGCTGCTGAACCTGCCTCTGTTTTCCCCAAGAAAAGTGCTTCCTGTAGGGAAAGCACACAATGTGGGTCCCCACAGGGATGCTGGATCTCCCTTTGGTCTCTCCCAACCCGAACCAGTCTGGGATTCCATGACATGTCTCACCTCCAGCAGCGGATGCTCCCCTCAGGCATGGCACCCATCAGGCAGGGTGGGCCAGGCAGCCTGCCCTGGGGAACCAGACACTCCCAACAGCAGATAAAAGAGATGCTGCTGGCTCCCTGCTCCTGGAAAGTCCCAGCTTGCTCCTTGCTTCCCAATCTTTTCATCCTGAGCTGTTTGCAGCCCTCTTCTCCCCCACTACCACAAGCAAAGCCCAGCTGGCTGGGTGCTGGCTGCGAGCTCTCTGCCATCACCCTGAGCTGCTGCTGCTCCTCTTGGGATTTCAAGATATTTTCAATGCTTTTTCCAACCCAGAGCCTTACCCCTAGTGCCAAGTCCAGCCCAGCACATCTCAGCTGTGGGCAGATGGACACAGCCTGGAGGCTTTCATCAGCCCATGGCTCAGCCTCCCAGCCAGCACCTGAGCTGCTGACCCAGGGAGGCTGATCCAGGAGGGGTGATTGGCATCCCTAAACACCCCCCCCCTTTTCCAGCCTGGAGCACAGAAATGGAGAACGGGATCGTGGAATCGTTTTGGTTGGAAAGGTGCTTTAAGAGGCTTGATTGAGTCCAAATCTTCCCCCAGCAGTGCCCAGGCCCCCCCTGCCCCATGTCCCTCAGCACCACATCTCCAGGGCTCTGAAACCCCTCCAGGGATGATGGGGACTCCAGCCCTGCCCTGGGCAGCCTGGAAAAAATTGTTCCCAAGCTCCAACCCAAACCTCCCCTGGAGTTTCCATTCCTGGACTGGAATAATGGAATCGTTTTGGTTGGAAAAAAACTTTGAAGATCATCACATCCAACTGTTCACCCAGCACAAATCCTCACCAGATTTGTGCTGTCACACTCACAACCTGAGCCCCAAACACCACTAAATTTAGAAGCAAATGCAAAGGCACTATAAAAAAAAAAAAAAAAAACAAAAAAACAAAAAACCACAACATAACAACAAAAAACAAAAACAAAACCCAAAAAACCCAAACCAAACCATCCGCAGAACATTTATAACCCATTTGCATAATGCAAAGATCTGATTAATTGCCAATTAGTTGTCAAACAGGACTAATGGCACCCAGCACGGAGAGAGCAAATGCAGGCAGTGCTCTGCAAGTGGAATAACACCCTGTGCTGTGTAATTAAATGTCTTCTCCAAGCTCACCCCACCCTGCCTGGCCTGGGCACTGCTGCAGGAACCTTCCCACGGCTCCAGGATGGGGATGGGAGGACCAGGCAGATGTTACTGGTCCCAGTGTCTCCAGGATGCTGGTGGGTGAGTGCATCCCTCGGGATGTGCTGGTGGGGTTGAGGAGGAGCAGCCCAAGGTGGTGGGATGGGAAGAGAGCTTTGATCAGAAGCTGTGGAGGGAGGTTGGGGTGCTTGGTGGACAGGGCAGGAGGAGAGGAGGTGTGGGTTTGGGCTGGGTGTGAAGCTGGCTGTGAAGGAGGGCAAGCCTGGTGTTTTTCATGCAGCAGCTTAAGATCCAGCCCTGTCATAAACACCAAGAGAGGAATGTGGTAAAGCATCCCATCCTGCTCCACAGGTAGGCTTGTTTGCTGAGCTGGGTGGTGGGGCAATGGAAAAAGCCTTCTCCACCTTTGCAAACTGACCTGATTATGTGTGAACAAAAAAAAAAAAAAAAAAAAGAAAAGAGGATTTATACTTGAAAGTAAAAAAAATATATATATATATATATATATATATAGGAAGCATTACTTTCTCTGCTTTGTTTAACCTGATCTCCTGCAAGGATTGGGGGTACCCCACCCCCTCCAGCAGCACCCCATGCCCCTGGGGAGCTCAGGTGGCCTCAGCCAAGGGATTTATCACTTCTTGGTCATGCTGTAAGAAGGGGAATGTCCCCCCCCATGGGTGACAGAGGGTCCCACTGTGTCAGGGACTGCCCTGTCCCAGGCTGGCATTTCTCTGATCATCCAGCAGAGGAGCAGAGCAGCTCTGGCAGCCCCAGGTTGGGGCAATCTGGGCAGGGGGAAGGGTGGCCATGGCCAAAGGAATGGTAGGAAGGGGTCAGTCAGGGGGAGATGGGGCTGGGGACTCAGTGCTGGGACAGCTGGGACACCACACAGAGCCATCATAGAATGGTTGGGGTTGGAAAAGAGCTTTAAGATCATCAGGTCCAACCATAACCCAGCAGTGCCCAGGCCCCCCCTGCCCCATGTCCCTCAGCACCACATCTCCAGGGCTCTGAAACCCCTCCAGGGATGATGGGGACTCCAGCCCTGCCCTGGGCAGCCTGGGCCAGGCCCTGACAACCCTTGCCAGGGAGAAATTCTTCCCCAGCTCCAACCTAAACCTCCCCTGGCACAACTTGAGGCTCTTTCCTCTTGTCCCATCCCTTGTTCCTTGGGAGCAGAGCCCGACCCCCCCTGGCTCCAACCTCCTCTCAGGGGGTGTCAGAGAGCCAGAAGGTCTCCCCTCAGTCTCCTCTGCTCCAGGATCAACACCCCCAGCTCCCTCAGCTGCTCCTGGGCAGACTTCTGCTCCAGACCCTTCCCCAGCTCCATTGCCCTTCTCTGGACACACTCCAGCCCCTCAATGTCCTTCTTGTCCTCAGGGGCCCAGAACTAAACACAATATTCATCTCCCATCTGTAAAACACCCAAACCAATGATGCCCAGCAGAGTCAGGGCTGTGGCTGCACAGAGGGTGCTGTGAAAAGGTACAAAGTGGGTGCCATGTGCTGGAGCTGAGCTTGGCTTGGGGAGATAACACCAGAGAACCCCAGACAGGTGCCCAGCAGTTTTTAGGAGCCTTCTCATCTCCAGAATTGCAGAGCTTCAGGAGGAGAGGTGCTGGTGACATATCCCATGTCCCAGCCTGGTCCCCAGGATGCCACTGGCAGCCAGCCCAGCTCCAGGGTCAAGAAGCTCTTGGGGTGCAAACAGAAGCTTTTCCACAGCTGGGAGTGTGAAGGGTAGGGAGGAAATTACCTTTATCCTGGTTTTCTGTTAAAACTTGGAAAAAAATACCTCTATATTCCAGCATGGTTTTCCCTGCCAGCCTCCAGAGCTCAGCCCTGGGTGCTTGGGGAGAGCAAAGCTCCCCAAGGGGGTCCCTGGCCCCAGGGATGTTATGATGTTGTAATATGAATGCCAAAAAAAAAAAAAGAAAAAAGTCAAAAAGAGCAGAAAGGCACTAATCCTAAATACAGAAAGTGCTGACAAAGCAATCAGAGGCAGCAGGGCTGCTGAAAGCAGGGTTTCAGGGAGGTGACAGGGAGGTTTCCCACTCTTTTCCCAGGATACCCACAGCATCCTTCACCCCTCTGCCTTTGTTCAAGTAAGGCCTTGGGCAAAGAAACCTTGGCACAAGGCAGGATTGTGCAAACATGAACAAGAATCACCTGGGATTTTTCCCCTGCTGCCCATAACCAACTTCCTGGCATTTTATTTTTAGCATTTTTCTTTAAAAAAGCAAACCAAAAAATTGGTTGGAAAGAAATGCCTTGGGGCCTGGAGGCTTTGTGCATGCTGGAAGCCATTATCACCCCCATCCCTACCCCATCCTTATCCCATCCCCATCCCTGCTCTACTCTTATCCCCATCCTACCAGGATGAAGGTCAGGATGAAGCATCTCAAGACCTTTCCTTGATGGGTGTCATCGTTGTACTCAAAACCTCTGTTTCCCAGGGTTTTATGTCTGGATCATAAAAATGCAGAGGATGGGGGAAGAAAAAAAAAACAAAACAACATCTAAAAGAGGTGGTAGCCACAGCTGCTTTTGCTTTATTGTGCTCACAGAGCTCCTGAACAACTTGGGTTTGCAAAGTGCATGGTGCCAGCTGCTGCCATGGGGGTTGTGCTGGGGAACAGCCCCAAAACCTCCTGATTTAGGTTGGTTTTGTTGGGTTTTTTTAGGGTGTCATGAAAACCTGAGTGTGGATGAGAGCAGATGGGGGTTTTGGTGTTTGGGCAGCCCTGGGTGCTAATCCCCCCTCCTGCAGCACCCACCCTTGGGGTGGGGACCCCACAAAAGGGGCTGGCAGGGTGGTGAGGGGTGTTTTGGGGTGGGTCAGGTGTCCAAAAAAAGGTGTGCACCTGAGGACACGGTGGTGTTGGGTTGCTGGTTGGACTTGATGAGCTGAGAAATCTTTTGAAACCTTTTTGATTCTGTGCTTCTATGGATTCCCCACTGACCATCCTGGTTTCTTCCAGTCCATGGGGGGTTGGATGGGGGTTTGAAAATGGAGCAAAATCCTTCCTGGAGATGTAAGAACTTGGGCTGGGCTCAGGGCTGGGTCTGCTCCTCCGTCTGTGGAGTGCTGGGACACCCACAGCACCCAGCAGTGGGTGGCCTGGGCTTTGCCATCACCCTGGGGCCTCTTATCCCTATCAGCTGATGCTGAAGGAAAACATCTGGGATGGAAAACATCTGGTTGTCCCTAAGCAGGCTGATGATCCCTGGCACATCCCTGAGGTGGCCATGGTGTCCCTGTGATCCATCCCCACACATCCCAGATGGGAGCTGATGTCATGGTGGGTCCTGAGTCACCATTCCAACATGTTCTTTCCTTTGGCTGATTAACTGGGAATTGCTGGCAGGGTTGGGAATGGAGGTGGTGGAACCCCCAGCAGCTGCTGCTTCCCAGGGAAATGGCACCTCTGGGAAAGGTTTCCACAGAAAATCCTCCTGAAAATCCAAACAAAACACAATCTTTCTCTGCTGGGGGTGCTGCAGGGAAGGGAGGGGGGGTGGGCAGTGGATGCTCCCATCTCAGGTCCCCTCATCCCTAGGGAATGGGGTGGCTGCACCATGCCCAGACATCCAGCAGCTGGTAACTGGGAGAGTCCTTGTGTCCCCACCCCAACCTTGCACCCCAAAGCTGTGCTGGGTGGGGGGTACACCCATGGGAGTCTGTGGGCTGAGTGACAGGATCTGGACAGGTTGGAAGGGGCAAAAAAAAAGGAGAGAAGGAGAGATGTGGGCAGAGGAGATGGGAGCTGCAGGTGTGGGGAGGTGCTGAGCTTCAGGGAGTCACAGAATGGTTGGGGTTGAAAAAAACCTTTTAAGAATATCATGTCCACCCATTGCCCCAGCAGTGCCCAGGCCCCCCCTGCCCCATGTCCCTCAGCACCACATCTCCAGGGCTCTGAAACCCCTCCAGGGATGATGGGGACTCCAGCCCTGCCCTGGGCAGCCTGGGCCAGGCCCTGACAACCCTTTCCAGGGAGCAATTCTTCCCCAGCTCCAACCTAAACCTCCCCTGGCACAACTTGAGGCTCTTTCCTCTTGTCCCATCCCTTGTTCCTTGGGAGCAGAGCCCGACCCCCCCTGGCTCCAACCTCCTCTCAGGGGGTGGCAGAGAGCCAGAAGGTCTCCCCTCAGCCTCCTCTGCTCCAGGATCAACACCCCCAGCTCCCTCAGCTGCTCCTGGGCAGACTTCTGCTCCAGACCCTTGTAAATCCCTATTTTTCCCTATGCACAGTTATCCCCTGCCAAAGAAATGCCCCCAACTCCCCCCTGTTGGCAAATGCTGCAGTAACCCTCCAACACGTTTACTCACTCCTTGTATCTTTCCAAGGCCACTCTCAAGCCTCCCCCCTGGATGAATTCCCAGCTAAATAAGTCAATAGATAAAGAAACCCAGAATTTTCTGGAGCAGCAGGGGGAAGCTGCAATCAGTGAGGGGTTTCAAGCCTTCTCCTGGGAGGTGGGAGGGGGGCAGGTGTGGGGATGTGGGGACCCCCTCCAGCATCTCCCTTGGGGCGGGGGCCCTGGGGTGACACCTCTCCAGTGAGATGTCCTGGGTGCCAACAGCTCAGCCAAAGTCCTCAAAGTGGTGTCTGAGCTGGGTCACAGAACTGGGTCACCACCAGGTCCCACGGATGGATTTTTTTTAGCCCCGGGGGATGCCCGAGGGAGAGGGGGAGGAGAGGGACTGGGGGGAGAGGGGGGAGAGAAAAAAGGGGGTGTCCAGGGCAAAGGGGCTTTGGGGACCCCAATGTGCCCGGGGAGCTGGGCTGCAGCTGGCTGGGTGCCATTAATTAAATACAAAGGGATTAATGAGCTATTTATGGGAGTCCATTAGAGAAATATTAGCCAAGCTATGGATCCTCCTGGAGGCCAGCTGAGTCTGGGGCTGAAAAATCAATTTACATCTGGTCGGGCTTCCAAAAAGCTGAGTGGTTGCACAAACCCTGTGGTGGCCACTGTGTCAGTCACCCCTGGGGGAGCCATTCCCAGTCCTGGCACTGTCTCCAGAGGGGGTTTGCATCCCTCCTCCATGCTGGCAAGTCCTGGTTTTACTACCCCCATGTGGGTTCCCAGACTGGTTTGAATTGGAAAGGGCCTTAAATCTCCTCCATTGCCACCCCCTGCCATGGTCAGGGACACCTCCCACCAGCCCAGGTTGCTCCAAGCCCCATCCAACCTGGGCTGAGACACTGCCAGGGATGGGGCAGCCACAGCTTCTCTGGGAAACCTGGCACAGGGGCTCAGCACCCTCCAGGTGAGCCCAGGGTGCTCAGGATGAGCCCATCCTGGTGGGGTGGGAGGGGGCTCTGCGCTACCCCTTGCTGGTACCCACCAGCATCCTGCAGGCTCCCAGCCCTTCTCCCCCTCCCTCCCCATCTCTCCCCAGAGCTGACCTTGGCTGGGGGCTCTGGGAAGCCCCAGCAGCACAAACAGCACTTCAGAGCTGCAGTAAATCATTGATGGATGGGTGATGGATCCATGGGGCCAGGGCCAAGCTCCTGCCTGCCTGGGGCACCCAGGGTGCTTTGTCCCTGAGGGTGGGGACACACACAGACACACAGACACAGACAGAGACACACAGACAGAGACACACAGACACAGACAGAGACACACAGACACACACACACAGACACAGACACACACAAACACACACAGACACACACACAGACACACACACACACACAGACACACAGACACACACAGACACACACAAACACACACAGACACACACAGACACACACACAGACACACACAGACACACACACAGACACACAGACACACACAGACACACACAAACACACAGACACACACACAGACACACAGACACACAGACACACACAGACACACACAAACACACACAGACACACACACAGACACACACACAGACACACACAGACACACACACAGACACACAGACACACAGACACACAGACACACACAGACACACACAAACACACACAAACACACACAGACACACACACAAACACACACAGACACACACAGACACACACACAAACACACACAGACACACACACACACACACAGACACACACAGACACACACAAACACACACAGACACACACACAAACACACAGACACACACAGACACACACACAGACACACACAGACACACACACAGACACACAGACACACACAAACACACACAGACACACACACAAACACAGACACACAGACACACACAGACACGCAGACACAGAGACAAACACACACAGACACACACACACAGACAAACACACAGACACACAGAGAAACACACAGACGCACACAGACACACACACAGACACACAGACACACAGAGACACACAGAGACACACACAGACACACAGACACACACACACACAAACATACAGACACACAAACACACACACACAGACACAGGGGTGCCCTGGGTTGTTTTTCCCTGGGGAGGGAGGTGATGCTGAGCTGACACTGCAGTGGGATTGTTTTATTTCCACCTGCCCTGGTGTTTGAGACAATCCCAAAAAGGTTTGCTGGCTCCTGGGGTGAATGAAAAATTGAGGAATGGGGACTGAAAAGCTGAGGCTGAAGGGGAAACCAGGGGTGGGGTACACACCCCATGCCCCCCACCCCACCTCTGCTGCAAGACTCCCATGGGTGCCCCTGATTTGGCCACTTTGCGATGATTCCTGATTATTTCTCATTCCCACATCAGTTTGTCCTCAACCCCCTGCTGTGTGGGGGTGGGAATTCTCTGGTGTCTCATAGTATTTAGGCTGCTGGTGACCCCTACCCCAACCTGGTCCCCAAGGGTTTGGGGGGGGGGGTTGGGAGCTGGCTGGGCTTTTTCTCCTGTTTGGAGGGGTGGAAGCAGCCCTGATATGTCTGTCCCTCTGTTGGGTGGCTCTGAAGCCCCCAAGGAGGCACAGGGATGGGCACAAGATATTCCCCCCCACTTCTGTGATCTTTCCTTTCCATCTATGTCCCCCCCCAAAGATTCTCAGCCACTTTTCTGCTTTATAACACATTTCCACAAGCCTTTCAGCAGCTTGGAAGGCTGAGAGCAAACCCTGGGAATAAACCCCCAGACCCAGATCCCCCCAAAACCCCTTTAGGTCCTCTGAAAAAAGAATGGATGTGGGAGAGGGCATGGGACAAGGGGACTTTCTGAGCCATGCAGAGGTGCTGGCTGCAGCTGTTTCCCTGGCCAGGGGGACTGGGGGTCCCTGCCCACCTCACTCCCAGGTTTATCAATAATTTATCCATAAAATCCATCTCGGGGCCTGGGGTTGTGTGAAAGGAAGGGGTCCAGGATTGGGGTGGGAATGATGATGATTCCACCTTTGCATCCCAAGGAATTCCACAGGCTCTGATCTGCTGCCACTCGATGCTAAAGGTGATCCTGGGTTACAGGCAGCTGTAAATACTGCAAAAAAAACCCCCTGTAAATACAGCAGTACTGGGGGAGCAGGAAGAGGGGGGGATATGCCTCCCGAGGGACATTCCTGATATCCTTCTGTATTTGACCTGAATTTTCCCTCTTCCCAGTCCCATTTGGCTTAAATCCCACCTCTCCCCTTTTTATTTTCCTCCTTGCTGACATCCCAGGCTGAGTGAGAGGAGGGGAAGGTAAATGAAGAGGGACATTTGGGCTTCCAGATAAATATCCTACCACCACCATCTCCAGGCTCAAAACCAAACCCCCCCTCTCTGCTCCAGCAGCATCCCCCCGAGATCCCTGGAGCAGGGGATGGTTGGGGTGGTTCTGCATTGCTGACATTCCTGCTGGGCACTCCATGGGTCATCCTGCTCCCAGGCATTGCTGGATCTGATGTGTGTGTCCCCCCCCTGGCACTGACCCTGGGTAACCCTCCTGGGAAGTTCTTTCTTTCCCTGGGATCAGCCAGGGATGGTTGGTGCCATCCAGAACTGTCCTGGGCCCAGTTTTCCCAGTTTGCTGGCTCTTCAACTGGGCTGGATGGAGGTGGGTTTCTCTTGGGGGGGCAGGGGGACCTCACCTACAACCAGAAAAATGGCAAAGTGGGGCAGCATCAGGGTAATAACCCAGAGCAGGGGCCTCGATGTGTGCCTGGACATTTAATTAGATACTAAAATAAAGCAGAGGATTGATTATGTCTCCATGAAGTGGGCATTTCTGGCCCCAAATCAGATCAAATTCTCCTTTTAAAAAAAGCTCCCAAAATGTCAGAGAAAGCATTTGCTCCCCAGAATGCAGCTCGGGTCCCTCCACTCTGATTGCTTCAGTGCTGAGGGGGTTGTATCTAATTTAAATTCGAGAAGAGCAGCTTTAGATTGGATGTGAGGAACAAGTTGTGTCCCAGGAGGGCAGTGGAGCAATGGCCCAGGGTGCCCAGGGAGGTGGTTGAGGTCTCATCCCTGGAGATATTCAAGGTGAGGCTTGAGGAGGCTCTGAGCAACCTGATCTAGGTGAGGGTGTCCCTGATACTGCAGGGGGGTGGCACTGGGTGACCTTCAGAGGGACCTCCCAACCCAAACTATTCTGTGTGTCCATCCCATCCTGGATGTGGAGGGAAGGAAGAGTTTCCTTGGGAATGCCCCATACAATACAAGCACTGGAGCAAGGTCCAGCTCCTCTCTGGAGTTCACCTCAAGGCTCTGCCTCTTGGGGCTCCTCCTCAGACTTTCTTTAGTTATTTTCTTCCCCTTATGGGCTGAGAAACCACACGAAGCTCCAGCACAACTCATTCACAGTAGCTGGGATTTTTTTTCCTATTTGGTCCGGGGGAAGAATTTCTAAAGCTCAGCTGCAGGCAGAGCAGGGGCCCTGAGGCCATGCCAGGCGCTGTGGAGCAGCAGTGACATCCCTGTCCCCAAATGCACCCCAAATGCACCCCTCGAGGCTCCCCACAGCCAAGGTCTGCTGGCCTGGGGTGAATTTTCCTAGTAGAACCCATCTTGAAAATTCTCTGGGTGGATTTCCTAGCAGGACATCCTAAAAATCATCAGAGCATGAGTCGGGATTTGCAAAAGATCCCTTAGCCCCCTGGGAAAGGGAGCGGGATGGATTTAGTTGTAACTCTGTTGCTGTGTTTATAATTTTTATCCCATTAGGGGAACTCAGCAGGAGATAAGAGAGAAGTTTGTGGGACCATCCCTGTCAGTAACAATGAGGGTATTGAAAGGCTGGGATGGAAGATACTGGGCTGGTGATAATGCAGGATTGCAGGGAACAGCTGCTGTTTCTCCTCCTCTTCATATAAATACATCTCGTGCGACAAAAATCTGGTTATTTTATGTGCACAGTATTTCCAGTCAGAACCACAACTTTTTTTTTTTTTTTTTTTTTTTTTTGGTGAGATACACCCTAGTGATGCAATTAGCTCAGTTAATCCTTGTCCAAAACAAAAACACTCACACAAAAAAGAAAAAGTAAAAAAAAAGAGTTCCATTTATTACATTTTTCCATCCGCTTTTCCGCTTCTTCTGAGCAAGACTCATTCCGGAATTGTGAAAGAGGAATGTCACCAGAGGCTTGGGGATTTTTTTTATTTTTTTTTTTCCACAAAGAGGAGAGGCAGACCAGACACTGGCTCATGTCCATCTTTCCAATCTCCCCCCACCTCAGGGCTGGGGGGCGGGAGGGTGACAGTGTGTGTGGATATTCCTGGAAAATCTTCCACGGAGCGTCGGAGCGAGCTGTGGCATTTCTCTGGGGCTGTATAACAGCAGGAGCATCCCTGCCATCCCCGGACGTGTTTATATATCTCCTTGCTGGTATTCAAGAGCTCTTCCCACTGCTTTATTTAGCCTCGGAGGCAAGGCAGGCGTTGGGATGCCAGGTTTGTGGATTACACCAGGCTGGAAGGCTGAGAGCCATGGGGTGGGATGGACTCAGCCTCCTCGGCAATGCACAGGGAAATGGGGATGTGTCCTGCTTGCTCCCTCCCCAGCCACTAAAATCATTGAAATGTGGAATCATGGAATTGTTTTGGATAGAAAAGAGCTTTAAGATCATCAAGTCCAACCCTTCCCCCAGCAGTGCCCAGGCCCCCCCTGCCCCATGTCCCTCAGCACCACATCTCCAGGGCTCTGAAACCCCTCCAGGGATGATGGGGACTCCAGCCCTGCCCTGGGCAGCCTGGGCCAGGCCCTGACAACCCTTGCCAGGGAGAAATTCTTCCCCAGCTCCAACCTAAACCTCCCCTGGCACAACTTGAGGCTCTTTCCTCTTGTCCCATCCCTTCTTCCTTGGGAGAAAAGACCAACACCAACAATTCCAAATGTTGATTGAGGTTGGACATGAGGAAGAAATAGTTTGGTGTGAGGGTGCTGATCCCCTGTGCCAGGTTTCCCAGAGAAGCTGTGGCTGCCCCATCCCTGGCAGTGTCTCAGCCCAGGTTGGATGGGGCTTGGAGCAACCTGGGCTGGTGGGAGGTGTCCCTGACCATGGCAGGGGGTGGCAATGGATGGTTTTTAAGATCCCTTCCAACCCAAACCGGTTTGGGATTCTTAATTTCAGGAACTGGATTCAATTAATCAAATATGCCTCATGCTTGGCCCCTACCTGGCCATTCCCCCATGCTATCTGCTGGAATGGTGTTTTCAGAGTGAATTTTTTGTGGGAAAAAAAGCTATTTCTGTCTGGGATGGTGACCCCTGCTCAGGCAGGGTGCTGCCCATGCCCTAGCCTGCAGTGGCATTGGGCACAAGTGGCTTCATGGGGACTCAACAGAAGATGAACAGGACTGAGCTGCCTGATGGGAACACTTTCCAGATTTCCCATGGCATGGACAGGAGCCGAGGGTTTTCCAGCCTTAGCTCTGCTGAAAGCCTGGCTGGTTTTTTTCCATGAGGAGATTGGATCCCTGCTGCCAGTACCGCACGCTTGCATCATGTAATTACCCAGCAGGATCTGTTGAGCTGCAAACAGATTTCAGAGAGGAGCATCAGGGTGCTCACAGCAGAGCTGCTCTTTATTTAGGTCTGGGAACGAGTGGTTGTTTTCTCCCAGAGCCTTGTAGAGACTGCGGGGGCAGAGCCAGCCTCACAGGTCATCCCAAAAAATGCCTATAGACACTG
Source organism: Phaethornis superciliosus (assembly GCA_023637945.1). Lineage (NCBI taxonomy): Eukaryota > Metazoa > Chordata > Aves > Apodiformes > Trochilidae > Phaethornis > Phaethornis superciliosus. The sequence continues at coordinate 40,545,062 of JAJQWJ010000006.1, read as the reverse complement.
AAAAGTGAGGAATAAATAACTACTCCCAAAACAATCTCACCATATGGCACTTCTGAGGAAGGAGGGAAGTGGAGATGCTTTGGTGCTAATTTATGGTGCTGGTGGTGCTGCTCTTCCCATCCCAGGTCACCTCTGGAGAGGGACCTCTATGTGCATTAGCCCCTGTGAGGTGCTGTCCATCACAGGAACCAGCCCAACTCATCCAGCTGCCAGGACACCAGAGGAAGCTTTAATGGCAGCAAAATTTGGCCCTAATTTTGCTCCTGTCTCCTACGAGCTGGCTTAATGCATGGGTGGTACAGCCCGGGCTGGGGGCACCGGGGTCCCCTATCTCCAGGGACGCTTGGATCACCTTGGGACATGTGTGAGATGCCCAGGCCACCCCTGAAGGATGCTCAGGGTGTCTTCAGGTGGGTTAGGTTCCCTGCGGAGGTTTGAGACCCCTCCTGGGAAATGCTCACGTCCCCTCGGGACTGTGTGCCCTTCTCAGGGGATGCTCAGGTCCCTTCCAGAGCTGGTTCAGACCCCCAGGACCAGGTTTGAGGGGTGTGTGTGTGTGTGTGTGTGTGTGTGTGTGTGACACCCCCTGGGGATGCTCAGGTCCCTTCCAGAGTTGGTTCAGACCCCCAGGACCAGGTTTGAGGGGTGTGTGTGTGTGTGTGTGTGTGTGTGTGTGTGACACCCCCTGGGGATGCTCAGGTCCCTTCCAGACCAGTTCCACCTTCCCAAAAGGGACCACGGGGTCCCTGGAACCAGGGTGAGGAGGGGGATGTCCTCCTCTGGGGGTGCTCAGGTCCCTTCTCCAACCGGTTCGGTCTCCCCCAAGGGAACCCCCAGGACCGGGCCGAGGGGCTGGAAGAACCGACTTCCCCCGCCTCCTCCGGGGCCGCCGCTCAGGTCCCCTGGCCGGGTTTGTGCTCGGGTCCCTCGGGTGCCTCCCGGGTCCCCTCCCGGGGCTGTCCCGGGGTCCCGGTTCCGGGGGGAGGCGGTGCCGGTGCCGCTCGGGGCGGTGCGGGCGGGGAAGGGGCGGGGGCGGCGGGCAGGGCTGGGCTGGGCTGGGCTCCGCTGGGCTCGGCACGGCTCGGTTCGGCTCAGAAGGCTTGGGTTCGGTTCGGCAGGCACCACGGTCCCCGGAGCCGCAGGTAGGTGCCCTCTCAGCCCGCCTAAGCCCGGTTCGGTTTATCCCGGCCCGGCGTAGCCTCCCCCTCCCGGTGCTGCCGAGGGTGGGCCCGGTATCGTTTGGAGCGGGGCTGTTCCCTCCCCGGGGTGTCTGGGAGGCCGGGGCAGCAGCTGCTTGTTGCGCTTTTTTTAAAAAATTATTTTTGGTGGGAATAGAAGGGGGGGGGGGGGGGAGCCGAGCTGAGTTGGTTGGTGGCCGAGAAGTGCGAGCGGCTCCGGCTGCAGGAATGCGAATCATTTCCTCTGCCTCTGCCTGCCCGGAGGGGGCTGGGGGCGAACACAGCCCGGGCCGGACCCCCCCCACCCCCCTCCCGGCTCCCCCGACACCGGCTCTGGGCTCACTGCAGCCCTCGGGACCCTTCGGCTGCGGCACCCCTCGCCCACGGGTCCCACTCGCCCACGGGTCCTTTCGCCCCCTTGGACTCTTTGCTTGTGGGTCCCACTCGCCCACGGGTCCTTTCGCCCCCTTGGACTCTTTGCTTGTGGGTCCCACTCGCCCACGGGTCCTTTCGCCCCCTTGGACTCTTTGCTTGTGGGTCCCACTCGCCCACGGGTCCTTTCGCCCCCTTGGACTCTTTGCTTGTGGGTCCCACTCGCCCATGGGTCCCGTCACCCGCTCTACCCCTTTCTTGTGGCTCACAGTTGCCCACGGGGCTCCTTTTTTGTGGGTCACACTTGCCCACGATCCCTCTTGCCTGTGGGTCATACTCACCCGTGGGTCCCTTTGCCCCTGGGACTCCTTGCTTGTGGGTCACTCACCCCTTGGTCACACTCACCCACGGGTCTGCTCACGCCAGAGTCACACTCACCCACAGACCCCCCCACCCTTGGGAACCCTTGCTTGAGAGTCCCACTTGCCCACGGGTCCCCTTGCCCACTGAGACTCCTTGGCTACGGGTTCCCTTGCTCATGGGTCACGTTCACCCACGGGTCTCACTTCCAGGTCCCCTCACCCGTGGGTCATGCTCTCGTGTGGGTCACCGAGCCCATGGGTCCCCTCATCTCTGGATGACACTCACCCATGAGGTCTCCATCACTCACAGCTCCCCTCACCCCTGGGTCACACTCACCCAAAGGTTCCCGCAGGACCCTTCAAACCATGGGCACTCTTGCCCACGCATCCCCCTCCCCGTGGCACCACTTTACTCGTGGCTCACACCACCCCTGGGGCCCATTACCTGTGGAGCCCCTCACCCAAGGGTCCCTTTGTCTATGAGATCTTTTTTTTTATTTTTTTTTTTGGGCTGTCTTTGCCCACGGGTGACCTCTCACCTGTGGGTCCTGTCACCTCTGGGTCCCCTCACCCACGGATCCTCCTGGCCCTGGGTCACAGCCACCCACGTGGACCTCCCAGAATCAGCAGTGAAGGTCCCATGATTTGGGGACTGGTACCTGGCAGTGCCACTGATGGTCTCCTCTGTGGATCCCACTGGGAATGGCAAGTTCTGGAAACGGGGAGGATAAACCCAGGCAGAACTTCAGTTGGACTTTAACTGAGATTGTGCCCTCGGGGCAGCAGGGAGATGGGTGCTGAATGGGTGCTCCCAGGATGGAGCTGAGCTATCCCAGGGCCACACTTGGTGTTCCCATATCCTTTGGCTGGCAAGAAGGCCATGCCCACCCTCACCCCCCTCCCACCTTTGCTGTTGTCTCACAGTCCTGAATTCTCTTTTTTTTTTTATTTTTTTTTCCTGCCCACGGCTGCTGCCTTCCTGCTCACGAGGGTGTTTTTTCCCCCTGAGCCCAATTCTGCTTTTCCAGGGATGCTTCAGTGCTGATGGATCTCAGCTTGGCTGCTTCCTGGCCAGCTTTGGGTCCATGTTTTTTTTTTTTCCATGGGGCTTGCTCACCCTCTTGGCTAGAGCAGGGATTAATTTGAGTTTTCTTGTTAGGCAAATGATGCTGGTTTATTTCAAACTCCCAGTCCTGAAGGCGTGTTGGGGTTCAGTTGGTAGGGACTGGATTTTTTTTTTGTAAAACTGGGTTTATTCAGGGCTCTTTAAACCCTGGAGTCTGTAAGCAATTACTCCATTACATGAAAGTCAGGACGCTGAAAAAAAAAAAAAAAAAAAAAAGGATTAATTCAGACCAGATGTAAAAATAAATGCGAATTTCAAATTAAGATGATGTCAGCTCCCTCCTGCTAAAAAAAAATAATCAAATAAAATAAAAAGCAGCCTTTAGACTCCAGATGGAGCACACAAATGATGGCAGTGGGGAAAATATCTGCCTGCTTGGTGATTGACTTTGCTGCTTTCTTTTCTGCCTTGTCTAAAAAGTGGGTTTGGGCTATTTTTCAATCCCCCAAAATAGAAAAAACCAACAACAACAGCAACAACAACAAAAAGCTTTTCCGTTACTGCTGGGGCAGGGAAGTTCATGGAGGCACTGGTGTGGCTGAGGAGCAATCCCAGCTGGAAAACTGGGGAGCAGAGCAGCTGGGGGAAGGTGAATCCCACCTCAACCCGCTCCAGGATTTACAAAATAAGTTTCTTGGTTTGGCTGCATTTTGCTGGATCTGGCTCTGGGTAGTCCAGGCTCCTTTCTGGGTGTTTTGACATGAAATGGAGTTGGTTTTCCGTCTGCATCCTTATTTTTTTCCCCCTCCCCATGTGCACCGGGCAGGCGCTGGGCATTCCCTGGAGAGGGGATGGGTTTGGGCACGGATCCCAAGCACAGGAGGATTCCTGGGAGGGAGATATTGGGGATGAGGCTCCCCAAAAGTGCTTCCCCTCTGGGAAGGAAGGGTTTGCCCAGGGCTGGAGCATCCAGGGCGGGATATTAAATGGGGATGTAGGTGGTTTGGAAGCTCAGGGCTGTGTTCAGGGGATGCAGGATGGTGCCACTGGCCCTTACAGCTGCTTTGTGGTCCAGATCCCTCAGCCAAGGCCCAGGGCCAAATCCCAAAGGATTTAGGGATAATGCTGGCAGTGTGGGCTGCAGCCTGGCCACGGAACAGAGGGAGCAAAGGCTCCACTTTGCATCCCTGTGTGTCCTTTGGAGCACAGTGTGGGAGCACTGGGAGGTTTGGGCTCGGTGCTGGTGGTGCTGGGGGAATGGTTCAGGAAGCCCTGGGGATTGCAGGGGGACAGGATCTGGAGTCAGATGGAAGAGCTGGGGTCTCCTGAGCATGATCCCCCTATCCATCCTCCAACCCAGTCTTGATGCAGCTGGCTGCTCTTTGCAGATCCTGCTCTAATCCTGAAGGCTCCAGGCAAAGTTTTCCGGAAGGAAATGAAATGGAAGGGGCCGGTTGAATAGCAGGAGAGGGAAGAGGAAGAGCAGGCGCCATTCCCTCCCTCCCTGGAACCCGTGCCAGTGAAATCCATGGCTCTTTGCATCCTCGCTGGAGCCTGGGGAGTTTTATTTATTTTTTAGTGGGTCAAAGTAAGGCAATGAAGAGGCCTGGGCTGTCTGGGCTGCAAGGATAATGTTGGCATGGGGTGCAGATGGCTGGAAAATCCATGCTTCCAGGCCAGGTTTGGCTCCATGCAGAGCAGAAGGATGGATGGGGGGAGAGGATTCTTGGGCTGCCATGGCTCAGCCCGTGTTTCCCCATGCCCTGATGTGACATCCCAGTGCTGGCAGTGACTGCAGTTGTGCCACAAATGGGTGGTGACCAAGGGGCCATTGTCCCATTTTAGCCCTTCGTGGCCATCCCTGGGTGTCTCCAGCTCTGCCCGTGGGTTCCCTCGCAGCAGCCAAAGGGGAGGAAGAGGAGGAGGAGGAAGGGGGTCATTGAAGAGGTGGAGATAGGAGGGAGGGGACCTTCCTTGCAGAGGTTTTTTGGGTGCCTCCAGAGCTGGGGGGCATCGGCTGGGGCTGCTGGGGTTGGCCCCTGGCTGTCCAGGCTGAGTTTCCAGCATCCGAACAGCTTTTGTGGTGGATGAAGTAATGTAATATTTATAACCGAGTCCTTTTTCCCAGTGAAGGTCTCTTTCATCTGCCTCTCTTCATTAGGAGGAAACTGTTGAGTTCATGAAGAATTGGAGACGATTTTAATTATGGGGCAACCGCAGGCAGGAATTAATCTCATTTTTGGGGGTTGGTAGAGGCTGCGTGAAGCGACGGCCTTCAGACTTGTAATAACAGCTCACACATACCTGGCGCCCTGTGATGTGGGGTGAAACTGACTCTAAACTCTTCAAAAACAAGAAATTCCTGCCCCGTGAATTCATCTTCCCCCGTCTCGCTCCGCGCTCCGGGCAGCCTCCGGCTGCGGGGTTGCCCGTGCCTACGTGTGGATGGATCCCGTGCTGAATCCCTTCCTTCAGCTCAGGAGGGCTGGAACAAAAGCCTGGTGGTGGGTTTAGTGGCTGGTAGGGCAGGATTTAGGAGAAAATGGATGTTTTGGTTAAGGGGAGGGTGTATTGGAGGGATGGAGAAAAGGGAGTGGATGTGTTTGGGGGTTGGGTTGAGCTGGTGGCTCGACTGGGATGGTCTGGTGGGTACCATGGGGGTGCAAACCTGACCCAAACCTTTGGACATGGAGATTGGGATGCTTCTTTGAAATAAGATTTTGTAAATGGGGAGGGAAGAATGGCTGCACGTGCAGACCAGCCTCACGTGACGTGCACAGAACCTGAGTGCTTGCTGCTTGGGAATTAAAATCCACCTCAGCTGGCAAGTTCAAGTGATGTTCAGTTGCCAAGTTCAAGAGATTTTCTGTCCTCAAGTTCAAGATACTTTCAGTCCCCAAGTTCAAAAGATGTTCAGTCCCTGACCTCAAGTGATGTTTGGTCCCCTGGTTCAAAGGATATTAAATCCCCCACTCTGGAACTGGAATTTTCTCTTCCCTAGAAGAGTCTCTGCTCCACCACCTCCCTCTTTTTGAGGCTCAGGCTCTGCTTGCCCTGGGCCATCTTTGTAAGCCCCTGGGCTGGGTAAATCCCTGCCAAGTGGCCCTGGCTGCTTGTCCAAGGGGGCAGGTTTATTGCAGGATGTTCTCTTTACAGCACAGCTTTGCCACAGGCATTATCCCATGGCAGGGAGATGGTATTCCAGCAGCCTGGGCTGCAAACTTGGTGGATCGAAGAATTTTCTCCACATAACCCCGCTATAAGGTGCTCGCTGTACATTTTGAGGGAGTTTTCATGCTCTTTTCCCTGTAGCAGAGAAAGTTGGCTGGAAGACCTGGATATCCCAGCACTGTGGAGGCTGCTCCATGCCCAGGTCCTCATTCCCAGTCTTTTTTCCAGCTGGCTTTGCTTTCCGGGTGGAAAACCCCTCCCAAAGTTGCCCTGGGGTTGAGGTTCCCTCTCCTGCCCTGTGTCCCCAGCACGGTGTTCTCCAGGCAATCCGGGCTCTTTCCAACTCAGAGCCAGACACGTTCCTGCCTCATGGCAATGCAGGAGGGATTTGGGGAGGGCAGCAGCGTGGGGCAGGGGGAATCAAAGCTGGCATTGTAGGGATGAGCAGCAGATGCTGGGAAAGAATTTGCCGGCGTCTGGTGGGAGCTGCTGGAGGCACATCCCCCTGGAAAGGGCTTTTTGTGCCACAGGTCCTGCTGGCAGGGAGCTGGCAGAGAATCCCAGGCTGGCTTGGGTTGGAAGGAATCGTAGAGATCACCCAGTGCCACCCCCTGCCATGGTCAGGGACACCTCCCACCAGCCCAGGTTGCTCCAAGCCCCATCCAACCTGGGCTGAGACACTGCCAGGGATGGGGCAGCCACAGCTTCTCTGGGAAACCTGGCACAGGGGCTCAGCACCCTCACACCAAGCAGTTTCATCCTGATGTTCAACCTAATTCTCCCCTCTTCCATCTGGAAACCCTTCCCCCTGATCCCATCCCTCCATCCCTTGTCCCAAGTCCCTCCCCAGCTTTCCTGGAGCCCCTTCAGGCACTGGAAGGTGCTCTAAGGTCTCCCCATTGCAGCCTTCTCTTCTCCAGGCTGAACACCCCCAACTCTCTCAGCCTGGCTCCAGAGCAGAGCTGCTCCAGCCCTCCCAGCAGCTCCAGGGCCTCCTCTGGACTCACTCCAACACCTCCATCTCCTTCTTGTGCTGGTTTGTGCCCGTGGCCGAAGCTCCAGCAGTGAGAAGAGAGCCCCATGCTCCCATCGGGAGATCTTTGGGTGGGATCAGGGTGCAGGAGGGGCCCTGGGCCATGGCTGCTTTGCAGGGACACAGCCACCTCCCTGCCCCAGCCCCAGCCCCAGCCCCAGCCCCAGCCCCAGTCCCAGCCCCAGTCCCAGTCCCAGTCCCAGTCCCAGTCCCAGTCCCTGCGAGTTGCTTCACGCCCAGCCCAGGGTTGGAGCACAGGAGCTGCCAGCACCTGGCCCTGCCCCGGCCCTTTGCCAAATCCCTTCTGCCCCAATTTTTCACCGTGGGGATTTTTAATGAACCTTGAAACCCGGCTGTCTGCTGGGCTCTTTGCTCCACGTCGGGAACAGTCACGTCAGGGCAGGGCTGTGATGTACAGCTGCAATGTGTGACTGTGATGTACAGCTGCAATGTGTGCCTGTGATGTACAGCTGCAATGTGGGACTGTGATGTACAGCTGCAACGTGTGACTGTGATATACATCTATGTGTGACTGTGATGTACATCTATGTGTGATTGTGATGTACAGCTGCAACGTGTGACTGTGATGCACACATGCAAAGCACAGCCACAGTGCATGGCCACAATGCCTCAATGCAGTGCACACAGGCAACACGTGGCCACGATGCACAGCTACAACGCATGGAGGGAGAGTGTGGCCATGATGCACAGCCAGGATGCACAGAGGCAATGCAGTGTGCATGATGCAATGCACAGCTGGGATGCACAGATGCAATGTATAGCTGTGATGCACAGATGCAATGTATAGCTGTGATTCACAGATGCAATGTATAGCTGTGATGCACAGATGCAATGTATAGCTGTGATTCACAGAGGCAGTGCACAGTCATGATGCACAGATGCAGTGCACAGCTGTGATGCAGAGCAGAGCCAAGGTGCAGTGATGTGATGCACAGCTGTGGTGCATGGATAGAGTTTTGGGCACCTCTATAGAAGAGAGATATCAAGATGAAGGAGTGGGTGCAGAGGAGGGCAATGAAGCTGGTGAAGGGCCTGGAGAATAAATCTTCTGCAGAGCAATTGGAGGAGCTGGGAGTGTTTAGTGTGAGGAAGAGGAGGCTGAGACCTCATCACTCTGTAACTGGAAGGACACTGGGCAGAGGTTGGTGTTGGTCTCACGGGGAGGGATACAACAAGAGGGAATGGCTTCAAGCTGCAACAGGGGAGGTTCAGACTGGACATTAGGAAAAAAATTTTCACAAAAAAAGTGGTCAGACCCTGGAATAGGCTGCCCAGGGAGGTGGTTGGGTCCCCATCCCTGGAGGTGTTTCATTTAGATGTGGTGCTGGGGGCTATGGCTTAGGGGAGAACTTTGTGGAGTAGGGATGCTGGTTGGACTCCATGATCCCAAGGGTCTTTTCCAACCTGAAAGGTTCTGTGATTCTATGACACAAAGCAAACCCATGATGCACAGAGGCCATGCACAACCACAGGGCACGGATGCACAGCTGCATGGGGCCTTGGTGCTGCAAATCCCAAGTGCTGTGGTGAGAGACCATCCCTCACCTCTGGATTTCCCAACTCCTGCAAAACCCCAGTAACTCCCTAACCCAGAGGCACCTCAGGGCACTTACTTTCCTGCTGTACAAATATGTGAGTTAAACTGTTTTGGAAGCCAAAGGCATTTTCATTTAGACCACAGCAAATGTTTTGGGAAGAGGGAGACACTCTGGTGCCGGTGCCAGCGTAAATCTAGGTTAGGAAAACGGTGAACTGGTTTAAAGGTTGTTGCTCTTGGTATCACACATGTATTTATGTCCCTGGGGATGGGTTGTGGGGAAAAAGTGCTTTAAGAAGTATTTTGCAGAACTGTAGAATCACAAAATGGTCTGCATTCGGAGGGACCTTAAATCTCCTGCATTGCCACCCCCTGCCATGGTCAGGGACACCTCCCACCAGCCCAGGTTGCTCCAAGCCCCATCCAACCTGGGCTGAGACACTGCCAGGGATGGGGCAGCCACAGCTTCTCTGGGAAACCTGGCACAGGGGCTCAGCACCCTCACAACAAGCAGTTTCTTCCTCACATCTCATCTAAAGCTTCTTTTTTTCTGTTGAAACCCTTCCCCCTGATCCCATCCCTCCATCCCTTGTCCCAAGTCCCTCCCCAGCTTTCCTGGAGCCCCTTCAGGCACTGGAAGGTGCTCTAAGGTCTCCCCATTGCAGCCTTCTCTTCTCCAGGCTGAACACCCCCAACTCTCTCAGCCTGGCTCCAGAGCAGAGCTGCTCCAGCCCTCCCAGCAGCTCCAGGGCCTCCTCTGGAATTGCTTTGCTGTCATAAATCCCAGTTGCCTGGCGTTGGTGCTGGGATGGATCCACCCGTGTGGCCCCAGCACAGCTAAAGCCACCTAAAGGTGGAACAGCAGGATCTGGTGATTCCTGCTGCAAATCCCTGTTGTTAGGAATGGGGCTGGGTTTATGTAATCCCCATGAAGTGCTGGAGCTGGAGGGTGATGCTGGAAGGGGCAGGGGTCCTCCTGGGACCCCCTACCAGCTCCTCACAGCAGAACCTCTCACGCTGCTGAAGTTCTGGCAGAGCTGAGTGTGTTCCCAGCAGACAGACCTTGAGTTTTTCAAGGATTCCAGATTTTCTGAGGCTTTTGTGAACCCACAGGAGGATAAAACTGCTGGGTTGGGGTTTTTTGGGAGGGGCCTGAGCTGCTGTCTTGAGCCTTTCCCTCACCATGGTGCTGGGCATGTGGAAAGCTTTGGGGGTCCCCTGGCTTTTGTGGGGATGTGGTGATGGGTGGGAAGGATGAGGTGCTGCCTCAGCACCCTCCTTCTCCCTTTCCCTTGGGAAAAGTCTGATGAGGAGAGGCCGAGGGAGCTGGGGGTGTTCAGCCTGGAGAAGAGGAGGCTCAGGGGGGAACTTCTCATTCTCTACACCTGCAGGGATGCTGTGGTCAGGGGAGGGTTGGGCTCTCCTCCCAGGCAATGGGTGACAGGAGGAGAGGCCATGGCCTGAAGCTGCTCCAGGGGAGGTTTGGGTTGGATATCAGGAAGCAGTTCCTGATGGAGAGGGTGATCAGACATGGGAATGGGATGCCCAGGGCGGGGATGGAGTCACCCTCCCTGGAGGTGTTTCAGGAGAGGCTGAAGTGGCACTGAGTCCCTCCCATCACTTTCTCATTCTCTCCTCCAGGGATGGCACCCACGGGGACCGAGGCCGCCCCGGCCCGCCGGTGAGGTGCCCCCCCAGCCACCCACCCACCCCTGAGCCCCGAGCCCAGACCAACGATGAACAAACTGCCCTTCCACACCAACCGAGTCATGCAGGACCGACGCAGTGTTTGCATCTTCCTCCCCAACGACGATTCCCTCAACATCATCATCAACGTAAGGCATCCCCTCCCTCCTCCTCCCCGAGCACTGACACTTTCATCACACTCACAGCCAGGAGTGTTGGCTTTTCATTTCCAGCCTGCCCAAGAAATGCACCCGGGTGATTCCCCTCTGAGGATGTAGCAATGGGTGGTGGTTTTGTTTTTTTTTTTAATGTTCTCCTGTGTCTTCTTGCCTTGATGTGCTGCTGGCAGCCCCGGGAGTTTTGGTGTGGACCAAAGGTGTGCCAAGCCCTGGGGTGTCACGGGGAGGAGGGGCAGGTTCCTTCAGTCCTTGAATCCTCCCTGGGTGGCAGTTCATAGATAGACAGAATCATTTGGGTTGAAAAACACCTTTTAAGATCATCAGGTCCAACCACTAACCCAGCACTGTCAAGGCCACCACTGACCCATGGCCCTCAGCACACAGCTTTGAAATCCCTCCTATTGTGCATCCCAGAATCCCAGATTTTTAAGGGACCTTAAAGCTCATCCAGTTCCAACCCCCTGCCATGAACAGGAACATCTCCCACTAGACCAGGTTCCTCCAAGCCCCATCCAACCATCCCCTGAGGAGTTCTGGTCCTGCACCCTAGTCTATAGCCCTGCTTTTAGGGTCTTCCAAGTTGACCTCATGGAAAAATGAGCCCCATGTCCCAGCTTGTCACCCCCCTGCTCCTGCTTGGGGGGACTCAGTGTGGGATCCAGTGCTTCTGTCTGGGCTGGGTGCAGCTGCAGCAGGGACCGTGTGTGGGTTTTGTTGCAGGTGAAGATTCTGTGCCACGAGTTGCTGGTGCAGGTGTGTGACCTCCTGAGGCTGAAGGACTGTCACCTCTTCGGGCTCAGCGTCATCCAGAGTAAGCCAGGGGCTGGGTTGCCACGGGTTTGGTGCCAATGGCTCCTCCAGCCAGATCTCAGCGTGACATTCAACGTGGTGTCACCGGGCCCCCCAAAACCAGCCCTTTGGTGGCTTCTGGTTTAGTGAGGAGGAGGTTATGGGACAAGGAGAGCGGGGCAGGGCTCGGAGGGGACGTGGAGGGGGAGACACTGATGCCACCTCTGCCCTCACCCAGACAATGAGCACGTCTACATGGACCTGGCCCAGAAACTCTACAAGTACTGCCCCAAGGAGTGGAAGAAGGAGGCCAGCAAGGTCAGCGGTGAGGTCTTGCATGGAGAGCTGACAGCAGTAAGGCCACCTCTGTCCCCGTCCCAGGTCACTTCCAAGACGCGGGAAGGCGGTGGCGGGGGGGGGGGGAAGGGGATGGGGGGTGACACGGTTGCCACTTGGCTGGCAATCAGTCTGGGGTTGGGGGAGGCCATGGGTCTGCAGGGGGGATCAAACCCAAGTGGTGCTTGATGGCTGTCACCCCCAGTGCCACCACACAACCCAGCTGGGGACGTGTCCTCCCTGGGGGGTCTTTCCTCCTTTATTTCTAACCCTGCAGGATTTTGGAGGTGTTCCTGACAGTTTATAAAATGTGGGGGTTTAAATTTTTTTCTCCCCTTCTCAAAGCAATTTTTAAATTCTTTCAATGCACTGGGCCAAGGGGGTTGGTTGGTGTGAGGTCCTGGTGCTGGCACTGAGGTGACACCTGAGATGGGGACCCTGTGGGTGACAGCAGAGGGACAGCAGCAACGGGGAACTGCAGCTCCACCTGCTTCTTAAATCCAAACCGGGAGAAAAAAAATGGGTGTGAAATGCTCGTTTGGGGGAAAAAAAAAACTTCGGGAGTGAATTTTTCCCTGGGATGGGGAGGGGGACACCAGGGGGGAGGGAGGGGGGACACGAGGGAACCGAGGGGCTGGGGTGCAATGCTGGGGTCCCCACAGGAGCCCTGAATATCTCCTGGGTTCCAGGGGATCGACCAGTTTGGCCCCCCCATGATCATCCACTTCCGAGTGCAGTACTACGTGGAGAATGGACGGCTCATCAGGTAGGGGGGGACCCCCCAAGCCCCCCCACACCATGGGCACCCACCTGGGCAGAGCACCCTGGGGTGCTCCTCCTTCTGGCACCAATCCCTGGGGCTGCACAGCCCTGGGGTTATGTGGGATGTAGTAGGGTGCTGTTGGGTGCTGTGGGATGCTGTGGGATGCTGTGGGGTTGTAGTAGGGTGCTGTGGGGTGCTGTGGGATGTAGTAGGGTGCTGTGGGATATTGCTGGATGCTGTGGGGTGTGGTGGGACACTGCGGGCTGTTGAGTTTTGGGATGGGATGGGGAATTTAGCTTTGGGATGCTCTGGGATGTTGTGGGGTGCTGTAGGGTGCTGAGAGTTGCTTTGGGATGCTTTGTGGGGTGCCGTGAAGGGATCCAGCACAAGTCCTGTGAGGAGAGGCTGAGGGAGCTGGGGGTGTTCAGCCTGGAGAAGAGGAGGCTCAGGGGAGACCTCATCGCTCTCTACAACTCCCTGAAAGGAGGCTGGAGCCAGGGGGAGGTCGGGCTCTGCTCCCAGGACAAGAGGCCGTGGGCTTAAGCTCTGCCAGGGGAGGGTTAGGTTGGAGATTAGGAAAAAAATCTTTCCAGAGAGGGTGATCAGATATTGGAATGGGCTGCCCAGGGAGGGGGTGGATTCTCCATCCCTGGAGGTTTTTAAGAAGAGCCTGGATGTGGCACTGAGTGCCATGGGCTGGGAACCACGGGGGGAGTGGATCAAGGGTTGGACTTGAGGATCCCAGAGCTCCTTTCCAACCCAAATGATTCTGGGATTCTGTGATCTCCCTTCTCCTCCTCCCCTCTCTCCTCTGCTCCCCCCGCAGTGACCGCACTGCCCGGTACTATTACTACTGGCACCTCAGGAAGCAGGTCCTGCATTCCCAGTGTGTCCTGCGGGAAGAGGTCTACTTCCTCCTGACTGCCTTCGCCCTCCAGGCAGACCTGGGAGACTTCAAAAGAAATAAACACTACGGGAAGTACTTCGAGCCAGAAGCCTATTTCCCCTCCTGGGTAAGTGACTCCAGAGAGTCTGATGGTGAGAAGAGCTCTGGAGCCAGGCTGAGAGAGTTGGGGGTGTTCAGCCTGGAGAAGAGAAGGCTGCAATGGGGAGACCTTAGAGCACCTTCCAGTGCCTGAAGGGGCTCCAGGAAAGCTGGGGAGGGACTTGGGACAAGGGATGGAGGGATGGGATCAGGGGGAAGGGTTTCAACAGAAAAAAGGAAGCTTTAGATGAGATGTGAGGGAGAAATAGTTTGTTGTGAGGGTGCTGAGCCCCTGTGCCAGGTTTCCCAGAGAAGCTGTGGCTGCCCCATCCCTGGCAGTGTCTCAGCCCAGGTTGGATGGGGCTTGGAGCAACCTGGGCTGGTGGGAGGTGTCCCTGACCATGGCAGGGGGTGGCAATGGAGGAGCTTTCAGGTCCCTCCCAACCCAAACCAGTCCGGCATATAGGGAAGCTCCTGTGAGCATCCCTGAAGCACCCAAGGAAATCACCACCAGTGGTGTGGGTCACCTCAGGCCACCACATCACCCCTAATTGTCCCTGTCCACATCTGTCTGCAGCCCTGTTGTTGTCAGAGGTGGGGCAGCCACAGCTTCTCTGGGAAACCTGGCACAGGGGCTCAGCACCCTCACAGGAAACAATTTCTCCCTCCCCAAGATCTCCTCTCCATCTCCCCTCTTCCATCTGGAAACCCTTCCCCCTGATCCCATCCCTCCATCCCTTGTCCCAAGTCCCTCCCCAGCTTTCCTGGAGCCCCTTCAGGCACTGGAAGGTGCTCTAAGGTCTCCCCATTGCAGCCTTCTCTTCTCCAGGCTGAACACCCCCAACTCTCTCAGCCTGGCTCCAGAGCTGCTCTTTGTGACCTCTCCAGCACCTCCATGTCTGAGCATGGAGCATCTCCCTTGGAAAATCTTCTCTTCTCCTCCTGACAGGTGGTTGCCAAGAGGGGGAAGGACTACATCCTGAAGCACGTCCCAAACATGCACAAGGATCAGTTTGCTCTGACAGCCTCTGAAGCCCATCTCAAGTACATCAAGGAGGCCATCCGGCTGGACGACGTGGCTGTGCACTACTACAGGTTGTACAAGGTGAGCTTGGCCACCAGCCCAGCCTGGGTTTTAGGTTAAGGGCTGTTTTTTATTGCAAGGAGCAACTGCTTAGCTATTTCTAAAGTATTCAAAGAACTTCATTGGAACTGACACCCCCTGCAAGGGGCAGAGCAGTCTCATGGGCAACCAGGCTGGTGAAGGGACTCGAGCACAGACCCTATGAGGAGAGGCTGAGGGAGCTGGGGGTGTTCAGCCTGGAGAAGAGGAGGCTCAGGGGAGACCTCATCGCTCTCTACAACTCCCTGAAAGGAGGCTGGAGCCAGGGGGGGGTTGGGCTCTTTTCCCAGGCAACTATCAGCAAGACAAGAGGGCATGGACTCAAGTTGTGCCAGGGGAGGTTTAGGTTGGATATTAGAAAGAATTTCTTCACGGAGAGGGTGATCAGCCATTGGAATGGGCTGCCCAGGGAAGTAGTGGATTCTCCATCCCTGGAGATATTTCAAAAGAGCCTGGATGTGGCACTGAGTGCCATGGGCTGGGAACCACAGGGGGAGTGGATCAAGGGTTGGACTTGATGAGCTCTGAGGTCCCTTCCAACCCAGCCCATTCTATGATTCTATGGTTCTATGATTCTATGATTCTATGGGCTGTACTTCCCAAGGGAATTGTAGCTTTTGATGCTTTGGACATTTTTTACATGTTCTGGATTGGTGAGAAGTTTGCTGGGGTGTGAGGAAGCAATTCAGAGGTTTCTGGGATCTTGTTTTTCCGTATCCTTTCCCTAAGAAATATATGTTGGGTTTACAGGAAAGACATTTATTTGCTGGGAGCTGATGGTTCCCAACGCATTTTGTAGCATCCTTAAGTTAAAGAGGAGAAGCCTTCAGGAAGCCCAGGGTAGGAGGGCTTAGGAGGGTTAAATTCAAAGTTAGAATTTCCCTCAGGTCCATTTCTGAATGTCCTTCCAAGTTTTTTGGAGGTTAAATTCCTTTTCCAGACCCTTAAGCTGGAGTATTCCTGGGTGGTGAGGGGGGCAGCAGGCACTTGGGATTGATCTTAATGTGTCTTGGTGATCCTAAGGGTCTTTTCCAACTTAATTGATTCTATGGGGTAGCTACAGGAGGATGCCTGGGCTGAAGGGCAGATTTATCCACCTCATGCTGCAAATCATGTATTAAAAAAACACCTTTTTTTTTTTTTTTTTTTTTTTCTCTTAGGACAAAAGGGAGGTGGAAGCATCCCTGACACTGGGGCTGACCACACGGGGCATCCAGATCTTCCAGGTAGGATGGATGCTGAGAGAGAGCAATGCTGAGATGCTGGTAGAGAGAGATCCCTGCCTGCTGCTGGAGTCTTCGGACAGACCTCTCCTCTCCTCTGTTTGCAGAATCTGGATGAAGAAAAGCAGCTGCTCTATGACTTCCCCTGGACAAACGTGGGGAAACTGGTGTTTGTGGTGAGTGCCACCATCCCCAGGAAGAGCATCCCTGCCACTGTCACAGAATCCCAGACTGATTTGGGTTGGAAGGGACCTTCAAGCTCCTCCATTGCCACCCCCCTGCCATGGTCAGGGACACCTCCCACCAGCCCAGGTTGCTCCAAGCCCCATCCAACCTGGGCTGAGACACTGCCAGGGATGGGGCAGCCACAGCTTCTCTGGGAAACCTGGCACAGGGGCTCAGCACCCTCACAGTGAAAAATTTCTCTGATTTGGGCACAAGGTGCTGTTGCACAGACCTCATAGAATCATCAGATTGTTTTGGTTGGAAAAGACCTTTCAGATCATCAAGTTCCCCCAGCAATGCCAAGGCCCCCCCTGCCCCATGTCCCTCAGCACCACATCTCCAGGGCTCTGAAACCCCTCCAGGGATGATGGGGACTCCAGCCCTGCCCTGGGCAGCCTGGGCCAGGCCCTGACAACCCTTGCCAGGGAGAAATTCTTCCCCAGCTCCAACCTAAACCTCCCCTGGCACAACTTGAGGCTCTTTCCTCTCATCCCATCCCTTGTTCCTTGGGAGCAGAGCCCGACCCCCCCTGGCTCCAACCTCCTCTCAGGGGGTGTCAGAGAGCCAGAAGGTCTCCCCTCAGCCTCCTCTGCTCCAGGATCAACACCCCCAGCTCCCTCAGCTGCTCCTGGGCAGACTTCTGCTCCAGACCCTTCCCCCTGCATAGCATCAGCAGGTCCGGGGGAGGATTTGTTCTCACTGGGGCTGACGTTCTCCCTCTCCCACCTAGGGAAAGAAGTTTGAGATCCTGCCAGACGGGCTGCCCTCAGCCAGGAAGCTCATTTACTACACGGGCTGCCCCCTGCGCTCCCGTCACCTCCTGCAGCTGCTGAGCAGCAGCCACCGGCTCTACATGAACCTGCAGCCCGTGCTGCGCCAGGTCCGCAAGCTGGAGGAGAACGAGGGTAGGGGTGTGTGTCTGTGTCTCTGTGTCCCCAGAAGGTGTCCATCCCACCCCTGCTGGGCTCCCACACAACTTGTCTGCCTGGACAAGGTGCCCGATCCTTCTGACAGCCCTGGGGGTGGGAGTGTGTGGGGAGTGGCTGTCACCACGTCCCCATGTCACCAAGTCCCCCCTGAGCATGCAGCACTGCCCTCCCCTGCTTTGCTGGCTGCCTGCAGAGCCTGCAGGGCTGCAGCACTTCCCAGTGCCCTGCATCTCATCTCCAAGCTCAGAAAGCCCGTGGGCATTTGTGAGATCTTCCTCCTCATCTTCCTCTTTCTCCTCCTCACCTTCTTCTTTTCCCTCCTCCTATTTTTCTTCATCCTCTTTTTTCTCTTTTTGCACATCTTCTTCCTTCTATTCCTGTTGTTGTTGCTCCTCCTCTTCTTCTTCTTCTTCTTCTTCTTCTTTTCCTCTTCTTTTCTTCTTTTCTTCTTTTCTTCTTTTCTTCTTCTTTTCCTTCTTTTCTCCTTCTTTTCTCCTTCTTTTCTTCTTCTTTTCTTCTTTTCTTCTTCTTTTGTTCTTTTCTTCTTTTCTTCTTCTTTTGTTCTTCCTTCTCCTCCTCCTCCTCTTATTCCTTCTCCTTTTCCTCCTCATCTTCATTCTCCTTGTCCTCCTCTTCTTCCTTCTCATGTTCCTCCTCTTCTCCTTTCTCATCTTCCTTCTCTTTTTCCTTCTCTTATTCTTCCTCCTCATCCTCCTCCTCTTCTTCCTCCTCCTTGTCCTCATCTTCTTCCTTCTCTTTTTCTTTTCCCTTCTCCTCATCCTCCCCATCCTCATGTAGAGGGATGGCTCAGCACAGAGCACAGCCACTTAGAGTCTCCCCACCCCACCTCACCATCTCCAAATGCCACCAGGACAGGGTTGTCCCCTGGCATGCCACCTCTCCGAGCTCGGCTGACAAGTGGCCCTGGGATGCAGTGGGTGGTGGGACCCAGGGCACTCCAAGGGCTCGGGGTTCAGGCTGCCAGGTGCTGACAGCTTGCTGCTGGCCTGGCAGAGAAGAAGCAGTACCGGGAGTCCTACATCAGTGACACCTTGGACCTGGACATGGAGCAGCTGGAGAAGCGCTCACGGGCCAGCGGCAGCAGCGCCGGCAGCATCCGGCACAAACGCCTTTCCCGGCATTCCACCACCAGCCACGGCAGCTCCCACACCTCAGGCATCGAGGCTGACCCCAAAGCCAGGGAGATGGGACCTGAGGATGGCTTCTCAGCTGCCAACACCCACAGGAAACTGAAGACCTGCAGCTCCATGACCAGCCACGGCAGCTCCCACACCTCCGGGGTGGAGAGCGGGGGGAAGGACCGGCTGGAGGAAGACTCCCAGGATGATGGTGAGGAACCAGGACAAGGTGCCCGATCCTTCTGACAGCCCTGGGGGTGGGAGTGTGTGGGGAGTGGCTGTCACCACGTCCCCATGTCACCAAGTCCCCCCTGAGCATGCAGCACTGCCCTCCCCTGCTTTGCTGGCTGCCTGCAGAGCCTGCAGGGCTGCAGCACTTCCCAGTGCCCTGCATCTCATCTCCAAGCTCAGAAAGCCCGTGGACAGATGTGAGATCTTCCTCCTCATCTTCCTCTTTCTCCTCCTCACCTTCTTCTTTTCCCTCCTTCTCCTATTTTAATTCATCCTCTTTCTCTTTCTGCTCATCTTCTTCCTTCTCCTCCTGTTGTTGTTGCTCTTCTCCTC
This sequence comes from Phaethornis superciliosus, assembly GCA_023637945.1. NCBI lineage: Eukaryota > Metazoa > Chordata > Aves > Apodiformes > Trochilidae > Phaethornis > Phaethornis superciliosus. The sequence continues at coordinate 40,526,381 of JAJQWJ010000006.1, read as the reverse complement.
CTTCTCCTCCTCCTCCTTCTTCTCCTTCTCCTTTTCTTCTTCTTCTCCTTCTTCTCTCTTCTTTCTTCTTTCTTCTTTCTTCTTTCTTCTTTCTTCTTTCTTTCTTCTTTCTTCTTTCTTCCTCTTCTTCTTCTTCTTCTGCTGCTGCTGCTGCTGATTCTGATTCTGATTCTGATTCTGATTCTTCTGATTCTTCCAATTCTTCTGCTTCCATGTCCCCTTTGAGCACACATCACTGTCCTCTCCTGGCTTGCTGGGTGCCCATGGATCCCACAGGAGTGGGCACGAGCCCCAGTGCTGTCCCTGATGTCCCAGTTTCTCTCCCAGTGTGGACTTTCCAACTGGGGGTTGGCCTCTTGAGGTGGGCATCAGTGACACTTCCCCTCTCCTCCTCTACCTGCAGAAATCGAGATGCTGGTGGATGACCCCCGGGAGCTGGAGCAGGCTGGTGAGCTGGAGGTGAGCCCTGAGATGTGTGTCTACATCACCGAGGACATGCTGCTGTCACGCAAGTTCAATGGGCACTCAGGTAAGGTGGTGGTGGCCACTCGGAATTCCACTGAATTGGGATGCCTGGAAAAGCTGTCTACTCAAGAGGTCAAAGGAAAGATGGGATGAATTTGGGGGGAAAAAAAAAAAAAGAAGGGGTTGGCCAGGAGAGGTTTGACTGGAAGCAGCTCTGTGCAGCTGCCTCATGGCACAGGGATGTGTGCTGGGGGTTATCTGGAGACACCAGGAGCTGCCCAGGGATGATGGATAACATTTTGGTGATGTTCTCATTTTCTGGCCCCTTCTCTCATTTTCGTGACTACTCCTCACTTGTTCCCATGAGCACGGGTGCTGTTGGCACACATGTGAACCTGGTTTCTCCAGAGCTGCAACCAGGGAGTCACCCACCCTTCCAGCTCCATGCTGAGAGCTCCTGGGAGGTCTCTGGGGTGCAGAACTCCCTGGGGATGGCTTGGGATGCCATTTGTGGATTCTTCATAGGTACTTCATCATCCCTGGAAGGATTTCAAAGCCCTGGAGATGTGGTGCTGAGGAACATGGTTTAGTGGTGGCCTTGGCAGTGCTGGGCTAGTGGTGATCTTAATGGCTAATGGCTAATGATGATCCTAATGGCTAATGATGATTGTAAAGGTCTTTAACAACCAAAATGGTTCTTTGATTTGCTAAAGCAGAGCCAGCGGGGCCCTGTTGAGCTGAGGATCCTTTCACCCCAAAGCAAGGACAAGTCCCCAAAGGCATCAGACACAATCCCAAGAAGGATGAGAAGCCTCAAAGTAAACTTCTCACCCTTTCTCTTCCTCTTTTCCCCCTTGCAGGGCTTATAGTGAAGGAGATCAGCTCCTCCACCTCCAGCTCCTCAGAGACGGTGGTGAAGCTGCGAGGGCAGAGCACCGACTCCTTACCCCAGGTGGGTGGCTTTGGCGGGGCTTTTTGGGGAAACCCAAAGCTCTTCTTTTGGCTTTCCCCAAGCCCTTTGGCTCCCTGGTAGGTCCTGAGCCTTCTCTCTTCTTCCCCCAGACGACGTGCAGGAAACCAAAGACCTCGACGGACCGGCACAGCCTGAGCCTGGATGACATCCGGCTCTACCAGAAGGACTTCTTGCAGCTGGCCAACCTCTGCCAGGACACAGCCCAGAGTTACACCTTTGGTTGTGCCCATGGGCTGGAGGAAGAGGGGCTCTACTGCAATGGCTGCTTGGCCCAGCAGTGCATCAACATCCAGGAGGCCTTCCCAGTCAAAAGAACCAGCAAATACTTCTCCTTGGATCTCACCCACGACGAAGTCCCCGAGTTCGTCGTCTGAGTGCTGCGGGGTGGGGAAAGGTTGGGGCTCCCTGCCTTGCAGTGGGGGCTGTCACCATCACCTTCTCCCCCCGTCCCACACCACTCAAAAAAAAAAAACAAAACAAACCCTGAGACCATGGAAACCACGGCACTGGGAGGATGGTCCTGACAGCAGGTGGGATGGAGACCCCCCCAGCATGGTGGAGTCACACCGGTGGTTCCCCAGCATCCTTTCTCCTCTGGATGAGTTTGTGCAAAGCACAAGTTGTCTTGTGTCCCAACAGAAGTTGGGGGGAGAGCAAGATGTTGGAGCTAGCAGAAGCCAACCCGTGTTTTCTCATTGCCTCGTGGCCAAGTGGCCACTTCTGCTCCTTGCCCCCATCCTCAGCGCTGCCAGTGGCTCCAGTTTGGTGGCTTGGTGGCAACTGGTGGCTTGGTGGCAACTGACAGTGCCGAAGAGAAGTGCCAGACTGTTGTGTTCAGAGTCAAAGCCAAAGAAATGTAAATAAATACCCTCAAGGCCAGTAGGGGAAAGGGAGAATTAAGCAATAAGAAGCCAGGGAGCTTGGGGTGAGGGGGATGTTTCCTGGAGGAAGGCATGGCCAGCAGCTCTTGGGGCAGAGCATCAACCCATTTCTTCCAAAAACATGGCCAGAGCCATCCCAGAGAGGTGGCTGGAGCCATTTGCAGCTTGGTTTTTTCTTTTTTTATTTTTGAAGAAAAAAAGCCCAACCAACCCAACAACAAAAAAAAAACAAACCCAAAACCAACCCACAAATAAAAAGAGAAGACAACCCACCCAGGGAAAAGAAAAGCAAAGGAGGTTGGAGGAAAAGAAAAAGGTCACCTGGAATGCTATTGCAATACTTCATCCAAGCTTGAATATCTAGAGATTACATATATAAATATATTGAGGGATGTATATTTATATATTTCTGGATCTTACAGACCCATTTGCATTTTACTTCTGCTCTAAAATGCCTTTTACACCAAGGATCTGCCTCTCATCTTTAACCAAACCTGGCAACCACCCTCTTTTTTTTTTTCTTTTTGGAAGCACTAAGTTGAGGAAACAGACTTTCTTCTGGAGAAGAATCCACGTGCCACCAGGTTGGGAGGGGGACATTGTATTTTTCCAAGGCTTTTCCTGCATCTTTTAAACCTCTTACAGTTGGAATAGTTCTGCTAAAAGGATGATGGTGGAAAAAAACAAACCAACAAACAAACCAACTTCAGTGTGTGTCCTGCCCAGGTCGAGTATTGACCATTGGGTTTGGAGGGTAAAATGTTACAGCAGCAAATACTCACAGCACAAATGCCTTTTTAGTCAATATTTTTAATTAAGAGTTTAGAGATTGACAGCCAAAGGTTTGCCATATTTTGATACACCACCTTTTTAAAAAAAAAAAAACAGACAAAAAAAAAAAAACAAAAAACAAACCCTGGAAACTTTTCTTAACAAACAAAAAATTTATAAATAAGCACAATCTTATTTTTATAAGAAGTGTTGGGGGAGGGAATGGAGAAAGGGGAGCTGGTACCACAAAGAAAATGAGTGTGGAGCTATTTAGCATGGTGAAAAAAAAAAAAAAGGGGGGGTTTTATTGGAATAGGGGAGCTGGCAGGGGAGAGCATCAGGACCACAGTGCTCGATTTCCCTGGCACGATGGCAAAATTATGGAAAAATGATGATAAAATAGTGTAGAAAGCCCTTGATCTCCCCCAAAGATTCCCCAGAGGGATGCTCAGGGGGTAAGGGGGGGATCAGGGCTATGTGCCCTGTTCTGGTTTGAGGGGATGGCAGCAAACACCCCAAAAATCTCTCCTGTGGGGACATCCAGGGGGAGATGCTGGGGTGTGCTAGTGGCAGCCCCACTCCAAGCCTCCCAGCCACGTGTCTGTGGCATGCAGGGGGTTGGTGTGTGCCCCAGCAGTGTGCTGGAACCTGTTCTGGGCAGGAAAATCCCTTAAATTCATCCCCAGACTCTATTTTTGTCCCTGACCCTCCCCACCTGAGTGTCCCCCATGGCTCCCTCACCTGCTGCTCCACAGAAACACCAAGTTGGAAGGAGAAAAAAAAAAGGGGAAATATGTAAAGAAATGCTGGATGCTGTTCAGAAAGCATTAGGAGGGAGGGTGGAAAGGCAGCAAGACCAAAGTCCCCCCCCCCCCCATTATCCCAGAAATCAGCCTGGAGCATCCTGGTGTTGGAATGGTGCTGGGGACTGCCCTGGAGGCAAGAGGGGAGGTGGGACACAAAAAGAGGTGACATTGATTCTGCAGGTGGCTCGTGGGGGTGGCTGTCCCCTCCTGTCCTTGGTGCCCTGCACTAAGGAGCTGTCTGTCTGCACCATGGAAATCAGGGAATAATCCTTTCCGTGAAAGGATCTCCTCGTCCAAGAGATGCAGGGAGGGAAACACGAGTTAAAACAGATGGAAAACAACCCCCCCCCCCCAAACCCTTCCCACAGCAAAATGGTTTTGTACCAAGGGAGTTTGCTGTGTGCCTTGTGGGGCACGGCTGGAAGTGACAATAAAGTGACAGTTGTTTGCATCACTTGGACTTGGCAATTTCAGATCCTCTGGGATTTTAGTGGGTGAGGAGACACGGAGGGATGGAATGAACGTGAGGTGTTTGTGGTGCTCTCTGCCCCAGCATCACCCCCTCCCATTAACCCCCTCCTTGGAGAGGGTGGGATGGGAATTTGGGAGCAGTGCTGGGATGAGTTTCACTAGAGCGGGTAGTAACAGGACAAGGGGTGATGGTTTTAAACTGCAGGAGATTTAGGTTCTTAGGAAAAAATTCCTCACCATGAGGGCAGTAAGACACTGGAATAGGTCACCTTGGGAGGCTGTTGATGCCCCATCCCTGGAAGTGTCTCAGGCCAGGTTGGATGAAGCCTTGTGCAGCCTGGGAGGTGTCCCTGCCCATGCAGGGAGGTTGGATCTTGATGGTCTTTAAGGTCCCTTCCAGCCTAAACCCACCCCATTAATTAATGACCCTGAGCAGGATCCTACTGGAGAGCCCAGGACAGGACCTGGCCTCAGGGATGCTCCCAGAGCTCCTCTCCAGGTGCCCCTGGACATTTCACAAAGTCCTGTTCTCTGGCTGGGGGAAACTCTTTGTTTTCTCATCCCCAAATTGATGTTCTTGGGTGAAGCGTGTGGATTCTTTAATGTCTGATAGAGGGCTTGTGCTGCAGCCCTTCCCCACTCCAGCACCCAGGACCACCCTTCCATCTCCCATGCCACCAGTGCTAATTAAATGCCTTGGAATGTAATTAGCCAGCTCCTTTCTTCTTGGTTTTGAGTTCATTGATCCTGGCACCTACTTTCTCCAGCTGAGGAAAGCTGCTGTGGGAAGTACCAATAACCACAGCCTGTCCCTGTCCCTCTTCCCTGAGTGTCCCTTGACCTTCCGTGGGTGAATCCTCCCACACCCAACCCAATCCTGAGGCACAAGTGCTAGGGAAGGCAGATAAGGGCAGATGGGATGAGTTCACCATTATTAGAAGCAAAATCCTGATTTCCTGCAGGAGATGAAGAAGATACAAAGATGGAGATGAAGGAGGTTGGGTAGAGGTGGGTGTTGATTGCTTCTCCCAAGGAACAAGTGACAGAAACAGAGGAAAGAGCCTCAAGTTGTGCCAGGGGAGGTTTAGGTTGGAGCTGGGGAAGAATTTCTCCCTGGCAAGGGTTGTCAGGGCCTGGCCCAGGCTGCCCAGGGCAGGGCTGGAGTCCCCATCATCCCTGGAGGGGTTTCAGAGCCCTGGAGATGTGGTGCTGAGGGACATGGGGCAGGGGTGGCCTTGGCACTGCTGGGTTATGGCTGGATTTGATAATCTTAAAGGTTTTTAGCAACCAAAACAATTCAGTGATTCTATGGGGGTGAAGATGATGTCCTATGGGAAAGCACCATCAGCAAAGCTTCCTGAGTGGTTTCTCCCAATACCTTTCACCATCCTGCAGGCCTGGATTTATTTTGTAATGAATCCCACTCCTTTTGGAGGCATCTGATGGCTTGGCCTCCATCTTCCTTCATCCTGCCAAGGGAGATGTCCCATGGGGGTGTGAAGGTCCTCCCGTTCCCATCCCGTGTGTCCCCAGGCAGCCTTTTCCCTGGGACACTCCCGGGTGTTGGCAGCTTTTCTGCTGCTCTCTGTTATCCTTCCAAGGATGGAAGATTCATCTCCAGATGTTCCAATTCCAGACTTTCCAGTTCCTGCCACTGTTTTGTGGCAGCCCGACAGCTCCAAGACTTGGGGTTTGTAGGGTGACAATGTGCTTTGGAGAGCAGCCCCGAGGAGAAGGATTTGGGGGTGTTGGGTTAGGAGAAGCTCAACATGAGCTGGAAAAATGCCCAGAAACCCCCCCTGTCCTGGGCTGCATCCCCAGCAGTGTGGCCACCAGGACCAGGGAGGGGATTGTCCCCTCTGCTCTGCTCTGCTGAGACCCCCCCTGCAGTGCTGGGTCCAGTTCTGGGGTCCCCAAGAGCAGAAGGAGATGGATGTGTTGGAGTGAGTCCAGAGGAGGCCCTGGAGCTGCTGGGAGGGCTGGAGCAGCTCTGCTCTGGAGCCAGGCTGAGAGAGTTGGGGGTGTTCAGCCTGGAGAAGAGAAGGCTGCAATGGGGAGACCTTAGAGCACCTTCCAGTGCCTGAAGGGGCTCCAGGAAAGCTGGGGAGGGACTTGGGACAAGGGATGGAGGGATGGGATCAGGGGGAAGGGTTTCCAGATGGAAGAGAGATGAGATTGGGATGAGATGTGAGGAAGAGAGAGTTTGTTGTGAGGGTGCTGAGCCCCTGTGCCAGGTTTCCCAGAGAAGCTGTGGCTGCCCCATCCCTGGCAGTGTCTCAGCCCAGGTTGGATGGGGCTTGGAGCAACCTGGGCTGGTGGGAGGTGTCCCTGACCATGGCAGGGGGTGGCAATGGAGGAGATTTAAGGTCCCTCCCAACCCAAACCCATCTGGGATTCTATGAAATCAGTCACCCAGTGTTGCTATGGAAACACGAGGGGAAACCCTGCTCATGGCCACCACCCCCTCTGCCAGGAGCCCTGCAGAGCTTGGACAGGGATGGGTGGCACACACAGAAAACACTTTTTTGCTGAATGTTCCTCTCAGCTGTGCCCTGGGGATGGGGGGTGGGGGGTGGGTTAGGTACAGGGTCCCATGGGTGCTGGGAAGGGCACTGGGGTTCCGGAGGGGGGGGGGGGGTTGATGGTCAGGGTGCCCCCCACTAGGCCAGGGGGTTGAGGGCTGGGGGCAGAAAAGGGTCACCAGGTGTGGGGTGTTTGGGGCTGGGGGTGGGAAAGGGGAGGACTGGGTGTACGGGGGATGGGGGTGCATGGGGGGATGCAAATGGGTGCAGGGGGTGGGATGGGTGCAGGGGGTTGTGGGGTGCAGGATGGGTGAGGTGGAGGATGGATACAGGAAAATTTTGGGGTGCTGGTTGCACACAGGGGGGGTGGAGGGTGCAAGGGGGTGTAGGAAGGATGAAGGGGGATTGGTGGGTGCAGTGTGGGTGCAGGGGGATTGTAGGGTGTAGAATGGGTGCAGGGGGTTGGAGATGCAGGAAGGAACAAGGGGGATTGGAGAGTGCAGGATGGGTGCAGGATGGGTTGTGGGGCATAGGATGGGTGCAGGAGGATGTGGGGGTGCAGGATGGGTGCAGGGGTGGTGTGGGGTGTAGGATGGGTGCAGGAGGATTGGGGGGTGCAGGATGGATACAGGGGGGTTCTGTGGGACAAGGGGAGTGTGAGTTGCAGGATGGGTGTGTGAGGTACAGGGGGTTGCAGGGTGCAGGGGGATTTTGGGGGTTCAGGATGGGTAACGGGTTTGTGAGGTGCAGGATGGGTGCAGGGGGGTTGGTGAATGCAGGATGTGTGCAGGGGGGGTTGTGGGGTGCAGAGGGATTGGGGTGTGAAGGATGGGGGTACAGCGGGGGGGGGGGGGGGGTGAGGGTTTTGGGGTTGGTGTGTCGCATGTGTGGGGTGCGGGGTGGGGGGATCAGGGTGGGGGGTGGGTGCCAGGGGCAGAAAGGGGAGGGGGCCAGGGGCAGAGGCAGGGCCTGAGGCGGGGTGAGGGGCGGGAGGCAGCGGGGGACTGGAGAGAAGCCACCTGGAAAAGCCGGGGGGTCTGAGAGGGAGAGGAGAACAGGAGGAGGAGGAAAAGCAGGAGGAGGAGGAGGAGGAGGAGGAAGTCGGGGCTGAGCCGCTTCCTGTAGGCAGAGGGATGAGCGCAGACAAAGCTGGGTGGGGACTCACCGCTCGGGGCTGCTGCTGACCACCTTCCTCCTGCCTCCAACCCAGCATCCTGCATCCATCCATCCTTCCATCCATCCTTCCATCCATCCCTCCATCCCTCCATCCCTCCGTCCCGCCTCCGGGACCCGGGGCAGCACCTCCCGCTTCCAGGTACCGCGGGGCACAGGGGGACTGGGGGGGCACTGGGAGCACTGGGAGGGCTGAGCCTGACAGCGGGGATGAGCAGGGGGCTCCTCAACACTCCCCCCCCACCCCTGCACCCCTAAATTTGCTCATTCGCAAACCCAAATCAGCAAAAAATCGCCCCCCTCCCTCCCTCCATCCCCATCTCCTGGGGGACCCCACGGGCTCGGGGGGCGATGGCACCTGCGGGATGGAGGGGGGGGACACGGACACACGTGGGGGTCCCCATTCGGGCTGGGGCGGGGGGAAAGGTGCCTCAGACAAAGAGTTCAGTCTCCCCAACAAAGGTTTGATTTACAGGGTTTTGATCCTCAGTTAATCAACTGATTTGCCATCACAGAAAAGGCTTTTTTCCACCAATGAATGAGATGTAGTGTTCTTTCTTATTTTTATTTATTTATTTACTTACTTACTTATTTATTATTCCCTGAGAAAGCAGGCTGAGATTTGTATTTTTTTTTTTTTTTTTAAACCCCCAACCCCAAATCCCTGCAAGAAAGAAACCTCAGCTGGGATGGCTTTACCTTCCTAGCTTGGCTTGCAGGGGGGTGACACCCCACCCTTCCATCCCCACAGCACCCACCCTCTCTTTCCCCATCATTCCCATCCAAATCCCTTTTTTTTTTTTTTTTTCCCAGTGGTGGTTTGAGGGAAAGGAATCTTGAGAAAAACCACCAGGATGATGTTCCCCGGGGAAAACCGGTCCAGGGACTGCAGAAAAAAGGGAATCCAGCATAAAAAACTTTTGCTTCCTTGCATCTTCAGTGAAAAATGGATTAATACTGAAGGCAAACCTTGAAGCACAGCAATCCCCTGCCCCTTACTAACGAGTTACTACTGAACTTAAGGCATGCTACCCCAAAAGGTGGTGACCTACTGGGTGTTTTACCTGCCACAGCTTTACCTGCTGCATGTGGAGCAGGGCATCACGGCAGGCTTGGGGGGTTATTTATTATATTTTATTTTATTTTTTGCCTTCCCAGCCTCCAAATTTCCCTCGCAGGGCAAGGGGCCATGGGGGTGGCAGCAAATCCTCCCTTGGCAGCTGAGTGGGGCCAGGCACGGAGGATTTTTCCTTCTAACTGGATTTCCCTGAATGCAGCTGGAGCAGGCGATTTTAATCCTCTTTTCTACCATATGGCCTCTGGCTGGATTGAAATATGACTCAATTAATTATTGCCAGGAAAGCCCCGGGGCGAAGCCTTTCTTCAGGAGGAGGTTTCAAGGCACTCCCGAGGTTTTTCTCCCCCCCTGCCATGGGGTAGAAGGAGCAGTTACCCCCCTCTTGGCCTCCCCTGAGGTTTGGGCAGCTCCCTGGGCATGGATTTTGGTGAGGGTTTTAGGGGGGCTTTTTCACCTTGTCAGAGGAAGCTTCTGCTCACCTGTGCCATGAGTTGGGCGGTCTCAGCATCACCTGCGGGACAGCCAGACACAACAGGGTATCCCCAGTTTGGGAGGTACCCACAGGTGTCCCCCCACCTCTAAGGTGCTCCCCAGACATGTCCATCTTCTTTCCCCAACTCCCTGGGAGCTGCCAGCTTTGCAGGTTGGGGATGCTCCGGGTGCTTTGGCCTCCGAATGGCAGTGGCTGAGCCACCACTTTTTGCTTTTCCACGCCAGTGAGTCACCAAAGGAGGACATCCGGGTGCCAGAGCAGGCTGTTACCATAGCAATTAGTGATGGAGAGAGCCCCCGTGGACCCCCCGTGTCCCCCAAAACCCCAGCTGTGCCTCCCCCACCCCCCCAGCCCAGCACTGAGGCCGGTGTGCTCGTGACACCAGTGCTGCTGCTCCCAGTGGTGCTGCCCCGGGTTTGGGGTTGGGAATAAAGGGTTGGAAGGAAGGAAACCCCACTGTTTGGGGCATGAGTTGCATCTGTTCTCAGCACAGCTCCTCTTCCTGCAGCCAGGGTGGGATGGGTGGGATGGGGGATGCTGCTCTCTGCCTTCCCAGGCAGCCCAGGAACCAGCAGAGGGATTAGGGTGGGTCTTTAATTTTTTAGGCTCTTTTTTCTCCCTGCTTCTCCCTCTCTGGTTTCTCCCTCAGCTGCTCCCTCCTGGCAGGAGGGATGGGATGAAAAGATGGGGGGGGGGCATAACGGGGTGTGAGGTTTTCCTACCTGTCCTGTCCCAGTTGGATTCCCCACTCACTTCCAGTGAGGCTTCAACCCTCCCTTGGGTCTTTTATTTATTTCTGCATTCAACACGTAGGGTGCAAACACCCCCCCAGAGTGGTTCCTTTAAAGGGTAGGAGCCCCCTGAACTCATGGGGGGAGGTGATAAGGAGGGTGGGGGTCTCCTGCAGAAAAAAGGGAAGGATGAAATAAGGTGGGAATTAATTTTGTGCAGTAGGGGAAGCAGGTCCGGGTGCTGCCCAGGAATCTTGGAGGCTTTTCCCAGCTCCCTGCAGAGAGTTTTTTGGGTTTGTTTTGTTTTTTTTTTTTTATTTGAAGGTTTGGTAGGATGCCATTTCAGGGCTTTATCCAAAGTCACTGGGCTGCTGGTGTCCCTCGAGCTCAAGCTTTGGGTCAAGCCAGTGATTAATTAATGATGGGTTTGATCAAAGCCGGGCAGTGAATCACCAGAGCTGTTCCGGCTGGGAAGCAGCAGGAGTTGGATGCAGCCAACCCCTGGGCTGGGCCAGGACACAGCCCTGCTGAGCTTGGAGCCCAAAATCTGGCATTTCGTGGCCATTCCATGGACTTCAAACACCAAAACCCAATTTATTTTTTTTTTGACAACCTCAGCGCTGACAAAAAAAAAAAAAAATAAATAAAGCCCTGAAATGGCATCCCACCAAACCTTCCAAAACTCAGCATCTTGCTATTCGCATGCAGCTGGGCAAAACCTCCACGATTCCTGGGCAGCAGCTGTACCAGGACTTGTTTCTCCTACCACACACAATTAATTTTCACCTTATCTCATCCTGCCCTGGCTTTTTCTGCAGCAATTTCCTTGTTGTTCGTCGCTGTAGCTGGGGCTGATTTATTTCAGCCAGGAGAGAAGATGCAAATGTTGCTGGGTGGTGGGTACAGGCCCTGAGGGGAGGGCTCTGGTGCTGGGTGATGCTTTGGGATGCATCCAAAGCCCTGCTGAGGTTCCCAAGCTGTGCAGATGTGGTGCTGAGGGCCATGGGTTTGCACTGGACTTGGCAGGGTTGGGTCCATGGTTGGACAAAACCATCTTAAAGGACTTTTCCAACCAGAATGATTCTGTGAAAAAAGCCTCCTGAGATGCAAGGAGGGGTTGGTTATTCTCGGGGGTGCCGATGGGAACCCCAAAGTGCTCTCCATGGGGTGGGAGGGCTTGGAGTGGGTGCCACAGCATTCCAGTGGCTGGCACAGGGTGGAGGTTCTGCTGCAGCAAAGCTCCTTGACCTCAGTGTCTTGGTTTAACAGGTTTAGTGTCCCATCTTTGCTCTTCCTGAGGGCTTTGGGAAGGGGATTTGGTTTCATCCCTCCTGTGATGTTGACTATGAGCAGCTCCCATAGCTGGAAAGGTCTTGTTTGGAAGAGGGAATGGACCCTGGAGGTGACAGAGCAGCTTTGTCCAAGCCTTGGAGTTCATCAGTGCTCCATCTTGGATTCCATGGGATCCCACCAAAGGGACCCTAACATCCCTACACTGCCCTGCACCTTTCCTCTGGCACTGGGAAGGGACTGAGTTGGTCTGGGGGAGGTGGCCAAATCCTACCCTGAAGTTTCCAGAGCTGTCCCCATCCCCCTGGGCAGAGCCACCAGTGCCACCACGGGGCCATCGCTGCCCTGTGCCACCACAGACACAAGGACAGAAGATGCTCAGAGTAATCTGGTGCTGAAACCCCCTCCCCTTTCCTCCTCCTGCCTGCACAGGAGCAGCTCAGCAGCCCCCTGGTCCCTGCCTGGTGCAATGGTGACAGGGCTGGTGACAGGGACAGAGCTGGAGCTGGAGCTGTCCTGGATGTTTCCCTTGTAATAAATTTATTTCTTGGCTCATTTGCCAATATGCAAAGGTGGGGTTTGGTTCTTGAGGCCAGGGAAAAGCAGTGGTCGTGGGGGGACCGCTGAGATTCTGGCTTGAGGGGATTGATTGATTTGTTTGGAGGTGTTGGGGTGAGTCCAGAGGAGGCCCTGGAGCTGCTGGGAGGGCTGGAGCAGCTCTGCTCTGGAGCCAGGCTGAGAGAGTTGGGGGTGTTCAGCCTGGAGAAGAGAAGGCTGCAATGGGGAGACCTTAGAGCACCTTCCAGTGCCTGAAGGGGCTCCAGGAAAGCTGGGGAGGGACTTGGGACAAGGGATGGAGGGATGGGATCAGGGGGAAGGGTTTCCAGATGCAAGAGGGGAGATGGAGAGGAGATCTTGGGGAGGAAGAACCTACTTGTTGTGAGGGTGCTGAGCCCCTGTGCCAGGTTTCCCAGAGAAGCTGTGGCTGCCCCATCCCTGGCAGTGTCTCAGCCCAGGTTGGATGGGGCTTGGAGCAACCTGGGCTGGTGGGAGGTGTCCCTGACCATGGCAGGGAAGAGGGGTTGGATGGTCTTTAAGGTCCCTCCCAACCAAACCCCATCTGTGGTTCCATGATCCTATGGCCAGCCCTGTTGGGGTCAGCAGGAGGAAGGCAGCACAGGAGCTGTTTGAAGGCAGAAATCCCTTTGCAAGAGTTTTTTCTCCATTTTGATGCATTTCTCTTCAAGCAGCCTTTGGAGGGGGGAGGGGGGGAGGGTGTCAGAGGCAGGTGTCAAGGGTGGAGGAGATAGCACCCATCATCTATAGCACCCATCATCTGCTCATGGGGCTGGGGCTGGAAAGAGCCCTGGGCCAGGCATGCAGGGGACACTGTGGGGTAGGAGATGTGGAGGGGAGGAGCTGAAGGACCTTCTTCCTTGCTGCTTCTTTTGGTTTCAGCTCTGCAGGCACCATCCTGGGAGGGGTTAGTGTGTCCCCAGCCCCTGCAGACATCTGCTCAGGCCAGTGTGGTGTTAGTGGCTCCTTAGGTCTGGGCTGCACCCAACCCGTTGGGGTTTTATGGCTTTGGAGGAAGGTTAAATGTCCCTGGAGGTCCCTGTGTCTTCATGGAACCCAAGGGAACCATCTCACTGCTCCTGCCAGATCCTTGCTGCCTTTTTCCTCCTGAAAGGGTCAGCTTATATTGGGAGGGACACCAAGATTTTCATCTCAGTCTTCTGAGAACCAAAGCAAGAGGAAAAATAGTCAGTGCCCATTTTTTTTGGGGGGGTGGGGGAGCATTTTGGGGGCACAGGCAGCCCCAGTGCTGGTACCAAAGGGATGTTTCTTCTCTGTAGCTTTGGGGAAGCTTTGAAGCAAACCCTGGCAGGAGTTACAGAAAGCTCCTGAGTCAACCTGGGGGGTGAACAGACTCAATCTGTAGCTGCTTGGCTCTGTAAACCTTGTGACATTTCCTGCTCTTTCTTTTTATCTGACAAACCCAGACCTCTTGTGATCTCTGGAAGGTTTCTCTTGAGCAGAGCCCCAACCACAGCTCTTTCCTTTCCACCTCCACCCCCCAGCCAGGCTCTCCCCAGCCCTGGGCTGCTTGCAGGGCAGCAGATGCTTTGGAGGAACCCATCTGACCATCACATCTGCATGCTGGAGGATTCCTCACCTCTGGTCCCTCACCTACCAGGAGGTTGGGGTTTGTCCTCCCCGTTGGGTTTTGGCTTCCTACCCTGCTCCCTGAGCACAGCATGCAGTTTTATCTCACTTAGATCATGGTTGAGTTGGCTCCAAGGCTTCCTTCTGCTTGTCTTGGCTCTGGAATTTGACCCATTTTGGCAAGAGCTGGGTGGGGAGAGGGTGAGGAGGAGATGGTTACCTCTCTGTGACAGCTTGAGATGTGTTATGGAGGAAGAACCTGGCTGTGGTTTTGGATTTCACCAGCCTGGGATGTGTTAGTCCTGAGAGCTGATGGCTTTGGGATGAGCTGCCACCTCCCCTTCATTTTCCTCTTGCTTTCCAGATCCCTCAGGTGTTTTCCAGTGAGCAAAGAGGGATTTTGGTAACAACCCCCTGATGAGTCTGTTGGGTTCGAGGGGGTCTCTGGAGGTCTCTGGTCCCAGCTCCTGCTCAGAGCAGGACCAGCTCAATGCTGTTCCCATGGGGATCAGGATCCATGTGGGTTTACATGTCCTCAGGGGGTGGTACATAAACATGGCCAGGTCTTCTCCATGTTGCTGTGTGCCTTGAGGGCTCATCAGCCACCCACAACCTGGAAACCTATCCAGACCTCAGCACGGTTGTTGGTGACACCAAGCTGTATGTCACCATGTGGTGGCCATCCAGAGGAGAAAAAAGAGAGACATGGGACATGCAAACTGCATGGTGTGTAACAAGGAAGGTCCTGCCCATGGGGGTCCCAAAAAACACAGCCAGGAGGGAAAATGGGGTGAGAGCAGCCCCGAGGAGAAGGATTTGGGGGTGTTGGGTGAGGAGAAGCTCAACATGAGCTGGAAAAATGCCCAGAACCCCCCCCTGTCCTGGGCTGCATCCCCAGCAGTGTGGCCACCAGGGCCAGGGAGGGGATTGTCCCCCTCTGCTCTGCTCTGCTGAGATCCCCCCTGCAGTGCTGGGTCCAGTTCTGGGGTCCCCAAGAGCAGAAGGAGATGGAGGTGTTGGAGTGAGTCCAGAGGAGGCCCTGGAGCTGCTGGGAGGGCTGGAGCAGCTCTGCTCTGGAGCCAGGCTGAGAGAGTTGGGGGTGTTCAGCCTGGAGAAGAGAAGGCTGCAATGGGGAGACCTTAGAGCACCTTCCAGTGCCTGAAGGGGCTCCAGGAAAGCTGGGGAGGGACTTGGGACAAGGGATGGAGGGATGGGATCAGGGGGAAGGGTTTCCAGCTGGGAGAGAGATGAGATTGGGATGAGATATGAGGAAGAAATTGTTTGTTGTGAGGGTGCTGAGCCCCTGTGCCAGGTTTCCCAGAGAAGCTGTGGCTGCCCCATCCCTGGCAGTGTCTCAGCCCAGGTTGGATGGGGCTTGGAGCAACCTGGGCTGGTGGGAGGTGTCCCTGACCATGGCAGGGGGGGGAATGGAGGAGCTTTAAGGTCCCTCCCAACCCAAACCAGTCTGGGATTCTGTGACATTTTCTGGTGACTCTTCAGATCCTGTGCTGCTGGGGCAGCTCTGCTGGTGGCAGAAAGCAGCCACGCTGAGCTCTGTCACCTCGGGAGGGGAAGCTCTGGACACTGAGCAGGTCTGGTGGAACCCAGTGCTTTGTGTTCTCCTGTCATCCCCTGGTGCCTCTTGTTCCCACATTCCCTGAGGCCATCGTTCTCCAGGGCCTTCAATTCCATCAGCCAAGTGACTCCAGCCCCGTGGCCCTTCCAGTCCCCTCCCTGTGTTTTGAGTCTGGGGGAGCCCATGGTGGTGGCTGTGTAGTGCTGGTGGGGCTGGCACCATCCTGACCAGCTGCATTATTTAACAAGCAACCATCTCAGGAGGGTTCATCTCATTCCTGCTCATCCTCACATCCTCACTCGGGGGGGTTGGATCCATGGTGGGTGCTTCCCTCTCTCCCCAGCCAACACCAGCAGGGGGGATCCTGCCCCTTCCTTTCACTCTGAGCTTGGGAGGGGAAAAAAAAAAAAGATTTTAATTCAAGCAGCCACTCTCAAGGAGAGGTTTAAGCAGAGAGGAGACACTAGAGTTTATTTTATTTAAGCTGAAAGCCAAGATTTGTGTAAGCACGTCCATTCATTGATGGCAAATTAGGCACCAAAACCACCCCCCCCCCCCCCCAAAAAAAAAAAGAAAAAAAAAACCCAACCCAACAAACTTCATTGTTTTTCAACCCTTTGGCTTTATTTTTATTAATTACTTCACTTTTCAGTGCTACATATTGCAAACTCCAGTTCTGGGGGGTGGTGGTAGTGGAGGGGGATTTCTCTCCCCATCTGCCTTATATCAGTGTTGGCTGAGCCTGTGCCATCCTCTCTGGAGCCAGAATCCTGGGGGGCAGGGATGCTTTGCCCACATTTCCCAGGGAAAACAGGCTGATTCCAGGGATTTGGGGGCTCTGGGAGGAAAACTGAGATGTTGCAGGCAGTGGGTAGGAAGTGGTGAGGATGGAGATGGGCTCAGTCAGCGTGGCTTCCTGCACAGCAGATTTTTGGAGGTTTAAGGGGGGGGATGGTGTCCAGGGGTGATATGGGTGGGTCAGGGCTGAGTGGGGGGAACCCACCGAGCCCTCATCCCCCCTCTGTGACACCTCCTGACCCCCTGCCACCTCCCTGTCCCACTTCTGTCACTGTGGCCATGCCCTCCTCACGTGGGGAAGGACCCTGGTGTCCTCTCTGCCTCCACAGCTGGGTCCTACTTTAGACCCAGATGCATTGGGTGTCAGGGAAAAAAAAAATAAAAAGGAGGCAGCAGAAGTTAAATTTAATTGAGATAATATGGGTCAGCTCACCGACTGAGGCCAGGGGAGCAACCTACTTCTCCCCAGCCAGCCCCAGCTAACCTGGTTTGCAGCACACCAGGGCTCTGCAGCCCTGCTTGTAGCCCTGCCTGCAGCCCTGCTTCTCTTCCTGCTTCTCTTCCTGCTTCTATCCCTTCCTGCATCCCTGCCACATCCCTGCCTGCATCCCTGATCACATCCCTGCTTCTGTCCCTCCCTGCATCCCTGACTGCATCCCTGCCACATCCCTGCCACATCCCTGCTTCTGTCCCTTCCTGCATCCCTGCCACATCCCTGCCTGCATCCCTGCTTCTCTTCCTGCTTCTATCCCTTCCTGCATCCCTGCCACATCCCTGCTTCTGTCCCTTCCTGCATCCCTGACTGCATCCCTGACACATCCCTGACTGCATCCCTGCTTCTATCCCTTCCTGCATCCCTGCCCACATCCCTGCCACATCCTTTCCCACATCCCTGATTGCATCCCTGCTTCTGTCCCTTCCTGCATCCCTGCTTCTGTTCCTCCCTGCATCCCTGCCCACATCCCTGCCACATCCTTTCCCACATCCCTGCTCACATCCCTGCTTCTGTCCCTTCCTGCATCCCTGCTCACATCCTTGCCCTCACCCATGCCTGTGTCCCTGCCCACATCCCTGCTGCAGACAGTTGGGAGAAGCCCCTCAGTAGCCTCAATTTTTCCAGCAGGACCTTGCAGGCCAGGAATTGAGGAGGCCCAGCACAAGCTCCAGGAAATTCCTTTTCCGAGTTATCGATTGGGAAAATACAGGGAAGTATTTTTTTTTCTCTTTTTAATTTTTTTCTCTGTTTTTATATTATTTTTTTAAAGCAGAAATCTGCTAAAATCACCCCACATCTAGTGCTGCTCCTCTGCCTGCAGCTGGGGATCTGGCCCCTGGTTTCATTTTTGGGATGCTCTAACACAACAGCTTTGTAGGGAAACCTTTGCAGAACACCTGAAGCTGCAAAGCTCCTTTTTTTTTCCCCACTCCTCCTGCCTAAAACACAACAAGCATTCAAAAAATCCAAAGCTCTCCCATCTCCATGTACTGTGACACTATTTTAGCAGCATCTCTGGATAGCTGGGGGGAAAAAAATGAGGAAAAAAAACCCCACACCCAAAAAAAGATAAATAAGTAAAAAAAAAAAAAAAATAAAAAGCTCCCAACCTTGTGATTTGGCTTGGAAGGCTGGGAAAAGAACTTCCAGGCTGTAACCTGTTTGCTGTATTTGAAGCTTGAAATAGAACCTTCTGAGTAATGTGGTTCAGGTGCTTATCACTAATTAATTAATTCTTTTGTATGGTGGATACCTAATTAAAGGAGTCTAAGGTAATTCCTGGGGGGGGGTTAAGCTCCTGGGCTGCTTAATGGGGTTGGATCTTTTATTTTTGCTGATGTAACTTGTTGGGTGATTCCCAAGGGGTTGCCAAAAGGGTAATGAGGCTTCGTGTGAGTGTTACTTAAAATAAAATTCTTGTAAAGGTTTTGGTTGGGGTGAAACCATCGGGGGATGGTTCCTGATTTCTGATTTCTCCACTTCACGTGCTGCTGCAGGAGTTCTTTGGGTGAGGAGATAGAGTCAGGTTCTTCCCTCCTAAGGTTGATTTTTTAGCTGAAAAAGGCTTTGCAGGAGGAGCTCAGAAGCTGTGGCAGGAACTGTAGCCAAATCCATGTGTTCCTTCCAAGTTCCTGTGGTGATGGAGAGCCCACTCCTAAAAATGAGGCTGCTTAACCAAACCTGCAGCTGACTATAGAATCAGAGAGTGCCAGGTTGGGAGGGACCTCAAGGATCATCTGGTCTGAATTTTCTAGGTAGGGACATGGCTTAGATGAGACCCTGGCAGTGTCTCAGCCCAGGTTGGATGGGGCTTGGAGCAACCTGGGCTGGTGGGAGGTGTCCCTGACCATGGCAGGGGTGGCAATGGAGGAGATTTAAGGTGCCTCCCAACCCAAACCAGCCTGGGATTCTAGGAAATTTTCTTTAAGTTTGGGTCAGTCCTGAAGTGATCAGGCATTTGGACTAGATGATCATGATGGGTCACTTCCAACTGAAATATTATCTCCTCTCCCCTCTTCTCTCCTTGGAATTGTCTCAGCCCAGGCTGGATGGGGCTTGGAGCAACCTGGGCTGCTGGGAGGTGGCCCTGACCATTTGGAACCAGATGGTCCTGAAGGTCCCTTCCAGCCCATTTGGTGACTCTGTGAAGCAGACAGCTCAGGAGCTTGTCCCTGTCCCCCAGGTAGTGGATGGTTTGTCCCTCATCGTGGCCTTGAGCCATGGTGACTTTGCCTGAGGCTCATCAGGGGGAGTTTGTCCCTTTGGGAGCCATGGGGACACAACCAAACCACCAAATCCTTTTTCATCTCTGGGACTGGGTGAAACAGCTCCTCCAGGCAATGCTCCCCTTGGCCCTTCCCTTCCAAACCTCATGTCAAACTTTCCCTTAAAGGACTTTATCTTGACCTTGGCCAGCAGGATGTTAGAAAAATGAAACCCAAGAATGGATCAGTTCATTACCATGAAATAATCACTCTTGGCTGCCTCTCTTAATGAAGGGTCAGGAGTTCAGAGCTGTCTGAGCAGATGTTAAACTCCTTTTCCTGTCCAGGATCTCATTCCTTCCTCAGCAGCTTTAACCATCTCCTTTTTTTTTTTTTTTTTTTTTTTTTCCTAGCACAAGGGGCAGGGGCCTGGGATTTCTGAGCAAGGTGCCTATGAAGAATTTATTTCAGAGTCAATTTGAGTTGGCTTTGGGGATTAAATCAAGCAGTGAAGGAATTAAGAAGTCATTGGCATGCTGATACTTCTAATTAAAGAGTGATTTTGGTTTTCTAGAAGTCTCTCTCCATGGGGGAAAAAAAGATCTTTTTTTTTTTTTTTTTTTTCTTTTTTTGAGGGTTTCTGCTCTTTTCTGGCCATCTGGGAGTTGGTGCCTTTTCCCTAGACCTAAGGTCTCCTTGAGAGACGAAACTTCTCCTCTGTAAAGTAAAGGACTGCCTGACCTGCTGCCAGTTCATTATTAGGAAGCATTTTTCATGGGGTGGATTTTGGTATTGGGGTTTCAAAGGAATTTTTAATTTTGTCAGTTCAGCTGAGGCTTTGTCGTAGAGCTGCTGCTGCATCCATGTGAGGTGCTGGAAGTTCTGGGTTATCCCCAGCTGCCCTGGACATGGTTAAATCAGGGTCAGTCCAGTCTGGGAAGAGTTGTGCCCTTGGTACATGTCCTGCCAGGCTGAGAATAATCCTCTAGACGGGAGTTGCTGTGTTATATAGGGTGGGTGCAGAGCATTATAGGGAGAAACCAGGTGGTCCTTGGCCATTTTTGAGGTAGAAATCCAAAATAATGTGCCCAAAGTATTGTCAAGGAGACTTGGGTAGTGCCACTGGGCAACCTGGGGTGGTGGGAGGTGTCCCTGCCCATGGCTGGGGGTTGGAATGAGGGGATCATTTCCCAGGAAGGGTGACAGGAGTGACCCAAGTGGATGTCCCAGGCTGTGCTGGCTGGTGGCTGGCCCTTCACCTGAATAATCTATTAAAAAAATAAAATAAAAAACAACCCCAACCCCCAAACAAAGAATAGAAAAAAACAAAAGAATAAAAAAAACAAAGAACAGAAAAGAAGGAAGCTGAGGTCAGCTTCTCTTTGCCCTCACTCTGAGCTGTTAGGATGCCTGTGAGAAAGCACAGAGCTGAGATTCTCACTTTCGTGTCACACCCACAGCATGGTGACTTCTCCAGGCAAAAAGGGCCCAAAATGTCCCCCTGGGGCCTGAGCTGTTCCTCTCCTATCCCACGTCTCCCTCTCGCTCCCTCTTCTTTGCATGGCCTCGGGAATGAAATTTCCTGGAGGAACCAGGGCTGGGCTACCCCCAGCGTTGCTTTTGGGGTGAAATATGGCTGATTTGGGCTGCACGAGGCTCAGACAGCTTTGCCACCCCCCAGTGGCATCCCAGACACCCAAACCCACTGACAGGGGTGAAACACCAGCCCGGGAACCAAAACCAACACCCATCCCACCTCAACCCAGTTTGGCAGGAGGGAGAGGATGCTGGTGTGGTAACTAAGCCGTTGCCATGGAAACGGGCTCAAGGCTTTATTTCCACACACCTCGGGCTCCTTTTTCATTTCTTTCTGTCTTTCCCAACACGTCCTCTGCCTGGGAGATGCTTGTCAGGGATTGTAAACACCAGGAGGGATGTTGGGGGAGGGAAAGGTGGAGGTTGGCAAAGGGACTGGGGAGGGGGAGCTGTGGCTCTGAAATTTGGGTCTTTTGGGGAGCAGCGTGATGGGAGCCCACAAATCCAGCTCCTAACTTTTCCTTTCCATCAGGAAAATCACAGGGAATCAGGGAGGACTCAGGCTCCTTTCCCAGCCAGCTCTGCAACTGCTGTGGAGCTCAAGGTGACTGCCACAGCTCCCACCCCCTGCAAATGTGGCTTTTGGTTGTGTTCTTTTGGGCTGTACTATTTTTATAATTTTTTTATATATGTATATATATTTAGTAATTCCTTTTCAACCCAGACACCTATTTTTAGCCATGGCTTTTAGCAAAAAAAAGCAACAGGGTGACTTTAAACGCCCCACCTGAGGGATTCCCATGCTCCAGCCAGGCTGTGCCCGGCTCCGTTATCCCCCCTGGGTACTGCCTCACACCTGGTTTGGGGAAAGGGAAAGGCAGGTTTCAGGAGACCCCACTTGCCTCAGCCCTGGGATGCAGTGAGCTGGTCTGGCCTCAGCCACTGGGATGTGCAGGGGTCAGGAGCAAGCCCAGCAGGAATGGCAGCTGGAACACATCCCTCTGTTGCAATATTGGAGTCCCCAAGAGCAGAAGGAGATGGAGGTGTTGGAGTGAGTCCAGAGGAGGCCCTGGAGCTGCTGGGAGGGCTGGAGCAGCTCTGCTCTGGAGCCAGGCTGAGAGAGTTGGGGGGTGTTCAGCCTGGAGAAGAGAAGGCTGCAATGGGGAGACCTTAGAGCACCTTCCAGTGCCTGAAGGGGCTCCAGGAAAGCTGGGGAGGGACTTGGGACAAGGGATGGAGGGATGGGATCAGGGGGAAGGGTTTCCAGCTGCAAGAGGGGAGAATTAGGTTGGACATTAGGATGAAACTGCTTGTTGTGAGGGTGCTGAGCCCCTGTGCCAGGTTTCCCAGAGAAGCTGTGGCTGCCCCATCCCTGGCAGTGTCTCAGCCCAGGTTGGATGGGGCTTGGAGCAACCTGGGCTGGTGGGAGGTGTCCCTGACCATGGCAGGGAACAGGGTGACACTGGGTGATCATTCAGCTCCCTCCCAACCCAAACTCTTTGATGATTGTCTGATTTCCCAGCAGCTCCAGCAGCCATGGGGTGAGGTTGGTTCTCCTCAGGCCATCCCTGGGGCCAGGACCAAGGTGTCCCTGTGGGTTTTGCAGTGAACCCCATCCCCCCCATCCCTGGTGCCCACCCTAGGCAGGTATTGCAGTTAAGAACATCTCTGTGGGCATCAGGTGTTGCTCAAACAGGGGACAGCAGAACTGTGCCCTCCCTTTTTGTCACCAGCAGCCTCACCTCATGACTCCCCCATCCTTTGCATCCTCTACAGTCCCTTCCAACCCAAGCCAGCCTGGGATTCTCTGCCAGCTCCCTGCCAGCAGGACCTGTGGCACAAAAAGCCCTTTCCAGGGGATGTGCCTCCAGCAGCTCCCACCAGACGCCGGCAAATTCTTTCCCAGCATCTGCTGCTCATCCCTACAATGCCAGCTTTGATTCCCCCTGCCCCACGCTGCTGCCCTCCCCAAATCCCTCCTGCATTGCCATGAGGCAGGAACGTGTCTGGCTCTGAGTTGGAAAGAGCCCGGATTGCCTGGAGAACACCGTGCTGGGGACACAGGGCAGGAGAGGGAACCTCAACCCCAGGGCAACTTTGGGAGGGGTTTTCCACCCGGAAAGCAAAGCCAGCTGGAAAAAAGACTGGGAATGAGGACCTGGGCATGGAGCAGCCTCCACAGTGCTGGGATATCCAGGTCTTCCAGCCAACTTTCTCTGCTACAGGGAAAAGAGCATGAAAACTCCCTCAAAATGTACAGCGAGCACCTTACAGCGGGGTTATGTGGAGAAAATTCTTCGATCCACCAAGTTTGCAGCCCAGGCTGCTGGAATACCATCTCCCTGCCATGGGATAACGCCTGTGGCAAAGCTGTGCTGTAAAGAGAACATCCTGCAATAAACCTGCCCCCTTGGACAAGCAGCCAGGGCCACTTGGCAGGGATTTACCCAGCCCAGGGGCTTACAAAGATGGCCCAGGGCAAGCAGAGCCTGAGCCTCAAAAAGAGGGAGGTGGTGGAGCAGAGAGTCTTCTAGGGAAGAGAAAATTCCAGTTCCAGGGTGGGGGGTTTAATATCCTTTGAACCTGGGAACCAAACATCACTTTATGATCCCTCCCAACCCAAGCCATTCTATATTTCAATAAATACTCATCCTAGCATTTTTTTTCTAGACCTGAAAAATGCTGGGTGACACCAGGCTGGTGGGAACAAGCCCTGCAATTCCCAAAATCCTGGCTGCCCCAACAGGATTCCCCCACTTATCTGTCTCTGGGTGGAAAATCCTGCTTTAGCAGTAATGTAAAGCTTGATTTATTTTTTTTTTAGTTGAAACCAGGAAGCAGGGGGGCTCCTGCTTTCACTCCAAAAAGGAGCTGATCTCAGTGGTGAGTGATGCCATGTGGTGCTTTGCTTTTGGTCTTTACAGTGGGGGGTATAGTGAGGTTTTTCCCTGCCAGATGTTTCTTTCCTGTAAAGCCATACCTTTTCCTTCAGCTCCAGGTGGTGTGGGGAGAAAAAAAATCTGCCAAGTGGAGAAAAACCCACTGGGAGGTGAAAAGAAGATGGGAAAACTGGGAGGAGGGAGAGGATGAGATCCAGGCTGGCTTTAAAACCACAGAACAGCACAGTTGGGTGGGTAGAGGCTGCAGGGCTGAAGAGATGCAGGAGGTCTATAAAAATATCCCTTGATGCTCTTTTCACCTTTTAAAAGATAATAAAATCTTTGGCAAAGGACCTGGTGTCCCAGTCTTGGACCAGGGATGGACCCAACCCACTGCAAATTGTGCTTCAAGAGACCCCTCTGTGATGATAGTTGCCTGTTTAAAGGGATTGGACTAAATAACCACCCTTAAAATGCCATTTCTTTGAACATTTCAGAGAATTCCAGTCTTCAACCGCACCCAAATGGTGATAAAACCCAAGGGAAGGGAGGAAAAGATCAAAAGGAGCTGTTGGGCTCGGGTTGTGGGGTTGGTGATGGTGTGATGCACACAGATGTAAGAATTCTGTGCAAGGAGGGTGGCACTGTGTGCTGATGAGGAGCTGGCAAAGAAAGGTTAATTACTCCTTCAAGCAGGGCTGGCAGTTGTGGGATGCCAGAGCTCCTGTAGGAGCCCAGTTTGGGAGGGAGGAGTAGGACTGTGGCTTAGCAGGATTGCTCCAGCAGCAAGAAATATTCCTTTTGTGGTGGCTTTTTTCAGGTCATATATGGCATTTTGCATTGTTCCTTGGTGGAGGTCATGGCCAAGCAGCTCACCAAGCTGGAGCTGGATGGGGAGCAACAGGAACCTTGGCAAATTAATGGTTTAAATTAGGCTCTAGCTGGCAGGAAAGATGGGGGACAGTGCATCCATGGTGGCTTGCTGGGGACAGGGGGCACAGGAGTGGCATCAGTGCTCTCCTCTGGGCCAGAAAAACATTTACAAGGGATGCACACCCCTTAAATGTGCTGGGAGGGAAAAATGCATCTGGAAAGCAAGGTAGATCCCTTCCCTGGCAGTGTCTCAGCCCAGGTTGGATGGGGCTTGGAGCAACCTGGGCTGGTGGGAGGTGTCCCTGACCATGGCAGGGGGTGGCAATGGAGGAGATTTAAGGTCCCTTCCAACCCAAACCAGTCTGGGCTTCTCTAGATGTGTTGAACTTACTGGGATGGAGTGGGGCAGGTTGGCCCTTAGCACAGAACAAATTCAACCCCAGTCTCATCCTGCTCACTGTGCCCTCTCTGAAATGGTGATGATGGTTTCATGGGCTGGAGTTTGTTGCTCCACATCGTGGGGAAAAGCTGAAGATTTCAGCAGCAGACTAAGAGCAGATGCTGGCTCAGTGCTGTGATGTCAGTGGCATCCTGCAGCCTTTGCCCAACTAAATCCCAAGTCTGGGGTCCTGTTTTGGCTGGGTGAAGGAAGAAAATATCATTTGACTGTCAGTTGCTCTTCATGAATCCAAAAGACAAAAATAATGTAGGTGTTTTCTTGGAGCACAGGTGCCAGCCAGAAAAAAAATTGGACTGGGAGATTTTGCTGCAGACATTTTAGACTAGATACTAGGAAAAATTTCTTTATTGAGAGAGTAGTTAAGTGCTGGAATGGGCTGCCCTTGGAGGTGGTGGAGTCACCATCCCAGGAGGTGTTAAAAACCCATGTAGATGAGGCACTTCAGTTGAGCTTCTCACTGGTGGGCATGGTGATAAGAGATATATAAATATTATTCATTTGTTTGGGAGGGGGGAATGTTGAGGGTTGGATATGAGGATCTTGGAGGTCTTTCCCAGCCATGACAACTTTGTGATTTATGACAAAGACTTTTGCATCCTTTGAAACGCGTTTGGCTCCTTCCCACGGGCAGTGAATAACCCAGCAGCCCTCTGTGCAACAACAACCTGAGTTGTAATTACAACCCAAAAGAAATGATATCCAGGTGCTGTAAATGCTACAACCATCATTAGCATGGATATAAATTAGCATCCTTCTTCGTTAAG
Source organism: Phaethornis superciliosus (assembly GCA_023637945.1). Classification (NCBI taxonomy): domain Eukaryota; kingdom Metazoa; phylum Chordata; class Aves; order Apodiformes; family Trochilidae; genus Phaethornis; species Phaethornis superciliosus. Next base: position 40,500,975 of record JAJQWJ010000006.1, on the reverse strand, counting down.
CTCTGGGCTCCAGGGCAGGGATCCTGTGATCCAGGAGCACGTGCCATTAAGTGGGTGGAAGGAGATGCTGTCCAGATTCCCTCCTGAGCCCTATTAAATCGTTTTCCTTGCAGGCAAAATTGAGCACAATGTCACTGGGGACAAGAAGAGCCCCATGACAATGGGGGAGATCAGGAAATATCAGGAAGAAAGGTGATTTTTAGCTTTAAGTAGGGATTTTGATGGCGTGGTCAGACACAAACCTCTGTGCTTCGGAGGGGACCTATAGATAAATCAGAACCATCTTCATGTTTGGTGGATCCTTCTGCTCAGCCCTATGGTCCCAGGACAAACCCCTGATGTCCAAGGGCTGCCAGCAGTCCAGAAATACCTGGATTCCCCAGATGGGGCCAGGAGACTTGTTGGGTCTCCAACCCCATATCCCAAAGCTCCCATCTCCCATGCCTGCCTGTGGAGGGATGATAATTTCCTTTTAACAGCCATTCTCAAAAGTTTTGGTGCTTTTTCTTCCAATCTGAGGATTAATATACTTGCCAGGGTGGTTTCAATTCATCTGATGCTCTTGGCCTCTCCCCACGAATGAGTATTTCCTAGTCCAGCATGGGGGCTGGCAGCAGGGCAGCCCACACCTCCTTGGGTTTTGGGGAAGAGTATTAAATCAAACCATCACCAAAGGGTCAGAAGGGACCTTTAGAGGTCATCCAGTCCAATCCCTCTGCAGTGAGCAGGGACATCTCCAACCAGACCAGGTTGCTCAGAGCCCCATCCAACCTGAGCTGGAATGTTCCCAAGGATGGGACATCTCCCACCTCTATGCACAACCCGAGCCAGGGCTTCAGCACCTTCAGTGTAAAAAATGTCTTCTTGTTTCCAGTCTGAAATACATGTGGTGTGGGACAGCAACACCTGCCAGGGGGTGGTTTGGTTGGTTGCAACTAGTAGTAAAGAGGTCCTGGGGGCTGAGGGAGGGGAGGATGCTCCAGCAGCTTGGCTTACATCAAAGAAGGACATAAAGCTCCCTGACTGGAGGAGAGCCCCAAAAATGCTCAGAGGGCTGGAGCGCCTCCCCTATGAAGCCAGGCTGAGGGATTGGGGTTGTTCAGCCTGGAGAAGGCTCCCAGGTGACCTCAGAGCAGCTTTCCATTACCTGAAGGGGCCCTACAAGAAAGCTGGGATAGGGCTTTTTGCATGGGTGTGTAGGGAGAGGATGAGGGGAAATGGTTTAAAACTTGAAGAGGGGAGATTTAGGTTAAATATCAGGAAAAATTCCTTGTTGTGAGGGTGCTGAGCCCCTGTGCCAGGTTTCCCAGAGAAGCTGTGGCTGCCCCATCCCTGGCAGTGTCTCAGCCCAGGTTGGATGGGGCTTGGAGCAACCTGGGCTGGTGGGAGGTGTCCCTGACCATGGACATTGAAGGACATTGGAGCAAGTCCAGAGGAGGCTAAAACTATGTGGGATTGGATGATCTTTAAGGTCCCTCTCAGCCCCAACCAGCCTGGGATTCTAGGATTCCACGAAGAAGCACCAAATTACCAAGAAAAACATTTGCCACATCAGCAAAGTCTTTGGGGGACCCAAACCAGGCAAGAGCATCTTGGGTGCTGTACACCGGGGTGAGGTGATGGTGGCAACCTTCCTCTTGGTGGCTTTGAGGGAAGGACTGAAAGCAAAAGCAGGAGAGAGACTGTCCCCCTGGGAGCTCCCTGCTGGAATGAAACCGAGGGAGAGCTGAGCAAAATTTAGGACTGAAACAGCTTGAGCTCAATCTCCAGCTCTGGAGCAGAGTTTGGCCCAAGGAGAGCAGAGCCAGGCAGGAGCTGGGGGATGCTTGGTGGGAGTTTGGCAAAGAGGAAAGGGAGGATTTTTAGCAGTTTTCCCTGGGGGTTGCATTTCCTTCTGGCCACGTGCTCTGTGCACCAGACGGGCAAATCCCATGGGGTGCTTTGGGACTGCATCCTACAGAGGGCTTGGGATGTCCCATGTTTGGATGACCTGGGGACAAGGAACAGCTCCAAACCTTGCTGCCAACAACCCTCGGATAGGTGCCTGCTGCCTTGAAATGTCTTCCTATGCTGAAAAGCCTGGCTGAACACAAATAAATAATGTCAGGGGGGGTGCTTGGAGGGAAGGGGGGACATGGAAGGACAGCCACAGCCTGGCTGCCTCCCCACCAGGGTTCAGGACTTGGTGTCTGAAGGTTCAGGGTTTCCTGGTGCCACAAATCACCTTCTTGTTGCCTTGAGTAGCATCGCAGCCCCCATAACCCAGCTCCTTGTGTTTTTATTTGTGTTTCTGTCCTCTTTATTTAAAGGTAGCAGACGGCTGAGAGGGGCAGATCTTCCCCTAGAGGCACAAAGCACCTGAGAGCTCTGCTTCTGGTAAAATCACAGCTCCCCACCAGGCAGGGGGGTGGCTGGGGGATGAAGGGACCCATCCTGAATGCCCCATCCCTGGCAGTGTCTCAGCCCAGGTTGGATGGGGCTTGGAGCAACCTGGGCTGGCGGGAGGTGTCCCTGACCATGGCAGGGGGTGGCAATGGAGGAGATTTAAGGTCTCTTCCAACCCAAACAATTTGGTGGTTCCATGAAATCCCATCTGGCCCCAGAATGGCTTGCTTTCTGGTCCCCTCTGAGCATGGGCAGGGCCACGTTGCTTTTTTTCTCTAGCTCCCAGCAGCTTCTCCCCAACCACCCTTACATCCCCCTGGAGACAGGCTTGAGCCCCAGGTACCCACAGCTTTTCAGTGTCCTCCCTAAACCACCCCAAGCCCCTCATTGTGGGCCACCCTCATCCCATCACCCAAGGGGGATGCTGGGGGGGTCTCTGAGGCCTGCTATTCCAGAATACCCCTAAAAAACAACTTTTTTTTTGAGCTCACACACAGCCCCAGCCCTGTTTTCACAAAAGCCTTAGCTGCCAGGTTTCTGGCCACTGGAGCTGATGGCTGTGAGAAGGTGACAGGAGAAACATCCCTGATGGAGCTGGCGTGAACTTCATGAGCTTCCCCAGCTTGTTGGCCCAGGCTTAAAGTCTCAAGAAACAGGAAACTCCCAAAATCCTTTTTAGCATCAAAAATATTCCAGTTGGACAAAGCAAAGGAGGCCAAGGGACACAGCAGGGACGTGGGGCTGGCTGATGGACCTGGCTTGGGACAGGAGAACCAGCCTGGCAGGGCCAACGTGTCCCAGGGGAGGTTGGGGACACCCCTGGTTTGATGTTCTTTGCCTTCCTCCCAACAGCAAACCCCAAAGCCCAGCTCAGGGTCCTCCAGCTTCTCCAGGGGGTCCCAGTGTCCCCTGAGCATGGCTCGTAGGGCACCCCCAGCTCTGGGGATGCTGCAGAGGGGACAGGAGGGTGTTTTGGGCACCCACCCAGGCTGGTGGCTTGCTGGCCTTGTAAAAAAAAAAGAAGGAGATATTAAAATCTGGGTGAAGTGCCCAGGTCTGTGTCTTCTGTCCTCACATTCCCACAGCTCGGCTCTGCCAGCACCTGCAAGCCCAGCTCATCCTCGGGGGGATTTCACCCACCCAAGAGTTCACCAGGGTCTGTTTGTGCCCCTAGCCCAGCTGGAGAGCCTGCCTGGCTTGCCCATGGCTAGCAACAACACTGCTAGCATAGCCCAAGCTCGCAAGCTGGTGGAGCAGCTGAAGATGGAGGCCAACATCGACAGGATAAAGGTAGAGGTGGCTCAGGGGTGGGCTGGGGGGATGCTGGGAGGTGATGCTGCCAGAACCCCAGAAGGACATGGAGAGAGACCTTAGAGCACCTTCCAGTGCCTGAAGGGGCTCCAGGAAAGCTGGGGAGGGACTTGGGACAAGGGATGGAGGGATGGGATCAGGGGGAAGGGTTTCCAGCTGCAAGAGGGGAGATTTGGTTTAAACATTAGGAAGAAACTCCTTGGTGTGAGGGTGCTGAGCCCCTGTGCTAGGTTTCCCAGAGAAGCTGTGGCTGCCCCATCCCTGGCAGTGTCTCAGCCCAGGTTGGATGGGGCTTGGAGCAACCTGGGCTGGTGGGAGGTGTCCCTGACCATGGCAGGGAACAGGGATTGGATGGTCTATAAGGTCCTTCCCAACCCAAAGCAGTTTGGGATTCCATGATCTGAGTGTCTGAATCACATCCTGGGGCTCTCACACTGCTCCCAGCAGAACCATGGCCAAAACACTCAGGCTCAACCAGGAAGCCAAAACAGCCAAAAAATGATCCCTTGCTCCTTGCTGACAGCACACGGACCCAGAAGGGTTGGGACTGGGTGATCTTTAAGGTCCCTCCCAAAAAAAACCCATTGTGCAATCTGTGCTGTGGGCACAGGGCTGCAGAGTTCAGGAGGATGGGAATGGGAGGATGGTGAGGAGGGATGTGAAGGATGCTCCCTGACAGCAAGCTCAGAGCTAGGAACCCACCTCACTTGGGCCGTGCTGCTGATTCACCAGTTGGGTCTCTGGCCAGATTATGATGTTGGATACCATGGTGTCAGGGCTTAACACTGGCCTGGCAAATAAACCAAATAACAGGTGCTCTCTATTACAACCCCCCCCTCCTCCCTGATAAAGGAAGGAGAGAGAATAAGGGAGAGAGACTGATGGGTTGGGAACTAAACTACACAGCTTTAATGGAACAGTAATGAGAAACAGGGAAAATTACTAAAAATACACAAATATACAGAAAAATTGATCCTACGTTCCCCCCCCCTCTCCCCCAATAACTCTCACGTCCCCACCGAGGCTGCAGGGCAGCCCTGGGAAAGTCCAGGCTGGAATCCTGGAGTCAGCAGCAGTTGGGAGCTGGAGGCAGGAACACACAGATTCAGGCTGGAATGGATCAGGAGCACAGGCAGAGGAATGGATGGAATCCTCCCAGGATGCTGAAGCAAACAGGGACAGGGGAAGAAGGGGAAGCAGGGAGGGGTTTGACCCTTGTGATCCCTCAAATTTATCCTGAGTATGAGGTGTATGGGATGGAATACTCTGTTTGGTCAGTTTTGGTCATTTATCTTGTCTGTTCCTCCCCAAAGGAGGGGTTCAGGTGGGACCTCTTTACTCCTTTTCTCCTTCCAGAGGGCAAAATGTTCCTCAGAGCTGAGCAGTTCCTTGGCTCTGCACACCAGGCTCTGGCTGTAACTGTAAATATTGAGTGGGATCAGTCCCAGGAGCAGACACTGTCTGAGAAACTTGCTGTTCATTTCAGCAAGTGCAATTCTTTATAAGAGACTGAGCTGAAAGCAAAAGTACAAAGCAGAAAATCACCTTTCTGCTGGCCCAAAGCAGGACACCTGGGCTGTAGCTGGGGGGCTCTCTTGGGGTGGGATGTCCCCAGCACAGCCTGTCTTTAATGTGGGGCTCCTTCTATTCCAGGTGTCAAAAGCAGCAGCAGACCTGATGGCCTACTGTGAAGCCCATGCCAAGGAGGACCCTCTATTGACCCCTGTCCCAGCCTCAGAAAACCCCTTTAGAGAGAAGAAGTTCTTCTGTGTGATCCTGTAAAGCCTCGAGGAGCCTGAGCAGCATTCAGGCCACCCTGAACACTGATGCAGAGTTTTTAGGAATGGGGATGACCTGCTAGGCTGCAGAATTTCCACAACAACAACAACAAAAAAATAAGTAAAATATACGGCCTGGAAGCTACAGAGATGTGCATGTTTAAAGAACCTGGCCACCTTTTTTGGGGGGGAATGAGATGATCTGCATTGCGAGGCAAAAGATCTGAAGTCTGTAGAGTTGCCCAGAGAGAGAAAAAAAAAAAAAAAAAAAGAGGAAAAAAAAAAAAGAAAGAAGTAAAAAAAAATTATGTAAAGAATAAATTTGTGCCACTTTTTCTGCTCACCAAATTGTTTGATTGTTCCATATTTAAAGCAGCAGAGCTGTGCTGAGCAACCTGACTCGCTAAGGATGTGTATAACCTTCTTGGAATGGTAATTGTTGGTTTCTTTCCAAAAAATGATTTATTTCCCTTTCTAATTTATTTCAGCTGTCAGCTGTACTCACGACAGGTTAGGATTGACTCTGATGTGTACTCAGTGTTTGGTCTTGTGCTTTTTGTTTTTTTACCTCCTGGTGGAAGCGTAGCCCAGGGCTCGAGTGGCCCCGTGGTGGCTTGGTGAGGACACTGGTGGCCCCGTGGGTTGAGCAAATCCCACTCCCCAACCTCCCCTTTGTGGTTACACCTGTGAGTAAAAGTGACTCCTGTGTCCATGGCTGGGGCTTCATCCTCCTGTGACCCTTGGCATCAGGGTTTGTCTCTATCCATCCATCCATCTATCCAGACGTTTCTGTCAGCTTTGGAAGGCCACGTGCTGGGGGAAGAAGCTGGAGGGAGGAAAGGGAGATTGGGAAAGCAAAGATAACTCCTGTGATGCTTTGGATGCTGCCTGATACCTCCTGCTTTAGGGTAGGGGTCAGCCTCCAGGTGTGGGGGCTTGGGGTGACCCTGCCCTGGGTGTTGCTGGGTAGTTAGAAATCTGAAATTCCAAGCTGACCATTCCTTTCCAGGTCTCTCCTCTTCTCCTACACCTCTGTGCCTCTGCCTTCCTTGCTTATTCCCTGTTCTGCTTCCCTCTTGCAGCTTCCCAGCAGCATCTCCTCACCTTAGGGCTGGGCTGGGATGCTGTCCTGTGCTGGGATGCTCACCAGTGGGATGCTCACCAGTGGGATGCTCACCAGTGGGATATTATCTGTGGTGGGATACTATCTGTGGTGGGATGCTCCTCCATGGTGGGATTCTACTCCATGGTGGGATGCTCCTCCATGGTGGGATGCTCACCATGGTGGAATTCTCCTCCACGGTGGACTTCTCCATGGTGGGATGCTCCTCCTTGGTGGGATTCTCCTCCTTGGTGAGATTCTCCTCCTTGGTGAGATTCTCCTCCTTGGTGAGATTGTACTCCATGGTGGGATTCTCCTCCATGGTGGACTTCTCCATGGTGGGATGCTCCTCCTTGGTGAGATTCTACTCCATGGTGGGATTCTCCTCCTTGGTGGGATGCTCCTCCCTGGTGAGATACTTTCCCATGGTGGGATGCTTCTGCCCCTTCCTGCACCCACCAGCTCTCCCATTCCTGCTCCCACCTCTCCATGCTGGGTAGGAGCAGCTTGGGAAGCCGTGGGGTCTCCCCTTCACAGAGGTGCCTGATTCCTGTTTACATGCACCCTGAGCACTGCATCAGGCTGGGGGATTATTCCCAGGTCAGGTTTATCTGACATCAGCATTTCAGGAGAGACAAGCCACCTTTTTTTGGCTCCTCTTTGGGTCCATAAATACTTCTGTGGCCATGGCTTGGCTCTCCTTTCTGTCACTGAACACCCCTGGGCTTTCCCCACTCATCCACTCTCCTGGGAAACTTTGGGAATCATAACTTGGCATACAAACTTAGATCATATAGGGGCTTGGGGGTCAGTAGGAACCCCCCAGAACTAAGTCTGAATCAGCTTCAAAATCCCTGTGGATTCAAGAGGTCTTTAGGTACCTTTTGGTGAAATCTTTCTACCCCATAACAAGTGCATTTTGGGTTTTCTGCCTTTTCATCCTCTTTTTCTTGTCTTCTGCAAAGAAAACCAATTGTTCTTACACTGGATTCCAAAACTTTTGGCACCTGGGAACGTCCCTAAGACACCAATCACCCAGATGGTCCCAGCCCAACCCTCCTTAACCTCCTGTTTCCACCTTTTTCCTCCAGCTCATGGAGCTTTAGGTTGAGGGATGGATGAAACCATTGGCTCTGCAGCTGGTTTCACTCCTGCTGTCACAGAGCAGACATTTAAATCCCCCAACTTGTGGGTTTTCCTTTTTTAACACTGATTTACCATCAGGGAGAGCAAAGTTGAGCAGGTCTGACCTGGAGCTTGCACCCCAATGCTGTCATGAAATGGTTTGTAATAATTTTTTTAAACAACTTAATAAACAAACGGAGAAGGGAAAAAACTGCATGAAGAGTCTGGGGTGGGGGGGTTGGTTGGGTGGGGGGAGAGGTGGATTTAAACAACTCATTGAAGGTGTTTTATGTTGCTGGTCTTGATTTTCTGTTAGTTGTGGTGTTGCCATTGGTGTGCTGCCAGGTGTTTCACCCCAGTGCTTGTATTTACACAGATCCACCTTTGTTAGTCAAGTAGAAATCGCCTGCCCAGTTCGTTTCCCACCCTCCCTCCCCTTGAAAAAGTCAAATAAAGTTAAATTAAAATAAAATACCCCTTACCTCTCCATCCCAATGCTGTATTTCCACCGCGCTACCAAATACCCTTCAACTCTCCCCCCAGGCTTTGAAACAAAAATATCTGGAGTACTGGAAAAAAAAATATTATTTTCATTTTCTTCTTGTTTTGTTTGTCTGCCAAGGTGACTGGTGGTGGGGAGTCCATCCCCCCCTGGTGCCAGGGTTTTTTTTGGGGAGGGGGTGGTTGGAAGTGAGAGCCAGCGCGGGGGGGTCGGCGTTGTGGTGTCCCCCATCCCTGTCCCACCAGGTCTGTGTACTCGTTGGAAAATAAAATTTTGCATTTGTTTCAAGGCTTTGGAGATGATGGTCCTGCACGTGCTGGTCCCTAGGGGAGGTGGGTTCCCATCCTGGTGGTGACTGGATCCCCTTCCCGGTGGGAGCAGGGGGGGTCTTCTCCCCAGGGTGGGGCATATGGTGACCACGGGTGAGAGAAAGTGAAGTCTCCTGGGGTTTTGAGGTGCCACCAAGCCAGAGTTTTCTGTCCCTGCAGGATGAGTTGGATGGAGGGGGTGGGATTGCTCAGGGTGGGACACTGCTCCTTGTCCCCAGCCCAGGGCAGGAATGGCTTTGCTTGGGGCTCTCTTGAGGATGAGCCCTGTCCTTGGAGCAGGGGGAGGCTGGGCAAGGGGTGATGCCCCATGACACCCCATGCCCAGCTTCTGCCCACTGCAACAAAGCAAAGCATCCCCCATGGCCAGCAGGACCAGGGAGGGGATTGTCCCCCTCTGCTCTGCTCTGCTGAGCCCCCCCCTGCAGCGCTGGGTCCAGTTCTGGGGTCCCCAAGAGCAGAAGGAGATGGAGGTGTTGGAGTGAGTCCAGAGGAGGCCAAAACCATGTGAGATTGGATGATCTTTAAGGTCCCTCCCAACTCAAACCAGTCTGGGATTCTATGGTTCCAGGACCCGCTGACTTTTTCTCCTCTGGGTTGTTCCAGGGGTGATTTAAAGAAGGGCAGGGACACACCTTGGCCACCCCAGGAAGGGTGACAAGCACTGGACATTGTGACACCTCTGTGGAGGTCTTGGAGAAGGAAAATCCCTGGCATGGTCCCATGCCACGAGCAGGGGGGTGGTCACCACCATCTCTCCTGCCTTTAGCACAACCCTGGCCCTTCCTAACCCATCCCATCCCCCGGGATTTGCAGACCTTCCCTTCCCCTGCTGGGTTTAACCCTTTCTGCCAGTCCTGTAGAACCCCAGGAGCCATGAGGACGGGGTTGTCCTCCTCCACTCTGCACATCTAAAAGGCTGGCAGCTAAGGAAAGCAATTAGTGCAAATTTGGGTTTCTTCTCATTAATGAGCCGTGTACGGCCTGATGCCAGAGTCGGAGAAGGCAGGGAGCAACATCTCAGCTCCGCTTTCCCCATCTGCTCCACACCTCCTCCAGCCGGGCTCGGCGGTGCCGTGGATCCCAGGAGGTGAGGATGAATCCCAGCCAGGCCTGGGGAGATGGAGGAGAGCCAGAGAGCTATGGCAATGGCTGAGCAGTGCCCTGCTGAGCAGGAGAGGGCTTGGGGGAGCAGGACTTGGCTCATCCCCTTCCCTCTGACAGCCCCGGGTCTACTTCTGAGCCATCCCGAAGGACACGGCAAAGGATGGGGGAGTCAGGAGGTGAGGCTGCTGGTGACAAAAAGGGAGGGCACAGTTCTGCTGTCCCCTGTCTGAGCAACACCTGATGCCCACAGAGATGTTCTTAACTGCAATACCTGCCTAGGGTGGGCACCAGGGATGGGGGGGATGGGGTTCACTGCAAAACCCACAGGGACACCTTGGTCCTGGCCCCAGGGATGGCCTGAGGAGAACCAACCTCACCCCATGGCTGCTGGAGCTGCTGGGAAATCAGACAATCATCAAAGAGTTTGGGTTGGGAGGGAGCTGAATGATCACCCAGTGTCACCCTGTTCCCTGCCATGGTCAGGGACACCTCCCACCAGCCCAGGTTGCTCCAAGCCCCATCCAACCTGGGCTGAGACACTGCCAGGGATGGGGCAGCCACAGCTTCTCTGGGAAACCTGGCACAGGGGCTCAGCACCCTCACAACAAACAATTCCATCCTCTAATCTCATCTAAACCTTCCTTTTTCCAGTTTGAAACCCTTCCCCCTGATCCCATCCCTCCATCCCTTGTCCCAAGTCCCTCCCCAGCTTTCCTGGAGCCCCTTCAGGCACTGGAAGGTGCTCTAAGGTCTCCCCATTGCAGCCTTCTCTTCTCCAGGCTGAACACCCCCAACTCTCTCAGCCTGGCTCCAGAGCAGAGCTGCTCCAGCCCTCCCAGCAGCTCCAGGGCCTCCTCTGGACTCACTCCAACACCTCCATCTCCTTCTGCTCTTGGGGACCCCAGAACTGGACCCAGCACTGCAGGGGGGGTCTCAGCAGAGCAGAGCAGAGGGGACAATCCCCTCCCTGGCCCTGGTGGCCACACTGCTGGGGATGCAGCCCAGGACAGGGGGGGGTTCTGGGCATTTTTCCAGCTCATGTTGAGCTTCTCCTCACCCAACACCCCCAAATCCTTCTCCTCGGGGCTGCTCTCACCCCATTCTCCCTCCAGGCTGTGTTTTTTGGGATCCCCATGGGCAGGACCTTCCCCTTGGCCTGGGATGTTAACCCCCCCCCCAGCAGGGCTCAGCCGGGTCCCATCCTGTGCAGTCGGTGCCTGTGCCAGGTGGTGCTGGAAGCTCTGGGAAGGGACTGGTGTGGGGTGGGAGGGGGGGATGAACATTCCCTGGGCTCCTCAGGCTGCCAGCACCACCTCTGCAAAGTGCCCCCGAGCTGGGGGTTGGGGGGGGATGGGGGTGGGCTCACTCCCAACCTGGGCTCATCACCTTCTGAAAGCAAAACAACCCCAAAAAGAACTGGAAATGGGCAAAACCACTGCTTCCCAGTACAAATCAATGCTTCCTAGTGCTTCCCAGTATAGATCAGTGCTTCCCAGTATATTCCACTGCTCTCCAGTGCTCCCCAGTACAAACCAATGCTTCCCAGTGCTGCCCAGTGGTCCCCACTACAGTCCAGTGCTCCCCGGAGCAGATAATTGCTTCCCAGTGCTCCCCGGTATAGCCCAGTAAAGTCCAGGGCAGCCCAATACAGTCCAGTGATACCCAGTGCTTCCCAGGACAGCCCAGTATAGCCCAGTGCTCCCCAGTACAGTCCAGTACAACCCAGTAGAGTACAGTCACCCCCAGTACTCCCTAGTACAAACCAGTAGAATCCAGTGACCCCCAGTGCTCTCCAGTACAGACCAATAGAGTTCAGTGATCCCCAGTGCTCCCCAGTATAGCCCAGTACAGCGTCGTAGAGTACAGTGACCCTCAATACATCCCAGTGGTCCCCAGTAGCCCCCAGTGCTCCCCAGTACAGCCCAGTCGAGTCCAGTGACTCCCAGTTCTCCCCAGTACAGACCAGTAGCGTCCAGTGACCCCCAGTGCTCCCCAGTGCAGCCCAGTCGAGTCCAGTGACTCCCAGTTCTCCCCAGTACAGACCAGTAGAGTCCAGTAACCCCCAGTGCTACCCAGTACAGACCAGTAGAGTCCAGTGACCCCCAATACATCCCAGCACTCACCTCCCAGTACCTCCCAGCACCTCCCAGCGCACCCCAGTACCTCCCAGCGCACCCCAGTCCCTCCCAGTACCTCCCAGTCCCTCCCAGCACACCCCAGACCCCGCCCCCTCCCCAAGCCCCGCCCCCAATCAGACCACGCCCCTTCCTCAAGCCCCGCCCCCTTCGCGTCACCCCGGCTGGCCGCGGCGCCTCTTCCTCTCCCGGCAGCCCTTTCCGCTCTCTGATTGGTTACGGGAGCTGCCACTCAGAAGAGCCGTCCAATGAGCGAGCGCGGAACGGCCCCGGGGGGCGTTTCTTCCTCTGTGCTGTGGCTGCGCGGGGTGAGCGCAGGGCGGGGAGGGAGCGGAGGCGCCGCCGGCCCCGGGGCCGCCATGTTCCGCCGCAAGCTCTCGGCGCTCGATTACCACAACCCGGCCGGCTTCAACTGCAGGGGTGAGGGGCGAGGGGCTGCGGCGGGGTTCCGCGGGGCTGCTGCTGCACCGCCTCTGATCCCCGCTCCTGCCCTTCCCGCCCTTTTACCTCACGCAGCTCGGGATGCCCCCCCTCCACCCCCCTCCACCCCCCCCCATTCCCCCCCATTCCCCCCCATTCCCCCCCATTCCTCTCCATTCCTCTCCATTCCCCCCCATTCCCCTCCCTCCGGGACGGGTCAGCTTTCCCCTCACCATCCCCTGCCTTTGGGAACCTCCTGACCTCGCTCCTTGCTCTGTGGGGGCGGTGGGGAGGTCTGAGGTAAAAAGGTGAAGGGCGGGAGGGTCTGCGGGGACCTGAGTGCAGCTCAATGGGGGTTGAGGGGGAATCGGGAGTTTCCATTGGGAAAATCAGGCCCGGTGGAAAAGCTGGGTCCAGTTCTGGGGTCCCCAAGAGCAGAAGGAGATGGAGGTGTTGGAGTGAGTCCAGAGGAGGCCCTGGAGCTGCTGGGAGGGCTGGAGCAGCTCTGCTCTGGAGCCAGGCTGAGAGAGTTGGGGGTGTTCAGCCTGGAGAAGAGAAGGCTGCAATGGGGAGACCTTAGAGCACCTTCCAGTGCCTGAAGGGGCTCCAGGAAAGCTGGGGAGGGACTTGGGACAAGGGATGGAGGGATGGGATCAGGGGGAAGGGTTTCCAGATGGAAGAGGAGAGAATTAGGTTGAACATTAGGAAGAAACTGCTTGTTGTGAGGGTGCTGAGCCCCTGTGCCAGGTTTCCCAGAGAAGCTGTGGCTGCCCCATCCCTGGCAGTGTCTCAGCCCAGGTTGGATGGGGCTTGGAGCAACCTGGGCTGGTGGGAGGTGTCCCTGACCATGGCAGGGGTGGCAATGGAGGAGCTTTAAGGTCCTTCCCAACTCAAACTTCTATGAAAACCACTGCAAACAATGCCTAAAATCCTCTTTCCTGCTGTGATTGCTCTCAACTAGACATGCCAGGTGAGCTGATGCAGGCAGGTTGTTTCCTAAAGGAAGTTTTCTCTCCCTGCTCTTTGTCCCCATAGTCTAGTAACTGCAGTGGTAGTGGATCAAGGGTTGGACCTGATGATCTCTGAGGCCCCTTCCAACCCAGCCCATTCTATGATTCTGTGATTCAGGAGGGAATCCTGGGGATGCTCACCTTGCCTTGGAGCAGTGCCTGAACTGCTCACTGCCCCGGGGGGTGTCCACCCAGGAACCAATTTGCTTGGCAATTCTCTTCCTCATCTCTTCTGGTGACTCTGCTCATGGCAGGGGATTGGGACTGGATGAGCTTTAAGGTCCTTCCCACCCCAAACCAGTCAGGGATTCTGTGAACTCGGGTATTAAAGTTCATCCAAAGCCCAAATATCCCAGCTGGGTGTTGAGGGGTTGGGGTTAGCCCAGGGCTAGAAATGAATTCTCTCACTGAAGTGCAGGTGCAAGCTCGCTGCTCTCTCCTGGAGGAATATATTTGTATGGCACACAGTTCTTTCTCATGTGGAATTCCAGCTCCCAAATTGTGAAATATTGGCTCAACAGCCAAGAGCAGCTGAGTCAACAGCAAAGGGAGAAAAATGTCTTGGCACAGTCATGACATGTTTGTGTTGTTTGAGGGACCAGGGGAGGTTCCTGCTTCATGCAGGGTGTTTGTCCAGATAACAGAGTTAAGAACTCAGGTTTTGTTATAATTCTTTCACCTTTTCTTAATAAGTTACAACTCTGTTCCCAATAAAAACAATCTTTTGGGTGATGCCTTTTAGTGTAGTCAGGCAACCATCACCAATTCCAAGCAGCTTGCAAAATGAAAACCACCCAGTGCTGAGCAGAGGTGTTGTCCTGGGATGCAGGATTGGGGTGTTAGAGGCATCCTTGTGGTAAAAATACAGTAAATAAAACCACAGAAATGCTGGGGAGCACCAGTATTTGTTGGTCTGAGGAGGAATTTTGCCTTGAGGATACCAGTTCATTCTTGCTTTGTTTACTGACAGATGAAACAGAATTCAGAAACTTCATTGTCTGGTTGGAAGATCAGAAAATCAGACATTACAAGATTGAAGACCGAGGGAATTTAAGAAACATACACAGTGATGACTGGCCCAAATCTTTTGAAAAGGTATCTTCTTGTTTCAGTTCTAAATTATAAAGCTGGAAGTGACCACTGAATGCTGCTGTAGTTGCTGACTGTAAATGGCTCTGAATATTTTTCCTTTTCTTTGAGGTTTTTGTTGTTTTGGTTTTTTGTGTTTTTTCATTTTTTTATATTTCCAGGACTTTAAAAGTGTTCTTGAAGCCAAACTGAAAGAGTCACTAAGATGGCAGAACTTTTTGCACACTATTTTCACTCAGCTCTGGCTTTGCAGTAGGTGGTATCCATCTCATTTGTTCCTTGCCTGATTAGATTCAGCTCTTGAAGCAGAAAGGAAATGGACTGCAAATAAACAGCTTGTTTTTTTCCTGCATTAATGTTTCAGAAAAAGGCAAATGGGTTCAGCTAATGCACTCAGAGGCTTTCCAAGCATGTGGGTGCAGCCCCTGCAGCTCATTTCTGCCCCTCCTCTTAGTTCAGACAGAGTTTCCCACTGCTGGGGCAAGCAGCCAGCAGTCTGAGTGATCTCCTCTCCTCTCCTGAGCTTTTTGAGTCACCCTCAGGGCCAGGGAGCTTTCCTACTTGGTTTCAATTCCCTTTGAATTCCCTTTCTCTCCATGAAGAGGTGGGAATGCTGCTTGGTGATGCTCAGTTTCATCTCCCTTTCCCCTCCCTGCTCCTGCTGCCTTTGCTCACTGCCCAGCAGTTGCAGTGCTTCTGTTTCCCAGGGCATTCTGCTGACATCTACAGCAAGCTAGGTGCTGCTGGCACCCCTGCCTGCTGCTGCTCTTGTGGGTTTTGGCTTCTCCAGGTTGTCCTTCCCTTCATTCCTACCAGGAATTCCCTGCTCATGCTTTCCTGGTGCCCTCTGGGCTGGAGCAGGGGAGGGTGACACTGCTTCCCCACAGCAGAATGTCACTGTGGCCTGGCTTCCAAAGAGCAGAGACAGCATCCCAGCCACGTTTTGTCCTCTCCCACAGTCCCTAAGAAATGGAAAATGATTTCTGCTGCTCCTCAGGCTCTGCTGGCAGTATTGGGACAGCCTGAGGTGGCACCCTTCCTCCTTCCTGCTTCAGATGGGCAGTTTTTGCTCTCATCTCTTCTCAGTCCTTTCCCTTGCCCCCCCTCACTGTGTCAAACAAACAAAAAACAAAGAGAGGGGTGTCTGGCTTTCTCTGGTCATAAATAGTATCAATAGCAGCCATTTAGGTGCCACTATTAAATGTCAGACTCTGGAGCTCTCTGAAACACTTCTGGATCAGGTGAATGTTTCACAGGGGTGTTTCCTGTTAATTACAACCTCCCAACAACTGGAAGGTCTGTGGGAAAGTGGCTGTTTTTATTTATTTTCCTGTGCTCCTGGCTAATTCCTGCAGGTCAGCAGCACCCATTTTCTCTCCCCTCTTTCTCCTCTGCAGTACATGAAAGATGTGAACTGTCCTTTCAAAATACAGGAGAGACAAGAAACAGTGGACTGGCTTCTGGGCTTAGCAGTCAGGCTGGAGTATGGAGATAATGGTAGGAGTGATTTTAATACTTTAGATTGTGTCTTGCTTCATAAAATTAAACAAAATCTGTTAAATTTGTCTGCCCTCAGAAGTTTATATTCTCTTTAATTCCATTTTGCACCGTGGTCAGCTGTGAAGTGTTTCTCTGCAGCTCAGCTCCCATGGGACAGGGCAGTAGCATACTTGCATTTATTATTTTATTTCTGGATGTAACAAAACCCCTCTGTGTATATATTTATACCCTTCTCCCTGGAGGATTTGCCTCGATGAGAACTTACTCTGAAGTGGATTAAATGCTCTTTCTTTAGGGCTGCATTCATACGGAGAAATTATTCTTAGAGCCTGGTTTCACAGGGAGTAAAGCCTGAACCCTTGGGAACTAGGGCAAGGTTAGGGGGAAGAAAAAAAACCAAACCAAAACACAACTTGAGTTAAATCTTAGAAGTTTCATCTCCTTACAGTGAGGCTGCAGATACAAATGTAATTACTGGTGGCAAACATCATAAGAGCCTGAGTACTGTTTTCCATTGCCTTTAATTCCTGCAGGGCTGAGCTCTGCCCAGGACAAAGATGGGATACAAGTGCCTGGAATCTGTAGTGCTTGTTCTCAGTCCCTCATGGTGGAGAAAACAAGCAGCCTGGGACTCAGGGGGTTGTGAGAAAGGAGGAGTTGGGAGGTCCTGTCCTCAAAAGGCTTGAAAAACCCCTCTGGGGGCTGTAGATGGACACTGCAGCCTATAAAACAAAACCTTTCCTGGGAATGTTTTACTCCCTGGTCCAAATTAATGTCAGTTTGTAGTTCCAGAGCCCTACCTCTGCTGCAGGCTGAGGCACAGGGCTGGTGCTGGGGGAATGGATGGATGGATTGTAGAAGTGCTGGAGCTTCAAGCTGCAGCTTGTTCAGCCTTCTGGGAGAACCTGAATCCATGGAGCACACTCCCAGCTCTCAGAGAGGAGCTGTTAGGGTGGCTCACTGTCACCTCAGGGAGCTCCAAACCATCAGTGGTTAAGCCCAGAAGGCTCTCAGGCACTTAGCCCCCTCCAGAAATACAGCCAGAGCAAACTACAGCTTAGTGTTAATTTTATTTTTTTAACTAGTTCTGTTTGTCATTATCTCTAATGATGTTCCCTTGTTTATTTACCAGCTGATAAGTACAAGGACTCTACCCCTGATGGTGGTAAAAATGCTGACAATACAGCAAAAAATGCAGAACCCTTGATTAACTTGGATGGTAAGTGTGCAGCAACCTACACTATGCTGTGCATCATGTGTGAATGTGTTCCACAGCCTGCTTTCCAGATTTTAAATTATTACAATAGTGTGATACAGCTTTTGAAAGCCCCATTTCAAGCT
Source organism: Phaethornis superciliosus (assembly GCA_023637945.1). Taxonomy (NCBI): domain Eukaryota; kingdom Metazoa; phylum Chordata; class Aves; order Apodiformes; family Trochilidae; genus Phaethornis; species Phaethornis superciliosus. The sequence continues at coordinate 40,483,844 of JAJQWJ010000006.1, read as the reverse complement.
TTGGGAATGGGAGGTTTACCTCTTCTTTACTCTTGGCTCAAACTGCCTCTCAGTGAACAGTGTTTGGAGAGTTACTTTGAGTTTTTCACCCGCTTTGCTGCTAAAGGAAGGAGGAACTGCTCCCTGTGAATCCCAGGTGGCTGGATGTGCACTGATGAAGAGCTTTTCCTCTACAGAAAGAGAGGAAAGCAGGGGGGGGAGAATCTTCCCAGCAGAATGAGGTGCCCAGAGACTTGATCAGATATTAATAGATTGGGAGGGTTCTTACCAGGCAGTGAGGAAACAGCTGAAGGGTTTTTACCTTAACAGATTTGCAGAGAGCTTTAGAAAACATCAGGACTTGCTGTGGGTTAGGGTGAAGCAGCATGATGATACCTTCTGCCTGTGAAATGGATTTTTAAAAAAGAAAGCTAAGGGGACATGAATGCAGACTGTTTACTTCAGTTCTGTTGAGTATTACATCTTGGCTCAGTACCTCTCAGAATAATTTAAATTTTTGTTGACTGCTAGGCACATTCACAATAAAAGAAAGTGATGGGGAAAGAGCTGCTAAAATTAGCCCTAAATCCCCCCAAATCTTCTCTCCTTTCTCTTCCTACAAAAAGCTCAGAAATTCCTCCTCCCCTCACCCAGCAGGCACAGCTCTGCAGTGATAGGAGGGTTTCTAAACCAGAGGTACCTCTGGGCAATTGGCTGCAAATTTAAGACACAGGCAATGCTTTTGGTGGTGAAAATGATGCTGTTTGGGCTTGGCTGATGATCTCAGCCTGGTTAGGAAGCCTCCTGCACACTTGAAATGCTCCTGTAGCCACCCAAAAGGCTCACTCTGTATCCATGGCCTTGCCCAGCCTTGAGAGCAACTGGCTACTGTGGAATCAGGAAGCCAATTTTGTCTTTTTTTTAACAATGATGATTATTTTTACAGTGAATAATCCTGACTTCAAGGCTGGAGTGATGGCTTTAGCTAATCTGCTCCAAATTCAGCGACACGATGACTATCTGGTAATGCTTAAGGTGAGTTTCAGAGTTTTCAGATCCCCTTTCTGCCTTCTTTTCCCCAGTGGCTGGGATGTGTGTGGCTTGTGGTGCAGAGTTACTGGTAACAATTTTTAGGCAGAAAAAGGAAGGAAAAGTCATCCTGTTTGTGCCTTTTCAAGCAGGTAAGAACACGGAAGATAAATCAGGGAAATTAATGCAAAGTGAGGCAAAAGATGTTGTAAAACAAAGATCTTAGGAAGGAGCCACAGTTAAATGTTGCATCCTTCTCCTTTTGCTCCTTTGAATTGTTTACTCCCTGTCATTATTTAAGTCAGCTTGAATTAGTCTTGATGACTAATCCTGACTTTTAAATGCAGTAAATAGGTTAATTAATTTTCTAAAGCATCTTTTTTGATTACTTGGAAAAAAATATATGATTTAGTGGTGGGACTCAGTGGTTACCTGTAAATTTTGGGTCAACCCTGTACTGTTTTCTTGAAGCACTGTGCTTACTGAGGCTGGAGCAATCCTCAGTTGCTACTTGATCATGTCATAGAATGGAAATTAGTTTTGTTTGGCAGCAGAATATACTCATTGCACTGAAATAACAAGGTCCATCTATTACAAAAGCTTTGATATTTGCTAAATTCATTTTGGAGAAACTAACTGCTGTGGGTATGGGAATTAATATAGTGTGTGTAAGGCTAAAACAGGTATCCCTAAACAGTATTATCACCCTAGCCTGGTTTCTTGAGGAAAAGGCAGCCATTTCAGCTACATTCTCTCCAGCATGGTACCCTCCTTTGCCTTCCCAAAACAGTTTTTGGACCTTTCATCCACTTTAAGAGTGGTGGAGGTCTTATATATCACCCCCTAGAAGAAAACAAACCCTAAACACCACAAAAAACATTCAAAAGGAGTATTGGGTAGAGAGAGCTGAGGAGATATTGGGGATCTGCAGCATGAGCTCAGCCCTCACTGGACAGATCCTTCAGGGCTTCTCACAGGCTTGTCTGGAGGCTAGCAAACATCTGGGTTCATCTCATTTCCTATTAACAACCCAAAAAGAAAGGAGAATGGGGTTTTTTCTGCATAAATGTGTGTACATTTCTGTCACTTTCCCCATTTCTAGTCTCACTTTTTTTTTTTTTTTTTTTTTCAGTCAGAAGTGGTTGGAGAAAACCACCAGCTGGAATTTTGTTTTTAAGAATAGGTTCCTACAATTCATAGGACATGAACAACAGGAACCCTGGTTTGCAGGGTTTGATGGTGTTGGGATGTGTCAGGGAAGCTCTTGAATTCTGCATCACAGTCAGAAGTTTAGAAGAGAGAAGTTTAGGATGCCTGTTCATGCTTGGACACTCTGGAATGACTACTTAGGGAAGGCAGAAGGGTGCAAGTATGCCACAGACATCTGGCCAGAGAAAGCAGAGAGATATTTGGAGTCCAATTTTATTAATTTAAATCTGGCAAGTTGATCAGAAAGCAGCTGTGTAACACAGTTGGATATCCTTTTCCTAATGCAAAAGGCACTCAGAAATTCTTTTATACAGAGCCTGCTTTCACTGCTGGAATTCAAACTCCTCATCAAATCACTCTTTCATCCAGGCTGCTCCCTTCAGTTTGAAAGATTTCTGGTCTTGCCTCTCAGCTTTAATCATGACCAAAACCGGGAGAAATCTTTCAGGGAGAGAAACATGAAGCACTAAAACTGCTTCTGTCACATTTGGCTGCTCCTCAGGGAATGTCTGAGGAATGTGTTTGACAGACCCACTTCTCCCTGGTATTCTTTCCCTTATTTTTAGAGGCATTTCCAGCTGTAGGTATCAGTTACTGAGAGCTCCGATACGATTTCATGCTATGTACTGGAGCCAGTAAAAACAGATGAGCAGAAGTGGTGTTCACATCAAGGCTTGTTCTTGTTCCTGTGTCTAAAAATACATCCTTTCTGCCCTCAGTCTTTTTTAAAATCAGGGTGGGCAGCCTTGCTCTGGGTCTCTCTGCTTGTGGAAGATGGTTCAGCACCTACTAAAAGATCGTGGTAGCAGGTTTTCCTTCCTGAGGAACTTGAATTGGTGCCATCTCAGGAAAATAAAACTGGTGCTGCTGCTGTTGTGATCAGCTTGTTTTGGGAATCACAAATTTTCCTGACTGATCCTCATTCCTTGCAGTTTCTTGCTCAGTTGTGACTGAAATCAGTCACTGGCTATGAGGGTGGTGAAGGGACTTGAACACCTCTGCTGGGAAGAAAGCCTGAGAGGGGATCTCTGAATGTCCATCAAGATCTGAGGGCTGGGGGGCAAGAGGAAGGGGCCAATCTCTGTTCAGTGGTGCCCAGGAGTAGGACAAGGAAGAATGGGTTGAAGGGAGAAGAGAGGAAGTTCCAGCTCCAGCTGAGGAGAAACTTCTCTGCTGTGAGGGTGAGGGAGCCCTGGCCCAGGCTGCCCAGAGAGGTTGTGGAGTCTCCTTCTCTGGAGCCTTTCCAAGCCCACCTGGATGTGTTCTGTGTGTCCTGCCCTGGGGGATCCTGCTGGGGCAGGGCTTGCACTGGGTCAGCTCCACAGCTCCCTCCCAGCCCCTGACATTGATTCTAGGTTCTATGAGATGAATCACATCACATCCTTGTGGCTTCTGGTTCACAGCCCAGGAGACCCCACCTCTGACAAGCAGAGATTACTGCTATCTGAAAAAGCTTTCAAGTCTGAAAGAGCTTTTCCAACAAGTCTTTCCCAAAACCGTGGGTTTGAGGTTATGATGTTGACTCCTTTGCCTCTTGGAGCTGCTTAGCAATGCATGGAAGCCCCAAGTAATCCCTCTCTCCTGTGGATGTTTTTTCCTAGGCCATTCGGATTTTGGTTCAGGAGCGCCTGACACAGGATGCCATCACCAAGGCCAGCCAGGCCAAGGAGGTTTGTATGTGCCCTGCCTGCGGCTGGTGGCTTAATTCTTCCATCTTGAGGAAAGAAATGTAGGCATGAATTCTGCCATCTCCAGCCAAACCAGTTCTGTTTAAATAGTTCACTTGGGTGGGGGGTGGAAACTTTATCTTCAAGAGTAAACAAAGCTCTTTTTGTTTTGATTGAGGATGAATGCATGTACCTGTGGGACATATCATGGAAACAGCTGCTCTCCTGTCTTAATATTTGCTAGAGAATTACCCTTACTGTCCAGTGCAGCAGGCCTGGAGTGTGGGAAGAGATGTATCACCTGGCTTTTCCTTGGAATCAGCAGTGTTGGCCTCATACACTCCAAACATTCCTTGGGAATTGTTTGCTTTATATGTACACCTTCTATGTCTTGATGCTGGACATCCAGCTTCTCCCTCCCTTCCCCTTTCCCCAAAAGAAATGGTGAGGAAAACTTTTGCACCTAAACATGACATTTTTTCATAGAATTTTTCATAGACTTCTTTTCTAACCACAGTCTGTTTCTCTCCCTGAAGATGTTCAAGGCCAGGCTGGATGAGGCCTTGAGCAACCTTGGTGAGCTCAGGGATGTCCCAGGCTGTGGCAGGGAGGTTGGAGTAGATGATCTCTAAGGTCCCTTCCAACCTCAGCCATTCTAGGATGATCTGTTTAAAAGGTGTTCCAGGGGATGAGTGGTTTATCAGGTTGTCATTTCTTGAACATCTCAGTTCTCCTGCTCTTCTCTCCAGCATTTGCTGGCACCATGGCTTGGGCACAGCTGGGGAAAGCCACCTCTCTTCTGCAGGTTCACACTGAGACACGTCCCTGCTAAAGTGACTGGTTCTGGTCAAGGAGCACAAATCCCTTCATCTTTTCTGGCTCAGAACAATCCCTGCTTTATTTATTACCACAGCCCTGCTCATGGTGTTTCTAAGAGACTCTTGCAGGTGCTCTGCATTGCAGGGCAGTAATTTCCAGAAGCACTGGGACAGTAAATCAAAGCTTTGGTCTTGAATTATCCATAAAACCATCCAAAAAAGAAGAAAAATACGAAAGCAGCTGAGAGTCCTGTAGTCATTTTGGGTTCTGTCACTAACATTAATGAAAAGCTTCTTTAAGCTGTTGTTTACATAGCTGCACAGCTGACGTGCAGGGGTCAAAAATGGGATTTTCTGGAAGTTTGGCAGAACCAGCTTCTTTGAGGAACAGACATTTCTTTTCATGACAGTTCTTCATACTCAAATTGGGTCCTCGAAGTGTGGTCAGGTCTGAGGTTGAAATGTCCCTGAATGTGACACGTGTCATTGGGAGTCTGTTCTCATGAGGAGTGACAAATTTCAAGTGAGGGGGAGAAAGTGAAGGGGATTGGAGGCAGAAAAATGGCTTTATCTGTGACAGCAGTGACCAACTGCATCATGTAAAGGATCTTAAAAGCAGAAGGGGATATCTGGGGCACAGTGTGAAAGGAGGAGAAAAATAAACTTCTGATTTTGGCCAGCTTAAGAGCCAAATTTCTCACCAGTGACACTTTGTGTATGAAGCCTCCTCCCTGGGAACAGGTTCTAAATGTCTGAGTGCTGCCGGGAAGACAGCTCGATACACAGAGTGTCACAAGTCACATTCTTGGAAATATCAAGATAGAGTAGAGGGGGCAAAAGGGAAAATAGATACAATGAAGGATAAATATGAATACTGAGGGCACTTATACTGCTATGCTTGTGGTTTGAATGTAGCAAATAAAATGAGGTTTATCTCATTGGCTTGTCACAGTGCACTTTTCAAAAGAAGATGTGACGCGTCCTTTTTTTAGGTTGTGTTCTGAGTGGCTGGCAAATCAATGTTTTCACTGTCTAGACAGATCCAGATTTATACTGACAGACTGTCCTGGGCTTTCCTTAGCTAATGAGCATGTCCCAGGTAGGATTAATTACAACCAACATCCTTCAGAATCACTTTAAGGATGCTTTTGAGGGGTGTGTTTAAAAGCACAGCAAAGCGGGTACCTTTTCCCCCTACCCTGACAGCTGGAATTTATTTTTTTGTCCACCCACTCCCACCAAATCTAGTTTTACTGTCAGTACTTCCCCAGTTCCAGGGGAAATGGCTGCAGTGCCCAGGCCCTTTACAAGTGTTTTGTGCAGGAGTTAGAAATTCAAATGTTGGAGAATGAGGCTGAGAAATGAAATAGCCTGTGTGGTGATGGATTTAAAAGTGCTTTTCACTTCTCTCCCTGTCTGAAGCTTACATGCCTGTTGTAGTTGTAGCAGCAGTGGGTGCCTGTGCAGTCCAGTGCCTGCTAGAATCAGCATGAAGTGGCATTCTTAACAACAAGCTGCTTAAATTTTAACAATGCAGATGTCTTTTTAAGATGGCAGTAGAACATCCATTTTGCTGGAAAAGCCATGGAAAATAACTGCTTTTTTTTTTTTAATGGTGTATTAGAATTAGGTTCAGACAGCATTTTATATTCAGTTCACATGTTTTGATCAACTCATTTTTTTTTTTTGCATGTGTATGAAAGCCTTTAAAAGAAATCTCACTGCTTAGGAGGTTTACAGTCCCATCACTGTAGAATTAATGGTAATGAAACCCAATGGTTTTTGGTGCCAAATGCCAAGGCAGTTGGCAGACGTGCCCAGGCAGTTGTGGGAAAAACACTTCCAGAGGTAGTTAAACCAAATTGTTTAAATCTTGTTTTGTGTGTACATTGAGAGATGGTCAGGGATGTTTTATCCTGACCCCTCCTCAGAAGCTGGAAAGGGCAAAGTGAGCAATTCTTATAAATGACCACCAAAAAACCCACTCCTCCTGCCTTCCTGGAACAGGCGCTTAGAGAACAATGCTCAGTTTCATTCCTAAGCTTCAACACCTGACCAAATGCTTCTGAGGGAGGCTGTGAGTTCAGTGCTTGAGAAACATTCTTGCTTGCAGAGAATTTTTACAGCTCTCTCTCCAGTCAGGCAGTGCTTGGAAAGCTGGCAGCTGTGTTCAGGCAGTGGTGGTGAGAAAGCCGCGTTTGTCGGGGTAGGGATGTTGCTGGCTTGGGTGTTCTCTGGCAGTGCTGTTGTTGGCCTTTTAAGGATTGAAAGTGGGCAGCCTGTATCCAATGGGGTTTGCTTGACAAGTAGGGATTATTAAGAGTGGAGATTTTTCTTTATTAATACCCCGGGTCTGATGTTTCAGGACACAGAGGCATTTGTGTTACTGAGCAGGGTGACTTTTGAAGTCAGTGCAGAAGCAAAGTATCCACTCCTCCAGAGTTAACCTGCTAACTACTTGGATTTAATTTCCCAAACGTGTAAAGTGACATTTTTAATGACATTTGAACATGTTTTTTGTTTTTTTTCTTTTCAAAGGGTTTGCCTGTTGCTTTAGAAAAGCACATTCTTGGTTTTGACACGGGAGGTAAGCACTTCTCTTAATGTTACTTTTAAACGGCAACGTTTGCCTTTGACCGAGTACATTACTGTCAACTACGTAGCTAATACGTATAGTAACAAAGCCTGTAGTGGAAAGAATTGCTCCCCTTCAGCTTGTTATTTACGAGCACTCCTGCAGTATTTTGTTTTGGAACAGAAAAAAAAACCCAACAAAAAACCCAGCCCATATATCTTAGCCTCAGAGTTTGTTGTTTTAGAGTTGTGTTTAAATAATGGCTTCTAATGGCAGCCACGTTTGCAAAAGGGAGGAATTCACTTTCCTCTCCTCTTGTAAATCTTGCTGCTACCAGCAGAGGCCCCCTCTGCTTCTGCTTGGGCTTTGCCTGCATCAGTTATTTAAAATCTAATGGGAGGCAGTGCAAATGGGCATGACCTGGTGGGTTATTTTGTATGGGTGACCTGGGACTCTGCTGGCTTTGCTTTTACCTCCTGTTCACCTAAATTACTACTGGGAATTCCTCCTCCTGACCCCACTTGGCTGTGGGGGACTGAAAGCACTGCAGGGAGCTGAGCTGTCCCTCGAGCAGCAGGGAATGTTTTTTCCTCTTTCAAGGAGGAAACTACTTAGATTAGAGGATGCTGAAGGGACTTGAGCATCTCTGCTGGGAAGAAAGCCTGAGAGCCCTGGGGCTGTTCAGCCTGGAGAAGAGAAGGCTGAGAGGGGATCTCTGAATGTCCATCAAGATCTGAGGGCTGGGGGGCAAGAGGAAGGGGCCAATCTCTGTTCAGTGGTGCCCAGGAGTAGGACAAGGAAGAATGGGTTGAAGGGAGAAGAGAGGAAGTTCCAGCTCCAGCTGAGGAGAAACTTCTCTGCTGTGAGGGTGAGGGAGCCCTGGCCCAGGCTGCCCAGAGAGGTTGTGGAGTCTCCTTCTCTGGAGCCTTTCCAAGCCCACCTGGATGTGTTCTGTGTGTCCTGCCCTGGGGGATCCTGCTGGGGCAGGGCTTGCACTGGGTCAGCTCCACAGCTCCCTCCCAACCCCTGACATTCTGGGATTTTATGACTAAGCTTTTCTTAAGACCTTCACAATAGATGAGAAATTCTTTGATGCTCCTTCTCTTTCTCCTGACTCACCCAGATGCTGTTCTCAACGAAGCTGCCCAAATCCTCCGGTTGCTGCATATAGAGGAGCTCCGAGAGCTGCAAACAAAAATTAATGAAGCCATCGTAGCAGTTCAGGCAATTATTGCTGATCCCAAGACTGACCACAGACTGGGGAAGGTTGGGAGATGAAGAGATAAAAGCTTTTAGTCTCTTGCATACTTACTGCAGTTAGGAATGACGTACGACCCTGCGCAACTCCGGCATGCTCTGTGAAATTGTCTCCTTTTGCTGTTTTTGAAAGAAAACAGGAAATTGAATTCTGACTTCTAACGACTTATCATTTTTCTTTAAATAAATGAAGTTGGGGGGAAAAAAAAAGAGACAAAGTGTTCTGGTTTAGCTCCGAGTTGGCAGATGTGGCTTTTTCATTGTGCTTGGCTTCGTGGTGAGAGGGGAGTGTTACACAAAGGCCCTGCAGATTCCTCTCTTGCTGAGGTCCTGCCATATGAACAGCTCGTTCCTGGCTTGCTTGCTGCATCTCCCCAGTCTGCCCTGCAGCTGAAATATTTAAAAACTCAATCCAAAAGGGAAACTTCAAAACAACCATTTTATTCCATTATTGAAGTAACCTAGAAAAAAAGTGAAGCGTTACAACGTAAATGGTATTTGGTCTACACTGGGTAGGTCTATGAAGGCACTTAGAAGAACCAACAAGCATGAACAGATAGTTCTAGCATATTCTTCTAATATAAATACTAAAAGACATGCATTGAGGCAGTGGTGAAAAGACAGACTTGTCCTCTGGACAAACTTCCATGCCTTTGCCATATCCTGTAACTCTTCTGCACCCTCCTGGAGCACACACAGTCTCTGTCTTCAGGGCTGTAGATTACTCAGACCCAGCAAGATGCTGCATCCAGAGGTCCCCACAGGCACTTGCTTTTGGATAAAAGGACCCATTGGTCAGCTTATCAAAACTATAAAAAAATTAATCCGTTCTTCTTCCAATAAAATAAAAACCTTTGAATACGAAAGCTGCATTTTAAATTTGCTTGTATAAGCAAAGAGTTAGAGCAATGGCCTAAGATTCACAGGACCATTTTTATTTATTTTCTTCTTGTAAAATACTTTTCATTTAAAAAAAAATACAGTAGTAAAGACTTGAGGTATAACTTCAAAAAAATATTGGATAATCTTTTGCAGGAAAGTAGGTCACTTCATTGGCCTCAGTTCAGGGTTTCCCCCCTTGGTTGTTGTATGCAGTAACAGTTTTCTGGGTCTGAAGTTCTTTTGGGTGCAAAGATTGTTGTTCCTCCAAATAGCAGTTACTATTTCCTTGCTGTGGAGGGAAAGGGATTGTTTTAGGATGTGGAGCAGGTAACTGCTGTCAGACAGGACTGAGTTGGGGGGGGGTTGGGCTTTACCTCCAAGGCAGTAGGGATAAACTGCAGTTATTCCGTAGAGATGCGATCGCTGCTCTGGGAGGTACTCATCAGTGAAGGAGCCAGTTTCTTTATCAACAGCTATCACACCATCCCTGGTGACAAGAAGGGGAGAAGTGCTGTACTCATACATGGAGGTTTTATTTGCTCCTGTTTCCATGCATTTTAAGACCAGAGGCAGCTCAAAAGATCAGCCTGCACACCTGCAGGACAAATGGGAAGAGATTTGCCCTGTAAAAATCTACATCCAGCTCCTTCAGTGCATTTCTCTGTGGTGATGCAGAGGCACGCAGCCTTCCAAGGAGAGATTATCTCCCTGAGAGTCTCCTCCAAGCGTGCAAAGCACTTAAGTGTTTGTTGTAATCTGCTAAGATTTAATTGAAGTTTTGAGAGTTTCCAGCTGGAGTGAGCAGAGGCGAGCACAGCGTGAGGACAGTGGAGGGGGAGAGGTAACAACTGAAGACAGGAGTTTTTCTTTGATTTCATCTGGTTTCAGAAACTGGTGCTAACTTGTATTTAAAAAAAAAAAAAAAAAAACAAAAAAAAAAAAGAAAAAACAGAACACACCCATCCATCATTTTGTTCCCTCCCAGGAAGCTGGGGCTCTTTCTAAACAGCTGCCTTAATATTTACAAGGGGGCATTGCTGCACATGGTGGCCCTGCAGGACACCCTCTGGTGAAGTTCCAGCACTCAGGACCAGGCTGGGGACAGACTCAAAGCTCCTCCAAGCTGCTCCCTGGCTTGATGGGCAAGGAGCAGAGCCCTAGGATGAGGGTGAGAGGAAGCAGTTTGGTTTTCCTTACCGCCTCCAGTCCGTGTGGTAGAAGTGGTTGGCATAACTGATGATGCTGAAGGGGTAGTTGAGGTTGTTCTGGATGATGCGCCGGCCCGTGCCATCAGGGAATGTGCACTCCAGGTGCTTTGTTCCTTTTCAAACAGCAGGCCACAAAAACAAAAACAACAAAGCTCACCAAAAGTGTACTGTGTATTCACTGAATTTTCAAACTGCTTCTGTGGCATAAGGATGTGGAAGCAACACATGCTGGGAGCCCCCCTGACCCTGTGACACCAAATCCTTTGGGGCAGGAGAGTGGAAGGAGAAGCCTATGGGTAGCAATTAGCTAAAGTCTTTTGTATATATGGTTCTTGGAGTTAACTCCAGTTGGGGGCTGGTCAGGAGTGGTGTCCCCCAGGGCTCAGTGCTGGGCACAGTTCTGTTTGGTGTCTTCATCAGTGATCTGGAGAAGGGGATTGAGGGCACCCTCAGTCACTTTGCAGCTGACACCAGGTTGGGTGGCAGTGTTGCTCTGCCTGAGGGTAGGGATGCTCTGCAGAGGGACCTGGGCAGGCTGGGTCAATGGGCCAAGGGCAATTGGATGAGGTTCAACACGGGCAAGTGTTGGGTCCTGCACTTGGGTCACACCAACCCCAGGCAATGCTCCAGGCTGGGGACAGAGTGGCTGGGAAGTGCCCAAGGGAAAAGGACCTGGGGGTGTTGGTCAGCAGCAGCTGAACATGAGCCAGGGTGTGCCCAGGTAGCCAAGAAGGCCACCAGCATCCTGGCTGGGACCATCCCTGGGGTGGGCAGCAGGAGCAGGGCAGGGCTCATCCCCCTGTGCTGGGCACTGGGGAGGCTGCACCTCAAATCCTGGGGTGAGTTCTGGGCCCCTGAGGACAAGAAGGACATTGAGGGGCTGGAGTGTGTCCAGAGAAGGGCAATGGAGCTGGGGAAGGGTCTGGAGCAGAAGTCTGCCCAGGAGCAGCTGAGGGAGCTGGGGGTGTTGATCCTGGAGCAGAGGAGGCTGAGGGGAGACCTTCTGGCTCTCTGACACCCCCTGAGAGGAGGTTGGAGCCAGGGGGGGTCGGGCTCTGCTCCCAAGGAACAAGGGATGGGACAAGAGGAAAGAGCCTCAAGTTGTGCCAGGGGAGGTTTAGGTTGGTTATTAGGAAGAATTTCTCCCTGGCAAGGGTTGTCAGGGCCTGGCCCAGGCTGCCCAGGGCAGGGCTGGAGTCCCCATCATCCCTGGAGGGGTTTCAGAGCCCTGGAGATGTGGTGCTGAGGGACATGGGGCAGGGGGGGCCTTGGCACTGCTGGGGCAATGGATAGACATGATGATCTTAAAAGGTTTTTTCCAACCAAAACGATTCCATGATTCCATTCTGTGATTCCAGGTTACCTGCATCTGCCCAACAGAGCAGCTTGGAGAAGGGGTCAAACGTCAGGCCGTTGGGCAAGCCAATGTCCCTGTTCACCAGGACCCTCCTGTTGGCTCCATTGACAGTAGAAGTTTCAATTTTGGGTGCTTCACGATTCCAGTCTGTCCAGTAGAGGTTGCTGGGGAAATAACGAGATAAATGAACAAGCAGGACAGTGAGGAACAGTAAGAAGTTATCAGCTTTCTCTTCATCCTGGTGCTTGCCAGGAGAGAGGCCTCGTTTTCCCCCTCACAGTGCCCAAAATAAATCTTGATTTGATTTAAAAAAAAAAAAACAAAAAACAACAAACTCTTAAAAGTAACCCAGAACGATGTCAAACATATTTACAACCCAAACTGCAGCTCCTAGACCAAGGGTGAGTCTTAAGAGCAGCACATTTTCTGGAGTCACCCTTTGTGTTTTCTCGTGCCAGGGGTCTTCCAAAGTTTTGAAAAATCATAACACCACCCTGACCACCACACCAACCAGCAGATTCAGCCAAATCCTGAATTATTACATAAAAGCAGAGGTGTGGAACAGAGCCATCCCTTCCTACAGGGCGTGTAGAGCTGCTCAGGGTCAGGATGGGGCCATGGCACCATCAGGAGATGCCAGTCCCTGTGGAAACACTGCTGCTCACCCTCGGACAGGGTCCACTGTGATGGCCCGGGGGTTGACCAGCTCGGTGTCAAAGAGCACTCGCCTCTCGGAACCATCCAGTCGGGCTCTCTCAATCTTATCCAGCCCACTGTCAGTCCAGAACATGGCCCGGCGCAGGTGGTCCACTGCTAGCCCCTCAGGGCTGATGAGCCCTGCCAGAGAGATGGATATGGTCAGATGTTGGGGAGATGTTGCTCCTGGATTTCTCCCAGGGATCCCATCCCCACGGGATGTTGGTGTAGATGGAGGTCCCCAAAGCCCAGCCCTCTAAATGTGATGGGCACAAGCTGGTGTGGACCTGCTGATGTGGCTCTGGGCCCGTGTCAGCAGGGATGGGAGCAGACCTGAGCTGATGATGGTCTCTGGCTCGGCACCCGATTCCAGACTCGCTCGGCTTATGGTCCTTCCGGCCACATCAGTCCAATAAATGGTCTTATCCCGGCAGTCATAGTCAATCCCCACCACGATGGAGCCCTGGCAGGGTTGGGAGAAGGACACAGGATGAAATCCCACCTGGGCCACAGCTCAGAGCCTCGATGAGTGTCCCCATCCCACCAGCCATCCCGTTCTGCAGGATGCAGCAAGGGGGAATGAAGCTGAAATCCCTTTTCCCTGGCAAAACTCGACACTGAGAGGCACCAACTGTGCACATCCCAGCTGAATCCTCCAGCAGAGGAACTGCTGCAGGCACACAGCCACGACCAGATGGGTTTGAAGCCCTTCAGCTCAAGGAGACACTGCTCTACCAGTGAAGCCAGCCCGAGGAATGACCTTCAGCTTGGGGAATGGGAAGATTTGGCAAGGGATTTCAGTTCCCTGGGGAGCAGGGAGGGTCATGGCCCAGCTTTCAGCCTTCCTCTCCTTCAGTTTGGCCTGACTGGAGATGCACATGGCCACGTTCCAAGAGGAGTCCAAGGAAGGGAAAAGGCAATTAGCAGTGGAGACGTGCAGCTGATGGCCTGGGGCTGACAGAGGTCAGCAAGCACCCATCCTCCTTCCTCTTGCAGGTTGTGACCATCCACTCTGCTTGGGGATGGCTGGAGGTTGAGCTGAGATCACTCCTGCTCCATCTCAGTGCCAGTGTCCCACAGACCAACATCAACCTTCAAGAGGTGACACCTCAGATGAGAGTGGTCCAGGGAAATGTGGAATATTGGACTATGGAAGTGTTGGAGTGAGTCCAGAGGAGGCCCTGCAGCTGCTGGGAGGGCTGGAGCAGCTCTGCTCTGGAGCCAGGCTGAGAGAGTTGGGGGTGTTCAGCCTGGAGAAGAGAAGGCTGCAATGGGGAGACCTTAGAGCACCTTCCAGTGCCTGAAGGGGCTCCAGGAAAGCTGGGGAGGGACTTGGGACAAGGGATGGAGGGATGGGATCAGGGGGAAGGGTTTCAACAGAAAAAAGGAAGGTTTAGATGAGATGGGAGGGAGAAACTCCCTGGTTTGAGGGTGCTGAGCCCCTGTGCCAGGTTTCCCAGAGAAGCTGTGGCTGCCCCATCCCTGGCAGTGTCTCAGCCCAGGTTGGATGGGGCTTGGAGCAACCTGGGCTGGTGGGAGGTGTCCCTGACCATGGCAGGGGGTGGCAATGGAGGAGCTTTAAGGTCCCTCCCAACCCAACCCATCCGTGTGTCTGTGATTCCCAGCAGCACCAGCCCATCCCCAGTCCCCTCCTGCAGCCCAGCCCCAGAGGTACCGTACATGGAGGGACAGCAGGGTCCTGGCCGCTTCCTTCTGCAGCCGCGTCCCGTTGAGGGGCAGGTACCCGATCTGCTGCCCCTGAGCATAGAGCAGAAATGTCCCCGTGGCCGGTGGGGACACATCGGGACGGGGGGAGGGCCGGACGCGGGGCGGGGCGACGCTGGGAAGACCTGGCCCAGAGAGAGGGAGGCTTTGGGGACCATCACCCCTCGGCTCCGCACCCGGGCGGGGTGATGGATGGAGAGGCGGGGGTGGGGGGGGGGGGGGATGGTGGGAATGTCACCCGTGGTGTGCTGTGTGCTGAGCTCTTACATGGGGGGGTGGTACCGGGTTCCGAGCGCGTGCCCTGGACCTCCCTGCCGCTCTGGTCCACGCACCAGCAGTACCCGCTGTCCCCGTGGCACTGCAGGGGGGTGAACTCGCCCCCCGCCTCGCACTGGGGCACGTACTGGTCGGGACTGGGAGTGCCCCCGTAGTGCTCCAGCAGGCTCTGCCGCCAGCGTTCACACATGGTGGGGGGACGCTCGGTGGGCTCTGGGCAGAGAGAAGGTGACAGTCACCCCTCCCCCCCCCACACACACACACACCCTTCGCCACCACACCCCGCACACACACACGCAAATCAGGGGGCTCAGGGCTTTGCCAGACCCCCCGCTCCCCCTCTCCTTGCCGGCTGCTTCCATCCTAAGGATGCCGGAGGAGCCACCACGGGGTTAGGGTGCTGGAGGGAGGGGACAACACCCCCCATGTCCCCAAGGGACCTACCTGGGCTCCCGCAGCGTGGCGGGGTGCTGCCCGGTGCTGTCCGGGTGCCGGCGATCTCCTGCCCCGCGGTGTCCACGCACCAGCAGTGCCCGGTGCTGCCGTGACACTGCAGGGGTCTGTACCCCCCCTCCTCGTCACACTGGGGCACGTGTCCTTCACCCACCGGCGAGGGTCCCGGTGGCACCGCCCGTGGGTACAGCCGCTCGTGTTGGCAGGGGGTCAGCTGCTGCATGGACCCTGCTGGCACCAAACCCCCCCCCAACCCCACCCCAGGCTCAGTGGGTGCCAGGCTGCTCCCCTGGACCCACCAGGCACCGCTGCACCCACAGGGCTGTGGGATGCTCTGCCAGCACCCCTTGTCCTCCCTCCTCGTGGGGTGTCCCTCTCAGGCACCCCGTGGATGTCCCCTCCTTTGCAAGGTAGCACAGGGGGTGCCCCAGTGGCCGCTGTCACTATAACCCTGTGGCCGAGGGCACCCTAAAGGCCTGGGATCCCCCTGAGCCATCCACTTGGCAGCACCCTGCACCAAGAAGCCCCTGGACAGGCAGTTGGGCAGAGGGTCTCCTCCACTGTCCCCAGCCCCACTGTCCCCACCGCTGGTGGCCAGGGACAAAGTGCTGCAGCAGGCACCATGCAGGGTGGGGAGGGACCAGCAGGACTCTGCCTGCTCCACCAACACATTCTCAGCACCCTCCACCACAACTGGCACAGCCATATGGGGCATCTCCTCCCCCACAGTGCTGGGAGAAGCTTTGCCCCAGCACCCTGATGCCCCCTGATCCCATCAGGAACACCCAAGGACACATCCCCCCTCCCCTCACCCCCCAGACCCCCTGCTCCCCCTCTCCTTGCCAGCTGCCTCCATCCTAAGGATGCCGGAGGAGCCACCACGGGGTTAGGGTGCTGGAGGGAGGGGACAACACCCCCCATGTCCCCAAGGGACCTACCTGGGCTCCCGCAGCGTGGCGGGGTGCTGCCCGGTGCTGTCCGGGTCCCGGCGATCTCCTGCCCCGCGGTGTCCACGCACCAGCAGTGCCCGGTGCTGCCGTGACACTGCAGGGGTCTGTACCCCCCCTCCTCGTCACACTGGGGCACGTGTCCTTCACCCACCGGCGAGGGTCCCGGTGGCACCGCCCGTGGGTAGAGCCGCTCGTGTTGGCAGGGGGTCAGCTGCTGCATGGACCCTGCTGGCACCAAACCCCCCCCCAACCCCACCCCAGGCTCAGTGGGTGCCAGGCTGCTCCCCTGGACCCACCAGGCACCGCTGCACCCACAGGGCTGTGGGATGCTCTGCCAGCACCCCTTGTCCTCCCTCCTCGTGGGGTGTCCCTCTCAGGCACCCCGTGGATGTCCCCTCCTTTGCAAGGTAGCACAGGGGGTGCCCCAGTGGCCGCTGTCACTATAACCCTGTGGCCGAGGGCACCCTAAAGGCCTGGGATCCCCCTGAGCCATCCACTTGGCAGCACCCTGCACCAAGAAGCCCCTGGACAGGCAGTTGGGCAGAGGGTCTCCTCCACTGTCCCCAGCCCCACTGTCCCCACCGCTGGTGGCCAGGGACAAAGTGCTGCAGCAGGCACCATGCAGGGTGGGGAGGGACCAGCAGGACTCTGCCTGCTCCACCAACACATTCTCAGCACCCTCCACCACAACTGGCACAGCCATATGGGGCATCTCCTCCCCCACAGTGCTGGGAGAAGCTTTGCCCCAGCACCCTGATGCCCCCTGATCCCATCAGGAACACCCAAGGACACATCCCCCCTCCCCTCACCCCCCAGACCCCCTGCTCCCCCTCTCCTTGCCAGCTGCCTCCATCCTAAGGATGCCGGAGGAGCCACCACGGGGTTAGGGTGCTGGAGGGAGGGGACAACACCCCCCATGTCCCCAAGGGACCTACCTGGGCTCCCGCAGCGTGGCGGGGTGCTGCCCGGTGCCGTCCGGGTCCCGGCGATCTCCTGCCCCGCGGTGTCCACGCACCAGCAGTGCCCGGTGCTGCCGTGACACTGCAGGGGTCTGTACCCCCCCTCCTCGTCACACTGGGGCACGTGTCCTTCACCCACCAGCGAGGGTCCCGGTGGCACCGCCCGTGGGTAGAGCTGGTCGTGCTGGCAGGGGGTCAGCTGCTGCCTCCTCCCTTCCACCACCGGGAAAAACCAAAGGAAGAGCAGGGTGAGGATGGGGAAGCCATCCCAAGCAGAGCTGGCGTGGGGACGAGTCCAGCCCGGTGGCCTCACCCTGCGTGCACTGGAAGCCATCACCCTCATAGCCGGGCTGGCAGCGGCAGGAGAAGGAGCCCGGGGTGTTGTGGCAGGTGGCAGCGGGGTGACAGGGGTTCTCAGCACACTCATCCACGTCTGTGCAGGGATGGGGACAATCAGGGGACAAGCACGGGGCTCAGCCGGGGCAGGCCACCCCGTGGTCCCCTCAGTGTCCCCATACCAGAGCAGTGGATGCCATCCCCGGTGTATCCAGCCAGGCACTGGCAGGCGGGGGGTCCCCCGGCGCGGGGCAGGCAGCGAGCGCGGTCCCCAGGGGCACAGGGGTGGCTCCCGTCCTCGCAGGGGTTTGTCACCGGTACCAGAGCTGGGGGGGGGACAAAGGGGGTGAGGGGGTGGCCGGGGCGAGCCCGGGGGGAACCCAGGGACCCCGAATGGTGGGGCTGGCACTTACGCACACAGGTCTGCCCGTCCTCTGCCAGCCGGTACCCCCCGCGGCACTCGCACCGGTAGCTGCCCGGCTCGTTCCGGCAGATGGTGAAGGGGCCACAGTGGCTCAGACCCTCAGAGCACTCATCCACATCTAAAGGAAAGGGGAGACACCCCCATTTGTGGGGTCTGGCTGCTCCCGGACTAGTGGAGACACCACCCCTCCTCTTGCCTCTTCCTCCATCCCAATAAAACCCCTAAAGCGCTTCCCACCGCCCTGCCTCAGTTTCCCCCCTGTGAACTGTCAAACCATCAGTGCAGCTCGTGAAACCACGGGGGCTGCCACGTTGTGGCGTGTCCTACACCCCCCCCAAGCCCCCACCACAGCTTCCACCCACCTCGGCAGCCCCGTCCGTCCCTGCGGTACCCGGCTGAGCACACACACGTGTACTCCGTCCCCGCGCCGGGCTGGCAGCGTGCTGGCTCCTCACAGGCATGGCTACCATCATGGCACGGGTTCACCACGGGATTCCCGGCATCATCTGTAGGAAAATGGGTGGCATGAGGAGGGGGAAAGGCCTGGGAGACACGTGGGGCAGGGAACAACCGTTCCTATTGATGTCCTACGTGGGTATAGGACAACTGGCCACCGCCAACTGGCCACCGGATACTTCCAGACCACTTATTCTCTACTGGGACAACTGGATGTGGGTCACGGCTTGTTCTGCTCCAGGTACATATCCCTGGGGAGCTCTCAGGGCTCTAATTTGTGCCAGGAAAATGTGTATGTCCGGGAGGTATAGGAGTAACAAAAAATTAACAGAAAGTGAGTAATAAAAAAATAAACCTGAGGTAAAGGCAAATCAATCAAATGTGAGAAATGAAAAATGAATGATGAGATAAAGGTGACTCAATCAAAGGTATGATGAACAGCTTGTCCTGAACATCACTTTAAAATCTGTATTTTGATGAGGTTTAAGTGCATTTGTTTAACCCTATTTTCAGAAAATGGTTTTGGATGTGTAATATTTTCATTTGTTTTAATATCATAGAATCATCAGTTTGGGTTAAAAGGGACCTTAAAGATCATCCAGTTCCAACCTCCCTGTATGGGTAGGGACACCTCTCATTAGATTAGGTTGCTCAAGGCCCCATCCGGCTTGGCCTCAAAAAAAAATTTGGGATGTTTTATAAGTGAATTTGTTTAACATCACTCTTTAAAACTGGATCTTGATGGGGTTTAGTTGCATTCTTAGCATTAATTTTAGAAAACATCTCCTGTTCAATTGAACTGTCTTTATATCATTGTTAATTTTTTGTGTTATGAACTGTGTGACTTGTATGCTTCAACTCCTCTGCACACAATTTCCTGCAGACACCAGAGCCCTGTCAGCAGAGCTGCAGCTTCCCAAGGATCTGTTCCCAGAGTGGAATGAGCCCCATCTGCCCTGATCCATGTACAGTTGTCCTGGCACAAAGTCAATGGAGTAGAAGTGTCCAGCAGCCAGCTGGTGGCATTCAATTCCTGGTGGCCAGTTGTCCCTTTCCCATCTGGCACAGGCAGGGAGGTCTCAGGGCTGGGCCACCCAGTGCCACCCCAGCTGTGTCCCCCCCCGTGCCAGCAGCACTTGGGCTTGGAAAGGGCAATGGAGCTGGGGAAGGGTCTGGAGCAGAAGTCTGCCCAGGAGCAGCTGAGGGAGCTGGGGGTGTTGATCCTGGAGCAGAGGAGGCTGAGGGGAGACCTTCTGGCTCTCTGACACCCCCTGAGAGGAGGTTGGAGCCAGGGGGGGTCGGGCTCTGCTCCCAAGGAACAAGGGATGGGACAAGAGGAAAGAGCCTCAAGTTGTGCCAGGGGAGGTTTAGGTTGGAGCTGGGGAAGAATTTCTCCCTGGCAAGGGTTGTCAGGGCCTGGCCCAGGCTGCCCAGGGCAGGGCTGGAGTCCCCATCATCCCTGGAGGGGTTTCAGAGCCCTGGAGATGTGGTGCTGAGGGACATGGGGCAGGGGGGGCCTGGGCACTGCTGGGGGAAGGGTTGAACCCATTGACCTTAAAGGTTTTTTCCAACCAGAGTGACCCAGTGACTCAGTAAAGAACCCTCTTTCTGTAGGGTGAAGCCACTCTTTGGGGGTGAAGCAAGCACACCACAGCTTTGGGATTGGGTGAGGACTGGCACCCCAGGGGGGGTCACCCTGAGGTGGGTGCTGGAGCTCACCTGGTGCTGGTGCGATGCGGGCAGCCAGGGCGTAGCGCAGGACGTGCTCCTGGGTGTCATAGAGGGTGAAGGCATGGGACACCCCCAAGCTCTGCCGGGGGGGCAGGCGGGTGTAGGGACAGCCGGAGAAGGTGATGTTCTGGTGCAGGCGGTAGGACAAGGTCTGGTTGGCTGTCCCACTGAGCAGGGTGTACTCCCGGTGAGCAGAGGATGTCACAGCTGGGAGAGAAGTGGCTTCAGCATCAGTGTCTCTGAAGTTGGTAATGTCCCTGGGGGGGACGGGGTGTTTTGGGCAGGGATGGAGTGTGAGAGACCAAAACTGAGACTGAGCACAGGCTCCTACCTGAACTGGAGTAGTGGTAGAGCTCCGTGTAGGGGGTGATGTGGACAGTGATGTTCTCAGGGAGAAATGGTACCTGGCCCTGGATGTGTGTCTTAAGGCTTAAGTAATTGTCTGGCCCCAGGCCCTCGGCTGTCTGAGTGATGTGGACAGTCTCCCCCCTGGGGTAGAAGGTCACCTCCAGGCTCTGGGTGAACTCAGCACCTGGGCAGGAAAAAGGAACAGGCATCATTTGGCTGTAGGATTTTTAGGGATACGTCCCCTCCAGCAGCAGTCAAAGTCCTGAAGACTACTTAGAAAAGGTCATACAATTCCAGACCTGTTTGGGTTGGGAAGGGACCTTAAAACTCATCTCAAGATCATCTGCCTGCCATGGTCAGGGACACCTCCCACCAGCCCAGGTTGCTCCAAGCCCCATCCAACCTGGGCTGAGACACTGCCAGGGATGGGGCAGCCACAGCTTCTCTGGGAAACCTGGCACAGGGGCTCAGCACCCTTCCCCACTTCCCAGCACACCCGGGAGGGCTCACAGCAAGGTGACAGCCAGCTCAACCTGGGGAGGTGATGGAGTGGCTGTCCTGAACCCCTCCACACCCTTTTCCCAAGCCACATGTCACCCTCCAGCTGAGCCCAGCCACCCCAGCAGGAGTCTTTGTCCCTCAGGAGCAATGGGGCTGGGTTACACCTCCCAGGCCCCTGCTCACCTGTGATGCTGAAGCCATTCTCAGACCCAGGTTCCTCCAGGGCAAAGAGCCAGGCAAAGAGCCCTCCGATGGGCAGGAGGGGCAGGAGGGCCCGGGCAGCAGGCTGGGGCACCCCACTGATGGCTGTGTAGGCTCGGCCATCACTGCCCACGATGTAAGCATGGAGGTCAACATCCTGGAAGGTGCTGGACTCCCGTCCCACCAGCAGGCTCCCGCTCACCTTCCCATTGAGACGATGCACGGCCCCTGGGCAAGGAGATGGGCACCCCTGGCAGTGGCCACCCAGGAAGAGGGAAGTTGCCCATCCTCCATCACCCACCCCACCTACCTTCGGGCAGGCACTGGTGCCCATTGCCATAGTAGGTGGCCCGGCAGTGGCAGCAGGGACCGGTGGCATAGTCGGTGCAGAAGGCATGTGGGGAGCAGTGCCCGTGGTGCTGGGCACATGTCTCCTTGCTGGCTGCACTGTAGGTGAACACTTGGGGACAAAGGGAAAAGGCTGGGGGACACGGTGACAAAGCCACCCCCTCACGGAGGTGGCCACCCTCATATGTCCCCCTGGGTCACAAAAAGAAACGGTGAGGAGAGAGGTGACAGGAGCCACGCCAGCTCCAGCCCTGGCTGTTTGGGAAGAGACAAGCTCGAAGCCATGAGGCTTTTTTGGGGGGGAGCCTCCCGCCACCAAGCATCCCCGTCACCCCTCAGAGGGGACAGGGCCACTCACCATCAGGATCAAAGTGCTCATCCTCCTCCACACCCACGCCGTGGTGGCCGGAGCTGTAGGAGGAGGGGTTGGCAGAGTGGCTCTGCTGAGCCCTCCTGGGGTGCAGATGATGGCTCTGCTCCTGCCTGGGGGACAAGGGTGACCCCCTGGGGACAATGCCCTCAGCCCCCCGGTGAGGATGTCGGGATGTGGCCTCCAAGCCTTGCCACGCTGGCAGCTCCATGGAGGTGTGCCGGGCTCCGTGGCGTGGGGTGCTTGGTGGCACGTCGGGGCTTTGTCCTCTGCCACCTCCTGGCTCCACGTGCTCCAGGGGGGACGTGCTGCCCACATGGAAGACCCACACGCCGGGCACCCCCGCGTTGCTCTCCCTGCAGGACAGCATGGATGTCCACCACTTTTTGGAACACCCAAAAAGAACCCCCCTTGCTCCATGCTCCCGGGAACCCAAATCATAGAATCATAGAATGGGCTGGGTTGGAAGGGACCTCAGAGCTCATCAAGTCCAACCCTTGATCCACTCCCCCTGTGGTTCCCAGCCCATGGCACTGAGTGCCACATCCAGGCTCTTTTGAAATATCTCCAGGGATGGAGAATCCACTACTTCCCTGGGCAGCCCATTCCAATGCCAAGTCACTCTCTCCAGGAAGAAATTCTTTCTAATATCCAACCTAAACCTCCCCTGGCACAACCTGAGACCATGCCCTCTTGTCTTGCTGATAGTTGCCTGGGAAAAGAGCCCAACCCCCCCTGGCTCCAGCCTCCTTTCAGGGAGTTGTAGAGAGTGATGAGGTCTCCCCTGAGCCTCCTCTTCTCCAGGCTGAACACCCCCAGCTCCCTCAGCCTCTCCTCACAGGACTTGTGCTGGATCCCTTCCCCAGCCTGGTTGCCCTCCTTTGGACCTGCTCCAGGACCTCAATCTCCTGCCTGAACTCAGGGGCCCAGAACTGGACACAGGACTCCAGGTGTGGCTCTCTCCCTGTGCACATGGCACCCGTCACCCCCACCTCCTTCTTCCAGCATTTGAAAGGTGTCAGGGGCTGGGAAAAAGTGACCCTGCCCTCCCTGCCCCCCCCAGCACATCCCCACACACCTCTCCAGGTTCCTCAGATCCTGCTCGCTGCTGGCCAGGCTGTGGAAGAGCCCATCCCTCTTTGGGTCATCGCCGTCCCCTCGGCTGAAGCCCACCCTGGCTGGCAGCTCCAGCTGGACGTTGTAGGACTCCTTGGGTCGTGTCCCCAGGAACTGAAGACCCCCCTCAGGGTAGAGGAAGATGGTGTAGGTGTCCTCAGCATCATAGGCTATGACTGCTTGGAAGGTGTTGAGCTGTCAGGGGGAAGAAGAGGATGGATGGAGATCATGGGGGGTGGGGGAGAGAATCCCAAAGGAAGGTTGAGGCAGGGAAGGGGACTGGGGACACAAGAGCCATCACCCTGCTCACCACGGTGGGTGAACCCTCCCCCAGCCTGCAGACACCTCCTGGGGACAGGCAGGGCCATCACCAAACCCCATGCTGGGCAGATGCTCAGCATCCTCCACCACAACAGAACCACCCCCGCCCTCTTCAGCTGCAGGGGTGTCCCCTGGGGCTGTCACACAGGGAGGTGACAGCCTTGTGCCATGCCCAGAAGCATCCCTGGCTATGTAACCCACACTGACACGCTGCAGTCCCCCCTTTTCCAACCACCTGGAGGAAAACCTACACATACACACACACACACCCCTCTCCCCACTTCCCCCGGAGAACAATTTTTAGCTTGGTTTCCTCAGGAAAAAACATGTGTGTGACTCTGGCTGTCCCCACACCCATATGTCCCTCTATAGGCACGCTGGCTGCCAGTCCCCTGCCAGCCCTGGGGACAGAGCAGGGGGGGAGCAGGCACAAAAATCACCCCAAAGAGGGAAAAAAACCAAGCTGGCAGCACTGGGGCAACCTCCAACCCACAGAGACCCCAAATTAATGAATATTATTCATTAATAAATATTCTTCACTAATAAATATTGTTAAATAATAAATATCAAATAATAAATATTAAATATTATTAATAATCAATGATCATCGTTAATTAATATTATGCATATATATATATATATGTATATTGGCCCATGAGTAGCAAGCAGGGAATGATGCCCAAGTGAAGGAAAAATGATTAAAAACCCAATTTCTCCCCCAAAGCAGTGGGCAGGGGGAATGGGACAGGACACGACACCCCCCCCTGCCTGTCCCCACAGCCTCAGCCCCAATTTTGGGGGCACGGAGGCCCTGGGGGCACGGTCGGGATTCCCGTCGGGAATAAAGGGATTGTTGTGTCCCTGGCAACACTGGGGACATTCAGAACCCCCGTGACACGGCAGCCAAAAAATTGGGGAGGGGGGGGGATTAAACCCTCCCCCCCAGCCCCAGGGCTGGATTCCTCCTCCCCCCACGCAGCCAAATTGCAGCTGCCACCAGAGTCATTGCTGCCCTGGGAGGGGGGGACCCGGTGGGTGACACCAAAGGACAAAGAGGGAGGTGGCCAAGGGGTGCTCAGCCCTCGTCTTGTGGCCAGCAAAATGCTGCAAAAGGGCAAATACCAGGAAAAAAAGGAAAAAAAAAAAAAAAAAAAGGAAAAAAGAAAAGAAAAAACAAGGAAAAAAAGGAAAAAGAAAAAAAAGAAAAAGAGAGAAAAAAA
Source organism: Phaethornis superciliosus (assembly GCA_023637945.1). Lineage (NCBI taxonomy): Eukaryota > Metazoa > Chordata > Aves > Apodiformes > Trochilidae > Phaethornis > Phaethornis superciliosus. Next base: position 40,459,432 of record JAJQWJ010000006.1, on the reverse strand, counting down.
AGAAAAAAGAAAAAAAGAAAAAGAGAGAAAAAAAAGGAAAAAGAAAAAAAAGAAAAAGAAAGAAAAAAAAGAAATAAAAAGAAATAAAAAAGCAAAAAAAAGCAAAAAAAAGCAAAAAAAAGCAAAAAAAAGCAAAAAAAAGCAAAAAAAAGCAAAAAAAAGCAAAAAAAAGCAAAAAAAAGCAAAAAAAAGCAAAAAAAAGCAAAAAAAAGAAAAAATAAAGAAAAAAAAAGCAAAAAAAAGAAGAAAAAAGAAAAAAGAAGAAAAAAAGAAGAAAAAACTGCAAAACAAAAAAAGCGCAATCTTTTTTCTTTTTTCTTTTTTTTTTTTTTTTTTTCCCTGCTCAGAAAGTGTCACCGCAAGGACTTGGAGAGTGTCCCCAAGGAGCTGTGACTCTCCAAAGCCTGACGGGATGGGGGGAGTGGTAAAGGTCAATCCCTGAGCAGCAGGAGGGCAGCTTTTTGACAAATGACACGTTTTGGGAAGGAAACAGGAAAAAAAAAAAAAAAAAAAAGTGGCGTTTGGGGAAGTTTTGTAGGAGTTTTGGTTCAAAGAGAGCCCACATCTCTGTCGCTCCCATGTGAAGCTTCTCCCCTGGAGCTGCTCGTTTCATTTCCAAACCTGATCCAGCTCCATAGAGGAAAAATAATAAAGAACTGGGCAGAGGAGGCCGTGGTTTTGGTGGCCTTGAGGTCACTGTGAGGCCCCTGATGGCATCTCTTCGGCTTCTTTCCCGAGTTTGAAATTAGAGGGGGGGGAAAAAAAAAAAAAAAGAAATGTGTGTTGTTTCCTCCCAAGCTTTCCTTCCAGCTTGAGTTTCTTGCCCTGCTTGGCTTCCCTCTCAGCAACCCAACACCAAAGGGCCCCGGAGCAGGGGGACGGATGACAAGGATGGCTCCTGGTGGCCCACAGGGACCTGGTGGCTACTGATGGGCCTTGGGTTCAGCTCAGCCCACTGCAGCGAGAGCCAACCACCCATCCTGGGGCTCTGTTATTCCTCATGGGAGTTTTCCTTGTCATACTCCAGTGGTTTTGAGAAGCCCATCCTGCCAGCAGGGTGTCACTGTCACCTCCTCGGCGTGTCACCAGCCTGATGTGATGGATCCAGCACTTTCAGGACAAGCCCACCCCTGCAGGGGCCTTATCAGCCCATGGCTGGAGAGCCCAGGTCCCCTCCCTGCCTCAGTGGCCAACCTACAAACTGGTTTTCCAGCCTCCCAGTCAATCCATGGTGAAAATGCTGAAGCTGGTTCCTCGCCGTGAGCCTGTGGGCAAAAGGACAGAGCAGCCCCGAGCCACAGGGAGAAAGTCAGGAGCCCCAGGGGTGGCCTGGGTCACAGCTTCCCCACAACTCTATGAAAATCCAGAGCCACCAGCACTGTAAAAATTTGCCTGAAATGCAGAGCAAAAAACCCAACCGTGGAGCTGAAGGCAACCTCTAAACCTCTTCTGCCCTTCAGCAGAAGCAACAGCTCTGAGAAGAGAGGAGAAATCTCCTCCACATCTCCCCAGCTGCTCATCCCAGGCTGGATCCACCATCCAGCTGCCCAGAAAGCAGGGACAGAGCGTTTTGGGTGCTACACAAGGAAAACTCATCCTCCCACGACACGGAGGATGGGTGTCCAACCTCAGCCCATCGGCCTCACCTTCTTGGAGGGTTCAGCATCCTGAGAAAGCTCCTGGTAGGAACCCACATCCTCCCACGTGGTGATGAAGGCATTGGTGGGCAGGAAGGAGCCGGTGGTGCTGGGGAACCCAGCCTGGATGTAGCCCACAGCCTGATCCAGCACATCTGGAGAGTCATCCTGCCGGTAGTAGATGTTCCCTCTGTCACCCGAGGTGTCCAGGTCAGCCAGGAAGGGAGCGATGACAGGAAAATCCGTGGGGAAATCATCATCCACGTACTGGGTCTCCCTGGGGAAATCCTGGGTGGAGATGATCCCGTTGGTCCCCACCTGCAGGGAGAGTGGGGGAAGGGGCTGAGGAGGTGACTCTGCCACCAGCCAGTCCCTGCTGGAGTGGGACACGGGGCTGAGAGCACTCAGACCACATGGCCTCATCCTGCTAAGGAGAAAACAAAGACCTCGGGCTTCTCCATCCCCCAGAGAGTTCTGGGGCCATCCCAGCTGTTGGAGGAGGAACAGCTGCAGAGGAGAAAGGACTCTTGTTCTTCAGCAGCCTGAGAGAGCGGGCAGGGGACAGAGGGGTGGAAGGGGACAAGGGATGGATGGATGGATGGATGGATGGATGGATGGATGGATGGATGGATGGATGGAGAAAAGCCCTGTGCAGGGGTGGAGGCAGCAGAGACACATGTGGAGGGGTAAGGAGGGAAGAGGGGAGGGGGGTGTCAGGGGGAGGTGTCTGGGAGGAAAGGGGGTGAGCAGGAGGAGGGATGGAAAGATGGAATGGGGGAAAGAGAGGAGGAAGGAGGGATGGTGGGGTAGAGAGATGGAGGAGGAGGGTGGGAAGGTGGAAATGATGGGATGGAGATGGAAAGAGAGGGAGGGAGAGAAGGGAGGGAGAGAAGGAAGGGAGAGAAGGGAGAGAGGGAGGAAAGGAGAGAGGGAGAGAGGGAGGGAGAGAGGGAGGGAGGGAGGGAGGGAGGGAGGGAGGGAGGGAGGAAGGAAGGAAGGAAGGAAGGAAGGAAGGAAGGAAGGAAGGAAGGAAGGAAGGAAGGAAGGAAGGAAGGAAGGAAGGAAGGAAGGAAGGAAGGAAGGAAGGAAGGAAGGAAGGAAGGAAGGAAGGAAGGAAGGAGAGAGGGAGGGGAAGGCTGGTGGGATAGAGGGATGGGGAGGAGGAGGGTGGGAAGATGGAGAGACAGCGGGGGGTGGCTGGAAGGAGGGAGGGCTGGGAAGATGGAGGGGCAGAGGGAGGGGATGGAGGGGAGGAGGGGGAAGGAGGGCAGGGCAGGGCAGGGCAGGGCAGGACTCACGTAGAGGCGTCGGGCAGCGCGGCCGTAGAGGCGAAGGGCCCGGCGGAGGGGCAGCCCGGGAGAGCTCTCATCGTCCCCGGGTCGGAGCCGAGCATCGCCGCGGCCCGGGCCGTAGGGGAATAAGCCCGGGCGGGGCAGGGCTGTCCCCACCGCCACCAACACCGCCACCAGCACCGCCACCCGCATCCCGCCGCAAACCTTCCCCTCGGACGGAACCCACAGACCCAACCGCCACCCGACGGGGCGAACCGGAGCGGAGCCGGCGGGACGGCCCCGACCCGGCGGAGGGAACCGGAGCCACGGGGCGGGCCGGGGGGGGCCGGGGAGAACCGCTGCCGGGGGGCGGGTCCAGCCCCTGACCGCATCGCCATTGGATCCCCCGGCTCCGGCCCTGCCCAATCGGGGCTCACCCCAAAATCCTCCCCGGGCTGCACCCCACCCCCCCACCCCTCCCCGTTCAGCCCCCCCGGGGCTGGGGACCACCGGGCATCCCGGGGGGGCGAGCCAGGATCCACCCTTCCTGCCCCACCGCCACCACCCAACCCCCCCCACCCCCCCGCGGGCCCCATCAGTCGAGGTGACCCCAAAATCCCCCCCCCGAGCTGCATACATCCCCCCCCCTCCCCAGGCTGGGTACCACGGGGCATCCCCGCCGCTCCCCGCATCCCCCGGTTTAACGCCCCCGCTCCCTATTACTCACGGTTCCCCCCAAATCCTCCTTTACCTTCCCAGCCCCCCCCTCCACCTCTGTCCCGGGAACCTCGGGGTATCCCTGGGGGGCAAAGCCCACCCCTCCCCTCCCCCCTCCTCGGGGGCCCGCACCCCCCCATCACTCGGAATTTATCCCTAAATTCCTCACACCTCGGGACATGGTATGGAGTCGGGATCCCCTCCCCTCCATGCCCCGCACCCCTCTATCCCGCCCCCCTCTCTGTACCGCCCCCGGAACCGGGCCCGCAGCCAACCGGGGTCGGGGCCGGGGCCGGGGCGTAGGCGAGAGGCCTGGGCCGCTCCCTGCTCCCTTCCCTCGGATCCCGCGGGCAGGAATGTGGCTCCTTATCCACAGGGAGTGAGGAGGAGGACGGGGCGGGGGGAGGCGGAAAGGAATTGGTGGAGGGGGCAAACTGGAAGAGCCAAAATCCATCCTCCAGCTCAACCAAACCTGGAGGGGGTCAATGGGAAGGAGGATTCCTGGCTTGGATTTGGGATGTTTGGGGGAGCAGCAGTGTTGGGGGGAATGGGCAAACACACACACACACACACACCCACACACACACACCCCTTCCCAAAATCTAGGTAGCTGGGGGTGACTGGGTGCTCCTGGAAATCCAAAAAAAAAAGTTCTGCTCCCATCTTCTTGGAGAGCTTCCCTGGCGCCAGGCCGGTGGTGTGAGTGTCCCATCTGTCCCCAACCCCTCCACATGGCCCAGGAATCCCAGATAACAAGGAGAGACTTGTCAACCCCCCCCCCCCCCTTCCCCCCTTGGGCTGGCCAGAGAAATAAATCAGGGATGCATTCGTAGCATTCCCGGCAGGAATCCTGGGAAGCAGCTGGATGCTCTCCTCCTGTCACAGGGTGACAGGGCTTTGTCACTCTGGCCCTTGTCCCCTCCATCCCAGGCTGATCCCAGTGTGGGCATCCTGGAAAGCAGCTCCCAGCTGGAGAGGAGTTGGCTGGGAGGGGGGGACACATCACACCCAGGCAAACTGCTGTCCCCTCAGCATGATGGGGGGGGACACATCACACCCAGGCAAACTGCTGTCCCCTCAGCATGATGGGGGGGGACACATCACATCCAGAAACTTCTGCTCCCTTTAGCATGATGTGGGGGACACACACATCACATCCAGACAAACTGCTGTCCCCTCAGCATGATGGGGGGGGGACACATCACATCCAGACAAATTTCTGCTCCCCTTGGTTGCCATCAAGCTCTGACCTTTGGAGGAAAACTCCTGGCCTGGCCACAGAAAACCATTAGGGTTTGGAGAAGGGCTCGGGCCAGCTGGATGCTGTCTGCAGCCTTCAAGGAGTTCCCTGTGCCAAAAAAAAAACCCAACCAAAAAACAAAAAAACAACAACCCAAAACCTTTTTTTTTTTTTTTTTTTTTTAAGTTCAAACACCCCCAGAGCTCTCTGGGGAAAATCAGGCAGGATGAGGGGCCAGCAACCCCCTCTATATCCCCCACCCCTGCAACAGGGATAAATCCAGCCTTGTCCCTCTAACCCCACATCCCTCTAACCCAAGGGTGACACCCCAGCTGAGCTGTCCCTCCCATGGGGAAAGGTGGCATTTGGTGGGATCCAGGAGGTGGCCATGGGGTTGGGAACAAGAATGGGGATGAGGTCAGAGATGGGGACAAAGATGGGAATGGGGACAGGGAGAGAAATAGGGATGGGAATGTTTATGGGGTTAGGGATGGGGACAAGGATGGGGCTGGGGACAGGAACAGGGATGGAAATAAGGATGAGGATGGGGATAAGGATGGGAATGAGCCTGGGGACAGGAATGGGGATAAGGATGGGGATAATCTGGGGACAGGAATGGGGATAGGGATAGTTTGGGGACAAGAACAGGGATGGAGATAAGGACACGGATGGGGATAAGGATGGGAATGAGCCTGGGAACAGGAATATGGATGGGAATAGTTCATGAACAAGAATGGGGACAGGGCTGGGAATAGTTTGGGGACAATTTGGGGGCAGGAATGGGGATAGGGATTGGAATAGGAATGGAGATGATGAAAAGGATGGGGAGGAAGATGGGGACAGGGTGGAGATGGGGACAGACTATGCTGGCTCACACCATGTGCCAGGAAAGGAGGTTCCTTGGGGCACTGATCCCTGTAATGACTTCCATGTGTCTCTGCAGAGCCTCTGCCTCGGGGGGCGTGGGGCTGTTGGTTCATCTCATAGCTCGGGCATTAAAAAAAAAAATAAATTAAAATGAACCAAACCTCAATAGGCATTAACTTGGTGGTGATTTGTGCAGAACCAGATGTGCTGCAGCTGGGTGAGGTGGAGGATGCTCTGTGGGACAAGGCTGGGGAGGGCTCCTGCTGGACTCAGAAGCTCCTGCTGGATCCAGAACCTCCTGCTGGATCCAGAACCTCCTGCTGGATCCAGAAGCTCCTTCCACCACAGACATTCACAACCAAACCAAGCAAACCAGGACAAATCTCTCCCAGCCCAGCAAACGCCCCAGTCCTGCCCCTCCAGCATCCCCTGCTCCCACCAGATGTGGCTGCTGGGAGGAGGTCCAGCACCCCCTGCCAAAAACCCCATCAAGAAGGAGGAAAAGCAGGCAAATCCCTGGCAGGGAGACTCTTTAGGGTGGGAAATCCTACCCCTGGAAGCTTTGGGATGGCTGAGCTGCTGCAGAGATAAGGGAAGCATCAGGAAACATCCATCTCCCCTGGGGCAGCCTGGAAAGGAAGGAAATTTCATTCCTGGGTGATCAGAGAAGGGCAGGGGGGCTGCAACAGGAAGCAAGAACTTGCAGGATGCTCTGGAGGTGTTGGGATGGCAGGAAGGAGCAGGGATGGTGTGGGGCCTGCAGTGTCCATGGGCCACTACAGTAATGTGCTGGGAGCTTTTATCCTCCTGGATTTTGGAAACAAGTCCTGCTGGGGGTCGAGTTATTTGTCAGGAAGGGCAATAAATGAGAGTCTTGAACATCCCTTCTGGTTGAGGTGGGAATGAGCTCTGGCAGGGAAAGGTTTGGGGTCATCTGGGCTGCCTGAATCAACACAATAAATGTTTTATAGCACTGTGACCTCAGGAAAAAAAAAAAAAAAAAAAAAAAAAAAAAAAGAGAGAGAGATCCGTGGGTTTTCCCCTCCTATCCACAGTAACTGGGATCTGATGGTTAATTTCAGTCAGATATGACAGTAGCACCTCCAAGGGGCTGTAAAACCAGAGAGAAGAAGGATCCTGCCAGCTGCCCCTTTTGCCTGAGGAGCTGGGCACAGCCTTGGGGTTGAGCTCAACCCCCACGATACATCAGAGAATCCACAACAGGTGCCCAGCTGGGGTGATCCCAGCTTGGTGGTGGCAGGAATAACTTTTGTGTTGCGTTTGGGCATACAGGAGGAATCCCTGGGTGGCCATACCCTCCCCTTGGGGTGTTGGGCCATGTCCAGGTGTCTCTCCTGGTGGCTCCATCCCTAGGACCACAGCTCCTGGCTGGGCTGATTCCTTTCCTGGGAGCATCCTGCTGGGTGCTGACAGTGGGGAGGCTGTGGCAGAGTGGCTGATTCCCACCAGGCAACACCCAGAACTTGCTACATTTCCATTTTTGGGAAGGGTTCTCATTGGCTTTGGTCTGGTTTCTTTGAATCAGCTTCATCTCATGACTCACCACCTCCTGGCCTCATCCCTCTGCTCCCACAGACAGGGACACCCTTCCCCAAGAGCTCTGAACCTCAGGACTTGCTCAGGTGCATCCTCAAAAGTGTACAAATTGTCTAGGTGGCTCTGGAGGTCACCAGCTCCCAGCAGCAGGAACACCCACTGGACACCCTGTGACCTCAAGCCACCCACCAGACACCCAGAAAACCCACACCACCCACTTGCACCCAAAGTTTTTGGTCTGGAAAGGGCAACCAGCATTGCCTGGAGGGTGGCCACCCACCTTAAAGATGATTTCCACACTCAGGATCCATCCAATGTGCTCACAGATTTTTCTGCTCAGGTCACCAAACTCGCTCTGGGAGGGAGGTTGTCCTCATGGAGAGCTGGGAAGAGGGGGTGCTAAATCACACGGGATTCATAATTTGGAAAATCAAGGGTTTTTTTGTAGAGAGAAAAGAGTTACTGTGGGACTTGGCTGGAGCAGAAATGTGGGAAAGTGGCTGAGAGGAGAAATAACTAAACTGCTACTGCAGGAGAGCAAGTATGAGTCCTCCCAGGTGGGAAGGCAGCAGAGCTTGGATCTGCCAGCATTCCAGAGAGATGGAGACCCATGGGATGGAAATACTTCTCCCATGCTGAAAAGCTTCCTGAGACATCTGGAGCTCCAGCCCTAAGGATCCCCCCAGGTTTTTTAATGTATTTTAAGACATAAAGGTAAAGAAAAGTTGTGGTTTGTTGTATTTCAGTCTCTGAGGCTCTCCTTCCTTCCTTCCTCTCTCCAAACATTGCTGGGAAGCTGGGTTTGGTCCTGCAGCTGCCGGATGAGCGTGCCCACTCCCCCCCAAAATTAACCACAAGTTCTTTCATTAGCCCAGGACCCAGCCAAATCCCTGGCAGAGGGGCTTTGCATCCCAGCCCAGATGGGTTTGTCCTCCAGAAAAGAAACTGGGAGCATCCACTGGGATGGCAGGGAGGGAGGATGTTAAGAGCCAGGAGAAACCCAGCCCCTCAGTGATGCTGAGTTCCCAGGGGGTCTCTTGGTTCCCCCCCCCCCAGCACAAACCACAACAGGACAGATAACTTTTCCCCATCTCCCCTGAATCAGATCTGGTCCCACCTCATCCCCATCCCAGGGCTCTGACCCCCATCACACACCAGGCTGAGCTGCCCCAGCTTTAAGCCCCTTCCCTGGGTGTTTATACCCTAAAGCGAGAGCCCCTCTGCAGAATTAGGTTTTATTTGGTGTATAAATTCGGTGCCCATGGGGCCCTGGGGGAGCTGGGACCCCACAGCCCACCCTGGCAGCACCACCAGAACTGGGTTGCTGGTCACCTTTTTTTGCTCTTTGCCCAAACAATCCTACCCAGGGCTCTACCAAAATCCAAGGTTCTCCCCCCAGAAACCTCTCTCCAGCTCATCTCTCCTCTCCTGACCTCCCTTCCCGGGGACCTCCAACCCCTGCAGCCCCCTCTGGCCCAGGGCTGACTAATCCCAGCAATTAGCCTTTTTCCTTTCATTTATCTCCTTCCTGCCTTTGTCTTTCCCCTGACAGCCTGGCTGAGCAAACACACTTCTCAGCCACATCTTCCTGGCCCCATCCCTCCCACCAGCCTTTGTCCCTAACCTCTCCCAGCTGGGTGACCAGGTTCAGCTGTCCCCGACACGTGGGTCCCTTCTGGCTGCTGGGACCATAAAAAGGACTCTCTGAGCTCACCCTGCCAGAGGATGGATCAGCTCCAGCTGGGAGGCAAGAGGATTTGTTCTTTTAATTGAAGACTGCTGCCAGGCCAGGGGTGTTTCATGCTCAAAGGGGTTTTTTAGGGCCGAGCCATGGGGATAAATGGGGACAGAGAGCTGGGGGTGGGCTCAGATTCAATGGGGAAAAGCAAAACACATGGGCAGCACATTCAGGAGCTGCCTTCACCCCTTCCTTGGCCATCCACAGGGGAGCTCTGCCCACCCCAGGAGCTGCAGTGGGACAAGAGCTCCCTCATGCCCAGCCTCCCATGCCTAAAGGAACAAGTCAGGCTGCTTTAATTTAGCTCCTTCTTTTCTTTTCTTTTCTTTTCTTTTCTTTTCTTTTCTTTTCTTTTCTTTTCTTTTCTTTTCTTTTCTTTTCTTTTCTTCTCTTCTCTTCTCTTCTCTTCTCTTCTCTTCTCTTCTCTTCTCTTCTCTTCTCTTCTCTTCTCTTCTCTTCTCTTCTCTTCTCTTCTCTTCTCTTCTCTTCTCTTCTCTTCTCTTCTCTTCTCCTCTCTTCTCTTCTCCTCTCTTCTCTTCTCTTCTCCTCTCTTCTCCTCTCTTCTCCTCTCTTCTCCTCTCTTCTCCTCTCTTCTCCTCTCTTCTCCTCTCTTCTCCTCTCTTCTCCTCTCTTCTCCTCTCTTCTCCTTTTCTTTTCTTTTTTTCTTCTCTTTTCTTTTCTCCTTTTCTCCTTTTCTCCTTTTCTCTTCTCTTCTCTTCTCTCCTTTTCCTTTTTCCCTTTTATTTTCATTTTTTTGGTGTTTAAGATCCATCTCCCCTTAAAGGGAGCTCCCAAACCTACCAGGATGTTTCCCTATGGAGGGATGGGCAGTGGGTCTAATCCTGCTGAGGTCTGGTCCATAGAGTCATGGGATCATTCTGGTTAGAAAAGAGCTTTAAGGGCATCCCATGAAACCACAGAATCAGCTGGGTTAGAAAAGTTCTTCAAAATCCTCAAGTCCAACCCTTCCCCCAGCAGTGCCAAGGCCCCCCCTGCCCCATGTCCCTCAGCACCACATCTCCAGGGCTCTGAAACCCCTCCAGGGATGATGGGGACTCCAGCCCTGCCCTGGGCAGCCTGGGCCAGGCCCTGACAACCCTTGCCAGGGAGAAATTCTTCCCCAGCTCCAACCTAAACCTCCCCTGGCACAGTTTTGCTTCTCAGAGCCTTTCACCCCAATGTGGGTCCCCCCTCTCCCCACTTGTGGGTCCCTTTCACCCAAGCTGGGGGCCCCTTCCCTGCAGCCCCTGCCCAGGGCTCCATCCAGAGGAGGAACACGAGGTTCAGACCAGAATTTTGGGCTTTCAGACGAGGGATTTTGGGGGGTTCAGAGAAGAATTTTGGGGTTTCTTGTGTAATCCTACACGGGAGGCTGTGCCCGAGAAGCTGTTGGAGGCCTGGGGGTTGGATGCAGGTCTCAAGGTGATGGGCTTCACCCCTGTGTCCTGGAGGGAGCAACCGGGGGGGGGAGGGGAAGAGAAGAGAAAAGAGAAATCCTCCGGGACCCGCAGCAGAGACCGAGTGCCGCCTGCTGCCCACTGCCGGGGCTACACCGGGACACACCGGGACACACCGGGACACACCGGGACACACCGGGACTGCACCGGGACTGCACCGGGACACACCGGGACACACCGGGACACACACACCGGGACACACACACCGGGACACACACACCGGGACACACCGGGACACACCGGGACACACCGGGACTGCACCGGGACTGCACCGGGACACACCGGGACACACCGGGACACACACACCGGGACACACCGGGACACACACACCGGGACACACCGGGACACACCGGGACACACACACCGGGACACACCGGGACTGCACCGGGACACACCGGGACTGCACCGGGACACACCGGGACACACACACCGGGACACACACACCGGGACACACCGGGACACACCGGGACACACCGGGACACACACACCGGGACACACCGGCACCCCCTGCTCTTCTCTTCTCTTCTCTTCTCTTCTCTTCTCTTCTCTTCTCTTCTCTTCTCTTCTCTTCTCTTCTCTTCTCTTCTCTTCTCTTCTCTTCTTCTCTTCTCTTCTCTTCTCTTCTCTTCTCTTCTCTTCTCTTCTCTTCTCTTCTCTTCTCTTCTCTTCTCTTCTCTTCTCTTCTTTTTTCCTTTTCTTTTTCTTTTCCTTTTCTTTCCTTTTCTTTCCTTTTCTTTTCATTTTCTTTTCATTTTCTTTTCTTTCCTTTTCATTTTCTTTCCTTTTCATTTTCTTTCCTTTTCATTTTCTTTCCTTTTCATTTTCTTTCCTTTTCATTTTCTTTCCTTTTCATTTTCATTTTCTTTTCTTCTCATTTTCTTTTCTTTCCTTTTCATTTTCTTTTCATTTTCTTTTCTCTTCTCTTCTCTTCTCTTAATTTTCTTCTCTTTTCATTTTCTTTTATTTTCGTTTTCTTTTCCTTTTCTTTTCTTTCCCTTCCCTTCCCTTTCCTTCCTTTTCCCCTTCCCTTTCCCCTTCCCTTTCTTTTCCTTTCATTTCCCCTTTCCTTCCCTTTCCCCTTCCCTTCTCTCCCCTTCCCTCCCCTTCTCTTCCCCCTTTTCCCCTTCCCCCTTTTCCCTTTCCCCCTTTCTCCCTCTCCCCCTTCCTTCTTCCCCCTTCCCTTTTCCCCCCTTCTCTCCTTCCCCCAGGACATGCCAAGGGAACCCCACAGACCTCAAACCACTTTCCTTCCTCCTTCTCCTCACTCCATGCTGGGGTCAAACCCCAATTCCAGCAGTTGGGACCTTGTGAACTTTGGGAACCAGCACTCCACCCGTCCTCCCTCCCTTGCCCAACACCTTCCCACCCCGAGGCTCTTTCCTCCCCCTTTATTTCCCTCCCCAGTTTGGGAGTTGGGGCAGGATGGAATGAATTCCTGCAGCCCCCCCAGACTCTGGGAGGTGGCCACAGCCCCTGGCCCAGTTGCCCCCAAACCTGAGCTGCTCACCCCTACCAGGATCTCAGCAGCTTTCCTGGAGATTTCCCAGGGATATTTTCTCCTCCTGCCCGGTGCTGCAAGGACACAGCTGGACAGAAGCCACAGGGTTCTTCCCGCCTGGATCATCCCATGACTCAGGGCAGCTCCCCTCCAAAATTCCCCTCTCCCCAGGAACACCTTCGTGGTCAGGAGGAGGGGACAGGGGGCCAAAGCCCAGGCTGTGCCAGCTGCCACTTCTTCCTCTATCAACCCCTTTAAATCAGGAATTTTAGGGCTTAAAAATCCCTGGGACATCATTCCAGCCAACGCAGCATCCCAGGAGGAAAAGCATCGAGGTGTCACCAGCTCGGGTGCTGCTGGGTGCTCCTCACCCCTGCACCCTGACCCCCACCCTGACCCCCTCCCCAACCTGCTCCTGCATCCTGGGAGCTCTGAATCCCTAAAATCCCACCTCCTGGAAAGAGTGAAAGGCTGAGAAGCCTGCTGGGTGTTTAGTCTGGAGAAAGGGGTTGAGTCCATCATTAGCAAATTCGCTGATGACACTAAGCTGGGGGGGGAGTGTGGATCAGCTGGAAGGCAGGAGAGCTCTGCAGAGGGACCTGGAGAGACTGGAGAGTTGGGCTGATTCCAATGGGATGAGGTTCAACACAACAACCCCATGGGGAGCTCCAGGCTGGGCACAGAGTGGCTGAGAGGGACCTGGGAGTCTGGATTGACAGGAAGCTGAACAGGAGCCAGCAGTGTGCCCAGGTGGCCAAGAAGGCCAATGGCATCCTGGCCTGGATCAGGAACAGCGTGGCCAGCAGGTCCAGGGAAGGGATTCTGCCCCTGTACTCAGCCCTGGTGAGGCCACAGCTCGAGTCCTGTGTCCAGTTCTGGGCCCCTCAGGTCAGGAAGGAGATTGAGGTCCTGGAGCAGGTCCAAAGGAGGGCAACCAGGCTGGTGAAGGGATCCAGCACAAGTCCTGTGAGGAGAGGCTGAGGGAGCTGGGGGTGTTCAGCCTGGAGAAGAGGAGGCTCAGGGGAGACCTCATCACTCTCTACAACTCCCTGAAAGGAGGCTGGAGCCAGGGGGAGGTTGGGCTCTTTTCCCAAGCAACTCTCAGCAAGACAAGAGGGCATGGTTTTAAGTTGTGCCAGGGGAGGTTTAGGTTGGATATTAGAAAGAATTTCTTTACGGAGAGGGTGATCAGACATTGGAATGGGCTGCCCAGGGAAGCAGTGGATTCTCCATCCCTGGAGATATTTAAAAAGAGCCTGGATGTGGCACTCAGTGCCATGGTCTATCAACTGCAGCAGCGGGTCAAGGGTTGGACCTGATGATCTCTGAGGTCCCTTCCAACCCAGACAATTCTATGATTCTATGACAGGGGGAAGCCGACATTCCCTGGGAAGGGGGATGAGTAGGGAAGCACCAAGCAGAGGTGGTGGAGCTCTCCCGGCCAGGGAAGAGGTTGGTTCCTCTTAGCAGGACCCTCCCAGCTTTCATTTCTCCACATTTAAATATCCCAGAGTTGCCAAACCCACCAATTCATCCTTCAAATCACCAATCACCTTCAAATCATCCTCCAAATTCACCAGCCCCATCCTTCCAGCTGGCACCGCCAGCCAGAACCTACCCCGTCTAAAAGGTTCTAAATTCGGGTCTGCAAAGACTTCCAAAGGGAGAGCCGAGCTGGAGGAAAGGAGAGAAAAAAAAAAAACAACTCGAAGTGTTCCCCCCCTCCCCTTCCCTTCCCTCCCCCCGAGCCGAGTCGCTGAGGAAGAGCAGGAGGACAGAGCTTCTCCCGGCTCTTGGGTAAGGAGAAGCCCTGAGGGGTCAGCAAGGGTTTTGGAAAATAAAACTCAAAAAAAAAAAAATAAAAAAAAAAACCCCACAAAAAAAAACCCAACCAACAAAAAAAAAAAAAAATAAAAAAAAAAAAATTAAAAACCCTGTCGAAATTCCTTACAGATGCTTTAAGTTTTTCCAGATCCTCATTTGTGGCGTTGCTGCTTTTTAATTTTTTTTTCTTCTGTTTGGGGTTGTTTTTATTCTGTTTTCTTGGTGGTTTTGTTGGGGTTTTTTTTCCCCCTCCCTCCTCCATCTCCTCCTCTCTTCCCAGGAATGTGAGCAGGGAGAAGAGGGTCGAGTGGGAAGCGTGAGGAAGAGGAGAAATTCGTCATCCGTGGTGATGAAACTTTCTCAAAATCATTTCCCCCCCCCCAAAATAGCTGCAATTTATGCAAACGAAGAGCAAGAAGAGCTAAAGAGGAGGAAGTGGGTGCAGCTGCCCACGCTGCTTTCTCTCTCAGGAGAGGTGAAGGAGGGAGATGAGTCTGGGGTTCCACTCCTGGCTCACACCAACCCCAGCCCCCAGCCTGGATTCCCAGGGGTGGAATCCCCTCGGTGGGGAAGGAGAATGCCTGGCTGTGTTCATCACCAAACCCTCTGGAGCTGGGATGGGGTGAAAAACATCCTCCCTCCCCTGCCTGTCTGCCAGCCATGGCTGAGCTGGGGGGTATGGCTGGAGCAGGAGATAATCCCATAAAACCTTCTCCATCCCGGGCATCTCCATCATGAGCAGTGTGAGGATGGGCTCAGCAGCACTGCTTGGGTCTTTCCAGACAGCTGGGACAGCCATGAGCAGCACTTGTCTTGAAAATAATGTTGAATTTGGTTGTGGATCCTTCTCCTCCTCCTGTCCCCAAGCTGAATTCTGGCTTTGGCCAACTAACTGGTGTCTGTTGAGGGGCTTCCCAGTGGTGGTGGGGAAGCCCAACCAGCTCTTCAGGCTCTTCTCCATCAAAGCAGACTGGTGGCAATGTGTCCTTCATGGCAGCTTGCAAGGTCATCACATGTTCCCAGGCCCCACTGTGCTGGATGATGGAGAAGAGCATCCTATGATGTCTGCCAGGAACATAATCCCACAACAACCTCCAGGAACAGAATCCTCTAACGCCTGTGATGCAGGAGAGGAAGAAAAACCCAGATGTTTCCTTTGGAGGTGGCTCCTGTGGAAGGAAGCAGCTTGTCTGGGGTGGCTTTTTGGTTCAAGGCGGCAGATTTCTCCTCTGAGCAAGGAAGGAGTGGAGCCTCTCAAGCCCAACCTGGGCTGAGGCTCAGCCTCCCTGGTGTTTGCAGCTGGGCTGGCAGCGATTGCTCCAGCCTGGACCAGGCTGCTGGGCTCCTGCAGAAGGCAGTGGGTGTGTTTTCCAGGCAGGAGATGGGAAGATAAGGCTCCGATTCCTTCCCCCCAGCCAGCCTGAAATTTTTCTTCCCCTCCACCCCGGGGGAGGAAGCACCAGACAGGTTCATGTTCAGCCCTAAGGAGGGCAGCATTTCAACACCACACGGGTGCAAGGGCCAAGATACAAGTTTTATCTTGATTTCTTCAAGATTTGGGGCTCACACCATCACAGAACATCAGCTGCAAACCATCCCTGCCCTTTCTGCTGGAGGAGCCTCCATCTCTCCTCATGCACCATGAGAAACACAACACTAAAACCTGCCAGGGCTGATGTCTGCTCCTTTAGATTGCCTTTCCCACCCCTCCTGTCATTTTGATACTGTCCTGTGCTTCGGGTACACTCATCCAGAGCAGCAAAAAGGGGTCTGAAAGCAGACAATCATGGTTTTGGGCTTATTCATCATCACATGTATCCTCCCAGCTGGGGTGTGCATTATGCAGTGGCATTTCTGTGGCTAGAAAGTCCACTTCTTTTCCTGGAAGAAGCCTTGGGGGCTTCTCTTGGAGTTTGTTTGTGGGGTAATGGATCAGTGACATGGGCAGAGAGGGGCTGGGAACCCTGCAGTGGGGGGGGGACTCAGCAGAAATGATGCCCAGGCATGTTAAAGGCTCCAGTATGGGATATCTGCTGAGATGTATGGAGGCAAAGGCACCCCAAGGAGCAGGGACACATAGCTCACTGCTCCATGAAGGACCAAGGGCTGCTGGGCTTGCCCCCAGCCCTCTACCTTGTAACCCCCCCCCAGGGGCTCTGTCCCAACCCTCTACCCTATAACCTTGTTAAGTCTACAGCCCCAAACCTCTTACCCATAACCTGGGGCTCAGCCTCACCCCTCCTTACCTACACTCCCCCACTCAAGGCACTCAGGTCCAGCCCCCTGTCCTCTAGACCCCCCCTCCAGGGGCTCAGCTGTGCCCACTTTAGCTGTAAGCCCCCACAAGGACTCGGGACCCATTCTCTACCCTCCTCCAAGATATTCAGCCCTGGCTCCCCTTATCTGAGCTCCCTCCAAGGGGCTCAGCTCCAGATCCACCCCCTGTAACCCCCCCATTCAGGACTCATCTCTGACCCCCTCACCCATAACTCCTGAGGACCCCCCAGGACCCATCTGTGACCCCCTCACCCATAACTATCCTGGCACCCATTCCCAATCCCCTCACCTATTACCCCCCAGCACCCATCCCACCTCCCTCACCCATAACCCCCCCGGGACCCATTCCCAAACCCTGCACCCATAACCCCCTCCAGGACCCATTCCCAACCCCCTCACTCATAACCCCCCCAGCACCCATCCCACCTCCCTCACCC
Source organism: Phaethornis superciliosus (assembly GCA_023637945.1). Lineage (NCBI taxonomy): Eukaryota > Metazoa > Chordata > Aves > Apodiformes > Trochilidae > Phaethornis > Phaethornis superciliosus. Next base: position 40,442,912 of record JAJQWJ010000006.1, on the reverse strand, counting down.
TTAACCCCATCCAGCACCCATCCCACCTCCCTCACCCATAACCCCCTCCAGCACCCATCCCACCTCCCTCACCCTTAATCCCTCCAGGACCTATTCCCAAACCCTGCACCCATAACCCCCCCGGGACCCATTCCCGACCCCCTCACCCATAACCCCCCCAGCACCCATTCCCCTCCCTACCCCCAGCTCTCACCCCCCCTCCCCGTAGCCGCCCCCCGAGGGTTGGGGTTTGGGGTGGGGGTTGGGGCGGGCAGGGGCGGCCCCAGGGGCCGTGTCCTCTCCTTCCGCCCCTCCTCCCCTCTCCATCTTCCCTCCCTCCTCCCTCCCTCCTCTCTCCGCCCCGGGGCCACCCGCCCCTCGGGGCCAGTTGCCGCCGGCAGCCGCGCCGTAGCCCGGTTGGGTGGCAGGACGTTTCCCCCCCTCTCCTCCTCCCCATCCCATCCCATCCCATCCCATCCCGGGATGATCCCGATGGATTCGGAAGGTTACCAGTGCCGGAACACTCGGTACATCCAAAGCGGGCAATCAGCTCTGCCCAGCTCGCTGTTATTCGCCGCCGGGCTACTTGGCAACGTGTTGGCATTGCTGCTGCTGGGTCAACACCGACGGCGAGCCCGCTCCTCCGCCGCTCGCCCCCCGAGGGTCTCCGCTTTCTACGTGCTGGTCAGCGGGCTAGCGGTCACCGACCTCTTGGGCAAGTGTCTGCTCAGCCCCATCGTCCTGGCCGCCTATGCCTACAACCGCAGCCTCAGCGAGCTGGGGCCCAGCGGCTTCGTCGAAGGCGATCCCGGTGTCCTCTGCCAGCTTTTCGCCTTCCTCATGGCCTTCTTCGGCTTGGCCCCCACCTTGCTGCTGCTCGCCATGGCTTTGGAATGTTGGCTTTCTTTGGGACATCCTTATTTCTACCGCCGGCATCTCACCCGCCGCTTGGGGACCGCTTTGGGGCCGGCTGCGGGGGGGTTCTGCGCTTTTTTTTGCGCCCTTCCTCTCCTGGGTTTTGGGGTGCCGATGCAGTACTGTCCCGGTACCTGGTGTTTCATCCGGATGGCGGGGGGGGGCCCGCGGCAGCTGGGGTTCCCCGTCCTTTACGCCACTCTGATGGGCCTCTTGGTTTTGGCTATCGGCGCCTGCAACGTGAGCAGCATGAGGCACCTTTACTGCATGGCCCGGAGACAGCCCCCCCGAGGCACCCCCCCCACCGCTGCCCCCCGCATGGAGGAGCTGGATCACCTCGTCCTGCTGGGGCTCATGACCGTCCTCTTCACCATCTGCTCCCTGCCCCTCATCGTGAGTAACCCCCCCGCCTGGTCACCTTGCCCCCCCCTTCAGACCCCTCACCCCACCCCCGGGTCCCATAACCCCCTCCGGGGGTCGCTCATGGCATGAACCCCCCTGGAAAATACACCCCCCCCCCCCTCCCATCCCTTCCCCATCACCTCCTCCTCCCGAGGAGGTTGGGTTGATGCTTTGCTCCCCTCTGAATAATCCCTCACCGCATCCTTGGTCCCAACTTTGGGGGGGTCAGGTCATTGCCAACCCCCCCCCCCCCGCCCCTATCAGCACCACTCAGTCCCGGGATCTGGGGTCAAATCTTTTTTTTTTTTTTTTTTTTTTGGAATAAACCCCAACACCTCCACCTGCTCCCAAGGAAAATACTTCCTCCCTCCCCCCCAAATACTTCCCCCTCCCCATCTGCTGGGGTTGCTCAAACCCCTTTGGCATAATCCTCTCCATCACCCCCACTTATCCCAGGGTGGGGGGGTCAGGTCACTGCTGTGTCCCCTGGGAATAAACTCTGGTACCACTCCTGGAGTTGGGGAAAGGGAGGGGGGGGGCTCATTGTTTTTGTCCCCTCTAAACAACCCATCACCAGAGCCCTATCCCTGAGGGTCAGATTTTGGCTTTAAACCCCTTGGAATCCCCCCCCTCTCCAGCCACCCCCTCACTCTATTCTGGGAAATTCTCCTCCCCCCTCGTAATACCCAGCACCACCTCCCCAGAGCATTAATTTATTGCTTTAACCCCTGTGGAATAACCCCCTGCCCCCCAGCACCATCACTGGCTCTCAGAGGTGTCCAGGAGGTTGTATTCTGTCCCTGATTTCTGGCTGTTGCTTTAACACCCAAAAAAAGTTGTTTATTTTGGGGGGGGGGTGTGGGGGGGAAATTATTCATTCCTTTATCCCCACTGGACTAACCCCCCCACACCACCCCCCTGTCCCAAGGCTTGGCTCATTGTTTAAACCTCCTTGGAATAACCATCCCCCCATCACCACCACCCTGTCTGGGGGGGTCAGATCATTGCATTCCCCCCCCCCCCAAGTGCCCCCCACCAGGACCCCCTCCCCAGGGCTCAGTCCCTTATTTTAACCCCTATGAAATAATTCTTCTCCCTTCCTCCTTACTCTCTCCCAAAGGTGTTGGGGGAGGGTGTCAGATAATTATTTTGCCCCCTCTCTGAGTGTCCCCCAGCACATCCCAGGGGTCTGGTTATTGCTGTGACCCTGTTGGAATATTCCCTCACCCCCCATCACCAGTACCCTTTTTTTTTTTATGCGGTTACCCCAGAGCTGTTTGGGGGGGAGCTGTGGTAATTCAATGCTTTAACCCCTTAAAATAACCCCCCCTCCAATGTCTCCTTCAGTGACCCCCCCCCCCTTCATCCCTCCCCCAGGTTGCTATCTTTGAAGCCCATTAGGTTTCTTGATCTAAGGGGAGGGGGAAATACTCCCTGAAATCCTCCCCCTTCTTCCCCAGGGATGGGGGGGCCCATGGGTGGGGAGACCCCAAGCATGACAGAGCCCTTTTCCCCCTCCTCCCCCCCGCAAAGTGTCCACATGTCCCAGGGCTGGATGCTGCAGCATCACATCATGGTCACCCACCCTGGTGGCCATGGCACAGGGGATCCCAAAATTGGGATGGGGGCTGGAGGTGCTGTCACTACCCTAGGTGACAATGCCACCTTTCCTCCCTGTCCCCTCTGTCATGTTCCAGAGCTGCCCACCAGTACAACTGGGCTCACACTGGTTTGGTGATAACCCCAGTGCAAAGCTCTCTGGTCCTCAACCAACCAAGGCTCCGGGCTGGATTTGGAGGTGGGGGCAGAACCCTGACCCAGGCAGGGCCACCAAGGTACCAGTGGCTGCATGGTCTGATCCTCATCAGGGAGAGGGGAGAGCAGCACCCACCACTGCATCCAGTGGAGGTTGGGTGATCCCTGGGACCCAATCTCCAGCTCTAACCTCCTGGCTTGGATGGGGACATGTTGCCCCTGTGCCACGACCCTCTGTGACCCAGTTTCAGGTTCTGCAGCCCACAGCACATAGGCACCAAGATCACAGAATCCCAGAATTATCCAGGTTGGAAAGGAGCTCTGAGGTCATTAAAAAAGTTATTAAAAAAATTCAACCCTTGATCCACTCCCCCCGTGGTTCCCAGCCCATGGCACTCAGTGCCACATTCAGTCTCTTCTTAAAAACCTCCAGGGATGGAGAATCCACCCCCTCCCTGGGCAGCCCATTCCAATGCCTGAGCACCCTCTCTGGAAAGAATTCCTTCCTAATATCCAACCTAAACCTCCCCTGGAGCAGAGCCCAACCCCCCCCTGGCTCCAGCCTCCTTTCAGGGAGTTGTAGAGAGTGATGAGGTCTCCCCTGAGCCTCCTCTTCTCCAGGCTGAACACCCCCAGCTCCCTCAGCCTCTCCTCACAGGACTTGTGCTGGATCCCTTCCCCGGCCTGGTTGCCCTCCTTTGGACCTGCTCCAGGACCTCAATCTCCTTCCTGAACTGAGGGGCCCAGAACTGGACACAGGACTCGAGCTGTGGCCTCCCCAGCACTGAGCACAGGGGCAGAATCCCTTCCCTGGACCTGTTGGCCACCTCTTGATCCAGCCCAGGATGCCATTGTCCACCTTGGCTAGCTGGGCACACTGCTGGCTCATGTTCCCCTTCCTGTCAATCCAAGATTTTATTTATTTTTTTTTTTTTGGGTGGGGGGCAATGCTTTCAAACTTGCCGCCCCCACCGGGATGCTTTTGCTTTCAGCTTTACCCCCACCCCCACCCCGAGGAGCTGATTTCCCTATTTCTATGGGCTTTTTTTTAAAATTTTTTTTTTCTTTTAACAGATCCGGGCTTACATGGGGGCTTTTGCCCACGACTTCAACGAGGACGCGGACCTCAGCGCCCTGCGGTTCCTCTCCGTCAACTCCATCGTGGACCCCTGGGTCTTCATCATCTTCCGCACCTCCGTCTTCCGCACCTTCCTCCGGAGGCTCTGCCGGAGGCTCCTTTCCTGCAAAGCCACCTTAAAAGGACCCAACCCAGGAGGGGACACCCGGTTCTGTCCCCCCGGGTGGCCTAGGACAGACGCCCCTCAGCTCGGCTTCTCCTGAGGGTCCGGCAGAAGTTGGTGGCTGCTGGTGAGGAGTGAAAACTTCAGCCCCTTGGTCCAGCTCTGGAGCATCCTGGGGACATCTTGGGGCTGTCACAGGCAGGGACAGTGTCCTGCTCGCAGTGAGAAGTGGTTTTGTCCCCTCACCCCGGCTGAATTTCACCCCGGAGAGGAGCCAGGGTTGGGGATGACTCCCGGGTACCTGTGAATATTTCCGAGCACTTTGTGGAGGGGTTGGGGAGTGCTGAGAAGGTTTTGCAGGAAGGTTTTGGTGTGTGGCTTCAGGGCAGAGGGGGGGGGACGTAGGGAGAAGAGGGAGGGGTTTGTCCCCATGGAATAAAAGTGGTTCAGAGCTCTGCTCCATCACCTTGTCCCCTGTGTCAGCCCTTTCATGGCCATGCTGAGGAGCTGGAGGGCAGGCAGTGTCACCCTGTGGGATGCCCATCATGTCCCCAAAGGATGCCCATCATTTCTCCAAATGATGCCCATCATCCCTTCCTGGGATACCCAGCATCCCTTGGGAAACCCAATATCCCTTTCTGAGATACCCACCATCCCTCAGGATGCCCCTCATTCCTCCCCAGGCTGTCCATTGTCCCATGAGATGTCCATCATCTCTCTCCAGGATGCTCCTTGTCCCCCTCCAGAATACCCAACATCTCTTGGAATGCTCATTGTCCCTCCTTGGGATGTCCATCAGCTCTCAGGATGCCCATCATCCCTCCTGGGGATGTCCATCATCTCAGGATGCCCACCATCCCTCCCAGAAGAATCCCCCAAGTGGGGCTCTTGTTTCTCCACCATGGTTTGCTCTGCTCTTGAAAATTGATTCCCCCAAGCACTAATGTTCCTTTTATGTTGCTCAGCCAGCTCCCTATCCTGCTGTAATTACTTTTATTCCATATTTATGATGCTCCCCAGCCCTAATCAGAGCAATAATTGAGAGAAAGCAGAGCCTGGGATGTATAACCTGGTGGTGCAAGCACGTAAGTGAACAATCATTGTAATGAAAGCTCCACTTCCCTTCAACCACACTTATTAACTTAGTTTAATATTTGCCTCAAGTGAGCATTTAGGCAAAAAAAATTATGATAACCAAAGTCTCCATCTGCTTAACGTCCTTAGAGGACACAGGGCAAATACTTCTCTCCCTCTATCTAGGTAAACCTTAGAAGGTGTAGTTGTGTTCCTGCCAGTTCTCACGTGATATTTACTCTTGGTGTCAAATGGATCCTGTTTTGGAAGGAAGAAAATCACAAAGAACTATCTTGGAGGTGACCTGCTTGGGTTGGCTCTGGCTGTTGGGCTGGCCAAACTCTCCTGGCTGGAGGAAAGGGGCAGACCTGTATTTGGGGCTGGTTTTGAGGGACCTGCAGGGTTTCCTAAGGAGAAAGAAATGAAATGAGGGTTGGGTTTCATGTTACTGCTGTTATTGACTTGGAGGTGGCTCACGTGGGACTGAAGAGCCTGCCCTGTGGCTTTCACCAGAGCTGTTCCAGGGCAGGAGGATGAAGGTCAGGTGAGATAACAGCTCTGCAAAATCTTCTTGTTGTCCCCCCCTGGCCTGGGATCTCCTCCGCTGTCTGGATCCATGCCCTGCTCAGGACAGATGGACCTGGCCAGGCTAGGAGGGTGCAGCAATGGGAGCTGTGGGTGCTCAGTGTCTGCCCAGGCTGGGTCAGGACATGATGATGTGGCTGCCCCATCCCTGGCAGTGTCTCAGCCCAGCTTGGATGGGGCTTGGAGCAACCTGGGCTGGTGGGAGGTGTCCCTGACCATGGCAGGGAGATGACCTTGAGATGAGCTTTAAGATCCCTCCCAACCCAACCCAACCCAAACCAGTCTGGGGTTCTATGATTCTTTGACCCCCAGTGAGGATCTTCTCCTGGAGAGCCTCCCAGGAGGTGTCCCTGCCCCACAATCTGTGTATTTAAGAGTCCAGGGCAAGCACTCTCCATGGAAAGCAGCAATTAAATTTAAAAAGAAAACAAAAAAACCCAAAACCCAAACAGGTTTTTTATTCAGGTGTGTGAATACAGACTCCATCCAAGCCCTGAGGTGAGGTCCATGCCATGGCATCTCACCCACCCCTGACTTTATCATCAGGATCATGGAGCCACCAAGGGTAACAGGGACTTGCAGGGTGACCCCCTGTCCTTTCAGTGTCCCCACTCCCTCCAGGAGCCATGCACACATGTCCTGCTGACCTTGATGTGCTCATCTGGCTTTGTTAGCATTTTTAATCAACCTTCTGCCCTTGCTGGTGTCCCACCTGCTCTGGGAGCAGACTTGGAGTCTCCAGTTGGCCACTTCTGGGTGAGCTGAGCTCTGGCTTGGAGAGCAAATAAAGTTTGTCAGGGGTGGCTGAAAGCCAGGCTGCCCTCTGAGAAGATAAATGGTGTTTCTGGGGCCCTGCAGTGCTGTATCTCCATCCTCTCCAGAGATGGCAGCACAGCCCCAGCTCCCTGGCCCGGGTGCTGCAAGGAGGGGGCTGCCAGTCCTGCACCCCAACCTGATCCCATTGGGCAAGCTGAGTTTTAATGGCCAGGGACTGGGGGCTTCAAAGCTGAGAGCCTCTTCCTGTTGCTGAGCTTGGAGAGAAAAGAAAAAAGGAAAAAAGGAAAAAAAAAAAAAAAAAAAAAAAAAAGGAGAAAAGGAAAAAAAAAAGGAAAAAAAAAAAAAAGAAAAAAGAAAATAAAAAGAAAAAAGAACAAAGGAGGGGAAAAAAAAGAAAAAGAAAAAAGGAGGAAAAAAATGAAAGAAAAAGAAAAAAGGAGAAAAAAAAGAAAAGAAAAAGAAAAAAAGGAGAAAAAAGAAAAAGAAAGAAAAATGAAAGTAATAAAATAAAAACTGTATCCTGGCAACCTGGTGGTAAATGTTGCTGAAGAGGAACCAAAAAATCACAGAGCTCTCTGGCCAGAGGCTGAGGGGACCTCCCCACTCCCATCCCCCTCTCCTCGTCCCCACCCTGTGCCCGCTGTCCCCAAAGGGACCCCCCTGGTTCTTGGTGAAGGTCCCAAGCAGACAGCCCCAGCCCCCCCAGTCCTGTTGGAGCTCTTGTCTCCACACTCACAGTGTCATTTGTGTCACCAGACCCCTGGAAAGAAATCGAGTACAGTCCATTTCTTGTAATATTTTTATTATTTTTTTTTTTCAACTCGTGAAATCCAGACCCAGCTTTGCTCAGGCTCATTTCCCAGCAAATTGTTTCCTTCTTCCAAAGAGCTCTTGCTCTTCTGTTCTCTCTTCTCTCTTCTTCTCTTCTCTTCTCTTCTCTTCTCTTCTCTTCTCTTCTCTTCTCTTCTCTTCTCTTCTTCTTTTTCCCCTCTACTTTTCTCTTTTCTTCTCTATTCTGTTTTCTCTTTTCTGTTCTTTTCTCTTTTCTATTTTTTTCTTTTTGTTTTATTCTTTTCTTTTCCTCTTTTATCTCTTCTTTCTTCTCTCTTCTTCTTCCCTTCCCTCTCCTTTTCCTTTTTTTCTTTTTTTTTTTTTTTTTTTTTTTTTTTCTTTCATTCAATGTTTTGATTTCTTTATTGCCTGCCTGCATTTTTTCAGCCATTCCTGGCAGCAGGCAGGCTCATGCCTGGGCAGGCAGCAGCTCAGGGTGCTGAGCCCACAGGGTGTGAGACACAACCAGACAGGGAAAGCCTTGTGTTTGGTGGGTTTTTTTAATGTTGGTTTTTTTTTTTTAACCCTTACAACCCAAGGCACCCAAACCTGGACCTGCCACACCACTGCTCAGCACTGATTTTTTTTTTTTTTCTTACTGAGGGTAAATGATGCTGCTGCTAGCACCCATACACCAGATAAGGGATGGAGATGGGAAAGTTTTTGGAAGAAAAATGACGCTTGGCTTTGCTAAACACAAATTCTAATTAATTTTTTTTTTTTAATTGAAATTCATCCATGGCTTCCATCCCTTCACTCACAGGAGAGCTGATCTTCTCCCTGCCCCAAGTTGGGGAGGTTGGATGAGGTGACCTTTAGAGGTCCCTTCCAACCCAAATTATTCCATGATTCTAAGAAACTGGCCTTCAAAACCCACCAGGGAAGGAGAAATGTCCCTTCTTGGACACTTGGTGTCCTTCTCAAGCAGCAAACTCCAGAGGATGAGTCCTGCAGGCTGCAGGATTTATATGGAATTCCTGCAGCTTTCCTGCAAGGACAGAGTTGGTTTTACTCCAAGTGGACCAACCCTAGAAATCTTTTAGGGAAAAATGATGCCAACGACCCTTGGAAGAACATCTGGTCCTTGTTAGAGACAAGACACCCGAGATAAACATGGAAGCAAAAGGAAGAAAACAAACCCTTCCCAGGAAACAGACAAATTGTACCAATTGGCATATTCCTGGTTTTGAGCTCAGAAGGGGAGAAAACAAAACAAAACAAAACAAAACCCAACAGCCCAACAATTTTCCTATTATTGCAAAAATATCCCATGAGAGACGACTGCCAGTTGAGGAGCCTGAAGGCCCAAATGGGTTTTTAAAGCTCCATTAGCTGCCAGGAAAACGAGCTCTTGAAGATGCCAAACTTGAGCTCTCTGACATAAAACACCAGAAAGGAACAGGAGGCTGGGAAAAGCCCCGGAGCAACCACCCTACAGGGTTCCTTCTGTTGGGAAAAGGCCTCTAGATGAGGAGACTGCTTAGGTTTTGACCTCAGGTCCATTTTTGAGCCTGATTTTTTGTGGACATCACAGATGGGTGGAGGGTCTCACCCATCCCTTGGGAAGCCACCAGGATTGCTTCCCCATCATCAGATGTCCCCACACTTGGGTGCTCTGCTGGACCAGGTCTGCAGGGCTGGGAGGGGGGTTAAAGGAGGTCTTGGGATATGGGGTTTTCCAGCCCTCCTGCTTAGAGGGTTAGTTGGCTAAAAGACCTCCAGCTCCATCCCACCTATTGCTTTGGCCATGGGAGACCTTGGGCTCTGCCACCCATGCCATGGGGTGGGTGCACATCCTCCCCACCCCACAGAAGTGGGGTTCCTTCAAGCTGCTGGAGGAAGGAAACCAAAAGGGAGGAATAGAAGAGGCCCCTCGGAAATGCAGGTGCTGTCACAAACCACAGCTCTGGACTTTGCCCCTATTTCCTTGATGAAGTTCCTGTTGCGAGAGAGAGGTTTTTAAAGCAACAGCCCCCCCCACAAAAAAAAACCCCACACCTCGTGGTGGCAACCTGCCCTGTCCATGGATGGTTTCACAGGGGCTTGGAGTGGCTTGGGATCCAGCATCCTGGTAGGTGCTGGATGAAGGGGTTCACCCCTGCCCCCCAGCTTGGAGGTTGAGGGTAAAATCTTTGATCTCAGCAAGGTGGGGACAAGGACAAGGTCACAACTTGGGGAAATCCTACACAAGAGCCAGAGCTTCCTGTGCCAGCTGCTGAGCATGGAGCCCTGGCAGCAAGAACTGCCCTGGAGCTGATATTTGGGGTGGATGAGCCACACTCAGCCAGGTGACCAAGGGGGCCCTGCCATATGGCCCCACCAACGCCCCACTCATGACTGCTGGCACCCCCACTGATGGGGACATCAATGACACATGGGATGGGGACAACGGGGACAGGGTGTGGGGCAGGGTGTTCTCTGTGGGCCTCAGGTGCTTCTGAGTCCATGGGGAACCCACTCACCCAGCCTGGGCTCAAGCTGTGGCTCCTTGGTAGCCCAGCCCACACCAAGCTGATGGAGATGGCACTGGGGCAAATTGGGCCTCAGGGGTCCTGGAACCACCCTGGGAATCCTGGCCCAATCCTGGGACTCCTGACCAGCACCAGGGTTGCCCATCAAAGGGTTCCTAAAGCCACCCTGGGACTCCTGGCCCAATACTGGGACTCCTGACCAGAACCAGCATCAAAGGGGCTCCTGGAGTCATCCTGGACTCCTGGCCCAGTACCAGGGACTCTTGGCCCAGTCTGGCCCATCCAGTCTCCCAGTCCAGCCCCAGGGCCAGACATGCCTGGAGGCTCCCAGAGCCAAACTGGGATTGCTGGGCCAGCACTGGGCCTGGCCATACACAGGCTTTCTGGACCGGTACCAGACTTGGCCATGCAAGGGGCTCCCAGTTCCGTACCGGTACCCGGCCCAGCCCCGGATCGGTCCGGACAGGCACCGAGACTTCTAACCCGGTATCAGTTCTGGCCATCCGTGACTCGCAACCCGGTACCGCGAACACCCCGTTCCTGGGTTCTACCGAAATTCTGCCAGCCCGGGCCGGGTTGGGTTGGGTTGGGTTGGGTTGGGCGGGGCAGTGGGTGGGGGGGGGGGGGTGGGGTGGTCCCGGGGGGCGGTGCCGGTGGTTCGGAGGGGTATGTACGTGGTTCGGTGGTTCGGGGGGGGCGTGCCGGTGGTTCGGGGGGTGTGTGTGTGTGGTTCGGTGGTTCGGGGGGGGGGTGCCGGTGGTTCCGGGGTACGGTGCCGGTGGTTCGGGGGGTGTGTGTGTGTGGTTCGGTGGTTCGGGGGGGGTGCCGGTGGTTCCGGGGTACGGTGCCGGTGGTTCGGGGGGTGTGTGTGTGGTTCGGTGGTTCGGGGGGGCGGTGCCGGTGGTTCGGGGGGAGGGGGGGGGTGTGGTTCGGTGGTTCAGGGCGGTGTGTGTGTGGTTCGGTGGTTCGGAGGGGGGGGTGCCGGTGGTTCGGAGGGGGGGGGTGCCCGTGATTCGGGGGGGGGTGCCGGTGGTTCGGAGAGGTGTGTGTGTGGTTCGGTGGTTCGGGGGGGCGGTGCCGATGGTTCTGGGGGGCGGTGCCGATGGTTCGGGGGGGCGGTGCCGGTGGTTCGGGGGCGGTGCCGGTGCCGGTGGCTCAGTCGAGCGGTGGCCGCGGGATGAACGGGACGGGCCGGGGTTTTTGCGGGCGGGGGGGAACGCTGCCGGGGGGGGCTCGGCCCTTGGTCAGTGCCCTGATGTTCTCCGCCGGGCTCCTGGGCAACCTCCTGGCCCTCGGGCTACTGCTGCGTTGCCGCCGCGGGCCCCGCGCTCGCCCCCCGTCGCTCTTCCACGTTTTGGTGTTGGCCCTGGTGGTCACCGACCTCTTGGGCACCTGCTCCGTCAGCCCCTTCGTCTTGGCTTCTTACCACCGCAACCTCACCTTGACTGCTCTGAGCCAAGGAGGCCACATCTGCCTCTACTTCGGGTTCTCCATGAGCTTCTTCGGCTTGGCCACCATGCTCATCCTCTTCGCCATGGCGCTGGAGAGATGCCTGGCCCTGGGGCAACCTTATTTCTACCAACGCTTCCTCAGCCCCCGCACGGGTTTGGTGGCCCTGCCTGCCATCTACACCTTCTCAGCAGCCTTCTGCTCCTTGCCGCTGCTGGGCTTTGGGCGTTACGTCCAGTATTGCCCCGGCACCTGGTGCTTCATCCAGATGCGCCTGGACCACCTCCGGCACAAGGGTGGGAGGGAGGCGTCCGGCTTGACCGTCACCTTCTCGCTGCTCTACGCCACCCTGCTCCTCTTCCTCATCCTCTCCGTGCTCCTCTGCAACCTCAGCGTCATCACCAACCTGGCCCTCATGCACCGGCGTGGCCAGAAGACCCGTCGGGTGGCCACTCAGGAGCAGGCCCGGGCTAGCGGCGGCTGCGGCCGGCAGATGTTCTCCATGGCTGAGGAGATCGACCATCTCCTCCTCCTCTCCATCATGACCATCACCTTTGTCATCTGCTCCCTGCCCTTCACGGTGAGTGTGACTGCCTCTCCCCTGGGCTGGGCTACCTCTCCCCAGCACCCCCTTTTTCTCCTCTCCCATTATGAGGCTCCCCCCCTCCCCATCCCCCCGTCCCCTGCCCGAACCTCAAGGACCGAGGTCCCCACCTCTCTCCTCCTGGAGGTCAGGAGACCCCAGGTCTGCCACAAACTCAGCACAATTTGCACAGCCCGTGGGGAATGAGGGAGAAGCACCCCCTGTATCCCAACTGCCAGCAGGAGGACCAGTTGGCAGGACAGGAAGATGGGGTGACAAGGGGTGGCAGGAGGATGGGGTGGCAGGGGGATGGGGTGGCAGGAGGAGAGGATGGAAGGAGAGTGGGGTGGCAGGAGTAGAGGTGCTCTCCCACCCTGCAGAGGTTCCCAGGGCAGGCAGTGAGGCTCAGGCAGGGTCTGGAGTAGAGGGACCCCTGATCCACACTTTTTTTTTTGGAGCTGGGCACTCATGGTGGAGGTGTGAGAGGTAGCAGAGCAAGAAATTAGACGTTCAAAGATGGAGATGAAGGAGATGACACTGGGCTGGGCTGGAGACTATGGGTTTCAGTGCTGGAGGAGGGGCAGAATCATCCCAGGTTTCTGTGACAAGGAGGAAGGATGGAGAAGTGGGCAGGCAGCACCCACCTCACTGTCAGAGGTCTCCACTCCTCTGTACCAACCCCAGGGCAGGGCCAGGGAGGTGGGTGACTACAGGGAACAGAGATTCAGCACATGGACCACAGCATCCCTCATCCCAAGGGCTGCCCCCACATCTCGTGCATGCAGAAATCTGGGGGTTCAAACACTGCAGCCAAGTGACAGCCCCAATTTTCCCCAGGCTCTCCCCACCAAAGAGATCCAGCCAAGCCCTGTCACACCAGCCCTGTCACACCAGCACCACCTCCACCTCCTGCTCCTGGAGGTCATTTTGTTCCCACCAGAAGTCAGTCCCACCAAGGTTGGGAGCTCAGCCAGTGCTAATTTTGTGCTCGTGGGGTTGAGTAGATGCTACCTTCCCTCCCTGCTCCTTTTGTTTTCCCAAGGGAAAAGAAAATAACTCCAGGCTGTAGCCCAGCCAGGCTGCCTGGGTTTGAAGACAGAGGGGAAAAAAAAAAAAAAACAAAACCCAAAAAACTAAACAGTAATGTCCTGGTGCTCACCAGCATCTCAAAGCTGGACTCAGCATCCTGAGAGATGCTTCAGCTCTCATCAGTGATATCCCACCCACAAGAGATGCCTGTCCCTGTGTCCCCAAAACCCCTCAGGTTTGGGTGCTGTGGTTGTTAGGAGGTGGGACCCTGTGCTGGGGACACACGGGCAGGGCCCTCCAGGTCTGCTGGGGGGTGGAAGGCAGGATGGGAAAGTGGCAGTGGAGGGGGCTGTCCCCTGGGGTAGCAGATACAGCCTCTTCCAGAAGCTCAGCCAGCTCTGCTTTTCCCACCACCCAGCTCCCACGTGGGGCTGGATTTGAGCTGAGTTTTGGCAGCCTCTCAAACCAAGATGCCAGTGCCTCCTGGCTGTGACACTTTCTCTTTTGGCTGGGGCTGCCCACAGCACCCCCCTTGCTAGGAGCATCCTGGCCACACCAACCCAGCCAGCAGCAGCCCACAGCACCACAAAATTCTTCCCCCCCCAAAAAAACCCCAAAAACAAACCAACCCAAAACCAACCCAAAACATCCTGGGGCAGCCCTGGGGAGCACTGAGCTCTTGGCTTCCAGCAGCATCCTGGCCACCTCGTGTCCTGGGATGCCCCATCTTCTCAGCCTGGAGAAGAGGAGGCTCAGGGGAGACCTCATCGCTCTCTACAACTCCCTGAAAGGAGGCTGGAGCCAGGGGGGGTTGGTCTTTTTTCCCAGGCAACTATCAGCAAGACAAGAGGGCATGGTCTCAAGATGTGCCAGGGGAGGTTTAGGTTGGATATTAGAAAGAATTTCTCCACAGAGAGGGTGATCAGACACTAGAATGGGCTGCCCAGGGAAGCAGTGGATTCTCCATCCCTGGAGATATTTAAAAAGAGCCTGGATGTGGCACTGAGTGCCATGGGCTGGGAACCACAGGGGGAGTGGATCAAGGGTTGGACTTGATGAGCTCTGAGGTCCCTTCCAACCCAGCCCATTCTATGATCCCTGAGGGATACTTGAGGGATCCCAAGTGGAGGAGGGATGCTCATGGTTCCCACCACCCCCAGATCCTGTCCTGTCTGAGTGTCCCCTCTCAAGGGGAGGGAGTGAGTAAGGAGTGCTGAGTCACCCTTCCAGGAAACCCCACAAGCTGTCATGAGTCAGCACGGTGCAGGAAGGACCCAGAGTGGTCCAGCACCCTCCCTCATCAACATCTATCGATCCCTGGTGGTTTTCCAGGTGAGAGCCACCCCTTCCTTAAGCAGCCACCAGCTCCAGTGGGTTAGGGCTGAACAAAACCTGGCTGTGTGCTGAGAGTAGAATTGTGGGATTGGTTTAGTTGGAAAAGACCTTTAAAATCATCAAATCCAACCATAACCCAGCAGTGCCAAGGCCACCCCTGCCCCATGTCCCTCAGCACCACATCTCCAGGGCTCTGAAACCCCTCCAGGGATGATGGGGACTCCAGCCCTGCCCTGGGCAGCCTGGAAGAAATTGTTCCCAAGCTCCAACCCAAACCTCCCCTGGAGTTTCCATTCCTGGACTGGAATAACAGAATCGTTTTGGCTGGAAAAAAACTTTTAAGATCATCACATCCAACTGTTCACCCAGCACTGCCAGAGCCACCACCAGGGGATGGGGAAAGGGATGGGGATAGGAAAGAGGTGGGGATGGGGATAAGGATGGAGATGGGGATGTCCAGGCCCTGACAACCCTTTCCAGGGAGAAATTGTTCCCCAGCTCCAACCTAAACCTCCCCTGGCACAACTTGAAGCTGTCTCCATCCCTTGCAAGTCTGCTGTGACAGCCCAGCTCTCCCCAAAAAGCTGCCCAGGGGCCAGATCCTGGAAGCCCACCCATGATTTCTCTGCCTTTTACAGATCCGTGCTTACGTCAACAAGTTCAGCAAGGAAGAGGACAACCAGGAGCTGGATCTCTTAGCCATGAGGTTTCTCTCCATTAACTCCATCATTGACCCCTGGGTCTTTGCCATCCTGAGGCCCCCGGTCCTGCGGGTCCTGCGCTCGGTGCTGTGCTGCCAGGTGACCCCCAGCAGCCAGGACAGACAGAGCCCATCCCCTGCAAAGACAAAGCTGGCAGCACGGATGCATCCCTCTGGGCAGTAGAACCTTTGGCCCTCATTCCAGGAGGGGATCTGCCAGGGTTAAGCAGAGCCCTGGTGGATGTTCAGAAAGCTCTGCCTTCTTGGCCCAGGAAGAGATGTGTGGGCTGGGTTGGGCTGGCCTGCACTGATGTTTTGGAAGCCCTGAGTGGTGTCCTGCAGGGTGAAAAAAATACGGTGGGACAATATTGGAAGGGCTGATGAGGAGCTGGATTTTGCTGCCCCCACCCAGCAGTGGGTGCAGGCTGAGATTGGGTGGGTCAAGGGGGTGAAGGATGGGGGGGGGGCTTTGCTATAACACTATGGCTTTGGGGGGGGACATTGAGGAGCAGAACATCTTGCTGCTGTGCTTCCCAGCAAGGTCCCCACCATCATTTTGGGTTGGAAGCAGCATGCAGACAGGACATGGGGCTGGGTGGCCACCCTTGCTGCCAGCACCCATCTCTGCCTGCAGGTCCTGAGGGCTCAGATAGGAGAGGAAGGGAGCAATTTATCCCCAGATATTCCCTTTTATTTGCCTCCAGAAAAACACTTTATCAAGTGTAGATCTGTGTCTGTCTGTCTGTCCCCCACCCCCTGAGATCTTCAGCTCTGGTGGGTGCCAGCCCAGCCTGTCTGAGGGGCACCAGGGCAGAAATATAAAAGCCAAATTGTGGCACTTCCCTGCAATGGCAGCAGATCCATGCAGCCTCTCCTGAGCACCCATTCCACAGTTTTCTTTGCCCTGGGGTTCATGCAGGTGAGGAATAAAGGGCACAGGAGGTGTTGGTCACAGCTGTGACTGTCACCTACACACAGGGCAATGCTGCTGCTGGGCTTTGGGGGCTTCTCCTGCCTGTCCAGGAGCTTTTCCTCATCCTCCTGGAACAAACCTGCACCAGGGCATCATTGCCCTAGAGGTTTTATTTAAAAAAAAAACAAAAAACAAACAAACCCAAGTGCAGAACGTCTGGGTCATCAATCCCACCCTGTTTGGCAGCACTGTGGGATGCAGCTGTAGTGTTTTTCAGGAGCTCCAAGTTGGTCCCCACTGAAATAAGGAGAATGTGGGTAAGGTGGATTTTTGTCCTGAGGCTGCTGCTGCTGTTGGAGGTTGGTTGGGGAGGGGGGAGGTTGTGGTTCCTGTTCCTGCAGCAGCAAACAAACATGATGTTGTTGTGCAAATCTGGTCATCTGTTTGAGAGCTGCAGCTCAGCTCAGAAAGCCCAAAGGGGACAAGGTCTGGAGCTTTCCTGGGGTTCACTGCTTGAGGTGATGTAAAAGAAAGAATAATGTTATTATTTAAGTATTAAATGGCTCTCAAAGGAGCACGTGTGGGGTTGTGCTGAGGGTGCATCTGGGTGGGGGAGGATCTGGCTCCTGGAGGGAAGGTGTCACCTGCTTGGAGCATCAGTGGGGTGAAACCTCAGGGATGGGGGAAGGAGGGGAAATGTCTGCTTACAGTGGCCTAAAAAGTGAAAAGTGAGGGATGAGTGATGATATTTTTGCCCTACAGAAATCCCACCCCCCTCACCTCAGAGCTCTGCCCTAAAACCTGTCTGTCCCACAAGCAAGGAGAAGAGGCCGGGCAAGCTCCTACCTGTTACCAAAATACAGTTAAAAAAAAAAAATTAAAAACACAACCCCCAAAAAACTCATAACCTGCCCTAAAAGCAGAATTTATGTCACTTTTGTCAGGCAGCCAAGATCCACAGGAAGTTTGCTGGCCTCCCAAATGTGTGTGTGGGCAGATGTCAGGCACGGGGCTGCGATTGCTCAAGCCCTGCCTGCAGGCTTCTGGCAGCACCCTGGGGAGGGTGGGTGGGTGGAATAAAGGGGGGGGGGGCATGGGGAATTTTATTTTTTAGGGCTTGGTCCCCAGGCTGTCACCCAACTCCTTCAATGAACTCAGTTACCCCATCACTCAGCATCCTTTCTGCCACCCACTGCTCCACGCTGATGGTCACCGCCACCCCCCCTCAAAATTGTGTCCCCACCCAAGCACCTGGCACTTTCTGGGGTCAGGCCTTGTGCACCCCGTTGTGTGTCAGCAGCTTCTTGGCTTGAAAAGGAGACAAAAAAATTTGAGAAGAGCCGTGGGTCCCTGTGCTTGATTTGTCTGGCTGGTTGTGACCTGGATGCTCACGCTGGAATTTTGGTGTGAGTTGCTTAATCGTCTTCTAAGCCAAAGGGAAAAGCTGACTGGAATGCAGAAGAAAAGGCAAAAAAAAAAAAAAAAAATCATGTTGGGAATGTCTGGAGAAGGAGAGTCACATCCGACAGTGGTGGGAAGGGGAGCCAGAGCCATCCATGGCAGCACAGGGGACATCCCTGAGATGGGATGCTCCTGGTGGCTCCTGCTCCAAGGTTCTGCTCCTGCCAGCCACCAGCTTGGCTGCTGGCCACTAGTGACTGCTTCTTTGGTGGGGTTTTCTGGAGGTTTGTGGCATCAGGAAACGCTGGGCTTGGGTGACAACCTCCCAGCATCCATCCCACTGGGATCTGCTGTTGCTCTCAGATGTCCCCAAGAAGGGACAGCAATCTTGGCAAGTGATTTGCCATGAGGACAGTGGAGCAATGGCCCAGGGTGCCCAGGGTGCCCAGGGAGGTGGTTGAGGTCTCATCCCTGGAGATATTCAAGGTGAGGCTTGAGGAGGTTCTGAGCAACCTGATCTAGGTGAGGGTGTCCCTGATACTGCAGGGGGGTGGCACTGGGTGACCTGCAGAGGGACCTCCCAACACCAATTATTCTCTGATTCCATGATTCAAAGTGGACACAGGGAAATTACTTGGTCAAAATTGAATTTAGTTGAAATTCTTCCTCCTTTCAGATGAGGAAAGAGCCTTAATTAGTGCTCTGCAAGGAAAAGGAGGACCATGAATCTCTCTGCATCCTGAGTCCTGGAGCCTGCACACATCTCTGCTTTTATGAGCAGCAGTCACTCCGGAAGCCAAATTAATTAGACATCTTCAGCTCAATCAATGTCTCCTTGGTGTAGACACAAGATGCCAAACTGTCATTTTGTGGTCTGGGCTGACCCTTCATGATTTATTATTATTATTAATTCCATATCAGAATGCTGCTGCTGGAGCAAGGAAGTACCAGGGGGGGGTTTTATGTCTGGATTTATGGCTGGAAATCAATAGGAATGAGGAAGAAGCCACCCCTTGGGGACAAGGGACAACACCAAACCTCTTAAAACTGGAAAGGGTCTTCTGGAAGCTGCTGGAGGGAGTGGAGGGATGAGGGGGATCAGGACCTTTCCCAACTGCTGGAGCAGCCCTGGGTGGTTCCAGATGTCTGCCTCTGTTCTGGGCTGTCTCCTTTGAAAAGCAAAATGTGAAGGGTCCTGGCAGTGGAGCATGGTTTGGGTGGGGCATGATGGTGATGCAGTGGGAAAATGGGCATTTTTAGTGAATAGAGAGAAAAAGGAGGGGAGCTTCCCTCCAACTCACTCTTTTTCTGGATTGTTTGGAACCTCTCTGGGTCCGTGTGATGTCAGCAAGGAGCAAGGGATCATTTTTTTGGCTGTTTTGGCTTCCTGGTTGAGCCTGAGTGTTTTGGCCATGGTTCTCCTGGGAGCAGTGTGAGAGCCCCAGGATGTGATTCAGACACTCAGATCATGGAATCCCAGACTGGTTTGGGTTGGGAAGGACCTTAAAGACCATCGAATCCCTGTTCCCTGCCATGGTCAGGGACACCTCCCACCAGCCCAGGTTGCTCCAAGCCCCATCCAACCTGGGCTGAGACACTGCCAGGGATGGGGCAGCCACAGCTTCTCTGGGAAACCTGGCACAGGGGCTCAGCACCCTCACACCAACCAGTTTCTTCCTTATTTCTAACCTAAATCTCCCCTCTTTCAGTTTAAAAACATTCATTTTTAAACATTAAACTCCTCCCATCCCTCCATCCCTTGTCCCAAGTCCCTCCCCAGCTTTCCTGGAGCCCCTTCAGGCACTGGAAGGTGCTCTAAGGTCTCCCCATTGCAGCCTTCTCTTCTCCAGGCTGAACACCCCCAACTCTCTCAGCCTGGCTCCAGAGCAGAGCTGCTCCAGCCCTCCCAGCAGCTCCAGGGCCTCCTCTGGACTCACTCCAACACCTCCATCTCCTTCTGCTCTTGGGGTCCTTCCCCTCCATCTGCAGGGGAAACAAACCAAGAGGACAACTGATGGAGCTGGGAAAAATCCAGCCAGAGCTCTGAGCTTTATCTACCACTGATGAAACCACGAGGAGGGGAAGTTTTACAAACCCAGCTGGGATGTAGAGCTAAAAATACATCTTCTGGGGGTGGGTGAAGGAGCCAGGGGTCCCAGACCACTGCTTGTTTGCTGGCCACGATGATGTGGACATGTGGAGGGCCTGACATTTACCCCCGGAGGAAATCCTTTCCCTTAAGAGCATCCAGATGAGGCAGGTTTGAATACACATTCTCACTTGGTGCTTTCCATACAAGTGATGCTGGAGGGGAGGTCACGTTTGTCCCAGGTGGGAGATGAGGACCCAGCTGCTTCTCCATGGGGCAAAAGGCACCATGAGATGTTTGGAAGGGACACATCAGCTCCCTGCTCACAAGCCTGAGGTGGGTAACATCTTCTGAGGAAGGCTCAGGAGGGTTTCCCATGCCTGGCTGCTTTTTTTAACCCGATTTCCCTGAAATGTGGAAACATCCATGCTCACCAAATCCACGTGGGAGCTGCAGCTGATCTGCTGCTGCAGTGCCCCCCCCCACAAAAAAAAAAATTCTTCAAAAAACAAGAGACTAAACAGTGTCAAAGTCATGTCAAGCATCTGATTCTTCTAAAGGTTTTAAAAATGAGCAGGCTGAGGGGAACAGACCTCTCATCACCCCCTCCCAGCTGAACCTCTCCTGCAAACCCCAATTATTGGGTGCAAACAGGGCCCTGCCAGCAGCCTCGTGAGCTGAGGTCATGCAAGGGGGACAGAAAAGGTCTCAGAATATTAAAAAAAAAAAAAAAAAAAAAAAAAAAAGTCAGATACTAAAGCTGCAGCAGGATTTGGGTCCCAGGGCAGCCACCACCTGCTCTGGTTCCTCTGAGCTGGCCCAGCTGCAGTTTGTGGATGAAACAAAAACCCTCTAAAAAAAGTAAAAAAGGATTAATAAGTTTCTGTTTGTTTTTTTTTTTGGTATGATTTGCTTTGCTTTTTTCTGTCTGAGCAGCCAGTTTGTGAGCGAGGTCAAAACCTCACGAGTCTGGGTGCAGCAGGGGGCTCTGTTTCTCTGCCTCAGTTTCCCCTCCATGCTCTGGGAGAATCACAGGATGGTTTGGGTTGGAAGGCACCTTAAAGATCAGCCAGTTCCAATCCCCTGCCATGGGCAGGGACACCTCCCACCAGATCAGGTTGGGTGGGGGACTTTAGAAAAGGGACTGGAGGGATGGGATGAGGGGGAATGGTTTCCAGCTGCAAGATGGGAGATGGATGAGATGTGAGGATGAAATTCCTTGGTGTGAGGGTGCTGAGCCCCTGTGCCAGGTTTCCCAGAGAAGCTGTGGCTGCCCCATCCCTGGCAGTGTCTCAGCCCAGGTTGGATGGGGCTTGGAGCAACCTGGGCTGGTGGGAGGTGTCCCTGACCATGGCAGGGGGTGGCAATAGAGGAGATTTAAGGTCCCTCCAAACCCAAACCAGTCTGGGATTCTGTGACAGCAGTGGCAGAACCAGGGTGGATAAAGCCCCCAGAGACGCCATCTACCATTAGGGATGCTCCAGTGAGATCCCAGTGCTCCCAGTAGCACTCCCCCAGCAGGGACAAGGTTTCATTTCTGTGTGGGAGGGCAGAAGCAGGAGGAGACCACTGGGGCAGATGGGAAATCTCAAACCAGACAGCACTTGGAACAGAGTTTAAAAAGAGAAGTAACTGTGTTTACAAGAAGCCATTCCAGGGCTGTTTGGTTTCCCTGGACATTTGTGCTACTGGAGTTTTGGCCCCCAGACCAACGGGGAGCAATGGAGTTTGTCGTGCTGACTGGGTAAATACAGGAGGGAACATTTATTTGTCATCAGCAGCTGCTGCTTCCTCAGCCCAAATCCTTTTTCATCCAGCTGGGGCTGGGAAATGCTCACTCACAGCTGTGAGGACTCTTCCAGGGCCCCATGAGGACCTGACTGACCCAAAGCTCCATGAGGATGAGTCCTTGGGAAACTGGAGCCATGGGGGGGGCAGGGATAATCCCTGTCCTGGCTCTGGGGCTCTGAGCAAACCCCCGGGCTGCTGGAGAAAGGTGCTTGGGGTCTTGGAGAGATGATATCAGGCATCAGTGTGGGTAAGTGTGAGACCAAACCCCCCACCCCAGTGCTGGGTCCAGTTCTGGGGTCCCCAAGAGCAGAAGGAGATGGAGGTGTTGGAGTGAGTCCAGAGGAGGCCCTGGAGCTGCTGGGAGGGCTGGAGCAGCTCTGCTCTGGAGCCAGGCTGAGAGAGTTGGGGGTGTTGAGGCTGGAGAAGAGAAGGCTGCAATGGGGAGACCTTAGAGCACCTTCCAGTGCCTGAAGGGGCTCCAGGAAAGCTGGGGAGGGACTTGGGACAAGGGATGGAGGGGTGGGATGAGTTTAATGTTTAAAAATGAATGTTTTTAAACTGAAAGAGGGGAGAATTAGGTTGGAAATGAGGAAGAAACTGCTTGGTGTGAGGGTGCTGAGCCCCTGTGCCAGGTTTCCCAGAGAAGCTGTGGCTGCCCCATCCCTGGCAGTGTCTCAGCCCAGGTTGGAAATCCCCAGCAGAAGGAGCAAAGACCCTTCCCCACCTCCCCATCCCCCTGGAGAATCCAGCATCGCCCTCCAGGGATGGAGCAAAACTTGGAGCCTTCCCAGCAGGGTCCCACTGAGGAACCAGTGTTACCACCAAGGGGTGAATCACAGTGTTGTGGCAGCTCTTTCAACATCCAGAAGGGATTTGGCAACCTCAGGGGCTATTAATAGTCCTGGGCTATTTTCCCAGGGCCCCGTGTTGTGCTGGATGAGTGCAGGAGAGCAAAGCAAACTCAGAGGGAGGTGAAGTGTTGAGTTTACCCAAGGAGAGGTCGGGTGAGTGGGGAAACAATCAATCTGCTGGAGGGCAGGGACCTGAGAGCTGCCCTCTCCTCCCTTATCACTTCCCCTCCTCTCACAGCTCTGCTGAGCCAAGAGGGAACAATGAACAATGGGGACAGCAACGTGGCACCCAGGGACCTGCCACCTCCCCTGCCACCTCCCCTGCCACCTTCCCAGCCCCACAGAGCCCTTGGGCTGCTGCTCTCCAGGGCAAGAGGGAGGATGCTGTGAAGGGATTGTGCTGGGATCACAGACTCATACAACATCAGGGGTTGGGAGGGAGCTGTGGAGCTGATCCAGTGCAAGCCCTGCCCCAGCAGGATCCCCCAGGGCAGGACACACAGAACACATCCAGGTGGGCTTGGAAAGGCTCCAGAGAAGGAGACTCCACAACCTCTCTGGGCAGCCTGGGCCAGGGCTCCCTCACCCTCACAGCAGAGAAGTTTCTCCTCAGCTGGAGCTGGAACTTCCTCTCTTCTCCCTTCAACCCATTCTTCCTTGTCCTACTCCTGGGCACCACTGAACAGAGATTGGCCCCTTCCTCTTGCCCCCCAGCCCTCAGATCTTGAGGGACATTCAGAGATCCCCTCTCAGCCTTCTCTTCTCCAGGCTGAACAGCCCCAGGGCTCTCAGGCTTTCTTCCCAGCAGAGATGCTCGAGTCCCTTCAGCATCCTCAGAGCTCTCCCTTGGCCTCTCTCCAGCAGATCCCTGTCTCTCTGCAACTGGGGGAGCCCAAAACTGGAGCCAGTATTCCATGGAAGTTGCTTTTCTTCCAGCCTGGTCTTTGACTTCACCCAGGGGGGGTCAGAGTCACCCAAAGCATCAGGAGCTGAGGTCCCTGTGGGGACATGCACATCACCTGCCTTGGGGACAGAGCAGGATGCTGTAGCTGTGTGTGTGCAGTCCCAGAAGGAGATGCTAGAGGTGGAGCATTTCTCTTTTGGGAAGTGAAAATAGAGAAGGTGTTCAGGGGGGAGCTGGTTGGAGCTGCTCATCCTTGGCTCCATCCCAATCCCTGGCTCCAGGAAGATGAAGCCAGTGCTGCCCTTGAGCTGAGCATGAAAGAGAAGGGATGGAGGCCCCTTCACCACCACTTCCCAAGCTCCTGTGGGCAGCACAGGGCTGGGTGCTGTGGCCAACACCACCAGCAGGGCTGTGTTTTTAGCAATGGAAGTGCCAGGTAGAAGACCCACCCTGCACAAGGAGGAAACCCATCCTGCCCAACCACCAGCCCTTATCTCACATCTCAGCTCCATCCTGCCCCAGAACAGCATCCCCACTACATTCAGCTCTGCCAAAAACCCCTCCCCAGACCCACATCTGTCTGTCTGTCTGTCTCCAGATTCCCCCCAGCTTGCTCCCCACCTCCATGCTCCAGCCACCAGACCTGTCCCACACAGCCAGGCAGCAAGGGGACCTGGTTTGGGGTTTGGCCAAGTGGATCCCTTGGCCATCACTGACCAACCCAGACCCCACTGAGCCATGAGCTCCTTCTCCTGTCCCCTTGGGACAATACCAAGGACACGGGGATCACAGCCCGAGGGGATCAGGGTGGTTAACATCCCCCTTGTACAATGCCCTCAAGGATGGGCTGAGGTCTGGTTCTCCATCATCCAAGGAAGCCTCAGCAGGAGATGAGCTTCTGGGCAAACAGCCCCAGCTCTGTCACTGCCAGCAGCAGCCCCTGGCTGGGAGGATGCCCCGTGGATGGGAGGGTGCCCCAGAGATGGGAGGATGCCCCATGGATGGGAGGGTGCCCCAGAGATGGGAGGATGCCCCATGGATAGGAGGGTGCCCCATGGATGGGAGGGTGCCCCACGGATAGGAGGGTGCCCCAGAGGTAGGAGGGTGCCCCAGAGGTAGGAGGGTGCCCCACAGCAGGGATCACAGCCAAGCCACAGAGGAGGAACCTGCCCTGCCAGCTGGCAGTGGAGAAAACATCACTACCAGGCTGAACAGGGATGGGATGGGATGGGATGGGATGGGATGCCTGTCCCCCATCCTGCCAGATGCCCTGTCCCCACCATGAGGCTTCCATATCTATGTCCTGCTCCACATCCTGGCAGGAATCCCTGGTGCTGCAGATGTGTCCTTCCCGTGTCCCCACTCCTGCCTTGCAGCATCTGCCTCCCGGGGACAATGTCCCCTCCTGTCCCCTTCCTGCTCCAAACTTCTCTTTTGTCATCCTGCAGCTGAATCCCTGTGGCAGAGCTGGGTCAGAGCCTTCAGGCTGATGGACTGGTGGTGTCCAGGGTGGGCTGAGACAATCTGGTTTGGTAAATTCACCTTAGCCTGAGGGACTGTGGCCAGAGAATCATGGAATAATTGGGGTTGGGAGGTCCCTCTGAAGGTCACCCAGTGCCACCCCCCTGCAGTATCAGGGACACCCTCACCTAGATCAGGTTGCTCAGAGCCTCCTCAAGCCTCACCTTGAATATCTCCAGGGATGAGACCTCAACCACCTCCCTGGGCACCCTGGGCCATTGCTCCACTGCCCTCCTGGGACACAACTTGTTCCTCACATCCAATCTAAAGCTGTTTTTCTCTAATTTAAATCCATTGCCCCTCATCCTATCCATCCAGGCCCTTGCACACAGTCCCTCTATAGCCCCTTCAGATACTGGAAGGTCACTGTTAGGTCTCCATGGAGCCTTCTTTTCTCCATCACTGGTCCAGCCCATCCAATTTGGAAAACTCACCTTCAGGATTTGTCTTTCACCATCCTCATTTTGCTGACAAGGGCTGAAAAAGTGGGAAAACCACGGGGACTGCTTCCTGATGTCACATTTGCTCCCAAAGCTCCTTAACCATGGAAAACACAGTCTGAACCCTGAATGTTCCCTCAGGCTGCTGCTGCAAACCTTCCTCCCTCCCAGCTGATGATGAGGGCTCTGCAGAGCTCCTGGAGGATGGCAAGAGACCAACCAGACCCCAGCCCAGGGAGCATTTCCTGTTGGTTCAGGCAAATAATTGAAATTATTTTGCTCTCCAGGAAAACCACGTCATCCTTTCTTTTGTGTATCATCATTTTATCAACCACTGACATTTAAACACCCCCAGAGCATGTGAAGTAGAAGGAAAACATCCACCTTTGGTGAATCACTGGGAGGAATTGCCATCAAAAAAAGTGTCCCCTGATCCCATCCCTCCATCCCTTGTCCCAAGTCCCTCCCCAGCTTTCCTGGAGCCCCTTCAGGCACTGGAAGGTGCTCTAAGGTCTCCCCATTGCAGCCTTCTCTTCTCCAGGCTGAACACCCCCAACTCTCTCAGCCTGGCTCCAGAGCAGAGCTGCTCCAGCCCTCCCAGCAGCTCCAGGGCCTCCTCTGGACTCACTCCAACACCTCCATCTCCTTCTGCTCTTGGGGACCCCAGAACTGGACCCAGCACTGCAGGGGGGGTCTCAGCAGAGCAGAGCAGAGGGGACAATCCCCTCCCTGGCCCTGGTGGCCAAACTGCTGGGGATGCAGCCCAGGACAGGGGGGGTTTCTGGGCTGCAGCTCATGTTGAGCTTCTCCTCACCCAACACCCCCAAATCCTTCTCCTCAGGGCTGCTCTCACCCCATTCTCCACCCAGCTGCTCATTTTTGGGACAGGCAGCAGTGTTTCCTGCAGTGGATCAGTGTGCTGGGGGACTCAGACCACAGACTGTCCCCCAAATCCCTTTTTCTCCCTGCCCACCCATGTCCTGGCCCACTCTGCCTCGACTGGTTTCCCACGTGCCTGCTGCTGCTCCACAAAGAAGCAGAGAACTCATTTTACAAAAAAAAAAAAAACAAACCAACCCACCCCAACTCAAAGCCTCAGCCCTGAGGTGGTCCAGCACCCAGAGCTCCATCCCCACTCACCCTCAGCACCTCCAGCAAACACCTCTGCCCAGCCAGTCTGATGCCAGCAGTGGTGGCACAGGGACAAACGTGTCCTTTGTCCAGGTGACTGTAAAGTGGCAGCTCTGGCATCTGTAGGGATGTGCTGGTGAGCTGGCCTTGGGGCTCCTGGCACCTCAAAGCTGATGGATCCTGCTGTTGCTGTGGGGATGAAGCCTTTAGAGCAGGGGGTCCTCAGCCCTCCCCAGAAGCAAACATCCCCTTGGCCACCAGTGTCCCTTCAGGTCCCCACTGAATGGCCATTCCTAACCCTCCGTGGCTTAAAAGCACAGAATGGTTGGGGTTGGAATGGAACTTGAAAGACCAACCCCTTGCAGTGAGCAGGGACATCTCCAACCAGAAAATCCTGTCCAAGCTGATCTGGAATATTTGGACATCTCCCTCCCTGGCTTTTGGTGGCAATGCTCCCACCTCCAGTGAGCAGCTCTGGGAGAGGGAGGGATTTGTGGGAGAGGGAACCGAGATGTGGCACTGACCTCTAGTGACAAAATGCTGCCCTGATCCTCAGGGATGAGAGGGGAAAAAGGATGGGGGGGGATGAGCAGGGATGTGGGAATGCTGCTCCAAAACCTGTTGAATGGTCTCCCAGGTGGAAACGGTGGATTCCCCCACTCTGGAAAGTTGGAAGTCTCAGCTCCAGGGGGTGCTGAGACATCTCAGATAAAGAAGAATCTGAGAAGGGTTGGAGCAGATGGGCCTTGGGGTCCCTTCCCACCTGACATTCCGTGGCTCGTTCAGCTGCAGAGCTCTGGGGAGTGTTCCTGAAGGAATGCATCCATCCCAGATACCCCATCCTGGGCCACCACCCTAAGGCAGATGCAGATTGATTGCACTTGAGCTAGAATTTATTGAAGACATCACCAATGAGCTCAAATATCCCACTTCACCTGCACTAAAGCAGGACAGTGATGCCACAACAGCAGCAGTGGCATCGTTAGGGACACATCAAATGGGTTCAAGTTGCACCAGGGGAGGGTTGGATTAAATATTAGGGAAAATTTCTCCACTGCAAGAGTGGTGAAACATTGGAACAGGTTGCCTAGGGAGGTGGTGGTGGAGTTGCCATCCCTTGGGGTGTTCAAAAAACAGGGCAGAGGTGGCACTTTGGGAGATGGTTTAGTGGTTAAGGTGGTGTAGGACTGATGGTTGGACTCAATGAAGGTCCTTTCCAACCATGAGGATTCTTTGATTCTCTGCTGGGTAACACCTGATGTCCAGCTTGTAGAGCCCAGCAGCCTAAAGACCTTCTACAGCAGAGGAACTTGGGGAGGATCTGTTCTGTCCCTTCCCTGGGGAGCACGGGACTGCATGGCAGGCTCCCATCTGCATGTGACAGCTTATTACATGAAATACACACTTTTTTGGCTCCAAGCCTGTCATTAAGGCCAAAAATGGCCTGTTTCAATTAAAGGCTTCAAGGAGAGCCCAGGATTAATGGTCTATTTCTGGGCATTTCAAAATACTCCCAAACCACATGGGCTGCTTGCAGGCTGAGAAATAAGAGACTTTACAATGCTCACAGCAGCTCCTCACCATCAATTTTTCCCTTCCCCAATAACTTCAGAGACATAAGGAGGAGGATCTGACCCTCCCAGAACATCTCAGCAGTTCTGTGGAAGGGAGCAGATGTTTACTGCAGAGGGTGGGAAGATCATCCTGGAATGGTTGGGATTAGAGAAAGCTCCCCCTCCACACACAGAGCTCACATCCCATGCTGGCTGGCAGGCTGAGGTCCTCCAGCAAGGAATGACAAACCTTTTGCTGTCCCCAGGAGATGGGCAGAGGCTGGACAGCCACTTCTCCAGGTCCTGCATGTCCCTGCCTAGAGATGGATGTGAAGCAACTCCACCTTACCTCAAAAAGGGCCCATCCCCATCCCTGCCTTGCCCTTCATCTCCCTCCCCTTATTTCCTGATCTCTTTGCAGACCTCCCTCCCAGCTCAGAAGGCACCAACCTCACTGCTGTCACCAAGAGGAAAGAAAAATTGAGGCTACAAATAAACCCCTGGGCTTGGAACCAAGAAAATGTCAACACTGAGCAAAGCCATCTCCCAACCTGCCTGCCCTGGGGATTTGCTGGCAGATTTTTATCCCAGCTCTTCATGGGCTGTTGTGATGATCTGAGCCATGGCTTTTGTAATAAACCCCCATCCCGAAAAAAAAACCAAAAAACAAAACAACCAAAAACATGCTCACAAATTCAATTCACAAGTCAGGTGTAAACACAGGTGGGTGCCAGTTCAAGCAGCCCTGGAGTTTGGGGGCCATGCACAGTGTGACAGCAGTGATGCAATCACTTGCAGCAAGAAATGTGCTTTTTATCCTGAAATCACTCACCCCTTCCTGCTCAGGGGCAACCAAAGTATCTGGATGAGACACACAGAAACTGCAGAGCAGGGCTCTGCTGATTCCACTGTTTCCAGAGGCTGTTTGGAGCCTCTGTCTCTCCCCCAGCTTCAGGGGGAGCTGAGCTCCCTTGCAGCATCCTCCTTGCAGATCTTGCTGTGAAATGCAACCCCAAGAGCAGCCAGGGAGGACAAGGTGTGGGGTGTAGGGACCCATTTCTGGCCCCAGAAACCACAGCCACTGCAGAACACCCCACACATTGCAGCAGGGAGCTCAGACTGAGCCTTTGGGCTTGTTTGAATCCCTTCCTCATTAATTCTCAGCTGAAAGCACTCCTCTCTTCGGTGCAAAGGCTTCACTGAGGGCTGGGAAAAGAGGGTTTTTTTGGGGCACTGTCCTGCATCATTCAGCCCTCAGCTCTCACAGCTCACTGTGTCTCTTCCCCTGCTTCTCCCTTGCTGCCAGCCTGGGGGCTGTTCCCCGCAGGTCCCTCCCAGGAGACCCCACTTTCTCTGCTTTGATTTCCTGGGATGGTTCCTCCTGGATGGCAGTGGCCCCTCCTGGGCTTTCAGGTGGGTGCTGTGCTGGCATCTCCTTGGGGTGGGGGGAGACATGGAGGGGGAACTCAGGCATGGTCATCTCCATCATCTGGAGGAAGTCATAAGCAGGGAGAGGTGGCTTCCAGTCTTCCTCTGACAAGGTACCTGAGAAGCAAACACAGTCTCACATTAATGAATTATATTTATTACGCAGCCCCATTCTGTGGTCATTTCCCTTTCAATGGGATTATGGCTCTTTTTTTGTCTTCCCAGGGAGTGCAGAACTGAGGAAGGAGGAGGTTGTGGTGGCTGGCACAGCCCTTGGCCAGGCAGGGAGCTGCTCAGCCATCATCACACCCTCCAGACTCTTCTCAGGGATGTCCAAGGATGGGAGAAGGAGCAATGGGTGGAAGCTGGAGTGTAGGAGGTTCTGCATAAACAGAAGGAAAAGCTTGTTCACTGTGAGGGTGACAGAATACTGGAAGAGGCTGCCAGTGAGGATATGGACTCTCCTCTGGAGACATTCAGCCCCCCCCTGGCTGTGTTCTGTGGGACCTGCACTAGGTGATCCTGCTCTGGCAGGGACCTTGGACTGGATGATCTTTCAAGGTCCCTTCCAAGCCCTAACATCCTGTGATTCCAGCACCCTGATAACTAAGGTCCCCTCCTCGAGCCCTACATTAGCAGTGGTGATGGAAGGAGGTGTCTGGGGGGATGGTTGGCTCACGGGGTTCTCCCAGTGATTACTGGGTCAGAAATGGTGCCTTCACATCCTCTCCACCCTCCTTTTGGAAATGTTGGTTTTGAAATGCTCATTTGAAAATTGACAAAGGCGAAGTGGAGTCACCTCATGGCCTTTCTGAAGCCTGCTGCAGGCTGGCAGACAGAAATTCTGATCTAGTGGGAGGTGTCCCTGCCCATACAGGGGGATGGAACTAGATGATCTTTAAGGTCCCTCCCAACACAAACCATTCCATGGTTTTATGAATTCCCAAGATCCCTGTGGCACCCATGGCTATGTGTAAAACACAGGGAACAGCTCTGGTAACTTCCTCCAAAGCTTCAGTGGGCTGATCAAAGCTCAACCCAGTGAGAAGATTCATGGTACAAGCCAACCCTTTATGTCCTAAAGACCACAGCAAAGCATCAGCTTCCTTATCCTCTCCCATCCAAAAAAACCCAACACTGGTAGGCACCTAAAGAGCAGCAATTTTTTTATGCTGACAACTGGGAGGCAGGCGATTTTTTTTTATTAGCAAGCTGTGTTTCAGAAACTGTTTCACAGCAACTGGTGAGCACAGCCAGGTTTGTTTGGGGCAGAGATGTCGATTCCCAACGCTTCATGCTTGGTTTTGAACATTAAACAGCCCCAAAGCAACAACTCCTGAGTTTGGGTACTGTCTCCTGGCTGGACTATTTGTACTTCTCCAACTCTTAACAAGCATAGCTACTTTTTCCATCATTAAATTCCAGGGCAGACAATTTATTGCATGTAGCATCTTCTCATAAACAGCCCAGAGCTCCGAGTGCCTGCTTAGGAACGTTACCAATGTCTGTCCACTTACTGCTGGGAATCTCCAGCCCTGCTTTGAGCTTCTCCACCCAAGACAAGATGTTCATTTCAGTCAGGGACTGCTCTGATGGGAACCTGAATACCTGACCCCCAGCATGAAGGTTCACCCAGACAAGAAGGGGCAGAGGAGGCATGGTGGCAAAGTACACCTTCAGCACCCCGTGTCCCACTGGAGTCTTCTTCCTGAGGGCAGAAGAGGAAATTCAACTTATTCATTGGTGGTTTGGTAGCACAAAAGGACTGAGAAAGTATCCAAGCCCTCACACCACATCCAGGCTTGCCTACAGGACACCTGGAGAAGCTCACCACACACTTTTTATAAACTCATTTCTTTAAGTGAGCCATTGAGGGTCTGGTGGTGAGGGAATGGTCAAGGGATTGGATGTGGAAAGACTCGAGGAGGAAGAGCTGGGGAAAACTCTGGAGGAGGTTATGAAATGTCCCCACCATAAATTTTAAAGAAAAGGTGAGATAGGAGCAGGACAGGAGATGCTGTGTCCCTCCAGCACTATTTTCAGGCTGTGAGTGATGCTTGAGGGCTGAGCTGGCTCTTGCCATGGCCATGGGATCTCCTTCTGTATTACAGTTACCCTTACCCAGCCAAAGGCCATTTTTATAGAATCACAGATTAGTTTGGTGGGAAGGGGGGGTTTAAAGGTCATCCCTGCAGTGAGCAGGGACATCTCCAACCAGATCAGGGTGCTCAGAGCCCCATCCAACCTGACCTGGAATGTTCCCAGGGATGGGGCAGCTCCCACCTCTCTGGGCAACCTGGGCCAGGGTTTCCCCACCCTCAGCGTAAAACATTTCTTCCTTTTATCTAGTCTGAATCCACCCTCTTGTAGCTTAAAACCTCTCATCCTCTCACTACAGGACCTTTTTGATTTTTTTTGTTGTTGTGGCAATGTCCTTTTGCTCTGCCAAAGCCCAGCTCCTCCTTTCTGAGGAAGGGAAAGCAAAGGCAGACGTGTAGGTGGGGAAGTTCCAGGGGCTCTCATGTCTGGTGCATTACTGGCAAACAAATTGTCCTTCTCTCTTTGCAAACATGTGCCTTCCCTCTGAGCTAAACTTCAACCCACACTGCCAGGCATTTCCCAGACTTCAAAGCACATTGTGATTAAGACACTGGGGTGGCTCTGGGCTGGGGTAAAACAAGCAAGAAGCTAAAAATTGGAAAGGCCAGCTAGGCAGGGGAGGAATGAAAAAAAAAAGACAAAAAAAATATCCCCTCTCCTACATCTTTCTATTTCTTAGCTCCTGGATTAATTTGGGTTTTTTAATATTTTTAAGGCTCATGGGGCTTTTTTTTTGGCTGTCCCTTCTTCTGAAAACTTTATTCCTCCCAGTCAATTATCTGTAAAAGGGAAAAATGACTATAAGACACTCCAGGAAGGCAAATTTACTTTTTTCTCCTACATAAATACAAATAACACCAGAGCCAGGGGCAAGCTCCCATGCAATACCTCAGAGAACATTTTACTCTACTGA
Organism: Phaethornis superciliosus; assembly: GCA_023637945.1. Taxonomy (NCBI): domain Eukaryota; kingdom Metazoa; phylum Chordata; class Aves; order Apodiformes; family Trochilidae; genus Phaethornis; species Phaethornis superciliosus. The sequence continues at coordinate 40,410,751 of JAJQWJ010000006.1, read as the reverse complement.
AAATTCTTTTTGCAACCTATTAAGCACTTGCTAATTTTACTTGGGAGTGCAGTTTTGCAGCTGCTCACAACAGAGACTAATTGCTAAATGGCTTGACCTCCCAGCTCAGGATGACTTCAGACCAAATAATCACATTACCAGCTAGATGGTGTCTTCAGTAATTGCACACTGGTTTTTTCTTGCCCTGAGATGTCAAGAATGAGCTAACAGAAAGAAGGAAAGAGGTTTTTCCACACTTACAAGTTCAACCAGCAAGCCACAAATGCTTGCTGGGTATTTTTTTTTGCCAGGTTCAGCATTTCCTTGCTTTCCACTTGTCCAATGTCACCATCACTGAACAAGATGAGGAAAGGTTTTCTGAGCTGCAAGTAGATGGGCAGATTTTGCACGGTGATTTCTGGCTGCAAGACATCAAAACATGGGATTTAAGGAGAGAAGAGAACAAAATTAGAATTTCTGTCCTTAAAGCAAGGCTGGAGGGTCCACAAGCAGCTGGAAAACACGTGTGGGTGCTGGGATCTTGGCGAACATTGGAGGTGGCTATGCCCAACGCTGCCCATCAGCAGCTGAGACTGAAGGAGCAGCTGTCTGCTCTGAGATGATGGCTGGGAGCAAAGGAAGCAGAAGCAAGGCCAACTCATCCCAGCTCCACGTTTTCTGGCTACAACCTGACCCTGAAAGGCACGAGCAAGAAGCAGGGAGCAGCCCCTGCCAGAAGCCAAGTCACCCCAGCAGTGGGTCTTTGGCCACCAGCACAAACCAAGCCACCATGTCCCAGGGTTCCCTCCCATGAGACCACACAGCAAAGAGCAGATTTCTCTCCAGACTCTGATCCAAGCCATAACATTTCCAAACAGATGTAAATCAGTGTGATAGAAGTAATGAGCAAACACTTTTACCTTGCACAGCTCCCCACTGCCATCAGCGCTTCCACAAATGACCAAAAAGGACCAAAAAAAGGACACTTGTTTTTTTTTTTTGAAACTTACAAAAAGATCCAGTAGTTCATATCTGATCATCTGCACCATGTCCCTTGTGCTCTGTTTGGACAAAGTGATGCCTTCCACACTCCCACCTCTGCTCCTGGCAAGGAGGAGGGCTGGGGGAGACACGGAGTATTTATGGGATCTGAAAAATCACAGAATGGTTACAGTTGGAAAGGACCTTCAGGATCATCCAGTTCCAAACCCCCTGAGTGGGCAGGGACACCTCCCACTAGATCAGGTTGCTCAAAGCCCCATCCATCCTGGCCTTCAATACTGCCAGGGATGGAGCTTCCAAACTTCCCTGGAAGTGGAGAGGGTGACAAGGACTGGCTGGGGGATGGAGCATGCATCCGAGCTGGCAGCTCCAAGGGGAAAAGGGGGGACAGGGATGGAAAGGAGGGAGAAGCTGCTGTCAGAAGCACAGGTACCTTTGGGAGGAAAGGGTCACCTCCCCTATCATCCCTTCCCCAGCTCCTGCATGGTCCTGATTTGATGGGGAGAGATGGGGCTGACTTGTTCCCTTATCCCCTTTGGAAGCAAGGGCTTACCCACCTTGCACCAGGCACTAAACAGACACACCCAAGCAACACTTTCTGCTGCAAAAAGCTAAATAACAGAGCAAACCCAGACTAGCACCATCTAAACTATTTGCTGATATTTCTCTTTCATTTTCACACCTGAGGTTGGGTGGTGCCCACCCACCCAATGCTTTCCCCTTTCTGCCAAGGCAAACAGAAAGTCTTTGACTCCACCTGAGGAACACCAGCCCCCACCAGATAAACCTCAGGAGATCTGATTTTTGGCTTGGGGAGCACAAAGGGAAGTCCAGCCCCATGGTAGAGCATCACACACAGCATGAAGACATGGAGAAACCAATTCCTCCTTTGTTCCTCAATGTTCTTCTGGTTGAAAGGGTTCAAGGCTATTTAAAGAAAAGCTGAGAAGGTGGGAAAAACCAAAGAGGAGAAGTCAGAGCAATGAAAGGGCAGAGAGTACACTGAGAGGGGAAAGCAATTTTCTTGAAGTTTGAGGAACTTGAGTCCTGAAGGCTCCAGAAGTCAGTGCCCAGAAGGGTGGGATGGAGGAAGTCAGCTGCTTGGAGAGTGATTTTGGAGGTGTCAGGAGTTTTATTTTTCAAAGGCTGTGCCAGCATAATTGCTGGGGAAGCAAGGGAGATGTCAGGACATCTGGGGTGAGGAGTTGGAAAGCCTTTTGATTCCTTTCTCAAAAGCAATTTGTCCAGATTTCTGAGCTGCACCACTCATGGAAGGTGAGCTTTGCACTCCTGGTCATGGCTGGGAATCTTCTGATCTATTAGGAAGGTTCTTACCTTTCCTCTCTTTTGATTTTCAATTTAACCTGTTTTTGCAATCAATTAACAACGATAAAACCTTAGAAAATGTTTAAATTCAGGGATCTTTAACTTAACAGTTTGGGTTGGAAGGGGCCTTCAAGCTCCTCCATTGCCACCCCCTGCCATGGTCAGGGACACCTCCCACCAGCCCAGGTTGCTCCAAGCCCCATCCAACCTGGGCTGAGACACTGCCAGGGATGGGGCAGCCACAGCTTCTCTGGGAAACCTGGCACAGGGGCTCAGCACCCTCACAACAAACTATTTCTCCCTCACATCTCATCTCTCTTCTCTCTGGAAACCCTTCCCCCTGATCCCATCCCTCCATCCCTTGTCCCAAGTCCCTCCCCAGCTTTCCTGGAGCCCCTTCAGGCACTGGAAGGTGCTCTAAGGTCTCCCCATTGCAGCCTTCTCTTCTCCAGGCTGAACACCCCCAACTCTCTCAGCCTGGCTCCAGAGCAGAGCTGCTCCAGCCCTCCCAGCAGCTCCAGGGCCTCCTCTGGACTCCTTCTGACAGCTCCAAATTCTCAAACACCCACAGGTCTTACAGAGACCCCATGGCTCGATGACTTCTGAGTGGTTGTTAGGGCTCTTCTCTAGGGACTCTTGCTCCCTATCTCTAAATAGATCAACATGTTCAGCAGCCTCTGATAAGGAAGTTTTTTACATACTGACAGAAACCCAACAAATTCCCCATCTAATAGCTAAAGTCTACCATGAAATCACTTCTCATCTTACCACTACCAAGAAGTTGTATTGTTGTTCATGACAGCTTTCTATTTATATAGCAGGTAATATGAGACCTGCATTTAAATCACAAACATCTGCAAACAAATCCTTGGCAGGAATCTATGACATCCAGCTATTTGAAAAATAAATAATTACTTCATTCAAAGCAATTCTTCCTGAAAACTTTTTTTTTTTTTTTTTCATTAGTTACTAACTGAGCAGGTGCTTGCTGAGCAAACAGTTTTGCTAAACACATTCTTTGGGTGTTTTGCAGACCTTTTTTTTTTTCCCCTCTGGAAAGAGGACTTGGATTCTAGTGACCTGGGAGCCACTAACAGTTCCTCCTTGAGCATTTAGCAGAAGTGAGCCTGGCTCTTGCATAAGGAATTCCTGTAAGTGTTTACTTTCAACTTACAGTTGAGAAGATCACCAGCTACAGTAGCTTCTCCCACAAATCACAGCCAAAATCCAAACTTGGCAGAAGGAATATCTATATACACTGTATTAGTTATATCAACTAAATGGGAGACTGTGGCTGGAGCAGGAGGATGGAGGGGCTGAGACACCACAGGGTTTTTCTAAGATCTCAGAAGTTTTCTATGATCTGATTTTTTTAAGAGGACCCCATCCTCTGTTTTTTTCCCCTTCAAGCTGGCGGAAAAAAAGGCTTTGAGCTCAGAAGGTCAGGTTTTGAAGTGTCATGCTGTTGGTTGGGACTTCTGTCCCTGCCACCTCCCACCCCACTCTTTCCCCCCCTGCACTGAACCTGGCACTGCTCCATTTTTAAGACTCAAGCATGGCTGGTGATTGGAGCCCAGTTTGGTTATCAGGGACATCCCACCAAGATATCTACATCATCTTTCTCCCTGCACACCACAAAAATGCCCATGTCTCATCAGGCAAGCTAGAGATGCGGCACATCTGTAAGAAAGGAATAAAAATAATTCCCTGTTGCATTCCTGGCTGTTAAAGCCACAGCTGGAAAACTGGCCAAGGGCTCTCTGGGATTGTTATCTCTGCCTTTATAGCTAATTCCTGATGGAAATGAGCTGCCAGGACAAGCTGAAGACCTCCCCTGGATCTAGCTGCATTTATAGGCCCTGAAACATCTCTCAGAGTTTAATCCAAAGCACTTTGCCCCTTGCTGGAGTAAGTCTTAATGGAACAGTAAAGTGCATAGAGTGCTCAGATCCCATTAGCTCCAATTTGGCTTAAAGTCAGGGCTGCAAGTGATGCTCTTATTAAACCAGGAACTGAGCAAGAAAGCCTTGGCTTCACCACCTTTACCATATTCACAGGAGGAAAGCTGCTGCTTCCAGCACTCCTCCTGCAAAAACCTCTCCAAAACTCTGTCTGGGAATGGTGGGGAAGTTTTGCTCTTGCCAAAAAGAGGGAAACATCTTTCAAGAAAAGAAGATTTCTGGGAAGATTAACTGTTGAAAAGACAAGAGGTAGGTTCTACTCCATCCTTGGCAGCTGCAAACACCTCACAGGCAGACACAAATGCCCACTGGGAAGCTGGATAAGACCAAGGGGATTTAACACCTTTCACAGTGCTGCCAAAAGGCCATGTGCTCCACACCAAAGCAGTTCCATGGAAAAATAGCATTTATTTCTAGGCTTTCAAAGCATTTTCCAGCACCCTCCAGCCCTAGCCCTAGCCAAGAAAGCCTGCAAGTAGTCACAAGCAGCCTTTCTTTTGGCTGCTCTCAGCAACTGAGGGCAACCATCAGAGCAAGACTCACATTTCCACCCCTGGCTTTGCAGCAATCCCCTTACACTCCCCTTGCCCATCCCCACCTCAGCAGGCACTTTTGGAGCATCAAGGTAGGGAAGAGGAGATGAAAAGGTGCAGGAAGAAGACCAGGAACAATTTGTCACTTCTTCCTGATGGAAGGAGAAGGGCAGAACTATTTTTTTGTTTGTTTGTTTTCCTGGCACACTGATCCTAGCTCCAGGGCATTATTTTTCTATCCTGTCTTTGCTGCCATGAAAGTTTGATCCTGTTTGTAGGAGGAACCCAACAGATGTATGGGGGGGGGGAGGGAGGCTGGCACAGTTGAAGGACTGGAAATACCCAGAGCTGGAGGACTGAAAACACCCAGAGTGAACTGGAACAGCAGGAAAGGAGATGATGGGCCCCTGCAACAGGGTTAAATGAGTTGCCCAGGGTTAGGTTGTCTACCAGTGGCAGTCAGGGCTACATCTCCCTTGGGCTCAGTAGTCCTGACCAACCTCTCTCTACCAAATTAAAGTCAGTGCTTTGAGCTGGTGCTGAACCCTCAGTGTGACCTCTGACACTTGCTCTCATTAAATGCAGATCAGTTTGAACTCTCCAAAAAAAAAAAAAAAGAGAAACAACTTACAAAGCCAAGGCATCATCTTCAAAATACATCCCCATCCTTACGTGGCCACTTAAGATGTTTCCTGCCTCTTCAAAAGCTTCCCTGGCTGTAAAAAAACAAGACCCAAAAAAATGAACAAGAGGGAAAGAAGTGTCAGCTTCCTCCTGGAAATCAAGAACACCTTCTCAAAGCAAATTGTCAGCTGGGAACAAAAGGATGAGTAGAGGCTGGTAAGAAATGGTTGTGTCTCACAGCCCCAGGCTACAGGAGGAGGAGCTGGCACTGGCCCAAAGGATCAGAAGGAAAGTTCCTATTTATGAAAACAGAACTTGCTCTTTAACCACCAGCACTGAGCTGCCAGGATCTGCCCCAGAGGGGCCCTGATGGAAAACGAAATGTCTTTAAGGACCTAAAGTCCACAAGTGTTCTTAGACACAGCAGACCAATTATAAATCTAAATAGAAATCTTATATATCCCAATGACCTTTTGGAGATGACAGATGATGACTTAATTGGAGTAGTGCTAAGTGCCCAGAAGATAAACCAACCTCTCCTCCAAGTGTCTTTTTTTGGCTTTATCCAGTTCCTCAGAGCAGGCAGGGTCTGTTTAGGGGCATCCAGCTTGGATGGGGAAGGTCAAAAAGCTGGATGCCTTGCAGACACATGAGGAGCTCAGCAAAAACCCCCATGCAGAGGCTGCTGGGGTCCATCACTTGTCTTGTGGAGATGGGAAGGATGGATGGATGGATGGATGGATGGATGGGAGAGGTGAGCTTTGTGAGAACATGAAGCCAGAGTGTGTGAGCTGCTGAAACACAGTCACAGATCAGAGACCAAGCCTGCTGCTGCCAAAGGTAGGGTGAAAACAGGGTGGATTTCAACACCACCAACCCCACCCCTTTGTATTGTGCAATTGCAAGCAACAAAAAAGGCACTTCTGACTTAAGGAGAGCAAGATATCACCCTCTGATATCTCTCTGGAGAAGCCAGGTTTTCCCAAGAGTTCAGGTTTCATCTGTGATACAGCCACGAGGTATGTTGCTTTCTAATTTAAATAAGATCTCATTCAGATACTATTTAGAGTTCCTCCTAACATTCCCTGTCATATCCCAGCTGGCCAGCCCAGGCTCTTGGGACTGGTGACTCAGACCTCAGTAGACAGAAGATGCCTCACAACTGGTCACTTTTTGGTTCTTTCCTTCCTGCTTTCCAGCTACACTCCACGCTGTATTTTTCATCTTGTTTCCCTGGAACCACAGGGACCACAGATCTTCTTTTATATTATGTCCCTTTCTAAATTGGAAGCTTGGACCCTTGAAGGGGTGGCTCATTGAGGCTTCAGACATTGTAGGGAACAAGCCACGTACACCAAAGCTGGTGACAGAGTTTGGCTGCTTCATCTGCAGATGGAGACACACCACTGTTGGAGGGGGTTGAAGTTGGTTTCCAGCTCTTTAGTTTTCAGTCACTTGATTTTATCAGTCTTGAAAGAAAAGCAACCCACAGCACCAGCTCATAAGGATCATCAAGAACTTCACCAACAAACCCTTTGTGAAATTGTCCATGTCCCAGCTACTGGAGCTTCGGGACAGATCTTCAGGCCAGAAGGCACTAAAGGACACAGGCTGATGTGGCAAGAGGAGGCTTACATCCAAACCTCCTCAGGAGAGCATTTCCACAGGCATTTACCTTGAAACACTCACATGAGATGTTGAAGTGCTGCCCTGCAGCATCCCTGCCTGCAGGAATCCTCTCCTAAATCAAGACAGCTGCAGAGTCCAGGCTTACCCCTGTCATCAGGGTCATCCCTGACGAGATTTCTCCCTCCATATCATACTTCCAAATTTTTCTGTATTTTGGGGAAGGTGTCAAGCTAGAGCCAGGCATCAGCCTTCATTTCCCACCCCCTGGCACTGAGGGTTCTCTGAGCTCTGTGCTGGAAACCCCCACAGCTCCACTACAGACACAGAGAGCTTCCAAAGAAGCTATTGAAATATCTCCTGGAAAATCAGTGGCTCTGGACAGCATGGTTTCAATTCCCCACGGGGCCTGATCATGCACATACCTCCAGCTGGAATCCCAGCTCCCTTCCCCAACAGCTGCTGGGACCTCCACAATCCCAGTTTCACACCAGGGTTTTGGGAATGAGAAGGAACAAAGCTGCCAGATGGGGAAGGGGCTACAGCTCCTGCAGTTTCTTAAGGCAGGATCTGAGCACCATCCCTTATCCCTGCAGCAGAAGGCATCCCATGAAGTCACAGAATCAGCTGGGTTAGAAAAGTTCTTCAAAATCCTCAAGTCCAGCCATAACCCAGCAGTGCCAAGGCCACCCCTGCCCCATGTCCCTCAGCACCACATCTCCAGGGCTCTGAAACCCCTCCAGGGATGATGGGGACTCCAGCCCTGCCCTGGGCAGCCTGGGCCAGGCCCTGACAACCCTTGCCAGGGAGAAATTCTTCCCCAGCTCCAACCTAAACCTCCCCTGGCACAACTTGAGGCTCTTTCCTCTTGTCCCATCCCTTGTTCCTTGGGAGCAGAGCCCGACCCCCCCTGGCTCCAACCTCCTCTCAGGGGGTGGCAGAGAGCCAGAAGGTCTCCCCTCAGCCTCCTCTGCTCCAGGATCAACACCCCCAGCTCCCTCAGCTGCTCCTGGGCAGACTTCTGCTCCAGACCCTTCCCCAGCTCCATTGCCCTTCTCTGGACACACTCCAGCCCCTCAATGTCCTTCTTGTCCTCAGGGGCCCAGAACTCACCCCAGGATTTGAGGTGCAGCCTCCCCAGTGCCCAGCACAGGGGGATGAGCCCTGCCCTGCTCCTGCTGCCCACCCCAGGGATGGTCCCAGCCAGGATGCTGGTGGCCTTCTTGGCTACCTGGGCACACCCTGGCTCATGTTCAGCTGCTGCTGACCAACACCCCCAGGTCCTTTTCCCTTGGGCACTTCCCAGCCACTCTGTCCCCAGCCTGGAGCATTGCCTGGGGTTGGTGTGACCCAAGTGCAGGACCCAACACTTGCCCGTGTTGAACCTCATCCAATTGCCCTTGGCCCATTGACCCAGCCTGCCCAGGTCCCTCTGCAGAGCATCCCTACCCTCAGGCAGAGCAACACTGCCACCCAACCTGGTGTCAGCTGCAAAGTGACTGAGGGTGCCCTCAATCCCCTTCTCCAGATCACTGATGAAGACACCAAACAGAACTGTGCCCAGCACTGAGCCCTGGGGGACACCACTCCTGACCAGCCCCCAACTGGAGTTAACTCCCTTCACCACAACTCTTTGGGCCCAGCCATCCAGTCATTTTTCTGGCCAGCACAGGGCACACCCATGCAAGCCATGAGCAGCCAGTTTCTCCAAGGGAATGGCTAGGGGAAATGGTTTCAAGGACTTTACTAAAGTCAAGGCAAATGACAGCCAGAGCCTTTCTCTCACCCAGCACATGGGTCCCCTTCTCACAGGAGTAGATCAGGTTAGTCAAGCAGGACCTGCCTTTCATGAACCCATGCTGACTGGCCCTGATCCCCTGGATGTCTTGTAGCTATCTGCTCCATAACCCTCCCCAGCACAGAGGTCAGCCTGAAAGCCCTGCAGTTCACTGGATCCTCCTTCTGGCCCTTCTTGTAGATGGTGTCACATTTGCCAATGAGACTGGGACCTCCCTGGTTAGAGAAGAATGCTGGTAAATGATGGAATGAGAGCATTTCTGCCAGACCCCTCAGTACTTGGGGTGGATCCTGTCTGGTCCCATAGACTCACGTGTGTCTAAGTGGTACAGCAGGTCACTGACCACCTCCTCTTGGACTATGGGGGCTTCATTCTGCTCCTTGTCCCCATCTTCCCGCTCAGGGAACTGGAGAACAACTGGTCCTACAACAAAAGGCTAAGGCAAAGAAGGTGTTAAGTACCTCAGCTTTCTCCTCATCCTTTGTCAGCATGCCTCCCTCTGCATCCAATCAAGGATGGAGATTCTCCTTACTCCTCTTTTTATTGCCAATGTATTTATAGAAATGGTTTTTATTGTCTTTTATGGCAGTAGGCAGTTTTAAGTTCTAGATGGGCTTTGGCCCTTCTGATTTTCTCCCTGCATAACCCCATGGCATCCTTGTTGTCCTCCATGCCCTCCAGCAGGCCCTGTAACATCTCTGTGTGCCTTCTTTCCTTGGCTTACACCGATGCTGGCAAGCCCTGTGACACCACCAGAGCTTTGCAGAACACAGGTTTAAACAATTTTTAAACAATTGCTCCACAATTTAGGACAGAGTCTTACTTCCAAGTATGCTTCCAGCTTCTGCATAGCAAACAAATCTGTCTCTTGTAAGTTCTCAAGATTTTCGGGAAAACGCTCCTTCAATGCCCAAGTAAAACCATTCACCTCTTCATAATAAATTTGAATTATGATTTTTCTGACAAGCCTTTTAGCTCAGACCCACTGAAGGGCTTCTTAACATAGTTCTGACTGCAAGTGTTGGAAAAAGCCCAGGGCTTTATTTAACTGGACATCTCTTTGCCCTGTTTCAGCTAACTAGAAATGGCAGTGACATGGTGTGCAGCTGGTTCAGGCCAGAGCAGGAATTCTTGCCGTGAGAAAACCAGTGGAAATTCCAAATAAGTCTGCAGGCTGATAAGAGTAGTGATGTGGTTTCCCTGACTCTGACTTGGGTTTGGTGCCAGAACAGCTGGCTCCAGTTTTCTCCTCCCTCAGGTCATTTTGCATGATGTTCCAACACCCCTCAGGTTAGGGGCAGGGGAAGCATCCCATATTTCATCTCCCTTGGCATCTGCTGCTGAGTTACCTCAGACTGGATGCTGAGTGTGCCCCAAGGGAAGAGGCAACCTCGTGGGCTCCATGCAGAGCTGTCTGGAAACCTCCAAGACTCTTGTTTGCCCGGAACAAAAATTAACTTCTTCTCCAGAGGAAAAAACCTGAGCTCACACGTTGAGGCAGATGCAGACAGGTTTCTTCCCTAAACCCCTCTGACTGTCCCCATGTTGTCCTGGGTCTTACCATGGGGTTAATCCAGGCTCCACTACTGCAGAGAGTGGAGTATGTGGAACAAAGGGGAGATTTTAGAGCTCCGTTGAAGAAAAACAGGGAGAAATGGGCTAAACTTTTGAGATCAGTAAGATTTTCTGCTATATTTAAGACTTAGACCTTCCAGAGGAAGGAAGATGTATTCACAGTCAGCTGGCATAGTGAACAAGTTTTCTGGTTGGTTCCAGTCATTTTATTTTCTTCTTACCCCTGAGTACAGTGGATTTCCTCTGGAAAGGACCTTTACAGGCCATTCAGACAAACCCTCTGCAGTAAGCAGGGACCAGAACTCCAACCAGAACTCCAACCAGAACTCCAACCAGAACTCCAACCAGAACTCCAACCAGAACTCCAACTAGGTCAGGCTGCTCAGAGCCTCATCCAACCTGATCTGGAATGTTCCCAGGGATGGAGCATCCACCACCAATCTGGGCAGCCTGAGCCAGGGCTTAACCACCCTCAGTGTAAAAAAAAATCTTCTTTATATCTAGTCTAAATCTGCTCTCTTTGAGTTTAAAGCCACCACTCCTTGTCCTCTCACAAGAGGCTAAAAGGGCTGTAGTTTGGTTTGCATTTAGCCAAAGTTTACAGGCACAACAGAGCTTCAACATGAAAATTCAAGCTTGAAATACTGATCTTCACAAAGATGAGAAAAATCTCTCTTTTCTACCCCAGTCATTCCCCCAGGCAGCTGATAACTGAGAGACCATGGGGTGGGAAGGTCCTAGTTCTCCACTTCTCCTAGTTCTCCATCTCCACTGGGGATCTGCCTGCAGCATGACATGATCATCCCTTTCCAGACTGACTTTATTCCTCCCCCCTTGTTAACATACTCAACTGTCACATGAAAAACCACCCTAGCTCTCAGGTCCATCTCCCTGTCTTTCAGAAAAGCTGTGGAAACCCACCAAATGCTGGACCACAGCTCTGGCATGCACTGAATGATATTGGAGCACCATCCAAGTGACCAACAGCACCCTGTGCAGCAGGACTGCTCCAAGGGACTACACTGAAATTCAGAACACTCCATCCAGCACCTTTGCTTTAGAATTTCTAGCTGATGCCCACCACTGGGGGGGCTGTACCCACCTATTTCAAAGTCCACAATGTGATTTATTCACATTTCATTTCTTCTGATGTAAGAAATTTGTGGTATACATTTCACCTTCTTTTTTTTTTAAAAAAAAAAAAGTGGTTTTTCTTCTTTAAAAAAAGGTTTTAGTTTTAAAAAAAAAAATTATAAAAGGACTGAGACTACCACATCTGCAGGAGGAGGAGCCAGCAAGATAACTATCAATGCAACAGTGGAAAGGACTTGCTTTAAGAATATGCTGTGACATGTACATGGACTACAGAAAGAGGCTGATGGATCTGGGCTTGTTCAGTCAGAAGATAAGAGGGGATTCAGTGGCAGCCTTTGGAGGAGACTTATGAAGAGGACAGAGCTAAAGCCTTGATAGTAAGAGGCAGGAGATACAACAGGCACAAAATGTGGCTTGGTAAATTCAGCTTAGACATTTGTAATCATTATTTCCCAGGTCATGCAGGCTACTGTTGTCTGATACTACACCAAGCACGAGTCTTAAATTTTTGGGGGGAGTTGTCAAATGCTCCCACACAGGGTGTAGTAAACACACCTGGCAGCTGAATGTCCTCTGAGCCAGGATATGGACCTGAGGTCCCACATCTGGAATCTTCTGCTTGCAACACTAAAAAGTGTTGGCTGTGATGTGAGGAAAATGAAACACAGAGGAGCTTCCAAGCACCTGGAATCATCCCTCTCCCCTCAGGAATGAAACTGAATATTTAATCCCCAAATAGCACACTAACCTTCACTCGTGGCTCTGCTAAATACTCCTAGAAGTGAAGTGTGGTAAAAGGATGACAGCTCAGATGGAAACTCTCCTCTTAAATATCCTTCTGCTTCATCAATTGTGGCCAGCTTCAGAGGGCAGGAAACTTGGCTCCTGAAAGAAGGGAGAGAAACAGCATGGGTTACCTTCTTCAGCTTTGGGATGAAGAGACAAGAGGGCAACCTCCATCCCATCCCATCCCATCCCATCCCATCCCATCCCATCCCATCCCATCCCATCCCATCCCATCAATGCCCCAACTCAATGTAAGAACCATGATGCTTTATTAGAGACAAAAATTTGTCACCTGGGAAGGAAGGGCAATGTCTGGTCACAGAAAGGCAAGTTATGGAGCTGGTTATGGGGAAGAGACAATAGCCCTGAGCCAAACTGCTTGCTCTGAGATCCTTGGGCTCCCCATTAAAATTATTAGAGAAAGAATTCCAACTAAGAGAGAGGAACAGTGACAACAGATGGATGCACTGCCCAAGAACAGATGTTCCCTGACATTGAAAAGCATATAAAGTTATCCAGTTCATGGTGAAACCAGGTCTACAATCAGATCTGACATTAAAAAAAAAATAAAAAAAAAAAAAAGAGTTCCATTACACAGGCCCTGAAGCATCCAGAACATCCTGTAGCAGCTGTGCCAATCTGACTCTGAGGGGACTCATTAGCAGAGACTTACAGGATGATGAAGCTGGTCAGCTCTTCAGTTCCCCACATGCCATGGTACATCACTGATCTCTCTCCCTTCTCATAAATCCTGAGGGTAGGGAACTGGGTGATGTTCTCCTTGGTGCACACACCAGGCCAGTCCCAGCAGTTCACCCGAGAGAGCAAAACTCCCTGAGTTCCTAGAGTGGAAAACAAAGATGTCTAAATCATCAAAAAGAGAAAAAAAGAAGAAGAAAGGGTTGTGAAAGCTTTTGGGGAGGTTTGTGGGTTTTGTTTTTTTTTTTATATTATCACAGCTGGATTTCCTGTTTGCTTTGGTGTGCATCCAACAGGGCTGGATCCTGGCACACTGCATGCACATGGAGCAAGCCCAGGTGGGCTACCAGTGAGAAGATGCTGGCCCATTCCCAGAGTCAAACATTGCTTTGGGTGGGCAGGGTGTCCAAATCTCCCTCTTGAAATCATTCATGGCCTTCTGGTTTTGAGCACAGTAGTAACTCCTTCCAGCCTGTGAATGTATTAAACATCCCAGCAGGTGTGGATTGATCCAAACAACAGACCACAGAGAGAAGAAATTCAGGGAAGTAGGTTATACTTTTCAGAAGGAAATTCCAGGACACATTCACATCTGTCAAAGGGACACCAGGAAACCCTGAGGCAACTTTCCAGGAGCATAAAAGGCAGCAAGGAAAGGTGCTGGAAATACCTTAGGAATAAGGCCAAGACAAAGAAGCAATGCAGACCCTCACTTACAGGAAAGAAGGAAGATAAAGTTTGGCATGGAGGAGGCTGATGCATTCATGGCTTTTCCATTTGTGAAGGTGCTCAGTACTGGAAAGGGTCAGCACTACCCAAACCATGGATCTCAATAAAGAAGGAGCAGTTAAAAGTCACATCAACATGACAGATTTAATAGATGCTGGCAGTCTGATTGTCTTCACCCCATCCTAACTATGCAGGCTGCTCATGCCCAAGCCATCAGCAGGTATCTTTAGGACCTTAAGAAAGATCCTGGGGTCTCACAGGGAAGGGAAAAGCAGAGCCCTTGGGAATTACAGAGCAGTCAGTCCAACTTTGGTTCCTGGTACTGAAAATGGGTTCTACAGCTCTCACCAAAACTATAAACTCAAAGGATTCATAAGCAGTGAAAAAATGAAGGTCAGTTCCCCTGCATGCTCTCCATGAGCCCAACACATGGTGCTTGCAAGCTCCAGCATGTCCTTATCAGCTTTTCTTTCATCTGCAGGTTAGGTGATGACCAGAATATGCTTCTGCTGATCCATGGTTAAGCCTGTGCCAAGCAGCTGGCAGGAGAACCATCACCAGCTTCACTAGCCATCCCCTCTCACTTGCCAGCCTCACTTGACCTGTTTCCTACCCAGGCTTGAGCAAAGCCAGCAGGGCTGTGTCCAGTCCTCAGGCCACACGTTGTCCCTGCCCTCTTCAGGAATGCCATATCTCAGAAATCTTCATGCCTTCCCTCAATTTCTTTGAAGGGGATTCAAGAGTTTCATGAGAAAAGATGGGATGAAGCCTAGGGACAAGGAGACACGTGGAGGGAGACCCTGGCAAAATTCCCTTCAGGGCAGGTGATGAGGATTTCTCAAGAGTACAGAAGATCAAGCCAGGCAGGCTTTGTCCTCTGTCTGTCTTGGGTTTGATTCTGATCAGTGGTTTCATTAAAGGCCTGGTTAATGGAAAAAAAACCACAGAGGGGCTGAGAGCAATTGGAAGGGCAAAGTGTAACAACAGCAGCTCTCTGGAAGGGGAAGCAGACTGCACAGGTACCATCAGTGGTGCAGGAAAGGGCAAAGCTCATGCTGGGATGAACTCTCAGCATCTGCAAGACATGGGAGGAAAATGATGATGTTCTGACCTCTGTGGGGCTCAGCAAGCCAGGCTGGGAAACATGGTTTGGAACGGCAGAAACAGATGAGAAAGAATCTGGAGAAGTCTGAAGACACACAAAAAAAAAAAAAACCCAAAAAAACCCAAAAACAAAACCACAAACCCCCAAACATCTGCATTTCTTTTGACTAGAAATTGCCTGAAAGAAACAATAAAAGCTAACAATATATAAAGTCTGCTCCGGAGGCCACCGTGAGACAATTCTGGTGCCAGCTGGGGAAGGACAAGCAATGACCCATTCCCAGGTGATGGAGATTTGAGCAAATATAAAAAGAAACTACTGAGAACCAAGCACAGCTGAGTCTTTTTGGCAGAGAAGCTGTGGAAGGGTTTTAATCACAGGTTAGAAACAGACCTGCCAGGGATGGCCAAGGCATCTCTACAGGCAAGGGTGAAGGCTTCCTCTCTTCTATCCCTATGTCCTTGGCATCCCAATGGACCATTTCTTGCAATCCCTCATTTTAGGTTATGTTTTGCAGCTCACAGGAGGAGTTTGTTGCTGTTCTGCCTTGTCTCTAACTCCTGCACACAAAAAAAGTGTCAGCAGAGAGCTAAGGGGCTGCAATTCCACTCAGTCAGGAGGTGTCAAAACACTCCATGAGAGCAGAAATGGTTTTGTTTCATTCCCTGGGTCCTGAAATAACACCTTAAATTAAAAGCCTGCCCTTGGATTTATTTCACACCTCTGATCCAGTATAGCTGGTTCTCATCAGCTGTTGCCACATAATCTTGTGTCTTGCCCAACTCTGAAAAATAATGACATGGAAACAGGGCTTTGATGTCTTGTTAAAGTTGAGTTGCAAGACTGCTCCAAGGTCCCTCAAATATGAGTTTTAGTATTTGGATACTACCTTAGGGGATTACATACCAAGAGCATCCCAGAGGAACACCATCTGGCCTGAGAAACACCCTGAAGAGGATAATTCCTCCCCCATCCCCAGCTGCACCATATTATTAGTTACTGAACAAACAGCAGCTTCAGGAGTTGAGTAATTCAGCCACAAACTGTTCAGCCCTCTGGTCATTGCCGAGCTCCTGGATGGGAAAAAGGTGAAAGAGGAACACAAGGTCCTTCTGGGATTTTACGTGCCACTAAAATCAGCACCAGAGAGAACTTCTGTCCTTGGGGTCTTATAAGAAGGACAAGACCAATCATTAAAGCTATGGAAAACAAGAAAAATCAAGAATGCCTTAAATTTCTAATCCTTTGAAGGGCAAGAGTGGTGGCATTAGAAACAGCTCACTTAAGACCTGGTCCAAAAGCTGCAACAAAGAGAATCAAGTTACATCCCAAGTGCTGCACTTCATGAGGAGGGATCTAACACAGAATGGGTCATGAGCACCTGGACAGCATCACACAAGGGACTCTTAAATCCTAACTTCAGAGGTAGGTTCCACCAATATACATTGCTAAAGCACACAGGTGATTTCCCTGGCTTTGAACTACAACTTCAGACATCTGTCACAAAGACTCCACAGGCACAGAAGAAGGGAGCAGAACTATTTTTCATGTCAGTTTTTGCTGTTCTTAGAGATTGGTTTCCTCTCTTCTTCAAAAAAAAAAAAAAAAAAATTAAAAAGGCCAATGACACACCTAAGAAACGCTCAGCACTGCTTCACCTTCACATCTTCTTCTGCATCCCAGGGCTGATGCTTCCATAAGTTCACATCATGCAAAAGACCAGGAGAGCTCCAGCAGTTGGCCCCAGGGGCAGTGACAGTGGCATTGCTCTTGCTGCAAGAGCAGAACATTTGCTCCTTTGAGCAAAACAAAGCTGCTCCTTTACCTCTTGCTCGATTGGATCTCTCAACAAAGGGAAAACATTGGGAGTGGTGGTGGTGTATAAACTTAATTTGGTGATCATCTGCTGAACATCTGTTACTGGATGAATCACAGGGTCAGTCCAGTCTCCTCTATTTTCTTGTGCTTGCTTTGACATGGCCAACCCTCAGTGCCACTTCTCACAGAGACCTGGGGGTGTCCAGGTCCCATCAAAAGTGGGACCTGGTTCTGCAACTGAAGAGTGAGTGATTTATGCCTCAGGTTTTGGCTTCTCAGCCAAGAAAACTCCAACTCAGAGAGCAGACAGGAGTAGCAGCACTTCTGGGGGAGCTGAGAGGTTGCCCCAAAGCCATACCCTGTGTTTTGGCATCAGTCCTGTAGAGCTCAAGAGCTTCCTGATCCAGACTTCTGCCCCTTGCAGTGCTCTATCTCCCCTCATCCTGGCCATAACTCCATCTTTTTAGGTCTTCCCTGGTAGCCTCAGCAGCTGAGACAAAGGATTTCCAGACCCACTACCACAGCTGTTCTCCATCCTCTCTGAGGTCATAGCAGAGAAAGCAGAATGGGACCATGCTCACTGATCACAGTGGAAAGGCCCTGACCCCAATCAGTTCATAATCTTGGTTGTAAATCTGCCCGTGGGTGCTTTCATGTACAGAGATTGTTATCAAATGATTAAAAAAAAGAAACCAAAACACATGGTGAAAGTCTGGCTGTACATTTTCAACCAAGGTTTGACCCCTGGCTGAGGAAAAGGCAGGATTCCACCCACTGACTCTGCCAGGTTTCTCCTCTAGCTCTTCTGACTCCTGGGGAAGTCTAAAAGAAACCCCAAACCATCACCAACCATAAACATCTCCAACAACACCAACCCTCCCCGAGCTTCCCCTGTTTATTCCTGAGATTTCAGTCCAGATCAAAGCTTCTGGTGACTTTCCCTTCATGCAAGCTTTGAATGCCAAACCACTTTCATCCAAAACACAGCACTGTCCCCAGAGGTCGCAGGAGGGTTTCTTGCAAGGAACTCTCACTCCATCTGCTTTCCAGAGAGCTGGCTGGGTCCTCTGCAGACTCTGTAAATGTCCTTTCTGCTCAGAGTTCACCCTGAACCTTGATCCTACTCTGGAGGAGACATTGCCTGGTGTCAGGGGAATGCCATCAGTAGGAGAAATGAACCTTGATAAAGAAGAAAAACTCAGAGAAGGCACCAGCCACCTCCAAGGGTACCAGAACAGCTCTTGCCCAGATCCACATGACTTCCCCACTGTGTTGCAATGAAGCCACCTGAGTGTTTCCTGCAGTCAGGAGGAGAAAGGCAACTCTGGAAGAGATCCAGCCCATGTAAGAATGATAGATTTGCAGAGGAACCCACCTCTCTCCACTAAGTGTAGAGAAAGATGGGGCTGAAGACCAGAATGAAGCTGAACTGGAGCTTACACTGCTCAGGAATTGCTCAGACCCTCTTGAAGGATCATTTTCTCCTGCTGTTACTACCAGACCACCCAACACATGCTGTCTTTAAATGTTGCTGATTTTTCCCCACATGTGTGATTTATGGAGCTCTGTGGCCCCCCGAGAGCCTTCCCATGTAATTAAACCAAGTCCCCAGGCCCTGAAGGCACCATCATTGGAAATTCTTCCCCTGACACCATCCTACCCTGATGGATCTGCGCCTGCCTTTGTGCCCCATTTTCCACCAAAGCTGGGGCCAGTTACCATCTCCTTTCCAGATCAAGCACTTCCACAGACAGATGTGATGTGCCAGCCAGCAGACAGTTTGCTGTGCAGCATCTGGAGCATCTCCTCGGGCTGTGCAGGACCCAGCACCAAGAGGCACAAACAGGACCCCTTTCCAGGATTCAGGCTGCAGTGCCTGCTGTTTGCCCCTCCTTGCACCCAAATCCACTCTAGGTCACCCATTGCTGCTGCTGCTCTGCCCTGGCCCTCCCCATGCTGTTGAGCACTCATCACACAGTCAGCACCATCATCATCATCTTCATCACTATCCATCTTGCTGTCACCATGCCCACCAACATCACCATCATCATCACCATCCTTCATCATGGAGCTGCAGTGCCCCCCAACCTCACTATTACCATCTTCACCACCATCCACCTCACACCAACATCCCCATCATCACCATCATGCAGGGCACAGGGGGTGCCCACCTCCACCACCATCTCAGCTGCAAGAGATTTTGGGCAGCTGCTCTGTGCCAATTTACACCACCACCACATGATGACTGCTGAAGGCTGCAGTCCCAGCCTCCTGGACTTTATGGACCACAAAGATCCCTAAAGAACCACCAAAGGACTCTTGTAAGCCACCTGATGTGGATATGCATTCCTTGAGAGTTTGGAAAGAAAAAAAGAGTAAGTTCTGGGTGAGGGAGTGAGGTACCAGCAACATTTTCAGTTTTCCAGTGGCACCTTACCTTTCAGGTGATCAGCCACCTCGGAGTAAGTCCTCAGCACTGCCAGGGACACTGCTTCCCCTGAAACATAAGAGAGACAGCCCCGAGGGACAAGGAGATGGAGCAGCTCTGGAGCCATCCTGACAGTGTTGTTCAGCCTGGAGAAGAGAAGGCTGCAATGGGGAGACCTTAGAGCACCTTCCAGTGCCTGAAGGGGCTCCAGGAAAGCTGGGGAGGGACTTGGGACAAGGGATGGAGGGATGGGATCAGGGGGAAGGATTTCCAGATGGAAGAGGAGAGAATTAGATTGGAAATGAGGAAGAAACTGCTTGTTGTGAGGGTGCTGAGCCCCTGTGCCAGGTTTCCCAGAGAAGCTGTGGCTGCCCCATCCCTGGCAGTGTCTCAGCCCAGGTTGGATGGGGCTTGGAGCAACCTGGGCTGGTGGGAGGTGTCCCTGACCATGGCAGGGGGTGGCAATGGAGGAGATTTAAGGTCCCTTCCAACCCAAACCAGTCTGGGGTTCTGTGATTCTACACAGGTGACAGACCATTCCCACCTGGCTCTCAGGCAATGTTAGGTTAGATGTCTCTGCATCCAAAGATGCTTCAAGCTCTGAAAGACTTGAAAGAAGGAAGAAAAACTGGGCTTCAAGCTTGTGTGCAGCAGCCAACAACCAGGTCACCTTGGCTACCCCAACAGCCCAAACTACCACAATTTTCCTTCTTGTCATACAATTCAGACCCTGTAAAATGCTTACAAACCTAAGAACATCATCTGTCCGGAGAGGTACTGTCTTCACACAGCATCTGCCCATGAGAAGAAACTGATTTCATCTGACTGCTACCAGTGGGTGGAGGCCCAGAGGCTGAGATGTGGCACCTATTTATCTTTCAAACTTGTCTGCAGGATCCCCAGGGTAGAGGAAGCATGGTGAGTAGTGCAAGAGAAGGGACAGCAGGGCCACATGTCATACTTACAGCTGGCATAAAACAGCACCACTGTCCTGGCAGTCTCCAAGAGGGTTGAGTGGAAGGTTTCCTCTTCCAGGGCAAGGATCTGCTCCAGAGGCAGCTCTCTCTTCTTGTCCCTGGTAACTGCTTCCACCACCTGATCATCCTGAATGTCTGCAAGGGACATCCATGAGCACAGGTGGGTGCAGAGGGAACTGCAGCACCCTGTTCCACCCCAGAACCTCCCAGCAGAGACATGGAGATGGTCAGCAGAGAGGGAAGAAATGGTCTGATGACTGCCATCCAGCATGACCTGGACAGGTTGGGTAATGAGAAACCTCATGAAGTTCAACAAGGGCAAGTGTAGGATCCTGTAGCTCAGGAGGAATAACCCACACATCAATGTGGGTAAGGGGTTGACCTGCTGGGAAGCAGCTCTGTGGGAAAGACCTGGGAGTCCTGATGGACAACAGGATGCCCACGAGCCAGCAATGTGCCCTTGGAGCCCAAAAAGCCAATGGCATCCTGGGGTGCATGAAGAAGAGTGTGACCAGCAGGTCAAGGGAGGTAATCTACCCCTCTCCTCTGCCCCAGTTGGAGTACTGTGTCCAGTTCTGGGCTCCCCACTTCAAAATGGACAAGGAACTGCTGGAGAGGGGAGAGCAAAGGGCTGTGAAGATGATTAGGGGACAAGGACATCTCTCCTAGGAGGAAAGAGCCTTGGGTCTTTCTAGTCTGGAGAAAAGAAGACTGAGGGGGGATCTTGTCAATGGTTAGAAACACCTAAAGGGTGGGAGTCAGGAGGATGGGGTCAGTCTTTTTTCACTGGTTCCCAGGAACAGGACAAGAGGGAATGGGCACAAACTGGGACACAGCAAGTTCCATCTCAACAGGAAGAGGAACTTCTGAGAATGAGGAGCTTCTGACAGAGCCCTGGCCCAGGCTGCCCAGAGAGGTGGTGGAGTCTCCATCTCTGGAGACATTCCAAACCCAATTCCAAACCCACCTGGACACCATCCTGTGCAGCCTGCTCTGGGTGATCCTGCTCTGGATCATTCCCTTGGTCCCTTCCAACTCCTAACATGCTGTGATTTTTGTGATAAGGAGTGGAGGAAAAGGCACAGATGTGCTCACAGACAGACATAAAACTCACTGAAATGCTCTTATATGGTCTCACACCAGTTGTGCCCTTGGATCTGAACACTATTCTTTAAGCACATTGCCTCCTCTAGGATCCACTTTCCTTTTTTTGGAAAACAAAATCAATTTTGTACGACAAAAAACACATTTTTAAGGAAGCATTGGAAGGGCCAGGGCTTTCTCCCTGGGGAAGGCAAGTCTGGAACAGCTCTTAGAAAAACATGTCTCAAACCCTTCCAGAGGGCCTGATAATCCTGAAGCACTTCATCTGATGCTGGCAGAGGAGACAGCCTTGGGTGCACTTTGAGCTCTTCTGCCTCTGAAGCATTGGAGCAGAAGCAGCTCTCTCCCTCCTGCAGCACCTCTCTTTTTCTGCCCTGCTTTTTCCCCCTAAAAATTATGCCTGCCTGTCACAAACCTCCAGTGAACTGCAGAGAATAAAAGGGACACTCTGTAGAGCCAGGATGTGACTGGGGTGGTTTGCCTTGGATTTGAAAAAAATGTTTTCTACTACTTTAACATCTGCTTGGTGTCTCCAGCAGATGCTGAATGCATGTCCCATCTGATGGCAGCTTTTCACTGTTCAGCCACACACCTTGACTGTTATCCTCTTTTTCATCTTCCTCTTCCTCCTCCTCCTCCTCCTGGATTTGCTCAACCTTTCTCTTATCTTCCACCAGGTTTATAATTTCATCAGTGTCTTCTAAGATCAGGTATTTGATTGGCACTCCCTGAAGAAAACAGAAGAAATCAGTGGGAGAAAAACATCACCCAATATGCCAGCCACAAACCAAACTCAAGGCTGATGGGACATCAGAACCCAACTCCTTATTTTTGGGGTATATCAACAGATTCCTGAAGCTGCCAAGCAGGAGTGTGTTCTTCTTTAACCCAGTTTCACCTGCACAGGAATTTTTCTCAATCCAGACTGACCTTGCCAGAATAAAGGAAAAAAAAAAAAAAAAAGTGTGGCTCTGTGGGATCCTGTGCCTGGAGTGGTGAAAGTGAACACCTGAAGTTCCACCTTCCAGCATCTTACCATAGATCCCATCACTGCAAGATGCCCAGTGGTCAAAGAGAGGAAGGGGGACTCTAGAAAAGCTTTTCACTTGAGATGATAGTGACACGAGAAGGGGTAATGGTTTTAAATTGAAAGAGGGGAGATTTAGATAGTAGGAAAAAATCCTTCACTATGGGGATAGTAAGACACTGGAATAGGTTGCCTTGGGAGGTTGTTGA
This sequence comes from Phaethornis superciliosus, assembly GCA_023637945.1. Lineage (NCBI taxonomy): Eukaryota > Metazoa > Chordata > Aves > Apodiformes > Trochilidae > Phaethornis > Phaethornis superciliosus. Next base: position 40,388,350 of record JAJQWJ010000006.1, on the reverse strand, counting down.
TGCCCCATCCCTGGCAGTGTCTCAGCCCAGGTTGGATGGGGCTTGGAGCAACCTGGGCTGGTGGGAGGTGTCCCTGACCATGGCAGGGAATGGATGGGCTTTAAAGTCCCTTCCAACCCAAACCAGTCTGGGATTCTATCACAGCTAGGAAACTGGCACAAAAAAATTCTCTGTCTCACAAAGCTCAACAAGGAAGAGTGCTCCCAAGTGTACATGGAGTTGCCAACCCACAGAAATCAAAAAGCAAAATCTATTTCTCAGAAATGAGACCTTGTTGGCTTGAAACCAGACCTGGCACCACCTCAGCGAAAAGCACTTCAGCAAAAAACAAATTTTAAAATGAACTGAGAGAAATGACAAAGTGCTGGCACCTCCCGTGGGCTCTGAGAGGAGAAACACAATGTGCACATCCTCACCAGGGCATGGAAAGCCCTCAGGGGATGCTGAGGTTCAGGTCTGATCCTGTGTCTTAGCAATCACAAGTGTGACAGTTCAGGTAACCTGGGGCAACGTGTGCTCCCTCGCATTTTTTGGTGCTGAATTCCCTCTTGCTTCACAAGCTGGGTCAGGTCCTTCCAGAGTTTAGCTCATCTTCATCAACCTCATTTAACTTCCACCCTGCCCTTTTCCCAGATCATTGCCAGAGGCATCTGGTTACATCAGTTCAGCACAGACTTTTGGTTGTTTGCTCTTAGTTTCTTCTCCCATCTTTTGAATGCCTTTCCTAAGGGGCTAAGGGCCTTTGGAAGTCCAGATCTTTGGGGAATTTGCACTTGGACTGCTACCTGAAGTAGTTCCTAACCTTGTCTTGCTTTAAGTTGTAATGGAGATGTCACCCTATGTTTTGAACCCCAAATAAACTCAATATTTTATCTTTCCATGCAGGCACAAGAACCAGGCTCAGGCAGTTCCAAACACACGTGTGTGGCAATGGAAAGACATTTCCCTTGACTTTCTGGGAAGGTTGTCACATAACAATGGAGCTGAGCAACACCTCAGCACCTCTGAAGAGCACCATGCCCAGACAGGAACATAAAAATTCTAAAATAATGCAATTCAGCATCTCACCTCATCTGGTGTCTTCAGAGCGACGTTTGACCGGAGCAGAACCTTCAGATCCATGAGGTCCCTTCCAAAACACAAAGTGAACATTAGATGGTGCAATGTGCCAGGCCAGGGGTTTATTTTGCAAGGGGCTTGGACTCCTTTTCTGTCAGCAAGTTTCTCAGACAGTGTCTGCTTCTGGGACTGATCCCACTCCATATTTACAGTTACAGCCAGAGACTGGTGTGCAGAGCCAAGGAACTGCTCAGCTCTGAGGAACATTTTGCCCTCTGGAAGGAGAAAAGGAGTAAAGAGGTCCCACCTGAACCCCTCCTTTGGGGAGGAACAGACAAGATAAATGACCAGAACTGACCAAACAGAGTATTCCATCCCATACACCTCATACTCAGGATAAATTTGAGGGATCACAAGGGTCAAACCCCTTCCTGCTTCCCCTTCTTCCCCTGTCCCTGTTTGCTTCAGCATCCTGGGAGGATTCCATCCATTCCTCTGCCTGTGCTCCTGATCCATCCCAGCCTGAATCTGTGTGTTCCTGCCTCCAGCTCCCAACTGCTGCTGACTCCAGGATTCCAGCCTGGACTTTCCCAGGGCTGCCCTGCAGCCTCGGTGGTGACGTGAGAGTTATTGGGGGAGAGGGGGGAGGAACCTGGGATCAATTTTCCTGTATATATGTATACACTTAATTTTTTTTCCCTTTTTATCATTACTGTTCCATTAAAGCTGTGTAGTTTAGTTCCCAACCCATAAGTCTCCCTCCCTTATTCTCTCTCCTTCCTTTATCAGGGAGGGGGATTAACAGAGAGCATCTGGCACTGGGTTTAATTGCTGGGCAGTGTTAAACCCTGACACATTTGCAAAGAGAAGCCAGGCTGGTGGGGGCAGAGAGCTCCTGAGCCTATGGAGCAGAGAAAAGTCACTGCAAGTCAGCCACAGAGGAAATCAGAACTCCACAGCTTTTCCAAAGATACCTCCTGTCCTCTTCTGTGGTACAAGCATGTTGGTCTAACCCAGAGAGGCCTCGTTGGCTGAGGAGGCACCACGACACCTTAGCATGTCCCAGCACCCACAGTCCACCTCCTTGTATCTCTTTCTGCCCATTTGAGGGCAAAACACAAAGCTTTCCATCTGTACTAAGTTTCCTTTTCAAAATTTTCAGTCTGAGTGTTTTTTCCACTTTGAAGTCAGCAAGAAGCTCAAACATTTCTATACTTTCCAGCCAGTCTGAAACCAAATTAATCAGATTCTGGACAAGTCCTTAAACATGAAACCGTCTCATATATATATATATATGTATATATTTATATGTATAAACCCTTGTTTCATTGCTCCTCATAACAGCCCACTCAGTACCATCCTGGTGGTGGGGTAACCAAGCTTGGAAACACCACAGAAAGCAAAAAGAATCTCAGAACACCTGAAAGTAAATACCTGGACAAAAGGGCAACTCCTGCTTTCCCCAAGAGCTGCCAGGCCACAAACTCTGCTGTCCTCCTGTCAGCCTCATAGGTCTCTTTCTGGCTGAGGATGAAGACAAGGGGTAACCCAAGCTGTAAGTGAACAGTGGAAACCTTCTCTGGGTCCTCAGCAACCTCTGTCTGGAGAAGGGACATGGTTAGATTGCAGCACATCTCCACACATCTGAAAGTACTTCAGTTCTTGTCCTCTACAGCCCAAGCCACCATGTGTTCCCCAGCCACAGACATAAGAAGACCCTCAAGAAAAAGCCTCCAACCCTATTTCTAAAACATCCATCAAAGCAGAACTCATACCACCTCAGTTAAACTGTTCCAACCTGCCATGACCCTCCCTGTTAGAAACCTGGTCTTTATTATGCATGTTATTTGTGACTTAGCAACTCCAGATGTCAAAACTCCATCGATTTTTATTTACCTGGCACCCAATCCCCAGAGCAGTTTGAAAACCCTGGCCACAGCATGCAAGAGCTGGCATCCTCTTCTTCCTGCCTTGGACATGCTGCTTCATGAGAGCATGGAGCTGCTTAACAAAGCATCTTCCCTCCATGGAAGGAGCTCAGGAGCTGAAGGAGACACTTCCCAGCTCACCTACCCCTCCTTTTGGCTGGGCAGAGATGCCACCAGTGAGAACTGGAAGCCAGCTGAACCTCACTGCCCAGTAGGAAAAGGAGATGGGATGAAGCCTCCTGTCCCTTGTGCTTACCAGGGGGTGAATCCCTGATCTCAATCTCCACAAGGTGCTGAGACTCCTGTGGGGAGCCTAGAGGAGCAGCTGAGGATTTTGATTAGTTTGGAGAAAAGGAGGCTGAGGAGCAAGCTCATCACAGCTTCCCCAGGAAGGAATCTGGAGAGGGAGATGCTGAGCTCTGCTCCCTGGTACCCAGTGACAGGAGACATGGGAATGGGTCAAAGACTGGACATGAGGAAGCATTTCTTCACCAAAGAGGGTGGTCAAACACTGAAACAGGCTTCCTAGGGGGGTGATCAATGCCCCAGACCTGTCAGTGTCTAAGAGGCATTTGGATAGTGCCCTTAAAAGCATCCTTTAATTTTTGGTCAGCCCCAAAGTGGTCAAGCAGTTGGACTAGATTCTAGTGTTAGGTCCCTGAAATATTCCAGTCTACTGGATTGGATTGGATTCTGTATGTCCCAGCAAAGTCCAAAGAGCCCCTCCAGCCCATTCTCACAACTGGAGGAGCACACATCAGTGCCAGGGCTACCTGGAAAGCTCCAAGCAGTTGGAATGTCACTCTTTTCCAGCCTCACATCTCTCCTTTGCTTGGACTCATTCTGAGAGCTTTGCCATTAACTCCCTGGGGAAGGGGTGGGTGGATTCCCAAGCTCAGCCTTGCCCTCTGCTCACACCTCCCTCATTCCCACATCCACTCCATGTCTCCTCTTCCCCAGCCATACCACCAGAGGAGCTCCCATGAGCTTGAGGTGCCTGTGGATGTTGAGCAATGTCAGGGGCTGCCCCATGGCTGTCCTCCTGCAGGGCTGGGCCAGCTCAGGGGTCTGCTGGCAGTGGCAGAACATCAGCTGAGCAGATGGGACATCAGGGCCATCACTGCTGTGAGAGAGAAAATAAAAACCACAGTGAGCTGGGCATCCACCATTGGGTTTTAATACGCCCTGATGGAATGACCATGTTTGCTGACACCTTTTAGAGGCCAGATGATCCTCAAGTTCATGGTTTGGCAGCTTTGTAGGACCACTTCAAGAGCCCTACTACTGACTGGTACAACTGTGTCCAGGTGCTAGTCAGAATTGTGCTGTACTTGTACTAAAATCCCTGGGAAAATGACCTCAAGCCCAGAATATTTGCCTCAAGATTGAGCTTTTTGGATGACACCTGAAGTCTACAGCTTTGCTCATCTCTTTCACCCCACTGATGCCATCAGTGTATAAGGAAGATTCCACCTATTGAACAGCAGCAAAATTGAGTTCCCTGAGTGATTCCCAGCTTGGTGGTTCCTGCATCAAATTCTCTGGGTGGTTCCCAGCTTGGTTGGTTCCTGCTCTGAGACCATCACTGCTGTTTGCCTGCAGGTGGTCCCATTTATTTCCTTATGCATCATTCCTCACCCCTAAACCAGGGATCACCTTTGTAAGGGGTTTTAAGACCCCTCTGTGGAAGAGCAGGGTGTAGCATTAAGACCTCAAAGCCCTGGTTGGCTGAAAATTATTCACCTTGGTGAAGCTACCACCATTTCATCAGCTAAGGAGGTGCCTGCTGGTGTCCTCTCTACTTTTTAAGCAGAATGAAGCAGATTCCTGTCCAAATGACAACCCTGCCATCTAGTGGCAGCCACAAAAAGCTCTCCCTGCTCATGATCCTGCAGGGATGGGATGGGATGGCATCTTGGGGACTGAAGGCTTTGGTGTCACCTGTCAAAACAGGCAGGTCGTTGTATAAACCCTTTGCTGAAGATGTGACATGCTGTGGGCTATTCCCACCTTCTTTCCTCTCAGTTTTCTGTCTGCAGGGGCTCACACCACAGCAGGAAGTGGTGTGGAGGGATCTGCCCTTCCAATGCAGCTCCTCCAGCATGGGAAGGGGATGGATTGAGCTGGCCAGCTCCAGGGCAGCCATGGGATGGGGAATCCCAAATACAGGAGCAGTGTCTCCCTCAGTTGAGCTGCAGAGCTCACTGCTACCAGAAGTTGCTCAGATGAAAAGTAAAAATGTGTTGAAAAAAATCTGCTGGCTGTTAACACCCTGACCCAGGTTCAGCTCCCACCTCTTAACAATCCTGGAACCTCTGGCTGACATAAAATGGGATCCACACCCTCAGACCCCTTTTGAAGCACCTATGGCTGCTGCAGGATAAAACAGAGAGCTGGGTGGTTTTATCTTACCCTTCTCAGGGGTCAGACTTGCTCACCAATGCACAAGGCTGAGTCTTTTAAGATCAGTTATACCAGTTCCCTGTCAAAGCCTACAGCTGAGGTTTGATCAGGCACTTATGGACACACTGCACTTTCCTATAAAACCCCCCTCAATGAACAGACACAAAAAGCATGGTTACTCCAAGCCCAGGAACACAAGCAGCAGCTGGTTTTGGAAAAACAAACCAGCTTTGACTGTCTACCCTTGGCATAACATCCAAATACCAGCCCAGATTTGAGCTGAGAAACCCAAGAACAGAGCAAATAGTGCCAGGGAACAGCTCTGCATGGTGTGTTTGTGTTTCTGCACATACCTGGTGGCTTTCAGCAGCATTGCCTCAGTGGTCATAACAAACTGGTGGACAGTCCCATAAACAAAGGCTGCCTCCATCACAGCTCTGTGCTCTGGGAAGAGATAAGTAAGATGAATTCATCTCAGAGCCCTCCTGATCTCCCTCTTCATCCTTCCCTATTGTAAAAATCAATGCCCAGGCTTCCAGAAACTCTTGGTAAAAAGTCACAGCTGTCTGAAGACAAACTATAAAGGTTAACCAAGTAACTGGACCCATTTGCTGGTCCCCAGTAGACACACAGGTGGTGTAAGTAAAGCCATTCTACCAGGTACCTTTAACCAGAGATCTGCCAACAAGTTTCTTTATTTATTAAGACAGCAACCTCAAAATCACAGAGAATCACAGAATGTTAGGGCTTGGAAGGGACCAAGGGGATGATCCAGAGCAGGATCACCCAGAGCAGGTTGCACAGGATGGTGTCCAGGTGGGTTTGGAATGTCTCCAGAGATGGAGACTCCACCACCTCTCTGGGAAGCCTGGGTCACCCTCAAAGAAAGTTCTTCCTCCTGTTGAGATGGAACTTGCTGTGTCCCAGTTAGTGCCCATTCCCTCTTGTCCTGTCACTGGGCACCACTGAAAAAAGACTGACCCCATCCTCCTGACTCCCACCCTTTAGGTGTTTCTAACCATTGACAAGATCCCCCCTCAGTCTTCTTTTCTCCAGACTAGAAAGACCCAAGGCCCTCAGCCTTTCCTCCTAGGAGAGATGTTCTGGTCTCTAGATGATTACTCCTCTAATCATCTTTGTAGCCCTCAGTTTGGCTCCAGCTAGGCCAAAGAAAGACAAAACAAGGACAGAGGGATAAACATAAGAATTTATAATAATGAGGGAAAAGGCTTCCTTAGCTTTATTTTGCTTCCCTTTTGTTCTCCAACAGAATGGAGGTATGGCTGAGTAGTTAAATGACAGCAGCTAATCACTTTATTCTAGAAAAGGCTATTCCCAGGTATTGATCAGTGAGATTCCTGTGCATTTTCCCTAGAAGGGGTGCTGGACCCTCTCTTTCCAGCAGGGATGGCTGCTCCAGGGATTGCTCCTGATACCCAAACACAGCCATAGAAGGGTAAGAAGGAATATTCCCTAGATAGGAATATTTTAAGTCTTTAGGAGTCTTACAAACCTGCAGTCATTGTATTATCACACAGCCTATAGGTATTTTATCATTGTTCTAGAACTAGTATGATACCCCCTGAGAAATCATTTGCTAACACTCTAACAATTAGCTCTGTGTGACAGTTATCCAGATATTCGATTACTTGCATAATTTATTGTTAAGTGTTAAGATATCTTCTTGTTTCTCATCCTAACACCTTGTTCTGCTATCCTAATATCCTAACACTCAACTAATCCAATTCAGACCTTTTTAGTCCAGCTTTTAAGATCCTTTGTTATTTACAAGAGAATTCTGTTTTATACATATGCATCTCAGATATTATCTTGTCCTATTTAGGGCAAACCCTCCCCAGCAGTTCCCTGTCCTTCTTGAACAGGGGAGCCCAGAACTGGATTCCTTTCCCTTTCAAATCCATTCTGAAACTTTATGGTCCCAGCAACTTTTCTGGTGCAACTGGAAACACAGCAAGACAGAGATAGAGAACTTGAGTCTGGGTGACCCTTTCAGGTTTCCTTGACCCTCTATTTGCAGTTTTTTTGGTCAGAAATCTAGTTCCCTCACAACTTAGTAATAAAGGGCTAAGAGAGCAAAGAGTAGAAGTTAAGTATTAATACCTGCTGTCCCAGTAGCTGGTACATAGGCAAAGACCACATTTGACCTCCCTTTCAGTGCATTTTCAATGTTCTGAAGCTCTGCCAGTGTTTCAATGTATTTAACTTCATTAAAGAGCAGGGCACTGAGGAGGGAGAAAGAAACATCATCAGCAACTCTTAAAAAGAGCTAATTTGTAGTCACATAACCATGATGGGATAAACAAGGTAAAAATCCAGCTTCTTGCTGGCATCTTGAAGATTCACAGCCTGATACAGCTGCCCAGATGTGCCCTGGTGAGACACTGAGGCCATAGATTTAACAGGGTCAAACCATGCAGAAGAGGGAAGCAGCCTTCTGCTTGGTTGAGGGCAGTCTCTGGAAGATGTGGGGTTTGTATGTGTGCAATACCAAGTGGGAAGTTAAAGATTTCCCAGAGCTGGACCTGGCCTGTACTTACAACAACACGTTTGCAACGATGGAGTTCACGTCGAACAAAGCATCAGTGGGGAACTCTCTGATCAGCACAGTACCTCTGGGGAAGGAAGGAAGAGGATCAGCAAAAAAAAAAAAAAACACCCCAAAACCCAAAAAACTAGGAAAAATTAGCTAAATTATTTTTCACTCTTCTGCTACCTGCTGGCACATATGGCTGGGAAGAAAATGTCAGGATTGAAGGTGGGGATTTTGTAGGATTTAGGTGTGCAGGCAATGCTGGTTTAGTGGTGTCACATCTGGCCCTCCTCTTTCCCTCAATTTCTGGACCCTGCTGATGAGAAACCTAACACAGACTGCCAGAAGGTCAGAGCAGATTCTGAGCATCACCCTGTAGGCCCTCACCACCAGAGAAAGTGTTTCCATGGGTCATGGTTGAGAACTGGTTGATTATGGATCTGGAAAACCAGGAGAGGCTGAAGGAGCTGGGGCTCTTCAGCCTGGAGAAGAGGAGGTTGAGGAGAAACCTTATTGCCCTCTACAACTCCCTGAAAGGAGACTGTAGTGAGGGGGTTGTTGGCCTCTTCTACCCAGTGACAAGAGGTGATGGGTTCCAGTTGCACCAGGGGAGGTTCAGGTTGGATATTAGGAAAAAATTCTTCACTGAAAGAGTGGTGAAGCACTGGGACAGGTTGCCCAGGGAGGTGGTGGGGTTGCCAACCCTGGAGGTGTTAAAAACAAGGTAGATGTGGGACTTTGGGAGATGATTTAGTGGTTAAGGTGATGTAGGACTGATGGTTGGACTGGATGAAGGTTCTTTCCAACCATGATGATTCTATGATTCTCTGAACCAAGTGGACATGTGGATAAGCGTCCAGCTGACAACCCATGAAGAGGCCAAAAGCTAAACCTGCAGGGCAGACAAACTGAATACACCAATAAACAGACTACCAGAGAGTGTTTCTTTCTAGGACTAGATGAAAAAATGGTGTTCTGGGTGTAACTCTGGAGAACCTGATAGTAGGAGTCCACCAGGACAGAAGAACACAAATGAGAATGAGGCATCTACTTTGCCTGTGTTGGACATTTTTGGGGGTAGTTTTCACTCAACTCTGTATGTCACTTCTGTCCTCCTGGCTCCTACGCAGCTCTCTCTGATCCCAGAATTTTTTCCAAACATTTGCACTGGAAAGCAATGGGAATGTGGTGCTCAGGAAGCCCCCCCTCACCTGAACAGGTAGGCTTTCCTTAATGCATTTTCCTTTCTGCAGTACCTTGAAGCATCCTCTTTGGGACAATTAACCTAGACATTGAAAGCATGTAATTAGACATCCACCTCCCCAAATGACTGCAAACACACAGCACTACAGTTTTGATTCCATTCAAGAGGGTAAATATAGATTTTCCAAGCCTGCTGGAAGAAAAAATAGAATAAAATGGAGGTCAGAGCTGGGGAGTGGAGCTTGTCATTCAGTTTTAGTGGGAGGACTCCCTGCTCATGGCATGGGGGTTGGAACTAGATGATCTTTAAGGTCCCTTCCAACCCTAATCAGTCTGGGATTCTATGATTCTCCTGCCTTGCTGTGGATCAGATAGGATCAAGTGATTTTGTGAGCTGCCCAGCACACTCAAAGTGACAAGTGGTTGCTTCCTTCTTAAACTCAGCCTGTATCTGAAGGAAATTAAATACATATATAGATGATACAGACAAATATATAAGCACTTCTAATCATCTAATTACACTTGCCTAAACCTGTAATTCCCTTACCTAAACCTGCATAAAGTTTCAGCTAAAAAAACCTTCATCTGAAATACTCGTTGCAGTGAATTGAAGGGGATCTTTCTTCACATTTTGGCAGAAGGAAGCCATGGAAAGGGTCAGGCAAATCCCACCTGGGTGAAATGGGGAGTCTGATGCCCTCCTGTGCAGCAATGGGGATCACAGTCTGCCTTGTGCCATGCTCATGGGTGGACAGCAAGGACCAGGCAACTCCAAGGCATCCCATGCAGCTGCTGGAGGAGATGGGGAACGTGGGGCTGCTCATGAAAAAGACAAAGCTGCAGGGATAATATGAGTTATTTCCCATAAATGTCAATTTCCCCTAAACCTTGAAGGCAAATCAAACACAGATTCATCTGCTGAGACTGAACTGGGAGGTCAGGAGCAGCTGAGGGCTCTGCCAGGCACACTGAGCCTCTCCTGGCAGAAGGTGGGACACAATTCACAAGCAGGAGATATAAAGCCAGGACAAGGGATAAAATGGGATGCCCTGGTCTGCCAACATCTGCTTTCTTGTGGGGTCCCACTGCTGTCAGCCCCCAAAGTGGGTTGAGAGAAGCTCTGGCCACCTCACAGGAAGGGCTACAGAAATAAGCTGCAGAAATAGCCTGTCCTGCTCCCCATCCCCATTTACCTTCACCACTGAGATGCCATAGTCCTGGAGAACCTCAGCTGAGTTCTCAATCTGCTCCAAGAAGGGCTGGGCACCAGGAGAAACTGAAATACAAAAAAAAAAAAAAAAAAAACAAAAACCAAAATAACCCCAAAGAGTTTGTTTTCATCCCTTCCTTGCAAACACACTCAGTGGTGATGTGGAAGCTGTGATGGAAACTCAGCCCAAGTCTGTGTCTCTGGAAAACCCTATTTGGGGTCACAAAGGTGCAGAACAAGAAAGGCAAAGCCAAGGATGTGCTAATTTTTGAGAGCCTCTCAATCCCTCAGCATGCAAGGGATTTCCCCCTTCCCTGGGAGGAACCATGGAAGAGAAACCCATCCCCTTTGAGGGGAGAACTCCTAAGAAGGCTGGGTTTCTCCTCCATGGTACCTCCAGAAAAGAATCCAGAAAATTAATGAAGAAGTTTGAAGCCTGGGGACACAGAGCCAGAAAATATTCAACCCCAGGAGGTCTCTGCCTGTCAGAAGTTCTCAGGGCTCTGCAAACACAGTTCCACCAACTTTGTCCCACTCTCCCACACACTCTCACAAGAAGCCTTTGCTGAAAACTCAGGCTGACAAAAATACAGCCCATGAAACACCTACCATGATGGCTGAAGTAAGCCAGGGATGCTTTGCCAGCTTCCAAGCTGCTGAAATATTCCTGGGGGCTCAGCTCCTGCAGTGGCCTCGTGCTTCCCCACCTTGGGATGCAGGAAGCCCAGAAGAGCAGGAAAGAGAAAGAAGAAACCCATGGGACCTTTTGGGCTGGCATGGCTGCTGGCAGCTACAGGCACGGGAGAGTCACAACTGGGAAAAAACAAACAAACAAACAAAAATCCCATGTAGGTATATATATTTTATATGTATGTACAGACATCTATCAGTGTCTTCTGTTTAGGTAGATGCATCAGGATTGTGATTTCCAGACAGGAGACAAACATCTCCAGGACATCATGGATTGGTCACTATATCAGCAGGTGATCCAGACAACTCTAGAGATGACAGCAAAGTCCATTCTCTTTCCTCTGACTGGTACCTACCAGGGCATGGACCTCCAGTGCTTTCACTTTAGGGATGGTTTCCTTCCCTCCTTTTGTTTTTGGGTTTTGTTTGGTTTTTCTTTTTTCCTTTTGAGTCAACAAGTTACATGTGCAGGCAGAAAACAGTGTCTGTGTCATACCAAAAAACCTTCCCCAAACTCTCTCAGTTCTTGAGGATGTCACCAGTATTCCATGTGCTAGCATGTTCCAGAGGTGCTGGCAAAGGGATGGACCATACTGCCCACCTCAGACCATGCCAGAGGATGTGGGGATCCTCCAGATCCCTCCCCAGAGCCTGCCCCTGCTCTCTGCTGTTGGAGGTTTCAGCTGCATCCCATGGGAGAAGGGTTTGTGCATACTCCTTGGACTTGTCACAACTTCCTCTGCCCACCCTCTGAAATTGGGGGCAAGGGAGAAAAAACCCCAGGTCTGTGGCAGGCTGCAGGGCAGTCCTGGCAGTTTCCCCTCCTGATGGGACTCCAGGTGATGTTCATGAGGGGAGCAGCCAAGGAAATTGGTGAGATGCTTCAGAGATTGGAGCAAAGACCAAGAGTGCAGGGCTGCTGCCAGGGTTGGCCAGGAGTCCTACAGAGGTTTTGCTTGGAAAAGAACACCATGAAGATCAGGTCCAACCATGAACCCAACCCTGAGGAGTGCACCCCTGCCCCATGTTCCTCAGCTCCACATCTCCAGGGCTTTGAAACCCTGTAAAGGGAGAGCAGGCACAGATGAGAAGAAGGTGTGATCCAGCAAAGACCCCACAAACCATGCTGGGAGAAGCACACCCACACCCCCCTGCCTCATAGAATCAGAGAATTTGGTTGGGAAGAACTTTAAGATCATTGAGTCCAATCATTGCCCAGCAGTGCCCAGGCCCCCCCTGCCCCATGTCCCTCAGCACCACATCTCCAGGGCTCTGAAACCCCTCCAGGGATGATGGGGACTCCAGCCCTGCCCTGGGCAGCCTGGGCCAGGCCCTGACAACCCTTGCCAGGGAGAAATTCTTCCCCAGCTCCAACCTAAACCTCCCCTGGCACAACTTGAGCCTCTTTCCTCTTGTCCCATCCCTTGTTCCTTGGGAGCAGAGCCCGACCCCCCCTGGCTCCAACCTCCTCTCAGGGGGTGTCAGAGAGCCAGAAGGTCTCCCCTCAGCCTCCTCTGCTCCAGGATCAACACCCCCAGCTCCCTCAGCTGCTCCTGGGCAGACTTCTGCTCCAGACCCTTCCCCAGCTCCATTGCCCTTCTCTGGACACACTTCAGCCCCTCAATGTCCTTCTTGTCCTCAGGGGCTCAAATCTTCTTGCTCAGACTCGGGGGTTCAGGAAAGCTTCAGATGGCCACACAACCCAGGCTGAGAAAAAAACCCTTCTTCCCACTTCAGTGCCCTGTTTTACACCAGTTTCCTTCACAGCCTGCCCTTCAGGCATCAATCTCAGCTGCCGAGTGGACTGGAGCATGGCTGGGACCTGCTCAACAAAAAGGCAGAGCTGGAACTGAAGCCATGGAGGAGCTGTTTGCTTTGCATCCTCAGCTGCAGCTGTTTTCAGCAACAAATGCCCCTGTGTCCATGGAGTGTCATTCCCACCAACACCCTGTCAGATGCTGTCAGCTCACTGTCACTGCTCTCTGATGAACCCAAACTCCAGCCACTGAAAAACAAGCAGGCAAAGTCCCTCTGCTTTGCTCCAAGAGGGAGGAGTTGGTGGCAGCCAGGCAGGCTCAACCTTCACAGGTTCCTTCTGGCATGGGTGAGGGGTTTGGATCAGACCTGAGTGTCACAAAAGAACAAAAATGGAGTTGAAAAGCCACAAATTGCTACTTTTTTTTTTTTTTTTTCCCCCACTGGAAAATCTTCAGCTCACTGCTTTCCAGCTTTGGGAAGTGCCAGGCATTTCTGGTCCTTTGCCCTCCCATCTGTTCCTGTGGCTTACACAGGGGACAGAGATCAGGGTGGAGGTGGGGGGGGGGACGACTGATATTTATTAAATGACAAACTTGGCTACAGCAGGATGGAAAAATAAACACAATCCTGGCCTGTGGGAACCAGCCCAGGTCAAATGGGAAAGCTGACTGTCAAGGAGGCAAGAGGAGCAGCCTCCAAGAAGCCTTAAAGACTTCCCAGCATCATGCCTGAAGGGCAGGACCAGCAGCTTCAAACCCAACTCCAGCCCTGGTTTCCTTTTCATGTCTCCTCTGGCTCTTGCAGTTTTCCTAACATCCACCTTCTGCCTTCTCCACATCCCTGTGGGACTCCAGCTCTTCTCCTTGCACCTCTCCCAAAGGCAGCCCTGGCTGCTCCCCCCACCACCACCACCCTGCACCCACCCAAAAATGTGCCCTCATCCCTTCTCTCTTCCCACCTTCTCACCTCCTCCTTACTCCATCCTGCCCAGCAGCTCCCATCAACCCAGATTTGAAAAATTCAGCTTTTAGGTCATTCCCTCTGTCACCTCTTTTCCATCAAAGGAAAATGAACACCAAAGGGCCAGCACCCTGTACCATGGCCACTCACAGGATTACCAGAGAGGTGTGAAAATACCAGGGATGTGTGAACCAGCTGCATGGCACCCCAGAGAAACCTTTAAGCCCATGGACCATAGATGGTATGCAAGCCCTGGTTCATGTTTTTACCCTCATACCTCCAAGACAAGAGCCAGGCAAGGTGGTTAAGGCCACGGTAGATGACTTGAAATGGAACCAAACACACCAGAAACACCCAGAACAAATTCTGGTGGTGGCATAAATTGCTTGTGCATAAATTGTGAGTTTTGCTTGGAAATCCTGCAGGGACAACCCCGGGCTGGGATCCCTGCATCACCTCTGTGACTCTGGCTCAATATTTATTAGAAGCTGCAGCACGTTTCATTCAAGGGAGGGTGGTGTGGGATGGTTTTTAAGACTCAAAAGATAAGAAAGAATCACTGTCCTGCTGGAATCATGGACTGCACACATCCAGCTGAGTACCACCTCCATCATCTGTGGGCCTCCTTGAGCTCAGAAGGAGCACAACCATCCTGGACTGAAAATGCTGGGGATGTCAGGAAACTCCCACATCCCTCAGCAGGGTATTTTCCTCCCAGTGATCAATTACCTTCTTGCAAAAAAACCCCTATACTGCTGGTCCAAATATGTTACACTACACTGCTGCTTCCCCTTTGTTTCATCTCATTATATCACCATCTCCTCACCTGCAAGAGCCCTCAGTGGGGGAGTTTTAACACCCCAGGTAGATGCATTTACAGCTCACCCTGCACTGGGGACCATGCACATAGGTTTCCTTTCAGGCAGCCCCAAAAAATTCCCTGAAAAGCTCCCTGTTCCAGCCTTCTGCTCAGCAAATCCACACGAATCCCTCCAGCCAGATGTCACTACCCAGCCAGCACGCCCTTCCCAAACACATCCAACCTGCTCACAGCCACCTTGTCTGAAGAGAGAGTCGTGCGCTTATTTGGGTTGGAAAAGACCTTTAAGATCATCAAGTCCCAGCACTGCCAAGGCCATCAGGGAGACTGGAACTAGATGTTCTTTAAGGTCCCTTCCAACCCAAACCAGTCTGGGATTCTATGACTCTACGAATATTTAAGTCTTTTTCCCCCAGTGAGGTTATGTGTTAATTTTATGGAATCCTATGGCTGGCTTGCAATAACCTCACTTCCTTAACAGATATTGCATTATTTTATACACTTTTCACAACATGCTCCCCTGCCTTACTCTTCTTCAGAAGAATGGCAGGCACCAGCCTTTTCCTAATCAGACCAGTGAGGTTAATTATCACTACCCAGTTTTGCTGGAACAGAGCTCAGCCTAGCTCCTTTCAAATTTTTTAAAGTTCTTTGACCTGGCTGACTTAAGTAAGGTCAAAAAGCTGCATTTCCCCTCCTCTGCCCTGCTGGCCATGCAGCTTTTGATATATAAACCTTCAGACACCAACTGCTGACCAAGTTTGGATCCAGCTGCACCCAGACTTGTCTCTGAGAAGGTGTTCAGAAAGCAAAGAGGTTGATTTTGAACCCCATGACCCAACAGGAAGGTGTTCCTGGCAGTTTTGTCTGACCCTGTCCTCTGTTCGGCAACTCACCAAGCACACTTTGTGAAACCACTGTTGCATTTACCACCAAACTTTATTAAATCGCCGCTTTATATCAATATATCCCTACTTCTTTCTTATGACAGAAGTGCATCACTCCATCCCTGACACCCTAGAGCCATGGGAAGATGTTTTCACCCTCACTGGACACCCCAACAAGCCCCTCAGCTGGGTTGTGATGCTGGGACCCACAGCAAACTCATGTTTTGCTTCCAGCCTCGCTGCAGAGATATTTCTCCCCCAGAGATATTTCTCCCCCATCATCACAAACACCATTTATGCTCCACAAATGCTGTTTCAAGCCCAAGTCCTGCCAGGCCTTTTGTGCAGAGGCAGGAGCCCTTTTCACCCAGCAGCATTTTCAGGATGCTGCAGATCCCTGGATAATCAGCTCGTGGTGCAAATCCCTGCTGGGGCAGCTGGGGAGATCACAGGAACATCTGGCAGGGATGGGAATGGGGATCTTCTCCATGCTGTCATCTCTCTCCCTGCATCAGACACATCAGGTTTTCAGTCTGTATGAGAGCTGGGGGGCTGCAGTCAGGGGGTGAAGGTGCAGAGAGGGGTGGCTGTGCTGAGCTGCACCTTGCAGGGCAGGGATGCTTCTCCAGTCCCATCAGCAGAGGTGGGAAACGCAGGGACCCCAAGGCACATCCCAGTGTGCTTCGCCTCGTTGGGTTATTGGGGTTTTTGGTTTGGTTTTTGGTTTGTTTTTTTTCACTTCCCCAAGAGTTTCGGTTTCGTTTTCACTTCCAGGTCCCACTTCCCAGCAGCACAACCGGGCTTTGCCTGCTGACCAAGATTCCAGGAGGGATGTGTGCTGCATCCCTGTCCCTTTGTCCCCCCCGGGAGAAGCAGCTCTCCGGCTGATGTCCCTGCTGAGCACACAGCCCCCAGCATCACCCATCCTCCCTGTCCCTGAGGACCAGCCCCCTAAAACCCCTGGCAAGCAGCCCTGTGAGGATGGACACCATGGCAGAGCATCCTCCAGGGACTGCCACCTACCTGGGGGTCCCGAGATGAGCCGAGTCCTTTGGTCCTTCCCCCACAATTGCCAGGAATCCATCCCAAAGCGAACACTCCACGGCCGGAGAATCCGGGAGACTCAAAATAAATCCCGAGGTGTGTGGATGAGGGTGGGATGGTTCTGTACCAGCCCGGCCCCTTCCGGGGTGGGATCCCCGAGGTCTCAACCCGAACCTCTCGGGGTCTCTCCTGAAAGCACCGGGTCCGGGGGTCCCCAGCCCGGCACCCCTTAACCCCAGGGGTGGCTGCTGAACCCAACTACCCCCTTTACACCCACACAGCTTTCTGGGGGATACCCAGAACCCCCCCCCCAACCCTAAACCTTCAGGGACCCTTCTAGAAACGCTCCCCTCAAGGACCCCCCAGCCCCAAACCCCCGGAACCGGAGCTGCCCTCCCACAGCTCCCTGCCCTCATTTCTCCGGGGGGCTCCCCAGAGCCTCCCTACATCCCCATCATCAAGCTGCTGGGCGGGAGCGGCCCTGGAGCTGCCGAACCCCCCCCACCCCACCCCGGGTTCCCCACAGCCCCCCCGGGTTGTGCCTCCGCCCGCCTCTTCCAGGGGGACGGGGACGAGAAGGTGGGGGGGGGGGGGGGGGTGGAAAGAGGCGGGCGGCGGCGGCAACCCAAGAAGCGAGGAGAAGGGAGAGAGCGGCGGGGGCGGCGGTGATTGACGGGGGGCGGCGGCCAATGGCGGCGGCGGATGGGCGAGGCGGGGGCGGGCCTTGGGGCGGCCAATGGGGAGCGCGCGCTGCCAGGAGCGAGCGCCTCAAATAATCGGGGCTCAGCTGATTGTCCCCGGCAGAGAGTTGTTTGGCGGCGGGCGGGAGGGCGGCGCAGCCGGGCGGGCGGGCGAGAAGAGGAGGAGAAGGAAGAAGAAGAAGGGGGGAGGAGGAGGAGGCGGGGGTCTCCTCTTTGTTGCATGGGGGTGTCCAGCCGGGGCTGAGGGGAGGGGCGGGCACGGCGAGCGTCGGCGGCCCCCGTTGCCTCCCGCTTTGCCCCATGAGCCCGCCGCCGGCCCTCGCTGAGGGGGCTGCTGCCGCTGCCGCCGTTCCTTACGCGGTGGAGCTGGGTCTGACCGTGCTCCACACCGCGCTCTACGCCGCCCTCTTCCTTTTCGCCTACCTGCAGCTCTGGCTGCTCCTCTACTACCGGGAGAGGCGGTTGAGCTACCACACGCTCTGCCTCTTCCTCTGCCTGCTCTGGGCAGCCCTCAGGACCACCCTCTTCTCCTTCTACCTGCAGAACTCCCTGCAGGCCCTCCGCCTCCAGCAGCCCTTTGCCCACTGGCTCCTCTATTGCCTGCCCGGCTGCCTCCTCTTCTCCAGCCTCTGCCTCCTCAACCTCTATTTCGCTGAGGTAAGTTGGGTGTTTTTTTGTGTTCTTGTCTCTCTTTTCTTTGAGAGGAGATGCTGGAGCTAAAGGTTCCACTTTAACCAACCCCACTTTTTCTCCCCCCCCCCCCCCTCCCTCCCCTCCATTCCCAAACTTGGAGCTTCCCCGAAGCTTTGGGCTTGTGTGAAACTCTGCCCTGACCTGGCAGAAGATGCTGAGAGGTTTTGTCCTCGGTGTGGCTTGTGGGGAGAGGCAGGGGTGTCCCCAGAACCCAGGTTTGGGGATGGGCTTTGGGGGGGGGGGGGGAAGCAGCAGAGAGATGATGTCCTGAATCCCAGGCTTGGGGGTGGGGAGGGATGGGGGGGGGGGGGGATGTGTGTGAGCTAAAAGTGTGTCCTGAATCCTCCTGCCATCGGGCTGGGGGGTTGGGCCCTGAATGCTGACCCCAGAGGGGGGGAAACACGCCCTGAATTTGGGGGTTGTGCAGGGATGCTCCCCGGGTGGGGTTGTCCCCTTTGTAACCCCCTCAGGGGTGACAGTGCCATGGGAGCAGGGGGGACGGACAGGGCGTCTCTCAGGTGCTGTTGGGGTTTTTTGGGGAGGATATAATTTTATTTTTTAATTGATTCCCCTTTTCTAAAAGGGACCAGAAAGTGGCAGCAGCAGGGGCTGCTCTGGCCTGGAGTGATGCCAACCATTACGTCACCAGCTAGAGCCTCTTCTGCTATTGTTGCTGCGCTCCCTCCTTCTCTCCATCTCTCAGCTCTGCTGTGGAACTGGGCTCCTTCTTGTTCTCTTCTGCAGCTTGCTGTCACCCCCTCCCCTTCCCCCCCACCCAAAAAAAAAAAAACCTCCCAACAACCCCCAAAATCCCCCTGCCCTCCGCAGGCTGGAGATGTGGAACCCCTCTTAGGACAATGATTGCTGCTGGGACAGTGCAAAGCTGTTTGTTATTGTGCCTGAGCTGTATTCTTCCTTTTCAGGGTTTGCCAACACTTATTTTGTGATTTTTATTTTTCTTATCTTCCTTTCTCCATCCCTTCCACTTGTCTTCATCTTTTTCAAGCCTCAGCTCTCCCCTCCCCTTCCTCCTCTTGAATATTTTGTTTCTGCTCCAGTTTCTCGTGAGCAGAGAGCCCTTTGCTTGCCTGCCTTCCAGTTTGGTGACTTGTTTCATAAATAGGCAGTACTTTCCTTCCAGCTTTGTTGTTGTTGTTGTTCAGATTCTTTGCTCTGCAGCTCTCTCAGCTGTTTGCAGCCTCACAAAGGAATCGCTAACACGCAGCGAAATCGCTCCATCGCTCCCATGTGTCACCCAGGGGAGTTATGATTTCATTTTCCTGAGGACATCAACATCCACATGATAATGGGAGACTCGGAGCAATTGGGTTGTTCAGCTGGTTTGGGGGTTTATTTTTTTATTCTCCCCCTCCCCTTTGATATAAACACCTGGAAGCTGGGGTAAAAAGCTGTCGGCATCGGAGCGAGTGGCAGCAAAATAACAAATGGTGCAGAGTGTGCATAATCCATCTTGTCTGTTAAAGGGAGCCTGACCTACCAATTGCTCCAACCAGGAGGTGTTTGTGTCACTTGAAAAGCAAGCTGAGGATGGGATCTCATGTTTTCGTGTTAGAAAGTGGCTGGATTCCTGTTTTCCTCCAAATCGCTGGACCTGACAGCAGATTGGCCTCTTTGCAAGCTCATTAAAAAGCTCCCTTGAAGAACAGCAAATTCAAATATGTTCTCAGGCTTCCCTACCTCCCACAATCTGTTTTTCAGTGGGCTCTGAATATACCCCATTTCTTTCTCCTTGAAGACCTAGAGCCAAGGGAAATTCTGTCTGAAGAAATTAAAGCTGAGAATCTAGAGTGGGGAAGGATGAAATGACTTGTGAAAATATCTGTGAGTGCTTGGGTACAGAAGGGGTCTGACTCCTGGCTGTCACCAGCAGAATGAGTGTCCAGCACTCCCTGGTGTTTGTAGGTGTTGGAGAAAAAGTGCAGCTAGGTGGACTGAAAGCCTTTGGTGCTTTTCTGGCTTCCATTTCAACAAAATAGATGATGCTGAGCAGTGATATTTGGCCTCCTCTTCTTGAGGAACAGGCTGATAAAATTAGCCCAACCTCTTGACAGAAGGGTGCCATGTGCTGGTAGCTGAGACACGCCTGGCTTGGCTGTGTGGCTTCTCTTTGAGCCCAGGAGGAATTGTGCTGGGAGGGCTCAGGATGTAATGAAACAAAAATTGTCACTCCCTGGAGGATGGGGAGAAGCTCCTGTGAGTGGAAGCAGAAGATGTGGAGGTGACTGGTGTGTTTACCTGTGTGGCCTCGAGCAGAACCTGCTGTGGAGAGCCCAGTCCTTCCCAGTTCTCAAGTGCCACTGGGTTGCAAGCCACAGAAGAGCATTGGGCTTCTTGGGGGGCAGAGATGTCCTCAGATAAAACCAGACTGAATCTGTGCTGAGGGCCTGGCTGATTGTCTTTGTACACAGTGCCTCCTTTGTGGTGAGGCTGGAGAAATGGCTCCTGCCTAAGCAGTGGAAGAAAGCAGTGGCCTGTGCTCTGTTATTTGAGCTGATCTTGCTTGATTCACAGAGCTCCCCAGGCTTTGTACAAGCTGAGGATGAGATGGTGCTGGGTGGGGGAAGAGCTCCAGGAAAACAACAAAGACCCATGGAGAGCCAAGTGTTGTTTTGCACTCCAGGCTGTTCTGGGGCTGATATTCACACTCCTGCAACTGCCTGGTCTTCTTTCTGTGGGGAGAGTCCATCCTCTTCTTATCCCTTCCCAGCCCCTGAGATCCCTGAGGGGACACAGAAGCCTGACAAAATGTTTGGGGGATGCTTATTTGGTGGTGACAGTCTTTTTTTTTTTTTTTTTTTTTTCCACCTGGAACCCCAAAAGGTGTGATGTGATGCTTGGGAGCATCTCTTTCAGCTTCAGCTTGTAACAGGATGAGTTCTTTTCCAGGAAATCTGGAGTTCATAGTCCATCAGGTCAAGGATTCCTCAGATCCACTCTGAATCTTGCCTCAAGCTGGCAGAGCCACTGCTCAGGTGTCCACCCTAGGGTGCTTCTCTGCCTTGATTTTTGGAACAGCTCCTCTGCTGCCAGCTGGGCCACTACTTGAGCAATGTTACCTTTCCCCAGAGCCTGCCAGTTCCTGCTTGCCCCCAGGTGATGCTCAGGAGGACACAGGACATGGAAATGGAGCCACAGCAACCTCCATCTTGACCCTTTCAAAGATCTTCTTGAGCACTTGGCATCCTGGGCTCACTTGGGAACCAGGAGCTCTGTGCAGCAATGATTGGGGAGAGGTTCTGCTCTGCCAGACTGGTGTGGCCATAACCCTTAACCTGTCTGGGTTTCTCTTGAGTGCTCCATCTGATTAGATGACATCAGCCTCTTTCATCCCATGCTGCTTTAATTGCACTGGAGCAGGCATGGATGGGGAGAGCATCCAGCCTGGGAGCTGCTTGTCTTTGCTGTCCTCTCCCTACCTGCCTTCTCAGATGGAAAACTTTAAAAAAACAAAACAAAAAACCAAGCCCTTTGTTGCTTCTTGCTTTATTTTGGAGACACTTCCCTTGTTTTGCAGATGCCCAACTCGTGCCTCAGAGGGACAGCTGGTGAGGGGTCACTTCTACTCCAACCTGCTCCATCCTGGAGCTGCTGATTCCCATGGTTCCTGAGGGAACAGGTGGCTGTGCAGGCAACCAGCTATTCTAGGAAATCAGGGAACACACAAGTTGCACCCTGTGTTTGTGATGGCACAGGATGATCCTGGGTGTCAGTGGAGATGGTGAGAGATCCTCCTCACAGAGACTTCCAATCTTTTTTTTCTTTGAGGGATGGGTGGGGGCTTGAACACTTGTTCTGGGGTGTTGTCCCAAAATAGTCTGTCCTCTGCTCCAGTGCTCATTGCTGAGTGACTGTGGTGAGAGAAGGGATCTGTCTGGGGAGGGCTGGTTTCGTGTCAAGGCAGGACATGGGTATGGCTTTTATGTTGAAAGCCCCAACTCCTGACTTCTTTATGGGGCTTTGATTCTGTCACACAGACAATGACAATTTTCTGGCTCTCCTGGATCTTTCAGATCTGGTGTGAATGGCTTTACCAAAACCAAGCTGGAAAGTGCTCTCTGAGGCTCAGGGTTAGGGCTGAGGTCCTGAGTGTGGTCTTTAGAGCCCTCTGTGGGATGCAGGGCCTGTCACTTATCACCTCTCAGCAGCTCTCACACCTCCAGGACACCTTCTAAGGGTGAGTGTCTCGCAGTGCCTTGAAAACATGCCCACAGCAAGTTCACTTTCTGGGCTCAGTGATGTGAGCAAGATACTAATTTTTGTGAAATACATCTACTCATCAGAAAAATAAAAGCCTCCAGCATCACTTTGAGCTCTGGAGCTCATCTTGGCTTCACCCTTCCTAAGGCTGGAGCTGATCTGAAGTGGTCAGAGGACTCCTGCCTGCAGGAAGACAGCTAAGATTGCCTGAGTGCTATAAAAGGCTGGAGTGAATGTTCTCAGTCCTGCTGCTCTGGGGCTAGCAGAGACCTCCTTGTTTTCAGCAGGCAATGGTGTGACTTGTGGGGCTGGCCTCACAGCCAGGAGCTGGAGGAAGTGTTCAGTTGGCAAGGGTTGCTACTAGCAACTTGGCATCATGGACCTGTTTGAGGGCAGGGGGCTGTATTTTCTCCTTTTTCTGAAGAAGAGGATTACCTCTGAGCTCTGTGCACTTGCATCTTCAGAGCAGAACCCTCCCTATCAGCTGTCCTTGGGCTTTGAAAGCAGCAGAGCTAGTTCAGGGCTGAAAGCCTGGCAGGACAGTCTCAAGAGGAAGAGCACTGCTGGTGTCACCTACAGACCCAGCTCCTTTCTGAAGCAAGAAAAGCAACCTCCAGGTGAGCTGTGTCTTCATAACTAACATCCCTGTAAAGTGAGCAATGCCCGTGCTTTTTTCCTGAAGATTCCAGGATTTAAATAGCTGGAGGATAATCAAAGTGTGAGGCTGGTGCTCTGGGCTCCCTCTGCTTTTAGTGGCATCAATCCAAGTGCAAGTCTCAGGTTGCTCTTGCACTCTTCACCCTGAGACACTTGGTGTGCTTTAGTGCCCAGGGCTGGAGGGCAGGCTCTTGGGAGACTCTTGCACAGAGCTCCTGTTATCTTCTTTCTGCTAGCCAGGGGCAAGTCCCTGCTGGGCTGAGGGGCTGTTCTCACCCAGGGTGACCAGCTGGACAAGTGGGTGCTGAACCAAGAGGTTTCCCAGCTGGATGTCCTCAGTGTGTGTTTTTACACTCCCAAAGTGCCTGAATGGCTGTAGCCTTCAGACAAATGAAGGACAGAGGGGGATTTGGGGATTTTTCTGTTTTGAAGTCACCTCCTGGTCCTTTTAAGGTCCAGGTTTCCTCTAACTCAGATCAGCTGTGGGGCTCTGAGTGGATTATGCCACAGTTGTGTACTTCTCTGGGCTGGACTAGGCTAGGACAAGAGGTCAGAGGGTTTTGGGGACAGCTTATAACATTATGTCCCTCAGCCATGGGGGCTGGATGCCTCCCTCTGCTCAGGAATTGTCTTCCCCACCACTGCTTCTTGTGTTCCTCCTCCCTTGGGAGGGAGAGGAGCCAGCTGCTGACACTGGCTTCTGCAACAGGGTTGCTGAAGCTGTCCAGTGCCCCATAGGAGGGCTCTCAAATGCTTAAAACTACTATAATGGATCAGAAAATCCTCAAATCCTGAAATGTCTCTGGAAATCCTGTTGGCAGGAGCCTGGTTTCTGAAGCTTTGGAGTGTCAGTGCTGACTGGAAGGCAGGAGCTGGGAAATGATGATCTCTAAGGTCCCTTCCAACCTTAACCATTCTGTGATGAAATCCCATCAGGGAAAAAAAAGCTGACTCAGGTTGCCTTGGAAGAGATGAGTTCATCCCTCACTGCAGCCACAGTCTGGAAGCTGACAGGGAGGATTTTGTGCAGAAAGAGTGAAACTCAACCTCCTCCACACCCATGCAGTGATCCCACACCTGGTCCTGTGCTCAGGTACAAGTTGATGTCCGTAGGATCTGGCTGGGTGACTCTCCTGCTTCCCAAGTTCCTTCAGATTCTCCAGTCAGAACAGAAGCTTTCTCTGGGACTGAATGTCACCTCAGCTCTGGGATCTTTCCTGGTGGGTCTGTACCAAGAGCTGCATTTTTCACAGGACAAAACCCAGGATCTTTCACCTCTGGAGGGCTTCCTGCCATCTCAGAGTCAATATTTAGGTGTTTCTGATCTCCACACAACTTCAGGGTGGAGGAGCTGTGAGCTTCAAAAGCTTGTTGCAGCCTGCAGGTCCCCAATCTAATACCAGAGAGCTATTCCACATCAGCTTTTTGTCTTCCTAAAGCACAGCAGCTGAAGAGCCCTTCTCCACCAGGGAAACCAAGCATGATTGAGGTCCTAAAATGTGCAGCAGGGAACACTGGGTAAAGCAGATGTATTTCTGAATGCTCTTGGCTGAATTCCCTGCTTTTCTTGAAGCCCTTGTCACACATGGGGTATTAAATATGTTTCTGCCTGTGGGACACCTGCATTTGGGCTTGGTTCTTGCAGGAAAAGAGTGCCAGTTTTTCCTGTGAGTGGCTCCAGCACCAGGCTGGGTGCTAATAGATAATTCAGAGAGTTTTTCAAGGTGTCCAGTTGGGTGCTGGTTCCCCTGTTGTATCTTAAACTGGAGGTCATGTTCAGTAACCTGTGCAAATCTTTCCCCTAGGTGATATTCAAAGTGAAATGTGCAGCTGAATTCAACAAGTACAAGTAAGTGAGACTTTCTGAACCCTCAAAGGTGGCTTAAGAGTGAGCTCCTGCTGCTCTGCTGGGAACTTCAGACCTCAAGGAGTGGTCTGAGTTACCAACATTCCTGGCTGTGTTCTGAGCAAGGGTCAGTGTTGTGCCTGGGGGCAGGACGGGGAGCTCCAGGGGTCCCAAGGAACCTCAAGCACATGCTGCATGTCCCCAGAAATGTCCCCAGTGTCCCAGTACCCAGGCTGCTAGCAAAGCAGATGAAGTTTCTTCTAAAACTGTCCCAGCCCAGAGAAGCCTTGCAGGATGAGACTGGAGTGGGACCTGTGTTTGTGCAGGTGCTTCCAAGGAATTTTCAGGGAAACTCAGAATGGGAAATGCAAGCTCTGGTGGCTTTCAATAAAGAAGTTGCAGTGGTTGTGATGACTCACAGCTTATTGACTGAAGTGGATGCAGAGCTGGAGCAACACTTAAAATCTGCAAGATAAGAACCTGACTGTCAGAAGATGAGGCTTGTAGCTCATGACTACTTACACTACTCATGCATTGTGAGAGCAGCTCAAACAAATGCTCTGTGGACTTGAGCTGTCAATACAACCACTGCAACTGGCTGGCATGGCTGATCCCACAGCAAGCAGAGCACTGGGAATTCTTAGGAAAACACTTGGAGGGTGGTGCAGAATGAGCTCAGTCATCTTTTGACTCCAACTCCCATCTTTTCCCCCCTCCAATCTCTCCAGGGTCCTGTTGTATCTGGGCTCCATCCTTACCAGCCTCCTCTTCTTGGTTGTCAACTTAACTTGTGCAATGTTAATCCACGGGGAGGTCCCAGAGACCCAGCTGAGGTGGACAGTCCTTGCCCGTGCCCTGCTCAATGACAGCCTCTTCATCCTCTGTGCCATCTCCCTGGCTTGCTGCATGTTCAAGCTAGGAAAGATGTCTTCAGCAAACGTCTACCTCGAGTCTAAGGTAGGTAAATGCCTTCCCAGCCATCCTGGGACTGCACAAGCCTCAGCTGGGCCTGTCTGGGTGCTTGCTCAGAGCAGTGCTGGCAGCCCAGCCACTCTTGCTCCAGTCCTCCTTCCAGTGGAGCTCTTGGACTTCAGGTGGCAGCTCCGGGACATGCTTCTGTGGTAGGAATGAGGTGCCCTGCATGCTTTGGGGCACCCACTGTCTGCAGCTTTGCTGGCCCAGCAGAACACTTAGGAGATGCTTGGGTTTTTTCACATTTAGAAGTATCATCAAGGGTTTGACTGGAGGAGAGGCTTCTCCAAGAGCAGCAGCCCCAGTTTCCGTAGCATGTGGTCACTAAGGACAGGGAAGTCTGCAGTGTAGTGTTATCTCTGCCAGATGCATGACAATTCTCTGTGACAGCTGTAGCTGCCTGCTTGCTGGAGACAGTGCTCACTTCTGCTTGAGATGAGAAACTTAGGAAGGGAGAAGTTGCTGGAGGTGCTGCCCCAAGGCAGGAAGACAAGTGAAGGTCTGAACATAGCCAGCTCTGCTTAGACAGGTAGGAAAGTGGATGAGCCACCAGCAGTCTCATCTTCAAGTGGCAGTAGGCTGCAATTAATTGTGCACTTGAGCTGCCCCCCCTTCTGGGAAGCCATTTCACCCTTAGCAAAAGCAGTGACACCAGGGTGGGTCCCTGGCCTGGTCAGAAGGGCAGACAGCAGTCACTTGATGGGCCTGGAAACACCTCTAGGAAGGCACAGGAGCAGCTGAGCACAGTTTGGGCTGAGGGAAGGCAGCTGCCTGGCTCTGGTGCTTCTGTTTAAATCACTGCTCAGGTGAGAGTTTGCCCAGAGCTCCTGAAGGCTGTTTGATGCCTCTGCTTCACTTCAGGAAGTGGCTGAAGAAAGTGACAAAACCCTTTGCAGCAGCCACTTTGCTGCAGTGACATTCTGGCTCCAGACAACTGCCTAGTGCTGGCTGGAGGCATCTCCCTGCTCCTCAGCAGCCCATCTGCATGGCCTCTTGGTGTGGCTGTGGTCCCACATCCCTTCTACAGACAGAGAGCAGCTGAGAGCAACTGCCAGAGCTGTCAGGGTTGAAGCTGAGGCCTTTCTGTCCTAGAACTCTGGGTCTCTTAAGCAGTGGAGAGCATCAGTGGGTTGCCCAGAATCCAGGATGTGTGGGCCACGGGTGGCCCCTGTGACAAGTGTCCCCTGAGGCTGCAGCCAGATGATCTGAAGTGAGACAGAGGAGCCACGACTGAGCTATAAGAATCTGCTCAAATCTCTGCTCCCATGGGCCAGGTACCCAGCTCTGACTGGCTCTGGACACTAATTAACTTCCCAAGTTCACCCAGTAGTAGTTTACAAACAGAGTAATCCTCTAGTTAGATGCCTGGGGCTGCCCGTGGGGCCTTGCTCTTGCAGGATGTGCTCTGGAGCAGCCTCTGCTCAGGTTGAACACTCAGCCTGCAGTACAGGTCTCTTGTATTCAGCTGATGTCTCCCTGGAGGCATCCCCTGCCTGGGTGCTGTGGAGGAGCTGCAGAAAGAGGGTGTGGATGGACAGAATGTTGTCCTGAATTCCAGCTGTGATCCTGCTGACTGGGAGCAACACAGCCAGGCTGGAGGGGCTGTGAGGCTGCTGCCTCCACTGCAGGTAGGAAGGTTGGAGACATTTGACACTTGAGAAGGAGATTGTGTCATTGAGCTGCTGCCAGATCCTGACCTGGGGTTCCTGTCTGCTGGAGCTTTGCTTCACCAGCCAGAGCAGGCTGTCTGCTTTGGTCCTTGCATCCACAAAAAGGATGTGGACAGGCTGGAGAGGGTCCAGAGAAAAGCCATGAGGGGACTGGAGCACCTGCTGAGAAAACTGAGTCTGTGCAGCCTTGAGGCTGAGGGGAGACCTCCTGCCCATGATCCAGGACTTAAAGGGGGGTACAGAGCAGATGGAGACTCCCTATGGACAAGGAGTCCCATGGACAAGACAAGGGGCAATGGGCACAAGTTGCTCCTGGGCAGATTCCCATTGGACACCAGAGGAAAATGTTTCCCCATGAGGACAGTCAGAGCTTGGAATGGTCTCCCAGGGGAAGGGGTGGATTCCCCCCCTCTGGAAAGTTGGAAGTCTCAGCTCCAGGGGGTGCTGAGACATCTCAGATCATCAAGAATCTGAGAAGGGTTGGAGCAGATGGGCCTTGGGGTCCCTTCCCACCTGACATTCCATCAGTCTTTGTGCTGTGGTGCTGTCCCAGGGACTCAGCTGTCACTTTGTATGCTGACACTCCCAACCTGCTGACTTCTGGCAGTGCTGTAAAGTGAGGAAAACTGAGCCTGGATGTGGAGCAGGTCAGTGAGATGAGCTTCCTGAGCAGATTGTCTGCCTAAAGAAAAAGGCAAGGCAGCTGTAGAGATGTTTGTTTGCCCACTGGCCTCTGCTACCAGTAGCCATCAAAAGGCTTCATGGGTGTATTTAGCAAAGAAATGGAGACACTTGCAGATCTTCAGGGAGCTTCCTCTCCCCTGGCTCCCAGTGCAGGAAACCAGGACCTTCAGAACCCTTGTGCAGCTCCTGGAACAGCACAGTGTCTGGAACACTGTGAAGAAAGCTCTGGATGGGTAGCAGGAGGCAGAGCTCCCTCAGCATTCTGCTCTGCTCACCTCAGAGCCTGGCTTGTCCCCCTGCAGCACTGGGCTTCAGGTGCTGGAGCTTTCTGGCTCTTCTCAGAGTTGCTTTCCCCAAATATTTGGGCTCCTTCCCTAGACAAATGTTGTGTTCAGTGTCAGGGGTGCCCAACCACTGCTGCAGAGGGGATGAGCTGGCTGAGCAGCTCCCTTGCAGTGCCCTGCCAGGGTGCAGAAGCAGCAAGTTGCTCTTCCTCGTGGTTGTTGGTTGAACTTCTGGAGGTTCCCATGGAACAGCAAGGGGTGGGATGGCATTTCTTGATCATCACTTTGATTGGTAGAATCCTGAGGACACTCCTGGGCCTTGAATCTTCCCTGCTCCTCAGCAGCCCTGGCTCATAGTTCTGCTATGCTGCAGAGCTCCTACCCAGCTCTGAATATTTTAGCAACAACAAACCAATGTTCTGGGTCATTCTTGCCTTGCATTTAAGGGTGGGGGATAATCCCAGCTCTGCAGGGAAGGTCTGCATGAAATCTTTTTTTTTTTTTTTTCCTTCCTGTTCCAGGGAACATCTGTCTGCCAGGCTATTCTGGTGGGATCTGTAGTGGCTCTTCTGTATTCCTCAAGGGCTTGCTATAACCTGGTTGCTGTGGCCATATCTCCAGACAGTGTTCCTGGGCCTTTTAACTATGGCTGGGACAACCTTTCAGACAAGGTGAGTGTATCTGTCACCCTCAGTCCAGGGCTAGTAAAGTAGGAGGGAGTTACTCAAGCCTCCGGTCAGGCCATGTGTAGGGGAAAGGGGCTGTGTGGGGGTGTTTTGTGTTCCTGAATCCCCAGACCAGGTGGCTGTTGCCTTCAGAAGCCCTGCTTGCTCTGTCCACCAGAGCAAAGCTTGAAGTCTTCCTCCATCTGGTGGCTACTTCAGGAGGGATTCCCTCTTGTGCTGCTCAGCGTTAGCCTCCTGGCTCCTCTTTTGAGGAGGAACAAGTCAATTTTTTCAGAAAAGCAATGCTTACTAAGGTGTGGTTACATGCAAGGGAGAGTTGGTGGTGTGGGGAAGGAGCTAGAAGTACCCTGGGAGAAAAAAACTGCAGCGAACCCTTCATACCAAAGGGCAGGGTGACTACAACCTGTAGTAGCAGCTGAGTAAGAGTCACTGTTCAGGTTCAGAGCCTCTTCCCTTGGTCAGGGTTTCTCTGCATTCCCAGCTCTGTGTCCGGGAGCTATGCAGCTCTGGCTTATCCAGAGACCTCAAACTTCTGTCCCCAGGTGCACGTGGAAGTCAGCAGTGAGGAGTACGTGGTGTTTGGAGTTGTCCTCTTCCTCTGGGAGCTGGTGCCAACCACTTTCGTGGTGCTGTTCTTCAGGGCTCAGAGACTGAGTCAGAACTTGGTAGGTCCCAGCAAGCCGCTCCCGCTTGGGTTACCCTTGGGAAGGAGAGGAGCTCCAGAGTCCTCTTTAGGAAGAGTGTCAGGTAGATCTCATGTGGTGTCCTAACTCCTTTCTCTTTGGCAGACCCCAGCAGGGATGGTCAACAGTCACAGTTACAGCTCCAGGGCCTACTTCTTTGACAATCCGAGGCGCTACGACAGTGATGATGATTTGTCACGGCTTGGGGCCAGAGAAGGAGGGTAAGCACCCTGTGGGGCAAGGCTGCCCATCTCACTGCCCTCTGTGGCAGGAACAGAGCTCTTGGCTTCTGCTCATTAAAAAAGAAAAAAAAATTTAGATCCAAGAGGCAGCTGGGGCAAAGTGGAGCCTCCTGACTCAGGTTGGGTTTGTTCCCTTCTGCAGCTTGTGAGATTTTTTTTTATTAGAAGTGATCAGGGGTGGTTATCACACTGGGTGAAATATGCAGCAGCTCCAGATTAGCAAGATCAACCCTCCTGGATGACACTTCTTGAGTCCTTGCTTAGCTTGAGGAGGGGGGCAGAGGGCCTTTCATGACCTCCAGAGGAATTTCTCCACTGGAAAGTGGGGGGGCTTTGGGCAGCCTGGTGTAGTGGGAGGTGTATCTGCCCATGTAAGGAACCTGGAGCTCTATGAGCTTTAAGGTCCCTCCCAACCCAACCCCTGAAAGTGATAAAGTGGTGGTGAAGTCCTGGAAGGAACAGGGTCTCCAGGAAAGCAGGTGGGACAAAGCTCTCCAGGAACACTTGGTGTGGGAGAGGAGGGTCAGGTACCCCCCAAAAAACCTCAAGAAGAGCCCTGTCCTTCACTTTGCTGCTCAGGGCTCTGACCTCCACATGTCTAGGGGTGCAGTGAGGGGTTCAGAGGTTCTGGCTGCTCTTGCCCAGTGTCGGTGCTCCCTCTCCTGGCACCCCTTTCCTCCAAGCCAGGTTCCTGGAGATGCTGTGCACCCCCCAGCGTGCTGCTTGGATACCCCGAGCAGCGCCGGGAGCAGAATCATCCCTTAGCACTGGAGACTTTAAACCGCAGCCAAATTCCTCCTCTCTGAAGACTCCTTTTCTGTCTTTCCTCCCAGCTTGGCCACCCCTCAGTGCTCTGGCTGCTATGGGTCCCTGGCTGGCAACGACAGCTCCATGGTGGGTGCCCACCCCAGCGGGACGGTCCCTGACAGCGCTCCTTTGCTCTTTGCCGCAGGCGGCTCGGAGATGAATAATCACCACAGCTCATACCCTGTGCCACAGAACTGAAGACGCTCAAGAGGTCCCCTTTCTTCCCAGAAGTGGCATTCATGTATAGGATTGTAACCTGGGTTTCTCTTTTTTTTTTTTCCCCCCTTCTTCCCTTTAAGCATCTAAACTCATCGACACAAACATTCCACTACCTGCTGCAGC
The DNA here is from genome assembly GCA_023637945.1 of Phaethornis superciliosus. NCBI lineage: Eukaryota > Metazoa > Chordata > Aves > Apodiformes > Trochilidae > Phaethornis > Phaethornis superciliosus. Next base: position 40,357,352 of record JAJQWJ010000006.1, on the reverse strand, counting down.
TGGGAGCAGGACTGAGCCTGTGGCTGCAGGCAGTAAAGGAGAGAACTTTTGTGACTTTTAAGAGGTACCATGTAGCAAAGTGAAGCTGAACTTCTCTGGAAGCTTTTTTTTCTTGGTCTGGTCTTCAAGATGTTGGCAGCTAAACGCACCAGAGCTTCCTCACTTAGAAAAGAAACATCAAAAATGCATATTTGCACTTTTATCTGCACACTTGGAAGGAACGAATCTTGCTCAGGCTGTGCTTGGTCTGAGACTGTTCTAGTTACTCTTTTAATTGCACATCCACAGCTGGGAGAAGCACTGTCTTCCTGCAAAAGACGTGTTCCATGAAGTACTCTGCATCCTGACTCACTTGGGAGTGTGAAGCTGTTGTCATCTGAGCGTGTTCCAGGCAGGGAATGTCAGAGGGTTCTGTGCCATAGTCCCACCTGCTGGGGCTGAGCCTGGTCTTGCTCTGACCCTGCTGTGGTCCTGGTGTCACCCCACTGCTGAACTCCCCTACCTGGGGCTCTGGGCTGAAAGCAGATCCTCTCAGGGGGAGATGAAATGCTCCTGGTGGTCTGGAGGTCACCATGCTGTGACCAACCCCAACAGGGGGCTGGCAGGGTGTGCACTGAGAGGGCAAGACTTGATGGGCTGCTGCCTCCTGGCTCAGCTGGGCCAAAGCACAGGTAGAACTGGGGCTGCTTTAAGCAGGGGGTGGTGGAAGCAATCCTGCTCCCTCCTCCTCTTTGCCCCTTCCCCAGGGGCAGGGCTCCCCTTCCCCCTTCAGTATTAAATTGCATTTAGCAGAATTTTAACCTGGAGTGAGTGTGCTGGTGGGGTCCCTGCTGTGGCCTGGGAGGTGTCTGGAGGGGACAGGCTCTGCAGAGAGCTGGGCACTGGGCTCCTTGCTGAGCCTTGCCATGGGGCTGGGGTCCTCCCAGTGCTGCAGTAACTGTGTCAGCAGAACTTGGTGGTATACACAGGCTTGGAGTGTGCTGGGAGAAGGTTTCTCTCTCTCTCTTTAACCAAAATTGCCATGTTTGGTCTGCCCTGGAGCTCCCCTGGGCTCTTGGGGAGGAGGTTTGATGTTACTCCTGACTTATCCTTGAACCTGAGGTGGGCAGCTTTGGGAATGGCCTTGGATGGAGGCACTGGGCCAGAAAGGGACCTTTGGTTAGAACTGGTTCTGACCCACCTAATGCTGCTCTGCTGCTCAAATATCTGACACTGAGGGACCCAGCTGGGGTCAGGGACTTCCCTGGGCAGGGAGTGGGGTGGTGGGACATGGGGCTGTGGTGCTGAGGGACCTGGAGAGAAACCCCAAATGCTGTGTGCTCACCAGGCCTGGAGCTCTATCATCTCACACACCCCACCTCTCCTGAGCTAGCTAGCACTTTTGTCACCCTCTCACTCTGGGGGGCCTCTCCCTGCTCACCTGCTTCACTTCTGGATGCCCCCCTCTCCCAGAAAAAAATCCAGGAGCAACCCCTTGAGCTTTTTGGAGAAAGCTCCAAGGTGACAACTTCCAGCACCTCCCTCTTGCTCCAGGACTGTAACAGGAGAGCTCCCTGACTGCTGGGGCTCTCCTGGCCACTGGAGGTGACACTGGGGACTCAGCTGGGCTGCAGACTACAGGTTGCTCCATCTCAATCACTGCTTGACTTATGGCAAAGCTAAGGAAGGACCTGGAATTGGTGGTTTCCCTCCTTTCTTCTCCCATAAGTCACCAAAGATGTGAAGATGCTGGTGGCCCCTTATTCCTGCTTCAAATTCCAAAGCACTGGGAGCACTTTAAGTTTTTCTTTGGAGGGAAAGGAGTGTAGTGCAAAAAAAAAAAAAACAAACAAACAAAAGCAAGCAAACAAAAAAAGCCACAAAGAAACTTAAAAAAAAAAAAAAAAAGAAAAATAATAAAAAATTCAAGGGCTACAGGCTCATTGTTCACATTGCACTGAAGCACACACCACCAACATGAGCTTCCTGGCATGAGGGTGGCAGGTGGGGGCAGTGGGTCTGGTTGCTGATGTACTCCTGAGTGACTGGCAAAAAATTTGGGGTTTTATTGGTTTGGCTGAAAATTCATTTCAAACCTTGGCTGCTCCTCGCTGGGGCCGCTCCTGTGTTTTACTGAAGTAATTTATAGCTGAGAAGTACAATGACTTTTTTAATGCATAGTTGCCTTTCATTAAACTTTTATTTTCTTGTTGGTTTTGTTTGTTTTGGTTTTTGGATTTATTTTTTTTTTTTTGGTAAGGTATAACAGTGTTTTGGCTTTGCAGTCAGGCAGCAGCTGGCTGCAACAGGAAGCTGTGGCCAATGAATGTACCTGTTTGTTCTTCACTAAACTGTAACCAAGCACTACTATGTTGAAATAAAAAAATAATTAAAATAAAATTTAAAAACAAAACAAAACACACAAAAAAAGGAGTTTCTTCTTCCAGAGCAGAGCCACTGAAATGCTGGGAGTGCTGGAGCAGCTCCCTGGGAAGCCAGGCTGAGGGATTGGGGTTGTTCAGCCTGGAGAAGAGGAGGCTCCCAGGGGAGCTCAGAGCAACCTTCCAATATCTGAAGGGGCTACAAGAAAGCTGGGGGAGGGCTTTGGACATGGGGGGGTAGGGAGAGGACAAGGGGAGAGGGGATAAAACTTGGAGAGGGGAGATTGAGGTTGGACACGAGGAAGAAATAGTTTGTTGTGAGGGTGCTGAGCCCCTGTGCCAGGTTTCCCAGAGAAGCTGTGGCTGCCCCATCCCTGGCAGTGTCTCAGCCCAGGTTGGATGGGGCTTGGAGCAACCTGGGCTGGTGGGAGGTGTCCCTGACCATGGCAGGGGGTGGCAATGGAGGAGATTTAAGGTCCATCCCACCCCAAACCACTCTGGGACTCTGTAACTGAGGAGGGGCTGGAAGCAGAGCAGCTTTGTAGGTCTCCTAACAAACCCCAACTTTCTACCCCACCTCTGGCTCCTGACAGCAGAGCAGGGAGCAGAGGGCTGTGCTCACCCTCTTTGCCATATCCTCCTCATGTGCCCATCCTCTCCTCCCCACAAAGATCCCAAACCTTGGTCTCTTTTCCCAGGCAACTTTCAACAAGACAAGAGGGCATGGTCTCAGGTTGTGCCAGGGGAAGTTTAGGTTGGATATTAGAAAGAATTTCTTCACAGAGAGGGTGCTCAGCCATTGGAATGGGCTGCCCAGGGAAGCAGTGGATTCTCCATCCCTGGAGATATTTAACAAGAGCCTGGATGTGGCACTGAGTGCCATGGGCTGGGAACCACAGGGGGAGTGGATCAAGGGTTGGACTTGATGAGCTCTGAGGTCCCTTCCAACCCAGCCCATTCTATGATTCTGTGATTCCCCTCAGCAGGCAGCAGGACACCAGTGCTGTTGCTCCCACAAGGTTCTGGTCAAGAGGGAAGCAGAAGGCTAAAGGTTCCTCCAGCACACTGCTCCTTGGTTAATCTCCCCTTACCTTCAACCAGGAGGTCTGGCTGGTTGGAATCATGGAGCAGACCAGAAAATTTCCCCAGCTTTATTCAGTGGCACAGTTCTTGCTCTACCTCCAGCTTCAGGAGGCAAAAAGAACAGTGTAATCCATCAAAACGGGACTGCAATTTTTAAAGCAGTTATTCAGACTGATCTTTCAAGATATAAAATAAACTTTAAATATAGTCCTCACTTTTTTTTAAGTGGCTTTTTTTTTTTCTTTTCTTAACCAAAATATTTGTCATCAGCAGGTTACAGACTTATCAGCTGGGAACAGGATGTCCCACAAGTGGTCTTCAGCGTGGGGTGGTTATGAGCATGGGACGGAACACTGGTGTTTTGTCCAGTTGTAGAGAACCCAGAGCTGCCCAGCAGTAAAACTTTCAGTCTCTCTTTCTCCAAGAAATTCACTGCATATTTCGTAAGATGTTCCTGAAGTTTTCCAGTTCCCTAATGCTTGTTGAAACCCTGTATGCAAGGAAAGCCAAAGGGAAACATTAGAGCAACGCGTGCATCACACCTGACTTAAAACTCAGGGGAAGGGGAGTAAAGCTTCAAGCAGCTCTTGGGAAGAGAAAATCTAGAATTTCAGCTAAATTAGGCTCTTGTGCAAACCTTTACTAATTTTGCAGCCTGGTTTGAAAGCAAACAGGGAGGAACAGGATGTTACAGAGCTCAGCACTGATCAGACAAACCCATTAAGAAGAGGTCAAGAAACTGCCCATAATATTACCAGCTGTGCAGGCAGGTCATGGAACCTCCTTGCAGTAAAAGCTTGTTTCTTTTGAAGGGTTTGTTTTGTTTTGTTTTTTGAGTCTCCTACCTCCTTTTTGTTTTGTTTTTATTTTTTCCTGAATGCATTTTTGCATCAATGAAGATGCCAGATGGGGCTGTGAGGATCTGGCCCGTGGTGCCTCTGCCGGAAAGGAGAGGTCAGCCCTTCCCAACCAGGACAAACTTCCTTTTCCAGAAGGTTTTGCCTCACCCAAATCACTTGTGACCAGCAAGCAAGTTTTTTTTTTTTTTGGAAAGGGCTCTTCTAATCCACAGCAGAGGACTTCCAAGGGCTGAGTTTCAGCTGGGCAGCAGAGGGGGAAAGGGAAACAGAGACAAAAGCTCTCTGCCCGCCAGCCCTCGGCTTCCTCTGGACACGGATGTTCTGAGTGCCCATGAATCTCCTGTGTGCTGCTTCCAGAGGCCATGCCAAGAAGCAGCAGGGAACTCAGCTCCTCTGGCCCAAGGGGAATGCAGCAGCTGTGCTCAGGATGGGAATCACAGAAGTGTTCTGCTTGGAAAAGATCTTTCAGAGCAGCGAGTCCAACCAGAAACCCAGCACTGCCAAGGCCAATGCTGGAAGCACCAGAGCATCCCTGGGGAAAAGAATTTTGGGGTTTTCCAGACTGCAGTCAGGGGGTTTGGAGTGAGACACAGCAGAACCCCTGAGCTTAAGTATCAGCAGCACCGTTGCATGAAGAATCCTTTAGAAAAATCCTTTTGCCAGAAACTCCAGCTCTGTCAGCACCAAGGAGCAGTAATGGATGACAAGAGCCTCTTGCAAGCTCCTCTCATTCCTAAAGGCCTCGTTACCCTCTTTTACTGCCAAAAACTTCTCATCCAGCTCTCCACAAGGGCTGGACTGATGGATTCCTGCTAAATGCAACTATTGCAAGCAGAACCAGTGGAAGTGAGAAACTTGAAGGAGAACAACACAGAACAACAGCAACCCTGCCTGGGGACAAGGTGCTCCAAGGATAGTCACAAAGTTTCCTGAAAATGGCCAAAAATCTTTTCTACCTTTAATACAAATGCTTCCTTGAATCCCTTACAAAAATGTGGAGCACATAAGGAAGTTGTTTTAAATTGTTCTTTCAGCATGAGCAGAGCAGGAGTCAACACAGATTACCCCTGATGAGAACTGACTGCTTGAGCTTACATGGGATGCTTGTGTAAAAGCAGAGGAAAAAGTCTCCAACTAACCTTCCAAAAGCATTAAATAAGGCAACAATTTCTTGTCTGGTCAGCTGGAATCCATAGGAAGGGCCACTCTCAGGTATCTTTTCTATCAGGTTTTCAGAAAAGAGGATCTTCAGCACCGTGCCCAAGCCCTGTGTCTGTGCAGGACAAACAAAAGCTTTAAATAGCAGGGAGACATCCAGGGCCTGACTCACAAGTTTCACTTTATTTCCCTCCTTCATCTTTGTGAGGGTTCCTGTTGACATCATCTGAAGAGAGCAAGGCTTGGATTTCACTTAGCACAAGCTCAGAGAAGGGAACAGAAGAGAGCCAGGAGGCTTTATTTATTTAGTGTTACTGTGATAGCAGAGCAACCCAGCAGAGATTTCCTCTCTGCCTCTGACCACGTGTGAAATTCAGCCCAGATCTTGCTGAACTCCCAGTTTTGATGCACTCCCTCCCTCAGGGAGCAGCTGTACCAGGTTAACCCAGTTTCCAACTGCAGAAGCAGTGGGGGCCCAGCAAGCTGGGATCAGCCCAGGGCTTCCCACTGCTTTAGGAAATTACTTGGGCAGCCCCGAGCTAAGGACTGACCAGGATCCCAAAACCCCCTCAATGCACCAGGGTCCCATTGGATGAGTTGCTTCCAGACATGTCCCCAACTTTACCTGCAACTTGCCCCACAGGCGACATTTGAAGCAGCCAACACAGTCCATTATCTTGGAAATATTCCTGAAGTGCAGCCTGAATTCCTCCTAGGGGAAAAGGCATTCAAGCTGATTGTTGTTATGCACTAATGAGGACTTCTTCTACCTATTAAACCAATAATATCATTAATTCTGGGTTTCAGGTTCAATTCAGTGGGACAGAGTTAGATTAGGGAAATACTTCCTGAAGTGGGGGCCTCAGCACCCATTTCCCCCTCTCTTAAAGGCACACCCTGCAATCTGGAGGCACACACAAGTATCCAAACCATTCAGAAAGCAAAATGATTTGGAAATACCTGACCTGGAACCTGGCACATTTCACCTGGCTGGGACCATCCCTGGGGTGGGCAGCAGGAGCAGGGCAGGGCTCATCCCCCTGTGCTGGGCACTGGGGAGGCTGCACCTCAAATCCTGGGGTGAGTTCTGGGCCCCTGAGGACAAGAAGGACATTGAGGGGCTGGAGTGTGTCCAGAGAAGGGCAATGGAGCTGGGGAAGGGTCTGGAGCAGAAGTCTGCCCAGGAGCAGCTGAGGGAGCTGGGGGTGTTGATCCTGGAGCAGAGGAGGCTGAGGGGAGACCTTCTGGCTCTCTGACACCCCCTGAGAGGAGGTTGGAGCCAGGGGGGGTCGGGCTCTGCTCCCAAGGAACAAGGGATGGGACAAGAGGAAAGAGCCTCAAGTTGTGCCAGGGGAGGTTTAGGTTGGAGCTGGGGAAGAATTTCTCCCTGGCAAGGGTTGTCAGGGCCTGGCCCAGGCTGCCCAGGGCAGGGCTGGAGTCCCCATCATCCCTGGAGGGGTTTAAAAACCATGTGGGGTTGGTGCCTCAGGACATGGTTTAGTTGCCTGGTGCTGTTGGACTTGGTGATCTTTGTCAGAGGTCTTCTCCAACCTTAATGATTCTATGTTTCCTGGATTCTATAAAATACCCCAAAGGACAAGGCTGGATAATTACCTTTAGCTTAGCAGCTTCCCTTTTATTCCCTGCAAAGAATGAGTTTTCATTGAAATGCAGTGGGAAAGACCTGAAACAAAAGAACAACAAAAGAAGTTTTCTCTCTGCACAGCTTGTTCATTCAGCTGAACTTCAGATTCAGAGAAGCATCTGGTTAGGCGCACAAATGACACTGAGAGGAATTAGACACTGGACATCTCCAGATGTATTTTAAATCAAGCTGCTTGTTTCTGAGACCCCGTGGGAAGCTTTAAATACCACTTTGCATCTCACCTTACTTTTTCAGCAAAGCCTCTCAGTTTTAGGGTTTTTTCTACAGGAGCAGGAGCGTGACAAGATAAATTCAAACATAGAAAACACCCATTTCCATCTGCTTCTAGTTATCTTCCATTCCTTGAACTCCAAACTCTCTCCAACAGCCTAAACCTCCATTACCAACACATTCAGAACTTTTTCCTAGTCAAAAAAGGTTTTTTGCAGCCCAGAAAGCCAACCCTGTCCTGGGCTGCACCAACAGAAGCAGAACCAGTGGGTCAAGGGAGGGGATTCTCCCCCTCTGCTCTGCTCCTGTCAGACCCCACCTGGAGCTCTGGGTCCAGTTCTGGAGTCCCCAACATCAGAAGGACACAGAGCTCCTGGAAGGTGTCCAGAGCAGAGCCACTGAAATGCTGGGAGTGCTGGAGCAGCTCCCTGGGAAGCCAGGCTGAGGGATTGGGGTTGTTCAGCCTGGAGAAGAGGAGGCTCCCAGGGGAGCTCAGAGCAACCTTCCAATATCTGAAGGGGCTACAAGAAAGCTGGGGGAGGGCTTTGGACATGGGGGGGTAGGGAGAGGACAAGGGGAGAGGGGATAAAACTTGGAGAGGGGAGACTGAGGTTGGACACAAGGAAGAAATAGTTTGGTGTGAGGGTGCTGAGCCCCTGTGCCAGGTTTCCCAGAGAAGCTGTGGCTGCCCCATCCCTGGCAGTGTCTCAGCCCAGGCTGGATGGGGCTTGGAGCAACCTGGGCTGGTGGGAGGTGTCCCTGACCATGGCAGGGGATGGGAATGGAGGAGATTTAAGGTCCCTCCCAACCCTTTCCATGACTCTACAAAAAACACAAAGCCAGGGCTGATACTCTACAGATGGGCCAAGAGCTGACATGCAGGCAGTTATTAAGTTCAATCCTGCTAAATCAAAAACGCAGCCTCGAGTTGATTAAACTCTGGAACTCATTACCCTCTTTGCAATTTGAAGCCAGATGTCAACTACAACATTATCCCTCTGCACAAATCACACCATCCCACTCCACAAAAGGACCCAGAAACCTGCCCTTCTAGGTGCTTTTAGTGACAGGTTAAGCAGGCTCAGAGATGCCAGGGTGGAAAGAGCCATTCTCCCCAGGTACCCAAGGTAATTACTTGGCCAGATGGAGAACTTCCAGCAATTGGGTTTTCATTTCTGCATCATGAGTTTTATTCCCTGTGTAGAGTTGGAATGCTGAGCGCTCAAAGAATGGCAGCACCTTGGACATGGCCCGCAGCTCCAGCAGGTAAAGAAAATACAGGTTCTGGAGTCTTCTGGGACCTTCCCCTCTGGTGAGGACTTCATCAAATCTCTGCTGGAACTCTGTAACATTTGGGCCCCATTTCTTCTGTGCCCAGGTATCTGAGAGCAAAAAGCAAAACCAACAAAGAGATGTTGGGGTGGGGATCGTTCTGGTTCAATCATCCCCAGTGCTGATGGGGATGAGGTCTGAGTATGAGGATGGTCTCCAACCATCCTCAAACTCATCTCATCATCCCCAGTGGTGACAGTGATGAGGTTTGGGGATGATAATGATCCTAAATCATCCTCAACCTCATCCCATCATCCCCAATGGTGACAGTGATGAGGTTTGGGGATGATGATGATGATCCCCAATCATCCTCAACATCATCCCATCATCCCCAGTGGTGAAATGTGACCCTGAGCCAGGAGATCCAAGCTCTACAACAGCCACAACCTTGTTCAAGAGCTGTGAACTGTTGAGGAGTCAAGAGAGAGATGTGTTCTTCACTGAAACCAAACCCCAAACAAATGCAGAATTCCTGAAGAGCTTTCTCAGGTGGCTTTAAAAAAAAAATGTAGTGGAAGATACAATGCTGTCCTGTAAAGCTGATAGAATGAAAAATGAAAATTAACCAAATGAAATGATAAAAATGGGAGAAGCTTTATCTTTTCAATCCACAATGGGCACCAGCCCAGCAGGAAAGGACTTGGCCTCAACTCCAAGCTGAGGAAGGCAACCATGGGACCTGCAGCTGGGAATCCTGCATGGATCCAGGCTGAGCCAAGGAACACCTTCTCAAAGCAGAGATCATCTCCTGGAGCCTTTCACCAACAGAAACCCTTTCTACAGAACTCAAGAGCAAACACCTGACTGTGTGCAGCCAACCTTGTTTGCCTAATCCCATCTGCAGCCCCAACTCATCTCTTGCCTTTGATGTTTCTCTTGTTATTCTCTCTCCCAACTCTAACCTTGTCTAACTTACATCAAGGTGAGACCTACATGGGCTGCAGAGAGCTAAATATAATTAAATTATAAAGATAATATTAAATTATAAGAATATTAAGTGTCAATCCATTCTAATAATTAATCTAATATTAAATTATAGAAATATTAAATATAATAAAATCCAAATTCTAGCAGCTCTCTCTAAACCTGTAGGCGATTTTTGGTAAGCTTTAGCAGAATAAAGGGAGTGAGCTTGGGCTGCAGGTACCACTTGAAACTACCACCAGTGAATTCTTCAGCAAGTCAGCCAGAACCTCAGGAGCAGTGTTCCACAGCCCCTGGCCACCCCAGACACACAGGCTGGAAATTCAGATTCTTCAGATAGCTACTTATGGACAAAAGAAATGGGAATGGCACCTGGACATGGATCAAAGCTCTTGGGAAAGCCCAGCCACGCATTGTGACTTTCCAGTATCTGAGGGGCTACAAGGAGGATGGAGAGGGACTGTGTGCAAGGGCCTGGAGGGATAGGATGAGGGAAAATGGGTTTAAATTAGAGAAAAATAGATTTAGATTGGATGTGAGGAACAGGTTGTGTCCCAGGAGGGCAGTGGAACAATGGCCCAGGGTGCCCAGGGAGGTGGTTGAGGTCTCATCCCTGGAGATATTCAAGGTGAGGCTTGAGGAGGCTCTGAGCAACCTGATCTAGGTGAGGGTGTCCCTGATACTGCAGGGGGGTGGCACTGGGTGACCTTCAGAGGGACCTCCCAACCCCAATTATTCTCTGATTCTATTTCTGGGTGAGCTGATTGCTAAACAGACCATCCTAAAGCCAGGCTAGGAAGGGACTTAGATGTGCACTTAGAACCCACTCCAAAATAACCTTGGAGGAAGAAGATAAGAAATCCATGCTGGAGGTCCCTCTACAGAGCACAATCCAGTCCCAGTGGGAAAGGCTCCAGAGAGCATTTAGCAGAAGCACTGAAGTGTCAATTTAGGACTGAGGTAGCAGAGCTGAGGCAGAAAGCATCATTTACCTTGTAGAAGGTACCTGGCACTCAGATGGATGTTGATGCTTGCATGGAGACCAGAAATGAGTTTGTAGAAAGCTCTTTTTTCTATGCAGACACCTGCAAAGAAAGGGGCACTTTAAGGTCCTGAAAGCACAGGGTTTAGGCTGGATGTTTGAAAATATTTTTTCCCTGAGAGGGTTGTCAGGCATTGGAATGGCCCAGGACAGTCAGGAGTCACCATCCCTGGGGGGATTTAAAAGGCATTTGGACCTGGTCCTTAAGGACATGGTTTAGGAGCTGACTGTGGTGTTGGTCAAAGGTTGGAGCAGATGAGCTTGGAGGTCTCTTCCAACCTAAAAATTCTGTGATTCTGTGAATTTTCCTCTCCTGGCTGTCAGGCAGAAATCTAATCCCACCTGAACATGGCCAAGTAACCCTTCCCTACTCCCTGCCCCTTTTTGCCTTCATCTCAGGAAGAGTTTAGGAAATGGATTTACCTTTCAGCCACTTGTAAAACGTGTGCCCTGGAAAGGAAAAACAAAACCAGGAGGTGAGTTTGAGAGGCCTGGCAGCAGCAGGAAGGCTTTGACACACTGCCACATGTTTGAGGCTGTTTCTCTGGCCACCCCTTGCAGAGGACAAGGGGATGAGGAGACAGGAATGAGACCAGGCAGGACACAAGGTGTTGCCCAAACCTGGTGCCCTGAACCCACTTCTGATGCTAGCTCCCAGAGGAGCTCACCCCAGTTTGTAGAAGCAGTGAAAGGAGTATTAGAAGAGGATGAAAATGGCTTTTCCTCCCCACTCCGATGACTGATGCTTCTCTAACATGGTGTGGCAGCAGCTGAAGATAGCACTTGGTGGGCTTTGACACCCATTTCACCAATGCAGAGCAGCACAGTGTAGGGAGAAACAAGGATTATGGGTTTTCTCTTCTGGCCAGGGTGGGGAGAGTGGGGGTTTTATTAAAAATAGAAAAAGAAAAAAAAACAAAAGCAAACACAAAAATAAGAACCCCACACTGTGCAGGCAAGTGTGTCCAATCACACCAGTCAGTGTTTCACACCACCCCTTCAAAGAAAGGTTACAACCATCTCCTTCCAGCTATCAGAAGTTGTTGGGACTCTGAATCCTCTCAAACCTCAGCTTCTCAAACCCTGAGAGCTGCTTTCTCAGCATTGCAAAAAACTAAATACAAACCAACCCACAATGCAAGTCCTGTTCCTGAAGGCTTACAGCACCTCAATGACTACCTTGTATTCCCCCCCAAAAACCCCAAAGTGCTGCTTTTTAAGGCCTCTGCACAAGGATGGGCTGGCCTGAGGGACACGGAGCTCAGGGGGATCCTCTCCAGAGGGTCCTGAAGGCTGCAGAATTTCAAGGCAGCTTCTGATTTTGCCTGAATAATGATTTGGTTAAAGAGTTATCTGCTGGTACAGCATGTGACAGCATGATAAAGACAGCCACATTTGTTTCTCTTATCAGGAAAAACACACAGAGTGCCACTCACCTCCATCATCTCCTGGTGACAAATAAAAGCACGAGTGGTGGAAGGAGAGAAAAGAAGAGATAAAAATTACACGTGACCAAAATTAAACTCCAAAGCACAAGCATTAAGATTGCTCTGCTCATCTGCTCTGAAAGAGAAATCAGCCTCTCCAGGGAGGTTCAGAAATGTTCTGATGAACAGCAAACACTGCAGCAGGGACCACCCCAAATGAGCAATGCTCCTGAATAACCTGACCAATGCCAGGAGGGATCAATTTTTACAAAGGAAATAAAACCACCAGGCAGCTGAAGCAGAGAGCAGAAAACAAGGGACACAAACATCTACCTCTGCCAGATATCTCCTGTATGACCTCTGCCAGGACACCCCAGGATCCCAGTTTTTTTGCTGCAGTTTATTAACCACATGCAACAGCTCCATCAGGTATCAGATCCTCTATTTTCCTGTCCTCCTGCTCCATCACCTGCAAAACCAGCAGTCCTTCCCTCCCCCCTCAACAGAACTGTGTTATTTGATTGAGATCTGCCCCTAGAGAGGTGGTCAAGGGAAGCACTGATATTTTAAAGGACACTGGACATTTCCTCCCTCAGTGCTGCTCCTCAAGTGCCACTCTTTTGCACAAGGGTCAAAGGAGAGGAATGAACCTGATGATGTTTGAGCTGTCTGGGCAGGATGGGGCATCAGATGTGGGATTTTCTCAGCAGCCTTGGGCAAGAAGCTCTTCAGTTTCCATAGCTTGTCCCTGCTTTCATTTACACTGTCTAGCCAGAGCCTCTAGGGCAGAGTTTGTCTTACTGGATGGATTCCACAGAGGATCCCAGCCAGGTTCTCTTTCCAGTTGGTCACAGATGGTTTGAGCATTGCCAGGCACAGAAACCAGGGACCCAGGAACAGCTCAGGCTTCAGTCCCTCCAAAGCTCACATTTCTTCTAGGAGTGGAGGACCAGACTTCCTTTCTCTGTGATGGATGCTAGAAACCCACCCTTCCAGGTGCCTTTGCCTTAGCCATAAAATTCCAGACTTGATCCAGACAAGGAAATTTCTCATTCAGTAGGAGAAGTAGCTCAGAGGGCATTTACCCTTCCTGGAGCTAGGATCAGCACATCACTAAACCACTTAGTGAGATGAATAAATGACTCACCTCTACCAGATGCCAAAGGTCTTTTTACATTCTGAGGCCTAAGGGGGGGGAGGAAAAAAAGTCATTTAAGTAAGAGATGTAAATAAGTGACTGCCTCCTCACTGGACAGAAATACAGCACAGCAGAAGTAGTTACTTCACTGCAGTCAAATAGCTTGAGGAGATCCAAGAACCTGCTTGGGGCCTGAGCTTTGCTCAGGCAGGAAAAGGATAGAGCAAAAGGGATGGTTGGTTTTTTTTTTTTTTCCTTCTTTCATTAGAAAGAGCAGCTAGGAAAACTCCAGTGCCCACAGAGTTGTTAGTGAATATTTTCTCCCAGCCTTGATGCAACATGATTCACTGGAATGGATCCTTAGAGAGATCAGAGCAGGCAAGACTCCAGACCAGTGCTCACCAGTACTGTGCCTCAGCCCCAGAGGAACCCCTGGCACAATTCAAACTGGCACAAAGACTGGGGGGAGCCCCCAGCAATGGTCAGGGAGGACAGGGCTGAGTGCCCTGGACCCCATCCCACTGGGATGAGCATCTTCTGCCAGGCTGCTGCCTCCCCAGCACTGCAGGGCTTGGGGCAGGAGCCTGCACCAAGGCAATCTGTGGCCCAAAAAACCAGCCAAGGGGGCCCACAGGGCAGCCACACAGCTTGTCCCTTCCTCTGACAGCAGCCACTGCACCAGCACCCCAGCAAGGATGAGAGGATGGAGAGTATGGAGCAGTTAAATGGAGATTATGGGGCAGTTAAATGGAGATTATGGGGCAGTTAAATGGGGATTATGGGGCAGATAAAGCACATGCAGCCCCTCTGCAAATGTAGCACCTGCAAGCATGCGGGAGCTGTCTCCCAGAGCACCTACTTGAAGCAGTTTTCTTCATAAATACTGTTCCAGATCTTCCAGGCATCTGGTCCTCTGTAGCCAGTGTAGCGTTCAGGATTCAGGAGTAAATCCACATACTCTGCATCAGGAGAGCTGATGTCTGCAAACCAGAGTGCTGGGTCAGTGACCAAAAACTTTGGAAGGAAAATGACATTTTTCAGGGCTGATCAGCCACCCCTTGGCATGCTGAGCAACCTTCTCAACCCAGAGAGCAGCTCAAAGCTCTCCTGACAGGCAGCTGCCTGATGTTTGCTGGTGACCAGCCCCTTGCAGCAGGGCAGAGCTCTGGGGCCTCTGGAGTGATCAGAGTGCAAGGGCACTGATGGCAAAGCAAACCCTGAGCATGCAGTGAGGATTTGTCAGAAATATTTTGCATCTTTTCCAAACACCGAGGGCTGGAGAGGGGTGGGAAAGAGAAGAAATGGTATATAGAGAATCAGAGAATAATTGGTGTTGGGAGGCCCCTCTGAAGGTCACCCAGTGCCACCCCCCTGCAGTATCAGGGACACCCTCACCTAGATCAGGTTGCTCAGAGCCTCCTCAAGCCTCACCTTGAATATCTCCAGGGATGAGACCTCAACCACCTCCCTGGGCACCCTGGGCCATTGTTCCACTGCCCTCCTGGGACACAACCTGTTCCTCACATCCAATCCAAATCTATTTTTCTCTAATTTAAACCCATTTTCCCTCATCCTGTCACTCCAGGCCCTCTCCATCCTTCCTGTAGCCCCTTCACATACTGCAAGGTCACTTTTAGGTGTCCTCAGAGCCTCCTCTTCTCCAGGCTGAACAACCCCAGCTCCCCCAGCCTGGCTTTGTAGAAGAGGTAATATATGCTCCAGGCTTGCTGAAATATTACATGCTGGCCTGGAAGCTCTGCAAAGCTGCTCAAAATCCCATGACAAGACTTGTCAGAGGACACAGGTCCCTGTACCATCAGCCTGGCAGAAGCTGTCTGAAGAGTCATCGTGCTGTGTCCACTGGAGCACTGCCTGCTGGGTTTCCTCGCTGCAAAGAAAGTGAAAAAAAAAACAAACTATCAGGAAGAGCACTAACACGAGGTCTCCTTCAAGGCAAGGAAGGTTTGTGGGAAAAGAAGTCAAACCTTAAAGAGTCATCAACAGCTCCAAGTCTTTTGGCTTCTTCACATTCTTCAGCGAGGTTGTTGGCTTCTTCTGAATACTGGGTTGAAAAGCAAAGGGGAGAGAGGTTTAAAAAAAAAAAAACAAAAAAACCAGTTTTTCTGCTGTTACAATTCTGCCTTTAGTGCACCAGCCTGTTTAAGCATCAGAAACACTTCTATGATCCATCCCACCCTGTATTTCCACAGGATATTCAGAGCACTGAGCATTTGTGGTGAGTGTTGCAGGGATTCACAGCAGCCTCTTGGCACTCCCTGTAGGAACATTTTGTGCCTGATGATAACCTGGTGCAGAAGAAGTCTCCTAAATTGCTCCATGGTAGTGGAGGGGAATCCCTGACTTCAGCACAGCCACCTCAAAGGCTCCATAGCAGAGTTTCATCCAAAACTTGGTAAAAATTCAGGTAAAAAAGGTAAAAAAATTTAGCCACGAAGTACATCCCAACAAATACCTTCTGGGCACCAGAGTACAGGGAAGACATAGAGGTCCTGGAGTGTGTCCAGAGAAGAGCTACAAGGTGAGGGGTTTGGAGGTCATGGGAGGAACAGCTGTGGGAAGTGGGGTTATTTAGTTTGAGGGAGAGAAGGCTCGGGGGAGATCCTACTGCTCCCTGCAACTACCTGAAGGAAGGTTGTAGAGAGGCTGGAGTTGGTCTCTTTCACTAGTAACTAGTGAAAGGAGAGGAAATGGGTTTAAGTTGTGCCAGGGGAGGTTTATTAGGAAAAAATTCTTTACTAAAAGAGTGGTGAGGCATTGGAATGGGCTGCCCAGGGAAGTGGTAGAGTTGCCATCCCTGGAGGTGTTCAAGAAGTGTTTAGATGTGGTGCTTCAGGAGATGGCTTAGTGGTTGTGGGAGCTGGGTTACAGCTGGACTCAATGATCTTGAAGGTTTTTTTCCAACCTTAATGATTCCATGATTCTGTTCTAGAAACACTGCTGATCTGATGAAGTCAGCTGTTACCAAAGCTGGTCCTACAAGCAGCATCACTTTGTGCACACAGGAACACCAACCTTGTAACTTTCAGACCTGATGCCATCAGGGACTTCATCCTGAAAGACAAAATTGAGCATGTGCTACACCTGTCCTTTCAGCCTAACCTTTGGGAAAGATTAGGGAGGTTACCACAGTTTCTGTATGTTAGAAAGCAATCAAAGCACTCAGCTCAGCTTACAGCTCATCCAGTTCCTGGCTTCCCCCTCCCCCAGACCAAGCCTGAGTTCTATTCTTGGTGTTTTGTTTTGATTTTTTGCAAGACTCTTCTTCTCCAAAGGTCAGCAGCCTTCCAGGGGTGCTTCCTTGGGTTATATTTTGCTTATCCAAGCAGCAGGTTGGGGAAGCCAATACCAACTTCAGAGGAGCTGGGGATGCCTCTGGTCAGCTGCTGCCTGGCATCCTCTCTCCTGGTGATGCCAGAACTCCTGGTAGGAACCCAGGTGCCTCCTCCTCAGATCTCCCAACCCCTGAGACACCTCATCCAAACCCTTCCCTTTCCCAATTCCATCATGGAACATCACTGACCACCCCAGCAGAGGACAACCAGCTCCTAAATTCTCCTCAGCTTCCATCTCCTCCATCAGCTAGGAGGCAATGAAACCATTTCTGCACTGCAGGAGCCAAGGCTCTGATGGCAAGCAGCACAGGAAGAGAAAAATTAATCCAAGACTAAGAGTTATTTCTGTTGCTTTCAGCATGAAGCAGACCCAAATCAAAATAATTAAAAGCAGAAGCGACACAGTCAGTTCTTCAAATAAGAACAAATTCTAATTCTAGCTAATTTTTGACAAATTCTACCAACTTCTAGCAAGTACTAATGTAATTGTAACATCACCCTGTCAGCCTGGTCATGATCATTACCAAAACCATCCTTTTTAAGGAATAAAAAAAATTTTTATAAGGAGAATTTTAGGGTTATTTTGAGAAAAAATAATAAATCATCATTCCAGTCTGGGTCCCTCATGGGTGCTCTTTGAAGACAAGGGAAGCAAAGGGCACTTTTTGGAAGGGTAGGGGGTTGCTGAGGAGACAGATGAAATTCACACCTGTATCAGAATGGATATGAGAAGTGATGCCCCCCACCCACACCCACACCAGGTTGTTTCAAGGTGTCATTTTAGACCCTTTTCTGCATGAGGGGAAGGGGGCAGGCACCTTCTTCCTGCAGCATGCTTGAAATCATATAGAAAAATAAACCAGCAAGTTGAAAAAATGCATGTGAGTAGGGTCAGGAGGCTTCTCTCCATGAGAGCACTGATCCCACCATTCGGGATTACCCTAATGCAGGGATTATCCCTACAGACTGACTGCCCTGGAAATGTGGGGATGGGAGTGTGGGATGTTCTGCTGCTGGCTGCCACCCCCAAAACCAGGCTGGGTGGGATTTTTACCACCTCTGTCAACCCAACAGCCAAGTTCTGATTCACCCATTTTCTCATCCCCTTCTTTTCCAGCAGACACACACAACTCTTCTGTCTGGGATTTGTGTTTGCTTCTGTACTGAGAAAGAGCACTCTGAAAGAGCAATTTTACATAGATAGAGGGTTGGAAATGACCTGGTTAAATCTGTCAGCCCAAACAGCAAATGACAGTGTAACTTGTGGGCCAAACATGATGACTGAAGGAGATGGAGGTGTTGGAGTGAGTCCAGAGGAGGCCCTGGAGCTGCTGGGAGGGCTGGAGCAGCTCTGCTCTGGAGCCAGGCTGAGAGAGTTGGGGGTGTTCAGCCTGGAGAAGAGAAGGCTGCAATGGGGAGAGCTTAGAGCACCTTCCAGTGCCTGAAGGGGCTCCAGGAAAGCTGGGGAGGGACTTGGGACAAGGGATGGAGGGATGGGATCAGGGGGAAGGGTTTCCAGATGGAAGAGAGATGAGATGGGATGAAGAAACTGCTTGGTGTGAGGGTGCTGAGCCCCTGTGCCAGGTTTCCCAGAGAAGCTGTGGCTGCCCCATCCCTGGCAGTGTCTCAGCCCAGGTTGGATGGGGCTTGGAGCAACCTGGGCTGGTGGGAGGTGTCCCTGACCATGGCAGGGGGTTCAAAAAAGATGCTCTTGAAGGTCCCTCCCAACCCAAACCATTCTATGATTCTATGATTACCCTGGCAATTAACACAAGACACTTTTTCTAACAACAGTGGATTTCCCCCAAGCCCATCCCACTAATCCCAAAAATAAAAGAGAAGCCAGAGCAAGTTTTTGGACTCCCTCAGGGAGTGTCAGCTATTTAGAGTCCAACCTTCTTTTAAACTTCCAGAGTTCAGCATTTTAGCCTTTCTCAGGGGTATCAGTATTACTGCACTTAAGAAAGCTCCATCAGAGCCATATTTTTGCTGTAGTTCCAAGAAGAGTCAGTCAGTCATTTGCTTGCTTCTCCCTTTTGGTCTGCAACAGTGTAATATAAAAGAAAAGAGGTAAAAGAGTGGATTTGGTACTTACAGATGGGCAGGGCTTTACAGTACAGTCTCTTATCCCACAGTGACTGTTGTCATTCCAAAAAGGGCAAGGTTTCTTTAGGTTTACCTACAAATAACAAATTATCCTATTACACATCTCCTCCATGCAAGCAAACCAACTTTTCACACCTCCATGTACCAAGTTGCATCCCCAGCACCTCACAGCAAGATTTCAGGTTAAAAAAACCCAAAAAAACCTCAGTGCCAGGTTGAGTGCAGTGAGAGTGGAAACAGACAATGTCATTTCTCTTACACAAAGCTGATCACACTCTCTTGTCTCTCACATGAGGTGTGTGCCCCCATCAGCATGGCCAGGACTGGTTTTTGGTACCAAACAGGACACTGATTCTTCACCACATCCTGAGGTTCCCTTTGAGCAACAACAAATTGGGTTTTGGCCAAATGTTTTGTATCCTTGAGGAGTAAACAGTTACCCTGGGACAATATTTGGCTTTGGGATATTGCTCGCTTCATTCTGTGAATTTCATGCTCCCCATTGGTTTTGTTTCCTTGTTTTGGGAATCTTAGGACTAGAGCCTGCCTCCCTGGTAGAGGAGGAGGAAGAGGATGTGCTGGAGCCTTCCTGCCATCCCCCTGTGGCCAGAGCACAGGTCTCCTGCTGTCACCTGTGTTCTGGACTTGCTGCTGTGCAAACCTTCTGGGCTTGATGGTACCAAATCTGGTACTTCTCAGTTTAATTATTTAATTATCTCTCTGTCTTTGTTCTCAGTACAAGTCACTCTTTTCATCCTTGCTCTGCTGTTTCTTCTGGTGCTCTCACACACAGGCATTCTTGCTTCATTTAGAACAATCTTAATATTTCTGTTACAAAACTCAACACTGGAAAGGATGTTAACTTCTTCAACAAATCCCAGACTTTCTTTTCTGTGAGCTGGTGCCAAGTATCATTCTTCCAAGAAATTAACATTTAACAAAACTTTGTGGGTTTGGAGGGGAGGGGGAGCATGGAGAGGCAGCTCTAACCCAGTGATTTTATATACAGGCCTGTTCTAATCTGTAGTGCAGTGAAGTTGGAAACATTTTAGACTGCTCTTACAGAAGAGAAAATATTTGTTTTCTCTGTTGAAACAATCAGGAAACAGACACTGTTCAGTATCTGTATACAGCAGGTAAAATCTTGCCCCGTGGCTCAAGCACACCCAAACAAACCAAACAAACCCCACATTTAGTCTCACTGAATGGGAGCAGAATCCACTTAATGACCATGGGCTGGCAGTCACAGCCATCAACTCATCCCAATGTTTGGTAACTGAAATGCAATGCCACAGCTCCACAGAGAAAGTAATTTCATTGGTCTACTGCTTAAGTTCTTAGGAAGGAAAAATGTGTAAGAAATTACCTTTCAAATTATGCATCTCATCAGTATGTTGTACCACATAAAAATGCTCCTGATAGCAGAGGAGTCCCACTTACTGACTTCTCAGAAACTCAAGATTAAAATGCACATATCTGATTTTAAAAATATGAGCAAGAACTTCAAGGGAGATTTAAAAAAAAAAAAAAAAAAAACAAAACAAAAAGAAGCACAAAAAATAAATACAATTCTTGTATGAGAAAATTACCTTGTAGTATCGAAAATAGTCACTTTCCAGAAGTTCATTCAGTTTAGGAAAAAGCTGGTAGTTGTTGAAGGCATCAATGGTTTCTACATCACAAGTGCAGTCATCTAAATGACCAGTAACCTAATGGATTAAGAAAAAAAGCAAATAACAGACTATGAACAGCTTGACACTGGAGACAATAAAACAACCCAGAGTTTTCTCTCCTTTTACCAACAAAGTCAACAAGTTAAGTTCATCCAGAATTAAACAAGATTAAACCAGACTGTGCTGAATTCTGCAGAGAACTTCTTTTGATCTGTCCTGTACTTGTTGCTTAGGGACAGGCAGTTTTATTTGGGAATGGTTTTCTTCTGAGATGCATTGATACATCTGAA
Source organism: Phaethornis superciliosus (assembly GCA_023637945.1). Classification (NCBI taxonomy): domain Eukaryota; kingdom Metazoa; phylum Chordata; class Aves; order Apodiformes; family Trochilidae; genus Phaethornis; species Phaethornis superciliosus. Next base: position 40,336,730 of record JAJQWJ010000006.1, on the reverse strand, counting down.
TTTGCATTGATATATCTGAATTTGCTGATGGCAAAGCAACAGGCATCAGATGGACATTTCCATCTCTAAACAGCAGATGACAGATGCATTCATCTACGCTGGGTCACACACCCCCCCCCACAAACACCACAGCCCTTGTCCATACATCAGATGAAGTTACACAGACCACAAAAGTTTCACCAAGATGAAATCTATCAGGAGCTGCTCTGACAGCTGTGAGCCATGTACATGGCCAGCTCAGAGTCCTGTTTGAGCCTGACCTTGTCACAGACTGCTTTGGGTTGGGAAGGACCTTAAAGTGCATCCCCTGCCATGGTCAGGGACACCTCCCACCAGCCCAGGTTGCTCCAAGCCCCATCCAACCTGGGCTGAGACACTGCCAGGGATGGGGCAGCCACAGCTTCTCTGGGAAACCTGGCACAGGGGCTCAGCACCCTCACACCAAGCAGTTTCTCCCTCCCATCTCATCTCTCTTCCATCTGGAAACCCTTCCCCCTGATCCCATCCCTCCATCCCTTGTCCCAAGTCCCTCCCCAGCTTTCCTGGAGCCCCTTCAGGCACTGGAAGGTGCTCTAAGGTCTCCCCATTGCAGCCTTCTCTTCTCCAGGCTGAACACCCCCAACTCTCTCAGCCTGGCTCCAGAGCAGAGCTGCTCCAGCCCTCCCAGCAGCTCCAGGGCCTCCTCTGGACTCACTCCAACACCTCCATCTCCTTCTGCTCTTGGGGACCCCAGAACTGGACCCAGAGGGGGTCTCACCACAGCAGAGCAGAGGGGAGAACACAGGAGAGAGCTGACACTGGCGTAAGGGACCACTTGGGCAGCAAATAACACCACTGAGGATCAGAGCACCCAAAGAGCTTCCTTGTTAACCAACTGTGCTCCAGACATTTGTTTGATTTAATCAGAACTGCAGCAGCCTCTCTCCCCATCCCAGAGAGCCATTTGGCAGGAAAACATTTGTTCCAAATCTGACATAAAAAGCAAATACTTCTCACATCATCCTGAACAACTCCACAAGCTGTGTGCAAACCCCAAAGACAAAAGAATCATAAATAAAAAAGGTCCAAAGTAGCACAGACTCAGCTGTGGCTTTCTGACACGTACATTAATATCTGGGTGACAAAGTTGCACAACACAGAAGTAGTTTTGCTTCCCCCACACCTCCTGACAAGCACTTGGGGAAATCATCCTGGCCAAAACCAAGCATTCCTACTCACCGACTCTCACCAGCAAGCCAGTGATTTTTCCTGGATGCTGATGTGGCATTACAACACGTGGCAATCTGCCATTCCCCAGGGATCAGATAAATCCAGGGCGTTAGTATCAAGGCAGTTGTTTTAAACAGGTATTGTTGATGTATGGAGCAAAGAATGGGATGTCTGCCACAGTCCCTGATAAGAAACCCTCTTACCATTTCTGTCCCAGAAAGCCTACAAAATCCTGGGAGCTGACAGCACAGAAACAACATACCCCATACTGCTGCCCTAGGGGGTTATGTTCGGTCCCTACCTTCTCACTGTGCACAAGAAAGCTGGAAATAAAACCCAAGCAGAACAAGGCTGGGAACATCAGCATGGGCAGCTCCCCTGGAGTGGGACAGCAGTGGCATAAAACTTCCCCAGGGGGAAAAAGGCAGATGGGGAATGCACAAGACCTGAGAAGGTGTTGAACTGTAATTAAGGGGCTCCCCCTTTTCTAAGTTCTAAAGCACTCAGCCTAAAGGTTGCTGAACTCCATGGGACAGCAAACAGGAGCTGGTCTCATCCCTCTTGCAGGAAAGATGAGCTTAGTCATAAGCACCTCAGCAGTCAGACCCAGGAAAAGGAGGAAAACCCTGCAAGCCTCCAGAAAAATCCTCCCTGATCCCAAAGCAAAGGTGCTACTCCCAGTGTTGCAATTCCAGCAAAATATGTTCTTATGCAGAGAAAGAGTCATGTGAGAAACATCAGCCAGGTGCCTTGATGTGTTTCCTGAGAGCCCTCAGATAATTCAGGAAGATTTGCCCATCAGCTTCATAAAACCATGATAATTACTACTGTGGAAATGAAGCTCCCTGCCCTTCTTCCAAGCAGGAAGGCAAGAAATGGAGCACTTGCCCTGAGAGGACACAGTCACATGGAATGGGGGAAAAAACAGCCTGGGCTAAACATAGAGCATCTGAACAGCAAATGCAAGGTTCTTCCTTCTTTCCCACCCTGCAAAGAGTGGGAAGGAATTCAGGCTCTCCATCCAGGCTGCTCCATACCAGGAATCAGTATTTTGGAATCAAAATACTGATTTTTGGTTTTTTTTGTTTGTTTGTTTGTTTTTTGTTTTTTTTTTTTTTTTTAAAGAGCTTTGCTTTTTTTTTTTTCTTTGATTATTTTCAATAATTTGAAATTCTTCTGTGGTTGTATGATTTTTGACCTCAACCACACTGATCTAAGAGGAAGTGAAGGGAAATCCAGCAGAGATATTCAAGCCAGAGTCCCATCTTCCACTGGAGCAAATTGTTTTTCTTAAGGCACCTTGTTTTGGAGGCTCCCTCCTATTTCTTGTGTTCCCACTGAAGCCCTCTGCCTCATCCTCCCCTGTGTACCCTATTCTGCCATGCATTTTGCATGGTAATGAAGATTAACAACACAGCAATTAAGCTTTCTGCTAGCTTGAGTCACCCCTGTAAAAAACAGCAGCAATTTGCTAATCCAGTTACCCAATTTAAAGCTGTTTCAAAACTTTAAAGACAAAGCACTCATCAAACTGCAACAGGAAACCAACCAACCACTTTTTTTTTTTTTTTTTTTTTTAATTTCCTGGAAACCTGGCATCCTTTGAGGCAGACAGCTTACAAATTGGGGCTAAAAAGATTTGTGGATAATCTTCAGCTGCTCTCTGTGTCCACACCAGACAAACATGTCACCTCCAAAGGAATGACATCCCAGGCAGTCCCCAAGTAAAATAGCACCCACCACTTGTGTCAGGGCTGTCTCTGCCACATCTAGTGACCAATTCAAACCAGAACCAACCTGGCAAAACATCATCCTGAAGATAATGAATTAGTGGTTAAGGTGGTGTAGGACTGACAAGTTGGACTCGATGGTCTCCAAGGTGGTTTCCAACCATGATGATTGATGCTATAATTCTAATCCAGGGCTTTCTTATTAGCAAAAAGCACTTGCTGATGCTTCCACCATACTCAGGAGAAGATGGAAGTTCATCCTTTGGAGAGTTCAAGGCATCCACAGCTCAGCTGAGAGGAGCCCTAGTGGGAAGGTGAGCCAAAGTGCCACCAAGAACATCCCTGTGGGGCAGCACAGGCAAAAGAGAAGCACGGAAGAAAACTCAAGCTCAGCTCAAGTCAGAGGGCAAACTCCTTCCTCCAATGGTTTCAGTCAGAACATGAAGAAATGGGTAATTTCCCTTTCCTGCATGGAGCCAGTGAGGTATCACTGACCTGCTCACCTTCCTGCTCTGCCTCCTGAGCCACCAGGCTGCTAAAACAGAAAGCACAGCCCAGACTGGTGACACCACCTGTATGTCCCACAGCCTACCCAGCTTCACAGACAGGAGTACAGAAGGTGGAACTGAGAACCAAATGTCCTCAGAGACCAAGATCTAAGCCACAAGGATGCTCCCACCCCACAGCACTGCCTCACATCAAGACAGGGGGAGGTGGGCACTATCAAACCATTTTGGCAGGGCACCTTCTTCACCCCAGAAGTTCCCTCTTGCTCCCTGCCTGTCTGAGCCCTTTTCCCTTCAAACCCACATTTTTCTGCCCTCAATTCCTGCTGTTGGAGCAGCTGAGCTAGAGCACGTGGGTCTAACCCACCCTAACCCAAACACACCTTGTGATGGGTGGGACCTTCCAACACTTTCCCCTCCCCACAGGCACACCTTTCCCCAAAATATTTATCAACCTGTGATAAAGGTGATCCTTTATCCAGCCTGTGATCAAGAGAACTGTTGTTCAAGATGAAAGAAAGTGATGGGAGCCCCAACCAGGTGCCCTGTGCTCGGCTGGTCCCTCTGACTCACCAACCAGCCCTGGCTCCCACCCCACCCAGCAGAGGTGGGAGAGCCTGGCAGGAGCTGCAGGCAGGGCTGGGTTTGCCCAGGGGGAAGAGATGACACTGAGCTGCTGGGAAAGACTCCACACCAGCAGCTCCAGGTGCTGAGTAAGCAGGGAGGAAGGTGTTTGGCTGGCCCTCCACATGCTCACCCCATAATGCTGATGTACCCGGCTGGTGAGCATAACATGGGCTGAAACACCACTGCACGTGGACTGGGAACAAGCCTTGGGTTGGGCTTTGTCTTCCTTCACCTTCATTCCAGGCTCTCCCCTGCGCTGCTGCTCTGTCTCTCTTCAGCTCTTTCTCCTTCCCCAAGTGTCACAGAAATGTCCCCTGGGCAGTGGACTGAGTCCTTTCTTCTCTTGCTATGGGCCCCATCCCAGCCCCACACACCTCTCTTTACTGCAGAGCTGAGCAAGAAAGAATCCCAGAATTCCAGACTGGTTTGGGTTGGAAAGGACCTTAAAGTTCCTGCATTCCCACCCCCCTGCCATGGTCAGGGACACCTCCCACCAGCCCAGGTTGCTCCAAGCCCCATCCAACCTGGGCTGAGACACTGCCAGGGATGGGGCAGCCACAGCTTCTCTGGGAAACCTGGCACAGGGGCTCAGCACCCTCACACCAAACTATTTTTTCCTCACATCTCATCTCAATCTCTCCTCTTCCAGCTGGAAACCCTTCCCCCTCATCCCATCCCTCCAGGCCCTTGTCAAAAGTCCCTCCCCAGCTTTCTGCATCTCCCACACCCAGCTACCACAGGGCAAGGGATACCACAGTGGCTGAGGAGTTGCTTTTTAGCCTGGAACAGCTTCCTTGGCAGCTCCTTGCTTTTCTAGACATACCATCCCAGTCCCAGGCTGACAGCAAGCAGATCCCATCCCTGCCCCGGTAGGAGATTCCTTGCAGTCCCCCTGCACAAGTGAACTGGGGCTCTGCCTGCCTGTGGCACTCAGAATTTCCCTGTCACCCTTCCCAGGGCACTTGGAGCAAGTCAGCTGGCAGCCAGGTGAGGACAGTCATGCCCCAGATCTGCTCTGGAAGCCAAAAAAGGTGCTTCCTCCCATATCTCTTGCCCAGAAAAAAAAACCAAACCCAACCCAAACCAAGGAGTGGGACTTCCAGAGCTCACACAGAAGCAAATCTCACATGGGAGCCTCAGGATGGGGTTAAACCTCAGGGGCTGAAGTGTTGTCAGATGGCACCTCCAAGCATCTGCTAGCAAAGGAGCTGCAGCTGCTCCACACTTGGAAGTGGCTTCTTGAGCCACCCCCAGAGATCAGGAATTTACCAATTCCAACCCTGAAGGCTGTTGGGTGAACACCAATGCAACCAGAATGAAAGAGCAGCTTCCAAGTCTCTTCAGGTAACAACAAGGTCACTCTGGATGCCCAGATTCACCCCTAATGACAGCACAGTGACCAGAGAAACCCCCCCAAAGGAAACCATCCCTCTGCCAGGCAGGAGATCTTCCCAAGATCCCAGTCTGCCAAACACCAGGATGCCCTTAGTGCAGCTCCATCAGCCTGCACACAGGAATTCCTAGGAATATGGAGAATTGGCTTGTGGCTGCTTAAAGCATTAATGCAAACAGGAATATCTGGAATTCCTGTAAAGTTTTAGGGAACTCTGATTTTCAAATGTTACTCAGTATGAATGAGACAGATGGGAAAGCCAAAACAGTACATGCAGCTGAAGTGGTTTTAGTAACAGATGGAGGTTGCTAATAAAAGTTTCAGGGTTGGTTAGCAACCTCCCTAAGTAAATGAAGAGCCCAAATAACACTCCAAAAAACCCCAAACCAGTGAGGCTTTGCTGTTAGTAGTGCAGACAGACATGAGCACAACGCTCATTCCAGAATTAGGGCCTCTTAAAGTCAGCATTTTAAATATTGCTGGGAAATAGAGCTCACCCAAAGTTATCAACTAGCCCAACATGGGCTGATGGACCCAGTCAAAGCTCTTCCACTCACCCTACAGCAAAGTTTCTTCATCTGGCAAACTCCTGAAGTGTCAGGAGATGGTTCACAGGGGGGAAACCAAAAGCTACACCTTCAAGCGGGTAAAACACCCTTCAAGGCTTGCACTGTATTTTATTTGGTGGTAAACAAAACCCAGCGGACCAATTCTGCACATTAATTATTTATTTGGTTTTACAAAATGATGAGGCAGCCCTCAGGTGTGCTTTTGTAAAGGCTAAGGGATTAGTAAGGCTGAAAAACAGCACCTTACATATAAAGCTTCCCCAAAGGCACTAAAGCCTGGAAATACCTTGAGCCTGAAAACTCCTGTTGGAAACTAAACCAAAGCTTAGGCTGCAACAAACCATCAGTGTTCAACATCCAATTCCAGCTCCTCCTATCCAGGGAAAAAAAGCCTGTAAGCTGTTACTATAACAGGATGTCAGTTCATTTAATGATTAGGGCTGCTGCTTCAAAATAACATTTCTTACCATGCTCCTGAGCCAATGCTAAGCAGACAAACCTCACTGCTGAGCAGGAAGCATACAAGCAAACACCACAAAGAGACAGGGAATAGAAATTCATGCTTTCATTTATCAGCAGAGCTTGTATTTACCATTTCCACATGAAATTGAAGTGTTGAGAGCCACCCAGAAGGCCAGAAATAAACCCAGAGGAACTCAGAGAAATGCACAGCCACCCGTGTTTCCTTTCTCCATTCTTAATTTCTCTCTCCCATTTAAGCACTGGAATATTATTAATACAGGCCGAGTAGGTTTTAAAATAGTTTTTAAAAGAAAAAAAGATCTTTTGAATGGGCTGCCCAGGGAAGTAGTGGATTCTCCATCCCTGGAGATATTTCAAAAGAGCCTGGATGTGGCACTGAGTGCCATGGGCTGGGAACCACAGGGGGAGTGGATCAAGGGTTGGACTTGATGATCTCTGAGGTCCCTTCCAACCCAGCCCATTCTATGTTTCTATGATTTTTAAAGCTTTTAAATAGCTTTAAAAAAAAAAAAAAAAGTAGCAGGCTTTACAAGAGATTTTTTTAATTTTTTTTTTAAAAAAAAAAGGTAACTAAAGAAAGCACTGAATACATTGCACTACTTTCACTCCTTGCTCTCTCTCGGGAGAGATCACAGCTTAAAAAACAAAAAACAAACAAAAAAAAAAACCAAACAAAACCACAACAAAAACAAACAAACAAAATAACCCACAAAAAAAAAACAAACAAAAAAAAAGCAAGAAAGAAGAAATCGCCCCACGCCAGTCTCTTTCCCCCGATTCCCGGGACACACACCCCGAACCCAGGGCAGAACCCACCTGGCAGAACCCACCTGGCAGAACCCACCTGGCAGAAGCAGCGTCTCTCCGCCGAACCGCCCGGCCCATGGGCCGCCACCACCAGCACCAGTACCAGCACCAGCACCGCTGTGACGATGCCCAGGACCCGGAACCCCATCCCGGTACCCGCCGCCATCTCCCCGCAACCCGGACCCGCCCGGAGGAGCCGCCGAGGAGTTCGGTCCCGCCCACAGCGGGGACTCAGCGGGCCGGGCCGGACCGGACCGGGCTGGGTGTCTTGGGGCAGGGTCCGACCCGCTGGGTCCCTGCTGAAGGCGGAGTTTGAGCTGGCGGACGTGAGCAGCAAATGGGCGGAGGTGACTCACGGGGATGGGCTGGGGGAAAGTCCCCTCCCAGGTTCCCTGCAGCCCCTTCAGCCACTGGGGAGTGTTTGAGGTCTCCCCATTGCAGCCTTCTCTTCCCTCCACTCCTCTCCCCTCCCTTACTTTCCTTTCCTCTCCTCTCCGCTCCTCACCCTTCCCCTCCCCTCCTCTCCCTACTTCTCCCCTCGGGTCCTCTCCTCTCCCTTCCCCTCCTCTCCCTTCCACTCCTCTCCCCTCTTCTCCTCCCCTCTCCCTTTCTCTCCTCTCCTTTCCCCTCTTATCCCTTCCCCTCCTCTCCCTTCTTCTCCTGTCTCCTCCCCTCCTCTCCTCCCCTCCTCTCCTCTCCCTTCCTCTCCCCTCCTCTCCCCTCCTCCCCCCTCCCCTCCTCTCCCTACTTCTCCCCTCCTCTCCCTTCCCCTCCTCTTCCTTCCTCTCCTCTCCTCTCCTCTCCCTTCTGCTCCACTCCTCTCCCTCTTCTCCTCTCCTCTCCCTTCCTCTCTCCTCTCCCTTCCCCTCCTCTCCCTTCTTCTCCTCTCTCTTCTCCTCTCTCCTCCCCTCCTCTCCTCTCCCTTCCCCTCCTCTCCTCTCCCCTCCTCTCCCTACTTCTCCCCTCCTCTCCCTTCCTCTCCCCTCCTCTCCCTTCCTCTCCCCTCCTCTCCCTTTCTCTCCTCTCCCCTCCCTTCCTCTCCTCTCCTAGAATCACATTTAAGGTGGAAGAGACCTCCAAGATCATTCAGTCTGACCTTTGATCAACAAAACCAAAGTAAAAACTCAGCAATTACACCTTTTCAATGCCTTTATTGCACCGATGCCTTCATAGAAAAGGAAGATAACACGGAATCCTAAAATCATGGTTTGGGTTGGGATGGACATTAAATCTCCTCCATTGCCCCCCCTGCCATGATCAGGGACACCTCCCACCAGCCCAGGTTGCTCCAAGCCCCATCCAACCTGGGCTGAGACACTGCCAGGGATGGGGCAGCCACAGCTTCTCTGGGAAACCTGGCACAGGGGCTCAGCACCCTCACACCAACCAGTTTCTCCCTCCCATCTCATCTCTCTTCCATCTGGAAACCCTTCCCCCTGATCCCATCCCTCCATCCCTTCTCCCAAGTCCCTCCCCAGCTTTCCTGCAGCCCCTTCAGGCACTGGAAGGTGCTCTAAGGTCTCCCCATTGCAGCCTTCTCTTCTCCAGGCTGAACACCCCCAACTCTCTCAGCCTGGCTCCAGAGCAGAGCTGCTTCTCTGGGCATCCTGTCCCAGTGTCTCAGCACCCTTCACCTCACAGAACCTCTCCACTGGGACCCCATTACCCCCATTACCCCCCATTACCCCCCATTACCCCCATTATCCCCCATTACCCCCCTTATCCCCCATTACCCCCCACCACCTTTCCCCCCCAGACCCATCCCACATCCCCCGTTCCCGCCTCCCGCACCGCGCATGCGCTGCCTCCCCTCCCCCGTCAGCCATGGCCCTTCCCGGCATTCCCTATGAGCGGCGGTTGCTCATCATGGCGGACCCGAGAGACAAAGCGCTGCAGGACTACCGCAAGAAGCTGCTGGAGCACAAGGAGATCGACGGCCGCCTCAAGGAGTGTGAGACACCCTGCCGCAACCACGGGGGAGAAACCGCCGCCGCTGCTGTTCGGGAAGGGGGAAAGGGAGGGTTGGGGGGGTGAGGGCTGGAGCTGAGAGCCCCGGGGAGCCCTGAGGGAACTCAGCCGCGCTTCGTCATGGGCCTGAGCGGGCCCCGCGGGACAGAGCCCGGGCATGAGGGGAGGGAAGGCGGAGGTCGCGTCTGAGAGCTGCCGGGGATGGTGGCAGGGCCTGGCGGAGAGATTTTCCTTTTGCCAGCACTGCGGTTGGGTTGTTTTGTTTTGTTTTCTTCTCTTCTGTCCTTGCGGGGCAGCCCGGGCCCTGGGAACCCTGTCTGGGCTAGGCCCTGCTGTCTTTGGATCCAGACTAAAGGAGGCTTTTCCTCCTCAGCTTTTTCCTCCCTGTGAGGCTGGCTTTTTCCCTCATCCTTTTTATTTTCCTCTTGCAGACGGCCTCTTTTATCGTGGCAGTGGCATGTCCTCCATGTAGATGTCGGTGCTGTTTGGAGGCATTGGCACTTTTAAACTTGGGCTTTCTAAAATCCGAACTGGTTATTTTTCATGCTTTCTCTAGATTGTTTGATAAGAGACAGGGTGAAGGGGAGGCTTCATCCCCCTGTGGATGAAGGATCACTGGCTGAGGGTGGGGGTGTCCCCCAGTCCATTTCCACCTGCTGGATTCAGTTAGGAAAGGGCCTGGTCCTGAGTAGCTGCTGGATTGAAAGTTAGCAAAATCCTGTGTTTCTTTCTTTTTTTCTAGTAAGGGAACAGCTGAAAGAGCTCACCAAGCAATATGAAAAATCAGAAAATGATCTCAAGGCCTTGCAGAGTGTTGGGCAGGTACGTAAGAGAAATGAGGTCACAGTGTCCTGTGCTAGTGGCTGGCACTGAGCTTGCCTGGAAGGAGCATTTAAGTGTGGTTTTAGTATAGAGAAAGAGTAAGTAAAGTAGAGAAATGGAACAGCTAACAGAAGCAGGGACAGGCATGCCAAACATACAGGTTAAAGAGTTTTTTCTGTGTTTGGCCTGGTTGATGGAGATGTGTTCAAGAAAGAAAAGTCATGACAAGCAGCTTGAAGCAGGAGAAAGAATTTCAAAGCTGACAGTCATGTTCCATGTCCTGAAACATATGCTAAATGTTGTGTAGGATTAATTTACCAAGGGGTTTAATTCTGCATTTATTTTTTTGCAGATTGTTGGTGAGGTTCTTAAACAGCTAACAGAAGAGAAATGTAAGTGCCCTGGACTGTTACACTCTTTGAAATCTTGAAAAGAAGCTTTCATAGTTAAAATTTGCCTGAAGATTTGGAGGAGTAAAGAATTACAATATCAGTAGTTGAGTATTGGCAGAAAAATACCATCTAATAGGTAGTTTTGGAGCATAATTCAGAGGAGTGAACCAAGTAAATATGATTTTTTTATTCTTGTATCTTCCCAGTCATTGTGAAGGCTACAAATGGACCAAGATATGTGGTTGGCTGTCGTCGTCAGGTATCTGAGCTGTGTGAATTTTCATTAAAAGTTTGCTTTGCTCTTGATTATCAGCATTGGTTTTGATAAACTGGGTCCTTCCTGAGGATTTTTCTTTTTTTATTCCATACTGGGATCTGCATTGTGTCTCCCTTCATAGCTGGCAGCAGTGTACACAAAGCAGTCCAAAACATTCCTGGAACCTGGCATGTGTTTTTTAATCCTTTCATTGAGTTGAATTTATGTCTCTGTCTGGTTTTGAACTTTCTGAGAGTTAATCATCATTGTGAAAATTAATGAGCTCTGTCAGGACTCCCTTGTTGTGTTATGAATGTGATGTGTGACTGTTGCTGTCATAGTGTTGAGCTTTTGGGTATGAAGTTATCTCTCTTTGTGTTTCTATAGACCTTAGACACCCTAATGGAGAACCTTGCTTACAGCATCATCTATTTGCTGCTGTAGCAGAGCAAGGAACACTTAGAGGTACTCTTTGCTTTTTATTTTTATATAAAAAGCATGAGGGGTGTGGCACAGGCAGGGGTTAAAAACTGCCTGTTGTTTACTTGAGCACTGAATGTCACCTCCTGAAGCCTGGCAGTTCCTCACCAAAGCTGCCAGTTGAGTTGGTACAGAACCCAGTGAATGTGTTCTGCAACTGCAGAGGCACCAGGGGAGCAAAAGTGAACCTCTAGTGAGATTTTATTACATTTATCCCTGACTTTGTGGAGTGGAAGCAAGAAGAGTAGGAAGTGCTCTCACAGTGAGCTACCTGTGGGCAGAGAATAAGCAGCCTGGGAGGGGAAGGTCATGCCTGAGAAGGCAGAAGTCTTTTACTTAGTTATTTTATTTTTACTTTTTATTTTTGTTTAGTTATTTTTTAAATTATTTTTACTTAGTTATTTTAGATTCATAGGATTGTCAGGGTTGGAAAGGACCTTAAAGCTCATCAAGTTCCAGCCCCCTGCCTGTCCATGGACACCTCCCACTAGATCAGGTTGCTCACAGCCTCATCCAACCTGGCCTTAAAAACTCCCAGGGATGGGGCTTTGACAACCTCTGTGGGCAACCTGTTCCTTCAGCACCCTCATGGTGAAGAACCTTTTCTAACATCTAATCTGAATCTACCTCCCACCTCTGGTTTTAATCCATCCCCCCTAGTCCCACCACTACCTGGGATCCTCAAGAGCCCCTCCCCAGCTTTCTTGTAGCCCCTTCAGATACTGGAAGGCCACACTGAGGCTTCTCCAAACTGAATAACCCCAACTCTCTCAGTCTGGCTTCATAGCAGAGGTGCTCCAGCCCTCTGAACATTCTTGTGGCCCTTCTCTGGACACATTCCAGCACATCCATATCTTTCTTGTATTAGGGGCTGCAGAACTGGTGGGGTCTCCTGAGAGGGGGCACCAATAAGTGTAAGATCTCTCAGTGAATCCTGAACTGATTGCTTTATGGAGGAGCAAGGCAACTCTGTAGGAGCTTTTAACTGCATGTTCTGGGTGATGGAAATTGTGAAAAATGGCAAAAAAAAAAAAAAAAAAAAAGCAATACAGATGTGGCATTGATGGCAAAGGTCCTTTTTCTTTTCCTCAAGAGAAGCTGAGGGTCACTGCAGAATTGTGAAGTCTTACTGACTCTCTATAAAGAAGGAAAGCATTTCTGTGAGTGTTTTGTGTTCTCCAGCTTGAGGTTTCTATGTGGAAGTTAAATGGAAGGCCAGTGTAGTGCAGCTTCAACATGCAGAAGGTCACCAGTTCTGTTTAGGGCTTTTTATTATGGAATAATTTATCTTTATGTATTTCCATAGAAGTTAGACATCTTTCTACAGAAGTTATTTCATCAGTGTGGAGGTTGCAGGAGCCAAGAGGCAGCAAAGAAGTGGCAGGGGGGGAGCCTGCTGTGATTTAAAGAGAGGCAGCAGGAGGAGGGGTTTGTAGCTGTCAGAGGAATTCCTGGGGAAGGGCTACAATTAACAATGCAGGCTTTTCCTAGGGTGTTGATTTGGTCAATGGATTTTATACTTTTCATCAACCTTTTCCCCTCCTTTTAGGGACAAACTGGTACCAAGAAGTGTGTTAGCTCAGGTAGCACTTACAAAGTTGGCCTTGTCCTTCCTTAAGCACACTGATGCAGTGTGGTTTTACTTGCTTAAAGCACCTGTAAGAATTGCTAGTATTGAAATGCTCTTCAAATATAGAATTTTAAGCTTCATCCCTTTTCAGATGCTATGGTGTAAACTTACTTACTTTCACCAGAATGAACAGAATATTTTTCTGGAACACTTGATTCCACTCCTCCATCCTGAGGTTCTGTGTTGGAACAGGGATAAATACAAAGGAATAGGTTGTGGGGTTTATTTTTTTATACTTTTTAAATAGGAAGCATTGCACCACATACTTTCAGCTTTATTTTTTGATCTTAAAGGATCTTTGATTTGACACCAGAGACTTAAAAACCCTCAATTGTTTAAAAATGTCAAAATACAAAGTTAAATAATTTTCCATGGAGTGTTTCATAGCCTGTTTTTTTATCAAAGCCCTTGTGGCTGTGCTGCTGCTGAGGAAGAGGGTGATACATTGAGACAAAATTGCTTCCCTATCTAAAGTGCATTTCCTAAGGAATTCCAGGTCAAGTGTTTTCTCTTTGCTTTCTTCCCCCTGCAGAGTAGGTTAAACCTATTGGGCAATGTTGAATCTGATAGAATTTCAAGCTTTTACAGATTTCTTAAGATTAGGCAGCTGGAAAGAGGTTTTATTGGTGACCCCTGTAAGTGAGAGGTGACAGCTTGATCCTGAATGCTGCCAGAGACTGAAGAGCCCACGTGGGCAAGGGACCTTGTAAATCCCCCAAGGGTGAGGGGAAGGGTCAGGCAGTGCTTGCAAAAAGCTGTTGAAATCCCTGTTGTTCAAATGCTTTGTCAGTAAGGCAGGGAATAAATAGGTTTCATATTTTTCTGGTGTGGATTGAGTAATTCTTATTTAAAAGAAAGAAAAGAGAGAGGAGAAATCATGCCAAAGAGAGGTGTGTGAGAGGTGGCACTGCTCTGCTAGGCCTGGTTTCTTAAAGTGAGAACACAAGAGAGCTGTTTTCATCCCAGCAGAAATCAGCAGGTTGGAATGCTGGAATGGGACTGCTAATGTGTTTAAAAATCTCTAGAAAAGGAGTAAGCAGAGAAAAACTGCTGAGGTAGATGGGTAGAGCAGCAGAGGTAAATGATGGCAAAAAGAACAACTGGAATGGCTGACTCTGAGGATGGGCTATCACTGGATATGTGTTCATGTGCAACAATTGAAGACTTGGAGACAATATATTAGGAATATCTGTTCCTCAACAGTCCAGAAAGGAGAAATCCATTGAGTAGAAGGGTGGCAAGGTTGGACTCAGGTGTCCAACTGGCAGGCTGGCTGTTCCTGTGTCCTTAGAGGGGGATTGTTGGTCTGAAACAGATGGTTCTGCCCTGTGTCAAGCAGAGGGGGGGGATTACATCTCCCACTAATCCTGTCAGATTGGCAGCAGGAAAAAAAATTAAAAAATACTGACAGTCTAGAAAACAGTATTTATTTTCAAAAGTGGCAGGGATAGTTTGCTCAACAGCTATTTTTACCTTAAAAATTCTCCTTGTGTTCTGGTTTAGCTTTGCTGGTGTCCAGTTATGCCAGCCAGCAGGTTGATTGGTGTAGGCCAGCTCCTGGATCTCTTCTGAAGAACACATTGCCTTCAAACAGTGGGCCAGCTTTTTCCCAGTTTAAGCATTCCCAGAAATAGTGGTGATGGGGACACTGTTTACTAAACAAGCTGCTTGGCATGTAGCTCAGGAACCTTGTTTTCTCCTGGGTGATTGGGCAAAGAGTGCAAGCTACAGTACACATCTTAGCTAAACCCAAACATTGTTTTGGAGCTTGATTTTAACAGAAATAACTTTTTTTGTGACCAGCTTGACAAAAGTAAGCTGAAGCCAGGGACAAGAGTTGCTCTGGATATGACCACACTGACTATTATGAGGTGAGTTCTGCTCTACAGCTGCTCTTCTGCTCATTGTAGAAAGGGGGAGAAATAGTGGAGTAGGTTACACAAAGGTCTGAGTAATCAGTTTTGTAATATTTTGTAAATATTTTCTGCAAAGCTGTGCTTAAGTGAGGATGATTACTTTGAAGGAAGACTTGTCTATCTATTAGATATGATTTTAAAAATATGTTCTTTTAAAAAAAAAATCAGTTATAACTCAACATGTTCATTCTTTAAAGCTTTTGTTTGGTTTAAAATTTGAAAATGTTTGCTAGGCTTGGTATTTATTCTGGTTTTTTTTCAACAAACATTCATTATCAGGGCGGGAGGAGAAGAAACTTCCCATAATTGTTGTAAAATTTATTACAATCACTTTGCAACTGTGTCTGCAGAATGGCAAATGTCTGCTCTTTGTTGCAGATACTTGCCAAGGGAAGTGGATCCACTGGTTTATAACATGTCTCATGAAGACCCAGGGGATGTTTCATACTCTGAGATTGGAGGCTTGTCAGAACAAATCAGAGAGCTCCGGGAGGTACCCATTGTCCCCAAACCCCTTATCAAATTGGGGGGTGTGTTTTCTGTGAAGCTTTTCAGTGCAAAAACATCTTGATGTTTGTCCTCAACTACGAGGCAGGCTGCTACAGGATCCTATCAGCTGAGTGATCTACAGGGTCCATGAATTTACACCACATTTTCCTATACTGGAAACCTCTGAAGTGTCATTTAAGTGGTTTTTTTCCAGCTTTGTACTTGAGTTTGTGGCACACAGCAGTGGGATTGCAGGGTGCTTGGAGTAATCTGCTGAGTCTGGGCATCAGTGCTGCAGGCAGTGCAGGGCTGCCCAGGAACATGAGTGTTTGAAAAAGATTATCCTAAAGACCAAAAGCCCAGTTCTGAAACTGGGTTATCTTTTATTCCTACTGCTACAGAAGCTTGGATTGAGATTAAAAGAAAGTAAACCCCCTAAAGAAGAGAGTTTGAAGGATCCATCACCCCTTAAGCTGATGTAAAGTCAAGGGGGAGGGCAAGACAACTGATGAACCAAGCTTGAATTTTTTCAATCTTGATGAACAAAGCTTGAAACCAGCTGGGATTGCTCTTTGTAGTGTTATGACACTAACAAAACATGGTTTGAGCAAAGAGCATTGAGAGAAAGAAGGAGCTGGAGCCTGAGCAAGGAAAGCAAGATTGTGAATTGAGCTATTAGCTCAGGCTGACATTTATTCACTTAACTGTTTCCATACAAACTGTGCTGCTCATGTAAATAAAAACAGAGGTGTTTAGAAAACAGGCTTGCAAGTGTACCTTTAGCTTCCTGTAAAATTCAGAGTCTCAGTTTGTTTATTTGTCTCTTCACAGGTAATAGAATTGCCACTTACAAACCCAGAATTATTCCAGCGTGTGGGAATTATACCTCCAAAAGGCTGCTTGCTCTATGGCCCCCCTGGTGAGTCTCATGAAAGGGTAATGAGTGCTTAGTTGTCACTCTCAAAGCAACTTTCTCCTCCTTTCTCCTCCTTTCTCCTCCTTTCTCCTCCTTTCTCCTCCTTTCTCCTCCTTTCTCCTCCTTTCTCCTCCTTTCTCCTCCTTTCTCCTCCTTTCTCCTCCTTTCTCCTCCTTTCTCCTCCTTTCTCCTCCTTTCTCCTCCTTTCTCCTCCTTTCTCCTCCTTTTTTATTTTTGTTTTCAAGTCACTAGCCTGCAATATTTGTTACTGGTTAAACAGCTTCAATCTCATGTGTCCAGGTACAGGGAAGACACTTCTGGCCAGAGCAGTTGCTAGCCAGCTTGATTGCAACTTCCTAAAGGTAGTGTACCTTAACTCTTGCACTCAGACACATGCTGAAACCTCTTTGCACTCCAGTCTCCTCACTCATGTGAGTTTTTTGCTTTTCAAAAGGTGGTGTCAAGTTCAATAGTGGACAAGTACATCGGGGAAAGTGCTCGACTGATCAGAGAGATGTTTAATTATGCCAGAGATCATCAGCCATGTATCATCTTCATGGATGAGATAGATGCTATTGGTAAGGCTCTTGGCCTGGAGGATGTTTGGAGTCTCCTTAATTAACTACAAAACCACACAGTGTTCTCTCAAAAGTGTGTGTTCAGAAGAAATGCAATGGGATGAGTGGTTCAGCTTCCTTCTGGAGCTACTGCAGCTAGAACCATTCCTGTTCATGTCTGGTTTGGATATTTTTTACTATATGAAAAACAAGAAAAACATTTTAAAAGGTGTAGCTTTAACTTAAATACCACCTCCCCTCCTCCCCAGGTGAAAAGGGACTTAGCATTCTATGGAGGCAGAAATACATGAATATGAAAATAATGCATTTGTTGTGTTGCAGGTGGTCGCCGTTTCTCTGAGGGCACCTCAGCTGACAGAGAAATTCAGAGGACTCTGATGGAGGTAAGTGTTTAAGCCCTGCCTCCATGCTGTGCAGTTCACAGGAAATAATAATAATACACCTGAAATGTTACACTGTGATCAGGCTGATTGGACTTCTAATGAGCAGCATCTAGTTCAGTTTCAGCTTATTACAAACAGCTGCACATCCAGGTAATTCAGTCATGAGTTCAACTTGAGGACTAACTGAAAGAATCTTCAAAATTGCTAACACTATTTTGGATTTTTTTTCTTCTTACTGTGGCTTCTCTGCTGCATACTGCATTGTGAAGGTTTGGAGGTTTCCTCCTTACAGAAAGTAGAGCTTGTCTCAGTCCTAAAGAGACTTAATCTTTGCAATTTTAAAACTGTTACAGTTTTTTCAAAACTAGGAGGAGAAAAAAACATATTTCTTTGTTTCTCTACTAATTGCTCTGATAAACTGGGTGGTGTGAGGAGAATTTTAAAACCACTGGTGACAAAAATTCTGAAGCACACGAGAAACTTGGTTGGCCTGCGTTTGCTAACAGTTTGTCTGGCTCAAAAGAATGTGTCTGCCTTCCATAAAGAATTAAATCACTGTGATCAAAGAGCAAGTGCTTTGAATCTTCACAATGAAATGTCTTGGTTTGTGTGTATTAGTATTCTAGAGGCTGATCTTCAAGTCTGATTTGAATGTCCTGGACTTGGTGTGATAGACTCAGAATGGGTCAGCCAAGCCTTGGCTCCTGCATCACTTGTACTGTTTCATTGCCTTACTCTTTTAGCCAAATCTTTTTCTTTGCTGAATACCTTTTTCTCAGGGCAAAGCATTTTTAGTGCTCTAAAATGTTTAATTTAGAGCTCTCCTCTCTTGCCTATAGAATATGCAGGGAGCTTCTTTTCTTAGAATTAGAGCTTTTTTTTTTTTTTTTAATTTATCCTTACTTCTGTTAACTGGTGAAAATACAGATGCAGAAAATAAACACAATAGGCAGGCTTTGGGTGGTTTAAAACCAAACTTCTGTTTTCTGTTAGCTGCTGAATCAGATGGATGGATTTGATACTCTGCACAGAGTTAAAATGATCATGGCTACTAACAGACCTGACACACTGGATCCTGCCCTGCTGAGGCCTGGAAGGCTGGACAGAAAAATCCGTGAGTGACAGTGGCTGGAAGGGTGATGTTATCCATGGGAATTGTGGGGTGCTGTTTTTCTTAAAGCTGTGATTCTTTCTAGATATTGATCTACCAAATGAACAAGCCAGGTTAGACATTTTGAAGATTCATGCAGGTCCAATCACTAAACATGGTGAAATTGGTAAGTAGGAAGCTACCTGAATATCCTTTCTACTTCTGTCTGTAGAAGTGTGGAGAGGATGAGTTGTTACCATGACTCTGCCCTTCTCATTCCCACCCTTACACCAGCCACACAAATTCCTCTCTTGGAATTCCTTCATTATTAATACACCCTGATCAAAAAGGAAAACTGAATGTGAGACCTTGGAGCCCAGTTGAAAACTGAAAAATCAATATGGTTCTCATCAAGGAGTTTCCAGTTTTTGAAGGAATAGCTCAGTGCAAGTAAACAGCATGTTCATTAGCTCCTCCTTCCCCCCCACTCTCAAGAAAGAAAAATGCTTACTGCAGAAGTCAGAAAACAATATAGAATATTTAAAAGTTATGGAGAAACTTACTTTGGAGTTCACAGAGGGTGTAATGCCTTGTTGTCTGCAACAAAGCTTGTCTTGGCTTAGTGGTGTAGAGAGCTCTTTCCAGAGGGTGAGAAATACCAGATAAATACCAGATAAAACAGGGAGGGTTTAGTTAATGACTGTTACTGAGTCTTCATTTCACCATGACACTTGAGAGCTTTCCCTGACAGAATTGGAACTGTGATTTGAGTTTAAAATTACATGGGGGCTGCCTGTTACTTCAGCAAGACCCCCAGCCCCTGCCTGCTCCTCCCTGCCCCTCATGCAGCTGGATGTGGAACTGATTTTCATTTCCTTCACCATCTGGCTGCCAAAAGCTGCAGTTCAGTAGAGGAGGTGGCTCAGGAGCAGGAATGAGCTGGGGGAGGATGAGAGGGAGGAGGCTTGGCTTTTTAACAGCACTGTTGGCTTAAACACACCTGTGTCTGTGGTCTGAGATTGAGGTGAAGCTCCAAAGCAAGTAATAAACCTGAGGGAAAGTGTTTCATCCTTTTTTTTCCTGTCTTTGGGCACTGCAGGGGGGGATGATTCCTTGGCACCATTTAGCAAGGTGAGCTGGCAGATGGGTGCAGGCTAAATCTCTGAGGATGGTGTGGGAACACTCTGGTGCTCAGCTTTGATATCCTAACAGGAAGTCCAGAATTTATCAGTAAGGTGGGAGGTGAATTGCATTGAAATCCTAAAATAATGATCTCTTCCAGGCTCCAGATGAGATGCTCCAGAGCCAGCACTGGAGTCTTCAGTAGATTTTAAACTTACCAAATCTTGCAATGCTTAGTCCCCTCACTTTATTTTTTTACTTTTTTTTTTCCTTGTCTTTTTTTTTTTTCTTTCTTTCTTTTTTCTTTTTTTTTTTACTTCTTTTTTTTCCCGCACAATAATGGGAAGACTTGTTTATAGCACATTGTGCTACAAGGAATTAAAATACACTTGAAGAATTTGTAATTCCTAAGGGGTTTTTCTTGTATTCCTAAGATGCAAACTTTCAGTTCTAATGTTTTGAATGTCATACAGAAGGTAAGCTGGTGTGAACAGTTCTGCAAATTGTTGATCATTTTTTTAATAAGCAGCCTTGCAAAGTCAGAAGTTGCTGGAGGCACAGCAGACACAGAGCTTTAGAAATTGAGCCTAGAAACTAACCACAGATGTTTTTTGTAAATAAATGTGCATAAAATATCAGGCTGAACAGACCAAGATATTAAATCCCTTTATTAGATGCAGAAAGGGACTGAGGTATGATCACCTGGGGATAAATTTCTGTTTTTTTACAAATTTTTAACCATGGTTAGAACACTGCCTTGTAGCTTTTGTTGCATTTCATGTTGATACTTGTAATCCGAAGTCAGTAACTTTTTACTTTAATTATTTAATACAAGCTTTTAGCTGCAGTATGTTTCTGTCATAATGAAAAGGATAATACAGATGGTGATTTATATTAATTTATCAGTCTAATGGACAGTTATTTGTTTGTGCTGAAGTTAAAGTAAAGTGTTTGTCAGCTTGATC
Source organism: Phaethornis superciliosus (assembly GCA_023637945.1). Taxonomy (NCBI): domain Eukaryota; kingdom Metazoa; phylum Chordata; class Aves; order Apodiformes; family Trochilidae; genus Phaethornis; species Phaethornis superciliosus. Next base: position 40,316,399 of record JAJQWJ010000006.1, on the reverse strand, counting down.
TGTATTTTGTTGGCAGCCATCATGGGAAATGTGAATTTATTCCTAACTGGCATTCATGTTTTATGACTACTAGATTATGAAGCAATTGTGAAGCTTTCAGATGGCTTTAATGGAGCAGATTTGAGAAATGTCTGTACTGAAGCAGGTATTTTTTTTTTAACTCTTTGGTTGTGCTAAGCCTTGGTTCATGCTAAACATTTGAGCTGTTTCTCCAACACTTCTGGGCATGGATTAAAATCAGGAGGTCACCACTTGTTCACTCAGGGGGTGGGTAGCATTTACTTAATGGAAATGTTAGCACCTGGAGAGGAGCAAAATGCCACCCCAGCTCTTCATGTGTGTCTGGATTGTTCAGCATGAGCAGCTGCATGGTGATATGGCCTGAAGCTCAGTGGAACAACTTGGAACAAAATCTCTTTCTTCCACGTTTCCTTCAGATATATTTATATACAGTCAGACAGAACGTGGTTCTTTACAACCTCCCTCTCAAGTTGTAGGCATGGCTGTAGCTGGGTCTGTGGATGTACCAGCTGGGATGTCCAGCTGATCCCTGCAGATCTGCTGCATTCCTCCTGCCAACCTCCCCTGCCAGCTACAAGCTGGATCTGTGCAGAGTTGTGTGGATTTGAGCACGAGCTGGTGACATCTGTGGTTTTTAATTATTTTTTTTAAAAAAAAGATCTATAGGTCAAGTTCAGCACAATGGGGGGGGATAAAACATCATGAGTTGTTTCTGCCTTATAAGAGTTAATGGATTCCAGAAGCAGCAGTGGTGCCCATTTGTCCCCTTTTTGCAGAGAATCCAAGTCTCTCAGTACCTGGGTGACTGGAGAATAAGTACTGTCCTATAAATACATTATACTCAGGATTTTGCCTCCACAGGAAGGCTGAGTAACAGAGTAAATACAGAGTAAATACAGACTCATTGTTAAAGACAAGTTACACAGTTCTTTGTGATCACCTGGTTCAGGAAGGTGATCTCACTGAAGTTTATTCCTCTTCCTGACATCCAAACCAGTGTCTCCATGCAGACATTATAACTTGGGTCTGTTTTCCCTTTAATCTGAGCTCATCTTTTTGTGTACTGCTTCAAGGAGCACCAACTTAACCCTGGCTGTGAAATTACTCTTCCCAGGTATGTTTGCTATCCGTGCTGACCATGACTTTGTAGTTCAGGAAGACTTCATGAAAGCTGTTAGAAAAGTGGCTGATTCTAAGAAGCTGGAGTCCAAGCTTGACTATAAACCTGTGTAAATTAACCACATAATTCATGACTGACTGCAGACATCATACCAGTTTAATGTCTAAAAAAGAGAAATATGTACCTCTTGAGTGTCACTGTAAGGTGCTTGTGTAACGTGTGGCTAGTAATTTGATAACACTAGTTGCAAGATGGCTGCAGAAGTGTGTTTCCTGTACTATTCTGAAATACAATATTAATTACAGCCCAGGTTAGGTAAAACGTGTCTTATCTTGGCAGTTATGGGGTAAATTTCATAATGTGCCTGAAGGGGTTAGAGGATTTGAAGAAAGTCAGTTTGTTTCTTGACTTTTTTATATCGGTAAATTTCCTTCCCCCAAACAGTTTATGAATAAAACTTGTTAAAATCTGCTTAGCCTTGTGTACCTTTTCTGTAACTCTTAAAGAGAGTTGATTTATAGTCCAGCCTTCCTTTAACTAAGGGGATTGGACTAGATGACCTCCAGAGATCCCCTCTAACCCTGACCATTCTGTGATTTTGTGTGATTCTGTGAATTATGTGTCTTCAGGATTTGAAGAGCAGCTTTCCTGTGGCACAGGGGGTTGCACTGGAGCCCTGTGTCTTACCTACTAAAAGGAGACCACCTTTCCCTCAGACAGAGGAGGGACAAGTGGTATTTATTCCTTCACTGCTGAAGGCCAGGAAGAGGATTTAGCTGAGCTCGTTATTGCTAGAAGTAAACAAGTCTTAAAATGTTTGCAGTCTTCCCTGATGTGAGGATTAACTCCTGAGCCCAATGCCAATTTGTAGACCAAAGCATCTTAATTGGAGGTGGAGAAACTGTGAGCAGTTTGATAATTCAAAGTTTTGCTAACAGCTTTTAGGGTGGTGAGGGAGGTTTGTGGGGTGGATTTCCTTTCCAGTTTCCCCTTTCAGCAGCACCTCTGTGTAGACAGGAGCTGTTCAGCATACTTGGAACCTGTGCTGCTTTAGACATGTGAAGTCACATACTTAATAATTTGGAGCTCTGAACCTTAAAAAGTTTGAATTTGGCTGTTTGTGGGTTGCCTTTGTGCTCTTTGGGAGCTGACTGCTGCAGCTGTCCCAAGTAATCACTGAAACAGAAATAAAACTGTAGAGGTAAAGGTCTTGGTGTTCTTTAAGTCATCTGTCACCATGCTTTATTTTTGGTTTCTCAATCAGTTTTTCCCTTGCAGATTGACTGCACTGTGCACTTCACCTAAATGTTGGACTGGAACAGTAGTGACTGTACTTCTGGCTACTTCTAATTATCCTAATTGGATTATTTTAGGCTTGCTCAGATGACAGGCAAGAGCATTAGATTAACTCTAGACATGACAGCAAACACTGCTTAACAGCACCTCCCTGGCAGTTTCAATTGCTGAGGTTTGTGTTGCTTCCCTTGTCACTGTGAGACAGAGCAGGAAGTGTATGGTGTACAACAGTTAGAACAAAACAGTATTTTTGTGTCTTATCTATTGCTAATGGTTGTTCTGGACCTTTTTTGTGGTTAATATCAACACTTTCATCACCATTGTGTCAGGAGTGTAAAGATGGAGCTCTCAGTTTTAGCTCTTGAGTGCACCTTGCACCTAGATCTGGCTGCTACAACCAGAGTGCTTGAAACAAATAGGAAATTAAATAAAAATCTGTTTCTGAGAACTAGAAGGATTGATGTTAACAGTGGGCTGAGCTTCTGGCATTGCCTTGGAGAAGAGTAAAAGATAGCAAACTATTTCTTGAAACCCTTGGAGTGGTGAGAGCTCTTCTTTTTTTTTTTTTTCTGATAAGTTCAGGTTAGCAGCTAAGACTACCAACTCTGATCCCAGTTCCTGCTCAATGCCAGCTGAAGGTGGGAGCTGCAGTTTTGCTGCTGCTTTCTCAATTTTTCCCCTTTCATTGGATTGAAGTTGCAGCACTGAAGTGAAGGCTGCTGAAGTGGGATGGTCAAGGGCTTCTCAAGGGAGAAATGAGCAAAGTGTTTAAATAGTTTGGGTTGTATCTTAATGGGGCACCTGGAAACCTCAAAAAAAGAAACAAACAAAAAAAAGCCCAGGCAGATTTTTTGCCCCAAGACTGCTTGGTCAGATGGCATCCCCTGTGTGCAGGAAGGACCTGTTTGAAAGTGACCCGGTTTGTGGCACTAAAATTTGAGGCAGGTTGATCAAGGATGGTGGCTAAAAGGAGTTTGCTGAAAGGGAAATATCTGTGTGTGAGGAAGCAGAGCCCACAAGCCATGGCAGGGCCAGGGGAAGGCAGTGAGAAGGACAACTCTGGAAAAGTTGATGGCAGCACCAGGATGGGCACCACGGCCCTTTAGACCCCAACTGGAGAATTCCAGAAAGTGAGGGGTTGGAAGGGACCTTGGAAAATGACTGAGTCCCCCTCCTCACCTGCAGGAGGTCACACAGAACACATCCAGGTGGGGTTGGAAAGGCTCCAGAGAAGGAGACTCCACAACCTCTCTGGGCAGCCTGGGCCAGGGCTCCCTCACAGTGTAGGAGTTTTTCCTTTTATTTATGTGGAAGCCTCTATCCTCAAGTTCATATCCGTTGCCTCTTATCCTATCATTGGACATGACTGAGAAGATCTGGCACCATCCTCCTGACACTCACCCTTTATATATGAATAAACATCGATGATTTCTCCCTCATTCTCCAAGGAGCTGCAGAGCCCCTCAGCCTTTCCACTCCCGTCACCATCTTGGAGGCTCCGGGCTGGACTCGCTCGAGTAGTCGGAAAGCTTTCAAGGAGTTTTCTTTCAAGAAGCTGAAATCGCCACCAAAAAACAAACAACCAAAAAACCCAACGTGTTGAAGAAGAAGTTTTAATTGGGGAGTTAAACGACGAATCCGGGGAAGCCTAATGGCGCTTCCCCTCTGAGGCCCGGCCCCTCAGCAGCTGCTCCGCCTCTCGGGGTGGGACGGGGGCGGTGGCGCTGGAGCGGGGCCCGGGGGCGGGCAGAGGGGGAACGGCGACAGGAGGAGGAGGAGGAGGGGAAGGAGAAGGAGGAGGAGGAGGGAAGAGGCGGCAGCAGCGGGAGCAGCAGCAGCATGGCGGCCGGGTGCGAGCGGCTGAGCGCGCCGCCGCCGCCTCCTCCGCCTCCTCCCGCTGCCGCTGCTCCCGAACCGGAGCCCGCGGGCCCGCTGCCCAAATAACCGCCCCTATCCCGGTCCTGCCCCCGCCCGGAGAGCACCCGGCCATGGAGCTCGCCAAGCCGGCCTTCCCCGCGCTGCCGCAGGCCAAAGAGGACTCTGAGGTGAGCGGCGGAGAGAGGCAGCCCGGGGCCCGCCTGAGGAGAGCCGCCCGCCCCGGCCTCCCCCTCACCCCCCGCCCCGGGGCCCTCTCTCCGTGTCCCTTTCCCTCCGGGGCTCTTTCCCTTTACTCCCCGCTCCCCCCGGCCGTGTTCTCCCTGCCGAGATCCCGGCGCAGGCCTCGTTGAGGGGGGTGGGGGTGCCCCCGCCGAGACGCAGCCGCGACCTCCGAGCCCCCCTTCCCCTCCCCCGGTCCCGGTGACACCCCCGGGGCCTGGGCCCACCCACCACATCCTCCCTGTTTGCGGCTCCCATCGCCCTCACAGACCCTTTTCTTTCCCTTTCGGGTGCTGAAAAGGGGGTGCCCGCTGTCAAACACACACACACCCCGCTTCATCTCCTCACCCCCTCTCCCTGGGCTTTTCCCCAAGCTCAGCTTGTTGTCCCCTCCTCAGCTTGCTGTCCCCTCCTTGTTGTCCCCTCCTTGTTGTCCCCTCCTCAGCTTGCTGTCCCCTCCTTGCTGTCCCCTCCTCAGCTTGTTGTCCCCTCCTCAGCTTGTCGTCCCCTCCACTCTGCTCCGGGGTTTTCTGCCTCTTGGTCTCCCTTTTGCTTCCCTCTCCCTTTTTATGCTCCCCAGCCCTGACCTCTACCAGCTGCCTGCCCTCTCAACCCCTTTATTTATTTCTAAGTGCAGAAAGGGGGTGACCTCCTAGCAGTGAGTACTTTCCTCTCCCCTTCCCAGCAGCTGCTCTCTTCTAACTCATCAGATACTCCAGCAACACTTTGGCTCTCCTAGTTTGCTGGGGGGTGGGAGGCATTTTGGGGGTGTTGAAGACTCCCCTGAGAGCTGTGATCATCAGCTGTGTCCTGCTGGGGGTCATAGGAGTCGGGGCAGGGGGGTGTCTGATTTCTGAACTTGGCTGAGCTGCTCCTGCTCTGCCCCTGGGGCCTGGGGATGTGTTTTCATCTGCCACAAACAGCCCCGAGCCTCCTGCTTCGGGAGTGTCAGATATTTCATGCAAAATGTCACGGTGTTCATGTGGAGAGTCTGATAGCATCTGAGCTCCTCCTGAGGTCTGTAGATGGGTGCACATTTCATAAACATCACCATCTCTTGCTGCTTTAATGAGGTGATGGTTGAATGCAGGCTTTGTGGTAAATTACCTGAAATGTGGGAATTACTGTGTTGGGAGTTTTTTAATTTTTTCTTTCCTTTTTTTTTTAATCAAGATTTAATACCCTCTTCACATCAGAGGTGTTTACAGGTCGTCTTGGTTGTCTTCAGAAATCTGTAATCAGCTTGTATCTCAACACAAATTATGTGTCACCTTGTGAGGTTGATAATTTGTTTGGTTTAAAATATCTTCTTTTTTTGGAGAAAGGAATCATATCATCTACAGTTACTTCTGAAAACAGTTAACCAGATCAGCCTGGATGGCTTTTCAAACCAGCTTTGTAAGTGGAGTGGCTAAGATGAAGTGTGTGGTTAAAATAGTTTTAAATTCAGAGGCTACTGCCAGTCTAGCAACTCTTAGCTGGTGAAAACTGGAATTATAACAGTGACTTTTGGAGCAGATTTTATTAAAACTATAAGATAAAGTTTTTCAACATCTGACATTTGTGTCTGACTTGGTCTAAATACACTGTAGCTGGAGTAGTTGGGGGAAACAGAAAAGTTACAAAGGTTCTTGAGGAGCTAACTTGCTAAGCAAAGGGTAAGAGACTTCAGCCTTGGGCCTTCAGCCCTGTCCTTAAGAGAGGCTGCTTTGGAAAATCCAAGTAGTTAAACTGAAATCATTCTGCCCACACAACACAGTTATTCATGGAAAGCTGAAGATCATCTTTTGTGTGTTGCAGTGAGGAGGCTCTGTAATGAGGACCACTCTGTAATATGATTTTCAGGAAGTTGGTTGTGTTTGGTTTAATGCTGTCATGGTAGATTGCTTTCAAGATATTAGGGGGGGGAGGTTGAGGAGACAGGAGTTGGGGAATCCCTGGTTTACTTCCTCATGTAGGCTGCTCAAGGGTAAGTGCAATTTTGGGGGTCATTTTGAGGCAATTTGGCTGCTCCCTCTCTTCTGGCTCGGTCTAGTAACCATGTGACAGCTTAAATAATAATTTTTGAAAAAGCCAAATCAGTGGGCTGAGCTGGTTTCCTGCACAGCTTCACTCTCCCTGGTGCTGGCAGAAGGAGCAGTCAGTGGCAGGGCTGTGTCTGTTGAGGGGGTGACAGCAGCCTGGGGTTGGGCTGACTCAGGCAGGAATGTATCTGGATAAATAGGTCACTTTTCTGGCCTGCAGCTTGTTTGCAGTCTCCCTGATCCATATGTAGTGTTACAAACCCCTGGATTTTTAACCTGCTTGGCTCTTGGTGCTTTTTGGAGCTTGTAAAATCCACAATATCAAGAAATCCTGGTGATATTTACCTGCTGGGGAGACTTGTGCCTTCTTTCCATTCCTGATCTGATGCCATCTGACCAGAAATCCCTTCTGCTGAGGACTCTTTGTGACATGTGTCACTTTTTTTCCCTTTTTTTTTTTTTTTCCTCTGCACTTCGTGTGTACTTAAAGTTCACTCAGGTGGTGACCCCACGTGTGGTGTAGGTGAAGCAGAGGCAGATGGTGAGTGCTGGCTTGTGGTGGAGCTTCCTCTGCTCCTCTCTGGTGTGTTGGAAACAGCCTGGGTGAGTTGTCCAGTTCCTAATAAAGTCTGGGATCAACCAGCTTCCCTCTGTCCACACTGAGTGGAGGGCAGTCAAAAGCTGAACTCCTTTTCACAGATCCTTGTGCCATCTGAGTGTCTGCTCCTTCTGATTTTTGGATGTTAAACATGTAAATCTTCTTGCAAAGCTTTTTCTGGGACATGTCAAACCTCTGTAAACTCTGTTTTCTACAGTTTGGTCATAATGCATATGTCAAAGTATGAGTACATGGCATAGAAATCATTTCTAATCTTAGGCTTTTTCTAAAATTTCTAAAATTTTTCTTATTTTTCAAGATGAGGTCTCGAACTTTTTTTAATTTGAAATACTGCTGGGGTTTTTTTTTCCTTCTGTATGGACATATATGGCTAAAAAAGCATTAAATAGGATGAGGTTAATGAATTAGTGCATGCTGGCATCTTAGTACTGAGGCATCTTAGCACTTTTGGAAAGATGGTAAATAAGGACTGGAATTATTCAAGGATTTGAATGGAAATTATTTCCTCATTAAATTTTAAACAAAAAGAATAGCATGTAATGTAATGGGAACACAGTAGTAATTCCCAGTTCATTTCTTTGTTAAAACATTAGCAAATTTCTTGCAAGCAGGCTGAGCAAACCAGAGTTTGTGATGTATTTAGTATTTTTTTTAGGACTCTCCATGTTTTCTGTAATGGAATTCTCAGCTTATTGTCTAAGCAGTTGTGTTTGCCTTTTTATTATGTGTGTAAAAACTGAGCACCCCTTAGCATGTGATTTTTGAAGAAGTGTACATTTCTTGGCAGATATTTTTAGCCTGAAATGCTAATATATTCCCACTGCTTTTTAAACTGTGCAGTAGTGCAGTCCATCCAAAGGTGGAACAAATTTCTTGTTTTACTCCTTAAGTTTGAGAGGGAACACAAGCCCTTTAACAATCATAAAGTGATTCCCCTCCCCTGCAAGACTCTTTAAGTAGGAAGCCTGTATTATAACACTTCTTTTACCTGCCCACATAATAGAGCAAAAGAAATTTAAAACAAATGTTGTGTCATGCTGGGAAGTGTAAATCAGGTGACAGATTTTGATCCCAGCTCTGTGGGACACTCTCAGACTCCTTTGCTTCTATCAGAAGAAGAGCAGCTGAAGCTGGGATGCACTCCTGCCTTGCATCCATGGGAAGCCTCTGGAAGTCCTCAGGAATTCCTGCAGGTGGGAAGGTGGCTCACTAGGAGAGCAGTTTGTAAAAGGGAGGACTTAAAATGTGTTGGGTTTTAATCTAAATGAGGATTAAAAGGAGACACATACGACCTGTGGCTGTCTCAGTTTAAACTATGAAAAAGGATCTGTTTACACCATTGTAACAATTCTAATAATAATCAGAATACCATTTCTCTTTTTCTGGTTACCAGTTAAATGTGTTTATTAGTGCTCCTTCAACAGATTCTTCACAAAAAGTGAATCCTGAAGACCTTTTCTTATAGTGGGTGGAATTCCTGGAGGGAGGAATGCAGGAGAAATACTGCTAGAAAAAAAAATTCTGATCAATTTCAGCTTCTGTGCAAGTCTGTTTAAAAAGAAAATCATACCAAGTGAGTCTAGGTCTTGCCACTTGCTGTCTGCTTCATGCAAGCTGAAGGATTGTGCCTTGGCTGCTTTACCATGCTTTAATTAAAGGCAGTGCCAATGACCCTGGGTGCTAATTGGCATCTCACCAGGGAGCAGAGGGATCTTTTTGGACTAAAAGTCACAGAATGACACAAGTAGAAACATTTGTTTCTTACCTGTGTTGTATTTCTACTTTCCACTTAGTTGCTTTAGTCTACCTTTTAGCTTTTTCCATGCCTTGGGTTCCTCTTTTGCCAAAATAACCTTTATTTTCCTAGTTTATGCTTTTTCCTTCCTGTCTATGCTCTCTCATTCCCCCCTGATATTATGGTTTGGGTTTGTTTTGTCTTGTTTCTGCTCGTGTCTTCCTCTGTATTTTCAAAAGCAAAAAAAAAAAAAAAAAAAAGAATCTATATGGTGAGGACTTCCCTTTGTTTTTTTTTTTTTACAAACAGACAGAAAGCCCTGGGTTTGTCCTGACTGAGCAGGGTGGGATCTGTGACCCAGGGGACACTGACTGTGACAGCAGAGCCCATCTAACAGTTGGCTGTGACTTCACCCATCCTGCCAACTCTCCTCTCCTGTCACTTGTTTTGTCCTAATGCTTGTCTGACCTGTGGTGACCTGGAGCAGGGGGCAGGCAATCAGCTTTGCTAAAAAACCTGTTAGTTTTTTGGGCTATTCCAATTTTCTGACTGTAGGATTAAACAACTGCAAGGGTGGGAATGGCACGTGCCAATACCTTCCTTAACCCTGTTAGTGTGAACCTGTTCACACTAACTTGAGTGAAATAAAAAAAAGAGGGTTTAATTTTTCTGTATTTTATATGCTTGCACTGCTATCCATAAAAAAAAAAGATTAAAATATGTATTTAGCCCTGAAGTCATCAGATGTTTGGATTGATTGTTGTTGGTACCTTCCATCTGAAACAATTCTACTTATATATAAAAATACTTGTTTTAAAAATAGTTCTCATTGTAGTAACTGTCCAAGAACATGAAACATGATTAAAACTGAAGGCACAGCCTTTTATTTCATTCTTGTTCAGCTCATTTTGAGGCCCACAAAGTAGTGTGCTTCACACTGCCAGGCGTGACAGGTCTCAGTAATATCCAAATATTTTTCTTGAATTTGTTTTCAGTGCTCAGTTGAATCTGTTGTCAAAAGAATGGCAAATGAGAATGCTCTATTACCACTGCAATATTTCATTGTTTCTTTTTAGAATTGTTTGTTCCATTTTACAAAGTCCACTGGTGTGACTGTTTTTGGGAGGGTCTTTAATGATGGCATCTCCCCTCCTCCCTTCTTCTTGGGCTGTATCAGCTGGGAGCTTTTTTCAAAAATACTCCAAAACCCAACATGCAAAATCATTTCTTTGTGTGAATTAGACTTCAAACTGCCTCAGAATTAAACATAAAGCTCTTGTGTCAAGGTTTTGAAGGATCAGGACCCACCCACAATTCAAGGTGTTGCCTGATAATGAGGGATGATAGTAGTGCTGGCACTTCATCTAATTAATATAGTAATTAATACTTCAGATAATCATGCCTTTGGACTGTTCTGATGTGACACTGTTTAGCTGTAATTTTAATTTCCTATACAGAGGGGTATGAAGCTGTAGTCAAGAGGTGGGTTGGCCAGAGCAGATGAAAGAGCTGAAGAGCCATCCTGGTGGCTGTCCTTGCTGTTATCTTCAGCTTTCCTTTCATTACTTCTGGAAGAATTTTGCATCAGGTTTGGAGAGACTTGGAGCATTAAAAAGCTTTGGTCAATATTCCACAAGGCAGAGAAACAAATGTAGGCAAGAGGATTCCAACAGCACAAGATTTCTGAGGTACCCCAGGAACCATCAGTCATGAGGATGTCTTGCTGTGTTGAAGAGAAATCTGTACAGAGAGGTAAATGCTGCTCTTAATCAACACCAAAAGAGCTGTCTGAGTGTTGGAAGAGGGTCAGAAATGCAGGTGGGATTTGCTGGGAGTTGTGTGCAGTTTTCCAGGAGTTCAGTGATGTCCTTCAAAGCAGGGAAGGAGTCATTGCTGGTGGCTGAGCAGATAAGGGGCAGCAGGTGGAAGTCTAGAAACTACACTTGTGGATGGTGGGTTTTCCTTCTTTAAACTGCCCACTCTTCTATTTTACTGGTGTGCTTTTCAGCACCTTTGAGAGTTTTCTTTATTTAGGGTGGTTGTGGTTTGCTCTAATTACAGAGCAGCAACAGTTTAACAAGAATAATGAAAGTGCAGTACTGCAGATTTTCCAAAACTGAGCTTTGGCAAAGACCAACTGGGATATACCTTGGCAATGAGAAAGAGGCTTAAACTCTTGGTTAGGAACCAGTTCAGCAATGTCCTTGGACAATATACCTTGGGAATGAGAAAGTTAGAGGCTTAAACTCTTGGTTAGGAACCAGTTGAGCAGTGTCACATAGATCCATGTCACTACATTCCTTCTGGTGAGGCACATGCAGATTGTATGAGGTAGGTGATGGTGCTGTTTATAAAAACAACAATCTTTGCTTTGGGGCCCATCTTGAGCACAGACAAATCTCAACGGCAGGGGCTGTTAAACTAAACAAAAATAATTAATTTTCTTGGGTAAGATCCCTTTCAACCCAAACCATTCTATGATATGGTCACTCTGTCAGGAAAAAGTCCATATGTGTGTGTGTGTTTGCACATGTCAATCTGTGGTGACTGTTTTTTTGCCTTTAAACTGTTCTTCTAAAGAGGAACAGGTATAGCTGGGGCCAAATATTAACAAAATATCAGTAGATTGGATATTATTTACCAAGGAGCTCTTTGTAACCTAGATAGATCTTTTCACCATTCAGATCTTTATTTCAGCTGGAGAAGGGTAGAGAAGGGAAGGGTTTGAAACATTCTTTGTGCCCTTTTCTCTTGCTGCTCACTTGATTGTGGGACAGGGGCTGAAGTGCTCAGCTGCTCCCTGGCATTTCATGGGTGCAGACAGAAAATAGAGCAGAAGAGCTGAGCTATCTCTCAAACTTTTCTGTCAGGGAATCACAGCCTCCTTTAGGAAGATCTGTCAGAGGTGAGTGACTCCTCTTTAAAACTTTAGAGTTGTAGGGATTATTTTTTGCATTCCTTCTCTTATGAGCCTTGAAGATGATGGCGTCCAGAGAGTTCTCACTTGCTCTGTAGAACCCACCAAATACTTAGCAGCAGGGAGAGCTGTTACTCTATCCAGCTCTGGCATCATCAGTTGTTTTCTGAGCAAAATGACTGCATTTGAGCTGATAAAAAGAGAAACTCTCAGTTATTAATTTGTCTGATGGGTGTTTCAGACTGTGGAAAACAGAGTTCCTTAAAATGAGCCCTCTGCTTGAGTTTAGTCTATATTAATAGATTTTTTTTTTTACATAATTTTGCATAACCTTTGAATAATTTTGTATTGTTAGCTTGAGAAGCCTTGAAGGGCTTTCAGGCATTCAACAGCATCACTTGGTCAGTAGTTTGTGTACTTGTCTCAGATTAAATGTTTCTTTTATACATCATCTTTTAGATATTTCTTCTGCAGACTTAATCCCAGTGAAAAATTTACCTTTTTGTCTTTTTGAAGAACATTAAAGACCAATGTCTGGAGCCAATACTGTAATATTGATCTTGTCCAGAACATCTGTTGTCTTTGGGGTTTTGGTGTCCTTCAGACTGTATATTGCTAACTTCTTGCCTGCTTATTTTGCTCAGTTTATAGGTGTTGGGACAAACAGAATTTCCTGCTTTTGTTGCATTTGAAAGGAATACTTGTGATGTATTTTTAAGGCCCCTTGACCAAAGCAGTGATAAATTTTTATTATGCTCCAGATTAAGACTTAAACGTTCCAAGTATATAAATAGAGGAATAAACCCTCTTAAGTACTGGAGTATAACTTGAGCTTTTCAGGGGTTATTACTTGTAATATTGCTTTTATACTTTGACAAAACTCATTTCTTTTCCTTACTTTTTGATGAGTGAAATATGCTTTTGTAGACTCAGTGAGACAACAGGATTATGCTAAAACCCTCTCAGGTCAACCTTCAAAGGATACAGTCCCATAAATATCCTTTTGTCACAGGATTTCTACTGCCAGAAGCTTTTATTATTACAGCTGGAACATGCTAAAATAACTGAGCTACCACTCTGTGTCTTTAGCAAAGAGCATTTCAGTGCATTTTATTTCCCTGTGTGTGTTGCCATTTTAGATATCATTCAAAAAATTGTTTGGAGTGGCTTAATGTTTGTTTGCTTCCTTAGAAATCCTGGCCCAGATGCAGTTCAAGTGATTGCCAGAATAACTTCACTGCTCCAGAAATCCTTTCTAATTCCCCTGCCACTAGCAAAACCTCCCTGGGTGTATTTGGGGGAGAAAACTGGATTTTTCTTGTGTGTTTTGGTAAAAAAGGGGATTAATGTGAAATGGGGCTACCAGCAGAGGTGAAGGTGGGCAGTGCTGCAGCTGAGGAGCCTGGGTCTGTCTTGGTGTGATCCTGACTTCACTTGGGAGGTGGAATATTTAGTGTTTTAACTTTTTTCTGATTCTGAAGAGACTGGGATATAACAAGAGTGACATATGGCCAAGTTTTTTCTTAGCTGCCGGTGTGTGTGAGGCAAACAACAAAGTTATGTAAATAAATGTATGCATTTTTATGTGGTTTTAATTTTTTTTTTTTCTTTCTCCAGCTGGTAACTGTGATCTCAGATACAACTCCTTCATGTGTGAGGGTCAGAGAATGAGTAAGAGCCTGTTAATAGAGGACAGTGGGAGTTGTAAGGAAGGAAAGACAGGAATAGAGGCTGCCTGAGTGTTTTTTTTTTTTTTTTTACTTCAACAGTTCTGTAAAAATGGAGCAAAGGATGAAAATGTTGATCCTGGCACTTGCTCTGGGCAGTTCTGCTAGGTTGAGTTGGCTGATAGTAAATGGTCAGCAGAGTGGTTGCTGAGTGGTGAACCCTCACAAACGTAAATCTGAGATTTGTGGAAGGCCGTGGTGAGGAGGCTCGTGGCCCTGTGGCTGAACACCAACCTGTGCATTTACTGTCAGGGGTCATTCCCAGAGCCCTGTCCTGGATGGAGAGAAGAAGAAATTCTCTTGAATGCCTTGCTGTATTGATGGACAACAAATTTCCAGAATTATTAAAGCTAAATCCTGAATATTCAGGTTAAAGTTAGCTTGAATGTGAGGCAGTGTAAATCTGAAGGGCATTACCTGCTGTACTTGTTATCTCCCAACTGGTTTCTCAGTGGCTGTAGGAATGTCCCAGTCAAAGGATTTTTGCTTCTCTGGCTAGCACAGAATGTTCTAAAGCATTTGGGTTTCTTTTTTTCCATTTCTGTTTCCCCTCCTTGCCTTGGAGGGAAGTTTCTGAGCAGAGCTGAGTGCAGTGGTGATGTTGAGTACCTGAGGTTTCTTCACCTCTGCTTCCAGAAGAGTGTTCCTTGGGACTGGTATCCATGTGGAGAGTTAGCAGCCTCAGCAGCAATGTGCCTGTTGCATAGCAGGTAGCTTGGGCAATCTGCAGAAAATAGCTTTTCATTCTTTTATATAACATGCACGTACAGATCTCTGCCTGAAGGTTTTTTTTCCCCCCCTCTCTGTTTGTGTGCAGATATAATTATGTTCATGTTTTATTTTTCAGGATTGGACCTATCCCATGAGGAGAGAGATGCAGGTAGGACACACTTTCCTTTACCATTTGAGGCAAAACCTGTGGTGTATTCAGGAAGAGAATGAAAATGCCCAGAAAAAAAAAAAAAGAAAAAAATCAAAATCAATCTGTAGGGGTAAGATGTCAGGCAGCACTGTGGGAGAGATGTGTGAGGGCTGCCAGCTTGCAGTGTAGGTGTGCTTGGATCTCTGTTGTACAGACTTCAAATAAAAAAAAAAAAAAAAAGTAATTTTTACCTTTTCCTTAGAATCCCTCAAGTGTTCTCAAGTAAGATGGACAAGTAAAATTTTCCTACTATGGTGTCTGCCAGCTCTTTGCACAAGGTCAAGATCTATGAATGGTTAAAAATCAGTAAGGTCAGATAAGTGGTTAAAAATCAGTACTTCCCTAGAAGCTAGGAGGCTTACCATGCATGGATCTTTTTCCATGAGAGCAATTTGGAATTAATTACAAGACATGATTACATACAAAGTTAGAGTTTCCTTCATTTGATCTGGGGCTGGGAAAGATCCAAAGTAGATCTTAGTCCAAATAAAGGACTTGATTCCAGTTCCAAAACAAGATCTCCTGCACAAAGATCAGGTTTCTTTTATTTTTTTTGTCCCTGTCCTGTTATAAATGGCATTTGATGACACATCTTGCTAATATGTAAATGACTTTTTTTTTCCATGGCCATAGGCTGAGAGAAGTGTAATGTATTCTTTCAAATAACTTTATGTTGGTATTAAATGTTTTTTTTTTTCCTGTCCCCTAGGAAATTTTACCTGGGCTATTTTTAGGCCCATATTCTTCAGCTATGAAAAGCAAGGTATGATTTTTCAGAAGAGTCTCTCCTAAGGAAGACTTTGATGTGGTGATTTGTTGTTGTGGTGATCTTTTACTCTGGGGATATGTTCAAGTGTTACCTAGATAAGTGTGAATTTGATTGCAATCCTGAACTGGAACCTGAAAGAACCAGAGCAGAAGTAACTCTTGGTGCCATTATGGGATGGTCCCTTCTCTGGGGATGGTGTCAGTGCCTTCCCTTTTCCAGAACAAATTTCTAATGCCACCTCAGCCACCCACTGGGGCAGCTGACACTTTAAGACTTTTGTTTTCCTGAGCAGTCTTGTGAGCTAAGGAGTTTGATCAGGAGAAAAAAGTGAAAAAGAGCCTAAATTATTTTTTTTCTGGTGGTTTGGTGTTCTACCTATGTTCACCATACACACACCCACCTGTGTGTGCTAGACAGCTTTACCTACTCCTTACAAACCAGAGAAAAGTGCAAGTTAGAAGTGGATTGCACACTAGTGGCAGGGAGCATTCACATCTGAGCTTTGTGTGTTCAAAGTGAGTCTTGAATATAGTTTTTTGTTAGAAAAAGGTAAATTATTTGTGACTTAGAGTGGAGTTCTGTCCCAGGAGGGCAGTGGAACAATGGCCCAGGGTGCCCAGGGAGGTGGTTGAGGTCTCATCCCTGGAGATATTCAAGGTGAGGCTTGAGGAGGCTCTGAGCAACCTGATCTAGGTGAGGGTGTCCCTGATACTGCAGGGGGGTGGCACTGGATGAGGGTCCTTCCAACCCCAATTTTTCCATGATTCTTGCAGGTTAGTGATCAGCCAGGCTGCTTCCTTTGCTGAAGTCTTGCAGCACAAATCAGCACTGGGAATTCACACCCATGGAGTGGGAGAGGGTAAATGAGACCTCCAGTCAAAGCAGGCACTGGGAAGACCCAGTTTGTGTCTGGGAGCTCTCAGCTCATGGCTGGGATGATTTTTCTGTCAATCCTCTGACTCCAGCAAGGATCCAGTGCTACTCAGAGATTACTACAGCGTGTAGAAACTTGCAGTTTCAGGCAAAGTGAAAGTTGGGCAGAGACAAACAAGTTCATTGAACTCTGCCCTCACTGCCTGCTCTTTTGATCCTTGTCAGGAATGCTTTTCCCTGCCTCTCCTCCAGCTGTGTGTTGTGTTCTGAAGGAGAATTTTTCACACTAAGCTTTGAATATTAGAAAACTGCTCCCAGTTTTCCTTGAGGACACAATATAGCCCCGTTGTATATTATGTAGCTTTTTCTATATTATATAGCTTTTTCTTTTTATTACTGTGCAACAAATAGAGTCAGTAATTGAAAAAAAAATCTGTTTTTCTTTTTCCACAGCTACCTATACTCCAGAAACATGGAATAACCCATGTCATCTGTATACGACAAAACATTGAAGCAAATTTTATCAAACCAAACTTCCAGCAGTTATTTAGGTGAGAAATGATCATAAACACACAGAACTGCAAACAATAAAAGATCTGATTTTTAAACACCTCATCCTGTATTAATGAGATTTTTTGGGGGGAGGGGGTTAGTGTTTTTTATATCTTCACATTGTCAAAAATATTTGAAAAACTTGCTCAGGTGGAGGAAGAGTCCAAATTCCATGAAGTTTATTTGGACTTTGAACTCCTGATATAGACAGCACTGGCAAGGAGAAGTATGTTAGTGACTCTTCAGTTTTTAAGTGTTAATTCTGAGTCCAGTTTGTCCTGCTAATAAAATGCTTGAGCTAACTTAATCAGAATGTCTTTCCTGGGGTTCCACCCAACTTTTTCAGAGGTAAAGAACACCTGCCTGTAATTACAAAGTGATGGGGACCATCTGAGTGTCTGTCACACACACACTGCTGTCACACACAGCTGAATTTCTTGCACTCTGAGATTTGTGCTTTTGTCAGGGACTGCTGGAGAAATTCCCTTGTCAGGGCAGCCCAGAAGTTGCTTGCTTGTTACAAACTCTGGAGCTCAGAGCAGAAACTAAAAGTCTGAATCAGCCAGGGGGAGCGGCTCAGTGTTTTTGTGTACTCACAGCAACTGTTTCCATTGTAGGTATTTAGTCTTGGATATTGCAGATAATCCAGTTGAGAATATAATACGATTTTTCCCTATGGTAAGTGTTTGTGTGGGAATGGGAATGGATTGGGAATGGAGTTGCCCAGGAAGACTTTTTCTGAACTTAAGAGAGACCCATTTTTAAATTTGGGATGCCCAAGCCTGAGGTGCCTGGAAGGGCTGCAGACTCTTAAGTGACTTTATTATTTAGTGCTTTAGTAAGTGTAATTAACTACTTCTTTCTTTACTTTCTTCTTTCTTCTACTTTAGTGTCATTAACTTCTTTTTACAAGGGCAGAGTCTGAGTCAGAGTTGTAAGAGCTCTAGCTTCCAATTTATAAAAAGAACCCAAACCAAACAACACAAACATACAAAAAACCCCAAAACCCAACACCAAAACTGGCCTCAAAACAAAGAAATTAGGTCATAGGAAAATGCTGGAGAGCTTGACCTGTACAAAACTTTTTTTTGCTCCCAAGAGTATTTATATCTCTTGTAACAACTACTAAATCAAAACTCATCAAAAATAGTAGCTAGTTGGAGTAACAAAGGTCTGCAACATCTTGAAACATGTTTCCTGTAGAGGAATTAAAAAGTAACTAAGTTAAACAGTACTCATTATATTCTGATGTTTGGAAATTGAATGAACCCGTGGTTTAGAGGTAGGATTTTCTGTTTCTTTTAGGTGAGCTTGCAACAGAGCAAAAGCATTTTGTTCCTTTGCAAAACAGAAAAAAAAAAAAAAAAGAAAAAAAAGAAAAAACAAAACAAAAAGCCCAAACAAATAAAAAAAGCCCCCAACAAAACCACCAGAAGGCTCTCTGATCAAACAACATCCTTTGCCAGCCTTGCAGTTATTGACATCTTCATAGTTCTGTTGTGGTGGTGTTTTTAAGAGCCTGTTCTGAGTTTTCCCCCCACAAAATAAATTATTTAGCTTTTGCTTTTCATCTCATCAGCTGTTTCAACCTGGCAGTGTTCCACACACCTCCTTCCATCACATCTCACCTTTACAGGTTGATAACTGATAATTGAAAATACCACTGGACAACTTCTGTGAAAACAGAGGTGTCAGCAGAGTTGTCCAGACCATAGTCCTGTTGATACATCTGGGCTTTTCTTTGTGGTTTTGGTTTGTTTTTTTCCCTCTGACTGCTAAGCAAAGATGTTTGGAAGTTACTTTTTATTATTTTTATTAACATGTGGCATAATGGTTGTAAAATGACCTTTAGGTATTTTTGTTTCTGGCTTCACACTAGTTTTTCACTGACAATTTTATGGATAGTTAAAAGTACAAAAGAAATATTAACAGCTGAACTGATGCCTAAGTTTGTGTAAAGAGAGTGTTTTGTTGTCACTGTATATGAAGACTGATACAAAAAGTTTAGCAAATTGAAATGCAGGTAGCAGTAATGTCTAAAATAATCTGAATTTTTTACTTTTGTAATGTTTTTCTTTGTAGACTAAAGAATTTATTGATGGAAGTTTACAAAGTGGAGGTAAAATCTTGTTAACTTATTTCCTTCATTTACTAATACATTGTTGTTAAAGCCTTTAAACTAACTTATTGATATGTAACAGAAGCTTGAGGTTTTCTTAAATTTGGAGGGTTTGTGCTTAACTTTAACCATATTATACAAGTTCAGAGCAAAGTGTTCTCTCTTGTTGCCTCTCACTGGAAAGCAATTCTCTTTATCTGTTGTGGGTTTTTTTCACTTTAAACACAACTGTGTTCTGTGCATGAGGGTTTGGTTTTTTGTTTATTTTTTATCCCCTAATGTCACCCCCCCCCCCTTTTTTTTTTTTAAATGTCTAATGCCTTAAATGTGCATTGTGGTCTTGGAATGCAGATTCTGTTACTCAGAATCATCAGAGGAGCAGAAATCTTCTGTATCCCAGGGCAGTAATGGTAGAGTGTAGTTTGTTGTCTAGAGTGAAGTAAGACACACCTGGGATTCTTAGGCTGTACCTTGTTGTCCATAACAAGGAAATATTACATTGCAAAGAATTTTCTTCAGTCTATACAAATATGCTTGGTTGTATTGGTTTTTTTCTTCTCAGGAAAAGTTCTTGTCCATGGAAATGCAGGGATTTCTAGAAGGTAGGGTATTGTTTATTTTATCCAACCTACTTATTAACTTTTTTAAACAACAGGAATATATTTTACTGATTTTTTGTTGTTGTTGTTTTTTTCCCAGTGCTGCCTTAGTTATTGCATACATAATGGAAACATTTGGGGTGAAGTACAGGTAAGGACAGAACCTGGTCATGTTGTTTCCCATTTGCAAAGGCTGCAGGGAGGGAACACTTCAGTAGTCTGATACATCTGTAGGTATTAATTTTTTAATTCAAGTGGTGTAAGTGACTAAGAGGTTGGGAGTGAACACAAACAGTTGTGTATTGATGTGTAACTACTGGGATGGAGTGAAGGCTTTGCATGGGGCAGATTGTTCAGGTTCACTTTGCTACGGGCTTGTTTACAGCTTTTTTTCAAGAAGCAGAAGGTGCCTGCTGCTGCTGGGAACAGGATTCCAGCCTACAGTGCTGTAAACCTCCAGGAGAAGCCTGGTCTAAGGACTGTGTTGAGAACAGCCCAGCAAGCTGAAGGTTGGGGGTGGGCAAATAGTATTTTACTACTCCTTCTTATTTTTCCTAAACAATTCCAGTTCTACACAGCAGTTCTGAGAAGAGTCCAGGGGCTGGATGCTTCCTAAGAACTGATAATCAGAAGGAAGGCTCCTGAAATCACTGAAACTTTGGTCATAGTCTGGTTTCCACTGAAGTATTTTCTCTCTCCTTTTCTTTTGAAGGGATGCATTTACTTACGTTCAAGAAAGAAGATTCTGTATTAATCCTAATGCTGGATTTGTCCATCAACTTCAGGTGAATTTTATTTTTCTTTTGCTGTTCATAACTCAAAAGCTGTTTGAATCTTGTTCCTCCAAAACAGTGTCAGGAGCCTGGGAGGAAGGTAAGTGGGTACCCTGGTTTTTAAGCTTTAGACAAAGGAAATCCAGGAATGGAGGAGAAATCATAGAATCCTAGATTGGTTTGGGTTGGAAAGGACCTTAAAGTTCTTGCATTCCCACCCCCCTGCCATGGTCAGGGACACCTCCCACCAGCCCAGGTTGCTCCACGCCCCATCCAACCTGGGCTGAGACACTGCCAGGGATGGGGCAGCCACAGCTTCTCTGGGAAACCTGTCCCATTGTCTCACCACCCTCACAGGAAATAATTTCTTCCTAATATCTAATCTTAATCTACCCTTACCCAGTAAAAAATTCTGTTTTGTGCAATGATTAAGAGACTCAAACAGCTTAATTGGTGGCTAAGGAGACTGCAGAGTGAGTCCTGGAGCACCCATCAGTGATGATGCTTGGCACTTGCACTCAAAGGTGATGAAATTCACAAGTCTGCAAGAGCAAACAACAAATCATGGGGCTTGTATCATGAGGCTGCTTTAGCAGCCCTCAGGAGCCTGTTGGGTGAATGATGAGCAAACATCAGGACAGATGTTGAACCTGATTTGCAGTGTGTCTGCTGTTGCTGAGGTGGCTGGCAGAGAGATGGTTATCTCCTGAGTTTGAGCAACAATGAGTACTCTGAATATCCTCACAGAATTCTCATGAAAGTTAACTCCCTTTTCATTTCTTGTAGTCCTTTCAGTTTTCTTTTGCTCTGTCTTCCTGACAGTTTTTTGTCATTCACATCCAAGCAACAAAGAACTCTCCTTCTCTAAAATCTCTGCCTCACTCTCTGAATTAGTCCTTCTCAGCCTTCCAAAGTAATATGCCAAATGCACAGTGATATTATTAATATTAATCAACTTTTTTTCAGGAATATGAAGCCATCTATCTAGCAAAATTAACCATCCAGATGATGTCACCACTGCAGCTGGAGAGATCCCTCTCAGTTCCACCTGGCACTACAGGTCAGAAGCCTCTCCTGGTTTTTGGGAAGTGACTTTTGCACTCCCTGTGAAAACCTCCAGCAGCAGCAGCAGCAAATCTCAGCCTGGGAAGGGGATGGCTGCAGTTGGTGTGCAAACTGTGCTCAGTCAGAATGTGCAGTACTTAAGTATTTCTGTTCTCCTGCTGTTGAACTTTCCCCTGTTGCTCTTTGCCCTGCCTCTCCCTGGCCTTCAGAAACCCTGAGTTCCCTTGAGGAACCAAGGTGGAAAGCAGCCAGTGTTCATGACATAATTGCTGTCCTTAAAATTAAGACAGTTGCACTGGGAAAAAAACCAAACCAAACCAAACCAAAGTTAGGCTTTAAACAGATAAGAGGGGATTAAAGGCATGGAAAAAACCTGATTTAATCATACAGAGGTGTGCCAGCAGCAAGCCCTGCTGAAGGTCTGTTGTAGGCAATGTCAAAGGGGTACAAAAAATGGGTTCTAGAAAAGTTCTTATCCATGTGAGGGAAGAAATGTCCTGTCAGCAAGGAGCTGTCCTAAAAGTCGAGTTATCTTCAAAGGGCAGAATCCCTGCAAGGTGACAAGAAGCCCTGGGGTCTCCTCCAGCTGTCTGTTCAGGTGTCCCCTCCCTCCTTTTGCAGGAAGTTTGAAGAGAATGCATGAGGAAGATGAAGACCTTGGAACCATGCAAGTGGCAGCAGCACAGAATGGATGATACCTGAGGACAGCACTGTTTGTGTGGTGAATTCCTGCCAAGAAAGGTGAAGAAAAATAGGGAAAAAAAGAAAAAAAGGATTAATAATGCAAACTGATGAACACACACACATAGCTTCTTTTCAATTACATGTTGCTTTCAGATGTAAATCTGCCTCTGCAACACACTAAGCATCATTTTTAAGATGTTGGACTTCTTGAATGAATAGATGGCACTGATTGTTTTACTCCTTTTTTACACTTTACAGTTTTATTCTAAACCAAGATTTTTGGACTTGCAAAGAGGTATTATTGCAATAATGCACTTTTCATACTTGAAATTTCTTTATTTGTATGATATAAAGTTATTACTTTAAATGAAATGCAAGCTGGGGGGGATTTGTTTATAAAGTTATTTGTGTAATTTATAACAAGAGACTTTAGTAAAGAAAAAGTTTGCTAAAACTCACCTTGTTCTCAGTACATCTGATGCCTGGGGAGGTGTGTAATAATCTCCTCTGTGTACCCACTGCTGGCAGTTGAGCAACAGGAGTGATCTAAGCAGAGTTAACTCTTCACCTTGTTATAAAACCTCATTACATACTGAATTATCTTGAGCCCGACACTCTGAGACCAAGAAAATACTGTTCTAAAAACCTCCACTTGCTTTATAGAAGTGAACCTTGAACAGGGTACTGATTAATAACTTAATAAAATAGTCATGTACTAAATTAATAGAGAGGGCAGCAGCCAATTTTACACATCAAGACTGAGTTCTTTCAGCTGGCATTAAAAAGTTGCTTGTTTAATCAGCTGTAGGGTGATTTAACCAGTTGAACAAGCCAGTATGGTCCATTTGTCCACTAAAACAATGAGTCTCCAAACTGGTATTGAGGGAGTAGCTCCCTTTGTAAGGCAATAGTTGCATCATTTGAAGCAGAAATTGTGTCAGCATTTGAACACTGAGGATGTAAAGGTATCAAAGCCTAAAGGCTTCACCTCAGCTCTTGTAAAACATCAGAGTCCATTAATGCCAAGGGGTTATCAGGGCTTTAAAACTTTCAGATTGGGGTTCCCAAGGCCTTTCCTGCAGCAGCCCCCTGATAGCCAGGGGGGTGCAGGGCAGTCTCAGTTCTGCCCCTCTGCATTTTTTGCCTCTCTGCCTGGTGCAGCTAAGGCAGGAATGGAAGCTGGCTCCTTGGGAACACTCTGGTGACTGCAGGGATACCAAAGCTGCTGGAAGAACTTGTGGATTTGGGAAATCTGAGCTTGTGAGCTGACCGTATATTAACAGGGAGCAGGTGGGCTGAAGAGAGCTGTAAAGGAGATATCTGGGGAGCTCAGCACCCAGCTGGCTCCCTGTGCTGTCTTGCAGCTTTGTCCAAATGCCCAATGTCCTCTGTCAGCATCAGAACCAGCAACCTGCACCCAGGGGACCCAAAAATCTTGGCACTTGAATGCAGGAATCCAAACAGTGAAAGCCATTTTGTACTCTGATGATCTCTCCTGCTGCTTCCTTTTTCCTGCAGGCTCCTCCAGCAGTTCCCTTGCTAGGAGCCTGTTGACTTTGTAAGAGTTCTGCCTCTGTTCAAGGGAAGCCAAGCGTGCCTGTGACGGGCTGCTCTCTGCTCAGTCACTGCTCCTCTGCCTTGTCTTGCAGCCTGGCTGAGGGACAATCCCTCCTGAGCAAGGCAGAGCCCTTGGCCCGTGTCAAGGAGCTGTGGAATCCGGTTTGAAAATTCCTGCCTGGCTCCAGGGATGCTGTGAGAAGAGATGGCGGTGACACCCGAGGAGAAAATCCTCCTGCAGGGAGTCAGGGCTTTAGTCCTGAGCCAGGACACCTTGGGAAGGGGTGTGAAGGCCCTGAAGAGCTGCATTTTTCCCATCTTGTGTCACCTCAGCTGGATACTGCTGTCTGCTCCAAGAATTCCGACTCCGGCAGCGCGGAGCTGGGCGTGCGGTGCCGGTTCTGACGCTGCTGGGTTCCTGACGTGCTGCTGACTCTCCACGCAGGAATGTTTCTGGGAAAAAGAAAAAAAAAGACATCCTCACTCAGATGTTTCACCACTTGCCCACGCAGCTGCCACGTGGGTACAGTGGGGTTTGTGGATGTCTGTCCTTCGTGTGACACTGGCAGCCACCAACTCTTGCTGAAAGGAGGAGGAGAAGCAGAAACTTCCCTGCACGGAATCTGCTTTTTGTTTGGGCTCCCTGGGGAAGGGAGGGAGATGAAACACAGATGGAGGAACACTTGATTCATCTCCCTGCCCCCTGCCAGAGAGCCTTGCTCATGTGGTGTCTGGTTCTGTTGGCTCACTGGGGTCCTGCTGCTTCCCTAGGGAGACTTTCACAAACTAACAAGCTTCATGACTAAGGGTTTTCCATCAATCTGTTGGGTTTCTTAAAAAAAGTATTGTTATTCATGCTTCCTACATTCACCCTGGTCTGTCTGCCTCCTGCCTTGAGATAACAGCTTCTCAGATCCTAAGGGATTCTGAGATTCTTCATATCTATTACTAAGCTGTGTACTGGGTCCAGTTCTGGGCCCCTGAGTTCAGGCAGGAGATTGAGGTCCTGGAGCAGGTCCAAAGGAGGGCAACCAGGCTGGTGAAGGGATCCAGCACAAGTCCTGTGAGGAGAGGCTGAGGGAGCTGGGGGTGTTCAGCCTGGAGAAGAGGAGGCTCAGGGGAGACCTCATCGCTCTCTACAACTCCCTGAAAGGAGGCTGGAGCCAGGGGGGGGTTGGGCTCTTTTCCCAGGCAACTTTCAACAAGACAAGAGGGCATGGTCTCAAGTTGTGCCAGGGGAAGTTTAGGTTGGATATTAGAAAGAATTTCTTCACGGAGAGGGTGATCAGACATTGGAATGGGCTGCCCAGGGAAGCAGTGGATTCTCCATCCCTGGAGATATTTCAAAAGAGCCTGGATGTGGCACTGAGTGCCATGGGCTGGGAACCACAGGGGGAGTGGATCAAGGGTTGGACTTGATGAGCTCTGAGGTCCCTTCCAACCCAGCCCATTCTATGATTCTATGATAAGCCTTTTCTTTCAAACTTCTTGACATCTGTCTCACTTAGCTTGCTGCCACTAGGTATTACAATTACTGTTTGCTTTCTGGGGTTAAAATTAGCAGCAAGAGTCTTACTGGGGCCTTAGAGCAGGGGTAGAAGTTGAATTTTTCTCCCTTCCCCAGGCTCAGACACAAAGCTGCAGCACTCAGACCTCTGGGCCTCCCCAGCTCTATGTTGAGGTGCTGAATTCCCTTTCTGCAGCTTAGGGGAAGCAGAGAGAAGGAGCTGAAGATCTCTTCCTCAAGTTGTTGGCCCAACAACGGGAATCCAGAGGAGGAGGTAACACCAAAGCCCTGGAGGAGATAGATGGTGGTTAAGAGTTGATTTCTGACAAGATCCCTGTCCCCTGCCAGGTCTTGCTCCTTCCTCTTTGAGCCAATTGTGCTGTAGATAAATTCACCCTTCAGGAGATGCAGGATGGGTTTTAATGCCATCTGTTCTTCTTATTGGTGACATCTCCTGTTGAGTTTAAAATCCAGGGAGATGTGCCTGGAAAAAAAAAAAGCAGCACCTTCCCTCTAGCTGCTGGAAGTGCTGTTTCCATAGGGGTGGTGGCCTTTTGTCACCACAGGTGACAGAACAAGCAGGTCAAAGCTGCTGAGGAGTGGGAATTTGCCCAGCAGAGGCATCCTCCTGCAGCCACAAACCCAATCTTTCACCCCAATTCATTTGTTTTACACCAATCTCAAGGCTGGGTAGACAACCACCTGCTCCTCACCTGTACTCATCAGTAACTCCTGATGAGGGCCTGCAGCTATTTCCATGGTGGAGACAGCATGGAACTCAAATTAATCCACTTGAAATGGCTGGAAATTCAGACTTAATTAAGACAAGGCAAATCCACCTCTGGCATTTGGGCCCAGGAGCTGATTTTAGGGAGTTCAGAGGTGGGGCTCAAAGCCACTTGGATCTGCAGTCAGCAGAGTAAGATGGGGAGAAGCTGTAGGAGACCTAATGAAGGGACCACCCAGATGCTGATTTTTAGCATCCTGTACCATGGGTTTTGTAATTAACACATCAGCCTTGGAGTTATTCCTTCTACAGCTTCACCAGCTGACACTCAAGTACAGACCTTGAGCACTGCTTCACCTTAATCCAACTGAGAGGATTTACCAGTTCCCCCTCTTCTCCCCATGAGCTGGGATGTAGCAGAAGCTCAGCTCTCCCACAGGGGCAAACACCTCTAGGAAAATGGGAAGTGGTATCTTCATCCTTGCAAATTTGCCTCAGATTCATCCTTAAAAATCAATCTGGAGCCTCCAAAGTGTTCTTTTCAGTCGAGGGAAAGGAAAACCAAATGTATCTGCAGCAGGTGGTGCTGTGTTCTGAAAGACAGCAGCCACCTCCTGCTAGGCCCAACACAGCACCATGGCAAACCACTCCATTTGGCACTCTTCATTTATTCAGCTTCAACAAAGATTTATTTTTTGTTTTTTTCTTAAAAAAATAATCAATAAATAAAACAGACATCACCAAGGAAACACTGGATCGAGTGGAGTACCATCAGGAGGGTTAAATAGAACCCTCACCACAGCTGAAAAGTGGCTCTGCAGGCCACACTGAAAGCACATTTTTGTGAGGCCTGACTTGGCAAACAAACCATTCCCAGCCTCAGGATCTCTCCCTCTCCAGGACTCTCCTCTTGGAAGCAGGGATGTGGATGCTGTTTGTTTGTTGTGCCATTGCTGCCAAAAGTGCCTCACTGATCCAACCTCCAAGAGAGGGGCTGTTCCCAAGCAGCACTGACCCCTCGGGACTGGGGGATTTCTCTGCTGCTTCCAGCAAAACCCCAAGCTCACAAAACCCCATGGCCTCACACCCATCCCAAAAACACCTTCCCATTCAGCCAGAGCCCCACTCCCCACATTCCCTGTCAGACAATTCCCCTTCTCCAGTTACCTTTGCCCTGCCACAAGCCATGGGGGAGATTGTTTTGTTTTGTTTTGAGTGTCAGAAAAAGAGAATTATCCTGAAAACAAATCAAGTTATCAGCTAAAGTGCAGGAGCCCTGTGGTGAGAAGCACACATCCCATTTTCAGACTGGAAATATATCAGGATAGCCCAGAGGGATTCTTCCCTTTCTCTGCAAATTTGGCTTTTGGAAAACTGTGCCTATCAAACTTTGAGTACACAAACAAGGACAGCACTTGGTGAGGTTTAAAGACCAAAAAATGCCTATTTTGGCTCACTAACCCTGCATCATCCCTACCCGAGCTACAACATCCACC
Source organism: Phaethornis superciliosus (assembly GCA_023637945.1). Taxonomy (NCBI): domain Eukaryota; kingdom Metazoa; phylum Chordata; class Aves; order Apodiformes; family Trochilidae; genus Phaethornis; species Phaethornis superciliosus. Next base: position 40,289,200 of record JAJQWJ010000006.1, on the reverse strand, counting down.
CATAAAGCACAGACAGGAGCCTGATCCCACCAGCTGCACTTTGGCTACCCAGGAAAGAAGCACAAACCTTTAGAAAAATACAATGCAAGAAAAAATTTTGAGATAAAAATATAGACCTTTGGTTAAAAACCATCCCTTGAACGAGTCCTTTGTAACTCAGCTAGAACAAAAAAAGTTCCACTTAGACTTAGCCAGCAGTAAGGATTAGTTCTAAGTGCTCATTTCCTAACCCAAAGGACTAAAATATCAGTAATTCTGGGGTTGTTTTTGTTTTTTTTTTGCAAGATTTAGGAATTTGGTGATGATTATTTACAGGGATTGTTATAGTTGCAGCAAGAAACTAGAGAAATTTTCAACGAAGAGAATGTTTTGTAGCACAAGCTCCTCCACCAACAGTCTTTACCAGAGAAAAAAATAGTAATAAAAGACTAAAAGTCCTTAATTAAAGAACCGTTGAAACATGTAGTTCTCCTCTGACACTGTGTAGCCAAACTTCTTGTAGAAATCCACATTTTTGGGCAGACACTCCAGCGTGATTTTATAACAGTTCAGTCTCTTACTGAGCAACGTCAGGGTGGACGTTAATCTGCAGGAAGAAAACCAACAGTTCCATGAATGGCCCTGGATCAATTAAGATTTAATTAGCTGAAGGTAACCAGGCCTCCAAGAGGAGGGCAGGAGCCAGGGGGGGCAGTACTTACAGTTTGCCCAGCTGCTTCCCCCGGCACTCCCCGCTCACCACCACGTCCTCAATCCTCCCCCTCTGCAGAACAAGGCAGCTGTGAGGGGCCCGGGGCCTCCTGACACCTTCCAGACTTGGAGCTCCTGCTCCCTCCTGGGATACAACTCCTCCAGGGACACCCAGCAGGAGCTCCAGTCCCATCAGGACCCCCAGTCTCACCAGGAGCCCCAGCCCCACCACAAGCAGGAGCCCCAGTCCCACCAGGAGCCCCAGTCCCATCAGGAGCAGAAGCTCCAGTCCCAGCACCCATCAGGAGCTCCAGTCCCAGCACCCATCAGGAGCTCCAGTCCCACCAGGAGCAGAAGCTCCAGTCCCAGCACCCACCAGGAGCTCCAGTCCCCGCACCCATCAGGAGCTCCAGTCCCACCAGGAGCAGAAGCTCCAGTCCCAGCACCCACCAGGAGCCCCAGTCCCACCAGGAGCCCCAGTCCCACCAGGAGCTCCAGTCCCAGCACCCACCAGGAGCTCCAGTCCCAGCACCCACCAGGAGCCCCAGTCCCAGCACCCACCAGGAGCCCCAGTCCCAGCAGGAGCTCCAGTCCCAGAACCCACCACAAGCCCCAGTCCCACCAGGAGCTCCAGTCCCAGCACCCATCAGGAGCCCCAGTCCCACCAGGAGCCCCAGTCCCACCAGGAGCTCCAGTCCCAGCACCCACCAGGAGCCCCAGTCCCACCAGGAGCCCCAGTCCCATCAGGAGCTCCAGTCCCAGCACCCATCAGGAGCTCCAGTCCCACCAGGAGCAGAAGCTCCAGTCCCAGCACCCACCAGGAGCCCCAGTCCCACCAGGAGCCCCAGTCCCACCAGGAGCTCCAGTCCCAGCACCCACCAGGAGCTCCAGTCCCAGCACCCACCAGGAGCCCCAGTCCCAGCACCCACCAGGAGCCCCAGTCCCAGCAGGAGCTCCAGTCCCAGAACCCACCACAAGCCCCAGTCCCACCAGGAGCTCCAGTCCCAACACCCATCAGGAGCCCCAGTCCCACCACAAGCAAAAGCTCCAGTCCCAGCACCCACCAGGAGCCCCAGTCCCACCAGAAGCAGGAGCTCCAGTCCCAGCACCCACCAGGAGCCCCAGTCCCAGCAGGAGCTCCAGTCCCAGCACAAACAGGAGCTCCAGTCCCAGCACAGCCTTTCCCCACAGAGGGATCTCTGTTTCTCCAGCTCCCTCTTTTCCCACACCTAGCTGGGGCTGTGCAGCAGGCATCTGCTCCCTGAGGATGCAGCCTGACCAGTTCAGAAGTTCCCTGGGATGGAGCAGGGGACAGACACCATTGCTGCTTTTCCTTGAGGACAGCCCGAGCTTCCCGAGCACCCGAGGATGGGAGATATTTTTAAAGTGGAAGGTGCTTCATCCCAGAGTAAGAGCACAGAAATAACACCCCAGGGAGCCTGGGGACAGCCCCTTCTCCCCTCCTCATACCTTTGCACAGGAATGGGTGAACTTCTGTTCTATCACCAGCGTTGCCGTAGCAACGATCTGCCCAAGGTTTGTGTCTTCCACCACGGTCACGTAGTAATCCCCAGATCTCTTCATGTGCTCAAAGGTCTCTGTGGGAGCAGAAATCACAGCACCACTCACTGGACATCTCAGATTAAATCCCTGGGAAGTCTTAAGGCTTGAAAGAGGTTCTGCATGTAGGTTGTGGCAGGGCTCAGGAGCACAAAATGCACCCAGGAATCGCTGTTCTAACCAGCCAGAACTGGGGAAAAAGCAGAAATCCAACAAATGCCTTCTCCTCAGCTGCCAAGAGAATGTTTCTGCAGATGGGTGCTACCAAGAAGGTGGCATCACCTCTAAGCTCTCCCACATCTCAGTGAAGAGAGCTGAGGATGCTGCAATAATTCACCCAAAAGCAGCCAGCAGTGCCCTCTGCTTGTGTCCAAAGCAGGGAGAGACCCGAGGGCTGTCCCGGCCAAGCAGCCCTTTGGGATTCCTGCTCTGGGTGCCAGAGGCTGCCCGGGGGGAGCTGAGCTAAAAAAAAACCTTTGGCATCATCAGGGAGCCTCAGACCCAAGCAGGGTGGAGGGAATGGCAATGCCAAGAGATAAGGATGCACTCACTGATGAACTGCTCCGGGCTCGCCACTCCAGTTTCTGTCAGCTGACCCAGAACCTTGAAAAAACCTGTATGAAAAGAAGGCAAAAAAAAGCACAAGGCTGAAATTGTGCAGTATGAAGAACAACCTTTTTTTATCTGAAGTTACAGAATTGGAGAAGACTCATTGCACTCAAAACATGCTGCTTCACACTCCTGTATGTTAAAGGGAACAGCACAACCACCTGTACTTCCTCCCTTGAAGCTGTGGATTAGGTGAAATATTTGACAGGAATTTTAAGATTCTTTTTGAGGGGAAAAGAGTAAAACCAATTCTGAGGGTCATCCAACACGGGGTGCCAAGAGCTCAGAATCCTTCCTGACAAAAACAACCCAAACCAAACAACACAAGCAATCCTCATCTGTTGAGACACTGTGTAGAAATGGACCTTCCCTAGCTTAGGACCCAGCCTTCATGAGCTTTTAAAAGAAGATTTTACCTCTGTTTAAATCAGCTGTGCAAAGTGGTCTCAAAACAAGGCCATCTCCTGGGTCTAGAGGAGAAATAGCAGGAGAAAAAGTTGTGGTGTTCTCGCTCCAGTCGAGTTCATGCAGAATGTTGGGGTCAAACATGGGGGTGTCATCAGGCAGCAGGGTGGCAACAGGCAGCATGGCTGCAGGAGGTGTCCTGGAACAGGAGGGAAGGGACACTGAGGGTTGTTCCTGGTTTCAGTCTCAATATGCAGTTCCCTGTGGTTCCATCCTGCCACTGCTGTTCCTCAGGGATGTAAAGAAATGGTGAATGAAACCAGAACTGCTGTCTCATCCCTGGAGATATTCAAGGTGAGGCTTGAGGAGGCTCTGAGCAACCTGATCTAGGTGAGGGTGTCCCTGATACTGCAGGGGGGTGGCACTGGGTGACCTGCAGAGGGACCTCCCAACCCCAATTATTCCATGATTCTGCTCTATCTGCAACTGAAACTCCTCAGCCCTCACTGGGCTGGGCTGTTGGCTCAATGACAGACACCTAAAGTCAACACGTGTGGCACTTCCCTGTTCATCTGGCAAGTTTTTTCTCTTGGGGAAGACAAAACAAAACAAAGAAGACATTGACTAAGATATTTAGCCACCATATTCCTTGGCAAAGGAAAGCACTTCACACTCTCAAGAAACCTCCCTCAAACACCCTGAATACAGAGGAAATAATTTCCCTTTGTGCTCCATTTAAAACCGGTGCTAGGAATAATACACTTTTTTTTGGTTTTCAACCAGTCCCAGCTCCATAAATATTTATTATCTCAGCCAAGAGGCACTGTTTCACACATCTAAACCACAGAGGATGCAGGAGCCTGCCTGAGCTGCCTTTCTCATGCAGCTGTGTTTGCTGAGCATATTTACAAAGTCCAACATCTCCTCCTTGCCCATTAAGAGGTGGGCCAGAGAGCTGCCAGGATGACAGAGAGTCCTGTTAATGATTACACAGAGACTGGGGAATTGGGGTTTATTAAGAATTACAAATCAGAGGAAGCAAAAGGATCTGTTTTCCTAACTGCTAGGATCTCAGAAAATCATTCTGCTTTCCCACCTGTGGAATCCCTGTCAGGCTGCTGGCATGAGCAGTGTAAATCAGATCCTGAGACTCAGCTCTTTAGGCATCTTCAGATTAACCCAGCAGTTAACAGATCAACTTAAAAGATACAGCAGTCACACAACAAGTAAAAATCAGACAGAAAAATGCATTTGGGATGAATACTTTTCAAGATAAGACATCTTGCAGCCTGCCCTGAGAAAGTACAGAGGATTCAGCTATGAGGCATCTCAGTGCCACTAAGTGTTAACTCTGAACTCCAGGTGGCTCTGGAAACCCAACTGAAAAAGCTGCTTTAATGAAAAACAAAACTACTCGTGACAAAACCAATCACAAAATATTTTTATATGCCACCTGACCTTTAAATCCCTATCCTCATCTCAATCTGGCATGAAAAGTTTTTTTTTTTTAAATGCTCTCCTCCACCTCTCATCCCACATGCATTTTCAGTGTGAAACAGCAGGGAAAAATGAAGTGTAAAGAACATTTCCACAGGTGAGAGAGTCAGAAGGGAGAATCAAAATTTTCCCAAAGCCAGACCCAAGCTTAAGCCATCAGACCCCACTGAGAAGTGCACAGGACTGCAAGTCCATTGCTACCCTGTAAAATCTGTCACAGCTAAGCAAAACTACAGGTTCCTTGGCAGGCATCTCTGCTCCTACATCCTGATTAATGTCACCTTTCTCCTGTCCCTTTACAAAGCCAATTCATGAGTAGTCATAACTACACTGAAAGTGTGCAGAATAAAATAAATAATAAGAAAATAAATCTACTTCATTTCAGCTCAGGGTCACCATATACACAAAGCAGTAGAAAAGCAGGTGGAGGAAATAAAATTTTTGATGCTCTCCAAGCAGTCAGTGCCAAACTAAGGAGTTATTTTTCACCTTACATCCAGCACAGCTGGAGGAGGATGAAGTTTGAAGGTCCACGTCTTTTTCCCAGAGCCAGGAATACGCCTTGCTGAATAGAAATCCAGTGGCTAATTAAAAACAAGACTAAACAAATCACAGTGAGAAAGGGGGGTGGGGGGAAGAGACAGCCCGGGGTTTTCACCTGAGACAGCCCCTGGGGAGATGGGGGGGGGTCCACAACCCCTCAGGGAGGGTCCCCCACAACTCCCTTCATCTGAAGCAGCCCTTGGGGTGATGCCCCACACACACAGCCCCTCGGGGGGGGGGAAGCAGAAGAGCCCCTTCACCTCACAGAGCCCCTCACCATCCTGCCCCTCACCCCACTTCTGGGGAACGAGGCTGTCCCCTCATCCCCTCCCTTCTGGAGGGTCCCTTTGCCTCCACACCTCCCCTCAGGACACCCCCCGGGGGGGATCCCCTCCCCTCACACCTCCCCTCTCATCCTCTCTTCCCTCAGGGGAAGAGGATCCCCTCACCTCACCCCACCCCTGGGAGAGGAGGGACGGGGGTTGTTCCCCTCATCCCTTCCCCTCGCTCCTCAGGGGATTCCCCCACCTCACACCACCCCCCAGGACACCCCTCGGGGGGGATCCCCTCCCCTCACACCTCCTCTTTCATCCTCTTTTCCCTCAGGGGAAGAGGATTCCCCTCAGAGGATCCCCCCACCTCACACCTCCCCTCAGGACACCCCCTTTCATCCCCTCAGGGGGAAGCCCTCACCTCACACCGCCCCTGGTGTGTGTGTGTGTGTGTGGTGTTCCCCTCATCCCTGTGTGTGTGTGTGTTGTTTCCCCCATCCCTTCCCCTCCCCTCTTCCCTCAGGGGCTCCCCTCACCCCACACTTCCCCTCAGGGTGGGAGGAGGACGGGGGGGGGGACATCCATTACCTCAGCCCAGCCCCCGGGGATGGGGGGCTGTCCTCCCCCCTTCCCTCAGGGGATCCCCTCCCCTCACACCTCCCCTCAGGACACCCATTACCTCAGGCTGTCCCTCAGGGGATCCCCTCCCCTCACACCTCTCCTCAGCACACCCGTTACCTCAGGCTGTCCCTCAGGGGATCCCCTCCCCTCACACCTCTCCTCAGGACACCCGTTACCTCAGGCTGTCCCTCAGGGGATCCCCTCACCCCACACCTCTCCTCAGCACACCCATTACCTCAGGCTGTCCCTCAGGGGATCCCCTCCCCTCACACCTCTCCTCAGCACACCCGTTACCTCACACCGCCCTTGGGAGGGACGGGGGTTTGGGGGCGGGGGGGCAGGGGGTTGTTCCCCTCATCCCTTCGCGTCCCCTCGCTCCTCAGGGGGTCTCCTCACCCTTTCCCCTCCCTTGACCCCTCAGAGGGTCCCCTCACCCCACTCCTCCCCTTCGGGGGGGGGGGGGAATCCCCGTCCCCTCACGTCCGCACTCACCCGCACACGAGGCCGCCCCGCACCGGCTCCGCCGCAGCCGCCGCACGGACGTGGCAGAGGGGGAGGGGTTAGGAGAGGGGGGGGGGGTGGGCAAAGTGGGCGGGGCCTGGCGGGGCTCAGCCAATCACCGCCCATCGATCCGCCTCCGCGACCTGCGGGAACAACCCCGCCCTCCCCCAACGCGGATTGGTCGAGGGGGGGGGAAGGGGCTTTGGCCACGCCCCCTCCCTCCATCCCCCTGCCCTCGGCCGGCGGAAGCCACGCCCCCTTCCCCCACGCGCGCGCGCGCGGCGGAGGCGGCAAAATGGCGGCTGGGGGGGGGTGAGGGGGAGGGAGGTGGGAGCTGAGGCGTTCGCCTTGGTACCTGAGAGAAAATCCCTGAAATAGCATCCCCCCGGCAGCGGGGAGGGGGGCAGGGGGTGAGCAGTGTCCCAGGGGAGGGCTCTGGAGCAGAAGTCTGCCCAGGAGCAGCTGAGGGAGCTGGGGGTGTTGATCCTGGAGCAGAGGAGGCTGAGGGGAGACCTTCTGGCTCTCTGACACCCCCTGAGAGGAGGTTGGAGCCAGGGGGGGTCGGGCTCTGCTCCCAAGGAACAAGGGATGGGACAAGAGGAAAGAGCCTCAAGTTGTGCCAGGGGAGGTTTAGGTTGGAGCTGGGGCAGAATTTCTCCCTGGCAAGGGTTGTCAGGGCCTGGCCCAGGCTGCCCAGGGCAGGGCTGGAGTCCCCATCATCCCTGGAGGGGTTTCAGAGCCCTGGAGATGTGGTGCTGAGGGACATGGGGCAGGGGTGGCCCTGGCATTGCTGGGTTATGGTTGGATTTGATGACTTTAAAGCTCTTTTCCAACCAAAACCATTCTATGAGTCCGGGGGGTGTGGGTGTGCTTCTTCCAGCATGGTTTGTGGGGTCTTTGCTGGATCACATCTCATATGTGCCTGCTCTCTCTTTACAGGTTTTTTTTTCCACCAGCTGCTTTTCCCCTAAGGATTTTTATATTTGTTTTGTCTGACTGCAGGACTTTCTTCCGGGAGAAGGTTAAAACTGAGGCCCAGACTGTGTCAAGTCAGCAATGGTCCATATGATGCTTCTCAGAAGCAACAGATCACCAGACAGCTCTCAGAGTGTAATTGCTGGCTGCTCTTTCTACATTTTCCTGTATTTTTAGTGGGGTTTGGCATCCAGAGTTCCTCCAGGAAGCTGCTTGCTGGCTTTGGAGGGCTGCTTGCTTCAATCCAGATCTGTCCACAGCTCAGGAGGGGCTCCCAGTTACCTGTGGAAGGATGGCTCAGATGAAAGGACCTTACAAAGGTTCCTCTTTCTCATGAGGTGCAGCTTTTGTCATGAAAGCATCACTCCCTTGGATCATTTTTGTCTCTAGGGGATTGTTTATGGAGGCTCCATCATACCCTTGGGATGAAACCTGATGTCCTGTGCTGGGATGGGCCTTGTTCAGCCTCTGAGGGTGACAGGGGGCATGAGTGAAGGTTTTTCTTTTATTTTTAATAAAAAAAAATCCAAAAATTAGAACTTGAGAGATTTTATTAATAGCTGAGGTCAAGGCCAGCTTGTAGTGTGGAGCAGGGGCCCTGCTCAACGAGATAATTACACAGTGTGCTTCTGAGACATGATTTTCATTTTCCATGTTTCTTTCCCCTCCCCCCTTTTTCCCCTGTTACTTTTCCTTCAGAATGAATCACTCTGTTTCCAGGGAAACAATCAACAATACTTAGTTTGGACTTCTTCAGGCCCCGAGTGACCAGATGACACACACCAAACCTCCCCGAGCTCAGGCACACCCAAAATCTGGGGGTGATGCTTGCCCCAGATTTATCCAGGGCTGGGGGCTGGAATCACTGGGATTGTTTACCTTGTGCTGCCAGGGAAAGGCACAATCTGGGTGTGAGGTTTCCCCTCCTGGTTCACTCTCTCCTTTGTTTTCTGGGATTAAGAGGAGTGGAAAAGTCCCATCCTGGTTTAAGAAAAAAAAAAATGACCACCAGGTCTTGTTTCTGGGGGTGAAAAGCAAGGAGGAAGCTCTGCTTTGGCTGGATAACTGGGGAAAAAGGGAGTGTGGAGACATTTCCACTGGGTGAAAAATGACAGGTGAGGCTTTAGCTTAACTTCCTCCACGGTGCTTTTTCCTTCGGGGGAAGATTTTAGGGATGGGATAGAAATTTTTTCGTTTTACCTCCAGAACTGCCAAAAATCGTGACTTTTTGAAAACCGAAATCATGGCATGAGCAGGCTGTGACCACATGGGGTCAGCCCAGCTCTCCCCAGCCAGCCTGGGAGCAGAGGTCCTGCACCCGCACGGGAAAAGCAGTGGGATTTGGGATTTGATCCCTATCCAGCTGCATCCTCCCTGTTTCCGACGTTCAGCTCAGCAGGAACATCCTGACCCAGCAGGTACATCTTAGCCCCTGGTATTTCAGAGCTGAACATCCGTGTGTTGCAGCTTCTGACCTCCAGAGCTTCCCTTCTGCTGCAGAATGAGGCAAAAAATCCTTTGATTTGGTTAAACCTCTTGTCCTGTTTTTTATTGTGGTTTTTTTTTTTTTTTTATTTTGTCCTGGGGACCAGTCCTGCCTTTTTTTTTTTTTTTTTTTTTTTTTTTTTTACCACCTTAGGTGCTACCTTCAGCTTGGCTTGAGGACAGAAACCTTTCTGCATGTGGATTGTGTGGCATTGTGAATCTAAACCAGAGCAGGGAAACGACCTGGATGGAAAAACCTATCCAAGGGAAGGATTTGGATTTGGCAGGAGGTGGGCAAGGAGGAAGGGAACAAACCCTCTTCAACTCCATTTTCAAACTGAGAGCAGAGAAACCAGCCTGATGGAGGGGCTTAAACTGAGCAAAGCCTCTCTCAGCACCTCCAAAATCAGAAACCCAGAGGCATTTTGGAGAGGAGCTGCTGTCACAACCCGTCACAAAGTTTTTTTTTTTCTTTCCACCCTCTCCAGGGTCTGTCCAAAACCCTCCAGAAAAACCCTGCCCAGGGAAGGCAGGACAAGGCCAGCTGGTTTGCAGCCATCCTCCTCCCTCTGTGGGACATTTGAAGCTTTTTCTCTCATTTTAACCATCTTGGAAGGAGCTGCTGGTGCTTGTATGAACTTTTAAAGATGAGGTGGTCAGCAGGGGAGGACTGGAGGAGTTTACCCAGCAAGGGAAAACCAGATCAGGGCTCAGCCACTTTGTGAAGGCTCCTGAGAATCAAACAGCCTTTGTTTCTTAGCAAAAACTTAACCAAAGGCACATGGCTGCTGAGGAGCCCTGACATCTCCTGGAGACATCTCTTGAGTCCCATCTGATGGGTTTTTTAAAGGTCAAGCTGTGAGGGCCAGTGAGGATTCTGGTGTTTTGAGGGGAGGCTGAAGGAGCTTCAGCCTGGAGGTTGAGGAGAAACCTTATTGCCTCCTGCAACTCCCTGAAAGGAGACTGTAGTGAGTAAATTAGAGAAGAGCAGCTTTAGATTGGATGTGAGGAACAAGTTGTGTCCCAGGAGGGCAGTGGAACAATAGCCCAGGGTGCCCAGGGAGGGGGTTGAGGTCTCATCCCTGGAGATATTCAAGGTGAGGCTTGAATAAGCTGAAAGGAGACTGTAGTGAGGGGGGTGTTGGCCTCTTCTACCCAGTGACCAGTGCTAGGAGAAGAGGTGATGGGTTGAAGTTGTGCCAGGGGAGGTTCAGGTTGGATATTAGGAGAAAATTCTTCACCAGAAGAAGCACTGGAACAGGTTGCCCAGGGAGGTGCTGGGGTTGCCAACCCTGGAGGTGTTAAAAACCAGGTAGATGTGGCACTTTGGGAGATGATTTAGTGGTTGAGGTGGTGTGGGACTGATGGTTGGACTCGATTAAGGTCTTTTCCAACCATGATGAATTATTCTTTCCAACCATGAGGATTTTAGGAGTCACAGCAGCCAAATCTCCCCAGTGCCTCCAAGGTCAGGATTTGGTTGCTGAAGAGCAAGGGGAAAGCTGACCTGACATTTCCACTCGTGTCAGGGGTGCCTTCATCTCCACCAGTTCCACTGCAGTGCATTTTGTTGCAAAGGGAAAAAAAAACAAACCAAACCAAACCCCAAAACAACAACAGCAATAAAACCAAAACAAAAAAATGATATCCTCTGGGATTGCCAGTGCTGGAACAAGGCTGTCACAGGGAAATTGCAAATCCATGACTGTGGGACAGTCAGGAAGATGGGAAAGGAGCCATGCACTTGTTTGATGTCAGTGCCTGAGTCTGGGACACACCCTGCTTTATGAGGAGAGAAAAAGCCTTCTTTGGCCCTATGAGACAAAGCAGGAAGAATGAATAAATCCTTGCCACAATGAAATTGTTTAGGGTCTGTTTTGGAAACAGATGCCTGGGGGTTCTGGTGTACCTAGGGACCAAGCTCTTTGATTCTTTTTAACCTCTTGTAGATTGGGGCTTTATCTAATAATAAATCCCAAGCAGTAGGAAATGTCCATAAATCAGCTCTGGGCACCTGGGATTTTTGCAGAGGACCCAGCACAAACCTCCATTTGTCTGCCAGAGGAGAGAAAGATGGTGCCACATCTTCACGGATAACAAGAAACAAAATACCTCCTTAAAACTAACAAGGGCACAGGGGGAACCTGGCAGCCCCCAGCAAAGCTGTCACCATCCCTAGATGGCCTCCTGGCACAGGGTATTTCTTTGGGGTTGATGGTAGCATGAGCTCAGTCCTGAAAGAAGAAAAGCATCTGGAATGTGTTTGCCTTGCTGGAAAGAATGATCCCATCTTTATCCAAGAAGCCAAATGTAATTTAACATCCAGGGAGGTGTCAGGAACTGCAGGTGTGTTGCAGCCCCCCCCCCAGTCAGTGCTGTCAGGAGCAGGAACAGCTCCATCCCACTGTCTGCAGAGGCTGCAAGAAGTATGTGGTCAGTGTCCTCAGGTTTTCTCATCTCTCCTGGCCCAGAAGCACTTGTTTTTTAAGGGGAAAAAAAAAAAAAAAAAGCATCATGCCTCATTAATACTCAAATATCCCATCTCGGAGCCCAAATTGGGGCTTAAAAAACATGTGACAGCAGCTCCAGTGAGAAACTTATTTATTGCTGTCACCCTCCTTTGGATCTGACTGCTTTATGAGAAGTAAACCAAAAATGGGAGCTGGGATCAGATCAAGCAGGGAGCTGGTGCTGAGCTGAGAAATGGGGAATGCAGCCTAAATGATGCTTCCCAAAGAGCCCCGAGTCTGTGTGCAGCAGGGATGAGAGGGGGTGAGTTGGAGGGAACTCCAGAGATTTCCAGTCCCCACAGGGAAAATGACATTTTTCTCATCAGCCCCAGGCAGAGCACTCTGGGTGACAGATCACCCCAGCCTTCCTGTACAAAATGAGCATGCTGGGGATTTGATAAGCCATTTTCCCTGGGTGGATTAGTGAGTGGATAACAGCTTTTACCCTTTTTTCTTGCCACCAAATGCAAGCTGGTGGCACCAGGATGGCATTTACCTTGTGACTGCCACTGCAGAGACTCTGCCTCACCCCACATCCCATCACTGGGCCAATTAAGAAGGACCTTCCCAGATTTCCCAAAGGTATTTAACTTCTACCAGCTGAATTAAATTCAGAATTGAAGCTTTCTCAGAGGAAACACAGCCCTGATCTCTTGTCCTCCCCTTCTGCAGATGCTGGGGGATACATTAAAGGGACAAAACTGGCTCTTGATAGCCAGGGGGCAGCCAGGGCTTGGGCAAGGTGAATGTCTATCCTACATGGAAGAAAAAATCAGGCAGGATGAGCAGCAGGCAGAGCTTTGGAGGGGAGCTGTGCAGGAGGGAGCTCTCCCACCCGGGTGGGACGTGAGTTCCAGCACGGCCACTTTGCTGGTGGCAGAAAAACCTTGGCTCATCCCTCAGCTGCTGGGACAAAGTGTGCAGCAGGTTGGAAGTAAGGGATTAACAACCAGCTGAGCTGGGAGGCTCTGCTGGACCCTGCCTGGGAAGGAGCCCACCCTAAATGGGGCAGCTGAACAGGCAGAGGACAACATTGCTCTTGGCAGGCTCAGTCTCTGTTTATTTATGTTAAAATGCCTTTATCTTCTGCCTGGGCTGCACTCTGCAGGCAGTGATAAGAAGCAGTTGTTAAGCTGAAGCTGGTGTTACCTGGGTCTGCAATTTCCAAGGTAAGAAAAAAAATAAACAATGGGTGATTTTCATGCTGAGAGCTGGCAGGGTGCAGGCAGGAGTCATAGAATCATAGAATCCCCCAAAGCACCTTAAAGCTCATCCAGTTCCAACTTTTTGCCATGGTCAGGGACACCTCCCACCAGCCCAGGCTGCTCCAGGCCCCATCCAGCCTGGGCTGAGACACTGCCAGGGATGAATCCTCTGGGAAGGGCATCAGGGCTGAAGTGAGCAGGAGGCTGAGCAGCTGATCAGTGAAGGTGAGGCTCTGGGGAGGGTTGGGGGGACAAAACATGGGTGGTTTCTCAGAACTGGGTGGTTGTGCTGGGCACCTGGTCACCCCTGGAGGGGTTCAGCAAGACTGAGCATTTCAGTCATTTGCTAAGGGCTCTGCATGGGCTGTGAGTAGAAAGGCTGTTCCTCTGGGGGGCTCTCACCTCCCCTGGCTGGGGTGGTGGTCCCAGGAGAGCTGGGGAAAAGTAGCACAGTTTGTGCCAGTGGCTTCACCCTGTCTGTCTGTCTATCTATCCATATATCCATCATCTACCCATCATCTACCCATCATCTATCTATCTATCTATCTGTCCATCCATCTATCTATCTGTCCATCCATCTATCCATTCATCCATCCATCTATCCATTCATCCATCCATCTACCCATCATCTACCCATCATCTGTCCATCATCTATCCATCTATCCATCTGTCCATCCATCCATCCATCTATCCATCCATCCATCCATCCATCTATCCATCCATCTATCCATCCATCTACCCATCCATCATCTATCCATCATCTATCCATCATCTATCCATCATCTATCCATTATCTATCTATCTATCTATCTATCCATCCATTTATCCATCCATCCATCTATCCATCCATTTATCCATCCATCCATCCATCCATCCATCCATCCATCCATCCATCCATCCCTAGGTGTTTTCACAAGGATTCACCTGGTTGCTTCTGGCTGAACCTCAGTGCAAAGAGCAAGGAGAATATTCCCAAACACCCCTCTGAAGGAACCCCTCTCCCACTGCACAGCCATGGTGGACTTAGTCCTGGATGGAGTTGGGTCTGGATGAGCCAGGAAGCACTTCCCAGCAGTTTTTTATCTCTGACCAACCTGCAGATGGATCTGCTATGGGAAAAAAAAAAAGAAAGAAGAAAGAACACCAGAGCACATGGGTGAGGAAAACAAATTCTCAGATCTGGGGGGTGTTTTGGCACTGGGTGTGTCAGAGAGCTGGGAGGGGGACAGTGACAAGGGGTGGGTTTGCACTGATTTCCTCACCACCTTTGGTCTGCAGAGATGTGGATGCCTCAGGAAATGCTGGGGAGGAGTGAAACTGCAGGTGGCAGCAAGGATGTAACAACTGAGAGAGACAGTGGGAAGGACTCCATGCTCCATGGGATAGCCAGGAATGTCGTGTGGGAGACCTGGTGAGTGGCAACTTGTTGTGGGGGTGGAAAGGGACAATCAGGATTGCAGATCCAAGCTGTCTGGGGGCTGACTGAGGACTGATGGTGGCTGATACACCCATGGACCATCATGCCATGGGCACAGCCTTGCCTGCCCTGATGTCCCAGGGCCATCCCTGTGTCCAGTGTCCAGGCAGGGATCCCCACTTCTTCCCTGCTGACAAGTGACAGGGAATTTTCTCAATCATGCTGTGGTCACCTGTGACCCATCTCTCCCATCCCTTTTCCCTCTGGATGGAGTTATTACCATATTTCAGCTTGCTCCATGTCCAGACCAGAGTGAGGTCCCTGCCACCACCCTGCCTGCATCCTCATGGCCTGGGCTCTTCCTGGGAATGTAATGATCTGAATTCCATTGAGCCCAAGCATATCTTAGAAGGGGTTTAGGTCTGCATGTTCTCCCATGTAACTGGTGATAGGGTGAGAGGAAATGGCCTCCAGCTGTGCCAGGGGAGGTTCAGATGGGATATTAGGAGGAATTTCTTTCTTGAGAGTGGCCAGGAATTGGAACAGGCTGCCCAGGGCAGTGGTGGAGTCACCATCCTTGGAGGTGTTAAAAAAATGTGTGGACTTCAGCACATGGTTTAGTGGGCATGGTGGGGTTGAGTTGCCAGCTGGACTTGATGATTTGGGAAATCTTTTCCAACCTTAATGATTCTGTGTTGTGTGCATGGGGTGGCAGGGGTGCCCTGTGCTTTGGGGGTTGGGGACAGGGGAAGGACAAGTGAAAGGAAAGCAATACTGCAGGGCCAAACTGTGGGATCTGCAGAAGATCTTCACTTAATTCTCCTTTATGAGCTTCTCCTCCTTCCTCTTACCTTGTGGTGCAGCTGGAGGGGAGGCAGGGGAGGCAGGAAATCCTGCAGGGCTGTTTTTTGGTTTTTTTTTTGAACTGGGGATTAATTAATTGCGGCCTGAAGGAGCTGGGATTGGCTTAACCACAGAGGCTGAGAAGGACAAGTTGGGAGGTGCTGGGTCCAGATGTGCTCATTCCCAGGCTGTGTGGACATTGGAGATCACTCAGGGTTTGACTGGGGGTGCTGGGGAGGGAGCAGAGCTCAGCATTCACACCATGCTGTGCCCAGGGCTAGGCTGACCCTCAGGGCAGCCCATCCCTTTGTCTCCACCACAGGCAGCTGCTGCAGAGCTGGCAGGGTCACTCCACTGACCTTTTCAGTCTTTGAAAATATTTTCTTTTTCTGTTTTCTACAACTCTGCATTAAAAAAAAAACAAACAAAAAAAGCCACATTAGAAGTGGTTGCTTAGTACTCTCCCTGGTGCTCAGCTCCTTCCTCCATCAGATCCCTGCCCTCAACGTCTCTTCCAGGATGCGGCGCTTCGATGCTTTTAAAAATTTACCACCCTTCTCCCTCCACCCCCATCATTTCCCCCTTGGTCTCAGACCTACATTCCCATGCACTCCTTCTGTTTATGGGAAGGGAGGGAAAAAAAAAACCAAACAAAACCAACAAAACCCAATGTTCAGGAGATAAAACAGCTGCCCCCAGCCATCCCCCAGACCCTGCAGTGGGGCCGCTTGCCATGGAGTTCAAGGGGAGCCCCTGGGCTGTAAGGCTGTGTCCTTTGAAGTGCCTGACAGATGATTTTCAGCTGCCAGATGATGTGAATCAGATGTGGTCCCTCCAGATGGCCTCCCAGGATGGGGCAAAGCATGGGGGGGGCTGGAGGTGGCCTCCGGGCAGCTCTGTCCCTCTGGCAGGACAGGGAGAATGGGGACTCCTTGAGAGCTGGGTTGGCTTGAGGGTGTTTTGACTGTGTGTTTGCTTTGAGGGGGGCATCTCAGGGTGTTTGTCATCATGGGGGAAGCCAGGCAGAGAGGACAGACTTGTCTCATTGGTGGGCCAGGGCCCAGGATCTAGGGAGGGACATTTTGTTTGGGATGTGTTTGGTCTCAGACCTGTTGCAGCATCTTCCCTCATCCTCCTTTGCTGGTGCCTGTGCATGTCCCAAGCTTTCAGTGTTACCCCTAAAAACTTTCCAAGAATTTCTGGACTGCTTTTTTCCAACTTTACCAGAAGAGGAGGCTGAGGCAAAGCCTTCTTGCTCTCTACAAGTACCTGAAAGGAGGTTGGAGTGAGCTAAGGGGTTTATTTCTTCTTCCCTGTAACTGCCTACATCCTCATGGCCTGGGCTTTTCCTGGGAATATAACGACCTGAATTTCATGAAGCCCAAGCATATCTTGGAAGGGTTATATCTACGTGTTCTCCCATGTAACTGGTGATAGGAAATGGCCTCCAGCTGTGCCAGGGGAGGTTCAGATGGGATGTTAGGAGGAATTATTTACTGACAGAGTGGTCAGGCATTGGACCAGTGGTGGAGTCACCATCCCTGGAGGTGTTAAAAAAAAACGTGTGGATATGGCACTTCAGGATGTGGCTTAGTTGGCATGGTGGTGTTGGGTTGATGGTTGGACTTGATGATCTCAGAAGTCTTTTTCCACCTTAATGATTCTGTGATCACCTCTAAACCCAGCCAGAAAGTCCCCTGAATGCAGTGCATGACCCAGAGGGGACAGTTGGGGTGATGAACCCCCTGTCCTGCTCCAGGGCTGGATGTGAGGAGCATGCCCAGGGCTTGCCTTTCTCCAGGCACCACCACAGTTCCCCCCGTCACCCCTTAGACTTGTCTCCAGGCTGATCCAGTGCATCCTGTAGGACATGTTCTTGGGAAAGGGAAGAAGGGGAACAATTCCCAGTTGGGATCATTGGCCTGAGTCAGATTTCTAACCCCGCTCTTCTCCCGTTTCTTTTAGACACCCCCCACTCCTTTCCCAGGCAGGAAATCAAAGCCCAGCTTGCTCATTAGGGGCTGACCAGAAGCCAAAAAAAGAAGAAAAAATTAAAAAAAAAAAAGACTTTATTTGCTGAAACTGCTGCTTCCTCAGAGGAAGGGGAGTGGGAGTCCTCCAGCCAGAGGCTTCCCACCATCCGGGGAGCTGTGGCTGCAGTGCAGAGGGGGCTCTGTTTTCCAGGTCTTTGCCCTAACTATGGATCAAAGGGAAAAACCTGCCAAATTATTTCATGTCTGGCAGGTTCCTGTGTGTCTGAGCTGCTGTAAAATATAGAGCACTTGGAAAATATTTTGATGCTCCTGTATCGAGCTAAAAAAGAACTTCCCCCCCCTGAAGTGCAAACACTGCAGCTTCATCCACTGATCAGCTGCAATGCTGGGCAGACCCATGGAAACTCCCTGGTGGCTTTTTTGGGGGGGTCAAATTTACCTTTTGGGTTTCTAAATTCTTTTTAAAGTGGTGTTTCCCATCTTCCCTTGCCCATCTTTTCAGCTCCCCACCTGGCATGGATCTGGGTTTGCATCCCCGAGGCACGGCAGCCCCGTGGCCTCCCTGACACCCTGGGAAAAGCCCCTGTTTGAGTCCTGTGGTTAGGAAAAGCAGACAGGGGAGTTTAAGAGAAACCAAAGGAGCAGTTTTCTGGGGATGGGGTGGGAGGGGGGACACACGACTCAAGCCTGAAATATGTTGAACAGCTGGAGGGATGCAGGGGATTTCAAAAGGAAGGCTGGGATGCCAGTGGGAATGGGAGCAGGGGTGAGGACCTGAAGTGCATTGCTCTGGTGCTTATGGAAAAAGATTTTTTAAAAAAAATCTATAATCTATAATCTATAATCTATAATTATAGATCTTTTATCACTTTAGTGCCTTGATGCCACAAATAAAAGCCTTCAGTGCTTTTATGATACATAAAACAAATATTCCCCTTTTCCCCCCACCCTGGGTTTCCAGAAAGATTTTGAGCCATGTAAGTGTGGTCACTCATTCAGCTTGAATTTAACTAGGCTGATGTAACCACTCCTGCCATCCAGGTTGGTGCTGTTGCTGAGGGTTTGGCTCTTCCTCATCCTCTCCTGCATTGAAAATGTGGGTTAATTCACAGAGGAAGTGAGGGATTCCCAGCAGCCAGAGGGTTCATCTCTAGGCTGGATGCTATTTGGTGGTGGTGACTCCTGGTCGGGGTTACTTGAGTCCCTGGGCAATGCTGGCTAAATCCCTGGTGGCCCAGAGTGCCCTCAGGGTTGCCCAAGGCTCCTCTCCTGCTCACCTAGCACATGAGCAGGTCAGGGTGACCTGGGGGCTTGGAAGGGGCCAGACAAGGCATGGGAAGGGGCTCTCATCCCCAGGGGAGTTTGAGAGGTGCTTTTGCACCTAGCTGGGTCAAAAGGGCCACCCAGGAGCCCCTTTCCCAGCTCTGAGGCTGGAAAATCCCCAGTGTGCTTCCTGCAGGGCTGAGAGCTTGGAATGATTCATCTGGTTTGGTTTGACAAGGGTTTATTTGGAAGAGTTTTCTGTATGGGAACCCCTCTGCCTGGGGTGGCCACCCATAGGAGACAGCTTTTCCCTGCACCCTTGGAAACCTTCCCCATGCTCCTGCCTATCCTGATCACAGACACTGACTCTCTTTGGGGTCTTCTTATCTTCCTGCCCCCCCAAAATCCTACAGCTTCCCCAAATATCCTCTCCCCATCACTTCCCACCAGTAGGATGTGCCCCTAGGCTGCTCATCTCTCTCTTTCCTTGCTGCAGGCAACAGCCCTGAGTTGGAGAGATTTCTTTCTTTTTTTTTTTTTTTTTTTTTTTTTTTTTTTTTTACTTCATTTTTATAAACCTCACGGGCCTGCATATTTCTCCCCCCTCTCCTACAAACTCAGCCATTCCTGCTGGAAAACTTGCCCTCATACATGGCATTAAATTACTTGGGGTTTACATAGCTGGGTGAGTCCCCTCCTGACACCCCAGCCCAGGCTTTGCTCAGACAGGTGTGCAAACCCCCCACGTGCATTAAGTGAAGTGCTTTCCCCCCCCTGCAGCCTGGTTTGCATCACCACCTTTTGCTGAAGTGATTTATTTTTGCCTTTTCCAACCCCAGGTCCTGCAGCAGGCTCAGCTCCTGGGAGGAGCATCCCCTTCCTCTGGTTTTGCTCGCTGTTGTAGGGCTGGAGTAATCCAGTCTTAAGGCATCTCTGCTGCTTCTTTTGGTTAAACTGGGGTTTAAGGAACCCTGTGGGTTCTGAACCACCCTCCCCATCATGTGCTTGTCAAAATAGTTGGAGATATTTATTTTCCCCAGGGCATCCACCAGTTCATGGATGTTGGACAGGGTTTTCTACCCCAAGGCTGAGTCACCCCAGGGGGCTGGGGACACCCACGAGCTCTTTTCTCTTTGGTTTTGGTTTTGTTATTAATTCAGTTGACTGTTTCATTTCCCCAAAAGCCTCAACCACAGCCAGATTCCACTGCATCAGCAGAACAAACCTCCCCATCTCCCTTTGGTGCTGGTGTGGGGTTTGCATTCCCTTACTTTGCCAAGACCCTCCTCATCCTCCCCCTTTGGCTTTAGTGCCCAAACACCCCCCAACCCCTCAGCCCAGCACATCCCTGGGTCTGCACCCACCACCTCCTGCTCTTCCTTTGCTTCAGCATCACCCCACCAGTGCTGGCTGATGGCTGCAGGAGAGCAGAGCACTCAGCTATGGTCCTCTTTGTCCTTGCTTGCTCTCTGGTGGTTTATTTTATTTATTTTTCACCCTTCCTCCAGCTCACTCTGTCTCCCTCCCCAGACCACCTTCCAACATGCTCCATGTTCTCTCTCCTCACCCTGTGTCCATCCTCCCATCTCTCCTGTGTTTTATCTGGTGTCTCTCCAGACTTTAGGCAAACCACAGGATTTGATAATTTTTTTTTAACCCCACCACCCCCTTTTCACTCCAACAGCTCTTTTTTAATTTGCATCTTCTCATCCCAGGAGAGAGGAAAGACATCCTAGGAAACCCAGGAACCTCCTTCACATCACCTCCAAGTCCCCTCTGACCCCCTCGCTGCTTCCCAGCATCCTTCTTCCCTGCTTCCCACCCAGCTCCTGTCCTTAGGAGGGGAGGGAGGGCTGTGCAGGGAAGGTCTGTGGTCAGAAGCTGCCTTCCCATGCCCCTTCCCCGACCTCCTCTGCTTTTTTGCTCAGTGTTTCCTGCCTTGTCACCTCCCAGAGCTGCAAAGTGGGGCCAGGACTGGAGCCCTGCGGCGGTGGTTGGGGATGGATGGACTGGGGGGGGGGGGATGCATCTTGTATTTTGATTTCTGTCTACAATTCTGGGCCCCTCACTACAAGAAGGACATTGAGTTGCTGGAGGATGTGCAGAGATCTGGTGAAGGGTCTGGAGAATAAGTCCTGAAGGAACTGGGGGTGTTTTGTTTGGAGGAGACTTGAGGGGAGACCTTCTCGTGCTCTGCAATTCCCTGAATCCTGTAGGGAGGTGGGTGTTGGCCTCTTCTCCCAAGTAACTAATGACAGGATTAGAGGCAAAGGCTTGAAGGAGCACCAGGGGAGGTTCAGACTTGGGAGCAGGAAGAATTTCTTGACTGACAGAGTGGTCAGGCAGAGGAATGGGCAGCCAGGGAGGTGGGGGAGTCACCATCCCTGGAGGCATTCAAACCCCTGCAGATGAGGCACTGCAGGACATGGTTTAGTTGGCATGGTGGTTTCTTTCTTTCTGAGTTGACAGTTGAACTCGGTGATCTTACAGGTCTTTCCCAACTATGGATTCTGGGATCTTCTCCCCCCTCCTTTCCTCTCCACATTACATCTCCCCATCCTGCATCACCTCAGGCTGTGAAATAGCAGGTAAGGATTTTTCAGCTCCTTTGGTGCTATTCCAGGCCAGACACAGTTTCACAGTTTGTATTTTTCTTTTTTTTTTTTACTTTTTTTTTTCGGGGAGGGGGGATATTACTTCATTTTGGCAAGCTTGGGATGGATAGGGCAGGGGCAGGGAGCACGGGGCTGGCCCGGTGGCAGAAGGCAGCTGCAGTGCTGACCCACAATAACCAGGAGTGGCAGCTGAATATTAAATAAAAGATTTGACTTTTATTTAAAATAAAATGCATTTGTACATAATCTTGAAACCACAGGCTACAGGAAGGGAACACTGTTTACTCCTCAGGGTAGGAGGTGGGGCAGGAGGTGGATCCCCATCAGCATTAAGGCTGGGCTGGCTGAATGAAGGAAGAGGTCCTGGCCCCAGGTCTCTGTTCTTGAGGGTATTGTGGCACAGCTCTGAAATCCTATTTAACTTAGATATAAATTTTACTGGACTGAAATGAGGGGTTTTTTGGGGGGTTGTTTTGTGTTTTTTTTTTTAGTTTTATTTCTAAGTAACTCCCCTTACCCCTTACAGGCATACTAGAGTTAATGCTGATACACCAGAGCTATGCAATATTCTAGCTGGCTTGTGAGACTAGTTAAAAAAACTGTACAATTTTATAAAATTTGTGTTTTTTACATTAGTTACACAAAACCTATACTTCATAGACCTTTACTTCATATTGTAATGAAAAAAAGTTTGCATATCGTAGGCAGAACAGTGACTATGCTGGTGAATACTAAAAGTGTCATAATACAATATGGTGTAAAAATAAAATAAAATTTAAAAAAAAAAAAAAAGACAATATAAATGATTATCAAAAGTTAACAAATAAACCCAAGCTATAACAGACTAATAGAAGATCAGCTTCGAGGCCACACGTAACTATCTTCAAAGTCATGTCAGGCACCTGTAGCAGTCCTGGTGCTTGTAGTGTGAAAGGAGAGGTGGAAATTCTACTCAAAGGGGGAGGACGACTTCCAAACAAATGTACAGAATAAAAAACACAAAATAAAAAATTAAAAAGAAAAGAAAGAAAACACTCATGCATTAAACATGATAAATAGACTTCATATAGGTTAAGCCCTGGATGGCTTTGCAAGAAGATGGCTTAGAGTTCTCTCAGAAAATTGGCTATTTTTAAGTCACTCAAATCATATCCTGATCTACCCGTTGGATTCTGGAGCTAAAGGCCAGTGACAGACCCCAGACATGGTCTGTTATAGCAAATTAACAGAAGTGCTCATTAGTGCACACAGATTAACTGGTCAGGTAATGCAAAAAAAAAAAAAAAAAATTATGATTAAAAAAAAAAAAAAAGAACATTTCAAGCTCACTTTATTAAGCAGCATATTTTGAAGGACAGCTTGTTTGTTTGTTTGTTTTTAAAAGTTAAATATTAATATGGCCACGGGGTTTCCTCTTGGGGGGTGGGGGGAGGTTGTACAGGAGGTGGGGCTCACACCCACCCACTCGTCAGTTTGTAGAACATCTCTTCATCTAAACTCTCATTCTGGTCTTTGGCTCGTGTGGACAGGAAGATGTAGCCCCCAATGAACTCGTGCACCACTTTGCAATCCACCTCTGTGCAAATGAAGGACACTCGGACGTCGTCTGCGAACTCCACCGTCACCTGGAGGAGGGAAAAACCAGAGGGGTTAACCTCAGCAGCCCCTCCCAAAGGTGCACGCTCTTCCTTTCTGCTTTATTTTTATTTTTTGGGGGGGTTAAACCAGGTGATTTTTGTTGTTGCCTAAGCAAAACCCCACTGTGAAAACAATGATTTGGACTCGATCCTCATGGGTCCCTTCCAATTTGAGATATGATTATTGCTCAAACGTTCAGATACCTCTCATTGGGCTTTTCAATCTTTAATTTTGTTTATTTATGTATTCAAATTGCCATCAGACTTTTCACTCTCCTGTGGCTCAGGAGTCTTTGCCCTTCTCAGTGGTCAGTACATGCTAACATTCTCCTTGCTTCAAGAGAAAGAGAGACTGGCCACAGACCTCTGAGGGCTGGAATTTCTTTCCACTTTTCCCTGCGAGTGTATTCTGGTTTTGTAAGTCAAAGTTTGGCCATAGAAATGCTTGATGGGGGCAGGGGGAGCTCCTTTTGGAGTGACTGAATAGACCATCTATATGCTGATGCCTGGTATTATGTTTTTTTTTTTTTCCCTCATCACTGACAGCTCTGCAGGAGGGAGAAGGATTCCCCAGCAGAGTATCCCAGCTGAATAACTGGGATATTGGGGCTTGCAACTGGGTCAAAACAAAGACTTGGAGGCAGACAGGAAGCAGAATAATTTTTCCAGCAGTTCTTAATGAGCCACAAACAGTGGGAGAAGAGCCCTCATGTATCCCTGGCAATTTTCCTTGGGTGCTGTGCTTCCAAAAGTCAAAGCCCATCCTGGAGCAGACCAAAGGTTCTGCTGTTGCAATAAAAGAATTTGAGGACAGATAAGTTTCTGTTACAGGTTAGGATCAAGTCTGAGCATTAGGTTTTAAGTTGGATTTCATTTGTCAGCCATTGGGTGTTCAGAGGCAGAGAAAATCATTATTTATTAAGTATGTAACTGTCTTAATTACAGAAAGATTAATTTTTCTTCTTTTTAAGGGATACATTCAGCTCTACCAGCACTGAGGATAAGCTCTGCTCCATCTCCATCGAGAGTGGAAAAGGAAGGAGGAAAAACTCCATTATTAACACAGTGGTATGAAACCAGCAACTGAAAACTTTTAGAAGCCAACTTGCAAGATCAACTCAAAAAAAGGTGGTAGTGAGGTGGGTGTTGGTCTCTTCTCCCAAGTCACCAGTGAGAGAACATGAGGAAATGGCCTCAAGCTGCACCAGGGGAGGTGGACATGGCACTTCAGTGCATGGTTTAGTTGGCTGGGGTGGTGTTGGGTGGATGGTTGAGCTTGATGATCTTAAGAGGTCTTTTCCAACCTCCCTGATTCTGTGATTCTCACCATTTTGATCTCCCAGTTCACATTCCACTGCTTCATGTTGCTGAACCTCCAGGTTTTGACGGCGTCACCCGTGCTGGCGTCCATCCGGATCAGCCGGTTGTAGGCGATGCCAATCAGCTCCTCCTTTTTGCCCCCCTGGAACCTGCAGGATGGGGAGGGATCAGTCAGCACCCAGCTGTGATACACACCTACACGTGTTAACTTCTGCAGCTGAGTTACCTTATGAGATCAGTTTTGGAAGTTGATGAAATCAGTGCTTTTAATTTCAACACCAGCTAAAGATGTGCTGTGTGTTTAATGTCTGCTGCGTGTTTACTCATGAAATTACCCCTCTTCATTAGATATTAGGAAGAAATTCTTAGCTGTGAGGGTGGTAAGACCCTGGCTAAGGTTGACCAAGGAGGTTATGTCTTCTATGTTAGAAGACAAGCCACCAGGCTGAGAGACTTGAGGTTGTTCAGCCTGGAGAAGAGAAGGCTGCAATGGGGAGACCTTGGAGCACCTTCCAGTGCCTGAAGGGGCTCCAGGAAAGCTGGGGAGGGACTTGGGACAAGGGATGGAGGGATGGGATCAGGGGAAAGGGGTTCCAGATGGAAGAGGGGAGGATGAGATGAGATGAGATGAGAGGAAGAAATAGTTTGTTGTGAGGGTGCTGAGCCCCTGTGCCAGGTTTCCCAGAGAAGCTGTGGCTGCCCCATCCCTGGCAGTGTCTCAGCCCAGGTTGGATGGGGCTTGGAGCAACCTGGGCTGGTGGGAGGTGTCCCTGACCATGGCAGGGAGGTGGCAGTGGAGGAGCTTTAGGGTCTCTTCCAACCCAAACCAGTCTGGGATTCTATTAAGCCCCAATGCACCTGGAAGAGCTCACTGGCCAGAGCTGTTCATTGGCTTAACACACCTTAGGGTTTGACTTTAGCCCCAAATTCCCACTTGAATCCCTCCAGTAACTCCTTCCATCCACAATTTCCAGCTGAAGCCAGAGGTCACTCTGAAGGAAGAATGGCCAGCGTGATAGAGGTGACCTGGATGGTCTTGAAACCCCTCCCAACCTAACCCATTCCATGATTCCATGATTCTGCCCCCCAGCCCCACCCACCTTGCAATGAAATGCGTGATGCCGAACTCGGGCAGCGACTGCCAGGCTTGGATAAACCTCATCTTTGCCTCGATGAGACTCATCTGAGCCACGTTCTGGTGGGCTTCCAGGATGCGTGCTGTGATCTGCAGGCAGGGGGACAACAATGGCTTCAGGTGAGGGGGCTCAGCAGTGACATCCCAACAGGTAAGGACCCCAAGAGGCCTTTGGGAGCCGGGGAGGTCACCAGCGAAGGCGGAGAATCGATAATTCCCACCCTGCGGTCTCAGTTCAGCTACGGCTGCTCCAAGGTTGCTAAACCATGGAGCTGCTTTTTGCTTCATGTCTCCAGACGTATAAAAGCAAATATAGATCTGAGCTGTCTGGCTGCAAATTGCCTCTTGGGCTCATTTAGTTGAAGACACAGGATGTGAGCAAATGGTGGGGCAGATTTCTGGTGTAGGGTTTCTGGATTTGCAGCACAAATCACTGGGGATCATTATAAAAACCAAACAGGGCCCAAGTTTCTTCAGGGGAGGTGTGGGGTTTGTTAGTTGTTTGTTTTTCTTTCATTTCTGCTCTTCAAAGCAAAGGGGATCTAGACTATTTTAAATTTTATCTTAAATTTATCTTAGTTTTGTTGCTGTCACTTACCAAGTCTCTTACATAGCCTGGCTGTAGATGGCAAGGCGAAAAAAACAAAAAAAGAGAAGGAGGCAGAAAGAAAAAAAAAAAAGCAATCAGAAATATGGCAACAAAGCAAAGGCAAAGAAAAATAAAGTGTAAATTAACTGCAAACCAAAGTTCAAGCCAAAAAAAAAACAAAAAACCAAACCAAAACCAAGAATCCACATGCACAATTTCTTAGGTGGAAAAGCAGCCAAAGTGAACGTAAGGACAAGCGAGCAGAGATTTGCTCCTCGTGCTGGCCCTGCATGAGCACCAGTGCTTGGGCATCATCTAGAGCTGGGTTTTGGTCCTGGCCTGGTTTTGGTTCTGATCCTGAGATTGTTTTGGGTCACACTGGTGGCTGAAGGGGAGGGTGAAGGTGCTGTCTCAGAGAAGCATTGGTGTCCTCACTCCTCCAAACCTGCTTCCTCAGAGAGGAAGGAGCTCACCGTGAGCAGTTAGCTCAAGAGCTCCTTTATTTGAGATGCTCAGAGAAATGACAGGGATAGTGGTGGGGGAATCAGTAGCTGGAGAAGATGACCCAGATCCCACAGGGCCTTGGAGGGAGGATGTGCTGCCCTTGCAAGGCAGCTGGAGGCTGCTCCCTCATCAGACCCTAGCAAGGCACCTGAGAGCTGTGAATAAATTAACTTTTAAAAAATTATTTTATTTTTTCATTTAGGATTTGTCACTCCACAACCCTATGCTGCTGCAACAGCATGTGGAGACAGACAGCACCCAAGCAGGTATGGGGCCAGTGTGGGACCAAGGAACTTCTGTAACTCATAGCATCACAGAATAATTGGTGTTGGGAGGTCCCTCTGAAGGTCACCCAGTGCCAGCCCCCTGCAGTATCAGGGACACCCTCACCTAGATCAGGTTGCTCAGAGCCTCCTCAAGCCTCACCTTGAATATCTCCAGGGATGAGACCTCAACCACCTCCCTAGGCACCCTGGGCCATTGTTCCACTGCCCTCCTGGGACACAACTTGTTCCTCACATCCAATCTAAAGCTGTTTTTCTCTAATTTAAACCCGTTTTCCCTCATCCTACCCCTCCAGCCCCTTGCACACAGTCCCTCTCCAGCCTTCCTGTAGCCCCTCAGATACTGGGAGGTCTCCATGGAGCCTTCTCTTCTCCAGGCTGAACAACCCCAGCCAATTCCCCTTTCAGCACCATTTGTGGTCTGCATGACTTCCTCCTCCTTCTCCTTCTCCTCCTCCTCACCCCGTGTTGGGGCACAGAGGGACCCTCGTAGCTGAATTCTTTGCATTCCCACAGCCTCCATCCCTTCCTCCCAGCCCTGCCTGCACACTGCTGCCAGCAAACATCCTCCTCTGCTGCAAGCTCTGCCTCTGGCCAAAAAGGAACAGCCAAATATCTGCTTTTCAGACCATATTAAAAGTGAATCCAGAGTCTGCATCACAGCCACTGGCCCAGTGGCTTGTGCCCTTCCCTCTGCTCCACCAAGGTTATTTTTATAATGTTGATACCTGCACAGTAAGCAACTTCTGGGAGCTAATATTTTTCCAGGTGCCTCAATTTTACAGAGTTCAAGCCTAGAAGGTATTCTGGACGTTAAAGTGATCTATTTATGCAGCCTCTCCCCCATCCAAGTGGATATAAAGGCTTATTCAGAAGAATAATAAGGGCTATATAAAATATAACTCCACTGCCAGGAAACGATCATGCTGTGCCAATAAAAAGTTATATTTTTTTTTTTTTCCTCTGCTTCTCTGACTTGTACCCTTCTTCTGGGTTTGGAGAAACCTAACCAGCCTGAAGAGGCTGCAAAGCTACAGCTGAATGTAAGTCACCAAAAGGCCAGGGAGCCATTGCCTTCCTCATTCCTGCTGCAGTCCTGACATGGATAATGTCTTTCAGAAAGTCATGCATTTATTTCCAGCCCAAAACCAGTTCCAGCCCTGTAGGTCAGGGACAGACCATAGTGTGGGGTTTGAGCAGAAGTCACAGCCACTGCAAATGAAGCAACAGCTCAAAGGCTGGGGTTGGGAAGCAGTGGAAAAAAAAGCAAAGAGAGGAAATGTGCAAAACTGCCTTAGAGCCAAGCCTGGGTAAAGCACTGCAAGCAAACTGCAGCTCCACACTGATCCTGAGGGACTCCACATGGGAAAAGGGTTGAAGCCCAACAGTGGGAACTGATTTCATCTCATGGATGCTACATCTGGGTGAGGAGAGACAGGGGACACCTGCCCCCCTATCAGCAGGGACGAACCCCACTACCCCAAAAAAGCATTTAAAAGCATAGAATCATGGATTTTAAACCAGAGATTTAAAATCCAGGGTTGGAAGGGACCTTAAAGATCACCTAGTTCCAACCCCCCTGCATGGGCAGGGACACCTTAAACATGAGTAAGTTGACAATGCCTTTAAAATAAAATGTCATCCAATTTGCTACACCTTTAAAATGAACAGTTCCCCACTGTGGACAGGCACTGGTGCATAATAGGTGGCAAAATGAAGGTGGTGGCTGCCATCTCCAGGTGCTGGAGCAAAACCACACATTCCATGGGAGTGACCTGGTGCATCATGAAGTGACAACACCCCAAACACAGAGTGTCAACCATTGGCTGCCACCAGAACAGGTCCACACCACCACCGCGGGGTTGGACGAGCACCTACCTGCTTATTCTTGTATTTTTTCAGGTAACGAGGAGAAACCAGGCACTCAGGGTTTATGTCAGTGTTGATCTGTTCCGGGATCAGCTGAGGGTCTGGGTTCAAATGTTGCATTTTCAGGAAGGAGAGGATGTTCTGCACTTCCATGCCATAGGAGCTGTCGGCCATCGTCTTGCCCTTGGAGGCCAAGCGGCAGGCAGCCATCCAGTTGGCGTACTGTGTCTCCTGTTCCCCCCCAAAAAAAAGAAATCCCCGCCTGTCAGAGAGGGGGGAATGCCAGCTGCCTCCCTCCCAAATACAACTCCAAGGAGCCTTGTTTTCCTTCCAGCCCCAGGAGACTCAAGCACCCCCAAAGCTGGGCAGAAACTCAACCAACATGTAGGCTACAACCATGGGACAGAGCTAAGGAAGAGCAAGGGCTGATTTTCTCAGCAGAAGGAGATGGAGGTGTTGGAGTGAGTCCAGAGGAGGCCCTGGAGCTGCTGGGAGGGCTGGAGCAGCTCTGCTCTGGAGCCAGGCTGAGAGAGTTGGGGGTGTTCAGCCTGGAGAAGAGAAGGCTGCAATGGGGAGACCTTAGAGCACCTTCCAGTGCCTGAAGGGGCTCCAGGAAAGCTGGGGACAAGGGCCTGGAGGGATGGGACACACAGTGATGGTTTTATACTAAATGAGGGGACATTTAGATTATATTTAGGATATTTAAGGAAGAAATTTTTCACACTGAGGGTGGTGAAACCTTGGCCCAATTTGCCCAGAGGTGGGAGCTGCCCCATCCCTGGGAACATTCCAGGTCAGGTTGGATGGGGCTCTGCCCAACTGGATCTGGTTGGAGATGTCCCTGCTCACTGCAGGGGATTGGACTGGATGGCCTTTCCCACCCAAATTATACTGTGATTCTATTATTCTACTCCAAATTCACATGTGAACATCAAGATAAGACACATGTGGGTACAGTTGCTATTTTTTTGTTTTTTTTTAATTAACATCAGCTACGTGGCACATCTGAGCATGAGCTGATGGTGGGCAAAGGGCAGAGGGGCAGCAGCCCAGGTGATGAACTCACATTATCACAACGAAGCCAGATTTCATTCATCCCCTCTGCCACTGGAATCAGAAGTTTGATGTTAAACTTCTGGCCAGAGATGTTCACATCAGGGGTAACTTCACAGCCTGCAAAGAGGGAACCACTGGTTAACAGGGGGTGTGTGATGGAGTATGCTTTTAAAAGGGGGGAAAAAAAAAACACCCTAAAAAAATGAGAAGAAAAAGCAAAGCACTTCAACTAAAAGGTGTTCAACAGCATCTCGGTGCTGCACAGGTCTTGCACCACATCTCCAACGGGATAAATGGGGACAAGAAATGTGTTGGATATTTCTTTTTCCAAGCAAAAGGTAAAATGGAGCAAAAAAAGCAAGGCCAGCTCTGAAAGCAATGAAACTGAAGCTAACAAGTGCCTGAAGGATTCATCTCACAGCTCCTGCCCTGGCTTCATGGATGGACCCCATGGCTGGCAAACACCCCATGTCCTTGAAATTTTCATCCAAGAGTGGGAGAAGGTGGCTGGCTGGGTGCTGGCCCTGAAGCTTCTAATCCATTATTTTGGCCAGGCTCATCACTGCTGTGGTCAGTGGTGTGACCATCAGTGTCTGGAGACAACTACAAGTGGTTGTATAAACCCTGGGGGGGTGAGGAAATGAATATTTTTGAGATTTTTTAAAAGTGCCATCACAGCAGATCTGTTAAAAGCTCCCCAAAAAAGGGCCCTGTGGGCTGGGTTTCACCTTGACTGCAGCCCAAGATCACTTTGGGGGGAAATAAATTTTTATTTTCCCTTTGTTGGGAGAAAATAAAAATGAGTTCTCCTTTGGTGGCTGCTGGAGCAGGAATGTTTAATGTGACAGAAGAAAAACTCAGCAACCAGAAGAATTTAAAAACTCCTGAGTGAAGCAACCAGCACGTGGGGAAAAAAAAAAAAGAGAAGGCAATGGAAGAAGAGTGGTTTGTTCTCTCCAGTGAAGTATGTGCTCCAACTTATTCTCTGTGGATGTCAGTTCCATTTTTTTGGATGGCCATGACAAAAAGGAAGGGGACAAGTTGTCTGGCTGTGGTGTTGTGGAGCTGGTGGTTGTTCCCTTTGGGGTGCCAAAACCTGTGCTCACTTTTGCCTACCAAACCCCCTCATCCTCAGGCCTTTAAACATATTTACCCAACCCTGGGATAGGTGAAAACATGATGCAAGAGGAACAGACAATAAATGGAATAAAATTCAGTGGTCCTTATGCTTCTCTTACCTCTCAGGTTCATCTGGTGTGCAGGAGTCCCATTGGATTCCTCTTTGCTTTTATAGCAGGAGATGGAGGTATCTTTGAAGGTGCACCAGTAGGGTTTGTAGCCTTTCAATGTCAGCTTCTTGGGCCTGCCAGACAGGTTGAGGGAAAATGGCATTTGGTTGAAGTTCCTAAAGCAACCTCATTTCACCCTGGAAAAGCTGGTGTCAGCAGCTTGGGGTCCTCAGAAGGTCCTGGCATGCACAGCCCTGCCCTGGGCAAACCTTACACCCACAATTTCCTTTCACAGCTGCTCCCAACTCCAGGAGAAGTCACCAACCTCCAGCCAAGCCATCCTACATGTGCAGGATTTTCCATCCTTTTCTGAAGATGTTTTAAGAACTTCAGAGCTTTTTTTTTGGGGGGGGACTCTTAAATTGCAGGCAGGGCATTTGGGCTGCCACAGGCAGTAACCCTGCAGGCAGGGGAGGGAAAAAAACATCCCAAATTTCTGCAGCAATACCAGGCAGATACAGGGATGGAGATAAAGGACTTTTTTATAAAGAAGACTTTTTTATTAAAAAAAAAAATATTGTAGCTCCTCCCCAGTGAAATGTGACAAGAAAGACATCCGAAACTGGGCCAGATCCTAACGTTGCATCAGTTACATTGGGTTTCTGGAAGTGAAATAACTGCCTGACCCTCATTTTTAGGAGAAAATGTCAATTCTGAGCTTCTCCCCTATGACAGGATGGCCTCAAAGCCCACCTTGCACCAGGTGAAGAACCAGCAACTTCTCACTGCTTCATCTCCTGTCCCACCAATGGGCTCTCCAATTTGCAAGCCATTAACTCCCTGAGTCATGCCTAATTTTATTGGTAAATAAGCACTTCAAAGGAAAAAGCAAATTTTTTGGTTGGTTGCTTGCTTGGAGCGGGGGAAAGGGGAACCCCACTCAGATACAGGGCACAGGCTGAAGCCCTAAAACTTCCCCCCATTTAAGAGAGACCCCAAAGCCAGACGGACGTGGAACTCTTATTAGTTCCCCTTCAGAGAAGGAAAAAGGATTTTTCAGAACAGAAGTGGCAAGTTCTGACTCCAGCACCAATTCCTTAATAAAATAAAGGCTTCTTCCAGAGCTATTTCGCTGCCTGCAGGTTTTTTTTTTTTAATATATATCCTCTAATGATGCTGTGAAACCTCACCATTATTTCCAATTTCCAGAACTTTCACCATCACCCTCGCCACAGCAGGCAATAAAATGCAAAAGAGGGTGGTGGCTGCCAAAATGTTACTCCAAGTCCAGACGCTGCCGTTCTAGGTTTTCACATCCAAGTCAAAATAAAATGAAAAAACAAACAAACCCTAAATCCTGAGTGAGCTGGAAGAGGAGCAGAGTCAGCTCAACCTGCTCCTTTTTGGCAAGGAGAGGGCAGATAAACAGGGATCCCTGGCTGCTCATAATTCATCCAACCTCTTGCAAACCAGGAGAAGTATTTAAGCAAGCAGTTTTTAATCCTGATTTTAGGATGGTTTGATTCTCTCCTGGGCATTGATTGAGTTAGGGAAATATTTTAATTCATTATGTTAGAGAAATAATTAATTGTGTGTTAGAGAGAGAGAGCACACGCTGCTGGCTATGGGATGCAGCAAGCTCTGCTGGAAGAACGGGTGGAAAAAAAACATCTTTAAGAATTCAATATTGAGTATTTCAAATAGTGTGAAATACTTGGTGACTGCAGGATAACAAAGGACAATATTTTAATAGCAAGAGAGCAGAGATGCTGTGAGCTGTGGGTTCAGGCAGCGATTGCTGGGTGGTGGCTTTTCACAAGTGATAATGTGCAGCAAGATCTTAAGGGCAGGAGATTAAAAAATAATAGATATTAGGCAGCAGGACCATTCATTATTCATAGACATTACCATTTTCACCAGCACCTCTTCCCAGCAGCACTTACTTGAAGACTTTAATGTAGTCAGCGAGCTCTGGGATGGAAGTGATGTCACCCTGGAAAGAAAAGATCATTCCCACTGATCCCTCTATCCCAGCAGATCCAGAGTGGTGGGTCTGGGAGGAGAGGGATGCTCTGCAGAGGAGGGAGGTGGTGGCAGCTTCACCAGACAGCAGCAAGGGCTGAGGGTTTATGAAAATGCTCTTAGAAAGCCCCCAACCCAGGGGGAATGAGCAACCTGGTCTGGTGGGATGTGTCCCTCCCCGTGGGTTAGAACTGGATGGGATTTAGGTCTCTGCCAACCCAAAGATTCTCTGATTCTATGATCCCCTGCAAGCAGAGAAAAAAAAATCTACTGCCCAGAAATGCTCTTAGGAAAGCAAAGGATGAGGTTTTTCTTTTTCTTTGAGCAATTCCTGTTGCTGCTGGAGGCAATTCCCACCCACCAGCTCACCAGCAGCCACACCAGCTCCTCTTCCCACCGGGGTTTTTCTCCTCCCCGAGTTATTTCCTTCTATTCCAAACAAAAGGAGATGCTGCTCTGCACATCCAGGGTAGAACTTTCTGACCCCCTAGAAAGGTTCCTTCCCCCACCCACCCAAGTTTTTTGAATATTGAGTTTATCTTCACATTTTGCACGAGCAAAAAGATAGAGGGGAGGGGAGCACTTGGTAATTCCCACGAGCTTGAAGGAAGAGGGTTTTCGAAGGACAGCAGAAGCAAAGACACCTCCAGCAGTAGTGAGACAGTTTACTTTTCCATCCACAGTGAGCAATGCTGTTTATAGATACCCCGGGAGGGAAAAAAATGCAGAATCTAAACAAACAATCCAGTAATTGCCCATTATCCCTATTCAATTACTCGACTGCAGCTGGAAATGGCCACTGCGAGCGAGACCGACGGAAAAGGGATGGGGTGGGGGGGTGTCTGGGTTTTTGGTTGGTTTTTTGTTTTTTTTTTTGATGAATCATTGTCATCTTTGCTCCTATCTGGCAGGGATTGTTCCTTAGTGCTGTGCTGCAAATGTGGGCTTGCAAAGAAATGATAAAAGATGCCTGGGCTCCGAAAATTTGTCATTATTTTTGTTGCCCCAAAGCAGCAACTGGTTAATGTAATGTTATAAATGCTTCTAAGGCAGGCTAAGGAGGGATGGTAACTTCAAAAAGACCCTTTGTAAACTCATCAAAAAATTATATGAAGTGTAAGACTGGAAAAAATTTCAAGGGTTTTAGGGTTTGAAAGAACTTAAAATGAAACTCAGAGATGGTATAAATGTGCAAAGTGCCTGGAAAAGCTTTGTTGTGCCCAGCCTGACTGGACCTACTCCTTTTCTGTGGATTAGTTTTTTGGGCTTTCTGTTTTTAAAGATGGAAAACCAGTATTAAAGCAGCAAATCAGGAAAAAAAATCATTAAATCCTCTAAAATACAGTCAGGTTGAAACCCAGCAGAATTAACATGGGGTTTCCTAAGCTTAAGCTATTTGTGAATATCATGGCAGCTCTTTTCAGCACTGCCAAACTTTGCCATGAATTAGAAATAGAGGAAGGGGAACCTCAGGATGAAGAATTCAGCATTTCGGAAAGTCGGCATCAAGAACAAAAACCAAATAAAATCTAATTTTGTTTTCCATTATTTCACCTGGAAAGTAGCTTGGTGCAGGGGGGTGTTCAGTAAGATCCTGACTCCTCCAAGACTTCTCCAACACCATTTGGTCTTATGGTCCCAAGAGGAAAAATGCAACATTGCACTTGGCTCTGCAGCAACGTGGAGTTGGGCCTGTGGGATGGGGTGAGCTCTCCCTGCTAAATTAACTGCAGACACCCCAAAAATAAAGGTGAACTGAAGAAGCCTTCGGTTCAACACATGCACCAAGATGTTTTTATGCCACGTTGGGCTCAAAGCAGAGCTTCAGCTCGGTGCTGGCCCCATGCTAGATGCTGTCTGGGGTCCCCTCCCACCAAAACTACCCCTTGGGATTTAAAAAATACTATATTAAAGAAAATATTACTGACATCTGTCCTTTGTGTTGCTTCACTGGACTGCGGGCAACTCGCTCACGCTGTAAGAGCAGCAGTAGAAACAAAGGGAGAAGAAGGAAATGCCAAAGGTTGGGTGCCTGGAGAAATTCCCAGTTTGGGATGAGGATTCCTGCCTGAAAGGACACCCAAGCCACCCCATCTCCACGTGCCTGCCACCCTTACCAGGATCGTCGACGTTTTTCCCCCTTCCAAAGTGATCTCCAGATCCGAGAGCGCCGCATCCACCTCATCCACGTCCTTGTCACTGTTGTTCAGGTGGTTTTCCGAGGACATGATGGACAGTTTGTTGATGTGGTACTGCAAGGCAAGGCACAGCATTTCACCAGGAAGCTCCTGCCAGCCCCTGGCTCATCACGACGTGGCCGTGGCGATTGGGAAACCGGAGCAGTGAGTGCTGAGGCCTGGGCAGACTCGGGTCAGGAATGGCCAACTTGGCTGTTTGCAGCCCAAAGAGTCAGTCAGACAATCCCTGAAGGACCCACAGGGCCAAGCTGCTCCTGACACAGCATCACAGGCTGGCTGAGGGTGGAAGGAACCTCTGGAGGTCACTTGGTCCAACCTTCTGCTCAATCAGGGCCACTTACAGCCCTTGCCCAGCCTCATGTCCAGATGGAATTGGAGCATCTCCAAGGATGGAGAATCCACAACCTTTCTGGGCAACTTCTGCCAGTGCCTGGTCACCCTCACAGTGAGGTTTCCAGAGCTGCATCCCCAGCAGGGTGAGGGAGGGGATCGTCCCCCTCTGCTCTGGTTCATTTACATCTATTTTTACCACAGAAAATAAAAAAGTCCATAAAAAACACATCAGGGGCCATGCCCAACCCACTCTGGACTGCTAGGAGAGGCAGACTTTTTTTTATTCCCGTTTTCTCTTTTATTTCCTAGGAGGGGCTCAGGGAGGAGATGGCCCTGCCCCTGCTGGGGATATTTCTGCATCCTACAGCGACGAGGAGTGCCAGACCACACGTAGCAAATGGTCTGCCATCCCTCTTACAGAAGTCAATATCAGGTGTAGTGTTTATGCCAAATCACACCGAGTCTGTCATAAAACTGATAAATAAATAGTTCTGGGAAAGCCCCAGATTATCACTAGCTGCCTGGGGGGGGGCAGAGTGCCAGAACCACACAGTTCAGGAACCTTCTGTACTCACTGGAGGTGGACGGGGGGGGCTTAAGAAAGAAAACTAAAAGATAAAAATGTATGGTAAAAGACAGCCAAGTTCTTTTTCATGAGAAATAATTATCAGCAAATATTTAAACTACCTAAGAAGCTCGAGTGAGGTTTAGGAGATGGAAAATGATCTGCCTTCTACCAGCAAAGCTCCCACCAAAGACATAATGAGGCTTAAAGCAGCAGTTCCAGCCCATCTCACTTGATGCGTCTATCCATATTCATCACTAGAGAAGCCTGCCAAGCTTTTAAATTTGAGCTTAAGGAGAAAAGCAGCATCTGGGGCTGCCTCCTACCTGCAGAGCTGCAAACATCATCATTTCCTCCTCCGTGCACTCGATCTCTTCCAGCAGGATAGCCCACTTGGACTGCTCATAGAGCTGGTTGATCCTGATGGCATCATACTACAGCAAAAACACACAGGGGTTGTGAAAAATAGATGTGCCCAGCTCAAGACAAACCACTGAATCTCTCATTTCACTGTAATGCTTCAATCAAGAGTGAAAAACCTCTGCCACCAAAGCAGAAAGGCTCTGAAAACCCCTGCCAACATTAGCAAACTGGTAGGTGGAACAGCAAAGCCAGGTTTGATGCCTGCAAGACCAATTCCCAACATGGTGGAGGATTTACCAACAAGAAAACCCATCAGAGATTGAGGGACCTCTTGCTCAAAGCCCTTGACTGCAAGATGCAAGGAAAACAAATAGCTCTGTACCTTTGGATTCAGGTCAAAAAAGCTGTAGTATTTGAACCGGAGAAGCAAAGCTTCGTTTTCTTTCACCTCCTGCTCCATAAGAGATCGGGATGAATCCAACCATCTGTAAATTGTCAACAGGGGGGATAACACACACAAAAAGCTTCAGCAAAGTCATAGAATCCCAGAGTGTCAGGTGGAAAGGGACCCCAAGGCCCATCTGCTCCAACCCTTCTCAGATTCTTGTTGATCTGAGATGTCTCAGCACCCCCTGGAGCTGAGACTTCCAACTTTCCAGAGGGGGGGAATCCACCCCTTCCCCTGGGAGACCATTCCAAGCTCTGACTGTCCTCATGGGGAAACATTTTCCTCTGGTGTCCAATGGGAATCTGCCCAGGGTTGTGCCCATTGCCACTTGTCCTATCCAGGTCACGGTGATGCTTTCAAGGACACAATTTCAAAACGCATATTGCAAAAAAAAGAAAAAGAAAAAGAAAGAAGAGGAGAAAAAGCCATTCCTGAACTCACCCTTGGTTGATTTTGGCTTTATCCAGCAGTGCCTGTGGCTTATACATTTTTGCTAAGGACTCTGGGGAGGTGATGGGCTGGCTGACAGCCAGGATGCCTGGGTTGCCCTCTGACAAAGCACTGTCCCCAAACCAGGCTGAGGTGGGTGACAGGGGACTGCCATCATGGGCATCATAGGTTGGTGTCATCGTTTTGCTGTACAGTCCAGGGCTTGAATAGATGTTTCCTACCAGTAAGAGGAATCAAAGCCAAGGGTTAGTATCCAGCCAAGCCCTGCCTGCTCCCAACCAACTCATTCAGACACAAACCCAAAGCCAGTGGATGAAAAACCTTCCCTTTATATTTCTTTTTTTTTTTTTTTAACCACTTTCCTTTCCCCCGTGCTGCTTGTTTTCCCAGGAGAAGGTGCCCCTCTCTCTCAGCAATCCTCCAAGAGCAAAACTTGATGGAAAACCTCATTCCAGCCCCAATGCCAGGGGAAAAAGGTGTAAAATCTCCCAGGTTGGGAAACTCCTTCCCTTTGGGTTTCTGGGGCACCTGGGACACGAACGGCCCCCGACTTACCGGTATTACCTGTTGCTTAAAGATTTTGGAAGTCAAAAGTTTTTAGAGGAGCAGGAAAATAAACTAAGGGTTCAGCCAAAGAGACCAGAGGCAGAAGGCAAAAGTCCTACTGAGGTGGAGCTCACCTTTGACGGGGCCGATGTAAAGAATATCGGTGCCTATAGAGGGGAGAGAAAGGAGGGAAGTGAGAAGGTGAGAGAAAGTCACTGGGAGAGTAGGAAAGGACAGAAGCCAAAACTTCTATTTTTTAGAAGAAGGCAGAAGAGCTCAGGTGAAGTTTCACCACCCAAACGGAGCGTGGGCAGCAGGAGGTGGGCAGGCAAAGCAACCACCCAAGTGACTCCCTGGTTATTTTCTTCCCGTTCCAAGAACCAGGCAGGCAGAGCAATGTGGAGTTCCCCAGGTGGGGAAAAAGCTTTCTGAGGCTGCCACAGAAATTGGGTATTAATCTGCCATTTGGTGTGGAGCTGATCCCCAGGCACACGGTGCTTCCAGCTTTTTAAGCTTTGCAGGCTCAAAGCAAAAAAAAACCAAAACAAACCAACAAACCAGCAATGACCAAAAGCAACTGCAAAGCCAGCCCCCCCCTTTAAAATTACAAATATAAAGAGACTTAAGAGGACCTGGCTAAGCAAAATCAGCCCTATCCATCTCCCAGGAGCACTGATTTTCAAGTTAAGAATAGAAAATCTGGATTTTCAACATGTAGGAGGTTCAACAACTGAATCCTCATGTCAGGAATTCCACCTTGGGCAAGGAGCTCTGCAGCATTTTGCTGGGCATTAATCTGCACAGCAGCACCTAGAAGGACCAAGAAAAGTAGGGGTTTGGGGCAAGAGTTGTGTCCTTTTCAAATCACAAGCCTGTTCAGATGTGCAATCAATCCCAGGTGGCCAAACTCTGCCTCCAAGAGCACCATTAAGGGTGGTGGAAGCTATGGCAGAGATGCCCCAAACAAAGTCTTCTTGTGCCTCCTCCTGAACCACCCCCTCGGGTCACCCTCCAGTCCCTCACTCCATATGATCTCTCCTCCATGAGAGTGCAAGAAATCACCAAAAGCTGAGCTAGGAAAACAGCTTCCACCAAAACAAAAGAAAAACCTTTGTCAACTCTGATTTTTTTGGTCATGGGTATCTCAAGGAGCAGTGAGAAGGGTTTGAAACATCAGCAGCAGCCAATGGCAGCCAACATCTTGGTTAGGGAACTTAAAATAATACAGAAACATCATCTGAAACTGTCTGCCAGGATGGAAAATAGCTGTGAAAACCATCCATCACCATCAAAGAAGAAAACTGGCAGGATGCTTTTAATGTTCCTCCAGGTTTTGCTGGCATCCCAGTCTGGATTGATGATCCAGGGGAGCAGCAAGCACCATGGTCACCTGCTGTCAAGACAGCCAGCAAACCAGGCATGAGCAAAAAAGCACCAGAAATGGCCAAGGGATGGAGATATCCACCTCCAAGCTTCTCACCTGCCAGGTATTAGACTTTGGGAGCTGGATTTGATAATCCTAATGGTCTCTTCCAACTTGAGATAGTCTGTGATTAAAGCAGCAGGGATGTGCTCTCCCTCTGGACCTTTATAATGCTGGTGCAACAAGAACCAACACAACCACCATCACCATCTAGAAACCACAGCCCAAAAGATGCTCTTGCTTTCTCCCTCACAGCCTCCTAGCCTCAGCCTTCCCATGGCTCAAGCAAACATGGGGGACAGTAAATTCTCCATGGGTCAATATTCCCTTTGGCCAAGAGGGCCAGTGGTATCCCAGGGGCCATCAGGAAAAGTGTGTCCAGAAGATCCAGGGAGGTTCTGCTCCCCCTCTACTCTGCCCCAGTGAGACCACATCTGGGATACTGGATCCAGTTTGGGGCTCCCCAGTTGCAGAGAGACAGGGATCTGCTGGAGAGAGGCCAAGGGAGAGCTCTGAGGATGCTGAAGGGACTTGAGCATCTCTGCTGGGAAGAAAGCCTGAGAGCCCTGGGGCTGTTCAGCCTGGAGAAGAGAAGGCTGAGAGGGGATCTCTGAATGTCCATCAAGAGCTGAGGGCTGGGGGGCAAGAGGAAGGGGCCAATCTCTGTTCAGTGGTGCCCAGGAGTAGGACAAGGAAGAATGGGTTGAAGGGAGAAGAGAGGAAGTTCCAGCTCCAGCTGAGGAGAAACTTCTCTGCTGTGAGGGTGAGGGAGCCCTGGCCCAGGCTGCCCAGAGAGGTTGTGGAGTCTCCTTCTCTGGAGCCTTTCCAAGCCCACCTGGATGTGTTCTGTGTGTCCTGCCCTGGGGGATCCTGCTGGGGCAGGGCTTGCACTGGATCAGCTCCACAGCTCTCTCCCAACCCCTGACATTCTATGATTTTATGATTTTATTAACTGAACTAGCAAAATAAAATCCCACTTCTTGCCCCAAATCAGTTTTCCCATGGACATCTCCTCTCACTCCTCATTTTGAAGAGCAACACTTCCCCTCAGATGTTCTCCTCACCAAACATCTCAAATATCTCAGAAGCAGCTTCCCTTCAAAAATCTGCCTGAGGCAGGCAATGTCATGGAAAGTTCCAGGTAAAACAGTGATAAATTTGGCTAACTTGTAAACAAGTGAGTACAGGTCTTCCGTTGGAAAAGTGTTGGGCAACATGTCCTGTGGGTGTATCCTACAGGGATTTAAATGGTTTCATTGCCAGGGATGAGGTGCTCAGTAACCAAACCTGCCCATCACATCATCCCTCACAGAAATAAGCAGATCCTGGAATGTGAACTCATTTCACAGAGGCTTTCAGCTCACAAACTGATGCTAGAAACAGTTTATTCGGATGAAACCTCTGACTTCTCACTGATGACCCCAACATCAAGCTGGCAGCTGCAATCATCAAATCTGAGACAAAAGCAATTTCATTCACAAAGAAAGGGAAAGCAGCAAGACCATTCAAAGTGACTCACTGAGAAGACCAATAAATAATTAAAATAAAAGCCTCTCTTTTGCACACCTTTTCCCCAGAGCAGCCCATGTACTTCCTATTAACCTCACTGAGAGGATCTCTGTGAACATACACTTTTGGAAGGGCTGAGGAGGGACTTTCAAGATGAAAATGCCAAAGGAAAATGAAAATTGACTGGAGCCTTGCCCAAGGAAACCTCCTTGAGCCAGGACTATCCCAGAAGTATTTTTAAGTCACTTAGAGGAGAAAGAGTGAGACTGGAGCAAAAGAAGAATTATTTCTCCTTTGCTGCAGACCTCTGCTGATAGTTTGCTGTGAAGCATCACAAAACCTTTTTTCTTCCCAAAGCTACCAGTGGCATTAAACACTGCATGACCTTCACATGGCCTTCAGTTAATTTGATAGAATCATAGAATTGGCTGGGTTGGAAGGGACCTCAGAGATTTCAAACCAATTAATGCAAATTTACTGAATTCCAAGATTTATTTCTTTTTTTTGTTTGTTTTTAATTAAAGCTGCCTTGCTTCCTTCTCATCACTGGATTCAAACCCAAGGACTTTGGCAAGCAGACACATCTCTCCTGCCTGGCAGCACACATCCTTGTACCTTTCTCCATCAGTCCATCTGGGCTAAAATGCTCCCACTTGACCAACTTCATGGTTTTCAGCTCCTGCCATTTGCCTTCCAACACCAGAACTCCAACAACTGTGGAGCAGAGCTGAAACAGCCCTCAAAAAATCACAGAATCCCTTCTGCATGCCAACACCAATCTGCTGCCTGTGGCAAGAGCTGCTCTCCATCAGTGATGTCACCCCACTAGTGATGTCACCCCACCAGTGATGTCACTCTATTAGCAACTCTCTTAGTAGCTCTACTCAGGTTCCCCAGCAATAAAAGATGGGGGTTTTTTTGTACCATTCCAATCTACAGCTACACCCTTACCACCAAGGAACACTAATGAAACTAATAAAGCAAAAGAAAATATGTTACAATAAAATATGTCACCATTTTGCTGGCTTATCAATAACGAGTAGAACGGCGGCACTGCCTAAACCACACCTGGAATCTGACATTAGGAATGATTTTTCCATTTAACTCCTTTCCTGATAGGGCAAGAAAACCTCTCAGTAACACAATCTGAGTGTTCAAGTGGTCACACGTGGTTTCTGCTTTTCATGTGACCAAGGTCTGGCACTCTTCTGCTCCCCGAGATGCGTGACAGCTTCAGGCATGCATCTGTGCCCCTGTGCCCCAGTGCTGGATGATTTGTGGGATTTATTTAGGTTCCATGCACCCAGATTTTAAGGAATGAAGTCAGATCAATCTTGCTACATCATTTCCCCCCCCTAATTTCATTATTTGTTTGCCTCCTGCCCACCCCATCCCTCCAAGCCCATCCCCACAAAGCAAGCCTTGGCTCACCAGACCCCGGGGTGATCAGGGGACCCTCCAGCTCAAAGGCATCATCTTCACATTGATCATCCAGCTTCTTCTTTTTTTTCTTTGATGGATCTCTGGGTTTTCTCAAAAGGGAGAGCTCTTCTGGATGCCTGATGTCTGGGGAGAAAACGGGACCACTTGAAAAAAGGCAGGGTGGAAAAAAAGGGGGAAAAACCCAGGAATATCCTTCCTTTAGGAACAACATCAGCAGTGTGCAAGATCTCTTTTTGGCTGTTTTTCCTGCTTTGGAATGGATAAAAATGAAGTTGAGAATATTTTCCCTGTAAGCCTGTTGGAAACAAGCATTGTCCTTGGCTGGAGAAGGGAGAGAGCAGTTGGACAAGAAGCAGAAGTTTCCAGGCAGGGCAAACACAAAGCACTGCCTGGACCCTGCCACAGAGCTTGGTACCATTCCCACCCATACTCTTAAGTATAAATATATAAAAATATAAATACAATAATAAATATACATACAAATATAAATACAAATAAATATATATATATATCCATCATCAGATAAACACCTATTTAGGCACCCAAACCACTTCCATGGGAGCAAGCCAAGATTCGAGCCCTTTGTTTATTTATTTACTTACCAGACTGGAAATTTCAGAGCCTCTACTGAAAGGCACCCACTTTTTAAAAGTGATCTTGGCCAAAATGTTGACTTTTCACAGCAAGTCTCTCTCCTTTCCCTGCTCTGAATAATTTTAAACCCACATTATTTAAAATGAAGAGCATCACGGTGGGTTTGTGTTTTGGGTCATGAGAGTATGGGGGTGGATAATGAAAAAGAATTTTTAGGGCCATTTTCCACAGAGATGGCACTTTGGGTTTGCTTCTACCTTCTGCTGTGGTTTCCAAGGAGCTTTTCAGGAAAAGAGGAGCCCAGCAGTCATCATACCATGGAGGGACTGGAGGGAGCCTGGAGTCCCTTGCTGCTGCTGTGAAAAACCAAGAAGGGAGAAAGAAAACCCTTCATCTGCTCTGAACTGTCCTGGAAAAGCATTTATTTAGGCACGAAGCCATCCTGCTGTGACAAGGAAAGGCTGCAGAAAAGGTTGGAAACACAGCTGGGATGAGAAAAAAGGAGACTAAGGGTCTGGGGAGACCTTAGAGCACCTTCCAGTGCCTGATTAGGAAAGCTGGGGAGGGACTTGGGACAAGGGCCTGGAGGGATGGGATGAGGGGGAAGGGTTTCCAGATAGAGGGGAGATGAGATGTGAGGAAGAAACTGCTTGGTGTGAGGGTGCTGAGCCCCTGTGCCAGGTTTCCCAGAGAAGCTGTGGCTGCCCCATCCCTGGCAGTGTCTCAGCCCAGGTTGGATGGGGCTTGGAGCAACCTGGGCTGGTGGGAGGTGTCCCTGACCATGGCAGGGGGTGGAAATAAATGATCCTTAAGGTCCTTCCCAACCCAAACCAGTCTGGGATTCTATGATTGAGCCTGGAAGGAAAAGCTTCAGAGCTCTGCTCCACAGTTGGTTGTGGATATTCAAATTCATGCCCTTGTGTTGTTCCTAGCTGTTTTTTGCATCTCTTGGCCCAAAATGCTCAGCAGCATGGAGATGTGCAAAGCTTTGGCTTTGGGATGCCCTAAGGAAAGCAGCCAGCAGTCCTGGAGACAGAGGAGATGGAGCTGCACTTTCCCACCAACAGGGTCACTGAACAAGACATGAAGTCTTTAACCCAAGAGAAGTTACAGGGCTTGAGGAGAGCTTACAGGGTTCATACCTCTCCACCACCAGCCTTGCTGTGACTACTTACAAGAGACTTAGTTGAAAGCAAAAGTACAAATCAGGAAAACACCTTTATCCTGGTCTAAACCAGCACACTGATTTTTGAATGGAGCCCACAAGCCCTGGTCTTCCTGAATCATGAGTCTCCCATCCCAAACCTTCACCTGGCCCAGCTTTGATGTACACTTTATTTTTATTTATATATTGAAAATTATCATATTTCTTTACTGATATAACCTTTAGAGAATATTAATACTTTTTCTGTATTTATATCTAAGCTTTATGTACTTTAAGCTTTCATTTAACACTGATTTATCACCACCATGGACACATCCTCACGCTAAACCCCATCCCTTCACCCCCTGACCAACAGCTTTTCACTCTGCAACCTTTTTGACCATTTCTAGCCACAAATACCCAGCACACAAACCCAGACAGCCCTTTGCATTCCCATTTCTCCCAGCCAACTTACCTCATGGAGCAAAAATCTGCTGGGACAACCAGGGTCAGGCACAAGGGACACCAAGCAGCACAGCCTAAAACGAGGAGTTCCCCGGGTATTTTTTGCTCACAAGATTTAGACTCTGGTGTTTATTTATGGTGCATTAGCAACTGATACAACCTCTCAGCTGAAACCATTCAGAGAGGCCCAAGAGAAGGGCTCCAGGCCAAGCTCAGCTCCTGAAAGCAATCTGCTGGAGATGGCCCAGAGCTTGACCAGCTGATTCTCAACCTACTTTTTATAATCCCTCAGTTGCTCAAGACTCTGCCTCTGGGTTACAAAGGATAAGGGAAGTTTTACAGCAGCTGCTTCCCAACGACACGTGGCTGAGGCAGAGGCATCCCAGGGATGCTGGAACATCCCTGCAGCTTTCCTGCAACATCCCTGCAGCATCCCTGCTCCCCTGCAGCATCCCAGTAATGCCAAAGCAGCTCTGCTTCCCTGCAGCATCTCTGCTTCCTTGCAGATGTCCTACAGCTTCCTTGCTCCTCTGCAGCTTCCCTGCAGATTTCTTGCTTCCCTGAAGCATCTCAGCAATGCCAGAGCTGCTCCCCTGCAGCCTCCCTCCTTCCTTGTAGTTTCCCCACAGCTTCCCTGCAGATTTCTTGCTTCCCTGCAGTATCCCAGCAATGCTGGAGCACCCCTGCTCCCTTGCAGCATTCCTGCTTCCTTACGGATTCCCTTCAGCTTCCCTCCTTCCTTGCAGTTCCCTTGCTGCCTTCTTCCTCCTCTGCAGCATCCCAGCAATGCCAGAGCATCCCTGCTCCCCTGCAGCATCCCCTGCAGCTTCCTTGCAGCTTCCCTGCTCCCC
This sequence comes from Phaethornis superciliosus, assembly GCA_023637945.1. NCBI lineage: Eukaryota > Metazoa > Chordata > Aves > Apodiformes > Trochilidae > Phaethornis > Phaethornis superciliosus. The sequence goes on along the minus strand of JAJQWJ010000006.1, from coordinate 40,244,218 downwards.
TGCAGCCAAGCACATTTCCCATCGATAAGCCACAAATTTCTCTCTGCTGGACATATCATCATCTCTCAGACTTTACAACCCACCCCAGAAGCCAACTGAGGGCTGGGGGGGAAAATCAGACCAAAGCCAGCGTGCTAAAAAGCAGCAAAGCAGGAAGAGTTCCACCGGGCTGATTTCCCACCCCAGAAGCAGCGAAAAAAGCGAGAAGCAACTCTGCACGTTCCCATCTGTCATTAAACTGCTGGGGAAAAAACAAGTTTGCTGATGGTTATGATTAATAAGTGTACAAAGCATCTTAAAACATGCTCTGAGGAGAGCTGGGCTTGGCAGCGGGGTGGATAGTTACTGTAGCTAAAGCAGAGCCTGGCCCAGGCTGTAAGGGCTTGCAGATGGTGGGACTCCAGTTGACTGGAAACTGGGACCAGGAACCAGTCCAGAGCCCCAGCCTCTATTCCTCTGTTTTCTGGTCAGAAGAGCAAAAGAGAGATCCTTAAAGTGACCAAGTGGTGCAAAACAATTAAAATTCTTTATATTTTGGGCTTTTTAGTTTTCCCCCTCTGCTCTGCTGAGACCCCCCCTGCAGTGCTGGGTCCAGTTCTGGGGTCCCCAAGAGCAGAAGGAGATGGAGGTGTTGGAGTGAGTCCAGAGGAGGCCCTGGAGCTGCTGGGAGGGCTGGAGCAGCTCTGCTCTGGAGCCAGGCTGAGAGAGTTGGGGGTGTTCAGCCTGGAGAAGAGAAGGCTGCAATGGGGAGACCTTAGAGCACCTTCCAGTGCCTGAAGGGGCTCCAGGAAAGCTGGGGAGGGACTTGGGACAAGGGATGGAGGGATGGGATCAGGGGGAAGGGTTTCCAGCTGGGAGAGGGGAGATGGAGAGGAAATCTTGGGGAGGGAGAAATAGTTTGTTGTGAGGGTGCTGAGCCCCTGTGCCAGGTTTCCCAGAGAAGCTGTGGCTGCCCCATCCCTGGCAGTGTCTCAGCCCAGGTTGGATGGGGCTTGGAGCAACCTGGGCTGGTGGGAGGTGTCCCTGACCATGGCAGGGGGTGGAAATAAATGATCCTTAAGGTCCCTCCCAACCCAAACCAGTCTGGGATTCTATTAAGCCCCTTTGCACCTGGAGAAGCCTATCAGTCAGAGTTGTTCACCAGGAGTAAAACATCTCAGGGTTTGACTTTAGTGCTGAATTCTCACTTGAATCCCTCCATTAACGCTTTCCATCCACATTTTCCATCTGAAGCCAAGCTGTTCCTGCCAGAGGTCACTTTGAAGGAAAAATGGCCAGTGAGATGCGGGTGGACCAGGAGAGGTGACGTTCTACGATGCTACATGGACAACAGTGACTAAAATCTGGCCCAAAACCATTTTTAAATCTGGATCTGGCCAGAAACCATTTTTATTTTGAAATCTCCATCCCAAGCTAGCCCAGCTCCAGCCAGAGCAGAGCTCAAACATTGCTGTAGCTCCATGTCCTGGCAGAAAGGTTTCATCAAATTTAGGGTATTTGTTGCCCAGAGGGGTGGCAGATGAATCATTCCAGGTCAGGCTGGATGAGTTTCTGAGCAACCTGATCTGGTTGGAGATGTCCCTGCTCACTGCACAGGGTGGGCTAGATGGCCTTTAAAGGTCTCTTCCAGCCCAAAGCATTCTGTGATTCCCTGACTTTATCAAGTGAAGGCAGAGTGAAGCACCCATGTATCCTTTTCACGGGGGGCATCTCAAAAACACGTCCAGGAATGAGGCTTTCAGCCTCCAAGAGAAATTTTTCCAGTTGCAGGTCAAAGCCATTTTACTCCCTGCAGCATCTTCCCATCCATCTGCCTGCAAGAGGCTCCTTGTGCCTGTGCTGTCTCCTGCTGAAGATAAATCCATGGGTTTTTCTTTGCCTGTATAATCCCTCATTTCTCACCCAGCCCAGCTGTGCCTGTTTATCTCCCACTCAGAAACAAACAAGATGAAATCCTCCATCTTCACAGGACACCAGCTGCCCCTAGAAAACTGGCTTTAAAGAAAAATATCCTCCTGGCAGGCTGTAAAATCCACATTTCATGCTCATCACCAAACCCACCAAGTTGTTTTGTGATGGGAAAGCAGTTGTGGGCAGAGCTGGGACCAAAATCCATGTGGGGGAAAGGGGGGGATGTTCCTGCCTTGTCCTCATCTAAGATGTGGGATCTTCAGACCCTTCCCAGAAGGACACCAAGGGCTTAGGGGACACGCTGGGACTGTTTGGGTGCTCCAAGGGATGGGCTCTCACTCCATAATCCCAAGATTTGTGGTTTTCTTACATCACAACACAGTGAGGTCGAGTGGAAGCATGGTCTGAGCCTTCACCCAAAAGTGAAACTCATGGGAAGTCACACCAGTTTCAAGATTCTCTATTGATATATAGGGAGAATTAATTCTCCAAAGAAGCTCTCAGCATCCTTTTTCCACCCGATTTCTGGCTCCCTTAAAAGCACAGAGGGATGGGTAGCCTGGGTAGCTCTTGAAGCAGAAAAAGTCCGTAATTTTCCTTGTGGGACAGAGAGTATTTAGGGGAAATCCTCTCTTTAATGCTGACCCAGCTCCCCACCATCAGGAAATGTGGTTGGAAGGGGGACATCTCTGCGTTGCCTTGAAGCAATGACTCAGAAAAATTACAGCCTCTGTGCATCACTGGGACAGTTCTTAGAAAAATGAGACCTCAAATCCTGTGTCAGACATGGAAAAAAAAAAAAAAAAAGAAAACAACACATATTTTTTTCTTTGGAATGAGTGAATTCAGTAGTTCCTGGTGTAGGTTTACAGAATCGACTTTCTCAATTACCTTCAACATAAATTCACTTGAGAGAAAAGTTCTGCAAAACAAGCCAGAGGCAAAAAAAAAGAAAAAAAAAAAAAAGAAAAAAGAAGAAGAAAAAAAAGAAAAAAAGAAAAATATTTATATAACTTTTGAAGTGCCTTGGAGATAAGACCATGGTTGTACTGGACGCTGGGCAGTATCTGATGGTGGAACAGGTCCTCAGCTCCTCAGCACAGTTTACTAGGTTTGTACACCCACCTACATTCAGAACATTTTATTATGGGTTCTTCAGCTGCCTGGTTGCTTAAATATTTATTTGGGTGAAAGCCAAGTTCTCCACTGGCTGCCCCAGGCCATGTGGCTAAGTCAGGACATCCTGCAAAGCCTCCTGAGATCCCCAACGAGTGCCACGGGTGCAGACCAAACTGGGGCTGACCCTAATAGTTTGTTGTTTTTTTTTTTTTTGCTAGAGCCTTCCCCAATTCAGCATGGAAAATCCAATTGGCTGTTGACTTGTGGTGCCATGACCTCCAAAAGCACCCTCAAAAAAATAGGGTTTTCAGCTGTGTGACCCGGAGCCCTAATCAGGTACCATCAGGCAGGAGCCAGGAGGAGGGAGCAAGCAGAGATGGTATTGCCAGGCTAGTAAAAAAAAGCAGAAATTAAGAATGACAGAATCAACAAACTCTGAATGTTTGGATGTTTTGTTGTTTTTTTTTTTCCCCCACAAGTGGGATGAAATCCCCAGACTCCGGTTATCCGGATGCCTCTCTGAGCACAGCCAGCACTCCCACCCAGCCTTGCCCCTGAACTGCAGCTAAAGTCAAATTAAACTCAATTAAATCAAGCACAACCAAGAGCAAAAAAAAAATAAATAAATTAAAAAAAAATAAAATCTACTTCCACCCTCCACGTCGGACCATAAAGAGCAATCAGTGCAACCTCAAGGAAGGAGGTGGCCTTTGCCAGCATCTCCTAATGTCTTCAGGATGAAAGTCTATTTAAAGGGGCTCTGTCAACAGCAGAGTAAGGATGAAAAAATTCACTGACTCACTCAGTGACATCCAACCTGATGCTACTCAACACGCAGAACAGGGACTGGGGCTGGGGAGGAGGTTTTGGGGAGGGGCGAGGGGTGGGAAGGAGAAAGGGGGAGTATTTTTTTCCATTTTGCTCACTTTACAATTAAATCTGTTTCTTTTTCTTCCCTTCCAGCTCATCTGGATCCTACACAGGGGCTGCAGCTGAATGCAGGCAAGCAATAAAAGAGGAAAAGAGCAAAATGAAGAAGCTGGCAGCAGCAGACTTGGGCCTCGCTGTTTAAAAAGCTGAGTACATTGCAATTTGGCTGCCTCTCTAAATGGTAAGATTTCCTTCCACACCCATCCCCTGGACATATTTAGAAATAGCTGTGCTACTGCCAAACCTCTCTGCTGGTAGCAGCAAACCCTTCCTCAGTGTTACACTGGGTCTGTCTCCACTCCAGTACACCAACACCATCTCCAAGCATCTTCCTGCTGCATCCCAAAGCTGTTATCAGAAGATGTTGGTGTCTTCCCTGAAATAAACCCCCTGAGATGCTCACATGCTTCTACCAGGACTCCCTTCCATCCCCAGAATCCCAAAATGGTTTGGGGTTGGAAGGGACCTTAAAAATCATCTGATTCCAACCCCCCTGCCATGGACAGGGACACCTCTGACTAGCCCAGGTTGTTCAAAATCCTCCCATATTTGTCAGAGGGGCATGAAGGAAGGAAAAAAAAAGGTTTTGAAGAGGTCTGCAACGCTGATGAGTAACTCTGGACAGATTTTCCACCTGGAAAGCATCTGTGCTGGAGCTGCCTCCGTGTGTTAAAGGGAAAGGGTAGAGCCCTGGGAATGCTGCACATCTCCGAGTACCAAAGGGTTTTAATTTGGGAAAAAAAAAAAAAAAAAGAAAACAAGAAAAAAAAAAGAAAACAGCAGCTTTTTATAGAAGTTTTTTTGGCAATGAAGGGTGTGGAAATATTACAAATACTTCAGAAGTCAGAGGACATTCTGTACTGGAGCAGGGACCATTTATAAAGAAGGAAAAAAAAAAAAAAAAGGTAGGGTCGTATTCAGCATCCAGACTGGTGCTGGGTGTCCCCTGGCTGGGTGTCCCCTGGTGGTTGCATCCCACCGTGCCCAAATGCCACTGTCACCTCATCTCAGGCTGTGTTTGGTGGCTGGAGGCAGCACTTTGGGATTTTGGGGTAGGGTGAGGTGAGGGGAAGCAGCTCATCCCCCTCCCAGGGCTCCCTGCATCTCCTCCTCCAATCCTACAAGCTCATCAGGATGGGAGCACCCTTACCCTGGCAAGAGGAATCCCAATTTTCCCTCATCCCCAGGGAGCTGGGGACTGGAATGAGCTGGGTGGTGGACCCTGTTGGACACAGGATGCTCCATGGACTTTGCTTTTCCAAAAGAGGTGATTAATTCAGACCAAGTTCTTGGAGGAATCCGAGGCAGGAGCTGGGTGTTATGCCTCACCAGCTTCTGGGGAACAAAAAAAATACCAGATCTGAAGGGAATTTCTTCCTCCTGCCCAGCCTCAGGGTGGGTAAGGGAGGGAATAGTCACAAATTTTGGAGAGCTTCCTCCCAGGGCTCCCTCCTCCCAGCTCCAGAACCACATCCTCCTCCCAGCCTGACCAGGATAGCTCCCAAATCTTCACCACCAGAGGAAGAGAAGAAGGATGCAAACTTTCATAGCAGCAACACCAGGGCAGGAAACACCAAGGCATGGGAAAAAACCTTCCCACTTGTATCTCGCTGGTTGCTTTTCCTCTCCCATGTGCTCACATAATAGCAGCAGATCCTGCCTCGAGTCTCCCACTGCTCCCAGGACACATGAAAAAAAAAACCACAAAAATAGAGGCTGCAGCAGGAGAAAGGGGATGATGTGAAGAAGCAGCTTAAGGGAATGAGCAAAGCATTTGTGGTCCTTTCCAATCCAAACCATTCCATGATTCCATGATCCTGCTCTGGAATCAAACAAAGCTGTTGTGGAGGAAAGGAGGATATTTTTCTGCTTGTAAGATGATGGCTTAGCAGGAGCTCTCAAGGCAACCGCTGAGGAACAGAGGATTTTTTTCTTGTGGTTATCAAAGAATCATGGAATGGTTTGGGTGGGGAGGGACCTTAAGCATCTAGTTTGATCCCCCCTGCCATGGTCAGGGACACCTCCCACCAGCCCAGGTTGCTCCAAGCCCCATCCAACCTGGGCTGAGACACTGCCAGGGATGGGGCAGCCACAGCTTCTCTGGGAAACCTGGCACAGGGGCTCAGCACCCTCAAAGTAAAGAATTTCCTCCTGATGTCCAACCTCAATCTCACCTCTCCAAGTTTTAACCCCTCTCCCCTTGTCCTCTCCCTACCCCCCTGTGCCCAAAGCCCTCCCCCAGCTTTCTTGTAGCCCCTTTCCCTTGGAAGGTTGCCAGAAGGTTGGGTGATGGGTCAGCTGGAGCTCTGCAGTGCAGCCACATCTCCTGTCTCCCCAGATCCCTCTTTCCAGTGAGGATATTCCCTCTCACACCAATAAAGTGCTGCCTGCAGCCTCAGCCAGTTCCCCTGTGGCTTTGATGGGATGTCTCCTGGGGAAGAATATCTCCTCAGTGTGACAAAGTGAGGAGAGAGCTTTGTGGGATCCCCACAAGCACTGCCCCATCCCACCCTCCTCACTGCTCCCAAAACCACACTCCGGACGCTCCAAAAAGAAATTCATAAAAAAAGAGAAAGAACCAAGGTTTTACTTTCTCTTTCTCAGGTCTTTCACTGCAGATCAAAGCTGCCCTTCAGGCCAGCAATGCCTGCCAGCAGCTGCTCCTGGGCAGACTTCCAGGACAGTCTTTGGGTGAGGGCTGCCCATCCCATCCCATCCCATCTCATCCCATCTCACCCTGCTCCTCTCCTCCTGCCTGCTCCTGCTCCAGGCAGGGTCAATCCCTGCTCTTAACCTTCCCCATCTCTTGCTGTGGGAATGGAGGAGCTGCTGTCTGGGGAGGAGACTGCTTTATTTTTTTTTTTTTTTTTTTCTTTTTTTTCTTTTTTTGTTTGTTTGTTTGTTTTGGTTTGGTTTTTTTGTTTTTGTTTTGTTTATGTGCTCTGGAATCTTCCCACAGGTTTCCACCTCCAGGATGCCCCTAGAGAGCTGCCCTGTGTGAGAACCTCACTCTGCACAAGAATTTTTGGTGGGGGTAGGACTTTCTCTACAGGTTTGTAGGGAGAGGACAAGGGGCAATGGTTCAACACTTGAAGAGGGGAGATTTAGATTAGACATTAGGAGGAAATTCTTTACCAGGAGGGTGCTGAGCCCCTGTCCCAGAGAAGCTGTGGCTGCCCCATCCCTGGCAGTGTCTCAGCCCAGGTTGGATGGGGCTTGGAGCAACCTGGGCTGGTGGGAGGTGTCCCTGACCATGGCATGGGGTGGAAATAAATGATCCTTAAGGTCCCTCCCAACCCAAACCAGTCTGGGATTCTAGGATTCTAAGAGTAGAGACTTTTCTTGATAAAGCAACCCTGATCCACAACAGTGACACCTCAGGCTGCAATTTAAAAGGAATACAAGAAAAGACACAACCCTAAATCATTCACCCCAACATGTTCCCTGCTTGTGTGCAGAGGGTTTTGTGAATGTGACCAACTCCAGTCCTGGTAACAGGAGGAATTACTTACATTACTCATTAATCACACCATATGCTAAAATTAGTGAAGTGTGTAATTAAACACTCCGGGGGTAAAGACAGCAAACACTTATAGCCAAAATCCCAGCAACTCACAAGCACTGACACTGCTCCAAGCTCCACCGGACCCAAACATGAGAAATTAAGGGATTTTCAGTGGCAAAAACTACATTCAGGGCAGGGCTGGAGTCCCCATCACCCCTGGAGGGGTTTCAGAGCCCTGGAGATGTGGTGCTGAGGGACATGGGGCAGGGTTGGCCTTGGCACTGCTGGGGGAACAATTGGACTTGATGATCTTAAAGGTCTTTTCCAACCAAAATGGTTCTGTGATTCTGTTTCTTTCCTCTTCTGCCTTAAGATATCTCCTCGGTTTTCCATGAGGAGACAATCAGTGGGATTAATTTGGGGTATGAGTGGCTCCCCCAGCCAACCTGTTCAGAGATGCTGCAGAGAGAAGGTAATGGAGAAAAATAGGGCAGTGTAGGCATTAACCTGGGGGTGAGAAGAGAGAAAACCAAACAGGGATAGAGCCAGGTGGGGAAAAACATTATACCACAGCCTGCAAGACCCCAAGGGAGAATTTTGTTGGAGGAAAAGGAAAATGCAAGCCCCCCAAGCTGGGATGGCCCCCCCCTCCAGCAGCTCTGATTTTTGGCAAGCTGTGTCAGGCCCTGAGGTGTGGGCAGACATTCCCCACACCTCCCAGGAATGAAAGGCACTGTGCAGATCCAACACAACCCCCAGGAGCAGCAGCCCCTCTCACTCACATGACCTCCTGGCTTGGATCAGCTCCTGTCTCCATCATCAGGGCCAGGACAAGTGTCTGACCCCAGAGCAGCTCCAAGGGCAGAGATGGGGGAGGAAGGGACAGGAGGTGGCCAGGACTGGCATGGGATGGTTTGGTGTTTGCCCCATGGAGATTCTGGATCATATACATGTATATATATATTTGATCATATATATATATATATGCGTATGTGTATATATATATATTAATATATATACGAACTGAGACCTCTGTGAGACAAACATCAAATCATACAGATTTATGTGTGTCTTCCCACTGGGAAGCTCTTCCCTGGACCACAGAGGCATCTGGACACCTAAATTATATATATATATATATATGTGTGTGTGTGTGTGTGTGCATGTGTTTATATATAAGGCAGTATTTGGACACATAATTTTAATATATTGAAATATATATCATGTACCTAATCTATATTATGTACATAATCTTTATTATATACAATATATAAAATATACATCTGTATAGTATATTGAATATATAAAAGTTGAGATATATATTGCATTATATTGTTCTATACTATATATTATATCATAATAATATATAATATATGTCATACAGTATAAATTACATTATACTGTATTATATAACATCTGTTATATATTATATTATATCATATATTATATTACATATTTTATATTGGGTATTACACATTGCATATATATATATAATATATTGTATAGTCATGTCATATCTATATCTATCTTTTATATATTGTATAGTCATATATTATGTCATGTTATGTTATATTACATTATAATATGTTAATTCTATTGTACTATATTACATGGCAGGTGGGTTGGAAGTAGATAATCTTTATGGTCCCATCCAATCTAAACCAATCCATGATTCTATCATATGATATGATATATGATATATAAAACCAATGGTATTTGGACACCTCTATCCTATTCACCTCTGTGGTTCAGGGAAGAGCTTCCCAGCCCCCCCCAGGTCCATCAGTGCCACCTCCCCACATCCCAAACCCTCATCCCTGGGACAGACACTGAGCAGATGTGGCTGCTCTTCCCCACAGCTCTGCTGAACATCTGGCTCACAGCAAACACCAAGACAAGAGCTCAAGAAGATTTCACAGCTGGATTCAGCCACATCCTTTCTGCCCATCCTCAAAAGCAGCTCAGCCAGGTAAGTCACTAAAAAAGAGGAGTGAAGTTCCTAGCAAAACTCTTGCTTTCCCCCAAAACCACTGATATTTATGCCAGCAGGTTGGATGCCATGGGAGGGGTGGGGGTGAAAATCAGAATGATTTCATGTCCCCTCCCACCACAGCTGGGCTGCAGCCACCCCAGCACCTTTGTCCCATCTCCCACATCTTTAATTATTAACATCACCCCCCTGGTTTGCTCAGGAATACACCGAGAGGAGAAGGAAAAGCTGCTTCAGGCCCATGTAAGGTTCTGAGAGCTCGGTGGTGGTGGTGGAAGCTCTGGGGTGATGTGATTAACTCCATCAGAATTTCCTGAGGTGACTCAGTGCCAGAAGGACTCACCAGAACCCAGCAGATGCCCCTGACCTCACTGTCCTGTCTGACATTAAAAACAGCAACGGGAGACGGGATGGGGAGGGGAGGAGGGAAAGAAAATCAGCTGGGAAATAATGCTGCCCAAGCCTTTTCTATTTTAAGGAGAAATTGCCCAATATGTATATTTAAAAAACAAACAAACAAATAACAAAGCAAGCCAGGAAAGAAATAGAAAAGATTTGTAACAAACTTCATATACTGACCAAAGCACAAAGGTGGCAGAGACTTACCAGGCAAGCCCAGCCCCTCCAGCCTCACAAAACAACTGGGTCAGCCAAGAGTGGCCCTGGCTGCTTTTTTTTTTTTTTAAGAGCAGAAATAGGTTTTACTACAGCAGAGGTCAGGTTGCAGGCTCCTGTTGGAGGGGAGCAAGAGGGAAGGAGAGCAGGATGGAGCTGAGTGCTTATTTGAGCTCCTCAGAGTGAAATTATCATCTCCTGGAGCTCCTCAGAGTGAAGTTATAATTTTCTGGTTTGCTTGGGGTGTTCTTTTTGGGGGGGGGGAAGATTTAGGGTTCTGGGATAAGAAATTTATAGTCATGGATAAAAGCAGCAGCCCTGTGCACCTGGTAGCAGTTGATCCACCCTTTCTTCCAGGGTTTCTTCTCAACAAGGGAAAGGATCGTGAAGAGGAGGTGGGGAGGAGAGAGGGAGACTCAGTTCCTTCCCTCCCCCAGACAGTTTTACAGCAAAGCATCATCACTTAATCTCTAATGTGATTTTCCACTGGAGAAGAACCCACAGAGCTGGCAGGTTTCCTGTCTCAAGGTTTGTTGTTTCATCTCATGCATAAATACACAGAAAAAAAGATTTACAACCCAAGCTTCACCTTGCCTAAGACAAAGCTGAGAACAGCTTTGCAACAAACCAGAAATCAGCACAAAAAACATATTTTTGTTAAGTTTTCAGTACGATTTAAATATTTACACATAAAAAGTTAGATTTGCAAGGGAAAAGCAGCAGATACCCACATTGCTTGATGCCCAGGTGACCACTGGCAAACAACATTAACTTGATCAGTTTATGAGATGAACACACACGCTGAAGGACCAGCAGGAGCCAACCCAAAAGCTGACCTCCCCATTTACTACTTACTGAACGTTTTGCAGATGTCAGAAACAGCCTTGAAGACCCTGTCTGAGAAGTTGACTTTCACCTTGACATACTTCATGTTGGGCAGCTGGAGGCGAAGCAGCTTGTGCTGAGGTGTGAACTGGAGCTTGGCATCAGCCTGGATCCCGTATTTGTCCAACGTCCAATGTGTTTTCAGGAGCCAAGTTTTCTTCTTTTCCCACCACAGCGCATGATCTGACCAGTCCTTCTTCACATCTACAGCAAAGAAACCATTTTACCACTTTAAAACCAGGACCAGGATTAGCCTTCAAAAGACAAAAGCTGAAGTTGAAATGAGTTTCGCCACCATCGATCCAAAAACACTGCAGCCCTTTTCAGACACAAATAACTGCCTGGACTCAATAGCAGTAGCAGTCGGATAAAAGTAGGAAAGAACACAAAAGGAATAAGGATGAGATGCAACGTGTCCATGGACCACAAAGCCTGGCAGCAATGAAACTGGAGGATACAGCCAAGCAGGTCACAAATAACCCAACATCTTCCCCAGCAGGGATTTTGCATAGATTTTTTTGTTAGCTATCAGTTCTTGGGTTTATCCCTCTCTGGATGTGCTCAAGATCAGGTTGGATGGTGCTTGGAGCTACCTGGTCTAGTGGGAGGTGTGCCTGGCCATGGCAGGGGGACAGAACTAGATCCTGAAAGTCATTTCCAACCCAGACATGTTGTTCCATGATTCCCCACCCTCACCACATAGGACACCTGAAGGTGAAGTCCAGAGTCCAGTCACCCAGCCACACACAGAAAGCAGAACCAGGAGGAGGTCTGAGAGAAGAATTCAACAAGGTATCTTCTCCAGGTCTTCCAGTTTCTACAAATAAAACTGGAAAATTCCCAAATGAAACTAAAAGTGACATCCCAAAGGAACAACAGCGCAAAACCCAACAGCTGCACCTCCCTTCCAGCAGGAATGTAACCACAGGGTCTTTGAAGATCACATCCAAGCTTCAAAGCCTTTGAGGAACTAAAGCATGGTGCTAACTCCAAAAGACAACCACTCTGCAGTATTTTTCCCCAACACCTGGATTATTTTTCCCTGACACCTCCCCACAGCCTCTGCCATTCCCGTGGAGCATCTTTCCATCTGACAATCACCAACCAGTGTTAACAGTGCAGGAGAAAGGGATGGAGAAGGAGATAATTCAGGTGCTAAAGCTGCATTTTACAAAGCTCTGCTTATCCTAAACCCTCCCTCTCCAAAAATATCGACCAGGGGAGTGTGTCAGCACTGATGGTGACAGCAGTGCAGACAGCCAAAAGTCTCATTTCAAAGGAAAAACCAAACGTTTCCGCAGGATGTCATCTGGGCAAGCACACAAGAACCTCAAGAGGCTGCAGGACAAATCACAGGGACACTTCTGCATTGGGTATCACAAGGGGCAGAGCTAGCAGGAAGTTTTCAGGCTATGGACTCTGCATGAGGATTATTTTAATTTTGGATATTTAAAAAAAAAAAAAAAAAAAAAAGGAAGCTTGAAATCACAGAATCATAGAAATGTTTTAGTTGGAAAAGGATGGTGCTTTCCAGGTTAAGGCACTGGTAATAAAAGAACTCTGTTTGCAGCTCCAGATAACTCCTCAGATCCCAGATTCCCAACTCCAAATAGAAATTTAATCCAAAATAAAACTGCCAGTTGATGTTTATTGCAACAGCTTCTTCCTCCATCCTTCAGCAGGATGTCACCATCCTTCAGGTTGGGTGTCACCAGCCAGGGACAAACCCAGCAGAGCCCAGGAGAAAAGTCCCAGCAGATCCACCACCAAACAGGCTGAAGGCACCAAGGATCACACTCCAGGACAGACACTGTGATGACTACCCCCACGAGCCACATCTGAACTCCATCAAAATGAGAACAATGTGACAAACAAACTTTTTTCAGTCCTTATCTGAAAATGGGATCTGGAGCTCGGGGTTACCGAGAAAACCCAGCAGAAGCTTTTTTGTCTTTGAACTCCTAGTCTAATGGCATCATTGCACAGCCAAAAAAAAGTGGAAGTGTTCAGCTAGACTTTTCAACAGCTTTGTACAATCAAATTAAACAAAACCAAATATAGAAAAGCATGCAAACTTGCACAAGCCTTGGCGACTCTCAAAAAAATCTGAGAAATCATTACAATGGACTTTAGTAAGCAAGTCCAACTTCTGCCCTACTGAAAGCTGAGCACATTGGCACTGAAAGGCTGGGGGGAGGAAAAAAAAGGGTATTTTGAATCACTAACACTTAGGCCTAACAGAGGAGATCTGGGTTTACATTGCAGATTAACCCTGCAAGCCATGGCATGAATGTGCACAGCTTCATCTTTTGTTTGGAAAGTAATTAACACTTTAAATTAACAGTGAGATGGCTTTACCCAGCAAGGTAAAGGTCTGTGGCTGCCCCACGGGGGAGTAATATATAGAACAGCTTGGCAAATGTTTAGCAGCTGACTTGGGGGCTGGAGTTTAACATGTATACAGGGACAAGAAAAACTCTGGTGCTGTGGAAGGCAGCGGGCAGGACTGGCAGTCCCTGCAAGCCAGGGAATGGCAGCTGCCTGGTTAAAGCTGATCAAGGGTTTCTAAACCTTCATCAGGGTCCCAATTCACGAGTTACTGATTTGTCAGGGTTCCAACTTTAGGACAAGTCTCCTTATTTTGGCTCAGTCCTTCCCCACTTACTACTGTCAGTCATAGGACTGGCTGTTTCACATTGATCAAAGCCCCGCTAAGTCTCTGAGCATTGCAAATTCAGTTTAGAGATCCCACACCTTGAATTCCAAAGGTTCCAACAGGTCCCAAACCCCACTGCAAATCTCAGCAGAGGCATTTGTAGATCCAGAAGCTCCTCTGAGCTGTTAAATGTTCCTTGCACATCCCTGAGAAGCTTTTTGCAGCCGTGAGGTGTAACCAGCCTTCCAGCAACTCTGTCGGGCAACGAAGCAGAGATGGTCAGAGCTGGTAAGTGTTCATCAGCATCTCCACCAAAGGAAATAGAAAAAGAAAGAGGATTGTTCAGTGGGATGGGAAAACCCACCCATTTTAGTGTAAATTAGCTGATTCCTGCTGATTACATGGCAGGGAGAGAAGAACATTAGAGCCACCAGGATTGAGGTGTCCTCAGGGCAATAAAAAAGCATCTTCCCACCATGGGTATCTTGGGTAGATGAGAAAGCAGAGGGATCCCTAGGAATGAGCTACAGAAATTTGCCAGAGCCACAGGAAAGCCTTGCCACTGCCCTGTCAGGCAGGAACTTGTAGTGATAGGACAAGGGGTAATGGCTTTAAACTGGAAGAGGGGAGGTTGAGATGAGATGTGAGGAAGAAATTCCTTGGTGTGAGGGTGCTGAGCCCCTGTGCCAGGTTTCCCAGAGAAGCTGTGGCTGCCCCATCCCTGGCAGTGTCTCAGCCCAGGTTGGATGGGGCTTGGAGCAACCTGGGCTGGTGGGAGGTGTCCCTGACCATGGCAGGGGGTGGCAATGGATGATCATTCAGATTCCTCCCAACCAAAACCACTCTGTGATCCTATGATTCTCTGTAGAGGCTGGAGCTGTCAGCATCAGCTGGAGCATGGGCTAGGGACAGGGAGCTCCAGGAGCCCAACCCCAGCCACAGAGGGAAAGGGAAGCACGTTACTTCCTTCCAGGCATCAAAAATAACCCCAGCTCCCTGCTTCCTCCACCTCCCCACATGGCCTGAACCGAAACCTCAGCTACCGGGCGCCCGGGAGGGATGAGCAACCCAGCTGTTATTTTTTGATTTTTAATTTTTTTTTTTGAGGAAAAACCTTATTTCAATTTCCATTCCCATTTGGACATTTTGTCCAGGAAATCCCAGGGCACGAGCTTGCCATTCACCTTGAAAAACCATGGAGATGGTCCTGCAAATTCAAGAGGCGTCTTAAATCTCCCGGACGGCTGCCGAGACCTCTGCGAGGACAGAATATTATGAGAAGTGATAAAGAGCTGCTCAACCAAGTGCTTTGAAAGCTTAAACATCCTCAGCTTTCAATTCATGCCAGTGCCTCACCACATCACCCCAGCTGGTCCAGAATAATTAGAGCTGCAGATTCTGATTCCCACAGCTACTGCTCAGTTCCCGGCTCCAACTCCAGCAGCAGCAAATTGGCTTTAACTGAGATGCACACCAAGTGCTTGCTAATGCTGTGCAACTGCACAGATACACAGCTCCACAACTACCACTTCAGCAAAAAACCCCCAATTTTGGTGTACAAAAGAACGATGCACTGATCCCATCGATCCCAGCTGCTCCAAACGCTTTCCCAGCCCAATCCAGGGATTTTTTAAAGTCTTTTAAAGTCTTTAAAGTCTTTTCTCCTCTGCTTCTGCAGCAGCTATTGAACCTCCTTCCCTCCAGAGCACTGCTGGCCCTTGGCAGGCTCTCTGTGAGCTTATGACTTACTCACAGTAGTCTACAAGTCTCCAGCTTTACATAAACACTGCATTTGCCTTGTTATTTTGGGATCTCCCCTGTTCCAGATGGGCTTTCCCTCCATGAAAAAGCCCACATCCAACTGAATAAACCTCCTTTCAGCTCCCCCCTTGCCTCCCCAGCACATGGTTAAATCCCACCAGATTGATGTTTGGAGAGCAAGATGCTCCAGAAGTGGTGGTCTCCACCTCTGTGGGACTGATCCCCTTTCACAGACACATCCCTGATTAAATCCATAGGACAGCAAAGAGCCTGAGAACCCCTCCATCACCTTCACATCAGAGGCAGATTATTAAAAAAGATCCAGCAGAAGTTTGAGGAGGCACATGGGGAACTTCTGTGAGCCTGTCTGGTTTGCATCATGGGTTTTCTGTTTGATTTTTGGTAACAAAGACCCGCAGCTGAAGTTGGTTCCTCTGCAGTGTTCTTCATTCACCTTTGGAAGGGGCAGTGGATGCAGCCAAAGCAGAAGCTTCAAATTTGTTTCTTAATTATAACTGATGGTTTTTAGAGCAATGGAGGAGCAATATGGAAGGACCATTCACTTCCAGACTAAACCAAAGCCAACCAAAGCCCATCCACCCACTGCTGGGTTTGCCAGGGGGACAGAAGGAGCAGAGCAGACCCTGGACCATGGGGTGGGGGATGCACCAGGGCTGCTGTGATGATGATGATGATGATTCCTGCTTGGGAAGTCCAGGCAGCAAAATGCCTTTCCATTACCCACACTATTTGCTCCAGAAAAAAAGATACTATGGGTATAAGCACACTTGCATACACACCTACATCATATATGCACCAATATATAAAATATGGGAATATATGATCTACACACATAAAATATGCATATGTAACATAGCCACAGGAGATGAGCTCTAAGGTCCCTCCCAAACTCAGCCATTCCATGATTCTGTGATATGTACATTCTGTGATCTGTACATATTCACATTTAAACACACACACGTGTCTGTACACACATACACAGAGAAATGCTACATAGAAAAGATACAGTACAAGGATTGAGACCAACACACAAATCATGAATTTCCTCTTGCAAAAAAAAAAAAAAAAAAAAAAAAAAAAAAGATTTTTTTTTATACTTGGTGATTTACTAAAGGGAAAAACCAAACCAAACCAAACCCCAATTTTTTCAGCTTTTCAGTGAGCTTGGTGTGGATGGGCTGAAATTGGTTGAGGGTTTTGATTTAAAAAAAAGAAAAAAAATTGGGTTGCGTTTCATTTTCTTATTTTGAAACAAACATGCAATAGACATTTTATTTAAATTAAAAAAAAAAAAAAAAAAAAAGAGATGTGACAGCACATTTAAAACCCTGACTGCAGGCAGCAGACAGCTGGAGAGGCAGCTGGGGGATTAAAGTACCTTTCAACTCAAATACCTGCTGATAAGGCATTAATCCAGTGCTTGCAAACCCTGAGGAGCAGCCAGGGGCTCTCCAAGCAGGAGGTTGGGTGTTGGTTGGTTCTTCACCCCTCCTGAAAAGCCAAAGGGGAAGAAAAACTCCTTCAAAGGAAAAAATAATAGCTGGGGAGCATCTGGGCTGCCCTGGGTGAGGTTGAGGTGGATGCACCCTCCCCTCTCCCCTGGAGATGTGCCACAGGGTCACTGTGCATGGAAAGCAGGGCACAAGGCTTTAAAAAAACTGAAAAGGAGAGGAGGTTATGAGTGAAAAAGGAGAAAGCCACCAAAAACCCAAACCTCTGAAAATCACTGCACATAACCTCATGGGGTTGCTTTGTAGGTTTTGCCTTTTCCATGGGCTGCCAGGCAGGGGGTGTGTCAGGGAGGTTCAAAGACACATTTTCACAGGGCTAAAAAAAAAACCAAAACCCTGAGAATATTGGAAATGCTCCCAAAATACTAAAAAATCCTAAAAAATGGCTAATGTGGAGTGTGGAGCAAGAAAGAGGCAATGGGGTAGGAGAAGGGGTGATGGTTTAAAACTAAAAGAATTTAAGACTAGAACTAAGGAAGAAATTTTTACACTGAGGGTGATAAAAACCTGGTCCAGGTTGCCCAGAGAGGTGGGGGATGCCCCATCCCTGGAGACACACAAGGTCAGGATTTATAGGGTCTGGAGCAAGCTGATCTGGTTGGAGATGTCCCTGCTCACTGCAGGATGGTTGGATATGGGTGACCTGTAAAGGTCCCTTCCCACCCAAACCACTCTGTGATTCCACGAAGAATAAAAAAAGTGCTTTTTCTATGAAGAATAAAGAAGCCCGTGCCTGCTCTCATGGTCAGAAATATTATTTACTTCTTGGGAACTACTGATGCAGCCATTAGATAGAGCTGCATTCTAACAGCCTCCCCACACTTGCAAAGGCTGATGCAGGGATCAGCTTCTGCATCTCTGTGGATGGGCTCCAGACCCACAGTTTGCTGGGCTGGGCTGAGAGATCATTGCTTTTGGAAAAGCCCTCCTGACTGGAGCAGGGATTGGGATTTTGGGAGATACCTGTGCTCAGGCTGCACTGCTGGTCCTCTGTGACCCCACATATATATATTTCCATTCATGTATATCACTCTATACTTGTCCGTATCTATATATCCATATTCATGGAGGTGTTGGAGTGAGTCCAGAGGAGGCCCTGGAGCTGCTGGGAGGGCTGGAGCAGCTCTGCTCTGGAGCCAGGCTGAGAGAGTTGGGGGTGTTCAGCCTGGAGAAGAGAAGGCTGCAATGGGGAGACCTTAGAGCACCTTCCAGTGCCTGAAGGGGCTCCAGGAAAGCTGGGGAGGGACTTGGGACAAGGGATGGAGGGATGGGATCAGGGGGAAGGGTTTCCAGATGGAAGAGGGGAGATGGAGAGGAGATTTTGGGGAGGGAGAAATAGTTTGTTGTGAGGGTGCTGAGCCCCTGTGCCAGGTTTCCCAGAGAAGCTGTGGCTGCCCCATCCCTGGCAGTGTCTCAGCCCAGGTTGGATGGGGCTTGGAGCAACCTGGGCTGGTGGGAGGTGTCCCTGACCATGGCAGGGGGTGGCAATGGAGGAGCTTTAAGGTCCCTTCCAACCCAAACCAGTCTGGGATTCCATATATTCCTTTATATATATATATATTCATCTATAAAATACATCATAATTCCTATTAATGGGTTTATATTTATATGTATATAAATATATATATATAAACAAAAAAACAAATAAAAATATCTCCACAAATACAAACACCTCCTTGTAAATGTAAAAGCTGGAGCAGAGCTATGTGGCTACACATGCCACAGAGCTGTACCCACGTTTTACAATCATACAGACACACACGTGTGTATCTACACAGCTGAACCAACTGTCCCTCCTACAGGGAGACACAGCACATTGATCCTCC
Source organism: Phaethornis superciliosus (assembly GCA_023637945.1). Lineage (NCBI taxonomy): Eukaryota > Metazoa > Chordata > Aves > Apodiformes > Trochilidae > Phaethornis > Phaethornis superciliosus. The sequence continues at coordinate 40,225,488 of JAJQWJ010000006.1, read as the reverse complement.
TGACCTCTTCAAACCCAGATTCCTTTACACATGCCAAAGCCACTCCTTCCAGGACAATTATGGGGGGGGGGGGGGAAATAAAGACAGAGCTATTTTCATTTATCTCGAGTCCAACAGAAATGCTGCTGAGTTTTGCTGGGTGACATGGTCACTGTCTTGGGGCAGAATCTATTTTTTGAGTCTTTCTGGGCAGGGTGTGCACTGAAGCAGAGTCCCCTCCATCCTCTCCTGCCTCCCAAGGGGAATTTAATTTCAGAGCAAAGTTCAAAACAGAACAAGAATCCTTCCAGCCTCAGGTCACCACACTTGAAAAATGGTACTTTGAAATGCAGAGATAAAGATCCTATGAAATTATCATCAGACTTCTAGAATAAAGCTGCAGCCTCCACAAGCTGATGCTCATAATGCGATTTAATAGAGGGTTTTAATCAAAAGGCCATAAATATTTGACCCAAGCTATAAAATAAAATAAAATAAAATAAAATAAAATAAAATAAAAATATAGTGGCCACCCTGCAGCAAGTCCTTCTGGCAGGGCTGTTACCCACTGCTGAATGCACAGTGGTACCTTAAATTCTCCCTTTTTTACCACCACGGGCAACCATCACCACTATTTTATCCTCCTTTGTTTTCAGGAGAACAAATATTCAGGAGAACATCAACACACACCCATGGAGGTGTCCAAAACAGGGCAGCCCTGTGCTGGATTTTAAATCTAAGCACATTTCTGGCATTAAAAAAAAAACCAAAAAAACTGTTTGACTTGTTAAAAAATAAATAAAAAAATATATAACATAGACAAAAGCAGCCTTGTTCCCAACTCTGTGATTCCCAAGAGTGCAACCAAGTGCTGGAGACCTCCCAGCCTTCCCAACGTGCCAGGGGACACGTGTGGTTCAGCACTCTGAAATCCTGATGTCAAAGGACACCTTGTTTTTGCAGAGAGCTATTCAAGGGCAATCAATGAGGAGGAGGGGACCAAAAAAACCCAAAAACTCCCAAAACCACAAAAAAAAAACCCTAAACCAAGAAACCAACAACCTGTGGAGGACATGGAACAGATCAGGACACAAGGATGAATGTTGATGCTCAATTCATCCTTGCTCAGGAAAATGATGGAGTGTCTTCTGTTAAAGAAAGAATGTGCTGCTGCACTGCTGGGGAGAGAAATGTCCTTTTATTGGGAGTTTTAGAAGTGCAAGCCTGAGTCTCAATGGGGCAGGGAAGGAAACTGAAGCACCAAAGAGATGACAAAGAAATGCAGTGGAACAATGGCCCAGGGTGCCCAGGGAGGTGGTTGAGGTCTCATCCCTGGAGATATTCAAGGTGAGGCTTGAGGAGGCTCTGAGCAACCTGATCTAGGTGAGGGTGTCCCTGATACTGCAGGGGGGTGGCACTGGGTGACCTTCAGAGGGACCTCCCAACCCCAATTATTCAACAATTCTACGATTCTTTTTTTTTTTTTCCCTCCAAAGCAAATCCTCCTCCTGAAGAGCCCACCACATCCACAGCCCAGCAACGAGGGGAAACCACCTGTGGAATTTCACCTCTTGGTTTCTAAATCTTTGGTGTTGTTTTATAACCCATCTGCAGTGCAGGGATGCTATCCAAGGAGCAGCTTTGGAAAAAGCCAAAACCAAAGCCCTGGCAGCACAGGGCTTTGGCTCCTCCAGCCCTGCTCATCCCTGAGCCTTCCAGCATCTCACCAGAGCTAGGTCCATGCACAGAAGGAAAAATCCCAACAAGCCTGAAAGTTACTTTTTTTAAAGTCAACTCTAGGAAGGAAGCTCTTCCCAGTGTTAGCAGGGTTACTCAACTAGCACTAAGAAATTTAATTCATGTGGATGCCATGGCAGCACCTATGACTTGCACTGAACGCAACTCTCCCCTCCTCCTAGGGCTGAAATGATTCATCTCAGCAGATGATTTCTTGATGCTGGACACACTGACAAACACCTTTGCCCCCAAGGGATGCCACTGACCTGCAGAAGGAACAGCAAAACCTCCTGGAAATTTTGGTGGACACCACGGATGCCATCCCACAAACGCAAAAGGCAGAACCAATCTGCACCCCAAGCTGTGAACCCAGCACCTGGTGCTCAGCCCATGAACATTTCTGGTGGTTTTAGGCTTCAGTTCATTACAGGTATAACAAAATCATCTGTTGCTGAGGTCCAGGGGTTTCAACAAGCTGCTCACCTGCTCAGTGCACCCACACCCAACCCTGCTTAAAACCCTCAGCAGTTTGCAGTGATGCTGCACCCACCTGAAATGTCAGGAAACCCTCAGAAGAAACCAAAAGCAGGGGCTACCTGAGGTCCCCTGTGGATATGCAAGAAGCAAATTTAGCATGTGCCGTTAGCACAGAACAATTAGTAGAAACAATAAACGGAATCTGGTATGCATCAAACCGTCTCCCCGTCTTTCGTTGCGACAGTCCCCAGCATCCCCAGACCAAAATGCACTGATCAGCTTGGGAATCAGAATCCCAGACTGGTTTGGGTTGGGAAGGACCTTAAGGATCATCCATTGCCACCCCCTGCCATGGTCAGGGACACCTCCCACCAGCCCAGGTTGCTCCAAGCCCCATCCAACCTGGGCTGAGACACTGCCAGGGATGGGGCAGCCACAGCTTCTCTGGGAAACCTGGCACAGGGGCTCAGCACCCTCACACCAAACTATTTCTTCCTCACATCTCATCTAAAGCTTCCTTTTTTCTGTTGAAACCCTTCCCCCTGATCCCATCCCTCCATCCCTTGTCCCAAGTCCCTCCCCAGCTTTCCTGGAGCCCCTTCAGGCACTGGAAGGTGCTCTAAGGTCTCCCCATTGCAGCCTTCTCTTCTCCAGGCTGAACACCCCCAACTCTCTCAGCCTGGCTCCAGAGCAGAGCTGCTCCAGCCCTCCCAGCAGCTCCAGGGCCTCCTCTGCACTCACTCCAACAGCACCCTGAGCTGGGGGGAGGTATCCCTCCCCATGCAGGGAGTTGGAACTGGATGAGCTTTAAGTTTCCTTCACACCCAAACCACTTTGTGACTCCATGATCCTCAGACAAAAGCTCAACCACCTGGGAAGTGAGGTTTGCAACCTGGGGCAGCTGGGATGAACCACAGCCCCAATCTTTGAGTCAGGATTGGTCCTTTTCCTGCAGACCAGGTGGGATCCTGCCCTGCAAGAGAAGGACACCAACCCTTCCATGTTTCACCCAAAGTGCATCCCACCAGACAGAGTGTAAGAGAAAGGAGCCTCATGCTGGGACAGCAGCCAAAAGTGCTTCAGAAGCCACCAGACATCCCCTGGATGCATTTTGGAGCAAAAAAAAAGATTTGGGACAAAGTTGGTCTCTGCTGTAGGTCATTTGCAGAGCCATGGGGAGATATCACAAAGAAGGGATGAAGCCCTGACATTTTTCTTATTGTTTTCTGCATAAGTTTAGCCCAAGCTCATTGAGTCACACATTTTAAAAGGCCATCAAGACCTCTAACTTTGTGCTTGGCTTCACCCCAGCTACCACACAACGAAGCTGAGGGCAAAAATCCATAGGGAAGGACCACGTGGGGTGGAAGAGAAGGCAACATCTGCTGCAGACAGCTCTGGAGCTGGGCAGTGTGGCAAGAAAAGCTCTGGGTATTCTCAGGGAGGAAGGGAAGCTCAGCAAGACAGCCATAGCTCTTTCCAGGCAATTTCATAAAACTCAGACTTTCTAATTGAATTTGGAATTTGGGGCAATTAACCCTTCCAAAAGTGCATATGGCTGCAGGGAGGAGGAGGGGAAAAAAAAACAGAAAGAAGAAAACAACCTCCAAACAAACACGTATAATCAGCTAGGAAGAGATTTAAATTGCAATAATTGGCAAGATGAATTTTTGGTTGCTGTCGAGTTGTTTTGCAAGCTAAAAACCACTCGAGGTTATAAAGGGAAAGGTTTATGCAACTTCTGGTGTGTCTGCTTGCTTGCATGCACCCTCTCCCAATGCTGTTCTCAACCTGTTGTCCAAATTCAGCCCTATCCTACCAAAAATTGAGTCTCCAAGACCCCATCTGGTCCACAGGAGAGAGATCAAGGCTGGGACACGGACGTTCCATGCCCACAGTTCCCATATTGGAATGGCTGCACTCAAAGCTGCAGTAACCTCACTGGAAAATGGGTGAGCACCAGAAAAGCCAAGGAGCACAGATCTCCAGAAATAAAAAAAAAAATAAAGAAGCTTTCCCCTGCTTTGCTGGGCACATCTCTTCCCCATCAGCTCTAGCTTGGACAACTGGAGCAATGCCCAAAAAGCAAACCTGGGCAAGAAAACAAAGTTACTGCAGCTCTGCTCAAGCCTTATTTCTCCAGCCAGTCAGAATTTAAAGTCCTCAGTATTTTTCCTAATTATAACACCTGAAAAGCCCTGAAAGTTACCTAGAACACTGAGAACCAAATCTCAGCAGCTGAGAAGTTTTGCTTGGATTTGTCTCCCTGTCCCTTTCTAAGCTACGGGTTAATTCACATTCCAGAACGAGAAGGAAGAAACCCATCTTCTTCAGGATGTTTTAACATTATGAGTTAAACCCTAAATCTCCCTCCCTCCCCTCACCTGTAAGAAAAACTACCACCAAAAAATAATAAAAAAAAAAATAATTAAAAAAAAAAATTAAGAAATCCCCTGAGCACCCAAAATAGGAGCTGGCAGCAGCGGTGTCACCGGTGATGTTGAAACGACTGAAGTTTCAGTGCAAATACTCCCTCTGCTCTTTCCCAACTGGGTAAACACTTCCCACATCCACAATTTCGTGCAGTTATCCACAATCCTGCTTTTTTTTTTTTTTCTCCTCTCCATAATTACAGGCCAAGGGTTAAAATCCAGGTTACTCATAACATCCCATGGTGGGTTTGCAAGTTTTACCCATAAATGCATAGTGATTTGCAAGCTGCAAGACCCACAACTACCAAATGTCATTCTTCTACCCCAAAAATGAGAGGTAGAGCATGATTTTACCCCAGTGCCCAGAGTATGGGTCCCTGCTATGGAATAGCACATGTAATAGCACAAAAAGAGGGTTCAGAAACTCCTGCTGGGAACCCTCGGAGGCGTTTGGCTTCCATTTAAAAACATGAAACTATTTTAAGTACAATTCTTTGGGTTTTTATATGGCTGAGAGAGACTCAACCTGATGCCTGGGTGAAACACGAGCCCTGATGGCCAAGGATGGGAAAAATGAAGGATGGCTACGGAGGAAGAAAATATAGGGGGGGAAAAAAATAAAGGCAAGTGTGTGAACATGATGATTTCTGTCATTTTAACTCCCTTGGAGTGAGGCGACTGCTGCTCTTCATGTCAAATCGAAACCTGAGGGGAGCTGGAAGAGGAAACTACTGATTTGGGCTGGGTGGGAGCAGCAAACCCAACAATTTCCTGTCTGTGGTACAACAAACCCAGGCTCTGGTATTTGTGGGAACGCTGCTGCCCCCGCCTCCTGCCCCGCTCTCTTCCCCCTCCAAACAGGGATGGGTGTCATCGGGCTCTTTTGAACCAAAGCAGATGGCTCATAGTGAAAGAATTACAAAAGAAATTAAATGAAAATAATTTTCTTTAAAATTGCATAAATTTAAAACATTTAATTTATTTTTTTTTCCCCCTGCTCCCAAAGAGCCATGGCCCAGCTGGGCAGGAATATGAATTCCCGTGCTTGGAGCTGCCTGCATACGGCTTTTACCTACCCCCGCCCCAAATTCCTCTGGTCATTGGCAGTTCAGCTGAATATTCCACTTAATCTACACAAAGAGGACATTATTTGAACCACAATCCTGTCATTTGGTGTGGGCCTGGAGGCCAAAGCTGGATGTAAAAAGAGCCAGCCCCACACAGATCGATTTGCAGGGCCAGGGAGCATCTGCGTTGAGTATTCTGACTGCAATGTCATTAAAAACATGTTACTGGGGGGGCAAGGATTCAGTACAGATTGCTAGCAAAGATATTAATCAAGTAGCAATTAATCAAGTGGCAATAAATAAAAGCAGGGTGCATTAGCAACTCTGTGGTCACCTTGAACGTGGTCTCCTTGAAGATGCACCCGAAGCAGCAGCATCCCTGCCTGGAGCACCCAGGGTACCACTTTCACCTCAAACCAGCCCCAAATCACTGCCTATTTCTGGAGCTATTTTGAGCCTGGCCTCTGTGCTCCCAATCCCACCCGTGCAGGTTTTGCCATCTACAAGTTTCCCAGGGAAATCTGGAGCAGGGTGGGTGCGAAGAGACAGAGAATTCCCGCCTGCCCCAACCCCAGCAGCTGGAGCAGCAAATGCCATTTATCACATTATTTGAGACATCCACTCACCACCCCGCCTCAAAGGGAATACAAACAGCTTCTCACAAGCCAGAGGGTATTAAATGGCACTCGAAGTCCTCCTGTGAATGCCAGGTACTTGAAAAGTAATACTGAGGAGTGACCGAGCACTGATTTAGAAGCAAAACATCCTTCTCCTCACCCAGCTGACAGCTGAGGGCCAGACCAGCATCTGCAGATCTTGCAAAGGAAGCTGCTCAGCTGTCATCCTCAAGGCACAGACCAGAGAAATGCCCTGACCCTACTCCACGCACCAAGCACTGGTGCTCAGATAAGTATTTTTGGGAAGCATGGCTACAATAAAAGCTCTTCCTTTATTTCTCTTTAGCCTCCAACTGTTCCTCTTGCCTCTTTGAATTATAGAATAGCATGTCATGTCATGGCTTGGCTTCATGAACCAAGATTTGAGAATTATTAATATTATCGAATAATTCAGGTTGGAAAAGACCTTTAAAATCATCAAGTCCAACTGTTAACTTTGCCAAGGCCACCCCTGCCCCATGTCCCTCAGCACCACATCTCCAGGGCTCTGAAACCCCTCCAGGGATGATGGGGACTCCAGCCCTGCCCTGGGCAGCCTGGGCTCTGCAGATTCATCCTGCCTTGTGTTTGCAATAGAAATGAGCTGGGAGAAAGATTCTGCATTTCTTTTATGTAGCCTTAAGCTGTTTGGAAGAGGTGATTCCAGTTTCAAAGCAAAGAATTTCCCCCAGTGAGTCCCACAACAGCTCGGAGCATTTATATAAGCACTGCAAAAAACCTCAAACCCAAACCTGGGGAAATCAATGACACTGCACTTTCTTGGTGTTTAATTCATAACCCTTTCAAGGGGCCATTAAGAAAAAGAGATTTTACAGGGAGAACACCAATATTTTTAATTGATCTTGCAAAGGGTATGGCTGAAGTCATTGGCAAGACCGCTTTTTTTTTTTATGGTGAACAGAGCCCTTCTGGGTGAAACCCAGACAGATTTGTAGGCTAAAGCCAGCAAAAGGAAGAGCTCAGACACATACAAGAAAATGCTTTGCATGTGACAACTCCTCTGCCAGTCCTCAAGTGACATCCCATCCTCTCCTAAGGGATGGAAAGGAGATAATGGGGGAGCATGGGAACAATGGAGTTTAAATCAGTTGCCCAAACCCTTATCAAGGACATGATTCACCAAATACCCCAAGGCCTTAGAAGATGTCATCACTGCCCCCGTTATCAGCCACTCTCTATGGATGGTCAGGGGTTTCTTTTGCCATTTATCCCCAGTTTGGCCCATCCCAGGTGGATAAAACAGGGGTGACAGCAGGCCAGCAGCACCTTGATCATCCTCCCACCCTGGCTGTGGGATGCAGCAGGAGTTAACACCTTTCCAACCAGGACTGCTCTGGTTCCAAACCTGGCTGGGTTGGTTTTTTTATTATTCACTTACTCATTTTCTTCACGTATCAACCCCTAAAGGTGTTTGATCCTCTCCCAGTGCTCCCAGCAAGCCTCCACAGCTGGAACCAGTTACCAGGCATATCCTGCTTATCCAAGCAGCCTATGGAGAAATCTGCATTTCCACTGCAAAACTTCTAGCCACGGATTTTATGAATCTTCTCAGTGCACATTTAGGTCATTTGTCTTAAGCCACTCTTCTGCCAGCCACCATTTGTCCCCCCCTGCCCTGCTTCTGTCAGATCTTTTTATTCCCAGCACTTCCCAGAGCATCCCAATGCAATCCTGCCTTTAACATATAGCCCAAAAAACTCCTCCAAAGTGCACTGCAAAAATGCAGGGATTTTTTTTTTCCTTGCATGTGTTTAACCCAGCCTTAAGTTGACAACAATAACCCCCGTTCACTTCCTTCCTTCCTCTGCTCCCAGTGAATTTAAGCCTCATGTTTTTTGTTGGTTGTTTGTTTGTAAGTCAATAGTGGCAAAATTCCTAAAAAACCCTGGGTGAGCACCAGGAGCTTCTAATACAGACCCCAACCCACACGGACCAACTCGATGCTCCTGCTCTTAAAACCTCAGCAGGTTTGGGTTTGGGTTTTTTTTTTTCTGCCTATTTTTCTGAGATGCCTCTGCCAAGTGCACGGCACGGCTCAATTAACGAAGTGGCTTAATCCAGCGGAGTGATAAATAACAGGGGAGCCAACAGGTCATTGCAATTCACTTGAGTAACCAGAATCCTGATCTGCTGCTTGGGTTTTTTCCAATCCCTGCCTGCTTTAGTGACAGATTTTAATTGCCTTTTCCCAGAGAGCCCGACCACAGCCGCTCTGCAGGGACCGAGTCGACAAGATTTACTGATACCTGCAGCCTTGCAAGCAGGCAGGGGACACTTCCCTGGGTTCCTGCTCTGAGTCTGGCACCCCAACACCCATCCCCCATGACCCCAACCCTCTCCAAGGCGAAGGGCTATGAAAAAATACTCCTGTAAATCTAAATTTTCTCTTTCCCAAGCTCCCCTCCCTGATAGGAGGAGAGAAGGCAATTTTTTTCCCCTCCTCTCCTGTTCACTGATGGTTGAAGAGCTTCTACCAAAATCCTACAGCCAGAGTGGGGCCAGTTTGCTGCAAGTTCACAACAATGCCCTAAACTTCAGTCAAACTCTGGGCAGGCCACAAAAATCTGCTTTCCCTGCCCTCCGGCAGCACGAAGCCTACAGGAGGTTTGTCCCAAAGGATGGAGTCAGCAAACCTCATTCCCAAGGCAAAGCCCTCCCCATCCTTCCTCCCCCCATGATGTACAAGCAGAGCAGCCCATAACGGGTCCCAGAACTGCAAGGAAACTTTCATTTCAAGACATTTGCTTAAAGACCACAGCAAAAAAATCAGCTTTGTGGAAGATTTATTACGCTCTTAACACTGGGAGTTAACCAAACATCAGCAGGGACAGAGGAACGACAGCCTAAAAATGCAGGGAAAGGGTTTCAATGCAGAAAAAATGTAATTCATGCATCTGGAGATGAAGTGGAGGCAGAGGCTGGATGAAGGAGGGCATTGAGGAGGCACAGGAGGGTGAGGAGTGAGTCCTGTCCCACCCTCCTCTGCTAAACCCGACCCTGATCAACTGGCAGGAGCTCAAAGCAGAGCCATAAAAATAATGAGAGGGCTGGAAGAGCTGACACGCAGGAAAACTAAAAGGAACTAAATACATATAGCTTGGCTCAGCGACAAAAATCCAAGGGGAAAGGGAAGGAAACAAGACAGAGATATTAGAGGGTCTTGACCATCCTGAGAAGGGGGACATTGGGAATAAGCCCCCTGGGGAGAACCACCCCAAAGGCCGTAACTGCGGCTGCTGCATTCCTTCCCTCTAATACAATCTCTAATTTAACAAGTGGAGAGGATCCGGGCAAACACATTTAAGGGGGGTGTGGGGTGTGATGCATTACATCAGGCACTAATTTAGGTCCTCACTGGGCTTTGTCCCTCTGCATGCACCCAGCTTTCAACACACGAGTCAGTCCCAGCTCCACTTCAGCGTCTCCCAGCCCTGAGCATCACTTCGTGGCCAACAGGATGGGTTGGTGTTTTATTTTTTTTATTATTTCTAGAAAGCTATGATAATTTTTTTTCCCCCTAGCCACCGAGTGGCTCAGCTGTTCTGCAGCATAAAAATAACAACACCAACAAAAAAAAAAAATCAAGTTTTCAGAGAGTCAAGGCTATCTCCAGCACGAGACCCTTTGATGCGAGCGCTCGCTTCCTTTAGAAGCAAGCACATTTATATCTGTCTCTTCCTTCCTTCAACCCCAGATAAGTAATAAATCAAAACCTAAGCAGGGTGGAAGATGGTATTTTTCAAGACACACGAGGGTTTTGTGTTGCAAAAGGACCAGCAGCTGACAGCTCCTTTACTCCCACAGCCGCAGGCACGCGCGGGGACCTCGCAATTAATATTTTATTTGAGCAATTACAGTAATCAGCCCGGACTACACCATTGAGTAAACACAGCCGAGTTATAAAGAGCTGATAAAAAACCAAGGAGGAGGTTTGGTGGGGCCCAAGCTGGCTCTTCCATCACAAACCTGTCCCGGCCACCCATTCCCATGCAGCCAGGACAAATGGGCTCTTTGTCCAGGTGTGCCCCCAAAGCCACCAGACACCCTGGTGTTCCTTGCCCCAAGCCCCCCACCCACTGATCACTCCACACTTGCAAAGGGCCCTCAGAGGCATTTTCCTTGTCCAAAGCACCACAGAGCCAGCTACAACTTCAGGATTAAATTTTTCAGTGAACGGCAGAGCACCCATAAAATTCCCACACACACACCCATAAACGATGAAATTTCTCATCTGAGGGTAAAATCCAGAGTGCAAAGCAGCAGCTGGGTGGGTGCTGAGGCCTTGCCATGAGCAAACCAGCCCTGGGTTGTAGAAGTTTGGCTGGTTTTGGCCCAAAGGTGTTTGGAGGGGCAGCACAGGGTGGAGGGTGGGAGCACAGGGGCTGCGGGGTGAAGAGTGCATGGGGGAGAGGGGCAGGGTGCTGGGAAGGGGCAAGCAGGATGCTGAGTGCCAGGACAGGGTGCTGGGTGGTAAACCACAGCACTGGGACAGAATGATGGGTGCTGAGAGTTGAAGCACTGTACTGGAGCAGGGTGCTGGGGGAAGATGCTGGATGCTCAAGCACTGGACTAGGATAGGGTCCTGGGTGCTAAGAGCTGAAGCACAGTACTGGGGGAGGGTCCTGAGCACTGGGGGAGGGTCCTGAGTGCTCAAGCACAGTGCTGGAGCAGGGTCCTGGGTGCCCAAGCATATACTGGAGTAGGGTTCTGGGTGCTGGGAGTTATAGCACAGTACTGGGGCAGGGTGCTGGGTGCTCAAGCACGGTACTGGAGTAGGGTTCTGGGTGCTGGGAGTTGTAACACAGTACTGGGGCAGGGTGCTGGGTGCTCAAGCACTGTACTGGGACAGGGTGCTGGGTGCTCAAGCACCGTGCTGGAGCAGGGTGCTGGGAGTTGAAACACAGTACGGGGGAAGAGTCCTGAGTACTGGAGCAGGGCTGTGAGTTCTCAAACACTGTACTGGAGCAGGGCTCTGGGTGCTGAGGCACCATGCTGGGTGCCCAAGCACTGTTCTGGAGCAGAGTCCTGGGTGCTGGGAGTTGTAGCACAGTACTGGGGCAAGGTGCTGGGTGCTCAAGCATTTTACTGGGGCAGGGTCCTGGGTGCCCAAGCACAAGGGTCCTCGGTGCTCAGGCAGGGTGCTGGGTGCTCAGGCAGGGTGCTGGGAGTTGAAAACAGTACTGGGGGAGAGTCCTGAGTACCGGAGCAGGGTACTGGGAGTTGTAGCACTGTACTGGGGCAGGGTACTGGGAGTTGTAGCACTGTACTGGGGCAGGGTGCTGGGTGCTCAAGCATTTTACTGGGGCAGGGTCCTGGGTGCCCAAGCACAAGGGTCCTGGGTGCTCAGGCAGGGTGCTGTGTGCCCAAGCACTGTACTGGGACTGGGTGCTGGGAGTTGAAACACAGTACTGGGGGAGAGTCCTGAGTACCGGAGCAGGGTACTGGAGCAGGGTACTGGGGCAGGGTACTGGGAGTTGTAGCACTGTACTGGGGCAGGGTACTGGGAGTTGTAGCACTGTACTGGGGCAGGGTGCTGGGTACTCAAGCACAATACTGGAGCAGGGTCCCGGCTTTTTGGAGGTGAAGCAGAGTCCCGGGGCAGGGTGCCGGGGGATGCCAGGGCAGTGTGTCCGGGGCCGGGGCAGTGTGTCCGGGCTGTGTGTCGAGGAGTTGTAGGTTACTCACCGAGTTTCTCGACGAGCCGCAGCATGACGCCGCCGATGTGGATCTCGCCGGTGACCCGCAGGGTGACGTCGCGGCTCAAATCGGTGACATGGACGCTCAGCTCCCACGTCCCATCGGCGTAGCAGCCGTCCGGCATGCGGATCCCATCCAGCGCCATGGCCCCGGCCTCCTGCACCGCCAACCGCGCTTCACCGCCCGCCCGCCCGCCGGTTCGGCTCGGTTGGGTTCGGCACGGCTCGGTTGGCTTGGGTTGGGCTGGGTTCGGTTGGGCTGGACCCGCCTCCCGGGCTCGGGTGGTGGGGGGTGGGATGGGGGCGCGGTGGGGCGGGATCCGGGGGTGCAGCGCTGCCCCGCCGCCCCCCACAGCCGCTGCCTGCGGGGCCGCCGCGGGAGGAGAAGGGGCGGGCGGGGAGAGGGAGGAGGAGGAGAAGGAGGAGGAGGAGGAGAAGGAGGAGGAGGGGGATAATAATTAAAGGAAAAACGCGCCCCGCGCCGCCGGGCCCCTTGGCCTTTTATGGAAGCGAAGGACGGAGCAAGCGGGGCCGCTCCAACATCCGGGACTCGCCGGGGGGCGGCTCGGACGGGCCCGGGCCCGGGGCTGCGGCTGCCGGGGGAGAACGCGGAGCGGAGCTGGGCCCGGTCCGGTCCGACCCGACCCGAAGCTGGCCCGGGGGCAGAGCTGTGGTCCCGCCGGTGCAGTGCTCGGGAGAGCTGCGAGGGGAAGCGATGGGGCCAGCCCGGAGCTCGTCCTCCAGGCCCGATGGAAACTCCGCGTCCCAATTTTTTATTTTTTTTTTTTTTAATTTTTTTATTTTTTTTTCCCCTCCCAGCCGGGCTCGCTCTGTTAATTTTTCTAAGCTCTAGGCATCTCGAAGCCTTCAATTCCTAAATAAAATGTTTCTCCCTAGGCAAACTCCTTACCTGAGCATCCCAATGGGGAACCTGGGCCGTGGCGGTGCTGGGGCTGGGAGCTGGGCTGGTTCCCTCCATCCTGAGCATCTGGGAATCGGGGAGATAGGAACCGGCTTGAAATGAGTCTGAACCGGCAGAAATGGGGGGGACAAAAAAAGGAAAAAATAACTATCCTCTTCCTGCAGCTCTCCACCCAATGATACACACATCCCGCCGAGGCTGCCGGGCTTCCTGGGGAAAAAAAAGGAAAAAAAAAAGGGACTGAGCTATGAGGTTCAGCGAGGTGGTTGGTGGCAGTGGGCAGGATGTGTCCCACACTGTGCTGGGTGATGGGAAATCACATCCCACCAAAGCTGTGCCCTCCCTTGGCATCCTCAGGGATGGCCCCACCAGCCCAAAGCTTTCCCCACCAGCACCATTCCCACTGTGGGCAGCTTTGCGACTGAAACCTCTTCATGAGGATGATAAATTCATTCATAAAAGCTTTCCTGAGCTCGCTCTGAAAAGAGTAAACCAGGTTTTACCCACGAACAGCACAGGAGATTTGGGCTGAGTGATGCTGCCAGTGGGAAATTGGGTAACGCTGCCCTGAGGGACAGCAGATGATCTCCCCCACCAAATCCCCCCTGTCATTGTAACCCCCATTTCATCCTCCCCAAAGCTGGAGCAGAATTGAGAGGGTGACAGCTTGGGAAGAGAGTGGAAAGCTTGTGTGTGACAACAAAGCTGCCAGAGATTGTATCACTCTGTTCTTCCAGTGTAAAACAATAGGGCAATAAAGAGAAAGGATTCCTCTCAACCCCAAGGATCTGGATGAGGTTCCCAGCTGATGCAATTCCATCCAGCTCCACCGAAGCTGGTAACCTTTTTTATTACTTTTTTACTTTTACTACAGCTGATCATGCACCCTGGTGTGGAGGCTGCTGCTTCCTTGTGCTCTCATAACCCTTTGTGGAGTTGCTTTTTCCTGGAGGAAGTGGGAAGCGGCTTTCTCTGCCCTCTCCATCCCAGCCAGGGCTGGGAATTGCTGTTCCTGGGGTTTTCCTTTCCTCCCAGCACAGCTGCTGGATGCAGGGTGTGCAGAGAGGCAGGCAGCAGGACCTCCAACATTCAGCTGAGACTCAAAGCAAGGTCAAAAATGCACCGGCGAGGTTCTTGCGTCAGAGCCAGCCGAGCATCCCTGCGGCTCTTCCCGCTCTTTGCCAGAAGTCCTCACTCTGTACAAGCAGCAATAGCCAAATAAGGTGACGAAACACACGGCCCCTTCCATCAGGACAGGGATGATACCTACCAGATCTGCCAGATCTTTGCTCTGAGGAACCCGGGATGCTTTTCCAATGAAACGACTCAATGGGCATCTTTAAGAAATCGGTGATGAAGCTGAGTGGCTCCTTCCCTGGCCATGGGTTTATTTGACTTATTTTTCTCCCCTTTTTTTTGTTTGTTTTGGTGACTTTTTTTTTTTTTTTTCCCCTTTGTTTTCCTTTGTTCATTAAACTTCAGTGCAGCTATGGAAGCCAGCGGGCAAGCCGGTCAGACTGGCTCTTCCCAGGGTGACCTCCTGTGGAAAGCTGCTCTGTGCATTTGGGTGCCTCAGCTGGGGGACTGGAGGAGGAAAAGCAGCACAACCAGGCACCCAGACTGTCTCCATGTACAGAAGCAGAGAAATTTCCCAATCCTCTCTGTAAATAAAAGCTCCATTTCCTCAGATGCTCCAGCACAGCCGAGTCCAATGTACTCTGACCTGGGGTCAGGCAGCCCCTTGCTTGGCCCCCATCACCCCTCTGGATCACTCTGGTCTCCATATTCCCCATCTGCAGCTACTTTCCTTGAGACAGGCAAAATTTTTAAAAGAAAACCCCCAAAAGGAGCAAGGCAGATGTTTGTTCTTCCCTTTTTTGTGACTCTTAACACCTCCCTCCTCCTTTTCAACCCACCACTGTGATGGGGTTTGCGAGCTCTTCACTTTTCCCCAAGCTTTTTACAGATATTCTTTAAGAGACTGGGAACTTGGAGTGTTACTTGAGTCCCTATGAAAAAAATGCACCACTAGAAATAAATGTGGGCAGCAACTGAACAAACAGCAGCACAAACCACTTAGTATCTGCCCCAGTATCTCTGGCACCATGTAAGGTGAGGGAGGTTCAAACCAGCTGGGTGGTTTTCCCCATCACCTCCTTCCACCTCTAAATGTCTTTTGGATGTAGCCAAGGTTCACTTTTTCCCAGATGTCCATTTCCCAGCAGAGAGAAGGTCATGCTTTTGGCAAAGGAAATGAGCTGGGTAACTGCTTCCTTGTTTATTCCCAGCCACATTTTGTTCTTCCCTGATTTTGTCATTTCAGAAACGTCCCCAAGACTTTTTGATTTTTCTGAATGTATAGGCAGAGTAATGAAAGCCTCACAGGCACATGTGCAATCACCTGGAAATGCTCAACACCCATGTAATGAAAGGTTGGATAATATTTGGGATTAAGGTCTTGAAGAAGCCCTTGAGGTGTGGAGGTTTGGCCTTTCTAGACTGTAGCAATTCCTTCTTGTGGTCAAGCAAAGATTATTCAGTGTCTCCACACCTCACTGTCAAATAAGATTTGCTTTTGTTCCTTAGCATGCAACTCCAGAGATGCCATCCTGCTGCTTTGCTCCTGTGTAGCTGTCCTCCAGGCTCACCATCTCAGCTGCTTGTAATCTTTGCTTCTGACAAATGAGGTCAGAAGAAATCCCAGGATTTTGTCTCATCTTTGGGCCTGTCTGTAACAGAGCCTTGACATTCTTTTCTGGGAGGGTTTGTAGCTGGTGGGGTGTCTTTGGATTTTCCCACTGGCTGAGGGCCAGGGAGAGGTGTGTAGGCTCAAGTCCTTGTGTCTGCAGGGTGGGACATTTATCCTGCTTACTCCCAGGAAAGTTCAGGCAACCTGCTGTGCAGCTGGGCAAGGAGCACTGATGTCAGGATGGGTATCCTTACCTAAAGCAAGAGCCACAGACCCTAGGAAGGCCACGTGGCCAGATCTTTCCTCCTGATGACCGAAATGAAGCCAGGGACCAAGATTCGAGACGCTCGCAACCATCCACCTCGGTCCTTCCTGCCCAAAGGTTACAAAATACATCCCTTGCAGCTGGGCAGGAGACAGCTACGCCCAGATAAGAGCCAAGGTGAGCTACCTCCTCCCTTGACAAGTCAAGCCAAAGTTTCATTGCCCTACAGCTACAAAATCTCATCCCACTCCCATGCTGCCTGCGCTGCGGCGCGCGGGAGCCGGCCGGGCTTGTGCTGCAGGACCAGCCCTGCAGCAGGGCTTTTCTCTGTCCCCCTCTTCACCTTCTTTCCAGGAATTGGAGTCAATTAAGCTCTTGAAGCCTCAGGCTGGGAGGTTTGTTTCCCAGCCTTTTTCCTCCACAATTAGCTCTTCATACTAAGTAACTCTGCTGGCTCTGCGGGCTCGGTGCGTGTCAGGCATTCGTTTCCTGTTGACATGAAGCCCTCTGCTGTAGTTTATCTTTTAGGTTTTTTCTTGTCCTTCTGATGTTTCCAGCTGCCAGGACTGATGTCTCCTAAGTGTGGCTTTTACTTTGGTCCAGAAAGGAGGCAACGTGCCCCAAATCATTCTCCAGTCGTCCTCAGGGTGAGAAGGGTCCTTGAACTTTGTGTCTGAAAGGGATGGGGGTCCTGGAGCACCCTCTTGACATCTGCTTTAGCCAGAGGGTGTTGTTAGCAGAAAACCTGAATCCAGGAGATGGAGAATCTGGATAAATCCCAGGTAATTTCTTCTAAAAGCTGATTCATCCCAGGGCTGAAAATGTCTTTCCATCTCCCTGCCCAGTGCCTGAATGTTTCACACCATCCATATCCAGGACCTTACTCCCATTTCTGATCTTCCTCTGTACCTGTGCCTGGCCCGTGGGTTTGGTACTTCTCCTCACTTTGGACTCAACATCACCTTGTGACTTCCAGCAACAAATCATGCTGCTCTTCACACCCCATGTTTCAGTAAAGGATGGGCAGAAATACAGCACAGGGATGCAGGACTGGGTCCCTTGCAGCTGCTGCCATCCCCACTGGTCTTTCAAACAGCCCCAAGGTTCAAATATCTCACACACACACACTTTTCTCCTGCAATATACAACATATTAGACCCCTTTTAATTGTCCCTCACATCTTTTGAGCCTTTGCCACTCCCACTGTGGCTTTTCTCCAACTCCAGAAGTCCTGTTCATTTGCCTTTGCAAAGTACAGGCTGGGAGGCAGATTTTCTCCCGTGGAAAAAAAAAACAAACCAAAAATCCCAACTAATTCACCTGATGGCTCTGACACCATCACGGGCACTGCCAGACAAAGAGTAGAAAACTATTTCTGTCCCTGTGCTGGGTACTGGGGAGGCTGCACCTCAAATCCTGGGGTGAGTTCTGGGCCCCTGAGGACAAGAAGGACATTGAGGGGCTGGAGTGTGTCCAGAGAAGGGCAATGGAGCTGGGGAAGGGTCTGGAGCAGAAGTCTGCCCAGGAGCAGCTGAGGGAGCTGGGGGTGTTGATCCTGGAGCAGAGGAGGCTGAGGGGAGACCTTCTGGCTCTCTGACACCCCCTGAGAGGAGGTTGGAGCCAGGGGGGGTCGGGCTCTGCTCCCAAGGAACAAGGGATGGGACAAGAGGAAAGAGCCTCAAGTTGTGCCAGGGGAGGTTTAGGTTGGAGCTGGGGAAGAATTTCTCCCTGGCAAGGGTTGTCAGGGCCTGGCCCAGGCTGCCCAGGGCAGGGCTGGAGTCCCCATCATCCCTGGAGGGGTTTCAGAGCCCTGGAGATGTGGTGCTGAGGGACATGGGGCAGGGGGGGGCCTTGGCACTGCTGGGTGGACTTGATGATCTGAAAGGTCTTTTACACCCAAAATGATTCCATTGTTCTATTTGGAGGTGTTTTACTGGGAAATAGTGTGTGTGTGGGGGAAAAAAAGTAAAGCATGAATCCCCCCAGATCACAGCATAACTCACTGGGTCTATCCAGGGGGGCTGTCAGGATGGGAAGCAGAGGTACCACCCTGCTCTGGCACCCAGCACCCTGCAGATCTGGGGAGGAAAAGTTCCCCAGCACCCTGCCTGGCCCCATCCTGTGTGTGTGCACAGGGGCCACAGCATCACCCACCCCACCCTGAGCCCTGGCACTGATGCTCCCTGTTATCTCTCCCCCCCCAGCTCCTCCCCTCCCCAACGGTCTGGGCAAAACTGGCTCCCAGCCCATGGGTTTTCCCTCTATCAGGGCAGGGAGCAGGCTAGCCAAGCTCATTCATCACCCTTCCTTAGGGAGCCTGAGGGTTCCAGGGGTGGAGGGAATCCCCAAGGAAATGGTGGAGCTGGTCAGCAAGAAGAAAAAAAAAAAAAACAACAAACAAAAAAATCCTAAATAATTCATCTGATGAATCTGCTATCAATGTGCCCTGGAGTGAGGTTCAAAATCAGCTCAAGAAATGCAGGGGTCAGGATGAAGCCCAGACAGAGCAGAGCTCCAGGCCACTGGGGTTCTACCACATCAGTTTTTCTCTGGAAGCATTGCTTGAATTCCCCGCCCATTCCACCCTCTGCAAATTTTGCTTCATCTCAGATGGACTCCCCAGGGTGTTGTGTGAGCCCACAGCATTGCAAAAACCCCCAAATTGTGAAGTGAAATAGCAAATTCAGCCTTGGAAACTGGCTGTCCAGCAGTGCTCAAGGGACATGAGGATGGGGAGGAACTGGGATGATTTTCCCACTGTGGAAACCTCAGAAACCCCAACCTGAGCCACCCATCCCCTCTGGCCAGTACTGGGATGCTCCTGCACCCACCTGCCTTGTGCTGGTGTCCCAGTGCCCACCCTGCAGCCCCAGAGATGTGCTCTGGAGATGGGTTCATTCTTCTCCCATGATCAGCACCCAAATCCTCAGGAATGAAGGGACGTCTGGGAGCTTCCCCAAGCTGCAAAACCCCTAAAGCCAAACAGGAATAGGAGCAGCCACATAAATCACACCTGTCCTGTAAATCCCACCCTCCTGCTAAATCCCACCCCTGCTGTGGGAAGCCAGGAAGGCTGGAGGGGGATGGAGGGCATTGAGGTCAGAACCCCTGGTGTTTCACAGGATCCAAGAATCCCAGATTGGTTTGGGTTGGGAGGAACCTTAAAAACCATCAATTCCCACCCCCTGCCATGGTCAGGGACACCTCCCACCAGCCCAGGTTGCTCCAAGCCCCATCCAACCTGGGCTGAGACACTGCCAGGGATGGGGCAGCCACAGCTTCTCTGGGAAACCTGGCACAGGGGATCAGCACCCTCACAACAAACTATTTCTCTCTCTCATCTCATCTCCATCTCCCCTCTTCCATCTGGAAACCCTTCCCCCTGATGCCATCCCTCCATCCCTTGTCCCAAGTCCCTCCCCAGCTTTCCTGGAGCCCCTTCAGGCACTGGAAGGTGCTCTAAGGTCTCCCCATTGCAGCCTTCTCTTCTCCAGGCTGAACACCCCCAACTCTCTCAGCCTGGCTCCAGAGCAGAGCTGCTCCAGCCCTCCCAGCAGCTCCAGGGCCTCCTCTGGACTCACTCCAACACCTCCATCTCCTTCTGCTCTTGGGGACCCCAGAACTAGAGATTTACTTGCAAGCAGGGACTGAAGCAGGTCTGTGCCTGGCACTAATTTCAAGCCCTTCTTTGGAGAGAATGAAGCTGCTTCTTTGGAGACAGCAGCCCCAGCCTTCTCCAGTTTTAAGCAATGAGCCTCCAAAAGCTTTTACTGATGGGAGAAGGTGGGAGAGATCTCCTGGCACAGAGCAGGCACATTGACCATCTGGGAGATGTGGTTTCTGGCTTGGCTTTAAAAACTTCTGACAAGAGTGATTCCTCTCTTTCTGCAGTCCCTGACACCTCATCAGTCTCCCCAGAGTTCACCTGAACCTTTCTCTGGGTGATTTCCTCATTGCTTTTTGCCCATCTGTTGTGAAACGAGGGAGAAGAGCATTTCCTCCCTTTTCCATCCGTCCCTCTTCAGATAAACCCTCTTTTATCTACCTGAAGATGTTACTGGCTGGCTGGCTGTCTTTCCCTGGGGTCAACAGCCTGAATTCTTTTCACCTTTCCTCCTCCATCACCCTCCCATCTCACCACAAACTCCTGATGAACTGGGACCCCCAGCGAGCCCCCCCCTTCCCAGGGGATGGGGGCTGAACCAGAAAGTGCACAGCAGCATCCTTAGCTCCAGACATCTCTGTGTCTTCTAGGACTCAAACATTTCATACTTCAGGGGAATTTGGGGGATTCCCACCAGCTCCTCACATCACCCATTCTGGCCAGCTGAGAGCCCACCTCTCTTTCTATCCCTTTCTTTCCCATCCATTGCTCAGACAGCTCCACTGAGGTGGAAGTTCATCCCACCCAGCTGATTCAATAAGATCCACCTGATTACAACCACTCTGCTCTGCTTTGTCTCTATTTTTCCAGCTCTAACTTCATTACCATCCTGCTTGCATCCGACCTTTCCGGTGAAAGCTGAAAAAACACAACAAAACCATCCAGCTCTTCGGGTATCATCCATCTCCACCTTCCTCCCAGTTCCACGGGTTCCCAAATGTTCCCAGAGGTGTCCAAGGTGTCACCTTCTGCTTAAATAAATGTATTTTTTCTGCTTGCTCTTCCCACACTGCTTTTATTCAGCTCAGAAAACTCCTGCCCAGCACTGAGAGCTGAAGCAAACCCAGCATGGCTGCAAAATCCCAGCTCAGCCTCCTCTGTTTCAGTGTCCCTCCTGCTTCTCTGCAGCCTCCAGATATTATTTTCCTTGCAAAAAGCATCAGTTTGACCTAAACCAGCACACAGGAGTTTTATTCCTTTCCACTGCACCAAACTACACCAGTCATCCCTTGTGGCATCATCCTGGCTCCAGCAGGGACCTGTATCCTCAGGGACTGTCAGACCCTACCATGTGTCCAGCCTTGGCATCTCCAGCTGTAAAATGGGGAGAAAATTGCATCCATTTCCTTGCCTGCAGCCTAGATTTGACCGAGGGCCTCAGACAAGGTCTGGGGGGGCTGTGGGGAGCCTCATGAGCGTGAAATGGTTTCAGGGAAAGATGCTGGCTTGATCCCTTTGCACCCCCAGCCTGGGGTCTGGGGCAAATTTGGGTAAGTGACAGAGGGTGAAGTTGCTCTGGATGATGGTTCCATCAGGGTTGCACAGCCAAATGTCCCCTGAGGCCCTGGTGCCCATGTCACATTTGCTCAGGTGCCTTTTATCAGCTTGACTTTCCCAGAGCTCTGATGTCCCTGCCAATAAAACCCCACAGGGAAACCTTTTTGTTCTCTAGCACAGCAGGAGCAAAACCAACCATGTCCTGAGCTGCATGGTCAGGAGGGACAGGGAGGGGATTGTCCCCCTCTGTTCCACTCTGGTCAGAACCCCCCCTGCAGTGCTGGGTTCAGTTCTGGGGTCCCCAAGAGCAGAAGGAGATGGAGGACATGGATCACAGGATTTTCATGGTTGGAAAAGACCTCTGAGATCACCGTGGCCAATCATCAACACCCCCACAAAGAAAATTACTAAAAAAAAAAAAGCATCCCACTAGAGGATGTTCTGAAGTGCCTCATCTACACAGATTTTAAATACCTCCAGGGATGGTTGACTCCACCACATCCCTGGGCAGCTCCTGCCAGTGCCTGAGTCCATCCCCTCCACATCCTTCTTGGGTCTTCTTGTCGTCCACCATGACAAGGTTGTTTTGCATGTGTTGCAGCCCAGTTAAAGCTGCAGCTTTCATGCTGCAGATGCAATGAAGAATCCAGCCCAGTCACCAGGGCAAGAAACTGCAGAGACCATCTGGGGCTTGGAAAAGAGTTTAAAAAAACCCAAACAAACAAACAACAAAAAAACCTCAAACAGGCTAGAAAATATCCCGCCAGGCTGAGCTGACAAGTGAGGGTTGTTTAAACATGGCAGAGCATCAGAGCACTCGAGGAGCTGGATGTGTGTGTGAGAGGAAGGTGGCTGGAGGTGGGTGCCAGTGTTTTCTGGCAGTGTTGGGTTGGAAATATCCTTCAGGTCCTGAGACAGCAATCTGGAGATTATGATGCTAAGGAATGCAGCGCGAGCCGCCGCCGCAAGCAGCCGTGGGAGGGTGGGAGGAGAAGCCAAGCCCCATGGCAGAGTGATAGGAAACAGCCTGGAGATGTGTAAGGAAGAGGAGAAAATCAGGTCAGTGCTCTGAGGTGGCTTAATAGGCTGTGGGGAAGCTCTGGGGAAGGAGATGGGGGCAGGGGAAGATGAGCCAAGCCAGAGGAGGTCTCCATGGAGGAGAGATCTGAGAGTCATGGAATGGTTTGGGTTGGAAAGGACCTTTAAGGGCCACCACGTCCAACCTCCTGCAGTGGGCAGGGACATCTCCAATCAGATCAGGCTGCTCAGAGCCCCATCCAACCTGGCTTTGAATGTCTCCAGGGATGGGGCAGCTGCCACTTCTCTGGGCAACCTGGGCCGGGGTTTCACCACCCTCGCAGTAAAAAATTTCTTCCTTGGACCTAATATAAATTTCCTCTCTTTTAGTTTCAAGCCACTACCCCTTGTCCTGTCAAGATGGGGTTGTGGTTATTCCCTGTGAAGGACACCAGGGTTTCAGATGGGACCACTGCTCCATGGTTGGCACAAACACAGCAGGAGGAACTGGAGCGATGGGTGGGAAGGAGGTTTAGTGCCATGGATGGGGAACTAGGCAGGTTTGGGATTCCAACCCAGGCTCTTCCTCCCTCCCACCTTGCCCTGTCAAGTGATGAGCAAGGCCAAAGCATGCAGACCTGGGGTTTGCCATGAGTTACTGAGCTCCTGGGGCATGGAGGACAAGAAGAAAGCCTTTTCCCCTCCTATTGGCTCCCCAGAGCTCTCTGCACTGAGCATCAGCTGCTTTCAGGAAACCTCATCTCCATCCAAGACCCCTGACACATCCACCCAGCCCCTCAGAGATCCATGGAACCCCTTATCCAGCACTGTCCCCCATGCTGGTGACCATACAGATGGAGAAGGGCAAGTCCCAAAGGCTTCTCCTTGGCAGGGGACCGAGGGAGGGGAGGTGATACAGGAAATTATCTCAACGGCGTGTTTGAACACAGCCAGCAAAAAGACATTCCCAAGACCTCAGTCCTTTTCCCAACCACACGGAAAAGTGGCAGTGGAGAGGAGGAGAGACCTATTTTGGCTGTCCAATGTGCTTTTCCTCCCCAGGGGGTTTTAACTAAGGTCCTGAGAAGCCACTGCCGTTTATCCTGAGCTCCCAGCTCAGTTTTAAACAACACAAATTTTGGGCTCCAGCAGTTCCTTTGGGAGATTTCCTTCTTTTTTAAAAAAGAACAGTCCAGGAGATTTTGCTGCCAGAGTGTTTTTTTTTCCAAGCATCAAGTCCCCTCTCTTTCCCTGCAGGGCTGTGATGTGGCTTTGCTTACATCTCTCTGGTGTGTTTTGAGCACTGGAGGTGCTGCCAAAAAAGTTGGGTTATTCCAACATTTGTTCTTTGCAAGGAAACACCTCTACCTCCTCCTCCATCTCCTGATTGATGACACCAGATGATGACAGTGCCAGGCCAGGAAAGAAACACTGATAGCAGCACTGGAAAGAGAAAGAAAAATTAAAACCCATGGCAAAAAAAAAAAAAAATTAAAAAAAAAAATCCCAACCAACCCAAAGTTCCATCAAATCCCATGGAAATTAGGCAGCATTTTCATAGAATCACAGGTTGTCAGGTTGGAAGGGACCTCAGAAGCCATCTGGTCCAAACTTGCAGGAATCACTCCTGGATCTCAAAGGAGAGGTGACCAAGGTATCCAAGGTATGGATACTGAGCCATTTGGTTAGAAATGATGTGTCCTCCCTGGAGCCCAGCATGAAAATGGTACCAGCTGTCTACCAGAGCAAACCCCTTATCACAAGAGCCTGAGTCCTGGGAATGAGGATGGCATCTCAGGTGGCTTTGGGGTGTGACACCACGATTGCCAGCTTCTGTATCCAGACAGCTTGGAGTGACAGCAACTTGTCTAAGTGTGACATCCCACGTGGCACAGGGAAGAGCAGCTCTCAGGCTTTGAGGAGGACCAGGCACAATCTGACTCCGAATTCCTTTTCCCTGGGAAAGGGGCCAGGATCAGGCAGGGACACCCTGCAGTGCCAACTCCCAGTGTCCTTAGGTGACTTCTGCCATCAACCCAGCAGCCAGGGCCGTGCTGCTGGAGAGCTGCTGGGCTGCAATAACTGGCTCTGTAGGAGCACTCCAACTGAGAAACCACCAGGAAAAAACCCAGTGTGGTCAAGCCCAGGGTTCACTTTCATAGTCACAGACTGGTTTGAAAGGGACCTTAAATTTCCTCCATTGCCACCCCCCTGCCATGGTCAGGGACACCTCCCACCAGCCCAGGTTGCTCCAAGTCCCATCCAACCTGGGCTGAGACACTGCCAGGGATGGGGCAGCCACAGCTTCTCTGGGAAACCTGGCACAGGGGCTCAGCACCCTCACAGGGAAGAATTTCTCTCTCTGATCTCATTTCTATTTCCCCTCTTCCAGTTTAAAGCCATTTTTCATAGGAGAAGTACTCCAGGAAAAGTTCCAGGCAAAGCTGTAGGACATGGGAGAGCGCAGGGGCCGGCGCCTTTCTGCTCTCTTACATCCCAGAAAATCAAACAAATGGGGATTGTCCTGTGAGGCAGGGCAGTTTGAGGGGAAAAAAATAATAAATTAAAAAAAAAAAAAAAGGAAAAAAAGAAGAAGGAGATGGTTCTTCTAGAAGAGCAGAGATCATGGGTGACATTTCCAGCAGGGCATGGCATGCTGCACGGTCATGTCCCTGCTAATACAAGGAGAACATGGGCTGGTGTCCAAGCACTCTGGCTTTGGGCCAGTCACTTAACTCTTGGCATCTGGGTTCCTTCTGCTGGAAAAGAGGCAAGCTGTTCTCCAGGGCCTCTCTGGGTTGTTGAGACTTCAAGAGCTGAGGATGGGGTGTACATCTACAGCCACAAGCTGACAGTGATGGGGTGAGGTGGTGGTTTTCAGGATCCCAGTCCCATGCTCACAGGTGCAAGCCTGTGTTCTGCAAGGTCAGGCTCAGGAAGCATCATTTGAATGATTTATTGTCCACTATTTTGGTTTTTTTTTTGGGAGGGGAGCTCTTTCTTTCTGTTGGCCAAGTGCTGGAAGCTGCCTGCTGTTAAGGACAGGATGCTGGGAGCACAAGGTTGGCTCTGACAAAAGCCCTGTGCCCCTCACTCACCCTCTCAGAGGAAATTTGGCTCCAGCAGTGAAGGTCACAGCACCATGGGGCAGTGAAAGGAGCCCTGAATGCAATGCCATAAAAGAGGTCAGGAGGGGACACTGTCTGTCTGTCCCTCTGAGCTACTTTGCTGACACTATCTGCCTTCTTTAACTTAAACTGACTGTAAAAGCATTGTGTGGCACACAGACAAAATGCCAAATTCACCTAATCCTAATCTCCTCGGGACTCCCTTGGGATTTTCCTGGGCTTCCCAGGGTGTGCAGGGTATGAAGGTCCCTGGCAGGCATCAGACTGGGACTGCCCAGCTTCTGAAAAACCTGAGGAGAAGGACTCGGGGGTGTTGGGTGATGAAAAGTTCAACATGAGCCAGTAATGTGCTCAGCCCAACCATGTCCTGGGCTGCATCCCCAGCAGTGTGGCCACCAGGGCCAGGGAGGGGATTGTCCCCCTCTGCTCTGCTCTGCTGAGACCCCCCCTGCAGTGCTGGGTCCAGTTCTGGGGTCCCCAAGAGCAGAAGGAGATGGAGGTGTTGGAGTGAGTCCAGAGGAGGCCCTGGAGCTGCTGGGAGGGCTGGAGCAGCTCTGCTCTGGAGCCAGGCTGAGAGAGTTGGGGGTGTTCAGCCTGGAGAAGAGAAGGCTGCAATGGGGAGACCTTAGAGCACCTTCCAGTGCCTGAAGGGGCTCCAGGAAAGCTGGGGAGGGACTTGGGACAAGGGATGGAGGGATGGGATCAGGGGGAAGGGTTTCAACAGAAAAAAGGAAGCTTTAGATAAGATGTGAGGAAGAAACTGCTTGTTGTGAGGGTGCTGAGCCCCTGTGCCAGGTTTCCCAGAGAAGCTGTGGCTGCCCCATCCCTGGCAGTGTCTCAGCCCAGGTTGGATGGGGCTTGGAGCAACCTGGGCTGGTGGGAGGTGTCCCTGACCATGGCAGGGGGGTAGGATATTGATGATGTTTAAGGTCCCTTCCAGCCCAAACCAGTCTGGGATTTCTGGGGCAGGAGAGCTGCCAAACACACAAAGCACCCAAGAAGCAGGGAAGCATCTCGCTGCTGCCTCTGCTCTCCAGGACATTCGTCCTCTCCTCCCAGGAGCTGGGATGTTTTAGAGCTCAGAGAGGCAATTCACAAAGCCAACTGCAAACTAGAAAACCTTATGTCAGGAAGAAGTCACAAGGCATCCTAACCAGAAACATATTTGGGGAGTGAGTCAGTGGAGGGGGAAGCAAAAAGAAAGTTGCACCCTTATACTTGATGAAAAAAGCAGATGGCAACAGCCCATATTGTGAACAACATTCCCCACTCCAGCAACTGAGCCAGAAAGAAAACTCATGACTCAACCTTTGCATTTCATCCAAATCTGAAGACAAAATCTCCTTCAGGAGGGGGGATCTTTGGGAAGAGTCAGCAAGAACTGATGTAGCCGGTTCATCAACTAATTTTTTTGGAGAGGGTAAAATTATTTTTGCAGATGATGTTTTTTTTTTTCTGTGGCTCATTTTAAAAGCTGTGATTTAAAGACAGCTTCAACTGTGCAGAAACAAGTGCAGTCTGCAGACGTGTGTAATGCACAGAATAAATGAATCCAAGCCCAGACGTACACACAGCCAGTATTTTTTTTTTCCCCTCAGATGCTACAGAATAAACTCAGGAAGACCTTAATGCTCATACAGAAACAGCTTGCATCCAGAGCTGCTGCTTCCCCCAGAAAGGTCTGAAGATGTCACCATAAATCATAAATATAGGCAGGCCAGAGAATGCCATCACCATTATGAAATATAACTAGAAATTGGCAGAGCCTTTGCTGTAAAAAAAACCCTACAGCCCTCAGGTTTTCTTTGGGTAGCCAGAAGAAAAGAAGAGGCAGTGCAGGATGCAGGACCAACATGGTCTGCAGATGTTTCCAGGCACTGTCACTTGTTAGGGCTACTCAGGATCAAAATTCACTGCAGAGGAAGGCAGTCTGAGGCAGCCAGCTCTCAACATTTTTTTGTCCCCAGAGGCTTTCCAGTTGCAGATGTCAAAGCTGTAATGCTCGGTCAGCCCAATGACTTGGGAAAGAAAGGGAATAATGCCTAGAAAGCAGCTGGGGTGATGCTGGGTGAGAAGCCATTGCCTGCAAATCAGACAAGACACATTGGTCCCTCCTGACCCAAACCAACCATCAGTGTCTGAATTTAGGTGGTCCCGGGCAGGGAAGCAAAGGTTTGTGTTGCTCTAGCAGGGAACTGCTGCTCCTTTGAGGCTGCCCACTGAAAAAGGGATGGAGACCCTGAATCAGATAAGCCTCAGGACTGGGACAAGCTCAGGAAGGTATTCCAGTTCCCTGGAGACACCCATGTACACTGCGGGCTCCTTACTCTGGTTTTGGAAGATGCCATCCAAGTGGAGAGGATGTGGGCTCCCCAGAAGGACTGAGTGTGGCCTTGAGACACCACAGGGAAAAGCTTTGTGCCATCAAGCCCAGCAGTTCACCCCAGCAGTGCCAAGGCCCCCCCTGCCCCATGTCCCTCAGCACCACATCTCCAGGGCTCTGAAACCCCTCCAGGGATGATGGGGACTCCAGCCCTGCCCTGGGCAGCCTGGAAAAAATTGTTCCCAAGTTCCAACCTAAACCTCCCCTGGAGTTTCCATTCCTGGTCTGGGATAATGGAATTGTTTTGGTTGGAAAAAACCTTTTAAGATCATCAGGTCCAACTGTTCACCCAGCACTGCCAAGGCCACCACTAAGGGGATGGGGAAAAGGATGGGGAAAGGGATGATGGGGACTCCAGCCCTGCCCTGGGCAGCCTGGGCCAGGCCCTGACAACCCTTGCCAGGGAGAAATTCTTCCCCAGCTCCAACCTAAACCTCCCCTGGCACAACTTGAGGCTCTTTCCTCTTGTCCCATCCCTTGTTCCTTGGGAGCAGAGCCCGACCCCCCCTGGCTCCAACCTCCTCTCAGGGGGTGTCAGAGAGCCAGAAGGTCTCCCCTCAGCCTCCTCTGCTCCAGGATCAACACCCCCAGCTCCCTCAGCTGCTCCTGGGCAGACTTCTGCTCCAGACCCTTCCCCAGCTCCATTGCCCTTCTCTGGACACACTCCAGCCCCTCAATGTCCTTCTTGTCCTCAGGGGCCCAGAACTCACCCCAGGATTTGGGGTGCAGCCCCAGCACAGCTCTGAGGGGTGGGATGAGCAGCACAACGTTGGCTCCGGGGCACTCGGGGTGAGTGGGAAGGGATCACTCAGCCCTGAAAAATAAGTGGGTGCAGAGTCAGGCAGAGGACCAAGGCCCTGGTGGGAGGAAAGTGCCTCAGCTCCTGTCCTTGCTGCCATCTGCCTTGCCCCCCACACCTCCTGATGGGAGCATCAAGCTCTGACATGTGTGGAACACGTGCTGGCTGATAGGCATCAGGCTGTTCCCCAGGGCTGCAAAGCTTTGCCTTGATTTAATCAGCCCTGCTCCTGCCTGGTTTTATTTTGCTTCTTCCCCCTCTTTCCTCTCCTCCTCCTCCCCCCCAGTGCAGATGTGGTGTGGCCAACACAAAGCAGGCAGCAGGTTTCTTTCTTTGGGACAGCGCAGCACGCATCGCTAAAAGGAACATTGCTGACCTCTTCCCTTGCCTGCAACCACCACAAAGTGACCTCACATCCGTGCTGGTTTGTAATCCTCTGCTCGGTGTGAAAATTAAAGAAAAAAAAAAAAGGAAAAAAAAAAAAGGAGAAAAAAAGAAAAAAGGAAAAAAAAGAGAGAAAAGAAAAAAACAAAAAAAGAAAAAAAAGGAAAAGAAAAATGAAAAGAAGAAAGAAAAAAAAGGAAAAAATGAAAAAAACCCAAAAAAATGAAAAAAAAGAAAAAAAAGAAAAAAAGGAAATAAAAGGAAAAAAGAAAAAAATTTAAAAAATGAAAAAAGCAAAAAAAAGGAAAAAGAAAAAAAAAGAGAAAAAAAGGAAAAAAAGAAAAGCCCTCCCAAAACCAACCAACCAACCAACCAAAAAAAAAAAACCAAAAAAGAAAAACAAAACCAAACAAACAAACCACCAAAAGAAAAAAAAAAAAGAAAAGAAAACCCACATGCTATTGCATGCAAGGGGAGCCTGGTGGTGTGAAGGAGAAAGGCTGAGGATTGTGCCAAGAGGTACAACTGTCCCATCTCAACATCATGCCTTGAAAACACAGAAAATTCAGCTGCTGTTTCAGTCTCAGCCCATCCTACAAAGCACCCAAAGCTGAACATCAAGTGCTTGCACCCAAGCTGGGTGAAGATTCTTCCTCCAGCACTCTCTCACCTTACACAGAGCACAAGGGTTAACTGAAGGACCCTTCCCAAGCTGAGGAAATAATGTTGGGACATAGTGGGGGCATCACTGGGACCCCCTCCCTCTTGTCATAGAGCAGCTGGGAGAGCAGGGTGTTGGGCTGGGAACTGGTTTGTCCTTCTCCCCAAATAGGTTGGAGCATTTCCTCACTGAAAGTTCACCCAGGGCTGCTGAGCAGGTGGTTTTTAAACTGGAAGTATTGGGTACTTCAAAGTAATTCTGAATGTTAAACTGATTTCTGACAAATCCAGCAGTATTAAGTATTCTGGGAAGTTATCAGAGCAGGACATTGGGGTTTTTTTGGACTGAAAGCTACTGCTTGCTTCTTATTGCCAAAATTCCCTGGCAGAAAATGCTCGGGCAGTCCCAGAATCCAGGTGAGCAATGGTGGTGACCAGAGAGGACACAAATGTGGTGAGGGAGAACATGCAAACCTATCTTTGAAAGCTAAACATGCAGAGCTTTCAGGAGGCTTGGGGATTCCAGTGGCAACACGTGTCTCTGAAGTGGGTTTTGAAGCTTCCTCTTAAAGTCTTGAGGACACCCAGGCCAAGCTTGAACAAGCATGAAGGAAACTTCAACCCTGCTGGACAGAAATCAGAGCAGAAGTGGAAAAGTGAATGCTTCAGAAGAGGCTTGAGTGCAACTGGGGAGCAGCTGTGCTAAAAAAATCCCTATGGAAGAGGAAGGGAAAAATGTGGAGCAATGGCCCAGGGTGCCCAGGGAGGTGGTTGAGGTCTCATCCCTGGAGATATTCAAGGTGAGGCTTGAGGAGGCTCTGAGCAACCTGATCTAGGTGAGGGTGTCCCTGATACTGCAGGGGGGTGGCACTGGGTGACCTGCAGAGGGACCTCCCAACACCAATTATTCTCTGATTCTATGAAAAGTGAGTGCAAAAGGAAGTTTGGTTGTGTGGAAAACTCTTCTTAAATGCAGCTGAAACGTGGAGTGCAAGAAAAATGACATAATGCAAAAAAAAAATCAGCTGATAAACCGAACCATGGGATTGTCAGACAGGTGGCATTTTAAATAAAGGTTTTTAAAGTTTTTTTTTGCAAGATGAGCAAAGACAGAGGCAGAGACTCTGGGAAAGAGATGAAAAGTGGTGGCTACAGTTGTGGCTGGAGAGGGACAGGGAAGGTGATGCTTGGAGAACTGAAAATAATCCAGGAGCTCTGGCAGCCTGTCACTGGGTCTTGGTGTGTAAAAAGGCTCCCTGACCATCACCCTGATGGTCACCCAGGATGTATGGCACAGCTGGGGGAGATGACCCTCTAACACACCACAGGTCCAACTGCAGGAGTAGTAACCCCATGTCCAAGCTAATCACAGAAAAACAGAGAACGAGGAATTTCCAATCAGTTTGCTGGATAGAGGGCAGAAAAATACACATTAAGTATCTAACAGGAGGCAGTTGTCATAGTGATTCACAAACTCAACTTGGAAAGAAAAAAATCAATCCCTACTGATTTATCTACAGGCAGAGCTGGCTTGATGGAAAAGCAGAGTGGGAAATGAGCACCAGGAAAACAGGAGGAGGAAGAGGTGGCAAGCAGGTGGAAGATATGTATGAGAATGTGAGCTGTGCTTCAGTTCAGCCTAATAATACTCATTAGGAGAGGAAATAAAAGAATTGAAGTTAACCAGCTAGGCTATCACTGTAAAATGAAGCAAAGGTCTCCAAGTCCAGAAGCAAGGGAAATAAAAGCAGAATGTGCAGGGGAATTGAGGTTGTGGTAAAACCATCACAGAGTAATTAAAAGGCATGAATGTCAGTTAAAAAAAAAAAATAAAATTAAAAATAATACTTCAAGATGATTACCTGTAAAAATGACCTTGTAGCAAAAAACCCCAGTAAACATCAAATTTGGGCAAAGTACTGAAGGCCAAGTTTCAGAAAACACAGCTCAGTATCAGTTGGAAGACTGACAGCAGCTCAGTACCTTTCCCTTATCTTGGTTTCTCAAGAAAAACCACCAGTCAACACAGCTTGTAAAGCTAAACATCATTCTTGCAGAAGAAAACAAGACAGTAATTGGAAGCCAGGACATTCCAGCTCTGTATTTATGCCACGGACCATCTGACCAGCAAGATTTAAGTGTGAAATTTAGACTTTAGCATGCAGAGACGTGACCCTACTTGAATTTGTGTTGCCCTGCAGAACAGAAAAGGGGCATCTCTTTTTCTAATGACTTCCAAACTGAATTTTCAAATAGTATTTCATCTTTGCAGGTGTGGAAGAGAACTTTTTTTTTTTTTGAGGATTAAAAAGATGAAAGCCTGCCCATAAGTGTGCTTAACATCTTTTGCATACACTTTAGGATGACTCTCCATTTACTCTTTTGAGGTTTTATGTTCATAATGAAGCTTGGAGAGGAGTAGATTCACCATGAGTGTAAAAATCAGAACAGAACCATAAATACACACGTTAACTCAGGGAAAATGCAAATCAATGAACAAGTATTGATCCTTTTTCTCCCTACACTATGGTTTATACTTCCCAGCTCCATCTTCTCCACAATTTCCCAAGGGGCATGTACAGAAACATAGGATCTCACCCCTTATATGGAGGGCAGTCAGCAAGTACCAGCATGTCCTGATGCAAGGAGGAGAACAGCTATTCCATAAATCTGAAACATGTTCTGGACAACAGCAGAGTTTACACAGACCAGGAGAATTACAGAAATTAACCCCCTGTTGTTTACAGCATTTAAAAAGAGATCCAGGGGAGATCCAGCAGGGGAAGGGGATCTCACAGCAGTGACCTAATCCACTTCCCAAAGCACTGAAACACAAACCTGGCACATGTGGGAATGTTTTGCATGTTCTGAATATGAAAGGAGATTCTCCTTTTATGTTTAAGTTCTCCTAATTAGGAAGAGCTGATTAACCAACTTATCTGGAAAGCCACAGTACTGTAAACAAAAGCCTGTGTGTTTCTGGAGCAGAGGTGTCAAGCTTCCTTCTCGGAGAGGCTAATTTTCATTTTTTATGACTGTTCATCAACCAAAGTAAACATGTCAGGCAGAAGAGTTACAACTCACCCAGGCTGGAGGGATTTTTTTCAGAGATTCACACTGAGGCAAGGTCCTTTACACTGTCTGGACATCTGCTGGGTGCTGGTTCACTGCATTTATAGCACTGCTTTTTCTGTCATCTTCTTCCATTCCCTTCCACTCCTCCCTTGCCTTTTTTTTGCCATTGTTTCCTCCCCCCCCCACTTAATTATTCCTTAATTATTATTATACTTAAAAAATGCCTAACCCCAACATGCTGGCCTAGCTCCCAATTCCTTCCCCACTGCACCACAGACCAGGGAAACAAGCAGCAGCCCATGAAATTTTATCTGGGAATGTAACTTCCTTTTCCCCCCTAGAATTTCAGGAAGGGCCATCTTGGGGGTTCCCACATCTCTGAGTTGCTGCCTGCTCGTTTGGGCTGATATTGCCACATCTTTTTACAACTGCTACTCAGCAACACCACAGCCTGATTATTATTTTTTTTTCTTTTAAACAAAAGTTTAAATCCTGCAGCTTCTCCATATGCCATACAGACCATAAATACCTCTGCTCAAGGCAGCTCAGAGGCCATATATCTCACACGTCTACTCCAAAGCCTTCCACATTGTCTTAAAATCCCACCAATGACCTTTTAGTGTTTCATTTGAGGATTATTTCCTTTCATCACACACTTCTCTCTTCTGCTGAATTGGTTTCAGATACAAACCTAATCTAAGCTCTGGTATTCTCAGGCCTCCTCGAGTTTATTTTATGCTGCTCTCTTTCCTCTTGACAGGATCCTTGTGCAAAAATATATATTTTTATGTGTAGAGACAGCAAAGGACAGCTGGATCCTCTGCAAAGCAAGTTTAGTGTGAGGTCAAGACCATCACGTGCCTGAGAAACATTTGGGACCTAAAAACCAAAGGCAGTTACTTACCTTTGAGAAGAATGTGACTGATGTAATTTGTGTGAAACCACAAATATTTATTTTTAATGAAAAAATACTTGAAGTGTGCCACAGTGTCCATATATTCATTTGAATAGTAGTACAAAGATATGTATTTCTGAGAAAAAGTCTTAACACTGTAGAAAATAAATGTGGTTCTTAAATTATGTCAAAAGAAACCAGTAAAAAAGTAATGTTTTATACACTGGGATAAAATGAAACAATTAGAGATAATAATAAATTATAATTACAGTATTTCAGATATTTGCTTCATGCTTTTTTCAGCATTAGTTTCTAAATGTGTCACATACAATATGCCCTCAGAAGCCAGCAGTCAGAATGGTTCTTTCAATGTTACTGTGGATAATTGGATGTGGGGCTGAATAGAGTCCTAGAAAAATGACACCAGCATTTGTTATTTACTGATACAGAAAACATCAGAACATGGCAGTTTTAGGTTTGTATCTAACATATATTTTTGTTAATGGAAATTAATTTAGGTTTGTTTGTTTGGGTTGTTTTTTTTTGTTTTTTTTGTTTTTTTAATCAACTAATATTTTATACTTTCATGAACTGGAACAGCAATTATGGTCATTAACAAGAATGTCACCCAGGCACACTGCACAACCCTGCTTACAGGATGCTACATGGTGGATTGGCTCTTCATACAGTCAAAGGTAACAAGAATTTGGAATCATTTCAGGTCTGATTCAGCACTGCAAAATGTTTAAAACTGTAAAGTGCTTTCAAATACAAATCATATTTGCTCTTTAGAAATAGGAAAAAAAAAATAAATCCAAACATGCACTTAAAACCTGAAACCTCCATGCCATAGATACTGCAGTTCAACAGTAAAACATCTGGTTTGTGCCATTTGCTTTAACATTTCCTTTCCCATCTCCAGATAAAAATTCATAGAGTGTCTAAATTGGATTTGTCACCATCTTCCTGGTCATGTTTGTACATGAAGGTCAGAAGGAAAAGAGCAATATCCAGCGATGACCAGTAGGCAGTGTGTGATGTGACTGCAGACCAGTATCTGCTCTCCACCAGGCCTTCCCTGAGCTCAAAATCAATCCTGTGCTCCAGTTCTACTAGAAATTGAAGAAGAAAAAAACAAAACAAAACACAAACGTTCTTAGAACTGGGTGTCAGCAGAAAAAAACCATACTGACAGGTTTTTCCATCAGCTTTGAGTCCAGATTCTACTTGCTGTGTATCAAATGCAAGCAATATCACTGTTTTTACAGTTAATACTGAAGTCAACTGTAATTTTTAATAACATCTACATCCATTTTTATGCACACGTGTTTAGCACAAACCTGACCTGAGCACGGTGCTTAGTTCAGGGGGAAAATAAATAAAAAGGAGAAAACTAAACCTTAAGCTTGGAGAAAGCTGGCATTTTTAAATGCAGCTGTTTTCCTTATAGTAACTATATAAATACAATTATTTGTGCTCCTTAAGATAGCTGCACACAGAAGTAGCCAGCAAATATTGAGGCTCCAGAGGGAAACATTAACTTGCAGAATGTGGATGCTCAGAACTTTCTGAAATAAACAGATTTTTTGCATCTTCAGTGGCTACACAAGGAGACTCCACCCAATATTCTAAGTCCTTTTCTGAAAACCAGTTGTCCCTATACAGTGCTAGCCCTCTTCATTTCCAGATTATTCCAAATATATTTCAGCAGTTATCCTTCCATTTCAATGGTGGGATTAATACCAGACTCAAAGCAATTCTCACTGCATGTTTAACAGGGCCAATGGCAAACCTATTGTTAAAGGCACTTCAGTGGTTAGGAAATTTCTACGAGGAGCAACAGAAGAAAAGGGGGCAAGGCTAAAAAGCCTGCTACAAAAGCCAAAACCCCATATTGAGTAAAAAATGCAACCATTTATCAAAGCCAGTTTCAAGGAATTTGAATACTTGGCTCAAAGGGAGCGTGAAAGTGGCAGGGTGGCACTCGAGGGAACCAGTGTGAATTCTTCTTTCCACAGGAGCCTTTGCAAGCAGAAGGAGTCAGAATCTTGGAATACCAGGAAACAACCACAGTCACTTCCCACTAAGACATATATTCCAAAAAAACCCCCCAGTCAGCCTGCAAGGAGGACGCCCTGAATGACTCTGTCTCCCTCTGAGGAGAGGAGGTTACAGGAACTTGGGAGGCAGCCAACCCCCAGTGCCTGCCCTCTCAGAAGCAAATCCTTTGGTGGTGGATTGCATCATTCAGCTCTCAAGCCTTGCTGGCCTCTGCTCCACATTCTCCTTCTATGGAGCAGGGATGGGCTTTCAGCAGGGAGGGATGCAGGAATGGGACAGAAAGCCCTTGACGTGCCAGCCTTCCCTGAAAGGACCTTGTTGGCAGCTCCACAATATTCAGCCTTGTGCCACTCTGGTTCCCTCAAATTTAAAAGTCCCCCAAGTTGAAAACAAAGGCTCAGTCCTCAGAGACTGACTCAGACAGGTTATCTCTTGAAATTCAGAGTGATGGATGGACAGCAATGGATCACGTGAATGCTATCACAAGATACAACATACTTGTGACTCCTTCAATTGCAAAAAAACCAAACCAAAACAAAAACCCACCCCTGCCTGGCAACTGTGCCAATGAGAAGTTTAGAAAGAAAATCAAGTGTGAATTTCAGACCAACGCCTGGCAACAGTGCCAATGAATAGTTCAGGAAGAAAACTAAGTAGGAATTTCTATAAAGAAAGTATTTATGTTAAAAAAAAAATAATAAAGAGAGAGAAAGAAAACCAGCTGCTAAAATTCCACTTTCTGTTCTGGGCAGTTCAGATGAGGACAAGGGCAGCTTCTGTTTCCAGTCATACATGCCTTTAAATTCAGATTGCATCAGAATTGCAAATGTACAGGGAGATCTAATAAATCTATTTTATGGTAAAAGGTGAATGGCATTCTCTGCAGTGATTATCTTGCTTTTTCTACTGGAATTCTAGGAACTTCTAATATGCTGATCTTATTAGCCCAAATTCACACGTGTGTATGTGTGTACACAGATGTGGTGTGTATGTAACTACACACATACAGATAAACCTCCTTTAAAAGAAAAAAGGATAAAAAAGAGAAAACAAAGTCACTCCTTGGACTGTCTTAAGAGATTCAAAAAGCAGGAATGGATTCACAGAACTGTCAGGCCTGGAAGGGACCTTAAAGATCACCCAGTTCCAGCCCCCTGCATGGCCAGGGACACCTCCCACTAGATCAGGTTGCTCACAGCCTCATCCCACCTGGCCTTAAATACTTCCAGGGATGGGGCTTTGACAACCTCTGTGGGCAACCTGTTCCTTCAGCACCCTCATGGTGAAGAACCTTTTCCTAATGTCTAATCTGAATCTACCTACCTCTAGTTTTAATCCATTTCCCCTAATCCTACCACTACCCAAGATCCTAAATATACAATATTTATGACTGTAAAACAAGGCATCAAAATTGAATAAGGGCACATACTGTTCCAGAACCTCCAGCTTCCCAAAACACACAGGTCTTGTTTCCTCACTAAATGTCTTGTTTCCATGGGGTTTGTAAGGCAGACTCATAGAATGGTTAGGGTTGGAAGGGACCTTAAGGATCATCTAGTTTGATCCCCCCTGCCATGGTCAGGGACACCTCCCACCAGCCCAGGTTGCTCCAAGCCCCATCCAACCTGGGCTGAGACACTGCCAGGGATGGGGCAGCCACAGCTTCTCTGGGAAACTCGGTACCCTCACAGCAAAGGATTTTTTCCTGATGTATAACCTCAATTTCCCCTCTTCACTAACCTATGGGTTCCAGAAATCCTGAGCCGCTGTGTGGCAGAGGTGGTGTCCCCACTGTGGTGGCCTTCTTGTCCTCCCCATCACCTCCATCTTTTCCTGTCTCCAGTGTCTGGGGAGTGGTTGTGCTGGATCGACCAAACCTGGAAAAAAGCATCCCACCGAGGCCCTTCCCAATACTTGCAGCTCCTGCATTCAGCAAAAAAAACAAACAAAAAACCAAACAAGAAGCACAAAGGCAGCAAAATCAAACTGCAAATTACAGTCAGGGTAACACCCATCAGGTAGAGTTGAGTGACAGATGAAGGAAAACACTGTTCATGCTTCTCTAGGGTGGGAACTCACCTAAGTGTGCCCTGTTTACCAGGAGATTAATCCAGCCTCCAAGCAAAGGCTGTCATTTGGAAACTGTTGTTAGGGGGAACAGAAAGACACTGGAACACTTCTGCAGCAAGAAATCACGGTACTTTTACAGATACGTTGTGATTCCTCTTTTATAAAAAGTCTAAGATTGAGACAAAAATGCTTTATAAGAATGTTAGCACCCTCAGGAGGAAAGAATCTCATCAGGTGATTTAGGACACCACTCCTAAAAAGACGTAGAAATGCTCTATCATCCTTTAGAATCACTGTTTTGGTTGGTTGGGAAGAGGGGTGTAAAAGTGAAGATCTTTGTGATGTTTTCTCCTGCCTTTGCTGCCACCTTATGGACATGACATTAAAGTTACTATAGTAACCCTGCTGTGTAATTCTGCTTTAGGGACTAAAGTGCTTTTATATACTTTACTTATTTGATTGGGATGATTTCTGGCACTCGGTCACATGAGGCTTCTTGAAAAGTCCCACATGGAGAGTTAAAGAAAAGCCTTGAGTCAACAAAAACTGCAAGTGCATGCTCAAATATAAGCTCCAGGGAAAGGGAATTTAAGCTCAGTTAAACCAGGGCTTATTTTGAAACAGAAAGCCAGAAGGGGAGAGACTTCATATTAAAACAACCTGAATTTCCTCTTGTAAAATCATGAGTTAAATAGAATTGTAATGTCTTACATGGAGTGTTTTTTCTCCTATTTGCCAACAGTAGGAAATGTAGTCACAAAACAAGTTTTAATTTCATTTTTTTCCCCCCATGAAGTAAGAGTAAAAACTCTTAAATCACCATGTTACTTCAATAAGGCAGACAACAATAAGGCAGCAATAGCATAAACTCCCTAACCCACATCCTCTCCCTGGAAGCCTTGAATCCAGCATTCATAAACTCTTTTCTTTAAAATAAGTATCAGTTGGGATTAAAACAAGCTATATGCCTACACAGAACAAACTGAAACAGCCAGGAACAGCTCACTTATGGTTGCACCACAACCAGCAAAGCTCTACAAAGGTTCTTTAAAAAAAAATAAATTAAAAAGAGGCCATAAATAACACTTACCTAATATACTTGCTTTGCCTATGTTTGTTATAGACTCCCCGTAGTGGCGTCGAACCATGACTGGTGAAGTAGTTGGGCTTGGTGCAGCTGAAGCACTTTCACTATCAGTAACTGAGGTAGGTTCTTTTGTTGGGTTAAGAAAACTTGGCTTCATATGCTCATAAGGTAGAGGGTTTGCAGTGTTGTACCAGTGGATCTGAACAGGTGAAATATTGCTGTAGTGTTTCAGAATTAAAGGTTCTAATCTATAGGCCTGTGAGAGGGATTTGGAAAAAAGGATCCTCAGTGTCAAGACTGAAAAAAACCCATAAATAATCACATTTCCTTCCCAGACCCAGTCATCTCCAACATCAAATCCAAAATATTTGTAAAGACTGAAGCCCAGACAGTGACAGAACAGTGGATTTATGTTCTGGTTCACTTGTGTGTGCACTCACATTTGGACATTTCTCTGCAATACTCCCTGTTTTTGTTTCCAATACACAAGTTAATGTTAACAGATGTTTGTACTGACAGAGCAAACTTTCTGTACAGTTAAACTGATTCTGCACAACACAAGGAAGAGGGGGAATCTGGCTATGCAAACATTTTGTTTGATGATCCCTGTGCAAACCAAGACTTGATTAAAATGAAAAAAGAAAGGAGTATTTCTGTTGATTGTTTACTTCTCTTTGTCTACTTAGATGTAGAAAAGCATCCTGCACTTCTTCATCTTAAAATTAAGTAAAATTAATACTTGCAGATTGCAGCCTGGCCAATCTCCCTAAGATGTCTCAGTTAAATTCTGGTTTTGGAGTAGCTGGAGCTGAACAAGACCTTGAGATGAGCAGGACCAGCAAGTATGGATTGATATTTGAAGATACACAGGTTCAGGTGGAGTTTAAACACAAAACATACCCCCAAATTACTAAGTAAGCATGAAATCCCAAATCAGGCTTCCATCAGAGAAGTTGCCAAGGTGATGAGATCAAATGCCCTTTGGTAACAGCAAACACTGGCTGCCTACACAAGAGTGTAAGGACAGGGTGAAGCTACACTGACACGATACCACCCCACCCCTCTAACAATCTGTTACTCTGAACCTCTTGAAGGGGAAAAAATAAAAGTTTTTGTTTTCTATGGTGTCTTGTAAACTGCTTGTGAAGCCTTTTGTAACAGCAGTAGTAACTGTGGACTTGCTGACTAGGAGTCAACAAGATAAACACAAGTTGGAGCTTGAATGAGAAGGATTATTAGCAAAAAAAAAAAAGCAGCAGAGTAATCTTGAATCTTATGCTTATTAATACGAAAAGTATACAACACTTAAGGCAATTATTTGTAAAAACTGTTATTCCACAGTTATAAAACCCAAGACATTGCACAATACTCATCAACAAACAATCCCATGCTGTAACATGCTCGCGCTTTGAAGATCCCACATCATGATCCAGCTGATGCTTAAAAATAGTCAAGGTAAAAGCTTGTAACTGCAATTAAAACTCACCACTGGATCTGTTGGATGAAAAATATTTAGTAATCGGTTACAAATTGTCCTGGGCAGAATATGGTCTTGACTCCCACTGTTGCCTGGGCGGATGCCACGCAGTGCCAAGAAGACTGCAAGTGGAGATCCCATACAGAAGAAATTCTCAACCTAAGGAGAGAGTTAATCTACATTAACAAGGATGAAAAGAATGCTTTTCAACATGGCTGGATCTGTTTTCTCTCTTTCCAGATTTCTCAGTTTCAAGTGAGGGACTTGTCCAATTTAAGTGGTCTTCCCCATTTTGACTTACTATAACATACTGCAAGAGGAAGGTTAAGTTTCCTGTTTCCCTCTGCTGTGAGGAGAGTTACACCTTGTAGTGCTACATAGTTGGAAAATTGAAAAACAAGTCAGATCATAGAATGACTGAGGTTGGAAGGGACCTTAGAGATCATCTACTCCAAGCTCATCCAGACAAGGATGCTCCAAGCCTCATCCAACCTGGCCTTGAACACCTCCAGGGAGGGGGCAGCCCCAGCTTCTCTGGGCAATCTGTTCCAGAGGCTCAGCACCCTCCTATTGAAGAGCTTCTTCCTCAGATCCAGTCTAGATATTTCAGCTGAAAGAAATCTACCAACATTGGAAGGGCTGGAGTGAGAAGAATTTGGAAGACACTAAGGAATGGTGATGAGTTTCACAAGACTGAAATCTGATTTTTTGTGAAACTTCCTGAAGTTTACCACAGCTCCTTAATCTGACCCACACCAAGTACTGCATGACTTGTTTTGCTACACGTTGATGGAGTAGAAATGCCAGCTACATGGAGTATTAAAGACAAACTAGAGAGTACTTACAGTAGCCACACACACATCTAGGCTGGTCTTGTGTACCATCTACTGTTAAGTGAACACACAGTGCTTGTCCAAAGTGTCAGCAGGTCTCATATTTGTAACCACTACTCGGGTACAGAACTGAGGGACACTGCAGGCTACTCCCACACCATCAAAAACCACCAAGATTTTGCTCTGAAAGGACTGCCTCTGGCATGGAGAGGCAATTGAGTAAATCTGGACTGTGACTGCCATCTGCCAGTGGTCACTAAACATCCACCAGTGGTGATGTCTTTTGGTCACTACCAACCTGGGGCCAGGATTCAAGAGTGACCTGGCTAAGCCTGGAGAAAAGAAGGCTCTGGGTCATCTAACAGTGACCTTCCAGTATCTGAGGGGCTACAAGGAGGATGGAGAGGGACTGTGTGCAAGGGCCTGGAGGGATGGGATGGGGGAAAATGGGTTTAAATTAGAGAAAAATAGATTTAGATTGGATGTGAGGAACAGGTTGTGTCCCAGGAGGGCAGTGGAACAATGGCCCAGGGTGCCCAGGGAGGTGGTTGAGGTCTCATCCCTGGAGATATTCAAGGTGAGGCTTGAGGAGGCTCTGAGCAACCTGATCTAGGTGAGGGTGTCCCTGATACTGCAGGGGGGTGGCACTGGGTGACCTTCAGAGGGACCTCCCAACCCCAATTATTCTGTGATTCTTTGAGCTAGAGGTGAATGGCTTTGTATCCCATTACCCATACTTAGACATCATCTCCTAGAAACATCAAATATAAAACCCTGTCATATTTTCTTAAATTAAAATTACTTTTTTAACCTTTGGAGTATTTTCTTAGACAAAAAAAAAATAAAGTTTACCATTATCACACCTTCACCTTTGGTTGGACTCCATCTGAAAGGTCTTTTCCAAACAAAACAATTCTATGATTCACTCAAACTTTCCTAACAGTTTTCAGGGCACTACAGCTGAGAAAATCCTGTGTGCTGCTACAGAACCAGCATGAGAAATCAGAAACCCCTGTGTTCTTGCATGTGGAGGACCCTTGGATTCCCACATGCCTTCACTGTATGTCAGCACATGGAGTGAGGGTGTGGAAATAATGGTCCATTTCATTTACCAGATTCCAGCACTGCACAAAACATTCCTCCTCCTCTTACTTGGCACTGGTATCCCACCTCCTCCTTCCAAAAGGATAAGCAAGTCCCAGTCCAGTGGGGAAAAATAAATTATCTAGGTCTTCAGCAAAGCTACTCACAGGCTTCAAAGCACTGCTCTGTCACCTATATTGTCACTCCAGTTTACTGCAAGGCTGCTGCTCTTTCTTATTATCAGTGTCTACACAGACCCTTAGGTTTGTGCAGGTTGGAGAAAAAGCTTTCTCATCCTCAACAACAATAGCAACAGATATTGGCAGTGCAGTCCTTTAATCTGAATAAATAACCTTTAGCCCCAACCATTTGATATTCCTGCTGGGGACACAATTTGTTTTTCTGCTTCAGGAAGAAATGAGAAAGTGACTGCCAACTTATTCTTGCCAGCAGATGCTTAGGAGATCTTTTCATGAAATTACCTTAGTCAAGTACAGACCAGGCAAAAATCTCAAAAAATAAACAGCTTCAGCAGTTAGGTGGTGCATGGCTTTTGTTCCAGCATTTCTGTTGGTAAACACCAGATTAACAGAGCCCACAGATTGGTATTTTCTTCTTGGAGGGCACTGTTCTTTGCAATCTACTTTTTTTACATTCACCAGCTTCTGAACAAGGCCCTTCAGCTCCGGAAGTTCTTGAAGACAAAGTACCAACTGGTGGGTATCTTAACAGGTAAGCCTCAACAAAGCAGGGAATGCTTAAAATAAAAAGTAAGCCTTTTCAAAATGAACTACTTTAAATTGCAGCCATCAGACTGTCAGCACTTTTGCAGAGGGGCTGAATAGAAGACAGCTGAGGCATGAAACCTACTGGGAATTGAAGACTAAAATCTTCTAGAAAACATTCATTAATTTTGGTGTTTCTCCTAAAAGCAGGAGTGGGGTAGTTCATATACACTCCTGTGCATGTTTAACAGTGGAGAGGAAATGTTTAAGAATATGACATTTCAGGATAGTACTTTTCTCCTAGTTATGATTAATAAAAAGAAGACTTAATGATTTTATTTTTATTTTAAACAGAAGCTGAGCCAAACAGTCATCCATTTAAGACTGCAGTGTTTTCAGAATTAAAAAAAAAAAAAAAAAAAAGCTGAATTAGCCAACAGAAGAGAGGCAGCACAGCAGGCAAGTGTAGGGGACAAATGAACATCTTTAGTGGTGATGTTGAAACAGAAGATGATTACAATTTATGTTTCTGTGCTGCCTTTCAGCCTGGAGGATCCCAAACATCCTCCCAGAGTGAGGAAATACAGATCTGTGCAGCAGCCTCTGCTTGTTCCAGCAGCCTGGAGTGTTCTGCAGCCTTGGCAGACAATGAGAACAGACTCTTACACGAGTATTAAACAAGGAAATTAACTGGGTCACTGTCTGCTGAGCTACCATGGCACATTTCTGTGTTCAGTTTAAAGGCTTCTTCCTCTCAGATAAGGCTGCAGATCAGCATCCCGTTAAGCTCTCATAGTTCCTGTGCATGTGGAAAATTTGTAGCTCATAAATAATTCATGATAGTTGTTATCAACAATGACATGACTGTCAGATGATGCTGCAGAGAAACCACAAGTTCAAGTACAATCTGGAGCTCCTTCCAAGAACTTCTGTAACCCTGCCTGAATGAGAAGTGCTAAGGAACCCTGAAGAGCACTTTGGGCCAACACATCATCAAGTCCAGATTTTCCTAGCAACTGCAGTACATCCTGCCCTCTTCTTCCTTGTGGGGATTGCAAATCATCCTACAACTCAGTTATTTCCATGTCCCACAGACTCATAAAGAGGTAAGTATCACACTGTCCCCCATTGTTTCATGTTCTTCATCCCCTTTGGCATTTAACTTCAACTCCTCCCACACAGCTGGTAGAGAGAAGGGTGTACATCTAAGATTTACTTTTGCAATGGGGTGTTGCTGTTGCTTTTAACCTACTCAGCTTCTCACCATTTAGCAGTTTACTGAACAGTCCCATCTGAGAAGAGGTAGAGGAGAGCATGCCACAAAGATGCTCAAGTTCTCATTCTGATGGCTTGTCCAATACATTATTAGAGTACAAGACACTCCATATCTTCAAGGGTTTTTTTCTCCCCAAAGGGTCCATCAAACACAGATCATTTCCTCTAATATTAGATACCATCCAAGTTAGCTGCTCTATTTATTCTTCTGCTTGTCTTGCCAAAAGCTACTGCTGTGCTTGCTCTACATCAAGCATGTGTAAATCTGCTTAATTTAGAAGTAGTGACTCTCTTCCACCCTGGCATTTGTTTCAGTTCATAAAAGAGGCCACCCATCAGCAGTGACTGCCCATTTTCATTATAGCTGTACCCATTTTCATTATAGCTGTACCCATTTCCTTGTGTAATGATGCAGCTTAGGGAAACCAGTGACCAAAGACTCAAGTAGACATTCTGTGATTCTGTGTGTCCTGCATTGCACAGACCAAAGAAATTTGTGGATCAAGCATTTCTGGTGAATAGCAACTCATGATCTAACCAAAGTTCTGTCTGCCATGAAGAGCCAAGATGCAGGTAGCTGGTACCTACAAAGCAGTTACTTCTCTTTCAGCAAGCTAATCACCCTCATTAAGAGGGACTGGCTGATGTGCAGTCATCTTTCAATCCTCTTGTTGAAATCCTCCTTGGCAGAAGCACTTGGCCATCACCTTCATGGAAAGCCTCTCTCTGTCCCTGGAGCTCTGTCTCAGGCATGGTACTTAAGCAATGGGAGTCCCCAGTGTAAAGCTTCACAGAAACAAAACATCTTCCTTTCCAATAAAGGTGAAAAAAATGCAATGGAAGATTACCTAGCAGTAATTTGGACTGATCCAGCCCTCTTTTCTTACTCCCTTTTTTCCCCCTCCTTTCCTGCTCCCTCTAAAAAGCATCTGTT
This sequence comes from Phaethornis superciliosus, assembly GCA_023637945.1. Classification (NCBI taxonomy): domain Eukaryota; kingdom Metazoa; phylum Chordata; class Aves; order Apodiformes; family Trochilidae; genus Phaethornis; species Phaethornis superciliosus. Next base: position 40,180,500 of record JAJQWJ010000006.1, on the reverse strand, counting down.
AAACACAACTGAGTGAAGAACAATCTTTCACAGAGCTGGAGGAATATCAGCCTGACTCCAACTTCCTTGATGGCAGAGATAATAGCACAACAGACACTTTTAAACAGTGATGAAAAGGAGAAGGCCATTGAGACTCAAGACAAATTGAGTTACAGTTAGTTTCCTCTTTTTTATGGCTCAAGACTGACCTTGGCTTCTAGGAGTCATTCAGAACTCAGAAGGAAAGAAAAATGGCAAGTTAAGAAACAATAATCTATTTCCTTCCCATCCATCATGTCACATTTTTATAGTTTAATATTTCATGATATTGTCAAGCAACTAGAAAGTGTTGCACATCCCACCAAGAAGCCAGAAAATGCCTTTTCCTAATGATATGAAATTGTAGCAATTTATACAGCTGACTAGCAAGCAATCTATTTCAGGAGACTAATAGTAACTTGTGCTGTCAAGCCATGGTAATTTGGAAGGAAAATCCACTGCTGGAGGAAATTCAATCAGATTTGCTCAGTAGTGTGACATGTTAGAAGAAGTCCCCAAGGAAAATGGATTAGTCAAAGAAGTAGAAATTATCTAAGGTAAGTGATTAATGTAATTTGCCAATGGCTTTTGCCTCCCCACATAGTTGTACATGTGTGTAATATATTAACCATCTGCAGCTTTATATATTTAGATATAAGCAAATATAGTTTACACACATGTGCCTGCACTTCAACCAATACTTCTACCAACATCATGTCTAGGGACATGAAAAAAAGCAGTAAGTAGAATAACTCATAGGGCAGAGGTATTTTTACAGCAAGTAGAAAATTCAGCAAAAACCTCTTGAAAATACATACCTTAAATTTTAAGACAGGTGGTTTTGATATGGTGGATGCCTTTAACCCATGTAACCTCTCTTCTATCTCTCTCAACCTAGAAAATAGAGATCTTTCTGAGATCCAATAAAAAATGCAGCCTTAACCTCTCTGATCCAAACAGGCATTTCTGTAGGGTCCAACAGTTTTGTCTGCTGGGAAGAGAGAGTGATGGTGTCAGTATTTCTTAGAGGCAGCCCAATGGATTAAGAATCAGTGCATGTGAAATTCTGTTTCTCTGACCACAGAAAGAATCAATCAAGATGTGACAGTTTGTAAATTCACCAACTCAAGCATCTGCCAACCCTCCTTTCCTCAGGAGCCAGTGACTCACCTCCTGGTTCCTTGGTGGTTTATTGGCCAAGTCACTTATTTTATTTTATTTTTATAAAAACAGAACAAACAAACAACAACAAAAAAAAACCCAAACAACCAACAGAGTCACAGGAACCTCCAGGGCCAAGCATTGGAGAATTATATGTTGTCGTAAAATACCCAGAGGACAGAATCCCACCTCTCCAACTATCATTAAAAAGGTTGTTAACTTCTTCTACTAAGCCTGCATTAAAAAAGCAGCTACAATATAAAGTACTCATATGGTCTGGTAAAACAGACCCAGCACTGGAGCATTATGCCCTCTTCAGAGCAGGAAAACATCATCTCCTCAAGTTCCACAAAAGCATCAATGTTGACAAATTCATTAAGCTTAACCTCTGATTAGAAAGAAACAAGTCCAGAGCTGAAATTTCCCTAGGAGCATTTATAGGCTTTAATGAGCACAATTCAGTCTTAAGAAAGAAGGCATGGAGAGTTCTTGACTCTCCTGGACTGCTGTCAAAGGGTTCCAACACCCAACCTCAGGTGCTGTCCGTGTGTCACTCTGCAATGTGGAAGATTCACCTGTGCTATGACACACTGTTTGGGCACAAGCATTCCCAGAAATCCACTGTGTGTTTGCCATCCTTAAGACACTAGGAATCCAGAAGTTATGGGATGTCAGCAGCATGTTTTCTGTCATTTCAGAGTGAATTGCACTAAGATGGCTCCTGAAATGGGAGAGCCACTTGATCTGTACAGAAGTGCTCGTATCAAATAATTCATTACTGTGGATGTAACCTCAAGCTCTACAGAGGATGCCTAAGGACCTGAAGCATGAGTGTGAAAATAGTAATTTTTCCCTAATCATATCCTAGTGATGGGCCTGAAGGGTCATCTTACCACTAGACAGCTTCATTAAGTTTCTTCCTTCCCTTTTCTCAGAAAGATTGCACTTCATCTGCAGCAATGTCCTGAACCCATCCCTAATTACACCTAATTTAAACACTGCAGGAGAGCTGAAGCTGTATTAATGCTTCCAAAGTACTGCAAATACCGTAAGATAGGTTTCCAGAAGGAACCAAAAAGATCGGTGGTCATGATTTATCCTCACCTCATTTGAAAGATTAAAGCTCAAGCTACTATGACTACATTCTGTATGGTGGCTTGTAGCACTTTGATACCCAGGTTTGGATAGGAAGTCACCTTAACCCTGTGGAATCATCACAATGATCTTCAAAGTCCCCTGACACTGAGAATCCCTACCAACACTTGCAAGGTGCTGAAACCAAGATCCTCCTTGTCACAGCCAACAGCATGGACATTTCTAGGTGGCAGCAAGTAAATTATCCACTGCAAAGCAGCAACCCCATAAACCCAGCACAGCATTTACAACATCTGTATCCAGCTGGTGGAGCTTAGTTTCCAAACTGAGCCGAGCAGAAAACTCCTCATTTTCCTCCAGAATCTCAGGAATTCCACTGCCCAGGTTCTCAGTATTACAAGCTCACAGCCCACCCACAAGCTATGATCTGTGGTCAGTGAGCAAGAGCTACTTGCTTGGTTCTGGTACAGCCTGTCAGATGTGGAGTCAGAGCTCCTGGCAGCTCCCTGTGTCCTGCATTTAGCATTTACCACTGCTATCCATCACCAGCAGCAGAACATCAGCCACCAAAGATAACAGATATAGTAAATTCTGAAGACACTTAAAGAGCACCATTTTTAAAACCCAGAAGTGGGTGCATTACCGTTGTTTAGTGATGTAAAGTTCTTCAAGTAAATGTTGCTCCTCATAGCTCATCCAACGGTCTTCAAGCTCCTCCTCTTCCTCTTTCTGCAGCAACTGTTCATACAGCCTGACTGGGTTCCAGCCAGTCATAATGTCATAGGTGATGACACAGCCCAGTGAGTGGGACACAATTGAGACTTTCCCTCCTTTCTCCTCAAACTCTGGATTCCGGGAGCAGAAGAGCGTGTAGAGCCGGTTCAGCTCCTGCTGCAGCCCCTTCACCAGCTGTTTCAAGAAGGTAAAAGAAAGAAAATTTAGTATCAACATCATCTCACTCCTGTTCATGTTTAGGTGTTTGTGTACTACACTCTTTTCTTCAAGAATCACAGAATGTTAGGCTGGAAAGAACCCCAAGGATCATCTGCTCCAACCCTTCTCATATTATTGTTTATCTGAGATGCCTCAGCACCCCCTGGAGCTGAGACTTCCAACTTTCCAGAGTGGGGGAATCCACCCCTTCCCCTGGGAGACCATTCCAAGGTCTGATTGTCCTCATGGGGAAAACATTTCCACTTGTGTTCAACCAGAATCTCCCCAGGAGATGCATGCATCTAGGATGAGCATGATGGTCTGCCCACTTCTGCTGGGGAGATGAGCAAAATCTTATGATCAGCATGTTTACCACTCCAGTAGTTCATCTGTCCCCTCTAAACTCAGCAGCAGCTTCTACATAGGACATGTGGTGACCCTAGAAGTGCTACACTACAAAGCCCAAGGCATTAAATTGCAATAAGTCCTTAAACATGACAGCTCTGCTTGAAGTACTCAGCAGCAGCCTCTGAGGTGAGCAGTAGCAAGGGGCTTGGTTACCACTAGTGGTCCATTAGCTCAACAGTGACTAATATTACAGATTTATTACCCTTTGTTGGTTGTTTCTCCACCTTTTTACAGCACTGAAGTTTCTCCTGTGTCACCTCCTTTTTAAACCTAGGGAGGCTGGAAGAAGCCTGAGCCACACCTTGAATTACAGAATCATTTTGGCTGGAAAACACTTTTCAGATCCACAAGTCCAAGAGTTCACCCAGCACTACCAAGGCCACCACTAACCCATGGCCCTCAGCACTACATCTCCACAGCTCTGAAATCCCTCCAGGGATGGGGACTCCCCCAGGGCAGCCTGTTTCAGTGCTACATGATCTGGATTCAATTCACATCTTTGCCATGAGCTTGGCACATAACCCTAGACAAGTCATACTCCCTCTTTTCCATTTATCAAAGCAAGCAGTGGCTCTCCTACCTCATTGCAGGGAACTGGGAAGATAAATCCACTCAAGTTATTTCAGGGACAGCCTAAATGGGTTCTCTGGGAATATATCCTCAAATTGCTTTTGGATCTCTGTAAGGCACATGATTCTGCCCACTACTTGGCTACAAGGAGATGCTGCTTTCTGTCCTTTCTCTCCTTCCATCCTGCACCTATTTTTCTGAAAAAATCAGAATGAAATGATGCCACTAGAGGATAAAAAGCCTCATTTCAGGCAAAAGGAAGATACAGGAGAAGAAAACACAGAAATGAGACAGGCAGAGCCATAATTTGACCATTTGATATAATCAATGCTAAGGAAAAGCGTTTTTTGGCTACAGGTTTCTCAGAGGGTTTGTTTGGGGGGAAGAAAGGAATGCAACATATTCTCAGAGACTGTTGGCTAATCCTACACTATATTTGAAATCAATATATATTGGTCCCATGTTAAATGAAGGTCTGAGAGGCTTACCTGCTTGAAATCCTACTCTAGGGCATGTGCTTAAAAATGTTCATATTCACAGAAAAGATTTTGTAGAGAGCAACTTTGAAAGCCATGAGATTGAGAAACTAGACAAAATAAAAAGAGGCACCTTTGCTTGTGAAACTCAGCGTGATAACTGAGCAATGCTTCCAGGCTCTGGCACAGAGGAGGACAAACAAGAATTTGCAAATCATTCCCTTGTTAGCAACAGGAAATTAAAGCTGTTAGAACATGTAATTTGAACATGATTTTTCAAGAGCCGGAATCATTACTGAATATAAATATGAGTGGCACTAGGACTGTCAGTGTTTGATACACATTTCACTGAGAGAGAACCCACACAACAAACCTGATGCCTAAAGCACTGTGAAATGATGAGTAACAGCTCAGAGGAAGAAGCATCATCATCCCCATTTTCAAGTCTCTTGGACTGTGTGGCTGTTGCTGCTTGCATTTGGCTCTATCCAAACCTTGGGCACTATTTGCAGACACAAACAGACAGAGGGTTTTAGCGAGAGTTGGAGCTGAAAACAAAAATCAAGACTAGCTTTGGCTGGCTAGTCAAATTTTCTCCATTTTAAAAAGTTTTGATTAAAAAAAAAAAACCAGAACAAAATAGCAGAGATCTGCTAAAACCAAAGTGTTGTGGGATTCCTGCCAGGAGCTCAGAAAAATGAGGGAATGCTGATATCCAAAAGTTTGCATGGCTGGCTGCCATGGTACCCTCCAAAAGGAGCCAACACACATTGTCCTGCCATGGGGGACAACAGCAGGGAGCCTGAGACCCCAGCCACAGCAAGGCTGAAGCACTGCCTTCAGCTTTCAGAGCTGGCAACATAAAAAAAATGCCAAGAAAAGTAGTGCTGGACTCCTCACAGCTTCCAGGATCCCTGTCAGTCCAGCAGGGAGAGGAGCAATGCCATCTTGTTTTCAAAAAAAATCCTAATTAAGCTCTCTTAATATATCTGTGTGCCAATTTTTTTCCTCTGGAGGGAAAAGTAAGACACACAGCAACTCAACTTGCGTCCCTTGGTTTCTTATGGCATAAAAACAATGCTCCTGATGTCCTGCCCAACTTGCTCAACAACCCTGTACCCTACTTTCCTGTACCCCATATTCCTGCACATCCTGTCTCCCTGGGAAAGCAGGGATCTTCCAGGAAAGGTGGTATTATGCCAATCTTCCCCACAGCCCATAGTCACCAAGTGGGTAAGTAATCTTCTGGCATCATGGCATTTCATTATAAAGGTCTTGTTCTCTGGACATAAACCAGAATATTCTTGTAAATTCTTCATTGGACATGGAGTCCCACCCCATTTTCAGTTGTTCTACTCCTTAAAAACATGCTGTTACTGAGAAGGAAGGCATAAAAAACCAACAAACCAGCAGCTAAGAAACTGTGTGTGGATTTCCAAATAGCTGCACATTTGGAGATTTGCAGACCAGAGCCCAAGTACTTAATTCACCTAAATCACCTGCTTGAGATTGTTTCTAAACTCTGAATCTGATTATTTGACTTAATTGTAGAGTAGATGGTCTGGTGTAATAAAACCTGCAGGTTTTCAGACACAAAGAATGGGCTGATTTGCTCCTATGACAAAACCAGAAACCTTCCACCTGCACCAAGCACTTACAGATGTCTGTATCTTGCCAACAATTCTGTATCAGTACTGAGAGTAGAAACTAAATCTTTTGGTATAGAGTAAGAAAAAAATATTAATTTTAGCCCCAGCTAACAAAACTATATGGTTAAGAAGGATATGAAGTTAAGATAATATTTAATCTTGACTTGCTTTCTTAGTTCTTAGAAAGCATACAATGTTGTCACTTGTAAAAGAAAAGCTTGATTTGAAAAGGGCTGTAGTCCAGCAAATGTAACATGAAATGCTTTCAAATTTCTTTTGTAGTTACAGCTTGATATATATCCTAATACTACACATGAAAATACCTTCTCTGAACACCAATGGGTTTTATATTTTTAAAAATCAGTAACATTTTTCATTGGTATTAAATGTGAAAAACATAACTACCTATCAAATTGTCTCTCCTAGATGGCATCACTGTAATTAAAACCAACTTTTTAAGAGGTGATTTAAGAGGTGATATTTTTTTTCTAATCCAAAGCTTGTCTTTCTTGCTCACCCAGAGCTTGCTGACAGCATCTCCTGCTCACACTGCACCTACATCCAAGGACTTCCTGATTAAGGGAGCTCTTTCCCCTCTGATTTCCCTGGTACTTCTGCCAACCCCAAGCCTCCAGTCCATGGGATCTATTATGTGCTTAGGAAACACCTGCTGTTTCTGCCTGAAAACAGGAAAGCAGGAATCATCCAGGGGAAAAAAGAAACAAACCAAAAATTTAATAGGGGAATACAACACAGCCAGACCCCTCTTTCTCTTTCCATCTCCCCTCTTGCCTCCTCCCTCTTAGTTCCCACAGTATTTTGGGGACCAGTGGGACTGATCACAAAGAGCTGCTTCTCCAGCCACCCCCAGCAGTGATGCTCTTTGGCATCCCCCCAGCAGGGCTTTCCCTACAAAAAGGGAAAAGTTTCCTTGAATTTTTGCCCAACCCACATTAACCACCTTCTAATGCTTCCCCCCCAGATTAAACAAGCTCAAATATCTCACAAAAGAATGAATGGGGCAGAAGAATGACCCAGTCAGGGTTTTTTTTCCCCTGTGCAGCTGCTCTGACTGCTGATCTTCTGCCTGCTCTGCTCTCCCAGGAGTGCAGCATGTTTATGTACCTGTTACTGGACAGATCAAACCACCCCAACAAAGGCAACACTTCTGATTTCTTCAAAAAAATAGCCACATCAAATCCCTTCCTCCCAGCTGACCTTTCTACCACAGCAGCATTTTAGCAGCTGCCTGAGGACACTGCATGATGTGAATGGAAAGTACAGAAATTCCTCCACTGTTGCTGTTTTCTTCCCCAGAGAAGTCCTTTCTCCCTGTTCTGATTTTTAGGGGGAAAAAAGTTTCCTAAGGCTTTTTGGCAGACTAGTGCACAAGTTTACTGTAGAATTAAAATGCTGCAAGCTTTGTAGCATTGCAAATACTCGTCAGGTACCCAGAGAAAATTAAATACAAACAAAGCAGGGTTTTGCAATGCTTCTTTAAGGCAATCACATTTCCATGATTAATTTTATGGCAAGTCACAATCAGGCACACAAAGCATCCTACAATTTTCAGGCTGGGGAAAGAGTCCTTATGTCCTAATATGTTTTCAGACCTGCTCAGTACTGGCAGAAGCACAGACACTGGAGACACAGCCTTTGATACAGTCTGAGAGAGCAGCATCCAAGAAATGGATGAGTTTCCTACATGCTCTAGTCTGGTCCCAAAGGATAAGGGAGAAACTTGATTTGCAACAGTTAAAGACCTCAGTAAAAGAGAGCAAACAGAGAAAAAAGACTGTCAAACAACTGAGCAGATGTGGTACAGGTGCTGCTCTTTTGTGAAGCTCTTCTGAAAACGTGTTTCATTTTTGCCTCCTGAAAAGGAAATGGATTACCTGTTGCCTGAAGCTCCCTTTATCAGCTGAAGCTTTGTCAATAAACAGAAAGCCCACAGGATCAAGTTGCTCGGCAAGTCATCAGCTTATATTCTGATAAATTGAGGTTAAACATTCCACAGCATTCTCAAATCAAATTAGAGGCAGAACAAGGAACAGTCTACCTGCAGGTTCATGGAGAGCTGGTGTGATAGCAGTGCAATTTGAGGGGAAGAAGCCAAAAGCCAGACTGTCAACCAAAGAGCAGCATTGCTGGACCTGATCAGGCCAAAAAAAATCCCCTCTCCTTTCCAGTTACATGCCTGCTCGGTGTATGGTTTCCAAGAAGTCAAAAAACCCCATCCCATTCCCCTCATTCAGGAATCCTGGCAGGAAGGGAGGTGTTTTATAAAGACAAGATGGGAAGCTGAGTCAGATCAGAGATGTCACTGTCATCTCAGGCAGAAAAAGGAGCTGTGGCCAGGCTGATGATAAAGGCAGAGGGATCAATGTCTTTCATCATCTCTTGGGTATTGGGTAAACCTGAACTGTTGGATCAGGATGGGGAGCAAGTAACCATGTGAGCAGTGAAACACCCAGAGCTGCTGTCTTGGCTGAAGCCTTTGTATGCAGAACATTAAAGCAGCTTGTGCTGAGCTGGAAAAAACCCAGACCTCTAAATCTCAGGCACCAGCACTCAAAACAGCTGCTTATTCCTCCTCTGATGCAAAAGAAGCCTTGTGAGACAGCAGTGTAAATAAGCATGCAAAGCAGAAGGCAGCTGGCTGTGTGCATAGTGGCCTAACACCTCCTGGCCCCACACCAAGGAGGTCCAGAACTTCAGCCCTTGCCCATTCTAGCAGGCAGATTGCTAGAGTCAAAGGAGCTTTTCAGTGCATACCAGAAGTTCCAGGGTAGAAAATGATATTTTACCTTCAATATCGAAGAAATTGGATTTTGTTTTGTTTTGTTTTTCCAACAAACCAAGGAGTATGACACCCCTGGGCTGGCACCCTGCATGGAGAATACTGCAGAGTTCATATTGCTCTTGCTCAAATCCTCAATGTTTGCTGCCAAAACGTGGATACAGCACTCCAATCCCAGTCTCTTTGATCTGTCACAGAGAAACTTGCCCTCCTCTTGGGCTGATTTTCTTCTTCTGAGACCACTCTCAGCTCTGACTATTCTTCTCCTGTAAGATTCAGAAAGTCTTTCTCTCTGCTGCCTCCACAGGACCCTCACCCGCTGGACAATCTTCTCACATGAACAGCTTGAAGCTCAAAAGAAAAACCAGCCAACCAGACAGCTACATATGAAAAGGGAGTGCAGGAAACCTGACCTCTGTAGCCCTCCAGCTTGAATAGCAGGACTGTTTTTGTAGTCTTCATGGGAAAGGAATTTTAAGGAGATGTAAGGAACAGTGAGTTTTGCGAGCAGCTCCCTCCAAATGTCAAGAGAACTTCAGGACAAAGTGCAAACTTTCTTGGAATTCAGCCAGCAGGCAGTAAAAAAGTGAGTGAGCCAACTGGAGGTAGAAGAAGGTGCTGAAAAGTCAACAAAGGATCCACAGATGAAGGATGGATTGTGTAAAGGACCATGGAACCAAAGACAAGGAGTGTTTGCTTCCCATGAGCCAGGGGAACATGACAGCTCCCAGCGCAGTGATGGGGAGACTGCTGACCCTCTGGAATACAACAGTTGTCACACTACCTGATGGCATCACTGGTGGATGCCAGAAGAGTGTCACAACAACAGATGAGAGGCCAGCAGGATACTTAGTTGTGTGAACAAACAGAAATTGCTGCATCTCTTTGTGACTCTTCCTACTGAAAAGCTGAGTCTAACCCATTTCTAACCAAGTCCCTGTGTTCAAGACAAAGTTTAAGTTCAGATCCAGTAAACTCTCTCTTTCATAAAGTTGAAATTACATTCAAGTGCAATAAAATGAATTAAGCAACCCACGAAAGTGTTGCCAAGCAGCTCTTTGGTTCAACAGAGTAAGAAAAACCAGTGTTGAAATAACCTCAGTGAAAAATTTCCTGCTTCACATCTCTTGTTTTCAACCACACACAAACCAACTGCCTTTTATTGCTGGAAGAAGTGGGTAAGAGAAGGACATTTCCAGTGCAAAACCTCACATCAAAAAAGGAATGAAAGCTCCAGTGTAAGTTAATACATGCCCTGAATTTCAGTAGTATCATGGTTAATTCTCCTTTTTAATATGTGTACAACAGCCAAGCACCTAAGCTGCTTTCAGGCACACAGGGAAGTCTGCCCAAAGGAGCAGTGCATTTCTCTAAAACCTCTCACACACCTCCAGCACCACCAAGCCCACAGCACCACCAGACCCTGTATTCTTCATTTCCTCTTCCAAAACCTCACCTGGTGCAAAATGTTCAATACCCACTGTGTTTCCCTGCTTTTCAGAAGTAATCTATCTTCTGAGGCTATTGCAATAGTTGCACTACATTTTTAGAGATCTTGGGATGAGGAGTGTAAATAATATTTATCCTTTACCAAAGGTATTTTCTGCCAAGATGTACATCATTAATGGACATAATCACAATTAGCTTCTAATTAACTACAGTGAAAATCAGTAAAATAAGCACTTAACAATATAATGAAGGTGACAACACTCCGTTTACTAGACACCAATTAAGTCTTTTTAATCTCTCTTACAGCCATTTATTATTAAAGAAATATGAAGCTACAGTGACACAGATGTGAAACCCACTGCAGACACTAAAACCCACGATGACATTACCAAGGTCAGGATAAAAAAGTGAAAGGCTCATCCATTTAGAAACAGGCAGGTGTGCATCAAAATACCCATTTATTGCTTTTCCTTATGATCTCTGTGGTGTTTAGAGAGGGATTCTGTTTTGTTCATTGTGGACCACTGCCCAGATGAGGCCCAGCACAATGCACATGGAGCCACAGACAAAGGTCACAGCTGAATCTGGTGGCAGCAGACATCCTCCAGAGCAAACTCTGAGACCAGACTGTCTGAGATGTTCATGGGGCTGTACTGAATTATTAATACCTCTCTGGTATTGCATGACATGTCAGACGTCAGAAGCACCTTTTGGATATTTTTCTACTGGGCTGCAGAAGAAACAATAGTTGAAATCAGAGAGGGGGTCACCCACCATGCTCCTGGAACAAGCCAGCTGCCTCTGAAACACCTCTCTGCCATCTCAAATGAAAGCTGATCTGACAAAGCTTCTGACCCCTGTAAGAAGATAGTGGCTACTTGCTTGCAAATCCATTAAGGAGTTGTTTAAAGAGTGATCAAAAGCTATAAAGAAGTTACATTATTTAAGAAGTTACATTATTTTTTACAGATGTGGAGAAAATCCTTGGAAGTAGAAAGAAAACTCACATCAAAGGTTTTTTTGGGTTTTTTTGCAAGGGCATGGAGTGAAACAACGAGGGTGAACAGTTTCAAACTGAAAGAGGGGAGATTGAGGTTAAATGTGAGGAAGAAAGCAGTGTCTCAGCCCAGGTTGGATGGGGCTTGGAGCAACCTGGGCTGGTGGGAGGTGTCCCTGACCATGGCAGGGTGCTGGGAAGGGATGATCTTTAAGGTCCCTCCCAACCCAAACCAGTTTGGGATTCTGTGAATGGTGAGTGTTGTGAAGAGCAGCTTTACTCTTCTCTAGGCTGAATTCCCTGCACTGCTCCATGTATTTCACAGGGGCACAGCAAAGTATATTGAACTCCTGAAGTACTTTCAGAATCTGTGGATGGAAAGCACTGAACATGCCCACAGCATACGAAGAAACATCTCAGCATGATGAAATGGGGAGCAGATAGAGTGATTCTGAGCAATGTGTGCTGGTGTGAATATCTGGAAGACAAGGCTCATGTCTGAGCTGGAATGAGCACTCAGAGCAAAGTGCCATGAAAGGGCTCTACGATGAACATGGGAAAAACCCAATAGTTTTCAGAAGAATGCTCAGTTTGATTTTATGGTGTTTAAACTCTACAAAGTTAGGTCAAAGAAAATAAAATGGGATAAGGAAGAGTAGCAGAAAAAACCCCCAAACCAAACCCCTAAGCAAAGCAAATCTCCTTTCTATAGGTAAAGGCCAAATAAAGGGTGAAAAATTATACAAAACCTACTTAATGACCATGTGCTTTACACAACTCCTAAATAAATGAGCTGAATCAAACAAGAAGTCAGAACCCTGACAACTCACTGGCAGAATGGGAACTCTGCAAGCTGAATGAGCAAGAACAAAACCTGCAGCACAAACATCTTGAATCCAACCCAAAGATCAATCTCAGAAACCTGTTCTTCAAGGTTTTAATGCCTCATTTGTGCTAGCACCTTCTTTTTAGGACAAATATTCACAATTCAAATTGTACATCTTTGCTTTGATAAAGTTAAAAGATCAGTGCCATCTGATTACAGCAAGGTATGATGAGCTTGTGCATTGGAGCAAACATTTCAAGCAAAGTCACTTGATTCAGTTAAAAAAACCCCAACTTAACTGTTTTGTAATCAGATTTAAGCTCAGCCACAGCACACTTTTATTTGTCACACATACCTGAAAAACTACAGCCCTACTGAGCCATAAATTCAGTTTTTCATGCCCTGTTGGCCAACATACCTGAACCTTACTCATAGCCATAAGATGCTCACAGACATACCAAACCTCAAATGCAGTTTTCAAAAAAAAACAACCTATTTTTAATGCTGCCAGTGAAGTTTTCATTGCTTGCCAAAGAAGTTCATTCTGGCCTCAGCTCCACAACAAACAGAAAAAGGTGACAGACAGTGGAGAACCCAGGAGTCCTAAGCAATGAACTCTGCATATTGAGCAACCAGTTACAGCTTTCTGTGCACCTCCTGCTAGTGCTGGAAGCTTCAAAGGCTCATAGTAATCTCATCACCATTGATGTTACCAGGGAAAGCAGCATTATTAGGTAGCCTAGGGTTTAAAATGATACTGACAGTCTGAAGGACTTATACATATTTTCATGAAAGGTCACATCAAAGCCCCTGGTCAACTTTGAATGTCTCTCCTCTCTCCACCCCAGTCTCACCATGCACAGAGCACCAAGGCTGAAAAATATTACCCTTACTCAATACATAATGTAGTCAATACAGAAAGAATTCCTGTAATTCCTATAGAAGTAGTCCTCCTGGAAGGACGTGGTAACAAGGTGGGTCTCAGTCTCTTCCACCAAGAAGCAAGTGATAGAACAAGAGGAAATGGCCTCAAGTTGTGCCAGGGAAGGTTTAGATTAAATATTAGGGACAACTTCTTGGAAAGGGTTGTCAGGCCCTGGTTTAGGCTGCCCAGGGCAGTGGTGGAATCCTCATCCCTGGAGGGGTTTCAAAGCTGTGGAGATGTGGTGCTGAGGGACATGGGGCAGTGGTGGCCTTAGCAGTGCTGGGTGGATGGTTGGACTCAATCACCTTCAAGTTCTTTTCCAATCAAAATGATTCTGTGATTCTATAACCCTTAAACCTCCACGGGGGCTTCCTGGAAGTCTGAGGAAGGGTGCTCTTGGGGTGATGTGCTGTACATGTTTTACAGGCTCATTGATCATGTATTCAAGACTTCCACCCTCTGATTAATGGGGTCCCCTCTACAGTTACACAAACTAAAGCTCACATGTGCCTACACAGATGTGGCAAGGTAAGAAGGGAGCTTCTGCTGAACAGTCTCCTAACAAACAGGTAACTGAGTGCTATCTTGCTTTTCCTGCAAGGCAAGTGTACTCAAAGGGATTAAAACTGGTTTGGGTGTGTTTACACATGCTGCCATTCCATCCAGCACCAATGATAATGACAAACATCCCCAGATTATGCAAGAAATGAAGAATTTCAGTCCTATGGGCTCCCATTTCTCTGAATATGCAGATGCATGAAAACACTGTAAAAAGCCTTCCCATTTCTAAGCTGATACAGACCCATTTTAGACAGGCATTTCTGCTCTAAATAAATGAGGCTGATGGTACTCTTTGCTGTTTCTCTACCTCTCTCACTCTTAAAACTCTGTATTTTGATTACTATGCATGACCATTACATACTTGCAACTCGCTGGTAGACTTCTTCACACAGTGTCTCCCAGAAGGCAACTTTGCTTCTACTCCTAAGTCCAGTTTCTTGCAGCCTCTATGCCCTGCTCTAATAAAACTCACATCAAGCCACACTTACTTCATCTCTGTACAGGGGACTTGTATAATACATGATATCCATTGCACTGCTGTTCAGCATGTCCCTTAAACCTCGTACTTTGTCTGGAGTAATGGTGTCCACAGTGTCTGCAAAACAAGCAAAAAACAGAGACTTGAGTTACATACAGCAGAACAGCTAAATCCAAACAAGGCAGACACAGCCTGGAATCTCTGGGGATAAATTTGCAGACTAGTGGAAGAGGAAGAGAATAAATAAATGAAGTCACCCACCTCCATCAAGGGTAAGTTTCGATCTCCATTCAACTGGGAGAAACTCAACATGTGTTGCAAGATTGGAAAAATATTTTTCTTCTATTTTCCTTGCAGTATCTCGCATCCTATTAAAAAAAAAAAGAAAAAAAAAAAGAGAGAGAACAAGTTCCTGTAAAGGCTATGATTAGTGCTCTTATGGAATGAAGTCAACAACACATTTCTCACATGTCCACTGTTCAGGCATAGCAATATTTCTGCTTACTAACAGAGGTAATGACCTCACTGCATGCTTTTGTTATAAAGTGCTTAAATTCTTATAAAATGAAAAATTTTGTGCACTACATGCTCACAGGAAAGAGTTAAAAAAGCTGTAAATGTGTTATAGTATGGGCTTAATGTAAATCACCTAAATTCAGATGAAAGATACCTGTTACGTCTGGTGGGTTTGGGGTAGAATGAGGCTGAAGATTAAGAATTCTAAGATTAAGATTTTAAGATTACAAATTTTACTACTTGGAAATCTTGAATCCATTGAAATCAACTATTTAGACCTGTATGTAAGGAAGGCAATTTAATGCTTTTAAACAACAAAGACAATTAGTAAAAATATTACTTGAAAAGGCAGAGCTTTGTTTTAATTTTGCATCTCAAATTGGAAGGTTTGAGAGGTCTCAGAGTGAGAAACAGAATTACTCATTAGTGTTGCAACTTGTAGTAGCAGGTTGACTGTCCTTTGAAAAGACTCTTCCTTTTTAAAGCAGACCTGACCACAAACATCAAAGGCCTCAAAATCGAAGTGTATCTGATCCTCTCTGCTCTCTGGGGGAGAAGGGGAGTAGTGGCATGTTATATTCTTTCAAAAATGCTACTTTACTGGCATCGTGTGAAAGATCGATCAGCAAAAGATGAAAACCAGCACAAAATTACTCAAGACAGTGAAATATCCATGTGTTCTATCAAACACATTCAGCAACCAAACTGTGACAGTTGTATTTTCCTTTACACTAATCTCAGATCTCAATGGCAATGGAATTTTTGAAGATGAGCACAGCAAACTAAATCTGACTGGAAGGGACCAGTGCTGGGTTTCTAGCAGCTGATTCCCAGTTCCAAGCATCAGAGGGGTTTTTATTTCGAAGGCAAAGCCCAGAGTTTCAAGCTGTTCTTTTTTCCCTCAATTTTCAAAGCAAACCCCTTTTAATGCTTTCTGCTATGGCATGATGACATTCATCTCCCATCTGTATCTCTGCCACTCCAAATGTTGTTAATAAATTTAACCCCCTGAGGCACTTGAATATATAAATGATTTCTGGAATATATATAACAGAAAGGGATGGAAAATGGGGAAAAGGGGAGCATCCTTTACACCCTTTCTTCCAAAGCACTTACTGATGGCCTGACCAAATAGCCAAGAAATGCAACTACTCAGCATCTCTATTTTTGAAGCCTGGTTTGCTTCCACTTCTGATCTCCTTGTCTCTAATTGAACAAGATGGCAAAAATTTAAGTAAAGCTGAATGTCCTTCTCATGATGAGAAAGAAAAAAAAAAATCAGCAAATGGATCTGCTTAAATCAGGGTTAATTTAATCTCTGAACTGACCCAGCCTTGCAAAGCACAGAACAACCCAGCCCACACAACATGCTTCTAATAACACAATTATTTGAGAACCCAACTTCAGCCACACAAAATTTCAAGACTCTCAATAAGATAAATACCTTAACATTCCTGGAGTCCCTGAGTAACCAAAACAAGAGAGAAACAAATTTGTCTATACAAAATCAGATGATTATTAGCACAAGGAAATGGAGGGACCTAAAAACTAAATTAGTATCATTTGGAAATGCTAACAATTATTTAGTACTGTCAAACCAGTTTAACTTTCCCTGCATGAAGAAGGACTGTGGCCAGCTAAAATGAACTTTGAAACAGTAAAGTTAGCAGGAAACCAGCCAAGCAGCAAGCAAAAACTGCTAGGCTTCAAAGGAGTAAAAGCACTGAACTGTTATATGAATAAAGCACAGAATTCTACATGATTCTTTTAAGTGAAAGAACCAGCAAATAACTTGATTCTAATACTGCAGAAAACCCCATCCAAACTACTTATACATCAGTAGCAGCTGTAAACATGATGAAGAAAAAACTATTGGAGGTACTGACATCCTTGTCTCCAAATGTGCCAGCTACAGGGTTTGCTCTTGCTCAAAAGGGTCCAGGTCTTACTTGTAGCTATTCACAGGCAAACTGAAACAGAGGCATTTTAACTAAAAATCTCCTTTCTAAGACCAGATATATGAGTTCAGAAAAAGCAGGACAGTCCCAAAACTTCTGCTAGAATGGATTACAGACAAACATTCAAATGGACTTGGGTGCATGAAACAAACACAAAACTCTGCATCTTCCTTATGCCATGCAAAATACATTCTGGTATGAGTGCACAAAAGCTTTGTTCCAACAAATTTTTGTTATCTGCTGCTTTGCTGATGTCAAATCATGTGTGTAGCAATTGCATTTCTCACTTTTTCAAGTGTGCTCCTAGCTGTGATACTACAAACTACTGACTTTTTTTTTTTTTTTCAGTTTGCAAACTATGCAGTTATGAAAACATTTTTTTTCCCTTTCCACTAAACCTTGAGGCAATCGAGTTCACTGTTACTCCCCAAATACCATCCCAGGTGCAATTATTTTCTCTCTTGTTACTTTACAGCAGCAACATCAACCCAACCCAGTCTCCTGGTGACAAGAACCATGGAGGCACGAAGACACACCAGCAGAACCATTCCCTGTGAAACACAGCTCCTTTGCAGTGAATAGCACTGATTTTAAGCAACAATTTTAAAATATAAATAGTCATAAAAACTGTGGTGTAACTGCCAAGCAATGTGGTTGTGCACACATGCAAACCCCCAGAGTATATACCTGCTACACACAAACCTAGCTATCTCTTCTGCTACAAAGTCTTTTTTTTTTCCTCCTCCTGGCTTTTTAACAATAAATATTTTGAGCTATTTTATTAGATGGCAAGGGCATCTACTCCCTTACTGAAGTAACATCAACTGAAGTAATAAATCCCCATTTGAACAGGCTGAGACTTCTTTCCAGTACAAATGGATGTTGAAATACTGACCCCAGAGCAGCAATGATTTAAATCTACACATCAAAACAGATGTAACAACTAAAATTTAGTATTTTTCTAAGAAAAAAACAAACAAACACACAGGTGCAGATGCAATGCACACCTTAGAAAGCATTTTGATACATTGCTACTTTCCATGTAAAAAGTAATGGCCTGAAAATAGACACTTTGAGACTCACTATAGACAATAGGTGCTTGGTTGCCTTTCTCTGATTAAAATAATAAGTAATAAAATGGTATTTTCACAGGCACACACACTTGGTTAAACAAAAATATTCCAGGGATATATTATAAGATATATATTACAGATTATATTATTATAAGATATATTATTACAGATATAAGATATGTATGATTACTGCTGTTACTAATTTTACTTTCCTGGAGTATTCACAAATACCACATTAAAACCTGAAGAGCTGCAAACAAATTAGCTTCAACTAGTACTCTAATTTTATAAAATGATCCTAATAACTGGTAGCAGAGCAAAATGCCTGAAAGCTTGAAGACATTACTTATTTTATATCCGAGTCATCTTTGCAGGCTCTCTTCAGTCTTGGTCCACAGCCAAGAAAGAGGGAATGGTTTTTTATTTGAAATGCATTACAGCAGCCAATTTTATTCTGAATTCTAAGAGCCAGGGCAATGGGATGTCCCCACAAGAAAACCTAAACCCTTGCTGTTAAATTGTGTGGCTCCATTGCTGGTTTTTTGCCTTGCTACAGGTAAATGATGCTCTAAGCCATTCCCCAACTGCTTTCACCACTCTGGAGCTCCCTCAGATGGAGGAGAGCACTCATTGCCTTTTTGAGGCAATAACACCAGGAGTTAGTGAGGAAAACCAGGACTGGCTTAAATTTGGTAAGACAAAGTGAGAGCAGTGGGCATGAGGAATAAAATCGGCCATCTGCTCAAGCCAGGGGAAATGAAAAGGAAACTGTTTGCAAAAGCGGAGCTGCACCGCAGAGATGCAAACAAATCTTACTCCAGGCAGATTTCAAAGAGCAGCTGGAAGATACAAGTCATCTCCTGCCACTGCTCTGCAGGGATTCATCTGCTCTCAGCCCAGAACCCATTAAGATTGCTGCTCTAGGACACAGGCAGACTCACTTCTGAAGAAAGATTGAAATTCTAGGATGTAACCGAAGTAAAGCCCGACGGTGACTCAGGCTTCAGCCTTTGCATGAATAATGGTTCCCTGCAGGAGACAAGGGATTGAAGCTGCTTGGTTAGTTGATTCCAGGATCCCTGAGACAAGCCTGCAGAGATCCAGGTGCTCCAAACCCATCCAGGTGCTCCAAACCCATCCAGGTACCTCCCACCCCAGCACTCCTTTCCAGCTGGTGGCAAGGTTGTCCCTCAGGGAGGTGCTGGCTCTGGCATACAGCAGATGAGGCACTGACATCTTCCTGTTGTCACCCCCTGCCTCTTTGTTGCTCACTCCCATTTTCCAGATGGGATTCCAGTTTTTTGGACCAGCTGCAGGGATCCTACAGGACCACTGAGAGAGTTGTGCTGGGAAAGGTGGGCAGAAGTAAGGGGTAGGATGAGAACAGGAGCAAGAACAAGTCTAGAGATACCAGCAAGTCCTAGACAATCTGTTAAAGCTTCCATCCAGTATGCACTCATGTGTTAGATAATTAATAAAAGTACCCCAAATGGGCTCTTATAAAAGTATTTCATGCCCTAAGTATCACCTTTTACATCTTGGGCTGAACTTCTCATTTAGTTTGCAGGACAAGCTCAATTTGAAACCTGTAAAACAATTTTTATCACTTGGATACTTAATTTCAGAATTATTACCAGCACTGAAGAATGGAAAACAAGCATGTAATATGTACTTAATGCAAGCTTTTAAATGGAAAATATCCAAAACTACCAAATATCTGAAAAATCTAAAAATGACAAGTAAAAATGAGGAAATTTTTACAGGAAATCTTGGTTTAGGATTCCAGCAGCACATATTTCACCCACTGAAAGGTCTCTGAGAGGCTCTTCACTCTGTAAGGGCCTGCTTGCACTGGAAATTTACCCAAATAACTGTCCTGAAGTAATTATTATAATGATAATCCACAATTAAAATGCTTTCTAATGGGACCTGCAATAAAAATGTAATTGGTGATTATGGAATACCAAGATGATGTTGCTTGTGGAGACAGCAATTTTTGTGCCACAAGCACAGGCAAATAGAATTTTGTGAATCAAAACAGGAGATTCAGGCAGAAGCAAACAGATCCCAGCTTCAGGGTAAGAGCAGCCAAGAAGTGTCACAACATTACAGCAGTTTTGGAAACACTTCATTGTGTTTCCAAGCACAGGAGATGATGAAATTGAGGGTGTCAGCCTAAAGATCTGAGCCTTTAAGTCAGGTAAGACACCTGGGTTTTGTTTTTGTTTTTTTTCTTTTTAAAGGAGATTGAAAACATGCATAGAAAAAGAAGCTCAAGTGCTGAAGGCCAATCCTTTCTGTAATTCTCTGATTAAGTCTATTTAATATGCATAAGGACCTCCCCCAATCTAGAAATTCAACAGAACTGGAGAAGAGGCTTGTGTGACAAAATATTCCCATTAACAATATGAAAGTGCATACAGTAAAATAAAAAAGATATCTCAAAAATGATTTTTTAACATTGTACCTTGTAAGAAACCTAGAAATGTCAGGATACTGCACCTGATAGCAATTAAAAAAACCCTTTCCTATTAAGTAGAGTATGCTGTATCTTTGTTTACATTACACAAACCCAGGGAATAGACTGTTCTTGCTTCCATCCCTATGCTGCTGAGGTGGCTCCCAGCTCATTCTTCCCTTCACATTAGATCAGCTGAATCACTGCTCCAGCCTGGGGGTGGGAATGTCTCTTCCCAGACAAGGAGTTGTGCAGTTAGGATCAGCACTGACAGGAGCAGCTTGTTGTACCAGCTGCCCTGCTACATTTAGATAATAAATGTGTTTAACTACACTGGGTAGAAACAAAATCATGGCACATTTACCAAAGATTTGTTCATTCAAGCCTCAAGAAAATGGACCTTTTCCATTTACCTACTTACAGGACTCCCTGGGACCACAGCATCTGACCATGTTAATGATGAGACTGAACTCCATTTCTTAATGAAATGCGTGCATATCATTTTAAATTACCCTGGAAGCAGAGTTCTGTTTTCACCTCTGTAACCAACAGGATCTGCCTAATGATGCAGATGCACCACATCAGCTGAAACCCATTTCTTGTCCAGGTGTAACCTGAGGACAGAGCACATCAAATGAGCTCTGGAAGGGTCTCTGACTGGCCTGGGTTACAGAGTATTCCATGTGTGGGTTATAACATGTATTTTTGCCCTTTTCTTTCTCCTTTATTTCTTTTAGGACTACTTGTGTAAGTGAGGTGAGGTTTTTGTGCTATGAGCTGAAGTGTTGCTCTCATACAGGCTGAAATAAATACAAAGTATTTTTGCCAAGGTAGAAAGAACTCCCCCAAAAATAGCAATAAATGGATATAGTAAAGGTAAATTAATAAAGAGATTTTTTTTTTTTTTGTGGATGGTTGAAAGGCTTAAGTTACAGATGTAGTGTGGCTGCACTTACACGTTTCCTGCTAAAGAACATGGATTTAAAAGGAAAACAACACTGAGGTCTTTTTCCCTTGGCTTCTACTTTAGTGTGAACAGTAAAAAATATTTCTCCTTACCCACCTTATTTTTCAAAAGGCTTTTGCCTCCCTGTGTCCCTAATGCAAAAGAATGTAATAATAAAACAAAAATCACATGCACATATCATAGATGGAAGTGCTAACAGAAAGTGCTAGCATGGCTTGTGAGAGCTGCCATTGTGCTGGCCTGCCAGACATTTCTAAAATCTCATCCTAGAACATATGGGATCTTCCTCACTGAGAAGTTTTAAGCTGTAAAAAACCAAACCAAATCAAAAAACCACAAAAAAGCCACCCAAAAAAAAAAAAAAAAAAAAAAAGAGGGGCTTCAATCTAAAATGATGCTTTCATTTGCAGATTTCATACAGAATACACTATTTATGTCAATAATTAACATTTTAAAAGTCTATGCAACACTGCCTGATACTCCTTGAGGATTTAAGCAAAATTTACTGAAGCACAAAAAGTCTTGTTTCCCTTTTATCTAAAAGATTTCACATAATGTGCTGCCAGTTAAAGCAGGACTTTTTATCAAATGAATGCCTGTGCATCATGTCCTGAGCTGAAATTAATCCACTCATATAACCCCTATACATATGTTCAATTGAAAATGGGATACAAAGAGAAAGAAAAAGCAGGAAAACTGAATGATTCCGTGGTGGAAGATTTATTTGTCCAGGTTGTTAAAAGAGCAACTTCTATTTAGGGTGTTTGCATTTCCAGAGTAATTGCCTCCTACAGATATATAAATTTTTATATGTATTTTTGGTGACTAATTTCATCTTTTTCTCAAGGGATGGAGATCCTTTTTCTCTTTGGTTTCCATTGCTTGCCCTTAAACAGCCCAACTAAAAAAGCAGTGAGGTGCCCAAAGAAGGGGAGTGGGGAGCAGAGGGTTTCTGCTTTGAGGTGACAAATGACACAGCAGAGATCTGTTCTGCCACACCAGAGGACACTGGAGTGGAACAATGAGCCAGAGGAACCTGAGAGCCTGCTGGTACACAGCATGATGATGGCATGTGAGCCCTGGCCCATGTTGCCATGCTAGATTTAACTGGAAGTTCACAAAGCTCCTGCCAGGAAAGCAGCAGTCCCAGCTTTAAACACATTTTTGCAGGAATCACTGGCTATGCCACTATTTCTGTCAGTTTTGATGGAACATGGAACTGGTTGGTACTCACATACTCAACCATCTGTGCTATATAACTGTAATTAATGCCTATCAGCTAATGAAGCATTCCTTAACACCATCTTGTCCCCCACAATCCTGTCATCACGATGTTTCAGTTTCTTCTTTCTGATCCTTCCTTGGTTTATTTTCTACCCAATACCATGCACAATAAAACAGAATGGGACTAGTTTGGGGTGCCTTATCTTCTAACACAGAAAGCACCCCCAACCTCCCTGGGCAACCTGTTCCAGGGTCTCACCACCCTCACACTAAAGAATTTCTTCTTACTGTCTAACATAAATCCACCCTCTTTCACTTGAAAAACATCCCCCCCCGATCCCATCCCTCCATCCCTTGTCCCAAGTCCCTCCCCAGCTTTCCTGGAGCCCCTTCAGGCACTGGAAGGTGCTCTAAGGTCTCCCCATTGCAGCCTTCTCTTCTCCAGGCTGAACAATTCCAACTTTCTCAGCTTGTCCTCACAGGAGAGGTGCTCCAGCCTTCAGATCATCTTTGTGTCCCCCCCCCATTTTCACCAAGTGAAAAAAGTTCCCCCCTCAGCAAAGTTACTGACCACAGCTGCTAGAAATTCACAAGCCAGCCCCCTGAAACCCACAAGTGTTGAATACATTTTTGCTCTTCTGGCTTGCAGCTGCTCTCCCTAAGCCCATCCATCCAAATGACCACAGAAAGCAGTGTAGCCAAAATATAAAAACTGAAGATTCAGGGGAAGAGAAGAAGGAAACAGGAAAAGATACACCTTAAAGCAAAGGGTCTGCTGGCATTTATAATGTCAGCCTTATATTCAGGCTAGAGTAGGTACTGCAAATATTACAAAGCACTCACATAGCTGTATTTTTGATGATCCTTCCTTGGTCCATTTTCTGCCCAATACCATGCACCACAAACACAATGTGACTAGTTTGGGGTGGCTTGTCTTCTAACGTGGCTTCTTCTACATAGCCTCTATGTAGCCTTGTCCCACTACTTGAAGCTGTAGAAAAAACATCCTAGATCAGTTATGAAGTGCAATGGTCTCATTTGATGACAGAAGCTTGACTTGTCTCAGACCAATATATTAAACTATTTTGAAAATACAATTAGACATAAAGGTATAGCATGTATTTTTAAATATCTGCAATTTTAAATCCAGAGAGATCTGAGCCACTAGGTGATTTTAATTGTATGGGTCAATGTATTCAAAAGCCATTTCCACTGTGAAGACAACTCATTTCAGTGAGGTTCTGAAAAACAACTTAGCTAGAAAACAGTTGAAGAACTGTCCATCCACTTTCACTGCCCAGTACCCTACTCCTGTGTGTCTCAATTTTTTAACTTATTTACATCTCCACTTTACTCCCACAGCCTGGAAGGATCGTGGAAATGATCTGGCCACAAAACTGGATAACCTCATTCCTTTTCTGACCCAGCTGAGAGAGCTGGTTGCAAAGCTTTACAACTTTTCATTTTGATGGGGAAAACCTGTATTGCAGTCCAACCTCAGATTTCCCCATTTGTTCTCCAGTTCAGTGGCCAAACTAAAGATCATTGACCCAGAACAAACCTGGGGGCCCTGCAGGTGGATGGAAGAAGCCACTGGCAGAGGATGTCTCCATCCCCCTCTAGTGACAGTCCCATGGAGAAGACCACAGCTTTGCACAAATATTAGCTGAGCATCACTTCAAGAACTCCTTCAGGCCACTGGGAGGATAGCAGCAACATCTTCCACCACAAAAACTGATTTGAATAATTACAGAATTCCAGGCTGATCATCCTGGATCATCCAGTCCAACCTTTGATTGGTTTGTTTTTAAGGAAAACAGCACAAACCCACAAAGGGGAGTTTCTACACAGGACAGGTTTTGTTTATAAAGTGAGCTTCTGCTTGATATTTCTCCCCCCAAAATTGTTTAGGACAGATCTTAGTTATTATTTAGTACCCACTATGTAAATCATGTTCTGGATACAGAATACTTCCATTTTTTCTGGAACTGAAGCACTGTATTAATTCTTGGCAAACAAAGTATCCACCCAAGATCCCTGTGGGGTAAGAGGGCATTAATTACAGAACAGAGGCATGGGGATTAGAGCCAAACCCAGTACCTGATCTTGTCTCTTCAGACATTAAGACACAAAACAGAGGTGAATGTTCTTGGTTTTGTAGTTGTCCAGCAGTGCACAGGAGCACCATGACAAAGAGGACAAGTTCCATATTTCTAGGTGGCAATAATCTGCCTTTTGGTTGTGAGAAACCATCCTCTCTTCTAACCACCTCAGCTTTTTGAGCTTAAATGAGCCTGGATTCCTCCTGGAAACAATTTCTGTCTAAACATTACAGCCCTCCTCTCAGTTCATCCATCTGTTTAATGTACTGAAAACAAGCAAGAGGTGGTGAAAGGGAAAAGTATGAGCAAGTATTTAAGGAATGAATCACAGGATGCAAGTACACAGCAAGGAAGATAAGGTTGTAAAGGGAAGTAATTCTTATATTGTACCTGCTAGACTCTGATACCATCGTATTTTCATACACTTACTATGCAATGCTAACTGCTGCATTCATAATCATAATAAAATATGTAATTAAAATAAGTCCAAGCCTACCCACATCTAGTTACATGTGGGTAGGACCTAAGGACCCTAATGTACTCCTCTGTAAAACTGGCAAAAGTGAACTAGTCACATATTTAAACTTCAAACTTGAAATGTCCTTTTAGCGTTCAACTTAACAAACTTCAAATATCAGTATTTAAAATAGTCTTTACATACTCTGAAAAATATTACCTTTGGAAAACCCCAACTTTTGTGTAACAGTTCTTGCAATTTTGGATGTTGTTGCATCACTGTAAAGATACACTTCATCCACACTGTGCCAGTCCACATGGTTGCGACTCAACTTTAGACTATGAATAGCTGCAGCAAAAAGGAATAACATTTAATTTAGATGGGTAAGAGGGAAAAAAAAAAAAGCCTCTTCAAACACAGAGAGAGAAGAGTAATTTACACATAAGTTAAAATCTAGAGCTCCAATATACCTAAATATGTATTACTTCTTACCTTGGAAAGTTTTTTATATTTAGGATTGCATTAAAAGAATCAGTTTGGAGATCACCTCTGAGGACATTTCACATCAATCTCCTCCTCCCTAACCTTATTTAAGGATGGCAGGTTTCCAAAAATATTCCCTTAGCTGACAACAAAGAGCAGGGAGGGGTGGGCTGGGCAATGCATCTTGAAATACTGTAAGTTGGTGTGATGACCAGGTGGGTGCCCTGTACACTCTTGCTAGAAAAACCCAATTTCACCTCTATTTTCTCTTTCCTGTGTCCCAGACAGAGAGATCCCTGGTTTTGACTGAATCCACTAAAGCAAGCCAGAGGCTTTCAAGGCTCCATTACTAGAAGTCTCCATTGTATTTCTATCCCTTCAGAAATATCTAGGAGCTGGAAATGCAGTTCAATGAGAAAAAACTCTGAATGAGTAATTTCTGGCACAGAACAGAACCCTGCTCTTTCAAAAACCACTAAGAGCTCTATCTGGGGGTTTTATTGTGCAGTTATTGTGTTTTCCAGATTTGGAACTGATTGAGCTCCAGGACCAACCTCCTGACACACAGCCTGACTGTCAGGGAGCAGCAGGTTATGATGCAAATCAGAGCCTCTCAGCTAAAGCTTAGAGCTGTCTGATTTGTAATTCTCATTTCACCTACGTCTGGAAATCTGCTTCTTAGGTCTCATCTAACGTGGGATACACAACATATGGAGAGCTAACAGCAACAGCCCTGTGACAAAAAAAAAAAAAAAAAAGAAGTGTTATTTAACTGTCATCAGCCTTGCTAAAAAGTGGAAAGTAATGGAAAACACCCAGAGGGGTTGTTTTGGGGTTGGTTTTTTTTCCTGTAACAGGTGGAGCTGGAACCCATCTCCTACTGGATATAAAAACTGTGCTTTCCAGGCATGGGATAAAGATGATTCTCAAGGTCCCTTCCAACTCAAACCACCCTATGATAACACAGGCTGCAATTGCTGCTTTGAAATTGAACATGGGAAAAGAAAGTTCTGTTTTCCTGAAGATGAGGAGACACCATGACTTACATGATTTTCAGAATAATTAGGGATTGTCCTATGAACCTCTTGCATGCTGCAGAGGTGCTCAAATTGACAGCTCAGGGGCTGTTCATACCAAGAGATGTCACAGAGTGTCAGGAAGTCACCAGGGCATGTCAGGAAGTGACAGGGGAAGGGGAGTGGTAGAGATCAGATTAGGCAGTGGGTCTGGCATAGGGGAATTCTCTTTCTACTCATTCCTCTACCTTTTGGGTCCTTCAGGAGCATGCTTTCTATACCTGCAGACTGACTCAGCAGCACCAGGTGAGGATGTTGCTGAGCTTCCCTGAGATCTGACTGTGGCTACTGCATCTCTGAATGACAGGCACAGGAGATGAAAAGTCTCCTATAAAACCAAGGGGCAGGAACCTCCCTCTGGACCAAACTTTTTCCAGCTTTGTTTTCACATGAAGTACCTCTCTGACACTGACAACCCTGACTTTTCCTAGCAGGCAGCTCCATAGGTGCATCCTCCCCTGTTGCCTAAAGCCCTAAGTGTTCCATACGCTGCTCAGTTCTCTAGTTTGGGATTGAAAGCCAAGCCCATGGAAATGAGACCAAGTTTTGGTTTCCTTTGTAGCCAGAGACTAGAAATGAAACATTTCACAGGAATATATGATGGATTCCTAGAGTATGGAATGCACAACCCCACTGTAGATGGATGACAGTGATGCCAAACAGGAATGATTAAGCCATGGAAAAACAAGGAGAGGAGCATAGGGCATGGGAGAAGGATTGAGAGATTTCCTCTTCAGCTGAGGAAATCAGCAGTTACTAAAACAGAAACCTTCAGTTCCACAAAGCCAGATGAACACAGAAGGTAAAAAAGTCCCTCTAAAGAGTTTAAATACGAAAAATGAAGATATAAACATAAATGAATTCCTAAAGCCTTGAGGAATCTGATCTCAATGAGGCTGAAGAAACTCATCTTGAGTCAAAACAACTGGGGAATAACTCAGGACCAGAGAGCCTGCACTGATTTCTGTGTTCATAGCACAAACCCCATGGAGCAGCTGGGGATGTGCACCTGCATGTGAACTGCCAGGCAAATGTCCTCCCAGCTCAAGTGTTTGAGGAGCTCAACAATTGAACAGGGCATTCCACAGGGCCAACAGTTTAAAATTAAATACCTTTTAAGGTAGGCACCTGTTTTTTTTTTTTTCCTTGGTACTTTCATCCACCTGCCAAGAATGAAGCTTGGGGTGATTCTCTCCTACCAGAATTTGACTATGCTCAAGTCAAAATCAATTTAGAGCAAAGCATCTTCAAAGTGCTAAAAGCTGGTATTGCCTCCATCTCCACAAAGGCAGTGCCATGCCAGTCAGGGCTAAAGACCAGAGAAGGCAGAAACTGTCTGAAAACCTTCTCTGCCTTCTTTTTTTCAGAGATTTTAAAACAAATCAGTTGGTTTCTGCACAACTCCCTGCCACATCCAAGTAGCTGAGAGCATAATGTGGCCCAGTCTTGTCCTTTTTTTAAACAACACTCAAGTTCTGGTATGGAAAGCTGAGGTACAGCTGTAGATGCTTAAACTTTATTTCTATTTATTTAAAAAATAAATGCAAAGCCATTAAAAAGGATATTGCTCTTAATTAAACTGGGCTGCTTCACATTTTTATATTGCACTTCAACACCTCTCACTTCATCAGTGTCACTGTTTGTTATACAAGCACCTAATTTTTTAATTCAGGCACATTCATTACCACATCTGGACATGGTTTGGAATCAAAATAAATACAAAATAATTTCTAAATTACAATCACAAAAATAAATGGCAGAAGTGCTTTCTTACTGATGCAGACAGTAGTTACATTTAGTTACCTTTAACAGGCTTGAGCTCCATGTGTGATAGGAGGTAGGGAAAAAGTTTAATAGTAAACAGTTTGGTTTCAGCCATTTTCATTTGGACTCAGTTATAGAAAAATAAAATTCGAGGAAGTCAAAAGGCAAACATCTCTGCGTGTCAAAATGAATCCTCATGCTTTACAGTATCCCCAGGAGCTAAAGAAATATCTGGGATGGCAAGATTAACTCTGAAACCCACCATGTGCATTTACATTTGAAATCTAGGGTGCAGTTTTCAGAAGTCTAGTTCCACAGTCACTGAAGTCAGGAAAAGTATAATCACTACTTGCTTTGAGAATGGCAGAGAAAGACCTGTGACAAGTACTTTTGAGCTTTCTGCAATCATTAATGGCTCCTCTAAGATCTACTCCCACTTTCTGAAACAAATTTGCACAACATCAACAGCTGCAGACTTCAAAGCTGTTTCCTGGCAGCCTTTATCACACGTTCTGTACAGCTTCTTTTTGTATCATATGTGTAAAGTCTCATTACATGCTGGTACTCAGGCAAAAAGGTGCAGTAAAAATAATTTACAGCATAAAATTAAAGATGCACACATTATTAAAAAAAGTAGCAAGCAAACCATTATGTAGCATAGACCCTTCATTCCTTCTCTGACATAATTTACCTTCTACCAGGCCTGCTGTGATCCTAAGAGGTTATTTTTAGTTTATTGAAAAAGCCAAACCACATACAAAGAGTGTGAGAAACAAACATTCACAGTTTTCATGACAGTCACAAACAATTATAATCAGGATTACTGCATGGTGCTGCACGGCTACTTTTCTCCAAGACTCACCACACTTCTACTTTCTACTTTTCCTTCTAAGATTTATGATGCTTTTTCCTTCTCTTTTGAAGGAAATGGCATGAATGCAGCTCAAGAAATTGAAGCATGTAAATCTAACACATTCAAGTGATATAAGCAAGCTAGAATTTAAAGCTTCCTAAGCTAGGAGAGTACTACAAAAGAAAAGAAATCTACAATTACTGTACCTTGGGAACGCTTTCGCTTAAGACATGCAGGATCTGAATTCTCCTTATATCCTCTCCATTTGAACAAAGAAGGGAGGGAGAAGGGAGGGAAGTAGTAGAGAACTAAAAGTAAAAACACTGAGCTTCAAAGTAAAATTTTTAAAAGGGGTGTCATTTTTTTCATTACCGTTATCACTTTTAGGAAAAAAAAAATTTTGGCACATTTCTGAAAATGTATATACATTTAATTAGTTTTATAGCACAAGTGTCAGGTCACATGAGCCTAATGCAGTTTCTTCACTCTTGAAAAAACAATTACAACATCACAACAGAGCTAAAAGCATTAGTAAAAGACAGTGGGAACACAGTGTAGCCAGACTCATTGTGTATCTTTGCTTTTACACCTCCAGTGCTCCATTTTTACAGGGTAGATTTGGAAAAAAAAAACCAAAACAAACCAAAACAACCAAACGAAATTCAGTTCTAAGCACAGCTCTATTATGTACCCCAAAGAGTGTGAGAGGATAATTAAAACTCAGATAAACAAAACATCCTAGTGTTACCCTGTTCTGTAAGTCCTCAAGAAACTGCCCACCCTGGTGAAATGCAGCCTGCACACTTTGCTGCTGAGCTTCCCCTTGATGGGAAGGCAGGACCATAACTTTTATTAACCTTTCAGTTGTCTGACTTCACTCCTCATGAGAATACTGACATATTGCACAGCAATCCAGAAGATACTGTTTTTCAGGGAGTTACATATTGGTGCCATGTGATTATGGGAAGAATATTTTCAGGTAAGTGAGAGCTGCTGCTAAGGAGCAGGTGAATTTCTGTGAGAGGAAAAAGCTGCTCTCAGCACTTACACTACAGGAGAGTTGTACTCACTGCTAACTTGGTGATGCTGGATAGGTTGTGGCTTTCTTTTGGTGTTCCTGATCAAGGCTGATAAGCTAAAAACCTGAGGGTGTGTTTATCCCTAATGGGGATAAAATCTCCAGCCTGGCTTCTGAATCCACAAAGTCCTGATGAAGCTGGGATAACCTGGAATCAGTCAGCCTATTTTTTGGAGAGTGGGGAGAAATACAACTGAAAGACACCTTCCCTTCCCACCACCCGGAGTAGTTACTACTCCACGGCTACTCCATGATGCAGTGCAAGTGAGGGATACTCCATGCTTGTGTCATGGGCTTTGACTGCTAGTGATAGTGGTGCAAGAGCATGCCTTACACAGCCTCAGGGAACAGCTCTGTCAGCAGATGCCTACATACAGATGCAAGTCAAGTGGATGATTGTTGCACACCAGTTTTCTCCAGGAGAGGAAAATCAGGCTCACAGCTACTGCACTTGGGACATGGTGATATAATTTAGCTTCCAGAATATTTTTGGGGCTGTGGCAGTACAACACTCACGAGGAATATACACTGGAAAAATAAGTAAAATAAATATATTTTTTTATGATAGTGACAGAACACTGGTAGGGATTGCCCAAAGAAGTTGTGGAGTCTCCATTATTGGTGATAAACAAAACCTCACTGGAAAGATGCTGAGCAACCTGCCCTCTTTGACTCTGGGGCTTTGAGCAGAAAGATGGGAGTAGGTCCTCTCCAGAGACCCCTTCTGACCTGCACAATTCTGATTCTATGAATATGACTTTCCCAGCTAAATGTTAACTTAGCCAGCTAGGACAAAAAGTCATTGTTAAAAGAATTTTTTTCATGAATGGAGAGAAAATTTATTTGGAATCTAAGACAACACAAATAAACTATTCCAAATAGTGACTGGAATATGACTCTATGAAATGGAACTTTTATAGTTTTGTGGCCTTTAACCACACACTGAAAATCCGTAAGAAAAACCACTAAGCTTACATGAAGTTTCAAAATCAATGCATTAAAAAAATCATCCTGATTCTGACTCATAGGTTTTTTTCGATGTTTTTATAATCTCACACAGAATCATAGACTTGATCACAAAATAATTTCTGTCAGACAGAGCACTAGGGTTTGCCTACTGCAATCCTGTGCATTGAGCAAAAACAACTTTGAAGCTGGCTCCCATTTGGAGTTTAAATCAGGCTGCTCAGGCAATTGCCAGCTGAATTTTGAGCATCTCTATGGGTGGATGTCTCACCATCTCTCTATGCAAACATAATCAGCTATGTCTATTCCTACCTTATTATCACAGGTATTAAGCTTTCAGCTTCACTTCGCCCTAATTAAATTAATATACCTGAAAAAGGTGGTGGAGCAACAGATGATGGGTAAACAGCTACATGATACTAACAGCTAACTGAGTACTCTTAAAGCAGAGATAGCAAACCTCAAGGCTGCTATGGGATATTATTTATACTAGGGACCAATCTCTGATGGACCCTTTGAACCACTGCTCAGTGGTCTTGAAATTAGAATCAGAATTAGCCACAGAATTTTACGATTCTATGTATTTGTCCAGGATTAAAACAGACTCCAGGACAAGGAGCAGTGAAACAGAGTGCAGTCAAGCTATAGAGGAGATGGGTGATGCCCCTGCAGAGTTCTCTTGCACTAAAACTTCAGCAGAACTCCTCTGGCCTGGTTTTAGGCAGCTTGGAAGGCAGAGCTCCCTGCAGAGCTGAGGAAGAGAGAGGTTCATGGCTGCAGCATCCCCCTGACATACACACCTTCTGCCTGCTCTGTGGTTGCCATCTGCCAACATCTCCTGTGTATGCTGCACTTCAGAGACTGATGGTCAGGGCAGTTCATAGAATCCCAGACTGGTTTGGGTTGGGAGGGACCTTAAAGCTCCTCCATTCCCACCCCTGCCATGGTCAGGGACACCTCCCACCAGCCCAGGTTGCTCCAAGCCCCATCCAACCTGGGCTGAGACACTGCCAGGGATGGGGCAGCCACAGCTTCTCTGGGAAACCTGGCACAGGGGCTCAGCACCCTCACACCAAGCAGTTTCTTCCTCACATCTCATCTAAACCTTCCTTTTTTCTGTTGAAACCCTTCCCCCTGATCCCATCCCTCCATCCCTTGTCCCAAGTCCCTCCCCAGCTTTCCTGGAGCCCCTTCAGGCACTGGAAGGTGCTCTAAGGTCTCCCCATTGCAGCCTTCTCTTCTCCAGGCTGAACACCCCCAACTCTCTCAGCCTGGCTCCATAGGAGTTGGCTTTTTACAAGTGTTACAGATGCCAACACATTCAGAACCAAGTATCCCTCCAGAAATCTCAGAAATGATGAGCTATGGTGCCTGGGGATGATGTCTGTGGACACCTATGGGACAGAGACAAATCCAGGTCACCTGGATATGTCAAATTTAAAAGTCACATTAACTTGCTTGGACAGTTCTAAGAAATAAATTGCCCCCTTTATGCATTCTGCCAAAGCAAATAATTTACCCAAGAAAATTATGCCATTGGGAAGACCAACAGCTCAGCAGACCACCAAAGAGGATCAGACAGCAAGAGGAGTCAGTGACATCAGGGACCATAAAAGCAGTTCATTTTGCAAAGCATGAAATTAAACACTTTGCAAGGATGGAAATCACAATATCACTTTGGTTTGCTCAGCAGAGGGATCTGAAGCAGTGGTCTCTGGGCTGCTCCATGGGAAGAGAAATTGAGAAATTGTTCACCTGAACACTGTCATGTGCTTTCTGTTACCTTCAGCATTTACTGATGCTCCCAAACATCACCAGAAGGTATCATGGACATGGCTAGTTTGAGGTAACAGGCTGGATACCCCTGTTCTGAAAAATTTTGCACCTTCACAGGAAAGTTTGCTTGGATTAAGAGTTTAAGAATGGGGCATTTAATCACCAACATCCTACCACCAAAAAAAGCTTAGTTATCACCTTGTTACATGTTGTAGCCCAGGAGCAGAATCAATAAATCAAATTACTGGAATAGGAAATAGGTTTTTTTTAGATGGAAAAGTACCCTCCTAGCGTGTATCCCAAAAGTAAAGAGGAAAGAAGAGGGGCAGTGCATGCTGAGCAGTGGGGGACACAGTCTTTGCTGCTGTTTTTTTCAAAGACAAACTCATCTGTAGGAAAGACTCCACATGCAGACTTCTCACACTTAAACTGGGTGATTCCTTTGCCAGCAATGCTCTGGGAGGCTGCTCCAAAGCTGAGGGGTGGTAAATGCTTAGTAAAACTTGCTCACAATTCTGTTTTCTTCACAAAAGGATTACAAAGGACCATAACTAAATGAAGATGATTCAATTGCAAATAAATTACCCACTGAGTCTTGGATACTGAATTCCAGGATATCAAACATTGCCTGGAGTTAGCAGGGTGACTAAGAGAAAATTATTCAGAACAGGAGCAACAAAGTTTAACCTGCTCCTAACTTTTCATTAGCTTACTGCCAGCATTTATGGCTGGACAAATGCAGAGCTGACAGGTTTGTCTACTGCTTATCACCAAGATGTTTGTTGACAAGCCAGGTTTTTTTGTTATTGACAATGCAAACTGGCATGTTCATGTAAGAAGGTAATTATGTGTAACTACTAAGAGACTCTTCCAGCAGGCTGCATTAATTTTGGTTGAGGAAATAGATGAGATGGCTATTTTTTCATCATTTATTATGCTTTATCACAGCATTGCTAATAGTCACTTCACCTCCCAGTGATATTTACAGACCTGTTCAATCTTTCAGCTAGTCTTAAATAACAGCTACTTGTAAATTCTGATGGGATCAAAATATGTTTCATCCAGGATGCAATTACAGCAAATTGGAGCAATAAACTGCAGCATTTAGGAAATGTATAAACTGAATTCAGCACTTCTCCAGCTAATTATGTTTACTTCACCAGCCAGAATGCAAGTTGTAAAGCTTCTCCCAGTGCCACGTGCACATGGCACTCAGGGATGCCAGCTGAACAGAGATGCATTGAGAGGCATTTTATAATGACAAAACAGCTTTTCACACTTACTGTTGGCTATAATTTTCCTGCAACTCTCCTATTACTGGAAAAAAAAAATCTATTGGAAGTTAATTGTGACTTGACATGTATTCCACTTTCATGTGACAGCATGAATAGCCTGGTTTGGGTGGTTTTTTAAATTGTTTTGCTTTTTTTTTTTTTTTTAAATTTAGTTTTAGAAAAAGCACTGGTGTCTGAATTTGGAGTTTCTTTTCCTGATCTTTTATATTTTAATAAATAGAAGGGATTATATCTTTCTCACCACTCTCCCCATTCTCCCTGAAGTTACATCTGAAAGTTTCTGCTCCACAGACCTGACTTTATCTGGGAAAAAAAAGGGAAAAAAGGGAAAAAAAGGGGAAAAAAGGGGAAAAAAGGGGAAAAAAGGGGAAAAAAGGGGAAAAAAGGGGAAAAAAAGGGGAAAAAAGGGGAAAAAAGGGGAAAAAAAGGGGAAAAAAAGGGGAAAAAAGGGAAAAAAAGGGAAAAAAGGGAAAAAAAGGGAAAAAAGGGAAAAAAAGGGAAAAAAAGGGAAAAAAAGGGAAAAAAAGGGGAAAAAAGGGGAATAAAAGGGGAAAAAAAAGGGGAAAAAAAGGGGAAAAAAGGGGAAAAAAGGGGGAAAAAAAGGGGAAAAAAGGGGAAAAAAGGGAAAAAAGGGAAAAAAGGGGAAAAAAGGGGAAAAAAGAGGGAAAAAAGGGGAAAAAAGGAAAAAA
This sequence comes from Phaethornis superciliosus, assembly GCA_023637945.1. NCBI lineage: Eukaryota > Metazoa > Chordata > Aves > Apodiformes > Trochilidae > Phaethornis > Phaethornis superciliosus. The sequence goes on along the minus strand of JAJQWJ010000006.1, from coordinate 40,145,419 downwards.
GGGGGAAAAAGGGGAAAAAAGGAAAAAGGGGGAGAGGGGGGATGGGGAAAAAGGGGAAAAAGGGAAAAAAGGGGGAAAAAGGAAAAAGGGAAAAAAAGGAAAAAAAGGAAAAAGAGGGGAAAAGGGGAAATAAAAGGAAAGAAAGGGAAAAAAGGGGCAAAAAGGGGAAAAAAGGAAAAAAAAAGGAAAAAAGAAAAAAAGGGAAAAAGGGAAAAGGGAAAAAAAGGGGAAATAAAAGGAAAAAAAGGAAAAAAAGGAAAAAAAGGAAAAAAAGGAAAAAAAGGAAAAAGAAAAAAAAAGGAAAAAAGGGAAAAAAGAGAAAAGGGGAAAAAAGGGAGAAAAAGGAAAAAAAGGAAAAAATGGAAAAAAAGAAAAAGAAAAAAAAAAGAAAAAAAAGGAAAAACAGGAAAAAGGAAAAACAAAAACTAAAGAAAAAACGAAAAAAAACCAAAAACAAACAAACAAAAAAAACCAAAACAAAAAAAAAAGAAAAAAAGGCCTCCCCTTCTTCACTTGTTAAGGAGAATCCAAGCACAGCTGAAGCCATCCTTCCTCCCACCAGGAATTAAGCTACCAAAGGCTGGCAGATTTAGAGACCTGCTTGGTAGGTAAAAGCACATTACTCCACCACAACCAGCACCAGAGTCTCAGTGAGGTTCAGCTGAGCTCTGTACCAGCAGACTGGCACAATAAATCAGTGCAGGCACACAGCAATAGAGGTAAAAGTGGCTTTTAAAAGGGCAGGGGTGTTGGCACACCATTGCTCACACCATTTTATGCACCTACCTGACAGAGCTGTTGAAGCAGAAGGCTACTGCAGGCTTGGCCAGAGGGAATGATTTTTTTTAAGTGGTACAAGTAGGGAGTAAATATTTTCAGAGTCCTCATTAGCTTTGAAGGGAGTGAGAAACTTAACTGCTCTCTGTGTTGTTGAAAAATCTCCTTATGTCAACAAATGATACTGTGGTTTTCCTTACAGTAATTACAGACTGTAAGTGCTTTGGACAAAGTTGTAGCTTCAAGAGTTTAAGAATAAAGTTGCTTTCTAAACAGTAACACAACTAAAACTCTGCTAAAATATATTGTGAGGCCTCTTGCTTGCAGCTCTTGCTTTGTAGAATGTTCACCACGTGATAACCAAAAACCAGAAGTGTGAAAGGCAAAACCCACTGAACTTCTGCTGTGCTGCATTTCCCCTTAATAAGAAATTCAATACATTAAATAACAGCTCAGTAATTTCAGGCTATGCTTAAAATGTTAAATGCATTTGACTGAAGTTCCCAGGAATGCTCAACTGAATTTCTTCATTCTGGCCATTAAAATATAAGGCCTTCCATAACAGAATGGATGCCCAAGATTTACTATAGCTCAAAACTACTCTAATAAATTCACAGACTGAACAAGAATGCAAAATAAAATGTGATCTGTAAAACTGTTACTCCCTTTAAGGCTGAATTAGGAATGCTGGCCAGAAAGCTAGTAGCCAGTTTGCATTCAGACACTGACTCTTCTTGTCCCATCAAGAGATTTCACTTGGGAGTGAGGTTTCAAACACAATTAAAAGATAGGAAGCAAAATGGGAACAAGAAGTTCATCCATTAATATATTTTTACCCACCATTCATCAAATGTGCCACAGCAGGAAACCCTACATCAAGATGCACTGAAAAAATGGGAAAGCAAACCAAGTTCCTCACTGGGTAGCATAGAAAGCCATTAATAAATCACATTCTTAAGCAAACCACTGCCCAGCTGTCCAGAGAAAACATAAAAATATTGATCTAAACAGTCTTACCCTCCTTCCCATCAACAGGTTTTGATACTTCCATATCAAAGCTCTCTTGCAGCTGCTGTCCCTTGAATCTGTTGAGGTGTTCCTGTTCTATTAAGTTACTTTCCTCCTCTTCCAGAGGTTGCCATGTGCCATCAATAAACCACTGCCCACGCATCACAGGGATCTTTTCAGTTTCTAAAAATCAAACAGAAGAGACATATAGATATATTTTTTAATGCAACACATCACAAACTGGCAGCAGGTGAGTGGGAAAGGGAATGCTGTTGGGTGTTTTGCTGAAAAAGTTGCACTTTGGTGGGACCCCATACAAGGTAACCCCAAATGTCTGGAGAAACACCACCACCTTTTCTTCCCCAGGGCTGAAATGAATAGTGAAAGTGGGGTTAATCCACAAACTGAGCTCATGAGGCCAACTTTTCAGAGTGTGTGTGAGAGGATTGAAGAGATAAGATACAAATATGCAGATTTTGTATAATTTATTAAGGGTTTAAGTCAAAAAAACCCCAAACATTAATAACAGTCATAGAATTCCAGGTTGGAAAGGTCCACAGGGATCATCAGGTCCAATTTTTTGTGGAAAAAGCACAGTCTAGACAAGATGCCCCAGCACTCTTCCCAGCTGAGCCTTGAAGTGTCCAACGTTGGGGAATCCACCACTTCCCTGAGGAGATGACTGCAGTGCCTGATTTTTCTCATTGTGAAACATTTTCCTCTTGTGCCCAGTCAGAATCTCCTTGGGAGAAACTTGCATCCATGTGACTCTTTGTATAAAGGGGATTTCCAGCTTCTTTGTAGCCACTCTGAAGTAGTGGAACAGGGTGATGAGGCTCCCCTGAGCCTTCTTTTCTATATCTGAACCAGGGTCCTCATCTTCATCTGTGTTTTTATAGGTTTTAGCACAATTTCTGACACAAATTATAGTCCTGAGTCCTGGGACTGTCAGCAATTTTGCCAATAATAAAAATAATGGGAAAAAAAAGAGACTTGTTTGCAGTGGACTAATATTTTAAGCCCTAAAAACCTGGATGATTACTAAGTACTAACACACCTCTTGTGTATGAGAAGGAGGGAAATGTTTTCTGGACACCAGAAGTAAAAGCTGAAATTGATGCTTACCCTGACTGCACAGAGCCTTGTTTCCTCTGGGAATTGCACTTACAATAACCCAAATTATACAACAATTAGCATAAAGGGATGAAAGTTGTTAATTTTTTAAAAAAATCAGTCTTGCACTGAGGGCTGTTTTCAGTCACTGTCTAGTTTCAGTTCCAGGCTCCAGATGAGGGAACTGGGTGCCCAGCATTTACTCTCTGCATGAAACAAATCTCTACCACAAGGTTTCCTGGTGCTTATTCTTTATCAAACTGTGCTTGATGCTCACACCAATTAATGGGGCTGTAGGGAGCTAGAATTCTCCCTTCTATCCATCCCTGCAAGCAAGCTAAGACAATAAAATCCATGGTAGCGCAGCTCAGAGTTTTTTCTCCGACATCTGGAAAAATCAAGAGGGAAATACTGTGTATGCCTTTGCTCCACAAGCCTGAAAAACCCCAACCTGCAGCTTCATGGGCCCCACAGAGATGTAGGTTTGCTCTTAGTGCATGCTCAGCTCAGGTGTGCTGCTGCATATGGCAGATGTATAGAGAGACCTGGCCAAATGCAAACACCTCCTGGGTGTACACACTGACTGCACAAGTTCAGCTCTCCAAAGCAGCCAAAACCTCAACCACAAAAGAAGAGGCTCAGAAAAGGAGATGGGGAGCAGGGGGGGAAACACTCAGGCTTTACTACTCGAAGATCTGTTCCTACCTGGAAGGTGGGAAAATTGGAACAGGGTGCCCAGGGAGGTGGTTGAGGTCTCATCCCTGGAGATATTCAAGGTGAGGCTTGAGGAGGCTCTGAGCAACCTGATCTAGGTGAGGGTGTCCCTGATACTGCAGGGGGGTGGCACTGGGTGACCTTCAGAGGGACCTCCCAACCCCAATTATTCTATGAAAAAAGTTGGTAAGATCAGCTTGGAAAAGGGACAATAGAGGCAAAGAAACAGAAAAGGGAAATTAGGTTAAAAAAACAACCGAACAAGAAACAATAGAGATCTTGTGATTTCAGAGTTACTGAGCCAAGGAAGGGAACTGATCTGTCACCAGACGAGGACAAACACAGCTGGCTGAGGTGACCCAGCCAAGGGCAGTGGTTTGTCACCTGCTCTGTTAGCACAGCCACTGGCTTTGGTCACAAAAGCAGCTGCTTCACCAAGAACCACACTGGGACCAACTGCTTGCAGCTAGTAGGAAAACATAACAAACAGCAGAGAATTTCTATTTATTTGGAACCTCTGAACTATTCCAAATTCTTTATTTCTCAGACCGCTGTACCTACAACCTATGAAAGTTAAAGGAAAATCTTACAGTCATCTCCCTTAAGGGTAAGTAACATCCAAAACTTTCCAAATGAAAGTGTTCACAGCAAAACACTGTTTCCAGAGTACTAGGAATGCCAACCAGGTCTTAACACCCCACCTTTGTCAGAGCAGGGCACACTTGCAGCTGATGGCATCCTTCAAGTGGTCCTGCAGCAGCCAGCAAGGAAAGAGGAAGAGCAGGAAAACTGAAGGTGAGGAGGGGAGTGGGTGCTGGGGGCAGATGATGTGAAGGAAGGAGCCCAGATTACCACTGCACTTCCCTCACTTGGTGCTGCTACACAGGTTCTCAGTTACCCCAGGCTTCCAGTGACTGGGAATCCTGCCAGCAACCCTCTCAAACAGAAACTCTGTGCACACACAGAAGGAATTTCCCCAAAACAACTGGTCCCAACCCTGCCAGCCTCTCCCATCCCATCCCACCCCACCCTCCCCTCAGAGCTCAGTTTTCTTCAGCAAGAACCAGGCGTGCTGGTTCATCCCTCTCCAATCCCCATCCAAACTCTCCAATAATCCCCATCCAAACTCTCCAACCCCCCAACATCCTCATCTTCTATAACACAGACAACTCCCATCTCATCGGCGCGACCCAAAAACGCAGACAGAAAGTAGCACAGGACCCGATTCTGCTGTTCAACCTCTGCCTGCACAGCTGAAATAACTGTTCCAGATCAGAGCCAATTGCTATGCTCTGAATTTCTCCTGGTGCAGAGGCTCATGATTCATCCATGAGGTGAACAAAGAGGTTGGGGTGCTGGAAGGACATGGTGGTTTGGTGAAAACGAATCCCAACCTACCAGAAGGACAAAAAGGCCTGCGTGGCTTTAAACTGCTCCTTTTTTTTTTTTAAAACTGCTTTTTAACAAAAACAAGTTAACTGTGATGATGAATGACACCAAATCCAATTGTCTAAGAAAATATAAACTGATTTTGGAGGCTACATCCCCCTCAATGAAGTGTGAAAGAGGAGTATTTGATTTTCATGCAAGCTTCATGAAGCAATGCTCGGCACCACGTACAGCGGTTTCTCATCATTCCCTTGTCTGAACCTTTCCTGGGTTGTCCTGCACTTTACACCTCTCAGATATTCACATTTTTAGTGGAGCTGATAGGCATGGACCCAGTGAGGCTGCCCTGCCAAACAAAGCACTGTCTGTAGGAAAAAATGAAATGCACAGAATGTGTGAGAGGAGAGAAAGGATCCCATTGTTGCTGGAGCAATGACGTGACTGTGTCAGATGTTAATCCTTACTGGGAAAATCTGTAAGCAATTCCTTAATTCTTGACTAAACATTCTGATGAGGCTCCCTTCATTCAATTCATAAAAAGGATTTTTTTCAATAAAGAAAATAATAATCATATGAATACTATTTTGTACTCCTAAACCCAATGAATACAAAGCACCCCTCTTTCAGTTTTGAAGGGCTTTAAGTTCTTCACATGGGAATCTCCACCTACAAATTTCTGAAATTGTAAACATAAAGCATTAAAATAAATATTTTCAGGTTTTCTTTGCCTGAGATAAACTCTCCCATAGTGGTTCTTTGCAAGAGTAGACTGTAGCACTCTGCAGCAGCTCTCAAACAGAGGATGGGGAATGTCTTTTCCAGAAAAGCTCAGCCAGGAAAGACTGGCAAGCTTGAGACAAGAACTTTTATATTATAAAATAATTACAGGATAGTTTAGTTTGAGAATAAACTAATAAATCTGGCTCTGGAAGGGCCACTTTTATGGAACTATAAATCATTTTCAGATCCAAAGACAGACTATAATGGAGCTTTGTTTTCAGACTTTTTAGGTTTTTTCAGGCTTTAAAACCTGAGGAAGGCAAATCTGCTTTCCAAAGTGGGATTTTTGGGAAAAGCCAGGAGTTACATTTTTCTCCCCTTCCTTCCTTTAAAGCACAGCAGAATCTTGTCTTCTTTCACACCTCCAGCTGGCTGGCAGGTTTGAGCCCTGTGCTACCAGGAAACCTCAAGAGAAAAGAGCCTGGTAGAGGAAGTGAGTGAATGACATTTCCTTCCATCAGAGGCAGGGTTTGGTTTTAAGAAAACTGGAATGCTGTCTTTCAGAAATGAAACCATCAAATTTGTGATCACAGCCAACACTTGGTAAAGTGAGGAAAAAAGACTTTTTTTTTCCAAACTGATCAACAAATGGCTATATTATAATACTGAATTTCAGTCCAGCTCTAACTCCAGCTGTGATAATTATGCCCTACTGATGCTAAAAGTCACATCTTCATAAATACAATTCCTCTGCTTAAACTTGAGCAGATGCTGTTATTTAAAGATTTATCTGATTCATCCAGAAAACTTGATGGAAGCTATTACAGTAATTGCCATTAAAAAGTAATGAACCAAAATTGCCCTTTTAGCACCCAGTTTCACTCAGTCCTACCCACCTTCAATAAATTAATTCACATCTTGGATATTCAGATGATTTCAGAAAGGTTAAATGACACTCTTTCAGTTACTTTTGTTTTATGGCAGAATAAAGCACATGAATATCTACATCATGTTGTAATTTAACTTTCTGGCCCACAGAGAATTCAAAATCTACCATGTGAAGTGCTACTTATCTTTGTCCCTACAATCCTGATCCCTAGGAAAGGATTTGCCTTGATTTCTTTACTGCCTTAAGTCTTACCCCATATAATCTGCAGTTGGCAGTGCTTCAGACTGAGAGACACCAAGATATTTGACTGGTTATATACTTCCATGGTCTTTTTTGTACAACAATTTCTAAATAAATGTGAATGGCAGGGATTACAAGCTGATGAAAAACACTTTAATTAGTCATAGAAATGTTACCACTTTTAGAGGAAAATAACTTAAGCACGCTACACAGCAATAGGGGATTTATTTTTACACAAAAAGGGCTTTTTTTTCCCCCTCCCTGAAAATCCACAGAACAAAAGAATACGAGTGCTTTAATTAATGAGATGAAGAGACAATAACAAGAGTGATTTGCATTATGATAATCACCTAAATCTTCCAACCAACCAAAATTACATTAAATTAAAACCTGTATGCAACCTGCAGACACATGTTCAGGAATTTATACATGAATGCCTCATCAACTCCTTCTGTGAAGATCTTTAAGCTGTGTGATCACATCCAATACAAACGGCATGAAAAAGCTAAGCAATCCATCAGAACACATTATGAAAAGTAATAACTGTGCAAAATTTGCCTTCATTTTTCTTCTTGTGCTACTACATTAATGCTATCATTTGTTTCCTTCCACCACGTTGGCTGAAACAGTGGATACCCAAACTGAAATACTGTACAGCTCAAACCATGGCTCACAGAAACCTTTTCTACCTCACTTGACTCAGAACCAGGAAACTGTTGCAAAACTAAAATGACAAAGAAATAATAGCTTAAAAAAAAAAAAAAAAAAAAAAAAAAAAAAAAAAAAAAAAAAGAGTTTAAACAAGAAGCCCCAGGGAGGTCTTGTTTGGAAATAGCAACACCAGTTAGCATGCAACATAAAAGACAAAATAAAATTACTAAAGAGTAAGATGCAGTGAACTTCTGTTCTGCTTAGGTCCTGTTCAGTGGCTTGATGGCAAAGTCAAGGAACTTCTGGCACTATTTACTCAGTCTCAAGACAGCTCTACCAGCTTACCCACAACTGAGATCTAGAAGGCTACTGCAATATTCAAAGGCTCAGAAGTGTAAATTAAAGCTTGTGTTTTCCTGAACTGACAATCCCAACTTCTCTCCAAGCCCAAAGCCAAGAAGCTGGACAAGAAACACAAGCTCACCAAATGCAGTCAGCTTGTGATGCTTTTCAGGGTAGGAATCTCATAACCCTGCTTCTCTGTTCCTTAAATTCAACTTCCTGATTACTACAGTTGCAAATAATTTGCAGTGTGTGAGGATAACATCTGCAGAAGCTGAAGGTAACTGTGAGGACACCAGATGTGACATCTGAAGATGAAAGCTATGTAAGTAACAAAAAGAAGTGCCCCCGCATCTACCAAGTGACAAAAAGAACTGGGCAAAATGGGTTTTCCCTCCCCCTGCCCCCCAAAGTCCCTCTGAAAGTACTGAACAACACGTCCTAAAGCCCAGCACTACCAATTGTAACACACACAAGAACCTGACTGTTGACATGAGTCACTGAAATAAATATATTCCAGAATATATAACATCAAAGTGACTGTTGGACACTTTTAAAAGCTGTTCTCCGTTCCTATTACAGACCTAAAATTCTATTTTGAGCACATTAACTACTGCACAGCTCAGAAGACTTTTTGCTAATGCAAAAAAAATGTTAAGTAGAAGGACAGGTATTATTTGACCTCTGCATCAGTGTGCCTCTGACCCTCCCAGAAGCCACAGCCACTACTGCCTCAACAGCAATAATAATTTGCAATTTATTTTTTTTTTTTGACAATGCAAACACACAGAGTGCAGTTTGCAGGACAAGATCTTTTCCTCAGCTCACTCATGATTAGGTCTGTAGACTAGCATGGAGGGAAAAACAAATACCAAAACCACTCATGAGGGCAGGAAGATTTATTGTGAGGACAGTTACAGAAGCTGATCATGAGATTAAGGATTCCTACATTTTACTGACAGTGAAACCATCGTGCCTGGGAGGTGAACAAACAGATGCTAGAATAAAGTAGCCAAAAAGTAAAATTTTATTATTTTGTGTTTGCTAGGTAACATAACACTTATTTTTTTTGTTGAAATGGCTTAGTGTTCTCCAGCCTTCCAGCTATTCCCTCACACAGTATTTCAGAGCAGGTTACTGGCATTTAAATAACTGGAGCCACTGATTTAATCACAGCCTGGGTGACCTTTCTTCATTTAACCACAAACAATCTGTTCTGCTCTTTCAAAAGTAACAATATAACCTGAAGAAGAGTTCAAGGGTGAAATCCTGGCCATGGGAAACTTAACAAAGCTACAAGATTTTACTCAGACTTTTTTTTATTTAGTGTCTGCGAGGAAAAGAGACTCCATTCACTGAGCAGTAAAAAATACTATTTTGCTGCTCCATCAAATAACTCCAAATTGCTTTTCTGTAGCAATTTCAAAATTATAGGTGGAAGTTACTTCTGAGTTTCACAGAGACTAAGCACATTAAGAGCAATCTGACTGGCAAAGATGGGATTTTCTTTCCAGGCTATGATCTACATGTGTGAGCCTCCATGTTTTGGGGTTTGTTGTTTTGTTTTTTTTTTTGATGTTGGGTCCAGCAAGGGAGAAACACTTGTTTTGCTCCACTGTGAAATGACCTCTGTTCTACCAAGACCCCATGAAGAATTCAAGCAACAGCTTCCAACTGTTTTTCCCCACACAAGAACAAAAGGCTGATCTTTGGGGGTGGTTAAAAAGCCAAACACTGAAGGAACCCCTCAAAAAGAGAAAAATGCCCTCAAAGTCACCTCTCATCTCAATTGCTGTATATCACTCCAAAATATAGTGTGTGTTATGTTTTTCAAGAAGGGGTTTTTTTCTGTTTTAAGATAGCTTAATTAATATCTCTGCAATTGCTCTAGACACAAACCTGAATTTGGTGGTCCAAGCCAAAATCTTGTAGCTCACCTTCCCAGCCATCTCAACGAGCAGGAAACTTCAAAAAAAAAAAAAACTTGGGCTGCTAAAACACCAAATGGGGCTGCAATTTTACTGTTAGAGATTTATTTTTATTGAAATTTCCTCAATTAGTTGACCAAATTTCAGCATTCTGAAGTGAAGCACCTCCACAACCTGTGTTTGCTGCCACTCCTCCCTTATCAGCTCCTTTCTTGTGTTTTTTGAAAGAAGGTGAGGTCAAAGCTACACCAACCCACAACAGAATGACTGTGCCACAGGACAAGAATGGGAGCACCACCTAAAATGTAAGCATGGGCCCAAATCCCTCCAAAAGTCATGGGACTTTTGCACAACCACACCTTCAGCTCTGAGTGGGTGCTCTCCTGGCAGGTACTCAATTGGTCTTTGTTCACAAGCACCAAGCAGCAATGCTCATGTACTCTGACAGCAAGCAGGTTTCTAGCTCAGAATGTATTTTAGATAAAGAGCAAGGTTTTGCTTTCCTGTGCACACCTCAGGCTTAAACACTAATGAACATGATGAAGATATTCAAGGACACAGCAAGTTTTGTTCTCAACTGCTCTCTTCCCCTCTGCAGGGACTTTTTTCCTGCACCTTCCTCCTAACTTGAATTCCTTCTTCTGTCTACACAGTGCCAACTCCAGATTTCCTTAAGCTTTTAGCTCCACTTTTTTTTTTTTTTCTTCAATTTTTCACTCTACAGGGTTTTTTTCCTCCTTGAAAAACAGCATGATTTTAGTTTCTTTCATCATAAATATCACTGCCTGGGACCCCACTTGCACCTCTGTCCTGGTCTGGGCCAGGATAGAGGTGATTTTCTGGTTTGTATTTTTGCTTTCAGCTAAGTCTCTTGTAAGTAGCTGCACTTGCTGAAATTAACAGCAAGTTTCTCAGACACTGTCTGCTTCTAGGACTGATAACACTCAATGTTTATAGTTACTGCCAGGGCAAAAAGCAGCTCTGCCTAAGGTCTCTGCCTTCAGTTTCATTTTTTCCCTGGACAGCATCACCCTCTCACACACATACTATGCATAAATTCACCTGTCATCTATCTTTGATTTAGCTTTGTCACCTCCAAATTAAGTCTCATCCTATTTTGGTATCACCAGAGTTGAATCAGTATTGAAGCCTGAATTAAGTCAGAACAGAACTCCTGATCTTTCTCATCCCACATTTTCTGCTTTCTCAGCTACAGCAGCTTCTGTCACCCATAACTTGCATTCCCTGCATTTTCCTTCTGCATCTGCCTTCTTCCTTGTTGACCACATCCAGCAGAAAAGTGTTGGGCCACAGTTAAGTGCAAGCACAACTCCCTTTCTAAGTTGAGTCCATCCTTAGCTTCTCTGCTGTAACTGACACCATCCTCAGTGATTCTGGTGTCATTTACAGGAGTAAATGGCAACAGATTAATTTCACTTAAATAATGCTTGTAAATCCTCAAAATAAAAACAAAGAAACTTGCCCTGAAAGGCACATCCCCAAGCAAGGTGCTGACATCTCCCATCTCTTCTGGTAAAAGTATCCTCAATGCCACAAGGTCTCTGTTTCTTAAGGCAGGTACCAGAGACCAGGAACATAAACACAAAATGGAATTTGTGAGTTAATACAAGGAATGCTGCAAATCTAAAAATTGTTTCATCTGTGGGTGTTAAGCCTTCAGGTCAAGGAGCTGGCCAAAACTAAGCAAAAAGATACTTTTGGAGTAAGTAAGTAAGCAAGAAAGTAAAATCCAGAAAGGATTTTGAGTAGGAAAAGTAACACTTTAGCTTGTTATGTAAACTATCAGTACTGTACTTGCAAGAGTAATATACCTGGAGAGAAAAATCAAGAAAACAGATTTCAGCCTTCAATCTAAGAGTAATTTAGGTAAGGAAATTGTATCAACTAGTTTCAAAACACCACATGAAATGCACAAGGTATGTCTTCTAAAATGTCTTCTGCTGCTAAGAAACAGACTAAGAGAAATGAAAACCCCAAACATCCTGGTAAACCCATGATTTGAACCCCTTAATTTTTATCTTGCCTCCTGAATCTGTTTCAGTTACTGTTTCTGTTTCAGAATGCAAAGCAAACCCTGCAAACTAAACACACTGCCTCAGAAGAAAGATCAGACAGATTAAAGCAGCCAGGCAAGAGGTCTGCTAGGGACTCAAGATGGGTTCAGGGTTGCCAGTCTGTAAAGTGTCATTGTGCAAATTTATCCTGCCAGCTCTAGGGAAGGCACAAGCACCCAATCCTCCTACACAAAGCAGAAAAGCACCTTACAGCTCCAAAATGATGATTTTTACCTCAAGAATCAGGAGCAGCTGAGGAACAAAAAGCTTCAGATCTGACTGCTGACCTCTAGGACCTACATCAAAACAAGCACATGATAGAAAAAAATAATCTGCTAAGAAATAGCTTTTTGTAATAATCCTGTGCCAAGCATCAACTCCTATACACCAAGACTTCTCAGTCTGGAGATTCCAAGTTCAGCATTTACAGGTGATTTGTTGGCATTCACATCTCATTTTGCAAAAGCTCAGCCTTGCAGAGGTTTTTCACAAGGTGCTCCTGTCTCCTCTGCCAGTGTACAAAGCAGCTGACAGCTTAGAAAAACCAAACCAAAACAGAGTCTTGGGTATTTCTTTCAGTCCAAGCTTAAAGGCAGCTGAAATAGTTTTTAAAAGCTGCTCAATTCCAGCCTGAGTGTATACATTTTAAAATTAAGACCCTGTGGTTCACTCTGTACAGACAGGTATCTCCAGGCTAAGGTCAGTAAAATTGCAGAAGTTACTCTCAGTTTTTTTATTCCGGGATGGCTCTGAAGAACAGATTTTTTTTTAAGTTATTTTACTTAACAGACTTCTGCAACTATTGGATACAAAACCATCCATAGTTAAAAAAACCAAACACAACCAATAAACCCTTCCCAGACCTGGGTGTGGGAGTGTATTATTTTATCCTTCCCCAAAAGACAACGTTCCACAGAGTTCCCAGGTGCCTGCAGAGATACAGGGTTTTTTTACAGAAGTCCTACTGCAATTTTTAAAACTACTGCTGCAAGACAGACATCAGCTGAGGTGATGGGCGTCCCCAACACGTAGTCAGGACTGAAACTAGAGGACATGCAGGGCTCAAGACAATTAACAGCAGAGTGCAAGTGGGCTCATTTGTTTAAAAAGGCTGCAAGAATTAAATACAGGCAACTTGACAATATAACCATCAAAAAGAAAACAGGAGACTTGGCAACAGCCATGAGACAAACTCACAAGCCAAGAGACAGGACAGAATCACTGAGAAGCCCACAGGCTGCAGATTTAACAGACTCACCCAGGCCTTTGAAAGCTAGAATGAGTAAATCTACAGAAAAAGGGTTGTAAACCAGCCTGTTTCAGCTGGGAGGGCAGAAGAGGGCTGGATAATCTAAGAAGATTCAAACAGGAGAGCCACATATAAAATACCACTTGTTGTGTCCACAGAAGACAAGTAGCAGCCCAACTCCAAGTTACTCACTCATCTGGAAGCCAACACTAATAATTTTAGTCTTCTTGCTCATCTCTGCTAGTTCTACAATACTAATTAAATAAATCCCAGAGGTCACAAGGTAAGGATAAAATTCTCAGTAATTAACCTGCTCAAATTGTAACTCAGTCTAATATCCCTGATGTTACAAATGAATCCTGCAATGAGCTTAAGAAGTCTGAAGAGCATTTCAGCACATGCTGAGCTACAATCAACATTTCCTTGTCATTAAGATCCCACAATAGTTGAAGAACTGTCAGCACCTTCAGTAGCTGTGAGATAGCAGCCTTCCCTGAAGCACAGCACACACATGAAACAGAACAACAAAACAGGGGAGAACAAAGATAAAAGCTTCTGACCTTTGGTCTGAACTGAAAATGTGAATCAGCAAAACCAGATAGCAGTTTCTGTACTCTTTTAACGTGCATCTCAGCATATTTTATGTCACTTGTACTCCCTGTACTTCCTACTCGTGGGATGAAAGCAAGGTTCTCCTCCCTTTCTCATGGGCTTCACTAGTCTTGAGATCTGGCTTGCCACCACTGGCTCCCTTCCAGTAGTAGCTGCCCCTTCCAACATTTCATGCACACTATCAAATGGGAATAATTTGGAAGTAACTGCTACACCAAGGCCTTCAAAATAATAGATGAGATTGGAATCTCTTGGATGTGACATTGCTGCGTTCTCAGGTCTGGACAGAAGGAAAGAATGGAGGAGAAAGGCAAAAGTGCTCATGTACACAGGGAAAGGAGGGAAGGGAATGTGTAAGTGAACAAGGAGTTAGACCAGAAGGCACTGACAGACCCTTGAAACACCAAAAGTTTATCTCAGTCTTGCGAAGGAGTTGACTTGCTAGTAAGAAAAGGCTTGAGCACTTTCCCTAATCAGCTTTCCAAGGACCACAAAACATCCCTGTTGGGAAGTCTTCGCAGGACCATGAGTTTATTTCTCCACTGCCTCTGGTGTTAACCTCTGGGAACCTCCCCTTCCAAGCACCAGAAATCTCCTCTGCACAGCACGTGTTGTCATCTGAAACATCTGCTCCTCAGGCTTAACCAGACTGAATCAGCTTCCAAAATGGACAAGGCACAGGGTCAAGAAATTAAACCTTTAAGCTGCTGATGAGTACAGTCTCAGTCTCCCACTGCCAGGAGCAATCCTCTCTCACCTGACAGCTCTGCTCAGCTTCTCTCCTCTCTCAAAAGGATCTCCATCTCAAAATGATGGCAGCAGTTGCCTCATCTCCTTGGAGAACCTGCATCATCTCTTTCCAGAAACCATCTTGCAGATGCACCAAGCACCAACAGCAAGGGCTTCAGGGTGGTGACAGGGAGAACCACCTTCTCCTTCTGCTCAAGGAGCTGTGTCCAGGCTCCTTTTAAACTGAAAGCATGTGTGGACAAAGCCCTCTGCTTGCTTCTCACTGGGGCAATGATTTGAAAGACAGATTGTCAAGTGAAACTGAACCACCTGGTACTGTCGTGTATGGATCTTCCTTCTGTAAAGATGCTGAGAAAAAAGAGCAGAGACAACCAAAAGCCCTGGTTACCATATCTGAAACAGTTCTGCTGTTCCTCTGTGACTCCTACACAAGCCTCAAAAATATGCAGAGGAAAAGAGAGAAACCTGCTGTCCCCTCTCCCAGGCCCATGCCTGGACATGGTCTGTTGCTCAGCTCCTCTGCATCTCTCACTCTACTCCATAATATTTTCATTTGTCCTTGAAGGAATGCAGTTGGAAAGCAAGTCCTCAGGGGTGAAAGGTGCACAGTGGCACTGCTCGTCTGCTCCAGAAGACACTCACTGGTCTATGGGGACCTGGGGAGACATTTGAGGTGGTAGATTCTCCGTCCCTGGAGACATTTAAAAAAAGACTGGATGTAGCACTCAGTGCCATGGTCCTGGCACTGCTCCGGGGTCAAGGGTTGGACTTGATGATCTCTGAGGTCCCTTCCAACCCGGCTAATTCTATGATTCTATGATTTCCTCCAAAGGAAGGGGCAGAAGAGCAGAGGTGTCTGCTCTCTTTTCAGCTCTGTTCCCCAAGGCCCCTTCTCCTCCAGCAAAAACCACATAAGTGCAAAGAGGAGTGTGGGAGAGGGGCTGCATCACCACCTCAATTTGAGGTTGAGGGGGTGAAGCAAGTATCTATTCACTGGAAGGGGAAGTAAGGACTGTGCATGTATCTGAAATGCCTGTTGCATCCCCTCCCAATAGAAAACACATTTCATGCCCTCTCCCAGTGGACAGGTGATGGGGTAAGGAAGATGAAGCACTGTAATATCCTTTTCCTTGCAGAGACAACAAGGGCAAGAGAGGGGAAGCCAGGGATCTGTCCTCTTTTTGGTCATTCCTCACTGAAGAAGAGGGATCAGAAGTGTGCATGTGGCAGGGAGGCAGCAGCCAAAAAATTCTTTTCCTACCTTGTTCCTTCTGAAGGCAGCATGTACATGTTGAGGGAAAGGTGGGGAGCACTGAAGGCAGATACCCCTCCTTGCTCACCCCTTGTTTAGGAAAAGGGAACCATAAGGAAGAGAAGTCTTGGCCACCATCCTTCCCACCTTCTGTATGTGTCAAGATGTCCAGACATCCCAGGGTGTGGATGCCCAGACCTCCTAGGTGCATTGATGAGGGGGAAAAGCTGCCCAGTTCCCTTTGCAGCTGGAACTGGGTGAAGAGATGCCCAATACATCCTCTGCAGTGAATCTCTGAGGGTTACCTCACCCTCCAGGTGTGTGAGGGTGTCCAGTGTCCTCTCTGCCAAGTACAGGCTGAAGGATGCCCATGCCTTTTCCCTTAGGAGTGTGCCTGGGAAAGTGGGATGCCCAGTGCCACCGTCCCCACCCTGCCTCTAGAGACTTGAAGGGGAATTCCCAGTTCCTCCTCACTCAGTTGCGCGTCAGAGACAGGCACCCAGGGCTCCCTCTTCCGAGAGGATATTTCAGCCCCCATCCCTTATCCCCAAGGCCACACGGACAGCAAACACTTCCCCAATCCTCTCGGTTGTGTTGGTGTGACAGGGAACCCTCAGAGCCCTGAATACTCAGGGGGGTGCGTTGGAAGGAGAAACCCAGTGCCGGGTCTCTGTGTGCCCTTGGACAGCCCAGCCACCTCCCAGGGGCTGCTCCCAGGACACCGGGAAGAGGGAAAACAGGGAGACACCCCCCCCCCCACCTCGGTGTCCCGACAGAAGAGGACAAGGGCGGACTTCTCCCCCCGGTCCCCACGGCAGGGTAAACGGGTGACAACCCCCCCCATACCGGGGTGCCCGCAGGCGGGCCGGCGGCACTCACGGTTCCAGTAGACGGGGTAACTCTCGGCGTTGGCCACGTCCACCTCGTAGAGCCCGCTCCGCACACACACCGGTTCCACCACCGCCTCCTTCTCCCGCTTCTCAGCCGGGCCGCCGGTTCCCAGAGCGCGGTAGGCCAACTCGATGCGTAGCGAATCGTAACCGATAAAAGGCTTCCAGGTTTTGCGGTCTTCCCGGTAGAACCAGCGCACCTCTTCGGCGCCCAGCTCCCGCACCACCTCATAGCGGGGACGACCCCCGCCCGCCCGCCTCCTCTCGGGCACGGCGGCCGCCGCCAGGGAGAAGCCGCCGCTGCTGCCGCCGCTCTCGCCGCTCGCCAGCCCCGCTCCTTCGCCCTCGCTGCCCTCGCCGCCCGTGCCCGTGGAGTAACGCAGGGAAGCGACCGATTCGGCCTCGTCGAAATCGCCGCCGCCTCCGCCGGCCTCGTCGCTCAAGCTGGGGCTGGGTTCCCGCGGCAGGGCGGCCGCCGCCTCCGGTTCCCCCTCGGAGGACGAGGTGGAGAAGGCGGTGCGGAGAAGCTGCGAGGAGCGTTGCAGAGGGCGGCGGGGCAGCCGGGTCAGGGGATATTGCAGTCTTCGGCTCTCTTCCTCCTCCTCCTCCTCCGTCGCTTCCTCCTCCCCGCGGGCCCGCCGCTCGTAGCAGCCGCTTCTGTAGCCGCTGGCTTCACCCGGCAGGTCCCAGGCGCCCTGCGGCGTACGGGGCTCGGGGTAATCCATGCCGCAGCACGCCCGGCCCGCCGGTGCCGCCTCACCCCGCCTCACCTCACCGCCCCCAAACCCGCCCCGCACCCGCCCGGCCCGCGGCTGCCGCAGCCGCCACCGGTACCGTCCGGGCGGGGGCGGCGCCGCATCGTCACGCGCGCCGCGACACGGCCGGGGGGCGGGGGCGGAGCGGCGGCACGCGGCCTGCGGGGCTGCGGGGGCGGGAGCGAGGGGAACGCTCAGGGGGAGGGGGAGCTGCAGGGTCCGGCTAAGTGTGAGGGACCCGCAGCAACAGCCCGCAGCCCTCTGAAGGACCCTCAGACAACCCCCCCCCCTTCCCCAGCTTCATCTGTGTGTGAGGGACCCTCAGGGACAGCTCTCAGCTCCGTCTGCGGGTGAGGGACCCTCAGGCACATCCCGCAGCCCTCTGAGGGACTGTCAGACAACCCCCCCAGCCTCCTCTGGGTGTGAGGGACCCTCAGGGACAGCTCCTCAGACAACTCCCCCCCCTCCCCCCCAGCTTCATCTGCATGTGAGGGACCCTCAGGGACAGCTCTCAGCCCTGTCTGGGTGTGAGGGACCCTCAAACAACCCCCCCCCCCAGGTTCATCTGCGTGTGAGGGACCCTCAGGGACAGCTCTCAGCTCCGTCTGCGGGTGAAGGACCCTGAGGCACAGCCCGCAGCCCTGAGAGTCTGAGACCCGCAGACAAACTCACCCCAAGCCGCGGCTGCATGTGAGGGACCCTCGGGCACAGCCCGCAACCCCATCGAGTTTGAGACACCCTGAAACACAATCTGCAGCCACCTCTCCTGCGTGGGACGTGCCCTCAGACAAAACCCCAGCCCTGTCTGGGTGTGAGGGACCCTCAGACAAAACCCCCAGTCCCTTCTGGGTGCAAGGGACCCTCAGGCACAGCCCGCAGCCCCATTGAGTTTGAGACACCCTGAAACAGTGTGCAGCTGCATTTTCTGTGGGACATAACCCTCAGACAACCCCCCCAGCTTCGTCTGGGTGTGAGGGACCCTCAGGCACAGCCCACATCCCTTAAATGTCAGGTGTGAGATGCCCCCTCCAACACTGCCTGCAGCCCTGTGTTGTGGGAGACACTCAAACACAGCCCACAGTCCTGCCTTGTGTGAGACACCCCTAGGCACAGCCTGCAGCCACCTCTTGTGTGCCTGATGCCCTCGAACACAGAGCTGACAGCCCCAGCCCTGCCTGTGGGACACCCCCAAATACAGTCTATGGGCCTTGCCTATTGTGAGACACTCAAACACAGTCAAAAATCCTTGAGTGCCTGCGAGGCACCCTCAGACACAGCCCTGGCTTCTGCGTGTGACAGGTGCCTTGAGCTACAACCCATGTGTGTGAGACCTTAAACAACCCTCCAAGCGTGTCCAGCAACCTCAGGAGACAATCTGCAGCCCTGTTTAAGACACTCTCAAAGACCTCTTGCACCTTTGTCTGTGTGTGTGAGAAAACACATGTACTGCGGTCCCCTGGGGATCGGTGTCTGTATGTGAGACACCCCTATCACTCATCCTGCTGGCTTGTGGGGAGTACCTGGCACCCCAGCAGTCATCCTGTTGCCTTGTTGGGGGGTGCCCCAGTCTTGCTGTCACTCTGTGTGCCTGTTGCTCCTGAAAACCTGCTAGGAGTCACTGGAGTTTGGCCTTTGGGTGTGGGTGTCAGGCCCAACTTAACAGGGGAAGTGGGGTACACACGTATGCAAGAGAGACCAACCCCAAGCAACACCCTGCAGTATGCCAGGAAATACTGGGGGAGAAAAGGGGAGGGAGAAAGTGGACCTTTTGTCACCCTCCCAACACCTAACAGGGAGCTAACCTGTTCACCTCCATGGGTGCTGGGTTTGTCACACCCTGACACTACCAAAGTGCATAAAGAGCTACCCCCCACACTTAATGGTTGACAATTATGCACAGGGTGACACCATGCATGAGCTGCCCTCCAACTAAACACTCTGACAGCCTGGAAGGGGTGGAAGAGGTGGTCAGGTTTGACCTCTGCTTGTTGGTGTGACACGTCTTTTCCCTTCATCCAGGCATTTTGCTGTTGTGTGAGGGATGTGAGAGGGGCAAACAGCAAACACTCCACAACCTAACAAGTGTGCAACAACCTGGTGTTACTCTTGTGCAAAAGAGACCTTACTCCTCCAAAAGCTTGCTATGACCCCCAAAATTGGAGTTGCTGGGGTTCACCTGTGCATGTTTGTGTGTGTGAAACAGCCGCCTCCCTCCTCAGTACACACCTTGTAATCAACAGGAGGGGGTGTTGAGATGTGTATCTGTGTGATAAAACACCTGGCATCCTGGAGCAGGAAAATGAGGGAGGGTGCCCGGGTGTGAGCCAACTCCCCATCCCAACACACAGCAAGTGAGGGACAGTGATGGATCACCTCTTCCCTGACAGTCCCCCCCTCTCCATCCTTTCTCATGGGTTGAGGGTTGTTGTGTGGGAAAGAGAGAGACTCCCAGAAACACACCCTGGCTTACTGGGGTGTGTTTATGGGACAAACCCCCTCTCTTTTCGCAACATGCCCAGGAGGAAGGAGGCAATGAGAGGGTATGTGAGTGATACTCCTATCTCAGTTACACCTTGAAGGGAGCTGATACCTCCCTGTTTGTCACATCTGTGTGTACAGCATCCCTGCTGCCTTACTCACAGAGACATGGCAGCCAGGGCCAGGGTGCTGGGCTGCAGCCTGTAGCCATACACACCTCACAAACTGACAGGGGGGGTGTAGCTGTAGCTGCAGGGATTGTACCCCCCAACCCAACCTTCACACAGGCACACTTTCCAGGAGGTACAAACAAGGGAAGGGGCAGATGGCTGGCTGTCACCTCTACACGTGAATTCAGCTGGAACACAGGGAGTTCCACCTCAACACGAGGAGAAACTTCTTTATTGTGAGGGTGAGAGAGCCCAGGCTGCCCAGAGAGGTTGTGGAGTCTCCTTCTCTGGAGCCTTTCCAAGCCCACCTGGATGTGTTCTGTGTGTCCTGCCCTGGGGGATCCTGCTGGGGCAGGGCTTGCACTGGATCAGCTCCACAGCTCCCTCCCAGACCCTGACATTCTGGGATTCTGACCTGTGCTGGCCTGAGGTGGGTGGTCAGGTTTTACCCCACCTGGAAGAGGCAGCTGCTGTGTGCATGCGTATGGTCAGAACTCAGGGAAGAAAGCAGCTGGCTGAATGCCACGTACATTTGTGTCCCCCCCTACCCCTAAACATCTTGGTGCGTTGTTTTCCTTCTTGATTTACAGAAAACCCCCCTCTCACAGCCCCATACATCAACTGGGGGGAAGATCCATGTGCATGTGTTCCAATTCCTCGGTCTCCTACACGTTCTTGCCTCCATCCTACAGTCTCCAGCAACAAGGAGACTTCTGTGTGTTGCAGGGCATTGTATGTTCAAAAATAGGTTTGTGCCCTACCTCCTACGTCCGCTTTCAGCCAGGGAATCCTGTTAATGGGCCGTGTTAAAACACAGAGACAGGCCAGATTAAGTTCAGGCTGGAAGGGGAGGTGAAGCTTTTAAAAATGTTCACTGCTGGTGTATTGTTTCCCTGAGTCATTAAAATCATTCTGAAAGACTACACACGGCTCCTTGAATGCATCAGCAACATTTTTTTCAATCCTAAAAGCTCCAAGAACTCTGTTAGCCCTCAAGAGGCTCCATCTCAGGAGCTTTGTGTATGCTTGTTCTACCTTTTCAAATGGAGAAAGAGAGGAAAAAGAGAGCAGATAATAAGGCACAAGCAAGAAGACAAGGGAGGAAGCTGTGCCAGAGCATTTGACCACAACAGAGACACGATCTGTTTCTTTCTCTTACCTTTTGCATTTCTAATGAACTCCACAAGGTAATCCCTCTATGAAACCTGCCCCAGATTTTTCTCCGCAATGGGGAAGAAAAAGGGAATGTTACTGAAAGAATAGATTGTAGGGTCCTCACTTTTAATCCGGATTTCTATCAAAGTCAGGGGGTTTTCACCCTCTTTTCTCATCCAACAATTGTTTCACCCTTCTTCCTGTCATCTTACTCAAATTCTCCCTCCTTTTGCTCCTTCTCTGAGATCATGGAAAGACAGTCCAAATGAACAAAGGGCATTTAAAATTTTATATATTGTCTCAGACGATTTGATTTGTTTCTTGCTGTGTGTTTCTGGAGGTATATATCTGCTCTCCATATGCAGGCACCACCTTCTTGTGCACAGTCTCCCTGTAGACAACAGGCAGAAAGACTGAGCACTGGTGGCTCATCATTAGCAAGCTGAACCACAGCACAGGGAGTTGCTATGTGACTGTTCCTCATTACAGCCACCCTGGAGACCTGCAGAGACACATGACCTGAAAACAGGATTATTAACAACAAAGTGAAGGGAACTTCAGAGCCTGCAGCCCCTCCTGAAAGAGTCCCAATGGCTTTCACCTTGATTTGGTGAGGAAGTTCTTTGCTGGGTTGGGCTGGTGTGGATGAAGTCAAGAGCTCAAGTGTCTCCCATTTGAGCCCCAAAAGAGGGGTATTTTCCACTCTTTTTACTGCTAGCAGCTCTAAGCTCACAGGTGTAGAGCAGCTTGAACCTTTCTGGCATGACACAGAACTCGGGTTCCATCACCACAGAGTTACATGAATTGAAAAATCAGACCAAATGTATAAACCTCATTTACCATAGGAGAAGGAAAGTTTCCTTATAGTTGAATAAATGTGGAAGAATGTCAGCCTCTATATGGAAGTTTTAAAGCAAAGTTGCATTTATTTTGAAAGGTCATTTATCTAGCACTGAGAATTTCCCTGCCATGGAGGCTGTGGGCCTTGTATCATGACATCTTCCCAGAAGACTTCCATAGCCACCTACTTCCTTTATGCATAGTTAATACAGCTCAGAATTCCTTGGAAAAGAGGTAGGGAAGTACCATAAAGACCTCCAAGGGTCCTTCCCTTTAGCCAAGAGAAAAAGAGGTTCCATTAAGTTAGGGAGTACATGTGTAAGGAAAGGAGAGTGCTCTGAACAGCCTTTAGTTTTTAACATCAGTTTAAAAAATGTCCACACTAGAACTGAACTCCAAACTTCCACAGAGGCCTCACCAAAAATGAAACCCAGCAATGCCTCCTGTTTATCCCATTCATTTGCCCAAGGCAGCTGTTAGCTCCAGCGGCCACATCATTGTGCTGGAGTTAGCTGACTGCAACTAAAACCCTGGAACAGTTTTCATTGGGAAAGACCTTTAGGATCATCAAGTCCAACTGGTAATGTTCCTGAAGGAGAGTTTTCCACAGAACACTCTGCTGATTTCCAGTGTACAGATGAACCAAGAAGCACTTCTGCATTTTGAGATTATGTTTATATGACCCTGCACCCTGCTGGATATTTGTCCATAAACTTAGGGCTTTGCCTGTCCTAAGATTTCCCTTAACTGAGCTCATTTTACCATGTACTCATAGAATGGCTGAGGTTGGAAGGGACCTTAGAGATCATCTGCTCCAACCTCTCATCCAGCCCAGGTTGCTCCAAGCCTCATCCAACCTGGCCTTGAACACCTCCAGAGAGGGGGCAGCCACAGCTTCTCTGGGCAATCTGTTCCAGAGGCTCAGCACCCTCCTCCTGAAGAACTTCTGCCTCAGATCCAGGCTGAACCTCTTCTCCTGCACTTTCAATCCATTTCCCCTTCTCCTAGCACTGGACACTGATGAAAAGTCCCTCTGCAGCCTTCCTGGAGGTTCCCTTCAGGTACTGGAAGGCAGCTCTAAGGTCCCCCTGGAGTCTTCTCTTCTCCAGGCTAAACAATCCCAGTTTCTCCTCAGCCTCTCCTCCTGTCCAGCCCCTGGGTCATCTCTGTGGCCCTCCTCCCTGATTCCAACAAATCTATGTCCTTAGTTATCTATAGTTATATATATATAATACATATAACCATAAAATTATACATATAGTTTATATATATATATATCTATAGTTATCTGTATCTATCTATGTCCATAGTTATCTATGTCCTTAGTTAGATAACTTCTAGTTATCCTAGCAGCTTTTGTTTGCTACTCCCATTAATGTGATTTTGAATAGCATGGTCAGTTTTGAAACTCTCTCTCACAGTTCACAAATGATGCAATCATCTGGTACTTCCTTGAAGATCCTAAAGAAAACACAATGAATAGCACAAATGCAAGTGCTTGCAGGAGTCCATTAGAAACAGTCTTTGGTCATTGATGAATCCTTTATAACAAATCCACTTCGGGATTTTTCCATTAGTTATTTTTTTAACCAATTTATTAGGCACTCATATTGATTTTCTGTTTATTTTTTCCCTCAGGTTTGGATACTGTGCAGTACTGAGTCAACACGGTTACTGCTATCAGCTGTTCCTGTGATTCTATTAAAGAACAAGATAAAATGGGCTCCTTGACAGGAACCATTTCCCAGGAAAACTGTTGGCTGCTGTTTCATCACATCCCCACTCTCCACCTCCTTATTATTTGGTATAAACCACTTCATTATGCCCAGGACAGGAGCAATGTTGGACTAACCAGCCTGAAATTACCTCAGTCACACTTTTCAAATATTGACCCAACATTGTTTTTCTTCTTAGAAAAGGTCTCCTGGACCATTTCTAAACTCTCACAATCCCACCTTCTGTGAGAAGAATCCTTTGAAGAACCAGCTCCTGAAATGCCAACATGCAAGTCCTCTAGACTGGCACTTTTAAAATGTTATGCTGTTTGATGTTCTTTTTGAAGTTGCTTGTATAAGAAGTGTTTCATCATAATTATATAATGTGGACATGGTATTCAACTTTGCCCCAAAGTTAGGCAGGAAATATTTATCAAACTGTTCTGCTTTTCCAGTTTCACAGCTATCCAAATATATTTGGATACACTGAGAGTATTAGTAATCAGACTCCACTAAAATATTGTTCATCAAATTAAGCAGGGTTCCAAAAAATCTTTGCTTCCAGCATGGTGTTTTCTACACAGGGAAAATGAACTCTGTCTCTTTGAGAAGGGAAGCTGGTGAACTGGGTTCAAAATCTCCTTTGTCAATGTTTTACCCTGCTGGACATGGGAGGCTTGTCTGTTTGTTTATGTGTTCCTTTCCCTTGGATACCAGCACTTTTGGTACAGCTTTTATGTATGCCAAGGTCAAAAGTGCCTTTCACTGATCTGAAATCTTCTGTAGCCACAGCTCCATGTTCCTGTACCCACACTGCAAGCAGCAAAAGAATAACCCCTTAGCTCTGAAGCAAAAATTAGGGGGCAAGGAGAGGGTAATTTCTGTGATATCAGATACTGTCCCTGTCAATGCATCACAGTTAAATTTTAGACAGTTTTCCTCCTCCCAGCTCCTCTTCCTTTCCTTTCCTTTCCTTTCCTTTCCTTTCCTTTCCTTTCCTTTCCTTTCCTTTCCTTTCCTTTCCTTTCCTTTCCTTTCCTTTCCTTTCCTTTCCTTTCCTTTCCTTTCCTTTCCTTTCCTTTCCTTTCCTTTCCTTTCCTTTCCTTTCCTTTCCTTTCCTTTCCTTTCCTTTCCTTTCCTTTCCTTTCCTTTCCTTTCCTTTCCTTTCCTTTCCTTTCCTTTCCTTTCCTTTCCTTTCCTTTCCTTTCCTTTCCTTTCCTTTCCTTTCCTTTCCTTTCCTTTCCTTTCCTTTCCTTTCCTTTCCTTTCCTTTCCTTTCCTTTCCTTTCCTTTCCTTTCCTTTCCTTTCCTTTCCTTTCCTTTCCTCTTTCCTTTCCTCTTTCCTTTCCTCTTTCCTTTCCTCTTTCCTTTCCTCTTTCCTTTCCTCTTTCCTTTCCTCTTTCCTTTCCTCTTTCCTTTCCTTTCCTTTCCTTTCCTTTCCTTTCCTTTCCTTTCCTTTCCTTTCCTTTCCTTTCCTTTCCTTTCCTTTCCTTTCCTTTCCTTTCCTTTCCTTTCCTTTCCTTTCCTTTCCTTTCCTTTCCTTTTTCCTTTCCTTTTTCCTTTCCTTTTTCCTTTCCTTTCCTTTCCTTTTTCCTTTCCCCTTTCCTTTCCTTTCCTTTCCTTTCCTTTCCTTTCCTTTCCTTTCCTTTCCTCTTTCCTTTCCTCTTTCCTTTCCTTTTTCCTTTCCTTTTTCCTTTCCTTTTTCCTTTCCTTTTTCCTTTCCTTTCCTTTCCTTTCCTTTCCTTTCCTTTCCTTTCCTTTCCTTTCCTTTCCTTTCCTTTCCTTTCCTTTCCTTTCCTTTCCTTTCCTTTCCTTTCCTTTCCTTTTTCCTTTCCTTTTTCCTTTCCTCTTTCCTTTCCTCTTTCCTTTCCTCTTTCCTTTCCCCTTTCCTTTCCTTTCCTTTCCTTTCCTTTCCTTTCCTTTCCTTTCCTTTCCTTTCCTTTCCTTTCCTTTCCTTTCCTTTCCTTTCCTTTCCTTTCCTTTCCTTTCCTTTCCTTTCCTTTCCTTTCCTTTCCTTTCCTTTCCTTTCCTTTCCTTTCCTTTCCTTTCCTTTCCTTTCCTTTCCTTTCCTTTCCTTTCCTTTCCTTTCCTTTCCTTCCCTTCCCTTCCCTTCCCTTCCCTTCCCTTCCCTTCCCTTCCCTTCCCTTCCCTTCCCTTCCCTTCCCTTCCCTTCCCTTCCCTTCCCTTCCCTTCCCTTCCCTTCCCTTCCCTTCCCTTCCCTTCCCTTCCCTTCCCTTCCCTTCCCTTCCCTTCCCTTCCCTTCCCTTCCCTTCCCTTCCCTTCCCTTCCCTTCCCTTCCCTTCCCTTCCCTTCCCTTCCCTTCCCTTCCCCTTCCCCTTCCCCTTCCCCTCCCCCTTCCCCTTCCCCTTCCCCTTCCCCTTCCCCTTTCCCTTCCCCTTTCCCTTCCCCTTTCCTTTCCTTTCCTTTTCCTTTTTCAAAGGAAAAAAGCAAAAGAATGATCCCAGGCAGAAATACTTATTTCTTTTTTATTTCTATTTTTTTTTATGTCTTTATTTCTTTATTTCCTTTCCTATTTTGATCAGGCAAATCATTAACCTGTGTGCAGGTGACACTCAGGGAAAGCCCCACACAGGCAGATTGCTGGCAGCACTGGGAAAGGAAAAGCTGAACTGGAGCTGTGCTGCTGGTGTGAGCTCAGCCTCCAACATCTCCAACATCTTCAACATCTCCTGGCTCCTCTTTATCTCGTGCTGAGGCTCTTATCACACAAACCAATATTGTTGTAGAGATGTTGGACGTGAATTATGGCTTTTTCTTTCCATAAAAATCCATCCTGACCCTACACTTGTCCCCACCTTGGTTAAAAAGGAGGCAAAATGGGGAAGATATAAAAGCATAAAATGGACGGGCCATACTCAGTCTCCAAGACAGGACCCCTTCAGCCTTTTTCTGTTAAAAGGAATTGGTCACTAGGGAGGCTCACTTACTAAAATAATGCTCTGTAGATGTGTGTGTTGCTACTCATGCTCATAGGGGTGGATAAAAGGTCTGGCCTGTAAATAGGACTGCAACCCAGAGACATGTCCTGCCCCAGAGATAGTGCTTCAGACTCAGGTCCTTCTCCTCACAAAATGATGAAGTCCATCTCCAAGGCTGCCAACAGCTTCTTCCTGGACACACTGCCCTGTAAATGATGCCATCTTTTTTCCAAGATTTTCCCCTTCCTTCCAGAATACTGTCCCTAGTGAGTTTTGTCACATGTCCCTCGGCTTTGGCATTGAGGTAATTCCCAGTATTAGAAGGGTCACTATCATTGCTTATTATTTTTTTCCCTTGCTAGAGATGGTGAGCATATGCATGAAAATAATGTAGAAAAGGGAGTTCCTGTGCTGTTTTTTCCCCTCAGATGTAACAAAATGAAAAAGGTGCTTGAAGCCTCACTTTCTTCAGGTCTTCCATTTAGCCAAAACCATTAAAATATAACCTAAGAGTAAACATATTTCTCCCCATTTTTTTTTTTTTTTTGTGTGTGTGTGTGTGTTTTGGCTTTGTTTGTTTTTCTTCCT
The DNA here is from genome assembly GCA_023637945.1 of Phaethornis superciliosus. Lineage (NCBI taxonomy): Eukaryota > Metazoa > Chordata > Aves > Apodiformes > Trochilidae > Phaethornis > Phaethornis superciliosus. Next base: position 40,118,181 of record JAJQWJ010000006.1, on the reverse strand, counting down.
GATGAGATCCTGTGAGTGTGGTCACATGGGAGCTAAATAACTTTCTTAAATCCAAGAACAATAAAGTTGACAGAGAGAACTTTTCTAGCAGGGACAGGGGCAGGAGAAGGGAGTTGTGTAACATTCTGGTAAGCATTGAGTGGGGGCTTGACCAGCTCAAGGTTGAAAACAAGGGCTCTGGATTCCTACTGTGCCAAGCACTAAGCCAAGAGGTGAAGTACAAAGACTTTTCAGAGGAAAACATCACAGACCTTTGGGAAAATGGAAATGCGGTTCCTTTCCGTAGACACTGAAATAAAGAGCAGGAGGCCACTGTATCTCCCAGGCACCTTCTGGTTGGTTATCCAAAGGGATATATTATACACAGCACAAGCTGGAAGCACCACATGGAAGAGAAAAAAAAACACTTTATCCCTTTATCCCCTCCCCCTGTCTGGTGAGTGACGGAAAAGCCAAGAAGAGATGGTTACAAATCATCAAAAACTCCTGTGCAGAGGGATTATAAGGGAAGAAACCAAAAATACTCCTCCCTCATTCACATGCCAGAGGGTTGGCATCCACAGGGCTAGGGCAAGGAGGGGTTTGTAGGGATGTGGGGCTGTGCTGGAGTTCACAGCTCTAGAGTTCATCTGGGAAGCAGGGTCAGATGAGGACTGAAGATATTTTAAAGCCCTCTGTACCAGAGTCACAAGGTCTGGAGGGTTACACACAACTATTTTGTCTCCTAACACCCAAAAGCATTGCTGGTGTTGCAGGATCTTGGCAACACTTGGCACTAGAGGTGACACTGATGTCACTGTCAGTGTGACCCTCAGTGAAATCCTGGCTGTGAGCATTGCCATTGATTCCAGCAGGCTTCAAAATTCACCCACTCTCCGGGGTCCATCCTTTCCCTTCCCAAGTGCTCATTATTGTCAACCTCTCACAATCCACTGGCTGTATTTCTGGCTTTAACTTCAGCTAACTGTTATGCATGATGAATCACAAGAAACAAAAAATACATGTACCTTGCAGGACGTGCTGTTCTGGGCAAGCAGAGCAGCAACACTCACCACTGCATCCTTGATGAAAGTACTAAAGGACATATTAACTTCAGGTATTAGCACAGTAATCAAAATTCTCCTGCAAAGCCAGGTACTGTCCTAAATATCTTACTGAAATAGGGTCTGCTAGAGGAGACCTTTAAGCTTGCACACATCTGCAGAATGCAAAGGTTACTTCTTGGTAAGATGATAGTGGGTGAGTGACCTTGGATCATCTGACACGGTCGGATTGCCCAGAGGGAATGTCTTCAGGGCTTGTGTTTTAAGTAAGGAAAACGTGATCACTGCTGCCTGTGTTTGTAGCATGTGTGAAAATGTGCAGGAGGGTTGTGGAAAGCTGCTCTGGCAGTGTCCAGTCACAGACACTGTGCTGTCAGCTGGCTGGAGCTGTCTGTCTGTCAGGTGACAGCTCAGGACCACATCCCAGCTATAAATACACCACATTTCATTCAGTGCATGGAAGAGCTTTCATCAAAAGCCTTCAGTTCTTATGGGCCTCAGGACACTTTGGGTTTGCTCTTTGCTGACTATTCCAGCTACTCTGGTCTGCTTCCCTTGCCAGATTTCTTCACTCCTCCTCTAATGTACCATTAAAAGTCTCTTTTATGTCATGTTTGGCAGATGGGTTGAACTGTAGTTTTGAGAGGGATTGAAGGCCAACTGTTCCTACAGCTCAAGCCAGTGCTGCAGGCAGGAGATCTCCTTTCTCTTTATGGTGGAAGTACTGATACAACAAGTAGTAAAGGGCCTGGCAAGGAAAGTCAGGAGAGGGGTCTCAGGGAGTGAGCTCTTTCCAGTTTAACTTATTTAGCCCTCACATTATCCAAGACTGTTTCTGTTTTATGGGATGAAATGAGACAATCTGTACACATATGGTGCAGCAGGATCAAAAAAAAAAAAAAAAAAAAAAAGGAAAAAAGCATCTGATGTGGAAAAATCTTCCTGTGGTAGAAAATCTGACTGCAGGAGGAAAACTGACAGTGGTGGAAATCTTCCAAGGACTCAAGTTATTGAAAAGGCCACAGGAGGAAATTTCCTCCCCATTTCTTTGCAGATGCAGATGACCTTCTAAATACAAACTATACCTTTAGCTTCCCAATGACTTGCATTCTTTTACATCAACCTACCATCCCACAAGTTCCCCTTTATATCATGCACAGTGACACAGAAGAGAATTTCCTGCACCTCCTGCCTGGGTGGCATGGATGGAAACACTGAGGGCATTGGTTCCTCCTGCTCCTGACCTGTGGATCTGTCCCTGGGCTGACAGAAATTCAGCAACTGAAACTTTTCAGAATGTTTTCCTCCTGTATGTTGAATCCTAAGCCTCCCAAGGGAAAGGCTTATTGGCTATTTAAGTCCCAGGTTACTGTAGCCTTCTCACCCCAGGTGAACTGTGTGAGTTAGAAGCTTACAGTGATGTACATCATGTTTGTAAAGCAAGCTGCAGTGGGTGGATCTGCAAAGCAGCTGTGTCTTTGATGATCCTTGCTCTGTTACCCAAACAGCCACTTGCACTGGGAAATAAATTCCTGCCCTCTGGAATTGGCTCAGGACTGGTGTGGGATTTTAAGTGGGTGAGGGATTAGCAAATGTTCTCTATCACTCTCATTGCATCTGATTTCAAGCCCTAATCTGAGGGTTTGTTTTCCCCCTGGGACACTGTCACTTGGATATTAAATGGGATTTTGTAGTTCTTAAGGGAGATTCTCAGAACAGAGTCACAGATGCAAAGGAGGTGTCAGCACTTTCCTGCTGAGCAGCAGGTTTGATGATGTGAACATCTGTATTCAGACAACACCATCCCGTGCCTCATTCTCTTTTTTGAAGTGATTTTAAGTCAGCAGTTCCTGATGGGAGAGGAGTAGAATCAGAACCATATTCTGGATTCTTACCTCTGCTGGCCTGTGTGGGTGGCCAGCACTGCAGGACAGGATTGGGAAGGGAAAGTACTCCCAGACAAAATGGATATGCTGCCATTAAACCTCCCCAAGCAGATAAAAACCCCAAGTAGATGGCCTGTTTGCCCATCATTTTTTCCCCAAATCCTTAAGCAAATGGAGAGCGGAACATTTCTGGGAGGAGATGGATAAAGTGAGGAGGCTTTATCATCTTGGCTTCCATATCTGTGAAGTTTTGGGCCTCTAACAAGCAACAAGGTGACAGTATTGGCCCTTTCACTACCTTCTATGTAAGACAGATCCCAGTAAAAATAGCCCAGCAAAAGTGTCAGTCTTTTCTGCTGCATTTTACTGTGCCCTGGATGGTGCTCAAAAGAAGAGGCACAACTTCCACTCTTGCTACTAAGCTTCTGAGGTTTTTTACTCCTCCATCAATTGCATCTGCTTTCCTTCTTTCCTTTCCTAGCAAGGCCAGCCAAGAATCCATGTTTTGCAACTATTGAAACTGTTGTAACTGTTTCTGATGCTGGAAAAGCACTATTCAAGGAAAGAGGCCAAAACTAGCAAAAATGTGTGAGGTTTCAGGGCTGCTGCTGAAACTGGGAAAGTGCCTGTTTCCCCAGAATCCAAATCACAAATGACAGTTGGAATCAAGCAGTGATTTCTGGTTTTAGTCATCTTTTTTTCCCCCTCTATTTTACCTTGCATTCATCGTATCTTTTTTGCAACAAGAAAGGAGGTGTTTATTGCTTTTACTACCTGGGGAATGCTTTTTTTTTTTGTAGAGCCTCTGTCCCTTTGTGAGACCAAGAATAGAAGCAAGAACATCAGCCTCCTCTCTCATAGCATACCAAATGCCTACAACATACCCTATACTTGACAATCAGATTTTTGTAGGATCTGGTTAAGTCTCACACAATCATTTCACCCGGATCAACATATTTGGATCCCTCTTTTGAGCCTGGGCACCTTTGCCATGGATTGAACCCCCCCTTAGCCATGTTTTCCCAGCAGTGGGATCATGGCCATGATGCTGCTCTGGCAGGGGAGTTGGACTCAATGACCTCTCAAGGTCCTTTCCAACCCCCAGCATTCTGTGATTCTGTGATTCTGTGATTCAGTGATGCTGTGATTCTGTGATGCTGTGATTCTGTGATTCTGTGATTCTGTGATGCTGTGATGCTGTGATTCTGTGATTCTGTGATTCTGTGATTCAGTGATTCTGTGATGCTGTGATGCTGTGATTCTGTGATGCTGTGATTCTGTGATTCTGTGATGCTGTGATTCTGTGATTCTGTGATTCAGTGATGCTGTGATTCTGTGATGCTGTGATGCTGTGATTCTGTGATGCTGTGATTCTGTGATTCTGTGATGCTGTGATTCTGTGATTCAAACTTCTCTAAGTAGTTTTTCCTCATTTTCATGGTTTGCTCAAGCTCACTTATTCCATCCAAATTAACAGCAATGCTATGCTTAAAAAAACCAACCCACAACCCTCTGCCTTGTGATTTTCTCTTTGGGCTGTGCTGCCTCCCTTTCTCTTTCATCCAGCTTTTTCTCTTTATGTGGTTTGTGAACACCACTGATGTGTCCTGGTGAACAATACCCATCTCTCTGTTCATCATGAATAAACCAGTCCCAGGACAGAGCTCAGCTCCCACTTGCATTTTTTGGTGGTGCCTTCTTCCTCTGACAAGAAGCTGGCTCCCTTCCTGGGTTCAGTCCATCAGGTCAGCTTGAAAATACTTTGCTCAGAGCAGCCAGAAGCAGCTCCTTGTTTTCACCTCCAGATGCTGGTGCTTTTTAGAAATCAGTGGAGAGTGCTCAAGTGGAAGGACTCTTGGACTTGATGAATTCATGAGTGAGCTTCTCTAAGGGTTTGGATCAGTCAAAGCAGCAGGGGCTTTTCCTGGAACTTCCATGCTTCAGAACTAATGCCTCTTGGGTTATTTATTTTACTCAAATATTGTTACAGGAGACACTTCTAGCAGCCTAAGACGTGAGGTCTTTTCTTCCTCCTTCACCTCGACCTTGCTGTGGCTTTTTCTCCAGCTGCACTGCAAAAAATCAGAGCAGGCCCTGGGCAGGCAACCCCTATCCAGTGCCCTGAAGGCACGAAACTGGTGGAGGAGGGGTTGTCCCACATGGAACACCCATCCCTGTCACCACCCCCGCTCCTGTGAGATGAGAAGAGGGAGCAAAGGGAGAAGGGAGGGCTTCCCTGGGATGCCAGGATGGGGCAATGCAAAGAGCAAGTACAGACACCATGAAAACAAAATCTCTTTATGCCATGGATCAGCACAGATCATGAAAAGCATCTCCATGCAACCTCCTCCTTCTTGAAGACCACAGCAACCTATCAGACTGCCTTAGTGCATGCAGAAAAATGACTCTAGGCAGAAAATTTTGGAAATTGAAGCTTCCTTCTGGGTTGATTTCTGCTTGGCATGTGAAGCACTGCCTGGTTAATTGTTCTTTCAGATCTGAAATGGCTTTTGAATCACACTTGGATTTGCACATGGTGGTGCTCACTTATTTTGGATCACGCTTTCCCCCCTTTTAGCAATAATATAATTGGCAATCCAGAAGCTCCTGGTCAAGCTGGAACAGCTCTAGCTTGCCTGGGAGGCTTTAGCTCTTAAAAAATATAATTATGCATGATATAAAAACTTTAATAAAAACACAACCACTGTGCTGGGTGCCAAGTCATAGAATGATTCAGGTTTGAAGGGGCATTGAAAGGTCATCCAGTCCAAGCTCCCTGCAGTGGGCAGGGACATTTCCAACCAGATCAGGTTGCTCAGAGCTCTATTCAACCTGACCTGGAATATTTTTAGGGATGGGGCATCTCCCACCTCTCTGGGCAACCTGGGCCAGGGTTTCACCTCCTTCAGCGTGAAAATTTCTAAATCCATCCTCTTGTGGTATAAAACCATCACCCCTTATCCTATCACTACAGACCCTGCTAAAAAGTTTGTCTCCATCTTTCTTACAGGCCACCTTTAACTATTGAAAGGCTGCTCTAAGGGTGTCCCCAGAATCTTCTCTTCTCCAGGCTGAACACCCCCAACTCTCTCAGCCTGGCTCCAGAGCAGAGCTGCTCCAGCCCTCCCAGCAGCTCCAGGGCCTCCTCTGGACTCACTCCAACACCTCCATCTCCTTCTGCTCTTGGGGACCCCAGAACTGGACCCAGCACTGCAGGGGGGGTCTCAGCAGAGCAGAGCAGAGGGGGACAATCCCCTCCCTGGCCCTGGTGGCCACACTGCTGGGGATGCAGCCCAGGACAGGGGGGGTTTCTGGGCTGCCAGCACACATTACCAGCTCAGGTTGAAGACCTTTTCCACAGGGCTGCTCTCATTTCCTTCATCCTCAGCCTGCATTGGGACTGGGAGCTGCCCCACTGCAGGGGAAGAACCTTACACTTGGCCTTGTTGAACTTCATGAATTTCACATGGGCCCATTTCTCGAGCTTGTCTGGGTCCTGCTGGATGGCATCCTGTCCCTCAGGCATGGCAACTGCACCACTCAGCTTGGTCTCATCTGCAAAATTGCTGAGGGTTCACTCTGTACCATTCTCTGTGCCAGTGATGAAGATATTAAACAGAACAGGTCCCAGTAGGGACCTCTGAGGGTCTCCATCAAGACATTGAGCCATGGACCACCACCCTCCTGGATGTTACCATCCAACTAATTCCTTATCCATGAGCACTCTACCCATAAAATCCATCTCTCTCCAATGTAGAGAGAAGGATCTTGTGGGAATTTGTGTCAAAGGCCTTACACAAGTCCAGATAGATGATACCTGAAGCTCTTCCTTTGTCCACTGATGTAGTCACATCCTAGAAGGCTACCAGGGTGGTAGCTTTGGTGAAGTCATCCTGACTGCCTCAAATCACCTCTATTTCCTCCATGTGCCTTAAGATAGCTTCTGGGAGGGTCTGTTGCATGATATTCCCAGGATCAAGAGATGAAGTTAACATGTTGGTTATTCCTAGGATCCTTTCTAGTCTATGAAAATGGGTGCAGTGTTTCCCTTTTTCCAGTTACCAGGGAAAAGGTGGAACCACATTTGCCCCCAAAATGTGCAAGTCCTAAGGAGAAACTGGAAAATCATGGAGAAGGAAGTGTTTTAACATATTGGCAGGGAATAAAGTGAGGCAGGGAATGACCAAATGGTTTGTGGGAGGGCACATGGGGTTCTGGCAGAGTCTGGACATGAATTTAGCTCAGAAGTTATCTGCAAGACTTCTGGCAGTGTCAGCTTTGCACAGATAACACCTGCTGCCTCTCTTGCATCAGTCTTTAGGATACCTCTTAAAAAAGGAATGGGGAAAAATCTCCATGATGGACACAGCCCTAGGAGAAAGGGCTTACATCTCCTGCAGCCCCACTTCTGGCCCATCCTTCTCCCCTCTTGGCAGAAGGAGAACATTAATGCTGGGGGGAGAGGAGATTAATGCACACATCTTTCACCCAGCTCAGGGAAGGCACAACTATGCCCATGCTCTGCAAATGACAAGTTCAGACATGTAAATAGGAGCTAAGCTGGCTACATTTCTCTGTTAGATAAATAGGGATTGATAAAAAGTTGCCAAGTGTTTAAATAACTGGCTGAGGAGTGTTTTATTTTATTATTTTATTTTTTAAATTTTATTTTATTTTATTTTTTTTCCCTGGAGTTGGGTGGGTTTTTTTGTTGTTTCGTGGCGGGTTTTTTTGTTTAGTTTTTTTTTTGTTTCTGCAGGAAGACCATCCCAAGCATTTGGAACCCATCTGCAGCAACTCTGCATCCAACATTATCCAAAAGGATGTGATGGAGGGATCAGAGATTTAAACTTCCTCTCCCATGTGGCTCCTTACAAGCATCATGAGAAGCAGTCCCTTCAAACTTCTCCTGGGATGCTGAGACACTGCTTTTTTCCCCATCCCATCTCCACATTTTCCTTTCCAAATCTGCCCACCAGTGGAGACACCCACAAATGGAAAAAAAGCCCTTCAGCACTGTTGGTGAAATGATGAGTATTTTCATGCCATGTAGCTTTCAGGAGCCTCCACCAGGAACCAGTACAACAAGGGCCTTAAGAAATCCATGTATATATCATAAATAAATAAACAAATGTATAAATAAATAAATTTATACAAAAAATTTGTCATTATCACTCACACATGAAATCTGTGTTTTGCAGATGCTTCTTTGGTCTCTACAGGGATCTGGCTGTTTAAATGAAAGAAAAGAAATATATAAGTAACTAGAACCCCTTTTTTGCAAGACATTTAAGATAATTATTGTCCTAAAAGCCTCCTCTGCAGGGTACCATAATGAGAAATATGAGAAATCCATAGCAGGCCTGAGGAACTGGAACTTCCCTTGAATCTTTCCTCTCCACCCAGCTTCCTTTCAGTGCAAAAACTGTATCCTAGGGAATTTCTTGAAGGTCAACGACCGTAGATTGAATTTTTCTGATTAGGCAGTCAGATTAATCTTAATCAGATTAAGATTGAGGTTGATCTCATCAAAGATGTGAGGCTTGGGCTTGGGCTCTGCTGGACAGCCTGGAGTCTGCTGCTCCAAGTGGCACAGATGCTGACACATTCCTTCATGTGGCATGGGCCAAGTCCTGCAAGCTGCCAAGTGCTTCCTCTGAAATTCATGGAAATCTGTGGCACCTGGCAAGATGAAGCTTGCTGAAAAAAAGAACAACCCACCCAAAAAACCAACAACAACAACAAAAAAACAACCCCAAAAAGCCCAACAACCCACAAACAAACCTTTGGAAAGGATGGGGTTTGCATATCAAAATCTGGGGTAGTAAACTGAGAGTGGCCTTGGTCTTTTTTGGAGTTTTCCAGAATGAGCAGAGAACAGCATCATGTGCAGGAAAGCTTGGAAAGCAGAGTGGGGAGTTACAGACTGGAATTTCATTCATACAGCCCTAATGACATGGCTCATTCTTCCATGGTTTTACAAGAAAATCTTGGCTAATGTGTTAGTTAAGCCTCTTTTGCCCTGAGAAAGGAAGAGAGGTTCCCCACCATGGGTGCTGGAAAACATCAGATCCATTGCACAACTCTGCTGGGAAACAAGCAGAGGTGCTCAGCAGCTGCTTGGCTTAGACTTGGCATTGGTTTCATCAGCACCACAAGAGGACTGAACTCAATTAAACCTCCCTACCAAAGCCAGATAAGGAATGGAAAAAGGCAGATTTTTCCCTCTTCCACCTGTGAGTGTCAGTTTGGTAAGCTGCACAGCCCAGATGCACAAAGCCAAATATGTGCTGGTGAGATATGCACCCAAAAAGAAGGTGCCCACAGCTCATCAGCACCTTGGCTCTGCTGGAGGGTGCTCAGGTATTGCTGGAGTCATGGTAGTAGCTAGGAAACATCAGCAGGGGATGAGATCTCACAGCCAAGATCAATGGCAGAACAAAGAACCAAAGGGCAGAACTGCCTTACCAAACCTTTTTTGCTGATATTTTGTGTCTTGAAATTCATCCCTTTAGGTTGTTCCCTGAAGCCAAGGTCACTGGTGCTATCATGAGGGTTTTTAAAATCATTCCTACAATGCTGCTAGAAACCGAGCTTACCTGGTAGCTGATATCCTTTCTTACTGGTGATTCTTATCTCTGGGTTGAGCAAACTACAGATGAAACTTGCTTTTCATCTGATCTGGAAGCAGGTTCAGCTAAGCAGGAATGGGTTGGCCAGTGTGAGATGCAAAGGAGGTTGCAGGAAACTCACCTCAGCCCTACACAAACAGCAAGCTGGCTGCTGGAGCCTGCAAGAAGCAATAATCAGGGCTCCCCCCAAAATGTTTGGTGGACTTGGCTTGCTGGGGATATGCCTAAGCTTCTATTTTGGAACTTTGACACAGATCCCTGTCTCTCCTTCCTTCAGCACCAACCTGGGTCCTGGCCTGAGCATCCATGTTCCAGTTTGGGACTGGGTGCTCACTTTTTGGGACCTTGTTCCTGCTCCAGAAAGTAGGTATTTTTGGCTGCTTCCTCATGGAGTCAGTGTGGATCCACATAGTCATCTCTATGTTCATTGAATTTTTCCATTATCTCACCTACTCCAGCCCCCATGAGCTGGGCAATGAAACTTGACCTCATTTGTGAAGACATGTAACACAGTCTTGCTCTCTGGGGCATTAGAAGTTTAAGTGACCTCTTCTTTTCTTACACATTTACTCCCCTGTTTCAGCCTGCAGGCCCTCTTAATTTTGCTTTTTTTCAGGGGAAAACTTCTGGCTTTCATTATTATCATCTGATGTGAAGGTTTGATCCAAAATCTACATTTTGTAGTAATGCCTGATCCAAGGGTCCTACTGGCACGTGATCCTTGCTTTGCTTTTGAGACATTCAAAATAAAAATGCTCTTTTGAGGGTTTTCACAGGCTTGGATTGACAGCCAGGTGGTGCAGGTCTGGACCTTAAATTTGGTGTCAGTCTTGTCCCAGGAATAAAGTGGCATTTAGGCAAGTGTGACATGAATGCATGGGACATAAATGCAGTGCCATTGAGCTGCATGTACCAAAGCAATGGTTGAAAATGAAAACTTCTTGAGTTACTGTTGTGTTGCATTTATATCAGTGTGGTCAGCTAAAGCGAGCCCTTCTCTAGTCATTCCCAAAGGGATTTTTCAAGCAGGCTTCCTTTCTTTTGCCCTGAAGAAAATGAAGAGAATTCAAGTTGAAGGATTATTATTTTGCAGTGTAATGCAGTGGTACCCAAACTTCTTGCTGGACTTCAGGTTTTGTCAGTGCTGGGGAATAACTGACTGCTCAATTTTAATTTGTTGGTAGAAAACCCAGCACGTCTGGTAACTCTGGATCAACCTGGCATGTTCAATGCTGCTCCAGAGAAGATTTGGAACAACCTGCTGCCTCCAGGATTACTCAGGTTCCTAGTATCAGACACCAGCTTGGCCATTGGATTAGTACAGATCTAGAGCTGACAGATCACAGCCAGCCAAGAGATGATGGTGGGAAGATGGATACATGAACTTTTGTAGGAATGATGTGTCCAGGACAGGACTGGTGTTCCCTTTGCAGCTGAGTTCAGAAAGTACCAGCTGAAGGACATCTCTTGGTGAGCCATCAGCTATTTTTTAGGTTGTACCAAACCCATCTCATGTCAATGCACAGCTCTCATGGGTTTATTTGGTGCACACAGTGTTTGAGGGCTTTATAATGGTGACCACACAGAAGTCATAAAGTGTGAGGAGGTTGAATTGAAGAGGCCTTTTTGTCAGGTGGTTCCTGGCCATAATGACAAACAACAGGACAAAAGGGCAGGATATAACATGGTAATTATACACATCAGCTATTAGCTAGACCAGAGCAGCTTTAAGAACATATATTTATGTATGGAGTAGCCCAATGAGCACCTAAAAATCCCACTGACACTCTGAATCACATCGAATGAGTCTGGAAAAGAGAACAAGGTCCTGCTTGAAAAAAAGGACTGAGCAAGGACTCAGAAAAAGGAGCCAATAAAGTGTCTCCAACTTGGAGGGGCTGCAGTGTGGCTTTGCAGACCCTACAGCCTTCTGAAACTTCCCTGCCTAGGATGGCTGGGCCAGAGGGTATTAACCAGGAGTCCGAGGAAGGTTCAGACCTGAGTGCATTGCTGAACACTGCTTGAAACTCCCTGGAGCTTCCAAGGCTGGTGAGCAATGTTAAACACCCCCCTTCCCTCCCTCTTGGTGGAAAATGTCACTTGGTGGAAAATGAAGCATCCTCTCTAATGGGTGGTGAAAAGGCCAAAACGACTGCAGTTTGGGAATATGATGCTCCCAAGCAGGGCCTTCCTGGCGAAAACATTTCTTAGAATTTTTTTGACATTACCAGTCGTGGAAAAGTACTGCTGGAGCCACGGGGTTGTGGGTCAGAAGGAAAAAAATAGGACGATGTCTCAGACGACCACGAGATGGCAGCTGGAGTCTGGGGAGTGGTTTGTTTTGGTGGTTTTTTTTTTTTTTTTTTTTTTTTTTTTTTTTTTTTTCTTTTCTTTTGCGGCCACAGTAGCTGCCATGGAAAACTGAGTCATTTGCCAACCCACTTTTGCAGCTCTCATGGGGTGAGTTCACGTTTGGGATCCTGCACCTGCACCGCTTTGGTTTTCAACGTTTAAACGCGTTCGCTCCGGAATATCCGATCACTCCTTTCCTTTCCCAGCTCCCCCGAGCCTTCCTCCATTAGTCAGTAGCAAATAAATGGTTTAACCAGTGTAATCCCTGTTAATAGGAAACCAGCAGAGTACATCTTGTTTAGCACTGCTGTTATGATCTACTCTGCTCCAACATCTAATGAAGCAGAGATCTGGAGCTCTCTCCTCCTCTTGCCACCACCACTTCTGTCTGTAGTCTCTCCTGGAGCTGTACTCTTTTGCTCACCTCTTCACATGGTTGATTGTGGCTGTTTTTAGTTATAGAATGGCTTAGGGACCTTAGACAACATCTACTCCAACCTCCCCACCATGACACCTCTCATCCAGCCCAGGTTGCTCCAAGCCTCATCCAACCTGGCCTTGAACACCTCCAGGGAGGGGGCAGCCACAGCTTCTCTGGGCAATCTGTTCCAGAGGCTCAGCACCCTCCTCCTGAAGAACTTCTGCCTCAGATCCAGGCTGAACCTCTTCTCCTGCAGTTTAAAACAATTTCTCCTTGTCCTATCATGGGACACTCTTTAGGAAAAGTCCCTCTTGATACTTGCATTTTCTTCCAGATGAGACCCTGTTTCAGCAGCAGTTTAATCAAGCCCCATGATGCTCTTTGTCTCTGCAAAGTTGGGCTCTGCAGAAGTCTGGCATGCTCTCACCAGTCCTGCCCTCACCCAGGATCAGGAGATGGTTAAACACCCTTTAATTCTATGATTCTATGATTCTGTAATTCAGACGACGTGAGCCCTGAGCTGGCTCAACCATGTTGAGATCCTCACAGAGGCCAGAGAAATGTGAACCAGAGAGCAGAGATTTAGTTCAGAAATTAACTACCCTGGTAGAAGAAAGGAATGAGCATTTTTACACAGTTGGGTTTTGGGGCCATTAGAAGCAGCACATGTGGCGGTCAAGGTGGTCATTTGGAAGTCCTGCTGTAATGCCATTTGGTCTAGAGCCATGGACATGCAAAGTGCTGAGGCATTTGGCTGCTTTCCCCAGAAGTGACAGCATAGTAACCTCCATCCCCACCTCTCCCAGCTGCTCAGTGCCTGCCAGTGCTGCATGGCAATCCTGTCCTTTGCATAAGAGAAAATATGCTGAAGTTTCCATACTTCTGGAGCAGATCTCACTGGAGCTACAGGGAGGTGAAGGGATTCTCAAACTAGGAGAGACTTGGTCTCTGCAAAGCCTGGTACCCCCCTCACCACCCATGATACCTCCTGCCAGGAGTCATAGAATCATGGAATAATTGGGGTTGGGAGGTCCCTCTGAAGGTCACCAGTGCCACCCCCCCTGCAGTATCAGGGACACCCTCACCTAGATCAGGTTGCTCAGAGCCTCCTCAAGCCTCACCTTGAATATCTCCAGGGATGAGACCTCAACCACCTCCCTGGGCACCCTGGGCCATTGTTCCACTGCCCTCCTGGGACACAACCTGTTCCTCACATCCAATCTAAAGCTGCTCTTCTCGAATTTAAACCCATTTTCCCTCATCCTATCCCTCCAGGCCCTTGCACACAGTCCCTCTCCAGCCCTCCTGTAGCCTCCTTCAGATACTGGAAGGTAAAAACATACCTGCTTCTCCTCCCCATCCCACTTTGATTTTCCATGCCATCAGCAGGTTGTTTCTAGGAGCTGCCACACTTCTTGCAGCAGCAATTGGGAGGTGGTAGGAAACAGTTGTGGTAGGAACACTGAAAAGAACAAGGAGGAGATTGTTACTGGCCAGGGAAGAAGGTGAAGAATCATCAAATCATCACAGTAATTTTGGAGCTCCTTGGATGGCTTGGTTTGAGGAATGGAAACTGCCACCACTCTGGGTAAATTTGTTTAGTGAGTTTTCCTCTTTCTTGAGAATGTAAGCTTAGTTTATAGGACAGAGGAACACAGCCAGATCCGAGCTGTTAGCTTCTTTTTTTCCTGACCCATTGTGAGTTATTTACAAAGGTTTAGATCGAGTTAAAGCAAAGATGAATTTCAGAGTCTGCTGCTTGATATCTTGCAGCTGCTTTTCTGAGGCCTGATCCAAAGATCAGTAACATTACCAGGCACCTTCCCCTGACACCAGGGGGCATTAGGATGGGATTTATGAATTTGGCAAAGGTTTTCTAATAATTTAGTTAAACACTGGTGAGAGCAGTTTTCTAAGCATTATCTGCAACCAGCAGGTAATGTACACGGATGCAGGCACACCTCATGTTCTCAAGATGATTCACAACCTTGTGAATTGGGTCTTTTGTCTTGATATGAAACTAGTTTTGCAGCCAGGAGCTTGGATACCAATTGCTGCCCCATGCAGAAGAAAAAAGAAACTAAGAGAAGAGGAAAGTGCTCTTGTAGATCACATTAGGGATGGTAAACCACAAAGCTTCAGGCCAGGAGGTAGTTAAGGAAGATCCAGAAGCAAAGTATTCCATGGACAGGAGATAATGGAGGTTTGGTGTTGGGAAGATGAAAGGATTCACTGGGATGCCATGACCAACATCATCTTTTGGTCATGGTAGAGGGCAGGATCTCCTTGCAGTACAAGTCTTTGCAGGCTGCAGTGATGTCCCTGGGCATGCAGCTCTGCTGCCTTCTGGGCAGTGCTTGTTGTGGGGTGGGACACAAGAGAAGGACTGGTCCTTTACTCTGCTAAGACATTCAGATCTTCTGAGGCTTTTGGGCCCTCCTCAGCATCCCCTAAACACCTCTCTCCTCTTGCTCAGTCCAAGGCAGGGTGACCCATGCATGTGTTTGATCGCAGTGGTGGACATGGGTGTGAGCTCACACAGTCCAGGTCATTGAGGGTGGACCAGATGATCTTTAAAGTCCCCTTCCAACCCAAACCATTCTGTGATTTTATGATTTTATACCTGCTGCTGGAGAGGACTCAGTGTGAGGTTGCTGGAGTTCTTCTTGCCTTCCCATCCTGGTAAGACCTGAGCTTGTGGGTCCCTGAGCAAGGATTAACCTGGTGCAGAACTGGTTGTGTCCTTCCCAGTGACAGTGTGTGCACATGGACCTTTTCTCCTCATGCAAAACTGTAACAACCACATGTGACTTTATGAATTAGGGCTTATGAATTTTGACTTTATGAATTAGGGTTTATGAATTTTGACTTTATGAATTGAGCAAAACCAGTGGGTGAAAGACTGGAAGGACCTCCTGGGTTTATGACTCTCGAGCACGCAAAGAGCAGCTCCTTCATGCAACGTGTTCTCTAGAAGCTGTTGGGGCAGCCAGGTGCTTTTCAGCCATTAGCATCAGTCCATTTTTGGGATGTTGCTTCTGTACCCTGGCTGAGGAAAGTGTTTGCAGAGCTACCAGCCCATCCTTTAGCCTACTGTGACCCCAGCCAGATGTGGGCTGACAGCTGTGTCCCAGTTTGTGTGGAGGCCTCAGGATTATAAACAGAGCTGAACATTGGGACATCCCTGAGTTTGTTTCCATAGTCATCCCCACCCATAAATGCCAGGGCTGTGATTTTGAAATCATAGCCCCCAGGTTTCTTTCTGGTGGAGCTCAGGGTCCTTTTCTCATCTCATTCTCCCAGGTTCTCAGTACCCCTTCACAAATTCCTGCCCACAGCACGGGAGGAGCAAGCAGAGGGCTGCAGGGTTGTGTCACCCAAAGCAGTTCAGAGGGACTGAAATCAAGAGGAAGAAAGAAATGGGGCCATTCCTCTGGGAAAACACTAGCAGTCAGTTTCCTCCCTGAAGATGTGTCCTTTGGTCCAGCTCTCTCAGCTCTTTCCAGCAGCAATAAATAGAAAGATAAATGAGAGTTTTCTCAGCAGTGCCCATAGCCTGAGCAGAGCTCCCAGGGTGGAGATGGCACCCGTGTCCCAGTCCCTTCAGCCACCAGTGCACTCCTGCCATCTCATGGACATCTTGGAGAACGAGGAGGAGTTTTCTCCACAGGAAGAGGGGTTTATGATGAATTTTTCTTCACCTCTATTTCAACGGTTGCGAATTTAGCTAGATATTAAAGAGACTCATATTTAATTATCGAATAGGAATTAATTTCATGAATTAATCTTGCTTTTATGCAGGCTTTTGATTATGCAGTTGTCATAATGAGCTCAATGTGGTTGTTTCCGATTTGGCCCTGGAGCATCTGGCAGGGAGCCTCCGTCTGAACGCAAGTCTTGCTCCATCCAGATTTGATTCCTTTTCCTTGGCACGGCTTTCCCTCCTGCTGATGGAAGCTTTAAAGAAAAAAAAATTAAAAAAAAAACACCAAAAAACCCCACCAAAAACCCATGACATCTGAAACACTGCCAAACCCCATCAACATGCTTTCTGGCTGCCATCTATTGTGCAATGCAAACCTCTTAAGATTTAATATTTCTGAAGCAGTGGTGCACCTGCTTGCAAGAAAAACTACCTTGTCACATGACAACGTGTTTTGTTAAACCACTTCTTTTATTTATGAGTTTCAGAATGTGGGGTCCTTCCCTTTCTGCCCTCTTCTTCCTCTTCCACCCCAAGATTTCTCCACGAAATAACACAGGCTCCTAGGACTGCAATCTGTAATTGTATGATGTATTTCCCAGCCTTTGGTTTTAACAGATCCTTGCCTTCTCTCTATGGTGAGACCTTCAAAGACTGGGTGCCTTTGGTTGTTTCCCAAAGACACTGCTGCCCACTCTGCCCAAGCACCAGAGAAAACCCAGTTTGGTCCAACTGGGAGTTTGCCAGTGCCTGCAAGGTCACATTGGTTCAACCACCTCTTCACTACCCACTGCTGGACTGAAGAGGGCTCTGATGTCTGGCCAAAGCAAGCTCTCCTGCCTGCCACAAAAGAAAGTTTCTCCTCCTCTTTCCTTTTTGGTTTGATTACTTTTTTTTTTTTTTTTTCAGTTGTTTTTCAAGGCAGATTTCAGCTCCACAGGTGCTTTGCTGGACTGGGAATCTGAGATGGAGCTGGATGTGGCAGGTGGGCTCAGGTGTGCCAGGAGAGCTCGGAGTTGAGAAGTCTCCTGGGAAACACGTGGGATCCCTTCATTGTGCTTCCACCTGGAAGATCAAAGTATTGCTCAGTGGTGAGGATAATGTCCAGCAAGTCGCCTTCCAGGTGTCACAGAGATAAGACACTTTGCTCAGGTTACACTTCCCTGTTGCTAGCACAGTGTGTGCTGGCTCTGGGGATCCTTCTTCAAAGACCTTTTCCTCATTTTCAGAAGGGTGGCAGCATGGTCCTGCCTCCAGATTTCTTTGCTCAATTATTTTCCAAGACCCTTCATGCTTCTTGTGCCCTCAAAAGGTGACACAGAGGGGGGGGGGGGGGGGGGGGGGAAGGTTTCTCCACAAATAACCAAAACCCCATATTATTTTTTTCACCCAATATCCATAATTCCTGCCCATGAGACAATTGGGACTAGAGAATCTTTGAGTTTCAGCACCTAGGAACGCTCATCACCTCTAAGGTCACAGTTTTCATCATTGCTTTTGCCTGTTGCACAATGGCAACGAGCAGAAGTTCCTTGGGGGACTAAACCACCCTCTTTTCCTGCATATTTGGGTCCTTTCTGGGATGCTTAGAGAGTCTGTTGAGACCATGGCAGGAGGGAAGTGTAGGAGCTCTGGGCACCTGGCCCGTGGCCACTGAGCTCCTGGCTTACTCTGACCTGTCAGCTCCTTCCTCCCACAACCCACAAACTGCTTTTGATTCTCCACAACTAGGAAGGCAAAATGCTTCTTTAGGTTTCTTCCCCTCCCCAGGTCTCTGGGCTCTGTGAGAGGCATCATGAGGAGCTTTTGGGTTGGATGCTTGTGGCTGCTCCATCTGCAATTAAAAAAAAAAAAAAACAAAAAACAGGCTCCTCATTGCTCTGAGGTGCTCCAGAGAGGATCTCAGCAGATAAACATAGAACTATAGAATGGTTTGGGTTCAAGATCACCTCATCCTAACTCCCACCAGTTCCAGGCATGGGGCAGCCACCACTTCTTTGGGCAACCTGGGCCTGTGTCCCATCACCCTCAGATGATGACTGCAAGTGGGTCAGAAACAGCAGGCTTTCCTTCACCCATTTTATATGTGAGGACCTAAGACACAGAAGGCCAAGGACCAAAGCTTTGCAAGAACCCAACATTTAGTGTTCCAGTCCCCTCCAGGTAAGTCTCAGCAGCTTCCAGAGTGTGACCTCTAGCAGCAAGCCCAGGCAAGGAGGAATCCACACTTCTCCTTTGTGTCCATGTCACCAGCCCCTATGACATATAATTAGAAGAGGAGAACATGGGAAACCTCTTCCTTGCTCTTGGCTACGAGCTGTCAGAGGGGTGGACGGTGGCTTGTGGTGACAGCCAGATGCACCAGGCTCCCAAACCACCTGATGCTTCCAGCAGCTGCCAAATAATTGGAGACCTTTGGGAAGTTTCTTACTATTTCTTCTCTCTGCATCTAGCAGGAGCTGCTTACAGGCTCTACCACCACAGGCAGGCAGGCTCTGGTTGCCAAGTGTCCTCATTGATGTTGCCTTCATCAGCTGTTCTTGCTAGTAAATCAGCCACCCCAAGCTCCCTGTTTGCCTCTGGGAATGATCTCATGTTCTGCAATCCAGAATAGCCTGGTGATGCTGGAGGAGGGTGGAATTATTCTCTGCAGTGGTCTGAAAAAGACACTGGCCCTCAGGATAAATGCAGCCTGCCCTTAGTCATGAGGCCATTTCTTTGTGTTGCTCTAATTCTCCTCCACAGGCTGAACCTGACCATTTCTGGCCCAAGCCAGACCTTCTTCTTCTCTTCTCCAAAAAGGTGGAAAAGCTTTGCCCAGATCCATGCTCAAAGCACAGCTCTTTGGTGTATGGAAGAGGTCTGGAGTTAAAGTAAGTCAAGACATGATTAAAGCACCCACTTTCCCCATGACCAACTTTGGTCCCCCCTAAACATCTCCCACCTTCTCCTCTCTGCTTCTGGAGAGCATGTTCTGCTGCTGGTGGCACTGGGACAGGTTGGTGGATGCTCTCTCTTGCCAGCCCTTGGGCACAAGCCTGAATCCGTGACTCGAGATGAGAAGGAGCAAAAGGGAAGATTTCCCATCCTGCCCTTTCCACCCTCCACTTGAGCAGCCACAACATTTCTCTTCGTTTGCCATGGAACAGCACAGGTCCCAGTTCCCATGTTGTGAAGCCCTCTGCCATAAATCAGCCTGATAGGTTTATTCTCTACGTAATGGGAAATTATGACAAATGCAGCTGTATAATCTAGTTAGTAACTCACCATAATGACTACTTCTGGGGTGATTTATGGGTTTTGTCATATGCGAGCTTTCAGAACATTAGAGATTACATTTTTCACACTTTTGGTTGGAATCTCAGTTTATTAGACTTCACTGCAGCATTAATCACTTGCAGCACAACCCCGGACTTCACAAATGTATCGGATCAGCATGAAAAAGGCAGAGAAAACAAGAACTGTTGTGAATTAATGAGCCGGGGAACACATGTCTCACAACCAGTGGTGAAACAACCTGTGTTCTTCTTCAGACCTCAACAGAAAACCCTGAAGTCTGTGAAGCTGTATTTTTTTAAATTTTTTAAATTTTTTTATTTTTTTATGGTTTTCACGTGACACCAATGGCAGCAAAGAACCAAAACTTGAAGCCTGAAAGATCTGCCAGGCTGAGCTTATTCTAATGAATGGTAAAATGGTGTGTGAGCTGGTCCTAAACGTTCAAATAAAGAAGATTGATTCCCAGTTTTAATATGATTTCTAAGCAAAACACTGGGATTACAGAGGAGAAATGCATGGGTTGTGAAACAACTGATAAATCAGAGAGACAGTTCCAAGGTCTACTGTGAAGGTCTGGGAAACTTTCAGAGAGTCCATCTATGGAGTTTGGTGGAGGAGAAACTGGACCAAAAGGCCACCATTACCCAAATCCCTTTGGTTGATGGTGTTTTTTTCACAAGAGGCCCATGCAGATGAAGCTTTATTACTGCAGGAATTATGTTGAGAAGGTCACCACCATCCCTAGGAAAAAAACAGAGGGGAAGTTTGGGGGTCATGCAACATATTCCTCCCATTAGGAGGGTGGGCAGAGGGAAAGCATGAATTGGAGTAAATCACCAGGGGTTAGGGAGGTGACTTCCACCCCAGCTCAACCCTTGGATGGCCAGAGCTTTAGCATGTGCTGTTGAGCTGCTGATTCTGTTTTTTGGTGGGTAGGTAAGATGATCTATAGGTGGTGAGGAGTATCTCTGTTCCTCAACCACCTGAAGAGCTTCAGACACTGATAACTGATAGTGGTGCTGGGAGGTGACCTGGGGTTGGTGAACTTCTCCTGGTGTCTCCTTTCTGATAAAGATAACAGCCTGTAACCAAGCTGAAGTGAGATTCAGTGCTGTGTGTCCCTCTCTTTGTCTGTACTTTTTCTATGCTCAGCACCAGGAAGGATTAGGCCACGATGGAGGAGTTTGGGGTCTCAGAGCTGGAGCTGAGATGGACATCCAGGCAGAGCAGCTGGGGCTGTCACAAACCCTCAGCCAAAATACAGCCCTCTCTATGAATGTCCTGATACCAAAGGGATCCTCACCCCCCTGCCATGGTCAGGGACACCTCCCACCAGCCCAGGTTGCTCCAAGCCCCATCCAACCTGGGCTGAGACACTGCCAGGGATGGGGCAGCCACAGCTTCTCTGGGAAACCTGGCACAGGGGCTCAGCACCCTCACACCAAACAATTTCTCCCTCCTGAAGATCTCCTCTCCATCTCCCCTCTTTCAACTTAAAGCCATTCCCCCTGATCCCATCCCTCCATCCCTTGTCCCAAGTCCCTCCCCAGCTTTCCTGGAGCCCCTTCAGGCACTGGAAGGTGCTCTAAGGTCTCCCCATTGCAGCCTTCTCTTCTCCAGGCTGAACACCCCCAACTCTCCCATTGATGGGTATCAAGTGTGGCATTATAGTAGTAGAGACCTGGGCTGACTCTTCTTTAAAACAGGCCCCAACTAAGTATCTTGGCTGTCAGGAGCAACCACCTCCATCCTTTATTAGCTCAGAGACTTTTTTGTCGTTATTTTGTGGGGCACAAAGGACCTGTCTTTCTTATTTTTATTAGCATTTTAAATTTGGATAGTGCAAGACCCCTGCTGCATGAGAAACATGAAACATCAGCTATTGCCAGTGTGTGGCATCTGCAATTGGATGTAAATGCTGTTGAATCTCCTTTTAGAGATGTGGCTCAGGTCTTCCAATGACCACCCGAAGATGAGAGACCAGCACCACACAGCTGCAGAAGGTGACATATGTGGCCAGATTTTTTCTGGCAGGTAAAAGCAGCTTTGCTTGTACATGTCATTCCAATTTTAAAAACACAAAAGGAAACAAAAACGTGCTCCTTTGTTCCCAACTTCTGCTTGTGTCCTGTAGTGGCAAGAGGATGAAGGCAAATAAGGAAACAAACTGGTTTTGGCAGCTTTTCAGCTGTCCAGCTTGAAGGACTCAAGGTGGCAAATGTGAAAAGGTGGAGACTTCAGTTGATAAATCCTAACAAATCCCATTCTCTGCAGGTCTCGGATGCTATCAGCAGCATCTCCATGGAAACCCAGGGATGAGGCAAGTAAGAAGAACATCCCAGTGACTGCACAGTTGCAGGTGCTCACCCCAGTATCACCTTGAGCCCAGACTGTCCCACCAAACCCTGCCCCTCACCAGTGTTTGACAATCTGCACAGGACTTGGCATGGCCAGAGGCAGGAACTGGACAAAATCCTGCATCAACTCATCCCTCCTACATCTGCACCAGCTCTACCAGCCCAAACTTATGGTCAACTCCCAGGCTCAGCCTTGATGCTCAGAAGATCTTCAGTAGGCTTTGCATCCAGAAGTTACCTGTGAATGAAGGATGCAGGTCATGGGCATAGGAGCAAAACCCCAAAAGTACCTTGCAGTACCAACCCTTCGGGGTCAAATCCAGCTCAGAGCTCTTCAGCCTCTGCCCATTGGTCTTCAGGATGAGACTCAGGGCACGGATGAGGAGTGGGAGAAGATCTCCACATGCTGCTGAGGATCAGGATCCACTCAGTGGTGGGAGCCCATCAGTCTTTTGGTTCTCTGGAGCAGGCAGGGAGGCCCAGACTGCTTTGGGCAGCTGCCTGATTTCCCTGAACCTTGAGCCATGCTGGCTGGATGCTCTCAATCCCTTGGAGGGAAAACAAGAGGCATTCCTGGTGTGTGTGGGGGAGCAGAGGGGTCAGAGCAGTCACCCAGCTCCCTCCATCATGTCCCACTGACAGATCCGGGCTGCAACCAAGAGGCAATAAACCTAAAATAGCCCCTTCCTGCACACAAAGAATAAATAGAGGGGATGGTGTACGTGCACCCACATCCCCCCAGCCCGGGCTGTGCTCTGTGGTGTCCTGGTGGAAGGGCTCAGCACTGGGAAGGGCTCAGCACCTTCTCCCCTGTCCCCCAGGAGAGGAGTGGCTGTGGCATGGGTGGTGCAAAGGTGTCAGCCTGGCTTGGTCCTACACAGAACCACAGCATTGTTCTGGTTGGAGAAGACCTTTAAGATCATCCAGTCCAACTGTTAACTCAGTACTGCCAAGGCCACCACTAAACCACGTCCCTCAGAACCACATCTCCATGGCTTTGAAATATGACCAGGGATGGGGACTCCACCACTGCCCTGGGCAGCCTGGGACAGTGTTTAATAACCCTTTCAGTGAAGAACTTTCTTCTAATGTCCAATCCAAACCTCCTCTGGTGCCAACTTGAGACCCTTTCCTCTTGTCCTATGTCTTAGCTTGGTGTAGAACAACACTTGGTCTGCAGTCCTGGGTACATCTCCTATCTTCCACCACCTCTGGGCCTGTCCCCATCATCTCAGACAGCTTCTCATCCTGGAAGGTGTTGCTATTAAGCCCCATGCAATGTTTTACCTCTATTTTCTGTATAGTGCAAAGCAATAATGTCCTCAGTAGCCTTGCTGGCATCTTGCTGTTGCTCTGCTAGAAGCTTATTTCTCCCCTGCTTCTTCCCTTCAACTTTCTTGGAGGAAAACTGCCTTTTACTTCCAGATGGGGAAGATGGAGACCACCCCTCATCTCCAGCCCTGAACATTGGGGAGTACAACACAGGTGCTGGCCTAATGCCACTAAAATTGCTTTCTCCCCATGCCCGTGCCTCCCACATCTCCATCCAGTCCCAGCCCAGGGGGCTTTGGGTTGCCTCCTGGGGTGCGGTGGGGAAAGAATGGAAAAGGAGAGGGTGAAACAGTAAAAAAAAAAGGCCGGGTTGGATCTCAAGTCAACGGATCTGCTCCGAGGTCAAAGAACTGCTGCTTTTGCCAGCAAAGAAAAAAAAAAAAAAGGAGCCCAGATGTTTTTCAATTTACAGAGGCAAACTTGCTGAATGCAGGTCAGTGCTCAAAAAACTGAATGGTGGTGATGGGGACCCCCACTTTGCAGAGTCCCTGGCATAAAAGACATGGAGTGAACCAGGAGGTGGGAGCACTGAAGTGATTTAAGAGCCTTTGCTCCCACTCATGGATTTCGAAGGGGTCTTGGTGTTTGTTGTGTTTCTGGGTTCTGATATCAATGAACGAATTAAATCATTATATTAAAACATCAAAACACTAATGCTTTGTTTTCCTTGGCACGGACCAAAATGATCTAACTCGAAAGCCATGAAATATCAGCCTTTTTAATTTTTTTTTTTTAATTTTTTTTTTTTTGTGCTGATGAATACCAAGATCTCTGGCTGCTTGTGACAGTAAATTTAATAATGTCAGTGATCCGAAAGGTTTGAATCCTAAACGTGAAGAAATGTGTTTTACCCCCTCCACCCTCTGCTTTTTTTTCTCCCCCCCTCCCTCTACTACTGTCAGGAAGCTTTGTGGTAAATAAGCCAAAACACATAGATTAGAGCCCATCGGTCTCATATACCAGGTGAGTGCCAAACTCTCCAGACCCTGTGCAAACCTCCCTCTCCCAGGTGGTCTGAATTTGCTTATAGCAGGGTCCTGTAAGCAGATTTAATATTTCATAAGCGCTGCTCCATCTCATGCCTATATTATTGACACCACATGGAAGTCAGGAAATTGGTTCTTTCTGGGAACAGTTTGCAGAAATATGCAGCCTGTCAGCTCCTTTCTCATGGGGTGCATTAACAGAGGGGCTCGCAATTACAAGTAATGAACCTTCTCCAGATGTCTGCAGTGACTCAGCTCCAACTTTATCTTCGACGGCCGAGATGGACTTGACAAGATGGATTATTTGTGGATATAATATAATAACTTCGCGGGACGTGGAATTCCCAATTATTGCAAGGCAGGCGAAGCATTCAGTAGGAGAGGGAAGGCCAAGGTTTATCCACTGGGTAAACAACAACAACCAAAAAGGAAATAAGCTGCGGCGTTTCCCCCTCTGGAAACTCCAAATGTCCCCATGCTGTTTTAATTCTTCCTCTTTACGATGCCGTTTATGTTACACACATTAAAGTTAAGTCATGTCTTTAATAAGATGGAAAACTGGAAGTGAGATTTTGAAGGAAAAGGAGCTCAGCGACCTAAATTTACTCAGCGCTCGGAGAGCACAGAAAAAACAACCGAGGGGATGGGATATACCAAAGAAAGCAATTCTAATTGTCATCTTCCATGGAAAATTGAATCCAGTCGTTCCCCACCGCTGCGAGTGCCAACGGGTTGTGCTATATATGGCTGGGTGCTTATTTTAGCAGTTCAGCTGCACAGAAAAAGTGTAACCCAAGTGAAATTTCTTGGGTAAAGTCCTAGCTGCAAGCTAGGCATAGAGGGGTTTCTTGGGTTATAAACTTTCAAATGCGTATTTCAAGGCCTGCATCAAATCATTGGGACAAATCTGTGTGACTTTGGGTTTGATTAAGAGCGATAATTTCACGCTAATGCCCTCTGAAGGCACACTTGTCAGGCGTGGAGAAAGAGAGGCTGAATTATCTTTCTTTTAAATCACAAGTCCCCTGGTACCCAAGTTGTAAGACTGGGCTCTCCTTGGGGAAGTATTTGTATATCTTCTTGGGCTGAGCTGCAGGTTTGTTTGATGTGGATCTTCAAGATAAAATTACTGCACTCCAGATGTTACAGTTTAAATGTTTGTACATCGGGATTTCCTTGGTTGTTGGAGAGAGGAGACTCAAAACAGACTCGATCATTCATGCATCTATTTCTAGCACATGTTTTGCCATGTTTGAGGAGGCAAATGTCAAGAGAAGCTTTTATAAACAGGCTTTCCTTCTTTCTTTCTTTCTTTCTTTCTTTCTTTCTTTCTTTCTTTCTTTCTTTCTTTCTTTCTTTCTTTCTTTCTTTCTTTCTTTCTTTCTTTCTTTCTTTCTTTCTTTCTTTCTTTCTTTCTTTCTTTCTTTCTTTCTTTCTTTCTTTCTTTCTTCCTTCCTTCCTTCCTTCCTTCCTTCCTTCCTTCCTTCCTTCCTTCCTTCCTTCCTTCCTTCCTTCCTTCCTTCCTTCCTTCCTTCCTTCCTTCCTCCCTTCCTCCCTTCCTCCCTCCCTCCCTCCCTCCCTCCCTCCCTCCCTCCCTCCCTCCCTCCCTCCCTCCCCTCCCTCCCTCCCTCCCTCTCTCAGAGCACACTTTGTTTAGCAGGTACCATACAGAGGAGGCTTCTTCAGTGCTAACAGCAAACTGTTGATTTAAAGCATCATTCCTCAAAAATAATCTTCCTCTCTGCTCAGGATGAGGAAATAAAGGGGGAAATTCTCCCTACCTGTTGCGTGCCAAGGGTGGGATTTTCTCTGCCTGCATCCTTCTGGCTCCAATGGCTCCTCTGCCATTGCAGCTCCTCAGGTGGCTTTTTTCCAGGCTTGGGAAAGGCTGAGCTCTAGGGGTGGTGAATCTTGTTCTCTCTGCTCCTACCCCTGCTCTCCTCAGGGTCTCCTCATTCTCCTCCCATGCCATTGCTGCCCTGCCAGCCCAGTGCCACGTGCTGTGTGTCACTGGGGTGGTGTGGGGACCTGGATGGGACCCGTATGGGTTTGCTGGCTGCATCATCTGTCTTTGGTGACTCTTAGGATTACAAAATAAAACACTGAGGGGACACAGACTTTAAAACACCAAGCAGCATGTCATCAGCCAGCTGGCAGGAGGGAAAGACAGACGTGAAGAGTTTCTCAACAGGAAGAGCTCACTCAGTGTCATACCTGCAGGAAACAAACACACGTTGGGAAACTCATACCTACATGGAAAGGAGCAGAGACCTTCTCCATGTGGTTTTGTGCCAGGAAGGAGACTCTTCATGGGTGTCCTCAGCAGTCTGGGACAGAAACATATCTCAAAGCAGCAGCAAGCATGTGTGGTGACACAAATGACTTCAAAGGGAAGAAAAGCAAATCAGTGTGGTTGATAATTATCAAAAGGAAGAGGCAGCTCTTTGTAAATAAGAACAAACAAAAAGAAAGAAAAGCTTTCTGCAGGATGGGGTCTATCCTGACTCCAGTTTTGGTGGCATTGCAGGCAGCAGTGGGGGAGCAGGGCTGGGTCCTTGATTTTTGGTGTCTGTAGAAGTCAATGTAAGGGGTTACAAAGGAATCGTGGTAGCCAGGGGCTTGCTCAGCAGTTGTTATTCTTATCTGGTCGTTTGGGGTGGCCTTGATGTCCCATGTGATGGCTATGACAGCTTGGAGAAGAAGAGGACTTTAATTCTGCTCTTCCATGAGCAGAATATACCAACCCAGCATTTGGGAAGAACTTCAAAATCTGGGGGAAAATAGAAAACCTAATTCAACAGCAGCCCATGAGGACCATGGTGGTGGAAAGGAGACCTGCCCTGACACTGGTCCCAGTCCTCCTTGCCCACCAGGAAGGTGAGGAGGGGTCTGTAAAGCCCCGTTTCAGGTGAAAGCACAGAGCACTTCTCCCAGCCTTCCCAGAAAAGAGGAAAGAGGGAAATCCTCTGGATGCGAGCACCACTTGGAGTTGCAAAACCCATCCCCACAGCCACCACCTCCCTTCTCTCTTCTCTCCCTCCTTGCCCACGCACCCAGCTTCAAGCTGCCCCTTGCTGCTCGCAACCACCTGCACCCAGCACCCGTGGCCAGTTCCAAGCAGAGCATCTGGGGCTCAGGCTGCCTCTTTCCGGGCACCTCATCCCTTTCCAGCTCTGGTGGTGGTCTGGGATGAGCCTGTGGCTCTGTGGTTCAGCATCTGCCAGCGAGCAGGACCAGGCCCCAGGGCAGCAGGCAGCCCGCTCGGATGTTTCCCAAGGCGTTTGTAGTGAGAAAGGAATGTTCTTCCTGTCCCGCCCCAGCCCCTTTCAAAGCCCTGCATTTCCCAGCCAGCCATATGACTCCCTTCCCAATATATTCTTCCCTTCAGCTGGATTTTACATTTGGAGGGTTTTGCCTAGCCCAGAGCAGGCAGGCTTTAAGCTGAGCTCAGCTGAGTTCCCAGCAAAAAAACCCCTGTGGAGCAGAGCTCACCACCCACCACCTTCCTCAGGAGGAGGTTTTTCACCTCGAAATCTCAGGCAGGCATCTCCGTGGCCTTTTTGGATCGAGCCCCTCAGGTTGTCCCCCCTCAGGCAGGCCTAAGGTGGGCATCTAAGCCTTGGGTTTTCATATGGTTGTTTCCCACTGGAATTTGCAAGAAACTTGGTGGTTTGATGGTCTTTTTAAGTGGTGCTGCAACCTGGACACAACAGCTTTCATCCCCAGGAGGAAGGAAAATCCAGGTTGCTTGGTTTTGTTGTTAATGCTGCAAAATTTGGCACCCTCCTTCGCTGCAGCCTGAAGAAGACACATGTCCCCCAGTCTAGGGGACAGCATGGAGGGCAAGAAGAGCAGCTTCATGCTTGGAACTCTCCTCCGTGACCTGGTGTGCATCCTGAGGATCATGCTCCAGTGACCCAGTGTCTGGAGAGGTGGTTTGGCCATGGCTCTGAGTCCTGGAGTTTGGTCCAAGGTCTGTTGCAGTGCAATGGCTGTCAAGTCCTGGCTGGTGACAGGATGTGCTCAAGAGGATGAAGGCCTGAAGAAGAAGAAGAAATAGGCCAGCAAAGAAGAAATAAGAAGCACAAGGAGAACCACAGCCTAGGGACATGGGCTTTCCAAAGCTGCTGATGCTTCAGGATCTTAAACTTAACAGTGAATGACAAGAGGCATTTTCCTTTGGTTTAATTCTGCCTTTTGCTTGAAACTCGTGATGATTTTTAAAGCGAAAGTAGGCAAGAAATTGAGCTGTTCTTTTCCTGTTCTGCACAAACACCTTCAAAAATCTTCAGTATGTAACCACCCTGTGGTTCTTGGTTGTGCAGTTCTGAGTGGAGAGACATTTGGTGTGTGCAGGTGCTGACAAAACAATGGGAAAGTCACAACCTTGGTTCCAAAAACTTGAAATCTCTGTTTTATGGTGGTTCTGGTGGCCTTATAGGTGTGAGAGAGAGCAGGTTTGGACTCCTTCAGAATATCTGCTCTAATGTGACTGGGGTTCCCCAGAGAGCAACATCTTCCCCAGGGGACTCACACAAGGGTCTGGTCTATGGCCAGAGAATTTATTCAAACAGGAAGGTGAGGAGCAGATCTCCTCAGCCATCTTGGTTGCATTGAAGAGCACCTTCACCCCAGTCCTCCTCCACTGATTTTTCAGCAGCTGGATGTGGCTGGGCATTTGCTGGATGTATTTTTGTGCCCACCCCAAGTACTCCATCTCCAACAATGCTCCTGAGGCTCCAAGCTCTTCTCTCACTGGCAGGAAGGCTGAGTGACATCTGGAGGATGTTCAGGGTGGGCTTTGAGAGAAAAACCTTTGTGTACACACAAAGAGGTGGTGCCTTGCCAGCCAAAACTTTTTTGGGTGGGAAGACCTATCCCAGGAATATCTCCACAGCCTGAGTGTTGCATCCAAACCAAACCCAGGTCATAGCAGAGCAACATGGATGAGTGTTTTGAAGAGCATGAACCTTCCAGAACTTTTGACACCTCCAAAAGCACATATAGAAAATTACCCAGGGTATATAACCCTGGGTATATAACTCTCCTGTCTCCATCCATACAGACTGCTTAGTCACACCAGGCATTGCCACCTCTTACCTTGGCCAAGAATGGCTGTCAGAGGCTTGTTGGTCTCCAAGAGGACAATCCTCAGCTCCATAAATCAGGTTTTCTCTGCTGAGTGGGTTATTGAGTTCACTCCTGAGGTGAAAATGGACATATTTGCCAAATGGTCATCAAGGAGGCAAAACTGGTTTGAGAATAAAACCAGCAAGAGGTAGAAAAACAGGGAGAAAAGCAGCTTGGTGGTATAAGTGTAATTTTTAGAGCTAAGAACCAGCTTGGGACAAACAGGTGCAGTTTTGGGGGGATGAAAGGAGCCACTTCCAATCAGGTGAAAAAACTGTCCGTGGCTGTGCTTTGGCTTTGGATGCTGCTGGTGGTGCATGCAGCTGCAAGGACAAAAGCCCATGAGCCAACATAAATCATCCTTTGAAGTCTGCAGGGACAACACAGAGGAACATTAGTGAGATTGTTTAATACAACCCACATTGTTTCCATTGGGAAGCTGTATAAACAGCCCTACTGGGGGCTGCCACAGACTGGACTTGAAGGTCCCGAGTGAGAAAATGGGGAATTGGGTCAAAGGATTGGTTAATCCAATGGGGTGGTTCTGGTGGGAACTGGGACGCTGCACTAACACCTCCTTCCCTTCAGCAAGCTGATCACCTCCTCCCCGAGCCCAACTGGAGGTGAGGGATGTGAAGAAGAATGTGTGATGCCTCTGGCTTGTGTTTACCCCCTCAGCCAGCACCCAGGGGTCCCTTCTCTGGTAGGTGCTGGCTGAAAGACAAGGCTGAGTGTGTTTGGTACATTTTACCCTCAAGTTGGCACCAGGATTCATTACAGCTTCATTAATCAGAAAATCCCAGAATCCCAGACTGGTTTGTGTTGGGGGGGACCTTAAAGATCATCCAGTCATCCACCCATGGTCAGGGACACCTCCCACCAGCCCAGGTTACTCCAAGCCCCATCCAACCTGGGCTGAGACACTGCCAGGGATGGGGCAGCCACAGCTTCTCTGGGAAACCTGGCACAGGGGCTTCAGCAAAAAAATTGCTCTGCATTGACCTTTTTATCTCTTGTTTTTTATTTTTGTGGCAGCAGTTTGCTGGGTTTTCCTCCAAAGCTCTGCACTGGGGTCCCAGATGTCTTTGATCAGCTAAGGCAGAACATGGTAGTGGTTTTATTTTCTTCTGAACTTTGCTTTTCTCCTGAATAGAGTGGAGCTATGCTTGCTTAAAAGGTTTTCATGTGCCAGTACCACTTTCTTTCCTATCTCATGGACAAAGTTTTGTCTGTTAACTTTGACCAGGCTGAAACCTGGGCAGATCCAGGTGATTTCTTCCTTTGGGATCCAGCAGGAGTGGGATCCCGGTCCATGCTTCTTGGACTCTAGCACAAAATAATGGGTTGGGACATAAAGTAGAATGTGTTACTGAAAAAAAAAAAGCAAAACCCAACCTCTTCTGTTGGTGGATAGCTGCACTTTTTCTAGGTCCATCATTAAGCCCATATGTAGTCCTGGGGAATTAAGAGCAAGCTGAAAGCTTCTCCAGCCCCTTCAACACCGTGGCAGAATAAGATGATCTTTCTGAGAATTTGCTGGCTTGTTTGTTAACTCTTTGGCAGCCTTCAACCACCCAAAATGACACTGTAACTTGAAAGAGCATAAAGGAAAACAGAAGGGAGAAAGAAAAATCTTTGCTGAATCTAATTAGTTGAATCTAATCAAGGGGTACAAACATAACCATGCTTGAATTATAACTGCGTCATTATTTCTTGACTGTAGGGCAGAGTTAAAGAAAGAATATCCTGAACGAACACACCCTGGACTGGTTTTGATTTCTTCTCCATTTCAATTTAATTCTGATTTTTCTGACCTTAGCTCCTGCGGCTTGGGATGAGTCCAAAATCTCTGGAATGGTGTTACTCCACCTGCAGCTTCCACATCATCCCAAAGAGCTGTTTGAGACAGAGTGTTATTTGAAATTGCAGCAGTATCTGAAGATCCCTTCCAGGACTAAACTTCATTGTGTGAGAATTTGCACCGACACCTCCAAGGAGGTGGCTTCAGCTCAAAAGATATGTGGCTGCATTTGAGATGGAGGGTTCATGCTTTAGCTGAGATCCACCTGCTGCCTTCTCTGTTCTTTGCTTTGTCCTCCTTCTAACACACTGACTTGGGTACCACTGGACTGATTCCTTTACAGTTTGTCTGTAAATTCCACTGTGTTCTGGAAAAAAAGCAGGAAGGACAGCAAAGGAAAAGGACTTTGGGATGCTGGCAGATGAAAAGCTCAACATGAGCCATCAATGTGCCTCCCCTGTCCTGGGCTGCATCCCCAGCAGTGTGGCCACCAGGGCCAGGGAGGGGATTGTCCCCCTCTGCTCTGCTCTGCTGAGACCCCCCCTGCAGTGCTGGGTCCAGTTCTGGGGTCCCCAAGAGCAGAAGGAGATGGAGGTGTTGGAGTGAGTCCAGAGGAGGCCCTGGAGCTGCTGGGAGGGCTGGAGCAGCTCTGCTCTGGAGCCAGGCTGAGAGAGTTGGGGGTGTTCAGCCTGGAGAAGAGAAGGCTGCAATGGGGAGACCTTAGAGCACCTTCCAGTGCCTGAAGGGGCTCCAGGAAAGCTGGGGAGGGACTTGGGACAAGGGATGGAGAGGTGGGATGAGATGGAATGAGTTCAAACTCCAAGAAGGGAGATTGAGATTTGAGGGAGAAATTGTTTGTTGTGAGGGTGCTGAGCCCCTGTGCCAGGTTTCCCAGAGAAGCTGTGGCTGCCCCATCCCTGGCAGTGTCTCAGCCCAGGTTGGATGGGGCTTGGAGCAACCTGGGCTGGTGGGAGGTGTCCCTGACCATGGCAGGGGGTGGCAATGGAGGAGCTTTTAGGTCCCTTTCAATGCAAATCCTTCTGTGGTTCCATGAACCAATCTTTACATCTTATGATCAGGACAAATGTGCAGAGAGAAAATACCAAGAACTTTCAAAGAAGGAAAAGACAGGTTCTAAGGGGTCTTCACATTTCAGGGCAGGAGGTAGCTCCTAGAATGTGTGGTCGTGTGGAGAACTTGGCCTGGATGAGCATGACCTCAAAGATCAAGTCAACATAGAGTCCATAACTTCCCTCTGGGGTTAGGGTGCAGCTGCACCAGGGAAGGAGAAGAGTCCTGGGAGGCATCCTGCCTTTCTGGGGCAAAACCAAGTGAAGTGAGGGTGTGAGTGTGAATTCATGACCATATGTTTGAAGAGGTGTAGGCTGCCCTTCTTCCCTCAGAAGGAACATGGCCCTGGGGCACTCAGACCTCAAGGAATTGATTCTACATGGTTGAAGTTGCCAAAAGGCAGCATGAGAAGCTTAAAAAAAAAAAAAAAAAAAAAAAAAAAAAAGAATTGTGAAGCAAAGCCAAAAAGCCTTCAATCAGAGAGGACTTTACTGATAAGGAGAGACCCTGTCTGGGGCTCTGGTGTGTTTGGGGAGGACAGAGGGTATCCTAGGAGGAGTCAGCAGAGCTCTGTCTGCAGAAAGCAAAGCAGGCATCAGACTTGCAGTGCCCATGAAGACATGCAGAATTATCCATCTGCTCCACACAGTTGCAGGAAGACCTCAGCTGGAGATTGAATCCAGCTCTTGGCACTACACTTGAGAAAAGATGCGGACTCCTTGGAGAGGGTCCAGAGGAGAAGAACAAAGAAGAACAGCATTCTAGAAAACATGACCTGTAAGGACACACTGAAAAAAAATAAAAAAATAAAAAAAATTGGGGTTGTTTAGTCTAAAGAGGAGAAAACTTAGGGAAAACATGATAACAGTCTTTAAGTATTTTGAATTTCCCCACTGGATAGGAGATTCTCTGGGTCTGCTGGGGCTAAGATGGAAAGTGATTAGGCTAAGGGCAAGGGTGGCTGAGGTCAGACTTGAGGAAACACTTTCCAAGGGCGAGAACTGAGATTCCTTCTATGGGAGGCAGTGGAAACTCCATCGTTGGAGGCTTTCAAGAGCAAGTTATTTAGCTATGTGGCACGACAGATTAGGATGGAAAGACTTGAAGGGATCAGAAGACCACTTGAGGTCCCTCCAACCATCCCTGTCCCATGTGAATTGCCAAGTGGAAGCTACTCGAGCTTTGTCCATGTGGAGTTATCAGAGTGCTTGGGGATCCTCCTGTCTGCTGGAAATCACATCTGCTGCTCCTTTCACTCCTGGCACAAGTGCTACCCCAGGAGCTCTGAAGAAAGAGTGAGGACAGGACTTCCCAAAGCTCCAATCCTTGGTCTGTCTATGGCTCCATGAGGGAATGCCGAGGCATGCAGAGAAGCTGGACGTGGCTGCTGAGGAGCAGGGTGTTGGAGGAAAAGAGTCATGTCAAGGGTGGGAGGTATTGTGGGTGGTTTCATTGTAGTTGTTTTTGTAATTTATGGCTGGTGAGCCTGGAGTCTGGGAGGAGTGTTCCTTTTCATGCTCTTTTGTATAAATCCAAATAAATAAATTCAGGGAGAATCTCTTAGGCAACCAGGGCCCAGCCAGCATATAGCTGTTAAGATTAATATCTGCCTCTTGAACTGTGCCAGAAGACCAGAGAGGGAGCTGGCAGGGATCTCAAAGCACTTTGTAGGTTCTGAGTCTGTTGGAAAGTCTGGCGAGTTATATGGTGCTCCCATGGGAATTGAGTCTTTGGGCAAAACCTATCCCAGTGGAGAGTGAAACACGGGATGTTCCAGCCCAAAGTGTTTACCTTGAGCAAAAGCTATGACCATTTCTAGAAGGAGGGGACATCCAAACTCTGGAAACTCCTTTGAGTAACCTTGAGAATGCTGCTGGGACGTGGGATGGGAGGCCACCATCCTTTCTCTGCTCCCTGGAATGCATTGGGAAGGAGAGTGAGAGCAAAGCCCACCCCAGAAGACAAACCAGGCAGCCTCAGGATCTCTCCATCCCCACCCCAGTTTTAGCAGAGGCCAGAGAGGGAGCAGAGTGTTGGTTTATTAGCAGAGCAGCCAGAAGGCCAACTTCTTCTGGAGGGGAAGGGGGTGCCGCCAGTAAAATGTCACCGCCCAGCTGAAGCAGCGACAGAATAATGGATAGGGGTGAGCCCCGAGGAAATTTTGGATCCCAAATGCTCTCAGACACTGCCTTCAATAATTTTATGACATGGGTGTTCAGGGGAGTTTCTCCCGGAAACATCGATTTTACAAATGCCTCGTTTTCTAATTACATTCTGCAGGGCTGAGCAGCAACAGGAAAAAAGAAGGGGGGAAAAAAAAAAAAAAGAAGGGGAAAAAAAAAATAATAAAGGGAATAAAGGGGCCACGAGAGTTGCCAAAGCTGACTTGATGCATGCTTGCTGCGGCTTCCACTTTGATGTGAACCAGAACTATCCACCAAACACAAGTGATGGCTCTTGAGGGAGGTTTCCCACATGGGGAACCCTGCACCTGTGGGACCCTGAGAGGTGGGGTGGCTGAGATGACTTTAACAGGGAGTGCCCAGGGTCCTTTTCCCTTCCCACTGAGCCTGGTTTCCCTCCCACAAAGAAGTCCAGACCTGCAAGCCTGAAGAGCGAGTTTGCAAATGGATCCCATCACGGGGTGGTGAAGGAAGAGTTAACCACTTCCTTCCAAAAAAAGAAAAAAAAAAGAAAGAAAAAAAAGGCCACAGTTTCCTGACGTGGGGCAAGATGAGCCGAGCAGCAGGGGCTGGTGGGGTGACCCTCACCCATCCCCTTCAAAGCAGAGCAGGGGGAGGTTAGAGTGGTGCTGGCTGGAGAGGTCTCCTTTTGGCATGTGCCCTTATTTACAGGAATTTTTTGGCCAGGTACCCCGTGAAGCCGGGCAAGAACAACTTTAAAGCATCCCCCAGACCGGGGGAGGGGGGAAAAAAAAGAAAAAAAAAAAAAAAAAAAAAAAAGAGTTAAAGGATGCGGCCCCATCTTCATGCTGGAAGGGAATCTGGTGGCCACATGTATCGACGTCCTCCGGCTTGATGATGATGATGATGAAAGATGTCATGCTAGGAAACTCTGGAGATCAGAGACACGCGGACCACATACCGGCATTTCAACACGAGAACACAGCTTCCAGCCTCTGCCCAACCTCAGAATTTGCACCTTGTAACACTAGAAATGGACATCTGTAGACGAAAGAAAAACCCTTGTGTACACACGGGTTTTATGAAGCAAGTTAAGGAGGGGGACACAACACTCTTTCATCCCTCCAACGCTGAGAGGGCAGC
This sequence comes from Phaethornis superciliosus, assembly GCA_023637945.1. Lineage (NCBI taxonomy): Eukaryota > Metazoa > Chordata > Aves > Apodiformes > Trochilidae > Phaethornis > Phaethornis superciliosus. The sequence continues at coordinate 40,082,901 of JAJQWJ010000006.1, read as the reverse complement.
CCTGCTGCCAACGAGGCTCCTTGGGATGTGAAACATGAATTTAGCAGCACGTGTGTGTGTGTGTGTCTACGTGCATGGGTGCACGCCTGTGTTATTCTGGGATTAGAAATCTTTTCCAGGCTCAACAACAAAGGGTGGCACATGGCAGTTAAGTTATTGTCCCTGCTCAGCCAGAGTGAAGTTGGAAGAGGTCACAGATGTTCTGACCATATTTAGCTCTCAGAACAGGATTAATTTCATTTAACTTCTATTTTTTTTCTTTCTTTCTTTTTTTTTTTTTTTTTTTTTCTTTTTCTTTTTTTTTTTTTTAAATTCTGTTTTCTTTTTTTTTCTCCCTCAGGCTGGCTGGCAGGAATAGAAGTCACAAGTCACAGGGCCAGTGAAGCTGGTATTCATAGGATCCCAGACTGGCTTGGCTTGGGAGGGACCTTAAAGATCATCCAGTCATCCACCCATGGTCAGGGACACCTCCCACCAGCCCAGGTTGCTCCAAGCCCCATCCAACCTGGGCTGAGACACTGCCAGGGATGGGGCAGCCACAGCTTCTCTGGGAAACCTGGCACAGGGGCTCAGCAGCCTCTTGCAGAAAGTCACAGAAAAAGGTTGTTTTTCAGGGGAAGGGCAAGATCCTGGTGGCCTCCAAAGGAGGTGTCCTGGCAATCTGGCTCATCTTGGATCATTGGGGAGCTGTTTCATACAAAACTAGGAATTTTGGCTGGCTGCTTTGTGAGCAAGCAGAGTGATCTTCTCCTGACCCTCTCCCCTGCAGCAATTAATGTGGGGGGGGGGACAAGGTTCCCCTGAGCAATTCCTTCTACCAGCTGTTTGCAAGCCTGTGCCCTTAATGAAAATAAAAGGGAATAAGGAAAAAACCAAAAAACCCCAACCCAATGACCCTCCTTCTTCTTGCCAGATGAGCTGTTCCTCAAAAACACCTGTCTGGTAAATTAGAGTGGGAATTGTAAACGCCAAGCACAGCATATTTTCCTTCGCCACTAATATATTGGAGTTGCATATGGTGCTCTTGGGGAAAGGTGATTGTTTCAAGTCAGATTTTCAAATCGTGACCAAATCCTAGGGAGAGAGATTTGCTGATTTACAGTGGAGCTTGAGAACATATCACCATCCCCTGCCTTGGGGAAGGAAAGCACAGAGCAGGAGCTGTGGGTATTTACCTGGATTGGGAACACCTTTCCAGGCAGGTCGATGCAGAGCAGGAGGGTATCACACCCATGGAGAATGGAAGCAGGACCCAGGTAATTTCCAGCTAAAACACAGACATGAATTTTAACCATTATAAATTAAAAGCCAGGAGGGTCCCCTCTGCATTCAGATGTTCAGGCTAAGGCTGGGGAAACACTTCTATCATGTGCAAATTGTCAGCCCTGGTGCAAAGGAAAGAGTAGAGAGAAACCAAGGGGCAGAGAGAAACCAAGGGGCACACATGGTGGATTTATGTCCCTTTTTATGTCCCTTCTTCCATTTCCCCATAAGCTCTGGGCCTGATAATCCCTATCACCCAGAGATGGGAATTCCCACACTGGAGCCACAGGCAAAGCCTTCATGAACAAAGGTGTAAAGGCAAAGGCACTGAGGCTTCCAGAAAATTTCAGAATGAATGCTAATGCAAATAAAAGAAAGCATTTAGGTAAGTGTTTTGTCGTTTGGTCCCTTCATAGCTGGAATAAGTGATTGTTTCAGATTTATGCACTGTGTGTTGTTTTTCTTGGCAGTTTGTGGAGCGCCGTGGTCTCCCCCGGCTTGCAATTTCAGGGATACTTTCTGATATTTAAAGAGAGCATTTTGGCTGAAATCCACAAACTGCCTATAGTCACAGATACTAAAACTTCTTTCCAGTGACTGCCACTAATCATGCAACACTTTTGTGCTTAACATCTTGCCCTCGAGTTGACCCGGGGACTAACGGATCCCCATTCCTGCCTGCTGAGGTTGTGGCTTCCTCAAGAAACGGTGTGTGGGTAAATCCAGTGGGGATGGAGAAGCCTGGGAAGCTGCTGCCTCTAACAGGTACTGGCTGCAGGAGTTCATTAAAAAAAAAAAAAAAAAAAAAGCAACCAAGAGAACAACCAAAAAAAAAAACCAACCCAAGAGATAGAGGTGATTCAGTGAAAAAAGAGAAAAAATAGCTAAATATATATTAATATATATGTATCAAATATATATTTATATGTGGCCATGATGGCTGTTCCTGGCACTGTGGAGATGTCAACACAGTAGAGTCATGAGCCAGTAATGAGCTGATGATGAGAAAATGAGGTTTTTTTTTTCTGAGCATGGAACTCACCTGGTAGTGGAAGAGAGTAAATGAAAGGCAAAATGGAACTTATAATAATCAAGGTAGAGAGGAATTGAGGGAAGGACAGGTGTTTTTCAATGTTTTTACCAAAAATGGCCCTACAGATTGCTTATTAAATTTTAGTTTATTAAAAAATAAAGGACTGACATTTTGTATGTCAGCTTCAGACATTTATAACCCAATTAAAGCCACCAAAGGGAAGCAGAAGATGTGGATGCTGCTCTCACCTGCCCCTGCCCTGGGGAAGTGGGGCCATGCCACACTGCTTCATATGCTCATTACCAATCCTGCTAATTTTATTTCTGATTATTTATGTTTTTTCATGAGCGGCCATTAAATGTTCATTTGTTAAAGGCTTAACACATTCCATTACACCACAAAATTTATATTTGTAACAAAACGATGTCTCAGAGTGATTCAGAATTAAATTAATGTGACACAGACTATTTATCAATATGGCAGCTTGGCTGCTCAGGAACAAGGGATGATTTAGTGGCGTGGATGTGTGCAAACCTATGGGCTCTGCCCTGGTATTTCTCTTGTACTGCAGAGAAACTGATAAAATAATCCTCCAAAGTACCTCAACATATGGTTTAGATCATCAAAGAGAAAAATACTTGTAAAAGCACAAAGAAGGAAACCAATAAATATGTACATCTTACCAGTTAACTCCCTTTGTAGGAAATGTAAACCATGAAGGATGGTGGGGTTTGAGTCAAATTCTGTCATTTGTGTATTTTTTTAATTACAGTAACATGCTGGCTTAAATTACAGCGTGTCCATTCGAACAATGGCAGTGCAGGAAGGAGGCAGAGGCTGGTGCAGATCAGAGGCACTGCACTGATTTACACCAGCAAAAGCCTGAGCCCACTGCAGTTGCTGCCCCTCTGAACCTGCTTGGGTTTGTCACTATCCCAGGCCTTTTTTTTACTAAAAGAAGAAGAAATTTATGATACTGTACTAAGTATTGATTTTTTTTTTTTTTTTTTTTTTTTAAGAAAAATAAGCGTGGATGCCTTATATGTAAGATTTAACATTTCTCTTTGGAGAGGAGCAAGGCTAAATTCAAAGCATGTTTGAGTGTATTCATGTCAACACTCATCCCCAATTGGATCCATTTTTCAAGAAAAATAAGAACAAAAATTTTGATATATTTGGGATTTGCTCTACCATACACCAGAGTTTATGCAGAGGTACAGTGTTCAGACTGAGCATATTGAGATTATTTTTTAAAAATACACCCACTTCTGCTGCATGGCATTTAGGCAGCAGCAACCTATTTTCAAGCATGCAATTAAGTAAAAAAACAACCTCTCCTTGCACTTGTTTTGCAAATACCAACATTAAAATACAGCAGTCAGTGTCTGAAGGGAAGCACATCCAGACATCTGAGGCACTACTGCCAGAGCACCTGAATTATTAATTTCCTGCATTTTCCAAAATAAACTGGAGGATTGCTGAACTGACTCTAATGTGTCACCTTGCAAGAGCAGATGACTTCAGGAAAGGATGAATCTTGCCTCTTCATACCAAAATGTTTCCACAATTTTGGTGGAGTTCTCTTTTTTTTCCCTATACATATATTTAGCCACACAGAAATCATTTCACTTTTTGAATTTCCTACAATGTTTTGGAAGATCTGGCCTGTCGTTGTGTCTCTAATACTTTAAGGATCTACTGTAACATTCTTCATGGGTAAATCAACCATTTCCCAACAGATTTCTCTGTATTCTTTTATATTTTGTTGTGTCAAACTTTCTGGTTCCTGCAGTGCAGGATTTATAAATAACTTCTTGAACATCCTCCATTTCCTAGAAGACATTGTCTGTCACCTGCTGTAACTTCAGGAAAATTTATGAAAGGCATCAGTAGCTCCATTTCTGATGATGTCACTTGCTTTAAAGGGAATGACTTCTCCACTTATTGCCAATATTTCACACTGAAAGTACCAAACTTAACCTTCAATGGATACCACTTGGATTTCTTCCTCATCGATCACTTAGAGAAGCTCAATGTTGTTATCTTACAGTCTCAGACTTCTAAAATAACAAAGCTTACTTTCCCTCCAGGTCCTTTTTTGCACAGCTTACCCTGAGCTTAACCAAGAACCCCCTCTGTGTGCCCCTCCATCACACCCCAAAACTTCACAAGGAGCCAGGACATGAGCCTGGTCCTCACATGGACCCCACAGCACATCAATCATCTGCTGGTTTTGCAACAGGTTCCTTTGCATCTCGTAACAAAACTCACCAGCTGGGGATCACCATGCTCTTTGGTTTTTAATATGAAACTTGCTGGTTGCTGGAGGAGTTGGGGAATTCTTGGGCAAGGAAAGGAAATAGAACTGAAAAAGCTTTTGAGCCAGAACTTCACATGTTTATCATCAAATCTACTGGAAACCACACTGCTGTCCTAAGGTGGCTTTTATTTACCCAGAATAACTCTTCCCCAAAAGACCCCAAATTGAAGCACATAAACAGCTTAGAAGCACAGTTTCTGCCCTTACTGATTTCACACCAAAACGAGGAAAATACATTAGCAGCTGGAAACCCTCCCCACCCTGGGAGTTTCACCTGCAGTTTAGAGAAAACCAACAACTGTGTTAACCATCTGCTCGTTCTTTTTTGAAGACGATCAAACACTTGAGAAAAATGCTCCTTTTGTACAGTGTTGTCAGGGGAACAAGTGCATGACGTGGGTCCGTGTTTATCTAGGAAAGCAAATAAAACATTTGTCTCACAAAGGGAATTAAATGGAACCTCCCAATGGCACAGATCATGTGTGAAGTCAGCTGTGAGACCTGTTTTGGGATATTCATGGCCTTAGTGTATTTCTGTTGTGTTGTTTTTTTGGTTTTTTTTCTCACTGCACACCTGATGTGTCTAACATACTTTCAGCACTCCATAGCCACTCCAGCCAGGCCACCACGTCCATATGTGCAGCTTGAAGCCTTTTAATCCTCACTCCCTTTGTATGTTTTTCCTTTTGCTTCATGCCATAATCTTGTGACAACTTCTAGTAGCCTCTCTTTCTGAACCAAACTCGCCTTCTCTGGTGCCACTCAATGACCACCAATGCTCAGTGTACACAGCTGAAGACCACAGTGCTGGAAGAAAACCTGAGAAAAAGACTTGTTGGGGAAAAAAAAAGGATAACATGTATTTTTAAACCCAGACACCGGAGTTTTCATAAATTTTTTCTTTTTTCTTTTTTTTTTTTTTTTTTTTTCAGTTGAAGATAATAATTACTTGGGGCTTAGCTCCCTTTCCCCCCAGGACCATGCTCAATGCTTTGCCCTCCCCTCCCAGCTGCCCTCACCTGCTTGATGCTACAGACAACCCCAGATCCAAATATTTGCACCTGTGAAGCCTTTGCGTGTGTCTGGTGTTTGAAGTCATTCTGACACCTGCTTTCCAGGAGATGAGGGTTTTGAGTTGGGGTTTCTATCATTTCAGAGCTCTTCTTCTGCCAAGGAGCCAAGCTCCTTCTCCAGGGTCAAGGATGAAGGGTGGTTGCTCTGCTCTTCCATTTGGGAAGGGGCTGATTTCCTGTAAACACAAAGTTTTAAAGACTTGCCTGCAAAACCTGCAGGCATCACAAACTTGCAGCACCAACCACAAGCCAGGAGGTCTTGCTTTGCAGATAATAGGGAAGCAGGGAGGCCAAGATATCATTTCTCCAGCCATCTGAAAATGCTTGAGCAATGGGTACCTGCCTATCTCCCAACTGCTCAAGCCCAGGCTGTCTTCATGGGACACCACACTTCCTCAAAGAAAGACCCTACAACCCAAGCATCTCCCACCTTGGCTGTGTGGTCCAACATGAGAGCATCTGGGGAACAAGGGGGGGGTGGGCTGGAGGATGCCATGGGCACATGGCCAAGAAGCACCTCATGGTACCCCAGCTGCATCCACACCACGTGGAGGTGAGTCTGGGTGTGTGTCTGGCCAAGCCAGAGGAGTGCAGATGAAACCTCTTTCCAATACATAATAAAAGGAGAGTGAAGCCAGCTGGAATATCCTGTACATTAAGTGTGATGACTAACTATAGCAGATGTTGGTGCGTTTGTTAAAGTTTCCACCAGAGAAGGAGGGACTGGAATATGAGCATTTGAAAAATCAAAGGTAGCCCATGAGTTAGGGAGGAGGAACGGGAGATGAAAGGGGAGGGAAGGTGGCAGCTGGGCTGCTGAGAAGGATGAGATGGGAAAGTGTGGTCTGGAAGCTTGCAAGGCAGGGCAAGGGTGTACTTAGGGATCTTTCATCAGGAATAAAGGGCTGTGGGGCCTTCTGCAGCAAAAAAGTTAAATGGCTCTGTTCCCGAGGGTGAAGGAGATGGAAAAGCACATACATGGCTTTGGGCACACGTGGAGATCAGCTCTCAGGAGCTGTGCAGGCATCTCCCACCCCAAGGAGGAAATTCTGAGGTCCCTTACCATGGCTTGACCCCAGCTGTGCACCAGAACCCAAGAACTCAGCCAAGTGTCCTTTGCCTGTTGTGGAAATACTGGGTCTTCCTCCATCACAGGTGTATTCATCTTGGGGTGGTTACATCACCCCCAGGTGTGAACCCCAAATTTACATCTCATATACAGAAGAAAAGGAAAATGCGTTTAATTAGTGTCATCAACATGTAAATGTAATTGGTGTACTCTCCTATCCGTGCTGTTTCCTGAGGAGTGTCTATCCAGCTATGTGGAGCCAATTCCTAAGAAACATGGTGGGAACCTTTCTGACTGATTTCTTTTTCTAACAAAACAAAACCAACCAACCAAACAAACAAACCAACCTCCCAAAACCCAAAAAAGACAAGAGAAAGACAATAGAAAAAGAGAAGGGAAGGGAAGGGAAGGCAGAGTGCAGAGCTGCTGAAAAAAAAGTAAAATGTATTTGAAAAAAGGATCAGAAAACAATTTTTTTTTTGGCTAAAAAGAGTCTTACATTACACTGGTTTATCTGCTTTGTTTTCTCCTCAAGACTGTCAAGATTAGATTGGATTTTTCTTTACAAAAAAAATATATATTACAGAAAAGAGTTTCTACTGAGCAAAGTTGTCCATACAAAGAAAATGACAGTTTCATGGAGCTGTTAGCAAAGTCTTTACCTCTTCAGATTCTGTAAATAACACGGTTTACTTTTAAAAATGCAAAATAAAGACTGTTTGAATTTTACATTCTCTTCCACCAGTCAAATATTTTGCAAGCATAGGTCTGCAAAAAAATTCAAAGAGGAATCCTATCCTCTGAACTAAGGCTAATGCAAATGGAGTAGGAATCACCCCAAAATAATTTATTAATGTGGTGACACATCTACACAAACTGATTATTCTCTCTTTAGTGTTTAAAATAATTATAACATGATGTATCAACTGATGTTTCCCTCAATATTTAGTAACTGTCTACTGCAGGTTTGATCAGATTTATTCAGCCAAGTGTTCCTCTCTACACAACTTGAAGTTTGAATTCCTTGTACTCAAATTTATAAACAGTAACAGTTAGAGAATACAAGGAACTGATCTAAGTGCTCCTGAAAAAACCACCTTTGAGTTATTCCACAGAAAATATTAATTTGTCTGTGTTACATGGCACTGCTGGTGCTTATACATGAGGACTTTCAGCAATACCAAACCCCCAAAATGTCTCAATTTAATTCTGTTTTATTATTGGGGTTTATTTTTTAGAAACAGTTTAAGTCAGGGACTTACATTCCTTTCACTGTCACTGCTATCAGAGTTAAAAGGTAAGGCAGGTGATCAGCTCTGGTTAAGAGAAGTTCTTATTTTAGCCTAATGACCTACACAAATAAAATAATTTTCACTTGCAATGTTGCCTTAGCCTTTCCTTGGCAAATGAGAAGAACATCAGGGGAGAGAAAAAAAGGCACCAAGTTTCAGCTTGGAAAAAATGGAAGTTCTGGAAGAAAGATTAAAATAAATGAAATATCACTGGCTTGGCTAGCAGCAGCTGGGGGAGAATGAAAAAAATATTGGAATGACATAAATCCTGAGGAATTACAGAGTTATAAGGAAGAGCCGAAAGTGAAGAAGGTAACATTTTGGCTGTCTAGCCACAACAGTTTCCTGGTGCAGATACCCATTAGTGAAGTGGTCTTACAAGGAAATGGTGAAGGATATGTAATGTATGGCATTTATAACTAGACTAAACAAAAACTTCACAGTTCTTCCTTCACAGACAAGTGCCCCCAAAATCCACTCCTAAATCCTATGGGATCTCCGGTGCTGCATGAGCAGCCACGTCCTGGAGAAGGCACAACCCATTGGAGCAGTGACTTTTTTGCAGTGACTTTTTTTTCCTTGAACCACAGCCCAGCCAAACCTGGGCTTGGAATGATGCTGACCTCCAACTGGAATGGCTTGAGGTAGAGTTTCAGCCACAACCAGCCCTAAACCCAAATAAAACTTCTCACAAATCCCTGATACTAAACCAAACTTTGGCAAGAGATGAGAACCTGCTGATAATGGAGCAAGAATGATTCCCCCCTCCTTGGCACTTCTGCACAAAGGATCTTTGAAGAGGTGGTGAGATGACCTTTGGTTTGGATCATGCTGGAATATCCTGAAAGCCCTGGGATCAGTTAACAGATCCTTTCACAACAGCAAACATGACTCAAGCTTGCCTTTACATTTCTATATTTAATCACCTCCTTCCTCTCTCTTGCTAACATTTAGGTTCTGTGTGATTTAGGCTCCCAGGACACATCACTGTTACCAGACCTGAGCATTCTCACTGGTACCACATCTCTGATGTGAGCTTCCTTGTGAGGTGAGTAGGTGTGTTTGCTGGTGTGACACTATTTGCTCTGGAAGAATGAGACCTTGCTCTGCAGGAGAAGGTTAGAAATTTCCTTAACTCAGATCCACCCTCGTTTTTTCCACTGCTAAAGGCCTGGAGGAGGATTGCTCCAAGGTGGTGAATTGAACTGTGATGTCCTCTTCATTGGAGGTGGTGTAAGGATGAGGAGATCAGCTGGATGAGGTTTCTGCAAAGATAAGCCCAATTTTTGGCCCTACACCCCTGGTGCTGGTGCTCTTCTTCCACAAACCTGATCTCTGTTAAAGATACTGCAACAGCTTTTATTTTCCTTCGATACCTCAGGTTTCATTTTGTCCAGACTTTGGAAGTAATTCTTTCCTCATTTTACCCTCTTTTTTTTTTTAATTTTTTTTTTTAAATTTTTTTTTTCTTGACATCAGAAACAAACACTTTCTGAAGAGGATCAGAAATATCAGAAAATACCATCAGAAAATATAAGAAACACCAGAAATCTTGCTGAGGACAGAGATATTTTTTCTCTGCAGTTTTTCTGGACTGCTTCAAGAGAACTTGGCCAAATCCTGAAGGGCAATGTGTGGTGTGGCTATTTGAGAGTGGATGCAAACACCTACCCAGCTGAAATGTCTCCTGTGAGCCTGTGCCTGGATGCCAGGACACTTTCATCCTCCCAGTCTTTGTGCAAGGTCAGTGACCACGACTGAACCAGGGGGAAGCAGAATCATGCAAACCACTTGGTTGGTCAACTACAGCTTCAATTCCTTCCTGCTTTGTCAAGGAGTTTTCCATGACAGAGAGAGCAACTATCTCACTCTGATAACCAAAACAGATAAGCACACACTGACCCAAAAGCAAGCTGGCCTTCAAATGTTGTTTTTCTTCATGGCTAAAGTGAGATTTCAGCTTCCAAACTCATCTTTGGATGCAAAGCAGAGGAGAAATCAGCTCTCTGTGACACTGCCAGTTCAGTGTGCATCAAGAAAGACCTCACATATCTACCACACATGTCTCCTGAAAGTGAGGAGAGACAACGAGGTCCATCTGTCTATTGTCTTGCAGTTGCTCAGGATTTTTTTTTTTCCAGCCAGAAAAGAATTGCATTTAGTATGATGACTCCTCTGCATCCCGAGGGGCAGCAGTGGGAGAAATGTTCTCATTCTTTGAATACTATTGTACTGAGGTTTCCTCTGTAGCATGTACTCATAAGCTGGTGGGACATCTCTCCATGATGCTGGCAATGACACCCCATTCAAGAATGGATGGGAAAAGATCTGTGCTACTCCTCTCCACAGGAGTACTGTTAAATAAGAGTTAAACACAGTCCCAGTTTTACTGGAGGAAACTCTGATGATAGCTTTCAGACATCAGATGTGTCTCACATTCTCTTCGTGTGATGGGGTCCTCCAACAACATCTCTTAAACTGATGGGGACAGCTAAGTAGTGTTATGCTGCTGAATCCATTTTCCATGCTCAGGAAAGCTGCCCATGAACTGACCATGACAAATCCAGTGTTTGTGTAGAGAAAAAATGTTTGTACTAATGCAGGAGTTGTCCCAAGTGAAATACCAGTAGTTCTCCTCCTCTCCGTAGTCAGCCATGCAAGCCAGACCTGGTGAGCTTGTCTTGCCTCTTTTTCCTGCTCCAAAATATCCCTTGACATCTCTTGCCATCACTTTAGTAGTGGTCACCAGTACTGGGACGGGTAGTACAAAATGTAACCCTCCAGCTAGGCTGGTCACCACCTTCCCCAAAAGCCAATCTACTGGAGACCCTGGGTGTGGGGACTGAGTCACAGCCTTTCCAGGACAGAAAGACTTAGGAAGAAAACCATCTCCCCCCTCTGTGAACAGTGCCCAGGAGAGATTTAATCTGATGCTGTGGTGTTCTCATAAACATGAAAACCAGATCGCCCTAAAATTTATGGCTTTCTGATGATTTCAGTTTGGCCTCCCGGAGCCAAGTGGCCACAAGCCTAAAGGTAAATATGGGGATAAGAGTTAATGCCTGTCCCAGGTAGAAGCCTCTGCTGTCAGGGTTGACAGGTGATTTATTTAATGGGTAACCATGTTGGTTTTGAAAGGTTTCCTTCAGTGGGACAGAGAATTGCAGAGAACTGATGCCAGCATTTGCCATACACAAGTCAAAGCAAATTGTTCTCCTCTCCATTACTACTGCTGTTACTGTTGATGTTATGGCATGGTCCCAAAAGGCTGCTCTGCTCATCTGGGGAGGCCAGGGCAGAATGAGTCTTGTTGGTCAAATCCTCCAAAACTACAGTCTAAACACCAAGCCATAGAATCGCAGAATCATGGAATGGCTTGGATGGGGAGGGAGATTAAAAATCAGTTCCAGCCTCCCACCAGCCCAGGTTGCTCCAAGCCCCATCCAACCTGGGCTGAGACACTGCCAGGGATGGGGCAGCCACAGCTTCTCTGGGAAACCTGGCACAGGGGCTCAGCACCCTCACAACAAACTATTTCTTCCTCACATCTCATCTAAAGCTTCCTTTTTTCTGTTGAAACCCTTCCCCCTGATCCCATCCCTCCATCCCTTGTCCCAAGTCCCTCCCCAGCTTTCCTGGAGCCCCTTCAGGCACTGGAAGGTGCTCTAAGGTCTCCCCATTGCAGCCTTCTCTTCTCCAGGCTGAACACCCCCAACTCTCTCAGCCTGGCTCCAGAGCAGAGCTGCTCCAGCCCTCCCAGCAGCTCCAGGGCCTCCTCTGGACTCACTCCAACAGCTCCATGTGACAAACCCTTCCCTGGTTTCATTAAGCACTGGAATTGCTGACATTCCTGTCAAATGCTAAGTGGGGACCTTTTCAAGAGTGACAGCTGGGTCAAGATGTGCAGGCTTAACAAGTTAATGCAATTTGGTCCTCAGCAAGGAAATAACTTCCCAGCAGGGAGGTCTCCAGCATGGGGAATGATTTGGGGAGTTCCTTCAGTGAGCAGGCAGTGGACCTGTGTGCAAGGTCCACTTGTCACAGGTCACACAGGAGTGTGCGAAGAAGCTGGGAGGCCATCTCCTCTGGCCATAGTGTGTCATCTTCCCAGATGGCTGGGTAGGAGGAAAAAAAAATAACAACAAGGATTCTTGGGTGCCGTGGTCTGGGAACCACGGGGGGAGTGGATCAAGGGTTGGACTTGATGATCTCAGAGCTCCTTTCCAATCCAAACGATTCTGGGATTCTGTGGGTGACAAACACCAAGGTTTACCTGGTCCTCATGGAGTGGATGGGGGAAGTCTGGTGAAAAAACAAAAAGATTTGAGACAGTTCTCTGGTGGATTTTTGGAGTTGCAGCTAAAAAGCAGAGCTGTGGCTTGGACCCTTGTGTTAGACGGGGTGGCTTCAGGGCACTGGGACTCCACAGATGCCACACAGATGGCACAAGGGGCAGGTGAGAGCTCCTGATGGTTTTAATCACAGTTTCAACTGCCAGAACATTTCCTTATGAGGTTTTTGCACTTTTTTTCTAGCTTGACAATAGAAATACCTCCTAAGAGTGAAGCACCCTTTCCCTCCCTGTATTCCCCTCTCCCTGTGGGAAAAGATGCAACGAGGGCTAGAGGACTGGAGGGCAGCAGCTCCCAGCTGACTTTCAGGGATGGAAAAAGTGACAGCAACTCAGGTCTTGGTGGCAGAGAGATCTTAATGGGGCACTGGTTATCCTGGCAGAACATTAACACATTGCACTGAGTATCTGACTAGTGGCAGTATGGATAGAAAAGAAGGAAGATAACACTGAGTCCCTTCTGTTATCCTTGCTCTCCACAGGGAAATACAGGAGAATTGCTCAGGTGTCTCCAAAGCTTCAGCTAAGTCCTGTGTCTGAGGACAGTTTTCCCAACTGAGAAATGGGGTAAGGGTGAGTGGGTTTGGGTTTTTTCCCACCCACCAACTCTGGATTGGGATCTGGGAGTGTCCCAGGAGAGTTTTAAAAGACTCTAAGGCCCTGTATTTATGCTGCAACAGCAATAAAGCCCATAGGGGTAGAAGTCACAGAGGCAGCAAATGCACACAATGGGTGGGGAGATGTATTTGTGTCCCCATAAACCACGTCCCATTGTGTGACTTTTTTTTTGAGGAAAATGAAGCAATAACTCCAAGAATTGAGTGCTCACCCCAGCTCTGTGCTTGCAGAGGGATCCCCAGCCTGGGGCTGGAGGTTTCCAGGGCAAATATAAAACACTTGGTTGGAAGCTGCCCCTCTCCACCCATCCAACACTGAACAGCACAGCCCTGGGCACCTTCCCTGCTGGCTCACCCTCCCTTCATGCCCACACCACCAGCATCACCAGCTCCCTGGTCCCCAGCCATGGTCAGCTCAGGATAAGCCTTCAGCATGTCTCTGGGCAAGCCCAGGAGATGGCAAACACCAAGTTTTGGCAGGGCTGAGGGTGTAAATAAAAGAGCCTGAGTCAGCCAGGGCTGCTGAGCAGAGGCCACAGCGAGCCTTGAAAACTGGAAACTATTATATCATTTTTTTAATTTTTTTTTTTTTTTTCATAGGCCTTTCTGTTACACTCCCCACCAGAGTGTGCGTGTCCCTGATGACAGAAGTTCTTACTGGTGCTAATGAGGCAGAACGGAGAGGAAAAAATGGCCCCGTGGGTCGGGGACTGGCTGGGGAGCTGGGAGATGTGAGCTCAGCTCCTGGCTCTGCCACCACCAACCTTCTGTGGGCTGCTGAGCTTTGGCTGGTGCCTCATGTCCCCCCCCACCAGCTGCTCCCCACGGGGCTGTTCTGCCTCTGCTTGGGGGTTTTAGGCAGGTAAGGGCTCCATAATTAATGTGGGGGAATGATCACTATGTCCCTGCCCTCCTGGCTTCTCCTGCAAGAGTTTCCAGAACCAAATGTCTTCTCTGCTTCTCTCCTTGCACCATCTCAGACAGGGTTTTCCTGTAAAGCTGAAAATAAGGCAAAGGGGACATATGTGGACAGGGGTTGCAGTGAGCCATACACCATCCCATGGCCACCCAGGCTGAAGACACCTCCTGAGTGCTCCCTGCTGATGGATTTCATAGAATCATAGAATGATTTGGGTTGGAAGGGACCTTTAAAGTCCAGCAATGAGCAGGGACATCTCCAACTAGATCAGGTTGCTCAGAGCCCCATCCAACTTGACCTGGAATGTTTCCAGGGATGGGGCATCTACCACCTCTCTGGGCAACCTGGGCCAGGGTTTCACCATGGTCAGTGTAAAACTCCCTTCTAGTTAGCCAAAATCTCTTCTCTTTCAGTTCACAGCCACCACCCTTTTGTCCTGTCACTACAGGTCCTACCAGAAAGTCTGTCCCCATCTTTCTTATCGACCCCCTTTAGGTGCTGAAAGGCTGCAAGGAGGTCTCAGTGGTTCCCCTGGGGAAAGGTGTTCCTCAGGGTGTCCCTCAGGGCTTTGCCTTTACCTTCTGGGTATGGTTTGACAGACGAGACACCAAAATATCTCCTAGAAACATCTGTCACCTCTTCTGGGATGCAGACCTGAGCTGTGCCTAGGGTGTGTCTGAAACACACCACGGAGCACTGACTCACTCACCCAGAGAGCCAGGGAGGGAGGAATTGTTTTTCAGATGGGATCAAAGATGCTTACAGGGTATTTGTGGGTGCTATTTCAAGGCTTAATCCTAAGGCCACTTTAAAGTCAACAGAAAGCCCCTCTGTTGACAGAGACAGGGGATGTTGTTTGGAAAAGCATTGGCCTGGGCTGTGTTTATCTTACAGCTGCTGCCTGAACAGCCTCCAGCAACGTGGGGATGGGATGCTCTCTCTGGGACACCCACTTCAGTCCCCCCCCCAGGGTCTCTTTCACTTCTATTCCTCTCCCCAAAGAAGCTTCCTGGTGGTGGATACTGAGTGTTTGGGGTTGGGATGGAGGACATAGTGAGAGGTGGTGTTTTCTAGGGGCAAAATTCACCTGCAGTGCCCTAAGGGAAGGTTGGGGGTGATGCTCTCCTGGTGAAGGCTCCTCAAGGACCACAACACAGATGCTTTGTGTTGACCCACCTTGGTCTGAGCCCCAGAACCACAAGACAAGAGGTGAGGGCTTGTGTTACAACCACTGGAGACATCCAGAAGTCAGGCTGGCAAAGGCACATGTGAAACTCATGTACTACAAGCTGGGAAAGGCAAATAATGTGGAGTCTGAGGTGAATTTCTACACCCTTCATTTTCTCCCCTTCCTCAGAGGGGCAATGTCTGCTCAGCACATCACTTGAGCAAAAAGCAGCTGAAGTAAAGCAAAAGTTAACTGGAGAGCTGAAACAGGAGAAGAGAGCACAGCTTGGTGTAAAACCTCATTCCTTATTGGTAGTAAATAAAAATAGTTTGGGGTTTTTGTGTTGGTTTTTTTTTCTCAGTGACTCACAGCACAGACATTGCATGGAAAGGGCACTAGAATCAACAGCCAGGGGAAAAAAAAAACCACAGAAATGGAAAAATGATCATCACAGTGCATTTTTCCCATTCCCCTTTCATCTCTTACACCTGTGTGTGACTTCAGCCAACTTTACATAAATCCTTTAAACATCTGTCTAAGGCACTTCTGAAAAAAGCTGAAGTGCTCTCAGCCAGGTGAGCAGTTCAACCCCAACAGGTTTGTGGCATTTGCCAAGCCAAGCAAACCCTGCTTATTCAAAATGTTAAAACTTTCTTGTGCCAGAACTACTTTTGTAGGCACCATCTTATATTTGTTGCTGTGTGCTTCAGACAGAGGCAACCAAAGTTTTCTTGAGTGCTGTCTTACTTGGATGAAAAGTGGGTGCTTGAGGCAACCCAGCTATTGCTCCCTATCCCAGGTCAGTGCCCACATGGAGGGAACCCAGGTATCCATGACTATGGGCAGGGGTTATAGGCATGTAAAGAAATGAAGACCAAGCACAATTTATATTTTTTTTGCCTATGAGATGCAGTGAGTGTTACTTAGTGGGTTTAAGTTGTGCCAGGAGAGGTTTAGGTTAGATAGGAGGGAAAAATTCTATCCTGGAAGAGTGGTGAGGCATTGGAATGGGCTGCCCAGGGAGGTGGTGGAGTCACCAGCCCTGGTGGTGCTCAAGAAGTGTTTAGATGTGGTGCTTCAGGATAGGGTTTAGTGGTTGCAGGAGTTGGATTATGAAGATCTTGAAGGTCTTTTCCAATCTGAGTGACTCCATGATTCCATTCTAATGGGGCTCAAAGGATTAAAAATGTGTCTAATGAAGTCAAACATGAACTGATCCATCTCACTACGTGAAAAGTAGGCAAGAAGCATCATTGATCTTGTTTTCAGGAATCCACACAAGGCAAATTGTTGGCAAAAACATCAGACAAATTAATTATTCCTCTGGTATTTTGTCATATGTTCCTTGGGAGCACGATGATTACAAGTTCTGCTGGAGATGGGGCACCGAAGGTGAAGGACTAGTGCACAGTTCCATCTGACTGTTCCTACAGGAGCAGATGGAGATGCCTGAATGATCAGAAAGAGCACAAGGTTCAAAACCTGCAGTGCTGGATAAGAAGCTGCAGGAGCAGGATACAAAATAGATCCATGTGGGGGTTTTGTTGTTTGGTTTGGGGTTTTTTTGTTTGTTTGTTTGCTTGGGTTTTTTTTTTCTTTTTTCTTTTTTTTTTTTTTTTTTTTTTTTTTTTTTGAGAAATCAGTAAATAGTCTCAAGGGGGGAATAACATAGCTGTGAAACACTGGCTGTTCCAGCTTTCCTGAGAACTCCCTGGTCTCCTTTCCCTCCCAAGCATCATGTTCCTGGTGACCTGTCCATATTGTACTTCTCAGAAGGATGTTGCATTCTCGGGAGATGAGATTTCTCCAGAACTGGTCCCAAGGGAAAAGACTTTGAAGGTGAAGGATGCAGAATTTCAGAGCTGTTTTAATCTCTTGGAGAAACTCAAGGTGAGCCACTGCATCCTTCTGGACCTTGTCTTTGGACAAGCAGAGGTAGTCTTTCTGCTTCCTTTAAGGTTGGAGGTTTTTTGCTGCATTTTGCACAATGGGGAGCTTGATCGTAGCTGGCCATGTAGTAAATAAAAGAGTAAAACTAGGAGATGGCAGGGGAAAGAAAGGGAAATGTAGCAAGTATGACTTTGGGCACTTACACTTAACATACTGGAGTAAAAATTTTCAAACTGGCGTCACTATCAGAGGCAAAACTGGTAGCAAAAGGTCAGATTTGTAATGAATTCTTTTATTCTTGAATCAAATGAGTCTGTTGGAACATGCCATGAGATCAGACAGGACAGAAACCTGCAGTGCCACCAAGTGTGAACTAGACAGGTCAGCGTGCATGAAAAATCAAAACTCTAGCTAATAAGTGGCAAACCCCTGGTGAAGCATCACTGTCAAAAACTCCATCCCTATGAGGATGAGAGCCACCTGGCCCTGTGCCACCTTCTTCTGGAGTGCAGGAGAGGGCTGCAGCATTCTGGGACAGCCACAGGAATTCTGCAGGGGATGTGCACCTTAGGAACAGGGAGGCAGACAGATGAGACATGATGAATAAACTCTTTGGTGTGAGGGTGCTGAGCCCCTGTGCCAGGTTTCCCAGAGAAGCTGTGGCTGCCCCATCCCTGGCAGTGTCTCAGCCCAGGTTGGATGGGGCTTGGAGCAACCTGGGCTGGTGGGAGGTGTCCCTGACCATGGCAGGGGGTGGCAATGGAGGAGATTTAAGATCTTTTTAACCCAAACCAGTCTGGGATTCTCTGATCTCCTGAAGGAGGACCAGCAGATTGCATAGAGATGTTCTCTAGAACAGTTCAGGTTGCCACTCAATATGCTCTACCCAGCACCTCCTCTCCTCCTGGGAAACATTTTCCCTGTCTTGTGGGGATACCTGTTTATGTGCCAACAGTCAATAACAATGTGGCAGTAGCTTACATCCACAGATCCCTGGGTTTGTTGCATGAAGAGCACTTCATTCCCTTTATGCTGATCTTTTCCATCTGCCCTTTACTGCCTGCAAGGTATTTCCATGGGAAAAGTAGCTGGAGCCTGCCATTTCCAAGCCTCATCCAAAATTTATGGCAAGCAGGAACATTTTATCATTAAGGGCACTAACACTTTGCACATACACAGAATTTGTCTTCCTATTATCCCCAGCTTGCATTACAATGCAATTTGTAGGCAATCATCCCAACATTTTGCCTTTAGTCAGATATATGAACTGCAGGTTTGGAGAGACTGGAGGCTGCTCCAAAGCCTGTTAGATCAAGGCCAGTCTTTATGCTGGTTTAGCAGAATTTGGACTGGTCCATAAAGGCATCACAGATGATCTGAATTATCAGAAGTGATCCTGGGCAGTTGCAAGTAGGTAGAGATCACTTTTCAACTGCCAAGGTATATGAAGAAGTTGGCCCAGATTGTTTCAAATCATCTGAGGAGAATTAGCTCAACCTAATCAAATCATAAGACAGTTGGAAATTCAATCTAGACTAGACAGAAGAGGTTTATGGACTGGATGGAAAGTTAAATATAGTAGAAGAAAAACAAACAAGCAAACAAAGAGAAAAAAGGAAAGAAGCTCCACTAGCTGAAAAAGGCAACTAAACAAATTATGAGCAGAAGTAGGTGTGCATTTTTTCCATTTGTCTTAAGTGAACTACTTGCAGCTATGTGGAGACTGAATGTCTTTCCAGAAATGTTCTACACCTCCATGCTGGCCTTACTGGCTTTACTACCTCTGCTTTGCAAAACCTTTTTTAGTTGATCATAGTGACCCCCGTTTATCCTAAAAGGATGAACTTACAGAAGTCTGCAGACACTGAGTCCAGTTTTAGAAAAAGGTAAAGCTCCTGTTTCTGCTAGACTGAAGTTTTCCTGGTAGTGACCAAGTGCACACAGGTGACATTAAATGTACCTTGACATGGTTCATGGGTTGAGCCACTTAATTCTGTCAGGTGAACACATTGGTGGCTTTCACTGCAGCTGCAGCTCATAGAGCCCTCATCCAATGAATCATGTCAGATAATACCACAGAATCTCAGATTGATTTGGGTTGAAAAGGACCTTAAAGCTCCTCCATTGCCACCCCCTGCCATGGTCAGGGACACCTCCCACCAGCCCAGGTTGCTCCAAGCCCCATCCAACCTGGGCTGAGACACTGCCAGGGATGGGGCAGCCACAGCTTCTCTGGGAAACCTGGCACAGGGGCTCAGCACCCTCACACCAAGCAGTTTATTCCTAATGTTCAACCTAATTCTCCCCTCTTCCATCTGGAAACCCTTCCCCCTGATCCCATCCCTCCATCCCTTGTCCCAAGTCCCTCCCCAGCTTTCCTGGAGCCCCTTCAGGCACTGGAAGGTGCTCTAAGGTCTCCCCATTGCAGCCTTCTCTTCTCCAGGCTAAACACCCCCAACTCTCTCAGCCTGGCTCTGTAGGAGAGGTGGTTCAACCCTTGGATCATCTTTGTGTCCCTGTTAATTAACATCTCGATTAGAAATTTAGGCCAGCTGTAGAGTAGGTGATGGGCTAAATGACTTCACCATATCCAAATCATCCTAACTCACTATAATTTTCTTTTCAGCCCAAGAGCTGGGATCACTCCAATGCCTTCCACTGTGCAAGTCAATATATATCCTGTTTGCTCTGAATTTGCTCTTTGTGCCAGCAGACAGCTGGAGAAGGGTGACTTCCTATATGTTCCTGCCTTTTTTTTTTTTTTTAAGACAGAATCTTGAAACTCAAGAAGCATTACAGCAAGGTCATCTCTACCCTGAAGCAATATTTTAATGGTATCAGGTTTTAATTCCTTCATCTTCTTAGTTTCCTCAACCCTGGAAGCTAGGCCCAAATTTCCTGTGTAATTTGTGGCTCATTGATTTATGCTGCCCAACCACATCTCTGCTGTACTGGCTAAATCACCTCACCCCTTGCCAAGTTAAATACCATGGTTTTCCTATGTTTGGTGGTAAACTCCTGCAATTAGCACAGAACTGTGTAACATTTGACTGTTGGTGGATTCTTTGCTCATTGTCCCACTCTGGTCAAGCTCTATGTCTCAGAGGTGCCTCTCAGGTAGTGTTCTTCAGTGTTCTGGAAATTCAATATTTTTCCCATAAATCCTTCTCAACTACATCTTTCCAAGCCTTAGAGCCACCTACAGTGTTTGTGGTCTGAAAAAAATACTCAGAAGTTTTCCCAGGCAACCGATAGTTTCTTCTCCTCACTTTAATTGCATTCCATCAACATGGAGGTTGAGATGACCAAAGCAGAGCAAAGGACGGGGAGCAGGACTTGTAGGAGCAATCCAGTGGGTCAGACCATTGGTCTCACTTGTCCAACGTCCTATCTCTGGAAGCAACCAAAATCTCAAACAGGCCTGAGGAAGAGTATGAAATTTATGCCATCTCCCCAAAGGACATAGCCAACTCCCAAATGTCTGCAGATCAGGGACTTTCTGAGCCAGATGTGACTGCCTGTAGTTTCTCTTGGTGGATTTCTGCTCCATGAACATGTTTGTGATCCCCCAGTAATCAGTGTCCTGCAATCAACCCTCTAGTCTTGAGGCATGATTCCTACACTCTGCGTTGGTGATGGTGAGAGATGAAAAATCTCTTTACCGCTGCACTATTAATTTACAAATTGGCCAAAAATCCATGCCCTCTCCATCAATCCTCCTTTCTACAACAAATCCCTAAGTGTCTCATAAAGTTAAATCACATCCACTCTTCACCACCAGCCATCTCCACGAGTTGACACCCCCTTGCCATTCAGAGGAAGCTGCCACAAATGGACTTCCCTCCTTCTCCCCTCTCTTTCCTCATCCAGCTCTTCCCATCATCAGCAATACCAAGCCTTAAGGCCATCTCCACACATTCACCCCACCCCTGCAGGTTGTTTGAAGGAAATCTGAGCCCACTCCTTTTTTTTTTTTTAGTTTTGGTTTTGGTTTTTTTGTTGGTATTTTTTGTTTTGTTTTGGTTTTTGTTTGTTTTGTTTTCAAAACTTAAGGCACTTCTTTCTCCTCTTGCTTCTTGATCATCTCTCCACATCCCACAGCAGAAGTGCCACGCACTCACTCACTCACTCTCCCACCAACTCAACCTAAGCCCCTACCATCTGGAGATGATCTTTTTGTCTATTTAGATTCCAAGCTCTCCGGGGCAGGAACTGTCTCTAATTGTGTGTTTGTACCATACCTACAGCTGCGTTGGACTGAATACATCCACTGTCATCTTCTCTTGGAAACTTAAGTTCCTCCTGGGAGTGTCCAGCACTGAAAAGTAAGACCACTTGCAAATCCAAGTTGCTGGAGGCACATGCCAGAGCTCCTTGGTTGCACTTATATTAGACCACGGAAAATTCTCCCAGTGACTGCAATAATCATCCAGCCTAATTTTTACTGCTCAGCTGACAAGAGGGACTTAAAAGCAGTGAAGCCATTGCCTAGCACGGTGGAGATCACATTTGTCTGAGGCTCCAGATGTGCCCAGATAATACTGCATCCCACTGGGGAAACTCCCGAGGAGCTCAGATTTAGCAGTGCCTTGTTTGATGACCTCCAGCCAATGCCACCAGGGAACCAGTGGAGAGGGCAGGAGTTTCCAAGCCAGGCTTTGCAGGATGAATTTTGTCTCCAGTCCATCACTGCAGGATAGTCTTCTGTCTGTATATACCAACAGGTCACAGCTGGCATATAACCTCCTCCTTACTCAGGATGACGAAGGTCTTAGGTGCTTTTATTCAGAGAAAAAGTGCAAAAACTGATTTATTTTCCCCTCCCTGCTATTTAATAGCTTTAAGTAAAAAACAAAAACAAAAACAAAAACAAAACTAAACCAATTAAAACCAACCTGTAACTGTATTAAGGTCTCTTCCCAGAGCTGCAGTCTTCTCATACCATGCCTTGTTTATACCATATTTTTCAGGGCCTGTATTTTCAGTGAAATGGGGCAGGTGGTAGAAAGTAGAGGTGCTATCACAAAAATCACTTTTTTTAAAAAAAAAGAAGAAAAGAAAAAGGCTTAATAGTGTTTCCAGTCCAATCCAAGAGAGAGAGCATGAATGCATTACTACAGAAACTCTCCATACAGACAGTCAAAAGTAACCCGAAGCGATAATATAATAAAATAAAATAAAAAAAGCTCATCTATATATTTTCCCATTCGGTTAAGTCCGGAACACCATTTCTGCTTGTTTTGGCTGCTTTATATTCCTGCCTTTGAGTGTAAAGGAATGGTAAGGAAGTTTATGAATGAGGTCCTGCTCACATTCCAGACTCAGCTATGTACGCAGGCTGCCTTCTGCCGAGATCCTGGGATGAGGTCATTTCCAAACCACCTAGTTTGCCCAGTGTGCTAACTCAAAAAAGATTGAAATGGACAGATTTGCAGTTACTACAATGCAAACACACATACAGTAGTTTTCCCTGCATGCCAGGACCCTCCAGACTTCAGCAGAAAAGACTGGTGGAAAGAAAGACAAAAAACCATCCCCAACTATTTTTTCCACTACGAGAAGGCTGTTTATAAAATCCATTTGATCAGCTCAGGAATGAGCTGAGATAATGTTTATCCAGATAAACACAGAAGATCATGCAACTAGTTTAACAAACCCAGTTAAGATAACTACTCAGCTGAAAAAAAAAAAAAAAAAGAAAAAAAAAAAGAAAAAAAAGGTTAGAACAACAGGAAAAGGCTCCTTGGCTCCCAGTTGCTCAGGTATTTTAAAGAGCGCCCAGAATATTTGCTTTTGTGTACCTAAGTGAAAAAGGTCGCTGATGGGGAGGGCTGATGGGTAACACAGAAGTGACTTTCCTTGCTGAAAGAGGAAAGGCAGAAGAATGGTTTTGTAACAAGAGGACAGAAAATCCCCTGCAATTCGTCAGCGAGGAGAATCAATCTCTGCAGAGGAGCGGTCGGCATTCCTGGGGATTATCAGAAGGATTACGGTGAGTTGTTAGCAGGGTGAGGGAGCCACTGAAAGATGGGCTTTTACTACTGCCTGGAAATAAATGGGACAATTAAGGCTTGGGGGAAGTTAATGAGATTTTTTTGTTGTTGTTTTTTAAATTATTTTTCATGACTTTTCAGAGTCACGGCCAGGAAAAGCCATTTATCAGAAGAGTTAAAAAACAAACCAAAACCAGGTAGTGAAAATAAAAATGCTTGCATTCCCTAAAAATATACTTCAGGCTTTGCGAGGGGGAAATCAATTATCCACAAGGCCATTCTGCTGTTGGGTAAAAAAAATCCAAGGCATTTTCTGGCTGGGGCTGCCCCACGTGGTGAGCTGATCTCTCTGTCAGATGCGTCTCATCCCGGCGGCATTCGGTGCCTCCGAGCCTTTCATGTGTTTAATCTCACAACCCACCTGTGAGAGGAGGAATTACAGTGGAGGGAACTGAGGAAAAGGCCCAGACTTTTAAAGGGATTTAGCAGCCCAATTATCTGGCTCAGGGTTAGGACTGGAAAGCCCCAGGAGAAAAGGGCGTTGCACCTGGGGCTGTGAAGCCTTGGGTCGGTGGCCTTCTCAAGAGCGTTCCCCTTTTGGACCTTGGACAAGGAATGGGTCATTGTTTCTCCCTTGATTATTATTAAATATTTTGAGCCTGAAGAATAAAAAAATAAATTAAAAATCACAGTCTAAATTCAGAGCATGATGACCAGTTTTTTCTCCTGAGGCTGAGCAGGGTCTTCCAGCACTGGTGCTTGAGTTTATTCCTAGGAAAATCATTTACAAATAACCTCCAGTTGCCATGAAGAAGTATTGCTCCTGTCTAAGTCATGGTTTTCCTACCTCCCTGTCCACCAACACCTCTTGGCCAAGCTCTGATCTTTAGTAGAGTCCTGCTAAGAGGGTCAGCATGGAAGATATGTAGGGAAAAAAACAGCCTGTTTTCTCTAATTGAAAGCAACAAGATATTGTCCCTCTTGTTCCTCCTTGCTTTTCTTCATGCCTCTCCTCCTATGGGTACTCAGCTCAGGCTTGGTGGGTGGTGATGCATCCCAGAGAGGACATAGCATCCTGGGCAACTGCCTGAATTTGGGCATGGTCCTCACCATGCTCCCTGAAGATATAGCTTAGGCTGGGCTGTAATCCTAGTGTTGGAGTGCAACTCACCCAAATTCCATGGTCCCACACACACTGGACTTCAGGGATGGGTCAGGGACATGGAATCATAGGATTGTTTGGACTGCAAAAGACCTTTAAAGGTCATCTAGTTCAGCCCTCCTGCAGTGAGCAGGGACATCTCCAACCAGATCAGGCTGCTCAGAGCCCCATCCAACCTGAACTGGAATGTTCCTGGGATTGGGGCATCTCCCACCTCTCTAGGTAACCTGGCCCAGGGTTTTACCACCCTCAGTGTAAAAAACTTCTTTCTAATATCTAGCCTGAACCTGCCCCCCCTCTTTCAATTTCAAGCCATCACCCCTTCTGTCACTACAGGCCCTGCTTAGAAGTTTGTCCCCATGTAGGAGTCTGGAAGGAAGACCAGGACACTCATGCAGCAACATGTCCTGGGGATGTTAACCCATCCTCCATGGATGAGTTTCTGTTTGGTTCGTGCAGACAGCCACCAAATGTGACCAGCTCTGGTTTCAGCAGGTGATTATCAAGCCTGTGAGTGCCCAAGGTTGCTCTGTATCTCTGCAGGTCTCTGAACACCCAGCTGGAGGTGGGTTGGGTAATCACATCCCTTCTTCTGTAGGTTGATTATGGTAAAAGATACAAACAGAAAGGGAGAGATGACAAATAATAGGGAGCTATTGGCCCAGTGGGTGTACCTGCTTGGGAGTGGTTTGGATTTAATTGTTAAAAGCCATTTTTCATTCATTGCAGAGTCTCTGCATAATTTTTTCCTTTATCACAGATTGAAACACATTTCATGATAAAGGAATTCCAAAGCAGAAATCCCAAATTTCCCTAGATCCTAATTTATAAGGCACTTCTCCCTGTGAAGGGCTGCCACAGGTGTTGCATTTTGATTTTTCGCCACAGCTTTGTCATCAGCTTCTGGTAAACCATAAAACCCTTCCCCAATTCCCTCAATCTGCAAAACAACATGACAAAGTGCAATCCCTGTCTTTATAAATCCACACTGGCATTGAGGCAGTTCCCTTCCCATGCACTGTTTCTTATTAAATAGATATCTATGGGCCTGTCACACATGCTGTGTTACACAGCTAGGTATCCAGGCAACTTATTCAAAACTCACTGAAGTCAATGGAAAGAGTCTGCTGTCCCTACACCACCACTGGCTTTAAAATGAGCTCGAGCTCTTCATTAGGAATCAGCAGGCTTCTCCCTGGTATGTCAGCTCCTTGCACATGGATGGAGCAAGGACTAAAGAGGAAAAATGTCAGGAAAGGCTAGGACAAGGGGTGATGGTTTTAAACTGATTCTATTAGATTTGATAGAATGAAGAAATATTTTACGATGAGAGTGGTGAAACCCTGGCCCAGGTTTCCCATAGAGGTGGGAGATGCCCCATCCCTGGAAACATTCCAGTTCAGGTTGGATGGGGCTCTGAGCACCCTGATCCAAGTGAACATGTTCCTGCTGATTGCAGGGGGGTTGGACAAGTGGTCTTAAGGGTCCCTTCCAGTCCAAACCATTGTGTGATTGAATTCTGTGATAACACAAGAGTGTCTGGTGCTCTTCTGGCTCCTCTTGCCACATAGGCAGCACTCAGCTGCACTTTTGCTGTGAGGGTGGGGAGACACTGAGCCCAGGCTGCCCAGAGAGGTGGTAGATTCCTCATCCCTGGAAACTTTCCAGTTCAGGTTGGATCATAGAATCGTAGAATGGGCTGGGTTGGAAGGGACCTCAGAGATCATCAAGTCCAACCCTTGATCCACTCCCCCTGTGGTTCCCAGCCCATGGCACTCAGTGCCACATTCAGGCTCTTTTGAAATATCTCCAGGGATGGAGAATCCACTACTTCCCTGGGCAGCCCATTCCAATGGCTGATCACCCTCTCTGGAAAGAATTTTTTCCTAATCTCCAACCTAAACCTCCCCTGGGAGCAGAGCCCAACCTCCCCCTGGCTCCAGCCTCCTTTCAGGGAGTTGTAGAGAGTGATGAGGTCTCCCCTGAGCCTCCTCTTCTCCAGGCTGAACACCCCCAGCTCCCTCAGCCTCTCCTCACAGGACTTGTGCTGGATCCCTTCACCAGCCTGGTTGCCCTCCTTTGGACCTGCTCCAGGACCTCAATCTCCTTCCTGAACTGAGGGGCCCAGAACTGGACACAGGACTCGAGCTGTGGCCTCACCAGGGCTGAGTACAGGGGCAGAATCCCTTCCCTGGACCTGCTGGCCACGCTGTTCCTGATACAGGCCAGGATGCCATTGGCCTTCTTGGCCACCTGAGCACACTGCTGGCTCCTGTTCAGCTTCCTGTCAATCCAGACTCCAAGGTCTCTCTCTGTCTGGCTGCTCTCCAACCACTGTGTCCCCAGCCTGGAGCTCCCCATGGGGTTGTTGTTGGATGAGGCTCTGAGCAACCTGATCTGGTTGGAGATGTCCCTGCTCATTGCAGGGGGGTTTGACAAGATAGCTTTTAAAGGTTCTTCCAACCCAAACCATAAGTCTAAGGTTGCACCAGGCCAGAGGGGTCAATACAACTGAGCCCAAGTGGTTACTGGGGCTGGTTGGATGTGCCCCTTTTTTCCCATCACGAGCAGAAGGGATCGGCAGCGCCGTCGGGCGCATTGATGTGCGCAGCCTCCCCAGCCGAGCTGAGAGGTGGAGTTTTAGACAATCAGCACCCTCCTGCCAGCTGCAGTACAAAGCCTAATTGAAGAAAGCTGTTCTTTCATCCACACAAAGCATAAACAGCCAGTGTTATGGTGACAAACTTTCCAGCAGCTTCATAGCTGCTGCTCCAAGGGCTTGCATGCATCGATGCTGAGAGCAGAAAAAAAGAAGGCAAGGGCCTTCTTCTGCAGTACTTCTCCAGCTCATTCCAGAATGGCTTTGGAGCTCACACCCAAAATCTACACATCTGTGAGGGTCCTGAATCATCTACCAGATAATTCTTGTTTAGGTGCAAACTGTGGAAAAATTACTCTTCATTTCAAACTTTTTATTTCCCCCCTGTTTTAGATAAAGTTAATTTTTTTCTGCTTCTTTGTCTTCTTCACTGATGGCTCCACAGACACTGTCTGTGCCTTGGCCAAAGCAATTTTCTACCTCAGACCATCTGCTTGACAGGAAGTCCCCAAACACCATCCCAGGCTCTCACAAGGGGACAAAGATACCATCCACCCATTAACTGGACTTGACCCGGCGAGGTTCTGCTTTGACACTGGGATGCAGGAACCACGTCGAAGGGCTTCATGGGATGATCCAAGTCTCTATTTTTGCTTTGGGTGAGTGCTGGGAGGAGTGGCAGAAGGTTAGCCTTTTCCCATCACCTTCCTGCCAGAGATACACACAGCCCCGACACTCTGTGCTGTTGGCTACTCATCACAAGGCCCCTTGTCAAAACCAGGATGGCTGATGAGCTACGAACAAGCTCACAGTTAGATAATAGATGAAAGAGCCTCAAGATAAATTAGGTGCCTCCAGAAAACCTGGCCAAATGTGTTTAAAACAGGAGATCCAACACCATTAATTCTCATCAAGCAGCTTTAAAAAAGTCAACCCAGCACTTGACTTATGCTTAGAAAACGTTATCTTTCCTTTTAACAGGGGTTTTATAGTGTATTTTGAGAAGATGACAAACAATAGGGTTATTTTGAAGTCATGCCAAACACTACATTCTCTGGAGGAGAAGAACAATGTTACGTCCTATCTGTCAGCTGACCCTGCAGCCATTAAAGACATTTCACCAACAAACAATATTAATAAAGAAAGAAAAAAAAAAAAAAAAAAAGGAAAGTGCTATTCTTAAGTTTCTTACAACCAGAGCTGGGGAAACATCTTTGAATGAGGTATTTGTCCCTTCAGGAAAGATCACTTTGTCAAAAGTGAAACTTTCATCAGATCACTTCTCAAATAAGAAACTAAATCAAAAGGAAGCATTTCAGTAATTCCCATGGTCCATGATACAATGGTTTGGGTTTGCTTCCCAGCAATTTTCAGTTTCTCACTAGGCTGTAAAAACCTGAAATGTAATTGATAACCTGCGAGTCACTGTTGAGAGGCTGGGGAGTTGTGGTCATTTAAAACTTCTGGACCAGGGACCATATATTTTGCTTTGTTCCCTTTCTGAGCCTCTGCTGTGCTACTGTAAGGCAAATAAGTTTACAGCAAATGATATTAACAAACACATAACATCTTTCCACCAGTGGGAATCTCTCCCAGATTGGCCCCAGCCACAAAGATTTAAAGAGGACAGATGGGAACAACTATTTTATCCAAATGACTTCTGTCTCCAGAATCAGTATTTCCTCACCAAAAGCAGCCAGCCAGCAGGACCACTAGGTGTGCTATCAATTAAAATACTGCATCATCCCATTGAAATAAAAATATTAACAGGTTGATCTCAATGTTTTCAAGGAGCCAATTCCTCCCTCTCTCTCATCATTGGAATGAATTTGTTCTCATGTGACGACTTGGCTCTGCTTGGATTTGGGTTACTAGCACCCAAATGGCAAATAATCTGGTCTTCAAATCAAATGAGGTGTTTGCCTAGGATTAAGCCCACCAGTGGGGTTAGGAGCTAATAATAGCCACCACGTAGCAAAGCACTTTCAATGCAAATATAAGTAACAACAATATTATTTTCAGCTTTTATTGGCACTCCTCACCCCGGGTGCTCGGATTGCAAATTTGAACACATGGTGAGGAATGGGACAAAACCAACTTCTTCTGGCTGGCCCTGACCCACCTGCCTGTCTCTGCTCCACATTGAGCCCTGGTAAATTCCCCAGAGCTCTGGGCAGGTGCAGGGCTCTGCTGGGGAGAGCTGGGTGCAAGTGTGGGGCCTTTGCAACCTGATATGCCAAAGGCAAAGGCTGCTTTCAGGTGCTGCATGTTTAGGCAAGTTTGTGTCTTGAGGCCAACAGGGAAAAAAAAAAAAAAAAAGCAAAGATCCACCGTAAGAAAATAATTGGATGTTAATTTCCTCCAGCTTCCCCTTAATTAAATGCAATTCAAGAAAACAATGCAGCGATGAAGGAGAATAGTTGTCTTTTAAAGGTGTGCTTTGGTCCTAGCAGTGTTTGTTCTTGTTTTGCTGAGAAAAGGCTCTGATGGTGGCAGGATCTCAACTGGTGGGCTGAATCCATGGGTAATATCTGCAGCTGCACCTGAACATGGAGAGCTGGTGGGTTGGAGTGGCAGGACTGGGACCACAGAACCCCATGGGAGCAAGGGTGCACCCCTGGGTACCCAAATCCCTTGGCTGCTTGGAAACCCAGAGCTAGAGACAGCATCACCTTCCAGCCCCCCAGGGAGATGGTTGCTGGGGGTCTGCCCTCACCCCAGGGGTGCAGCTGAAGTCACCCCCAGCCTTGCTTGGCACTGGGTGCCTCCTCTGCCTCGGATGCTCCACTGGGAAGAAGCTCAGTGAGGGCAGCTCCTGTGCTGCTCCTGCTTGGGCAGAGAGGGAATTACTTCATTAACCATCCAGGAGTGCCAGGTGAAAACTGAGCAAGCGTGCCCCAGTTCCTAGACCTATACACATGTGGTATCGTTTTTCCATTATTTGGAACATACAGAACTAAATTAATAACAGTTCCTACAAGGCCCTGGGGCTCTCCGTGGAAGAATTTTGATCTCCTTAGGAAAGACTCACCATTTCTCATAGGAGAGATGCACTTGACTCCTGACCTCTTTTCAAAGGCACCTGTGTGAGCTTTTAAAATCCACTACCACCAATTATCCACTTTCAACCTGAAGTGTTTAAACCTCAGACCACATTAACTGAGCTTAGCACATAGCCATGTCATTGCTGACTTCCTGATGTGAGGAGATGCCTTGACACGGCTGAAAGAGAGTTTAGGGATGAGGCATGAGATTATCAGCTTCTCCTCCTGACAGCTTCAAACAAAGGAGCCTTTTAGCCACCTGGTTTGTGTCTCCCACACCTGCATTAAGATTGGGAGACAAACCTTTGTACTGCTGCCTTGATCCTATTATTTGCATGTACCTGTCCACAGTCACCCTGCATCACTTAATAGCCTTCAGAGAGACCAAAGGGAAGAAGATGCACATCTACTATTTCTCTTTCAGGTTTAATACCTTTTCTTTGCTTTGCTTTTCTGTCTTCTTTTTTTTTTTTTTTTTTTTTTTTTTTCCCCTCTCCAAGATTTTTAGGACACTGCAGCATTTATTTAAACTCTAAGGAGATTTATTTGGCAGGGGGGATGGAGGAGGGGAGACTGTGAGCAGGCTGAAGACATGGATGAGGGATGAAAAGGCAGAGGAGGCCATTTTAAGGGCTTCTGCCTGGGTTGCAGAGAGCAAAACTCAGTGCCTGCTCCCTGCATCCAGCAGATGTTTGGTTCTCGGATTCCTCTGCTTAGGTCTGACCCTGAGACCACATCCATCCCCTGGTCCCTGTAAAGAGACTCCAGCAGCTCTCCCCACCACTGCCTCCAAGGCCAGCCAGCCAGGGATGCCAGCCCTTGGGGGGCTTGGCCCACACCCCAGGAACCTTCTCAGCCTGGGATTCAACCTCATTCTTCTCCACCTCTCTCTTATACCCGTGGGCTCAAACGACCCCAAGAACTCTCAGGCCCGATTCACCCTGGATACAAAATTCAGGATGTGCTCCCTCTCCATCTCCCTCTGCCCGCCGGTAAAATTAGCTTTGTCTTCTCTGTCCCAGAGCTGAAGGAATGTCTAGGTTTTAAATTAAATTCATATTCTCTTTCCCATGCTTGCAGAATTAGCCAAAAAGGACAGAACATTATTAACCTTCGGAATCCATCCTGAGCTGACAAGGTGTCTAAGCAAGGGGAGGTTTCTGCTGTAGCCCATGGATATACATTGCTGCCTTTCAGCCTCAGCCAGCTCCTTGACTCATCAATGTAACTGAGTAAGGTAGAAATATTAGAGTTGCATTCATATTCCAGGCCTGGTTTAAATCACTAGCATTGTGGAAAGCTCTGGATAGGTCCAAAAAGAACAAACCACCACCTCCCCACCCCACCCCTCTCCCAAAAAAAAAAAAAAAAAAAAGAGAGAGAGAAAAAAAAAAAAAAAGAGGGAAGAAAAGAGTTTTCTGGTTCTAGTTTTTCATATTTTCTCTTCCACTCTGAAAAATGAAACCCTACAGCTGCCCAGCATTGCACAATGGCCCAAATGCTGTGAGTTCCAGCCCTAATCCCAGCCCACTCCACACGCCAGCCCCAGCAGAGCTCAGCAATGTGCCCCATCTTCACCTTTCTCCCCCAAACCCTTCCCTTCCCCAACTGTCAGCTGGGGTCAGCAACAAGTGGCTGGTCCCCACCACCAGACCATGGAATTTGGCTTGTGAAAGCTGTCCATCAGCTAGAAGAAATAGAGGAAGAAGACAAAGAACAGGGTCAGGTCCCTTGGCCACTCTATGATTTGTGTTGTCACAGGAAGCAAAGGAGGTGTAAATCTCCAGATTTCAGTCATGTCTTGTGTGTGTTTTTTGTTGTATGGTCAAAGAAGCACTGCCAGGGATCCATCAGCATGCCAGGTGGGATGAAACCAAGGCCTAAGCATCTTCCCTGCCTCCCAGATGATGGGGAAACCCCTTGTTCTCCTGCAGTCCCCAAAAAGCAGACACTGCCATGGGTGCTCAGCTCACCTTGCAGAATCCTTTCAATCATGGCTGCAGGTTCCAGGCAGCCAGGGAAAGTCACTGAGATCCAGGTCTGGATTTCTCCTGTTGTTGTTGTTGTTATTTATTATTATTATTATTTCCAAAGTTGTGACCTACAAGCAACACCATGGAGCAAAACTTCACCAGGGATCTCTGGGAGGGACTGATGAGAACAAGTACACATTATGGATTATGCCCACATGGCAGGTGATGAATTTGATGTCTCAGCCAAGAAACACCCTGATAAGGGCCTGACCCTCAGCAAATAGGGCTGTTCCAAATGCCATCCCCTAGTGAAGAGCCAAGGCTCAACCTAAAGGCAACAGCACCAATGGGAAAGGATGGGCTGTGGTTAAAAATATGTGCTGAGCCTTCCAAGAGGGATGGATTTAGTTCTTCTCTTTGGCTTAACTTTCCAAAGATCATAACGTCAAACAAATCACTTCATCATCTGCCCATCCTCACAGCACCCCAACTGTTAGAGTGTATTTATAGTAGTTTTCTCTTGCCTTTTGTCTTTTTTTATTCTGATTATGAAGTCCTTGGAACAAGGTTGTCTCTTACTACTCAAGGTCCATCAGAAGAGGGCTCTAACCTGAGTTCTTGCTTCTGGAATACAAATAGTATCCAGAAGGTAATACAATGCCTACCATGTTAATGACATGGGTTGGGAAATGTGCATTACTACCCATGGAAAATTTTGATTTGAACAAAAAAGTTGAGTGGTTTGTTTGGAAAAGTAGAACCCTGAGCACAGTTGCCATTTTTTTTTCTCCCCAGTAAAAAATCTCTGAAGGAAGTTTACAAAACCCAGAAGCTCTTGTGAAATCAAAAAAGCATTCAACAATCAACACTACAAAGTCAAAACAAAAGACAATATCATCTGTCCCATGGGTGGATTTCCTTCCTCCCTGCAACTCATTGCAAAGCCTTTTCTGTCACCCAGCCTTGGTCAGGACTCTCATTCCAGAGGAATCGCTTCTGCACTTGTGTGTCAAAAACAAAAATCTGTTTCCAATAGGCAGTAAAAGGTCTGCTCATCTACTCCTGTTTCACACAAAGCCTTCCCAGATCCTCGTGGCAGCACTCTGGCAAAGGCTCACAGGGTGTTTCACATTCATCCCACCATCTGCAGAGCTCTGCTGGGTCCAGGAGGTTCAGAGTTGGTCCAGGAGGCTCAGAGTTGGCCCAAAACTGTCTTGTGGAAAGGGTTTGTGCTTCAATACCATGCTCTGTCCTTCTCTACTCATCCAGCTGTGGCTCTGCCCTCAGCTTCTCCTTTCCTGCTGCTGTAGAGAGCTGCTGGGGATGAAGGTGGACAAATAAAAGTTGCTTTCACTTTGCTTTGCCTCTACTTGGAGTTTCCCACCAGAGCAGCCATCAGCTCCTCAGAAAGAGCTACAGCTGTTGGTCTACAATTTTTTATTCCTGCATGTTCAAAACTGAAATTTGAAAGAAAACCTTCAGTATGTGCATTAACAACTTGGTACCTGAAGGTGGGAAAAGAATTTAGGGGACATCAGCAGATCTGTCTTAAATTTGTTGCTCCAGAACAGCAACAGGTGGCCCAGGGAAACTGTGGCTGCCCCATCCCTGGCAGTGTCTCATCCCAGGTTGGATGGGGCTTGGAGCAACCTGGGCTGGTGGGAGGTGTCCCTGACCAGGGCAGGGAGAGTTGGGAATGATCCTTAAGGTCCCTCCCAACCCAACCCATCCTGTGGTTTTATGGTTCTAGCACAGGATTCCACCTTCCTCCAAGCAGAGGAGGTGGGCTTACACAGAAATAGCATGTCCATAGTTTTTTCCCCATCACAGACAAGGCTATGGTCTTACCTGCAAACCATGTTGCTCCCAAGTCAAGGAGCCCACCAAGGACTTGTGCTGGAAATGGTGTCCTGCTGTCAGCAAGAGGTAGCCCAGTAGGAGTGATGGGGGAGATCCAGAGTGCTTTGTTCTCCAGCTTCCATCCCCATTGCCCCGTGGTGTGATGCCCACACTGCCATTTTCTCCTCACCAGAACTCCAGGAGGTCTGTCCACCAGGCAAGGCCCCATTTACAAGTATTCAGGAGCTTGTTAATCATCCGGACTTGTAAAGTTCCTCAAGTGGAACTGAAGGCTGGGCAAGAAGCATCTATTTGTTCCATCTCTCCATCCTCAGGAAGCCAGAGCATCACCAGAGGAGGTCAGGGTGGATTCCCAGAAATGTGACCCATCCTTTCAGCAATGCAAGTGGAATTCAGAGCGTGCCACGGGCTTGCAGGCACCTCCAGAATTTGCTGTCATGACTTCACAAAATGCTGCACTCCCCAAGAAGAGCAATCCAAAGAGGAGGAGTCCGGTGGTGCCTCTGCTGCCCTCAGACAGCGGGGGCTCCTGATTGTGTAATGTTTACATGAGCACAGAGCTCACCATGGCTACATGGACCTCAGGAACAACAGATCCAGGCTGCGTGCTCTGAGGAGAGCAAAACTCATACCCATGATCCAGAGGAGCCTGTGCTTGCCTGGGCAAGTAGCTGAGTGCTGCCCATGTGGCAATGGGAGCCAGAAGAGCACCAGACACTCTTGTGTTATCACAGAATACAACCACAGGATGGTTTGGGTTGGAAGGGACCTTTAATGCCATCTAGTCCAACCTCCTGCAATCAGCAGGAACATGTTCACTTGGATCAGGGTGCTCAGAGCCCCATCCAACCTGAACTGGAATGTTTCCAGGGATGGGGCATCTCCCACCTCTATGGGAAACCTGGGCCAGATTTTCACCACCTTCACTGCAAAGAATTTCTTCCTAATACCAAATTTCTTCTGAATCTCCCCTCTTCCAGTTTGAAACCATTACTCTCTCATCCTTCCATCCCTTGTCCCAAGTCCCTCCCCAGCTTTCCTGGAGCCCCTTCAGGCACTGGAAGGTGCTCTAAGGTCTCCCCATTGCAGCCTTCTCTTCTCCAGGCTGAACACCCCCAACTCTCTCAGCCTGGCTCCAGAGCAGAGCTGCTCCAGCCCTCCCAGCAGCTCCAGGGCCTCCTCTGGACTCACTCCAACACCTCCATCTCCTTCTGCTCTTGGGGACCCCAGAACTGGACCCAGCACTGCAGGGGGGGTCTCAGCAGAGCAGAGCAGAGGGGGACAATCCCCTCCCTGGCCCGGGTGGCCACACTGCTGGGGATGCAGCCCAGGACAGGGGGGGTTTCTGGGCTGCCAGGGCACATTGCTGGCTTGTGTTGAGCTTCTCATCCACTAGCACCCCAAAGTCCTTTCCCACAGGGCTGCTCTCAATCCCTTCATCCCCAACCTGCATTGATACTGGGGGTTATGTCAACCCAGGTGTTGGTCTTCTCCATCTCAGATCCACAATACATTTCCAAAAAGGCTGTTTCCACAATGCCTGTGATGCCCTTGTCCTTCCTGAAGTTCATGCTGTGTAGCTCCAGGGTGCATCCTACCATCGTGCCTACAGGCCACAGTGAAAAAGATTTGAGACACGTCAGGTGGATCCACAGCTGAGGATTTGAATGGAAAAGGAGAACAGATAAAGGTTTTTCAAAGGGCAAGTGGGTGCTGAAGTGTTTGTGGTAGGGAGGATTGGATGGAGCCTGAGCAGCCTTGGCCTCTTGCAGGGTGGAGACCTAAACAGAAAGTTCTTAGGCCTGGCCTTGAATTTTTTCATGCATTTCTTGAGCACATCTCCATGCCCCGCCACCATATTCCCAACACTGCAATGTGTCATTCCCATTAGCATTGGGGCTGCATGTGAATATGGTGGCACAAAGAAATGGTCAACAGAAGGTATGGAACCAACCAAGTAAAGCTAAGGGTGATTTTGTGATTTCCCAAGCAGAGCAATCTCTACACCCTGATGAGTTTGGGCAGCTGCTCTGGTGCCCAGCAAGCTCTGGCTCTCCCCTTGGGAAAGGGCAGCCCTGTCTCCACACTCCCCAGCCAAAGAGAGCATCACTGGTGTTTGTGCAGACAAACCCTTGACTGATTTTGTTCCAATGGAGATTGTGGATTTGACATGATGCAGAACATCTTCTGATGGCAAACATGGGGATGGGAAGTGTTGGCCAAAATCAGAGGGTGTTTTCATTGGTCTGTTTGCTGTTGTGTTTTATGGAGATTTTTTCCCCAAGTGTTTAGTGCTGGTACCTTTTTGAGCTTCAAATTTGAATGAATAAATGTTCTGGTGGACAAACCCAAAATCCTTCCCAAACCACATCTTCTGGAAAAGAAGGGAGTTGGCCCCTGAGACAGTCCCTGGGGAACCTTATGGAGACAAGTTGTACACATTGCCCTTCTGAGGTGGTTTTTTGTGTTGTTTTGGTTTGATTTTTTTTTCTTTCTGATTTCCCTAAACTAAAAAACTCACAGAACTTTCCTCTGCTTCATGGGGACTCTTTTTTATCATACTGGGGGAGGAATTTTTGATCTGAAGTCTCTTTGGTCTTTTCAGGCTCTCCCAATCCCTCAGATCTGAAGGCCCAGTGGTTTTCTTGATGGACAGCACTGCAGGCATCCTTGACAACCTTCCCCTCTCTTCCCAGGGTGACTTTTTCCTTTTCTCCTTGCAGATGGCTCTCTAGGCACAGGCCATCATCAGCTCCCACCACACGGACAATCTTCTATGGATTTTTATATCAGAGGTGCAAATTAGCAATGCAGTTGGTTTTTCCAAAGCTCTTCTAGATCTGATGATCTCTTCTAATCCTTTCTGAGGTGGTCTTTGTCTCTGGTACATGACCCATCCCAGTTTTGGGGTGGTGATGGAGATATGTGTCCATTTCCTTTCTTCCAGGTAAACCCACAGTGTGGTTTGGAGGCAAAAGAAGGGGTGAAGAGGGTTAGGGGGTGTTTTTAATGGCTGAAGAACGCACAGGTGAAGGTCTCCTCAGGGTAAGGACCAGAAGTGGAGTTCAGGGAATCTAAAAGTTTGTCTACATGGTTTGCCACGAGGCTGGGGATCACCCAGTGCAGCTGTTTCTGTGACAGGGTTGAGAAGCTTGCTAGCTGAGACAGCTTCAATGAGTGCCTCTAGTCAAATGGGCTATCCCTAGAAGAGGACTCCTTGGGATGACTCCCTTCAAAAGCTGTGGGTTTTTTGCACACTTTAAAGGCTCAGCCTAGGTTGATAAAGCCTCACACACCCAGGGTCACAGTCATGAGTACCTGTACATGGTGGACCTTCAGTTTATGCTCTTTGCTTGGCATTTAGGGCAGGAAAACAAGGAGGAAAAAAAAACACAGAAGAAAAAAAAAAAAAAAAAAAAGAAAAAGAAAAAGCCACAGGGACCATACACCACCCACGTGGAGAACTCCAGATGTTCCCATCACCATCCCAGCAGCCACCAGCCTATTAGACACTCATTAGCAAGTGTAGACACTGGCAACAGCAAATCTTGGGGCGGCAAGTCGGCCAAGCTGCCCCTCTTCCCCCTCCTCAGCCCTTTCTTTGAAGATCCCTCAGCCTCCTGCTGAGGAGATGCCTCTAGTGAGAAGTTCCTCAGCACCACCCGGTGCAGCCAGGGTATAGCCTCTGAGGATGGATGGTATCCAAATGTTTGGCAGAAATTCCGACTTTCCTTACTTTTAGGCGTATCTGTGGCTTTTCGATACTGTAAACAACTGACACAGGCATGGAAGAATAGTGTATCTGAAACAGTTTATACAAAAGAATTCCATCTGTCAGTCTGTTTACAGTTCACATGTGAAAAGGCAAAAATCTTTAAAAGGAAAACCCCAGGGGGAAAAACATTTATATATATATATATTTCTGTATATATATATATCCCCCTTACATCTATATGGGATACGCTACAAATAATTGTTGAAGTGGAACAGTATCAGTGCAGATTTTTTCCCCCTCTTGAATACCAGTATTCTTTTTTTGTTTTTTTTCCCTCCCTGGTGTAAATTAAATTTTCCCAGTTTTCTTTCTAACTTATTCAAAACAGCACAAAGAAAGCAGACTGGAATTAACAGGGTGGTTTGGGGTGGTTTTTTTTTTTCCTTTTTAATTTTTTTTTTTTTTCACAACCCTTTCCAGTTTTAAAGTTGTCCTAAAGCTTCTTGAGACTGTACATTAGCTCGCAGTATTTCAGTGAAGAAGAAATACTGCTATTACACCCTTGTAAATAACCTTGAAACC
This sequence comes from Phaethornis superciliosus, assembly GCA_023637945.1. Taxonomy (NCBI): domain Eukaryota; kingdom Metazoa; phylum Chordata; class Aves; order Apodiformes; family Trochilidae; genus Phaethornis; species Phaethornis superciliosus. The sequence goes on along the minus strand of JAJQWJ010000006.1, from coordinate 40,044,978 downwards.
CATCTGCCGTGTTATCTAGGAGGGGATTTTAGGAGTTGCTGTGAGAGCTTTAACTTCTGCTTGGACAGTCACCAAGGAAAGCCAGAAATGATCCAGGTTTCATGCCTTTTCCCAGGGGAAGAAAAAAAAAAATCCTGTATAATTCTCCACCTCACTCCTAAATGCCAAAGGGCAGAGCCCTGGAGACAAGCGTGGTGAAGAAATGATTTTGTGATGGTTGTGCTGGGATGAAATTAAACCCTGATAATACACAAGCTCACACATCAGTGTTACATCTGTTAGAGGCACAAGAAGACAGAGACATTTCTACTCCTGTTCCTTTCTCTGGACCCAGTCGTGTGGGTGCAAACTGCATGGGTGAGCAGCATGGTGCTCTTTGGTGCTCAGCAACACTGAGGGTTTTGTCCTTGGCTGACAGGATCCCTTTACTACTGGTGGTAGATCAGGGCTGTGGATACCTCCCCAGGGAGAATGGTTCAGACATGGTTCAGAGATCAAACATGGGTTTTCCTCCTCTGGAGAATGAATTTTTAAACAGATCATAATAAAACAGAATCATCAGATGTTTTGGGTTGGAAGGGACCTTGAAGATCATCCAATTCCAAACCCCTGCTGTGGGGCAAGGACACCTCCCAGTAGATCAGGTCTCCAAGTCCTGTCCAATCTGACCTTAGACACCTCCAAGGATGAGGCATCCACAGCTTCCCCAAACAACCTGTTCCAGTGGTTCACCACAGGTATGTGTGACAGTCCCCCTGATGGCACATTCAGTGGGACCCCAAACTGGGGAGGCTGCAGGAAGAGGGTCTTCTTCTCCCAGAGACACCAACAAGGGCAGACATGGTCAGCACCATTCCACAAGCATTGTGTTGATCTAAAGATGAGCAAGAGTCCCACCTCAGGCTCCTCTTGCCCTCCTGGTTGACTTCTGGTGAAGGTCCCAAGAAAAGTGCAGCACACCTCAGGTCCTCCTCTGGGGGACAGGGTTACCTTGGGCTGTTTGTTTTTAGGAGCCTCAGGGTGAAACAAGATGGCTACAAAACAAATATTTACATGTGGCAGCTGTTCCTTTTAATTACATGGGCTGAAATCAAGGTTTTCTCTTGCCCTCACACCATCAGGAGGAAGTGGGGAGTGGTTTTACAGGCACAGCCAACCTTGGGAGGTGAAAGAACAACGTTGCCCACCAACTTGACCCAACATGTGCTCCTCATATTCCTCCACCATGAAACAGCTCTTTTTTTGTTGTTGTTGTTGTGTCTTGGCAGACTTACAAGCCTGCAGTCCTGGTAGGATAACATCCCCTTCCTGTGAAGCTCCATGGGGCCAGGTTCTGCCTGCAATGTCTCACATGGAGACGCAACAAGTGTGAAGCTGTAACACACCTGGGCCTAAACCTCTGCAGAGGGTGTGAGGTCTTTCTGCTCTGGATCTGCACAGTGAATAGAATCAATGAATGGTTTGGGTTGGGAGGGACCTCAAAGCTCCTCCATTGCCACCCCCTGCCATGGTCAGGGACACCTCCCACCAGCCCAGGTTGCTCCAAGCCCCATCCAACCTGGGCTGAGACACTGCCAGGGATGGGGCAGCCACAGCTTCTCTGGGAAACCTGGCACAGGGGCTCAGCACCCTCACACCAAGCAGTTTATTCCTAATGTTCAACCTAATTCTCCCCTCTTCCATCTGGAAACCCTTCCCCCTGATCCCATCCCTCCATCCCTTGTCCCAAGTCCCTCCCCAGCTTTCCTGGAGCCCCTTCAGGCACTGGAAGGTGCTCTAAGGTCTCCCCATTGCAGCCTTCTCTTCTCCAGGCTGAACACCCCCAACTCTCTCAGCCTGGCTCCAGAGCAGAGCTGCTCCAGCCCTCCCAGCAGCTCCAGGGCCTCCTCTGGACTCACTCCAACACCTCCATCTCCTTCTGCTCTTGGGGACCCCAGAACTGGACCCAGCACTGCAGGGGGGGTCTCAGCAGAGGGGAGCAGAGGGGCAGAACATAGCAGAGGACCATCCCAAAGAGCAGGGGGAGGAATAAACTCATTGAGGTGTCTAATGGAAGGTTGTTGCCTGCGTGCTGTAGCATTAAGGAACAGTTTGTTTGGGTCTGGTGTTGACTGTAATTTTTCCCAAGAGATTTGGCCAAACTGAAAACTCTGAGCGGAAAAAGGTCACCTTTTTGGAATGTCATGTTTTCCAAATCACTTCCTATCTCCTTACCCAAAGCTGACCAAAACTGTTCAGTTGCTAAGAGACAATGAAAAGTTGCAGAAAATATGCTGATTGTTTAACTTTTTTTCTTTTTTAAAAGGCAAATAAAATGCCAGAAAGACAAACATTTTTAGGGAAGTGTTGATAATACTCACGTTCCCACTGCTTGCCAGCCTGTGCCCTATTTCACATCTTACTAAGAACTATGTTGAAGTGATACTGCAGACTCTCCAAGCCCAGGGATATTTCTCAAAGGAAAAAGTTACATTTCAGAAATACCAGTACTGTGTGCTTTTCTCTTTCTCTTTTGGGAGATGCTGTCACCCTCTAAGAGTCTCTGGGCCCAGTATGGCTATGATCTGAGTAATCAAAGGTAGAAAATCTAAATTCTTAAAATGATGTTTTCTGGAGAGGTGAAGAAGTGGTTTTTAGCAGAGATCTCTTGGGTGATCTCTTTCTCTCTTGGGTGTAGCTACAAGAATGAGTTTAGCTTTATTTGGGGTAAAGAGAAACCTCATTTTGGGCTACCTTGTGCTGCCAAATGGGGACCCCAAATAACCTTTCTGCTGAGAAGCAGCTCTGCTGCCATCCCCATGGTGTGCCACCACCATGTCTGGACATTTATTTGGTCAAATGGGTGCCTTTGTGCTCAAAAGATCTTTTGTTCATCAGTACACAGGACTTTCCCAAGCCAACCTGGCTTCAGTTGGGACCAGCTGGGAGTCAGTCTCGCAGCTCATTAGAGACTGGCAGTTTAATTTGTCTTTTTAATTTATTTGGCACATGAAGGCTGAATTCCCTTTCTTTTGCCTTGCAACCCCTGTCTGAGGGTGTCTTCTGTGCGACTGTTCCTATTTTTTTAGGATGGGATTGGGAGCTATGATTTATGGGTCATTTATTTTTTGCTTTTGTCTTCCTGCTACCTTTTAAGTACTCTCCATCTTGACAGGATTGCTTTTCTTGCTTTGCCTGTGCAGACTGGGAGGAGGTGGTGGGCTTCTGCCCAGGCCCGCGGAGCTCGAGGCAATGAGAGAGGTGACCAGGAACAAGGTCATTTTTCTTGCTACCAGCTTCTTCTGACACCAAAGCAAATCATCACAAAGCTCTTCTCATCCAGGAAAACTGGGGAAAGCTTCTGATGTTGGCACCACGACTATTCTTGGATCATTTTGCCCTTTTTTTCCACACCAGTGCGTTTCCCTTGTACCACTCAGCCTGTGGTTGTTATTCTTGGGTATTAACTTCAACTTGGTTTGATACTCATGTCTTCACTACCTGTATGCCAGGTCAGATGTCCAATCCTGTATGAGTGGTCATGGGGACACACAACCCTAAGTACACCGTTGCCTGTTTAGCTGACTTTGGACCTCAAAATGTGGGGCACTCCATAAGAATCAAAGCCTCCCCTCAACTTGTCCTCAGCAAGCAGAAGGAATGATGTGTGTGGCCTCACATGAAGGGTTCTGGGTGGCAAGGGGGTGCTTGGAAATGTAACACATTCAATCTTTGTGCAGCACATCTTTCACACGCCCAACAAGGACCTCATGGTACCTGTAATTTTGGGAAAAAGGTCCAAGGAGGTGGTAGTGAGGTTGGCTCAATTCGTAATGTAGGTCAAGAGAGAGGGGTGCTCCACCCATGTGCATATCCAGGAGTGAATATTCAGACAGATGTTGAGGTCAGCCTGAGAAGCCTTTGGGCTTTTTTTTTATGACTGTTGTCTGGGGCTAACAAAGAGCTTTGAAACATTATTTGACATGAAGCAAAAACCCGTGGAGGGAGGTGGGTGTTTGGCTAGACAGACCCCCAGATTTCCCAGTGAAATGGGAGACAAAATGCCCAGAGCAAGAGAAAGCACAGAACCCTTCAGCTTCACAACACTGGGCTCTCACACTATTGGTGACTATCTGTCAGCTAAAGCCCTAGAGGAGGTCAGACAAAGCAGATATAGGGAGGTGATTTATTTTTCTTGTATTATTTTACATCATGGAACAGCCTCATTGAAAGATGAGCAGACTTGTTTGCAAGCATCCTGGTATGGATTCAACCCATGAAGCTGCAAGTGGGACACAGGAGTCAGGAGTGTAGGATGCCCTAGGAATCAACACTGACACCTCAGCTGGTGGGCAATTCAGGTATGAAATGGTTGTCCCTGCTCTGCTTGGAAAAGAAAAATGAATACGATCAACCCAGCCACGTTGATGTATCTCCCACCTTTCTTTTGGTGAAAGCACAAGCCACTTGTCTGGTAGATGTGACACCAGCAGTCCTCACAGTTTTCCAGCAGTGCCACTATTTCTGGTTTCTGTTCCAGGTGCCCCATCCCATACCTGACTACCAGATATGTGGCAGCAATCAAAGGAATCCCCTAGCTGGGAACAACTGATGGGCTCAGTGTCCCTGTTCACAGGAAACTGAGATGGTGGCACAAGGATGGAGAGCGTGGCAGGTAAGGATGGGTGGAATGCTGAGGAGATGTAGCCTGCAAGGGGGAACTCAGAGCCTTCAAATTTCCCCGCATTGTCAGCGTCCCCTCCCTCCTCCTCGTGAAGCAGCTTTGCCACCCGGGTTTGGGAGGGAGGGACACACTCATGCCTTAGTGATCTTGACAAACACAGCCAGACGGGTGCATTACATCAGCCCTGGGTGGGGTGGCCCGGCCAAAAGGGCTTCCAGACAGCCCAGGATGCAAACCTCTCCACTGCCGAGCTCCGGGCAGGGCTTTGCATCCCAGGGATCGCACGCAGACACCCAGCACGCCTGCTGCAGTGAACCCCCCCTTCCTTCTCCCCACTGCCTCCCTCCCTCTCTGCTTTTAACCTCTTGTTTCTAAAGTGGTTTCTAAAATAAGCCTGAGTGAGCAGCAGCTGCTAAAGCCGTTTGCTGTCAGAATTGGCCCCGCTGCAGACGGCCGGGATACTGCAGGCGCTTGTTTTGCCTTTTAAGTCTAAACATTCCCCCCCCACACCCCCTACCCCCTCCCTTCCCTTTCCCTGGATTTTGCAGTTCAACTCTTAGTTTTTAATAGTCCTTGTCATGATGGAAAGCGCCAGACTCCAGCTGTTCTTCCCAAACCTCTGGGAGAGGCCTGGTTACATTTAGTTCTCATAAATCTTGAATCCAGTTCTAGCAAGTCTTTAAGCCTGACCACTACACTGCCCCTGATTGAAAACAGGAGCAGAGGAAGAAGAAAGGAAAGGGGGAAAAGAAAGTAAAAGGCTCTGCATGCTTATAGGCTGTGTCAGAAAAAAGTCTCCAAGAGGTCCAGGATGTAAGGCCCACCAAGATGAGAGATGGGTTGTGATGTGCAGTCCCCATCTCACCTTGCAAACAGCTTGTGGCATGGCAGAGAGGGTCAGTGGAGAAGGATTGCTTGGGAAAACAAAGTGGGGGTTCACCTGGGTTGTAAAAGAAAGGGCTGGGAAAATGTTCCCATGTGAAGAACTTGGAGCACCTGCTTAACTGAGATACAAGATCTTCAGCTGGGACAAGAGGTCTGAGCTCCTCATGTCTGTCGTGGATTTGGCCTTCAGGGTTGGAAAAGAGAAAAAGGAAAGAAAGGAATTGCAAAAATAGGCACTGCTGTAGGAAACACCTAACCACTGATGTGAGAACCTGTCTGCTGCAGTGTTTGGTAAGCAACCCTCTGAGATGGGTTATGCCTTGAGGAACAGCCCCAGTGCTGACCAGTGGAGCCCAGGCATCCAGCTATGGGTTGGAGTCACCAGCACTGGTGACTGCACCAGACTCAATGCTTTAAAGCACATGGTGTTGTACAAGTGTACAAGGTGGACACTCTAAATGGCCACTAGCTACTCCTGAGGTCAGACCTCTACCTGAGTGGTCACAAAAGCTGGGAGGATGTCCACTGAGAGGTCAGTGATGGGGAATAACATTTCCCTACAGGTGAGGAGACCATACCTTGGCCCAGAAGTCCCAGCTGGCTTGGCCATGAGGTGACAAGGTGTATCCTGGGGGGAACCACTGCCTGAACCAGGCAGAGGCTTGGGCTCACAGGAAATGATGGATGGAACCCTTCCCCTGGCAATGGCTTTGGGTTATGTGTGTTAACCTCTGGATTTTCTGAGAGCAGCACTGGGAGAGCCAGGGCCACCTTGAATTCCAGAGACCTTCTGTCCTCTGCAGGTGAATGAAAACTTCAAAAGTTTGGTTCTGCTTCCACAAGCCACATTCCCACAGGAATCCCAAACTCCCCGCTCTCTTTCTGTAAAGATACAACACTGGAATGACTTTCTTGGGGGTTACCAATGGCAAAAGGATCCTGTTCAGGTTGTGATGTAGGAGGTTGTTATATAATTGTACATGTGATTGTGCTTTACAATTACTATCTAAAGCTCTGGAAAGGTATTCCCAGAGCTCTGCTGTCTTTGCTACAAACCTGTCAAAAGATAAAAATCATAAAAATGATGTTGCTATGCGTCCTACCATCCCCATGACCTGAAAGAGGCAACAGGAGCTCTACTTTCTGAACTGGTAATAAGATATAAAATAGCAAATGACCACTCCAGCAGATATAATGTCCAGCTCAGCACTACACTTGCTTTCATCCACTGAGAAGGACTGAAACGTTGGCCAAATTCAACATCAACATCATTCATACAAACTTCTGTTGTTTGCAGTCCTGTGGGAGGCTTTGCGAACCAATACAGGGAGGACTAGAAGAAAAAAAAGAAAAAGCCTAATAAGCTGAGCACCACCACCCCCACACCCCTCAACCTTCCCTTAGGTACTAGACAGAAATCTCTTCCAGCAAACAACAGTGAGATTAGCCAGTAGCATTGACAGAGGCACGTGCTTGGAGCATGGAAACCAATAACTCGGGGGAAATGTGGAAGTCAAGGGCCATGTGATGGATGGATGGGCTATGGCTTTTTAAGTAGACACATTTCAAGGCAGCATAAACGTTTATTTCTCCAAGTGCAGCTTAACCTCATCTGACTCTAGGGGTGTCTTTTCATTGACTTCAGTGACTATGGGATAGGGCCTATCAGAAGCACAATTTTCCATGGGTAAGCCATGCACTTAAGCAGCTACATATTTAAATACTTAGATGAGCCTCCTTCCTGGATTTCCCAACATCTGTGCTTCCTCTCCTTGGAAGCCATCCCCCTCTTGGATCTGGACACTTGGAGTGTGCGGAAATGAACGGGAGCAGCTAAGGACAAAATTTCTGCTGTAGAGAGACACGAGAGTACCACAGCCGGTGGATGCTCTGCAAGAGCTGCAACCAGCCCTTGTGCTTTATCGTGGACTTGTGCTGGGTTAATGGTTGGGCTTGGTGATCTTAAACCTCTTTTCTAACCAAAATGATCTTAGGACTTTATTACATCGTTCTATAATCCTATTCTTGCATTAAATAGGGCATTCCCCCACGCAGAGCACGATGAAAATGGCTGGAGGGATGGTGGAAGCCTGCAGCCTGAGGTGTGATGCTCTTTTTCTTTTCTTCCTCTTGTCCATAGCCTGTCCTGGGACCAACTTCCCCCCAGACCCCAGGAAAGCAAGGCAGCCAGACTTATGCCAACCTAAGCTGAGCAGCAAGGAAAGTTTTGCTGCGTGTCTCATTTATTACCACCAACATATTTCCAGTGCTGTTATAAAGCTTATCTCCTCCTGTTATTTCCCAATATCAAATCACAGCAAGAAAACAGATTTCCCTTTGCTTAACACAGGTAGTATTACACTGGGGAGCATTAATGGCTTAAGCAAAGATTTTTCCACCTACAGGCAAGTGACTGATGGTTTATCCATCTGCTGAGTAAAAACCCAGTGCCTAAATCCCAGTTTCAATGGGTCATATCACCTGTGGTTTCAAAATAACACCGACTTTGCCACAGAAGTAAGATGCAAAAATAATGAAAATTAGCACTTGGAAGAGGAAGAGATTTTCTACAGTTCAACAAACAACCAGGAGCCCATCACTTTTTCAAGTTAAATCGTCTTGAGTGATTTTGTTGTAGGTCAGGAGGAGGTCAGACGAGTTGGGCTCAGTCTTTTTCCTGCGTTGTGGTCTCTCAGCAGGAGGAGGAAGTGTACCCCAGCAGGTGTCACAAACAATGATTTCCCAAAATTTCATAATCATTTAGATCTAATTACAAGACACAGATGGGTTTTGACTTTCCCTGGCAAAACTTTAGGAATCATCCACTGCTAAACCAAATAAAAAGGAGTCTGCAATAATTTTGCTGCATTTGGGTTTTCCTTTTTAATCCAGGAAATTTTATTTTAGCAGGCTGTGTTGCAAACTCCAGATAATTCACTTACTGTGACAGTGCAGATCTGGAGGAGAATGACTCTTTTCCTTTGCTTCAGTGTGTGCACCACGAAAGGAGACACCAATAAACTCATCTTGGGACATGGAGTGGCTTCTTGTGCTGGTGCCTCCATCTCTGCCTCCTGCAACAGAAATTCCCCTCCTCACTAACAATTTGACCCAAAGCTAAAAGGCTGAGAGAAACTCCCAAGGTACCAAATTTGTGTTCTCAGTTCTTTTTAAGGAAGTAAAGCATGTCATGAAGCAAAGAAACCTGTTTACTCTGGAGGTCACCATAAGCAGCATAAGTGCTGGTGGCATTTTCAGCAGCAGGTTTTTCTTAGGAGACTCCTTCTGCTTGTGTGAGGTGTTTATGGCTTACAGGGGTAAATTTACTAAAGTTAGGTTACAAATCCCCTTTAGGTATTGACTGACAGTGTCTCCCTTCACTCAGCCTCCAGAGCTGCAGCATCGTGCTGGTGAGACCTTTACCTCTGAAGGCCACACTTATACTTGTGGACATCCATGGCTCCCTTTTCCCTTCAGACTAAGGTGACACTTTGCCTGCAGCCTCAGGTGGGTGTTGGTATTGATAAGTTTTCACACTAGCAAATAGCAATTTACCTTAATGGAGAGGCACAGGACAGGGACATCCAAGGTGAGGCTAACCATGATTTGCTTCACCTCTGTCTGGCCCTTCAGAAGGAGCTAAGCCACTGCAGAGAGGAAACATTGCTAATATGGATGCTACAGTTATCTTTATCTCAGCTTTCTGTCCTTGCTGGTCATTAAATTATCTCACAGCCCTTTCCAGACAGTGCTGCTATATCCACAGCTCTATTAATAAACCTTCTGCAGCAGTAAATCCCCGGGCCTGACCGCAGACTGTCAGTACCTCCTCTGATTTATTCTCCATTTACCCACCATTTGCTTCATGGATACAATGAAGTGGCCTCAAGTTTTCCTCCCTTCGTGACCCCTCGGTGATAGCAGTGACAGACTCCATGAGAAGGTGCTGAGGCCCCCTGTGGTTTGTGGTTGTGACTGTTGGCCAAAAAAAAATATAAAAAGAAGAAAAAAAACCCAAAACCCCCAAAAAACAAAAGGAAATTCTCCTATGGAGATGCTGATCAAAGGGAGGATGTGCAGAGAAATGCAGGTCCCCAGGAGAGCATCCATCTCCCCTCACTCTGAGAAAGGGCTCACAGCTCTTTGCCCTACTCCATGCTGTGGCCATCATCCCTGCAGCCACAGGAGATGTGGGACTCAAAGGGTTTGGGCTCACAGTCCCACTCTGGAGGCTGTTCTGCTTGGTGACACTTTTCTGGTGAGAGGTGCTGGGTAGGTGAGAGGTGCTGGGTAGGTGAGAACCCCCAGATGGTGGATTAACCCCACAAGCTGGGTGCCAGGGAGCAGGACCAATATGCCAAGGAGAGTGGGTAGGAGTTGTCCTACCAAGGTCTCCTGGTTCCCAAGGGCTCTGCAGCACAGACTGGAGGAGCAGCCACTGAGCATGAGAACTTGGAGACAACATTTTGTTCCCCACCAGCATCCATGGGCCCACATGCAGCCATAAATCAACTTTGCCACAAACATGAATGTGAGCAAGCGTGGCTAATGCTTCTGCAAAGATGGCCAGCAAGGCCATGAGCATGGTCCATGGTACCACAGGCAGATGAGCAGACAGATGTCAGGACAACTCTTGACCCCAACCATCTGTAGCTTTCCCTCTAAGGCAATGCTGGAGGATAGCAGAGGAGCTCATAGAGGGACTGTGGAAAGTTAATTTATTGAGGGAGGATGCTGTCCAGGAGGTGACTCCAGCCCAAACCACCAGCCATGCATCCTGGGGCATCATGCTTTAGAAAGGGAACCAGCAGGGTGCTGTTGATATGGTCTGTGGGGTCCTGTCCATCCTCAGGCAGAATGGTCCCACTTTCTTCTGTTCACAGCTGACTTGTTCTGTGGTGGGGGAAAGTTTCATAGACTGTCTTGGCCCAGACAACACTTTAATTCATTTTCTGGACTCTGGAGGGATTGTGGTTGGCCTGTATCAGCCTCAAACACATTTTGATTAATTTTATTTCCTAGACTCCTGAGGGATCCTTTTTTTGGCCTGTTTTGGCCCCAAGCCCTCTTTGATTCACTTATATCCTGGACTCCCAAAGGAGTGTGGTTGGCCTGTTTTGGCTCTGTCTTACTGTCACTTCTCCATGATGGTATGCAGTGCATCTGCACACTTTTGGTTTCTTCATTGCTTGTGAAGGTCAAGCCTGGATGGATGTATTTTGCAATATTTCAGAAGAAGATAAATACACTTGGTCTGTCTTCACTCATTCACCTTGCTAGGATTTGCCTGAAGTCTTTCACTCTCTTGTTTTTTCCACCACCACTGCATGGAAAGAAGCAGGATGGTAGCAGTATGGCCAGGGCCTTGCTGAAGAGGGGATGTTCTCTGGGGGTTTTGTAGGAGACGCCACCCTGAAAGAGGGAGGAAAGGCCCTAAAAAGGGGGAAAGTGAAGAGCTACAACCCACATGGCCACTGTCCCTATCAAAGGTGATTTTAGATCATTAGATCCAACCCTTAGCCCAGCAGTGCCAAGGCCCCCCCTGCCCCATGTCCCTCAGCACCACATCTCCAGGGCTCTGAAACCCCCCCAGGGATGATGGGGACTCCAGCCCTGCCCTGGGCAGCCTGGGCCAGGCCCTGACAACCCTTGCCAGGGAGAAATTCTTCCCCAGCTCCAACCTAAACCTCCCCTGGCACAACTTGAGGCTCTTTCCTCTTGTCCCATCCCTTGTTCCTTGGGAGCAGAGCCCGACCCCCCCTGGCTCCAACCTCCTCTCAGGGGGTGTCAGAGAGCCAGAAGGTCTCCCCTCAGCCTCCTCTGCTCCAGGATCAACACCCCCAGCTCCCTCAGTCACTCCTTATAAAATTTGTCTGATGGTGTCATCTAGCTCTACTGCAAAAAGCTCAGTCCCCAACCAGATGGTCACTGGAAATCAGGGTAGAAAAAGCTGAAGAGGTGATGGCCATTGCTACCTTCCTACCCCCCTTCCTCTTCTTAGTCATTCCTTGGATTTTTCCAGCCACCTCAGGGTTGGTGTTACTCACTCTGAGCCTCACCTCTGAGTTTCCTTGTCCTGGCAGAAGATGCTGCCAGCACACCAGGCTGTGATCACTGGCAGAAAAATCAACCAGGGCTCTGGCTTCCCTGTTAAAAGTCCAGCTCTCCCTTGGAGATCCTATGATGGTGTCCAGTGTTGACATCTCTAACTCCACAGTAAGACTTTGCACTTTCTTCCTGATATTTCAAAGGGATTTGTCAGAATACAGACAGTCTGGTCCCCCATTAAAATCCTATAGTGCAAAGCTGCCTGGGACAGAGTCCTGGTCCAGAGACGTGCCCTCCAGGGTGCATGGAAGAATAAAGTCTTACTTTCAATAAAGAGAATATTGCACCAGAGCTGCAACAACAGACATATTTTATTTCTTTAATATTTTACAAATCTCACTACAGTGCAAACGTGCCACACATCCCCACAGCACCTCATGGCTTTCCATATAGACTGCCTGGACTGAAATGTTTCAGCACAGATTTATATTTCACATAGCTCACTCATTTACTGCTCAGCTCCTTTTTATCAAGGTCCAGTTTCAGGGCCTAAGCACAAAAGGCATCCAATAAATTCAAGAGCCTGTTAATAGTGCAAGGAGAAGGCAGCTCTTCACTGAGTGAGCAAGTTTCATTGTCCAGTTGTCCCAGGAAATTTAAAGCAAAATGTGTTTTTGACAGCTTCCTTAATGGGACTTTATTTTTTTTTCCCCTTGCCAGAAACTCAAGCATAATTGAGACATAGTGTTGAGCTTCAAATGTTTCCCTGAGACTTGAATAGAGGACTTGATGAAGCATGTAATGCAGCATAACCTCCCAATTATTCACACGTTTAGATAACTATAATCACACAACTCCTATCACAGCAAGAAGGTTGTTCCAGGCAGCAATTGGCAGGGGCTAATGGACAGCATATTGCAAGGGCAAGGAGGGTTTGGAAGGAAACATTAATCAGAATTTGGTAGCAAAGTCATCAATCACAGCTTAAGGAAGCTGTCACTCACTGCTGCTGTCCCAGGACCTCGATCAGCTTCAAGAGTTCAACTCAGCAATCTCCAAGAACAGATGAAGAAAAGCATTACTTCAGTGTGACTGTCCCCAGGACACCCAGCCCTGGCAGCAGGGTTTCTCTAGCAGGGAATTCATCACCAAAAGTCGTAGTAATTGGGGCATGTATTTTTGTTTGGGGTTGGTTTTTTTTTTTCAGTCAAATAGCATCTTTTTTCATGAGTAGCATTTGATGATTGCTTGCTTTGGGTTTGAGAAATGGAAGAATTTCTTTACTGAAAGAGTAGCCAGGCACTGGAATGGGCTGCCCAGGGAGTTGGTGGAGTCACCATCCCTGGAGGTATTAAAAAAATGTGTAGATGAGGCACATCGGGACATGCTCTAGTGGGATAATGGGGGGATGATTATTTGTTTTTTTCGGGGTTGACAGTTGGACATGGTTGGAGATCTTTTCCAACCATGACAACTCTGTTATCTATTGGAAATTATTGTGGCCTGGAGCTTTTCTACCAGCTTGCTGAGGCACCCATAGCAAATTGTGACCAGTAAAGAGAGAGGACTTGTAGATCAGGAGCACAGCAAGCAGATCAGAGGTTGTGTTTATTCCCATTTAGGGGGCACTCATGAGCCCTTGGCCACCATGAAGTGTTTAGATTCGAGTCCCCATTGCAAATAAAATACTGATAAACTGGACTGAACTTAGCAGGTGGACACCAAGAATGTGTCCTACAGGGAGATGCAGAGGGATTGGGTCTTGTTCAATCTGGAAAGAGAAGTTGATAAGGGCAATTAATATCAGACAGCAATGTGGAGGATGAAACACTGGAGATTTTCTAGATGCAACTGGGAAAGCCCTGAGTGAACTGATCTGGTTCAGCACTGATCCTGTACAAGCTACAGACCTGCAGAGTCCCTCCCAGCCTGAGCAACTCTGCAGTTCTGAGGCAGCAGGAAAGATATATAAAAAGCAGCTGCAAAGAGGAAAGACATGTTCTGTTCTCCGTGCTTTCAAGAGATGCAAAATGGGGAAAAGGTCCACATGGCAGAAAGGCAGACCGGAGTTTGGGACCAGGACACCCAAAGTCTTTGTCCAAGAACTGGCTGGGAGGTTGCATTCCATCCCAGGTGGATGGGCTCCAGAGCATCTGAGAGTTCTGTTGCCCTTGTCCAGGTAGTTTTCTCAGCTTCTTCAGACAAGTCCCTCATCCTGGCTGAAAGCCAGACAGCACTAATCCTGACATTGCTCCTGGACAAGGGCAGTTCTCCTGAGAGGACACATTTGCCTTTCATCTTTTGACTCAAACATTTTTTCCACATACCTTCTAGCCTAACCAGGCCTCTAACCACCTGCTTTTAGATAACTCTATTGTCACTTGCCAAGTTTTGTACCCACCATCCTCTCAGTTTCACTCGAGGTTCTCCTCCAGGCCACAGCTGCTAAGCAGCACAGGAGCAAGGTTTTTCCTTCATTCTGCAGAGCTGGCTTGAATCTGCAGCTTTTCTGTGTACAAAAGGGCAGGAGGTGAGAGGTCCCTGAGTGCCAGAGAAACAGGGCAGCCTCTGCAAATGAGTTCCTGAAGACTCAAACTTTCTGTGCCCTCCTTATATCCTCCTTTCTTGGCTAAGAGGCCTTTTTTTTTGACAGCTCTGAAGCACATGGAAACCTTGATCCACCCAACATATTATGCTGAAAAACTTCAAGCTTTGGGTGCATAAAGTTTTCCACATAAACAGGTGGGAGTCTGGCATGGCCAATGTGATTTGAGGCCAGTGCGTGGTGTTTTTTAACACTGCGTGGAAAACTTTGGGTGCTGGCTGCCTTGTGAGGGGTCAAGTGAGTCATTATTTTCATTGGCTTTCCTTGGGCCAGGGTGTCCCTGAGAGGTTTTTACCTCCTGAGCCACCTACCTCTCCCAGCAGAGCTGCCAGCCAACAAAACTCCTTCGTGGTGCTGCTGTGACAAGGTGACAAGGGACTGTTCCTGGGGGGAGTCACTTCAGCAGTGCCTGTGGACACATTTGCAGGAGGAGAAATTTTGCCATTATGGTTTGCTCTGACACCTAAATGCCAAGATATGGAATCACCTGTTTCTTAGGAACCAGGGTCCTTAGTAATACCTGAGTCCCTCTAAAAGAGAAAACCATGAGCATCTCCCATGGCTGGTCTGAAGGGTGGCTTTGGAGAAGGGACATGTGGTGGGAAGCAAAAATCTCCAGGGGGTTTACTCATGCCCTGCCCCAACCATGTCTCTTGTATTCTTCAGAGTCCTCCTCATGAAGAGAAAAATCTCCTGAGAGGAGATCTAAGGTTTGCCCTTTGCTTTCAGGCTGGACCAGTGACTTCAGGGCTTTTTCCAATTGCTGCCTTTGCTTTGCTTGTGTCTATAAACCTGTGGTGGTAGGAAAGCTGCCTGAGGAGCTCTGGAGACATAGAGCCTGTGGCTGATGAATTTGCTATGAGGAAGAATATTCTTCAGTTAAGGTTTGGGGTTTAGGGAGAAGGAGAAGCTGGCATCAGTGGGTCACGTTTGACTGGAGGCCAAATGAGCTCCAGTTTGCAAAAAGGGTGAGGGGAATGTGACAGTTTGTCCATGTTCACCATTTGAAAGGGTCACAGAAGTATGAGAACCTGCACACCCTCTTTTCCCTCACCTCTCTATGGGGTGAAGGAGTGTGAGGACCATACTGCTGGGGCCACAGGGATACAAGAGTTGCTCTGGGCTCAGGTACACTGCAAACTGGGCTCCCCAGTTCCTACAAAAACAGGGACACAAAAAACAGAAAATACTAAAAGTGAACCAGAGGTGCTGGGCAATCTGTCTCTGGCCTTCCACATTGTGGTACCTTGGTTGGATGGACCAAACACAACAGCCTCACTTCTCCTTTCTTTGCATTTCATGGAGCATCAGACATCTCTGAATGTCTCAGGAACCAACAGAACTTCCATCTTCCTCATCACAAGCTTGATCTTTTAGACCACTGAGCCCAACAAGAACCTTGAAAACTGGATGTGAATCAATGCAAAACAAGCAGATGGTTTTCTGCTCATTATCTGCAAAAGAGAGGGGGCAACCACAAACTGAGCCAAGTCACCAGTGCATCCTACCACAAGATGTCATTAGGAGTGAGGCTGATCAGCACACAGGTTCCCCAGTCTCACCCAGAAGGCCAGCCTGGGCTGCTGGTCCTGGAAAGATGGGGACACTCAGAGATACTCCAGAAAGGAGTGACTAGGGTATGGAACACATCACCCAGAGGAAAAAAGTGGAAGTATCTTGTGAGTCCAAGGGTCTAAACCTCTCACTGGGGCCACAGTAAATGGTTCAAACATGGCATGAAGGACACTTGGTGCTGTGGTTGGGTGGGGGCTGGTGGGATGCTGGTTGGACATGGAGCTGCCCTGGTGGTATGGAGCCAAGAAGCACTCAGTGTGCTCAGAAAGGGATGTGGTGAAAGCTTCCCAGGCCTTGGACTTGCCAGCTTGTGTGGCCAGCAGCATCCAAGGGAGGAACCTGGGCATGATCCCATTCAATGTCCTTGAACCTCCCCGGGCCAAAGGGCCAGATACCAGTGACAGTCAGGTCAAGCAGGGACAGCTTTTACCATGAGCCAAAGCTCCTCCTTACACCTTCTTGAGTGGAAATGAGAGGTTTTGACTGCTCTCCCACCACACCCACAAGGGGAAGGGAGGGGACAGGGTGGGGAATCGTTATTTTAGTCATTAGCTGTTGGGGAATTTACCGAGGAAGACTGAGCTCAAAAATCCCACGGCTTTCTTGTTGCAAAAGTAGCCAGTGTGAGGAAAATGGCACGTACTCCAGGACTGTGACAGAGAGGAGAAAACCTTCTGCTTTGCTGAGCCTGCCAGGCTGAGCTCTCATGCCCTGTACACAGTGTAATCGGCCTGGCCCAACCGTGGTCTCTCTTCATGACACCTCCAAACTCCGTGGACTTTTTTTGGTGGTTTCTTTTTTCATCACCTCCAGGCTGTAAGAAATGAGCTGTGGCTGCAACCTCTCACAGCTAATGGACTGAAGCCAGCTTCCCCCTGGAAAGAAACCAAACCTGGCCAGGAGGTTGCATCACAAGCTTAGAGGTGGAAAAGGAGACTGCTAGCAAAGACACCTTGGGGATGCCCACCACAACCACGAGACTCTTTTGCCTAACTTCTGCCCTTGGAAACCACGTTTGCATCTACTTTTTCGTAGAATTTACTTAGGGCCAAAAACCATCTCCCATCCAAAGCTTTTTTTTATTTCATGCTTTACAGGTGGTGGCTCTGGAAAGCTGTTTTGCTCATCTGTCAGCAGACTAAAACCATGTCCCATCCAACCTGCAGCACAAGCCACCAGTGCTCACCACTCCTGTTTGTTGTTATATCTTGGAGAAGTCAAGTGACTGGTTCCCACACTCTTATTGTCCCAGGGCTCATGATAGAATATAACATTACATGAAACCTGGGCTGTTTATTTAAACAGAGAGGGTCCCATCAGGGTCACAAGCTGATGTCTTGTTTCCCACCCACTTGATGGTGCTGTGGGGAGACCAGAGACTTGTGTTTGGGATGCTTTCACCTCCAACACAGTAAGCAGAGAGGGAAAGTGGATTTGGAGGTTCTAATTTAGAAAGAGCAAAGTCAAGCCATGTTTCTTCAACCAGGTTCATCTTGGGAAAATGACTCCTGATAGGCTAAAACGTAAATCACGGTGTTTATAAGGAGAAAGTGAATGTGCAAAGCTTTTAGAACCCTTTCAAAAGCTGTCATAAAAAACCTCTTGGCCAGCTTTCTAGCCTCTGCATATGGATCTATCATCCTGGCTTCCATGTATACAAGCAGATTTACCCCAAAAGAGGCTCTGCTCCATCTCCTGACCCATTAAGTGATGACTTCCCATTGGTGGGATCAGCTCTGCTCTGGAGCCAGGCTGAGAGAGTTGGGGGTGTTGAGGCTGGAGAAGAGAAGGCTGCAATGGGGAGACCTTAGAGCACCTTCCAGTGCCTGAAGGGGCTCCAGGAAAGCTGGGGAGGGCCTGGAGGGGTGGGATGAGGAGGAAGGATTTCCAGATGGAAGAGGGGAGATGGAGATGAGATGTGAGGAAGAAACAGTTTGTTGTGAGGGTGCTGAGCCCCTGTGCCAGGTTTCCCAGAGAAGCTGTGGCTGCCCCATCCCTGGCAGTGTCTCAGCCCAGGTTGGATGGGGCTTGGAGCAACCTGGGCTGGTGGGAGGTGTCCCTGACCATGGCAGGGGGTAGCAATGGATGATCTCTAACATGCCAAACCAGTCTGGGATTCTGATTTCCAAAGTGCCCTTCAGAGGTGGCCACCAGCCATTCCAGAAACACAAAAAAAGGGGCATCAGACATCTTGCACGGCAAACTGTAACCCCAAAGCAAAGTATTTGGAAACAGACTGGGGAGATTCACCACTGTCAAGCCCCCAGGGCATGGGACTCTGTGTCCCAATGAGAGGGATACTCCACCTCCTTCTTGGGTGACCCTACTTCTGCATCCAACCCTATACCTGTGCCCTGCCCCACTCCATGCACTTAGAAGACACAGACCTGCCAGAACACACCACAACAGAGGGCACAGAGTGTCCAAGAGAAGGAAATGCCCATCTGCAGGTGCCCAAAGGTCTGACCTTAAGAGCAGCCTCCTAGTCGATGACCTTGAGCATGACTCCTCAGCCCTGCCCCTGCCCTCACCCCTTGCCCTGCTGGGGATGTTTTTGGAGCAGCTTTTCTCTCTCTCTCTGGGTATTCGTACAGCAACTTGCATAAGTGGCAGACGATTTTAGCTCAGGGCTTTGTGTCCCATGATGAAGTCCATAGTAATTGAATGCAGCGAGTGATGTGACAGCAACCAAACAGGAGCCACAAAATAAATATAAAAAAAATTTTTTAAAAAAGATGGTTGTTCAAGGAGGGCAAGGAAAGCCTATCAAACCTCCCCGTTTTCTTGTCATAATGAAGTTTGTCCTCAATTTGCTTGAACTCAGAGGAAAAGGAGGGAATGGTGGTGACCTGGACAGAGAGGTTGCCTTGCAGGCTCTCGGGAGGAGGGGAGACCATGCTGCTTTGTGTGTGTCTGGGTTTAACAGGCAAATAAGGCAAAGATTCCTTTAAAGATCCTCAGCCCGAGTGCAGCACAGCTGGGAAGCACACATGAGCAATAGCTTTCACATGCTAACAAATAAAAGAGCCTTGCAAAACAGATGCTGAGGTTTGTGGGGCTGGCACGGGCTCGCTGCTGGCAGGGAGTTAACTCACAGAAAACTGGAAGGTTCAGAGATGGAAGAGTATCTGGAGACCGTTTGTTCATAAACACAGCTGAGGGCCAGCAACCTGCTTTCTACCCTGAGCTGCACTGCCAGAGTCATTCCTTGCAGGGTTTCTGCAGGGGAGAAGGCAGATATGCAATTCTCCTGCAGCCCACACTCCAGAGAAATAATTAAACAGTTTTTCTTAACCTCTTGAACTTTTCATTTATTATTGCCATCCATTATGTCTACCTTCTCAAATAGCAGGATCCTGAAAGCCAGCTCCAGGGGTCAAGGGTTTATTGTTTAATGGAGATAGAACATTCTGTAAATTGCACAAAGTCACAATGTTTAGAAGAGAAGCTTCTGGTGTACTGAATCTTTTCAATTTAACAAACAGAGAGCTTTGACATATGTTCTTCCTCCATAGCAGGAAATTTGGGATAAGTGCAGTACTGGCATGGACATGTTACCAAATCCTTCCTGTAAACCAAATGACATCTGCATTCAAATAAAAACATTCCTTGCACCAAATACCAGGAAATACTGAAAGTATCACTATTCTTCTAAGGTCATGCTAAAATGAAGTTTTTGGCTTTTAGAACACAAAGTAAGTTTGTACGGGGCCAAGACGTTTTGTTCAACACAAAACGTTACAAATCCCAAGAGACATCCTTCTGGGTCAAATATGTGCATGTGTCTGTAGAATTTTGCAAGCATTTAATCTTCTTCATACGCAAAAAAATATTAAAAGAATAAATATTTTAGGAGCGTGGACTTACATTAACAAATATTGCCACTGCCTTTGTTTTCACTAGTGCTCTGCTTTCCAAAGGCAGAAAAAGGATTCGCTTCAAACAAAGCAAACATCCTCAAAAAATGCACTGTGCCAAAATAATCAGGGAATAAATACCTGGGATTTACAAAATATGAATATTCTTTAGTAAATAAACCCAAGTGAGAGCAGGCAGGGAGAGATGGCTGCTGCTGTAGTGATGGGGTGGGAGTGTTGAGTGTAAACACTTTCATCTTCTAGATGGCAAGTCAAGAACATTTAAAGAAAATAAATCTATGCAGAACAGATTCTTCCTTCTCATGTTACTTTCGGGGGATTTTACTGCTGATAGTTAACGCCACATAAAAACCTTTTGAATATTATGCCAGCAGAGGAAAAGCTACAATGGCAGAAACAGCTTCCCATGGATAATTAGCATAAATATCTGCTTAAAGCTGAGTAATTTGTTCACTGCACAGGATGTACTGCAGCAGTTTTATGAGCTAAAAAACACCGGGAATGTTTTGAATGACTTAAATTTGAAGCAGTGCAGGCAGATACCAGGAGCTTTGCAGCGACTGCCACACACACAAAAAAAAAGTTTGCTGAGTGACTGAGCGTCTGTTCCCACCAAGCTCAGGGCCAGACGTGCCTGAGAGGCTTCATCCAGACACATCCCTGCAGCTTCCCACTCAAAGGAACATTCTCCTATATTGGGAGGACTGGGGAAAGTGGGAAAGAAAGAAGAAAATGAGGGGGAAAAATACAAAAGCGGAGGAAAAAATAAGAATAATTTTTTTAAAAAAAAACAGTGTTTTCCACTGCCCTTTTTAAAAAAAAAAAAAAAAAAAAAAAAAAAAAAAAAAAAGCAGTTTCAAAAATTGTGACCTTTTTCACAAGGTTTTTTGAAGAAAATGTCATTTCTTTCAACAGTGTTTGACAAGTGGTTTGAAGAAGCACCCAGGAGGTGGCACTTGCTTCAGTGAGGATCCCTGTGAGTGGGTCACTCCCACCTCCAGCATCCCAGAAAGTTTTGTCCAAGCTTCCTTGATCCATCCCTCTCCTCCTGGGCTAGAAGTTGAGTTTTGCATGGGCTGTGTTTTCAGAGGCATCTCCAACCTCCCCAGCTCCTGCTAAGGCAAAAGGACCAAATGGGAACAACCTGTAGGGGAGGTGGTGGATGATCCTGTGAAACATAATCTGAGCCCTGGAAAAGATCATGCAAAGGACCTGATGAATGTGTGGGTGGAATTCAAACCAGCAGGTGGACAGTACAGCTGAAAACACAGATATTTGGGTTTTAATAGAGATCCAAGCCCACTGAGAAGCTTGCTCATTTAATTCACATTCCCCACATGGCCTTGAACTTGTCTGTGATGCTCCTGGGTTCATCTGCACCTCCCATGAGAAGCACCCCTGCCACAGAGTGCCCCAGGCAGGGCACAAGCAGTTCACCAAGCATCTAAAGAGAGCTGAAGCAAGCAGAAATTAAAATATTCTGGTCTTCTGCAGCCCATATTGAGTTACACTGGCCCCAAACCCTGCTGAGCTCATCAGGAGCTTTATATCCTCTTGATACCTGTTGCACATCTGGGCTGTAATCCCTATGGTCTACATCCTGGACCCTACAACAAGACCCAAGGGGGATAAACTGCATGTGCACAAAAATCCCTTCTGTTCTCAAGGTTATATTTTCATTCTACTTTAATTAATTTAAATTGTACAAGTTTTTTATTGCAATCTAAGCAGTGGGAAGGGAAACCAGAATGAGTTTTTCCTACCTGCTAGAAATGCCTGATAGAGGCAGCATGGTTGCTGTGCTCCACTGGGTGACCTGGAATTTCCCATGACTCTTTTGAAGATGATTTCTAAGGATGCAGGTAGGCACCTCTGGGATGTGATCACAATACAGCCTGGCTGGGAACCCCTAAGGGAGTTAGCAGTGGCTCCTCACCTGGTTACAAGTCCTTTTGATACCCCAGTCCACCTCAAGCATCCCAGAATCTTGCTGATGCTGCTCTCTTTGTTATCCCAACAAATGTCTCCCATTAGGATGAACACAGCAAAATGTGCCACTGCCAGCCTGAGCTGGCCCTACAAAGCTTCATGTGCTTCAGCCTGGATGGAACAGATTGGTCTGTGGAGGGTTATGGGATGGGAGGGTGATGAGAGGTGGTGAGTGCAGTGAGCCCCTGTGCCAGGTTTCCCAGAGAAGCTGTGGCTGCCCCATCCCTGGCAGTGTCTCAGCCCAGGTTGGATGGGGCTTGGAGCAACCTGGGCTGGTGGGAGGTGTCCCTGACCATGGCAGGGGGGTGGGAATAAATTATTTTTAAGGTCCCTGCCAACCCAGACCAGTCTGGGATTCTGTGAACTTTCAGGGAAAACCCCTCTCCAGGTTGTATTCTTGAGGTACCACCAAAGGCAATCATCTCCCTGCTGAGTGAAACCCCACCCCTGGGCTGCAGCTTTCTTTCCAAGGGAGACCTTGGGGCTGCTGTTCAGACCTTATATTTAGAAAAATGTGGGAAAAAAACAAGATCCATTCCAAGGTTTGTATTTTTATTGGCAGGATATCTAGTATCATTATGGAGAGAAAACCAAAGGGTTTTTTTTGGTTTTTTTTGGTTTTTTTTTTTTGTTTGTTTTTTTGTTTGTTTGTTTGTTTGGTTTTGTTTTTAAATTTTTTAAAGTTTTTTTTCGAAGTATGCATTTTCTTGCCAGAAACATATAGAAGAAATGGGATCTGATGTGGGGAATTTGTTGGTGAGAAGCCTGAGGGATCAGCAAAGCAATTTCATTCTCACATCCTTCATGTGCACAGATGTGTGGGTCCAAGGGCTGTGAGGACTCCAGAGGTCTCCTCCTTAATCCTCCTTTCTTTTAGCCCTGTGGCAGAACCAGTTCAACATGGTGATGAAGACACCACATCCTCCCTCTATACTCCCATTCCAACTTCATTAACATCCCTGTTAGAAAGTTCACAGACTCATAGAATTATAGATTGTCAGGTGGGAAGGGACCCCAAGGCCCATCTGCTCCAACCCTTCTCATATTATTGTTTACATGAAATCTCTCAGCACCCCAACCTGAGTATAAAGCTTTCCAGAGGGGGGGAATCCACCCCTTCCCCTGGGAGACCATTCCAAGGTCTGACTGTCCTCATGGGGAAACATTTTCCTCTGGTGTCCAATGGGAATCTGCCCAGGAGCAACTTGTGCCCATTGCCCCTTGTCTTGTCCATGGGACTCCTTGTCCATAGGGAGTCTCCATCTGCTCTGTACCCCCTTTAAGTTCTGGAACATGGTGATAAGGTCTCCCCTCAGCCTTCTCTTCTCCGGGCTGAACAGACTCAGTTTTCTCAGGAGGTTCTCCAGTCCTCTGATCATCCTCGTGGCTCTTCTCTGGACCTTCCCCAGCCTGTCTGCATCCCTTTTGTACAGTGAGGACCAGAACTGAACACAGACTCCAGGTCCCTTGAGTTTCCTGCACAATGCATCCTGGAGTGCTTTTCCTGCCAACAATGCACATAGGGGACAGATTATCCCCTCCCTTTGCTGTCATGTACAACCTCGAACAGCTAAAAGCATGGCTGAGAGCTCCTGAAGGATCTGAAGAGCAAGCCAGGTTTTCCTTGGACACTTTGAACACTAGCACATGACACTGAGGTGGGATTTATTTTGAGGGATCATTTTTGCAGTACATTTTTGCTTCAGTACATTTGTGGCAGGAATGTCACCCAGCATCATACTGTAAGGACAAAACCTTGGCCAGAGATCTGACACTATTTAAAAACTTGCAAGACATCTGCCTTGCCAGGTGTCATGGCAAGGCTCTTGCAGGTGGGTCAGGGGGTAGGAGGGATGGAAAAAACACAATGATCATGAAAAAATGAGACCCTCAGTCCCTTTCTACTTCTTAAGAATTAGCAAAATCACCACTGAAATAGTGGACCACAGGCTTAAAAAGCAGACAAGGGAACCTTTAGGGAAAGCCAACTGGCCTCTGGTCACAGGGACTCATCATGTGCTGCCCACTAAGCTGTCAAGTTAAGAAGTTGTCCCTGCTATCACTCAGTCCTCAGAATGTCAACAACTGGATTTCCTTATCACCCAGAGGCACTTTACTCTGGTTAATTGGCACCCCAGTGACAGGGTGGATTGATGGGCTCCCATCAGAGCCTCTCATGGCCAGCCCAGGAAGGACACAAATCTTTCCCTCACCCTCCCCTAACCATCTTTAACCATCATGGAAATAGAAGACATGGGGAAGGACTCATTCACTGGGTCACTAATGTCACTAAAATCAAGGCAAGTCTGTGCTCAGAGGAAGGTGGCTGAGCAGCCTTGGACTTATCTGTTCCTGTGTCCATCCCTGGAGCTTGCAGTGCTGCCTGGAGATGTGGCATGTGGCCTTGTCCTGACTCTGTAAAGCTGTGACAAGGGTGAGGCAGCACAAGGACAATATTTATTCCCTTTAGATGGTGCTTTCCTTACTTCAAGGCACCTCAAGTGCCTCCACATGGCGTTTCCCCATGGATCACAGATGGTTTAAGGTAGATTTCATAGGAACCACGACCATGGGTCCAGGCCTGGTGCCTTTCTTATGCTCCATGGAGAGATGCTGACACTGAAGCAACATCTCAAAGCCCAAATTTCCCATTTGCCTCCTCAGGTGTGCTGAAGGACAGGTTCCTCTGGACACTGCTTTTCCAGGGAAATCTTCTTTCTTTTGGTGATCACTCAAATAGATCAGATGTCACCTTTCAGCTCCCTCTTGATTCTAATCTCCTTTCTTCTTTGATCTTAGCCCCATTTGAAAGAAACCCCATATTTAGCTCCTCTTGGGTGGTCCTCAGGAAAAGCTCAGCTTTTGCTAACCTCTTATTCCTTCCTCAGGGCTCATGCCTGATGGAGTATTCCCACCTTCGTGCAGAGTACGAGGAAACATAACCATGGCCTCTCCTGGGGCTTTCTGTGGTGGGGTTTGGCAAGAGCCCTGCTACATAGTGATTCCTCCTGAGAAGGCCATTTGAACAGCCTCCAGTGTTCTTCACTGCCCCCAGAGAGGTAAACTTCTCCTCTCTGCCTGAAGGTCTCCCATGTTTTTGTGAATATCTTCACTTTTGCACTCTCAAACCTCATGACTTGTTGGGTAGGGCTGGTGGGGTTGGAACTTGTACCCACTTGCCAAAAGCCACCCAGACCTGGAAGGATTCTTCATATGCTCACCTCCTCTGTCTTCATCCTTGCTTGCACAGCCACCTCTTCGTGCATGAACTCTGGTGGCTCAAGCTCACAGCACACACATGGTGTTAGTGACCAAGATCCACCATCTGTGTCGGCAAACTGCAGCAGAGCCAAAGACAAAGTCTTGCTTTAAGCAAACAGAAATGTTTGGGACATACCAGACTTCATGTTGGAAATCAGAGCCATATTCTTCAAAACTCTGGCCCTTTGTTCAGACGCCCTTTGGAGACCTCCCGCAAATACCTCACTTGGACTTCCAGATGCTAGAAATTAATTTTATTTTTTAATTCTGTGCCACAAATCTTTAATTTTGGAATGTGCACATTTCCTGTGCGGTCCCTGGCTCCTAGAGACTACAAATACATGTGAAATTGCAACAGACGTTGATAACAAAAGTTTGAGGGCAAACCAACAGTTTTTCAAAGCCTTTTCTAGATAATTTATCCTAGACTGGCAAGAAGCCACAAACCCAATGATGGGGAAGGAGGCTGGTTTTGATTTAGTTGATGTTTAGGTGTGAATGAGAAGGAGAGATATGCGATTAATCACTGGAAGCAGGGAGATGGTATTATTTTGATTCATACTTGACAAGTTTTCTAGGAATGCTGAACTCGAGTAGAAATGCATGGTGGACCCAGCTGTTCAAACAGTGTGATTAATTAAACTGATTCCATGTGAAAAACAACACTGCCTCTCACTCTCAAATTGCAAATCATTTTCAATATATTGGGGAAGGGCCAGGCGAGTTTTATTAATTGCTTTGGAGGTGATGAATCAGGGTTGTCTACAGAGACCCACACAAGAGCGCATTCCTGAGAACATACGTGACGATGGACTCGTTTAGAGGCTGCCTGGATCAGCAAGACTTTGCTTTCCTGGAGATGCTACCATTTGCAGACAAGGTGGGGATGAAACCCCAGTATCCACATGCTCCAAAGAGCATTGTCCTCCCCAACCTTGCCCCGAGACCTCTGTGGAATCGCGACGTGGGCAGACGGAGCCGGAGCTCGTGTTGCGACCGGCGCTAATAATAAAACCTCCTCTCCTCACTTATGTCTGCAGCTCGTTCACCTGCCAAACCACGGCTCTCTCAAAATATCAGCAAACCCAGAGAGGGCCTTGCAGCGTATGATTTGCCTAAGACCACACAGGAAGCCTGTGGCCAAAGCTGGAAATCCAGCCCAAGGCTCCCAGCTCCGGGGTTGGGGCTTAATCCCAGGTTTAGGACCATCCTGGGACCCTTCTTCGTGCAGTGCTGGGCCAGCACAGACTGGGAGATATGAATTTGACAAAATCTCCTTCTTTGCTTGTATTTATGCATGTGTTACAGATGCCTTTGCAGCAGATGCTCAGTAGGACTCATGCACCTCCAGGCAAGCGTGCGGGGGTCTCGGCCCCGTGAAGGGGTCCAGCAAAATCCTGCCCTGCAGTTGAGGCTTTTGATTTATATTTTCTCCACCAGCCTGCCTGTTTTCCTCATGCTGCTGACAAGGAGAGGGATATTTGATACGTGCCAAGGGGCAGATGTTGAGCACCACGGAGCAGCACTTGCAGGAGGCAAAGCTGCTTCTCAGGTGTAAACCGTCTGATGGTCATAAAATAGGGGGTGGGAGGGAAAGAAAGAGATTAATCTGCCCGGTGCTCACAGATGTGGAAAAAAAATACCCTTGAAATGGCTCAACTGGATGTTTTTCACCACAGCTGCCAACCCAGGGAGAGTGACAGCCCAGCAGCAAGTGTGCAGACACCTTTCGACTCGACCGAATCCCGCAGGGCACCTCGCAATACCAGGCAGTGACCCCGTGCTAACTGGTTTCAAATGTAACGTTTGAAATACCTTGCAAATATATATCTGAGCCAAGATTTCCATCCTGAGCCTAGTGGGGAGGCTCTGAAAGTTTATTGCAAGCACCTGTCTGGTCTTCAGAAGCGTTGATCTCCTACTGAGGTCAACAAGAGGAATCAGAGAGGCTGCTGGCTGCCTCTCTTTCTGCAAAACTGTGATGATGATCCCAAAAATTGCTACCCAGGGAGCCCCGTTCTGACCCTTCTTGTTTGATCCCAGTGGGAGAAGTCACACGCATTGAGATATGTCCCAGACATCTCATGTTGGTGGAGCCTATGGGGCTCCAGCCACCTTTCTTCAGTGGCAGAGCAGCAGGCTGAATCCTGGAAAATACTGCTTTGTCTTTCCTCTTCAGCCATTATAGGCTGAAGTGATAGTTAAAAAATATTTGTCTTCTTTTCCCTCTCCCTGAAAGCAACAGGAATCTCTACGGACCCATTTATATTGCTGTCTCAACTGAAGTTAATAGGAATATTCCTCTCCACAGGTGCCACATGTTTTCCTCAGGAGATCTGTAGGGCCATTTACTAATTTCACAGACAACTCAGCAATTCCCCCCCTGGTCAACCTGAGCTCCTTAGAAATGGAGAATGTGATCTCCACTCTGTCTCTGGGTGATGTGAGGGCCCTTGCATTCATGCTCGTTGCTGCTCCAAACAACACATTTTCTGAGCACACTGTGTTTGTCTGAAAATACACCAGGAGGGCTGCCCAATTTGGAAATGACTTGAATTACAAAAAAAGCACAGCTGCCTTTAACAGCTCTCGAAGCTCATGCAACCAGTCTGCAATTTATTGACTAGGATTAGATGCTTATTGTCTATGACACTTTAAATACCATTACATTGAAGTTTATACAAGAAAGTCCAAGTTTTCAAACTGGAATCTTAGCAATAACAGCTGGACCATTTGTTTATGTGATAGACAGAAAAGAATGACTTCTGTAATCTGTGTATTTGGCTTCAGGATTTTCTACGACATGGGGAGACAGAAACCTACCCCATCCCTAACTGAGGATTGAGCTGAACACCACTGGCTAATTTGTCCCTGATGTTAAGATTGCTGCCAAAGCTGGGGCTGAGTCCTTCCCTCGTCCCCTCACACCTGACAGAGAAGCACTTGAAACCCTCTAGCCCACCTCTGACAGGCAGGGCTAAGTCTCCCCTCTCTCTCCCCCAGGCTGCTCACATTCCGCATTTTGTTTCTAGCATGAAAGACTTTGTTTTAAATCATAATAGTAACCAGGCTGTAATCACATTATAGCACACATGGAGAACTCGCAAAAAAGTCATGTGCTTTGGATTTGACATTCTGATTTATGGTCGTGCGCTCCAGTTACACAGCTGCAATCTCATTTTCGACAAAGATGTTTTCTATTTTTCTATTACTTTGCTTCACCCTGTCTTTATGTCGAAGAAAATGAAAGCCACCAGGTGAAGCCGGCACAAGAGGACAAATGTTTGCATGTTCTGGATCAAAACCGTGATCAAATATTTTATGCTCTGCTTTCATAAACAGCTTGCTACAGGCACATGTGGAGGGGGTGCAGATTCTTCATTTTGAGCCATTTGAACTTAAAAAAAAATAAAATTCCAGACTTTTATTTATTCAGAAACTAGATCAGCCTATGAAATTCACATCCCAGCCACAGTGACTTCACTGAAGAGGGAAGAAGCTTGAAGAATTACTCCTTAAGACGTTTAAGACATTGCTTGCTGGGGACCCATCGCTTCATGCTGTCTGCTCCGTTGAGCAAATTTTACTCCTGAGCAAAGCCTAGAGGAGGTGGCAAAGTCTTGCTCTGCTCAGTGAAGAGCAGATTGCAGTCATTAGCCCTTCCCCCTGACAGTAACCCATTTGCTTTGCATTCCTACAAAGAGTAGCAACATTCCAGCTTAATTAAAAAAGTGAGCACTTTTGCAGTAAATTGCATTAATGTGGGAAAGGGGCCAGAGCTTATGTTTTACATGAACCTCTCTTGTCCTTAGTGGAGTAAAGAAAAGAAAATGTCATCAACATTCTTTTCACAATTTAAATGCTGATGTTCTATCTTTAGGGCTGGTGTTGGCTGAGCACTACTTAGAGCACGAAACCACCGCTACGTCCCGTACCAGGGGTAAATTACTCATTACAGACTCATAAACCTTAAAGTGGGATGTAAAATTTTACTAAGAGCATCATTTTCACTGTGGGTTTGGAAGGGCCTAGATGGAAAATGTATTTATAGTGGTTCTAGAGCATGTGTTAAGGAGCTGAAAACACATGTGAATGAAAGCCTGGGTGGCTCAGCCCCTGACCAGGAGTCCTCTCTGCAGCAAGGCTTTGGCTGTAGACTCTTTGGGGCAGAAATTCTCTCATCAATGAGTAACTTCACCCCCTGGATAAATTCTGTAGGCTTCAAATGAGGGAAGGTTCCATCTTCGGGTCAGTGTTACTCCAAGTTAACAGTTAAACATAAAGCTAGAGCTGGGATCCAGTAAAGCTAAGCACTGAAATGAAGTGACAGGGTGTTAAAAATGCTTCATGGACACAGCTGGCACCTCTGTGGCAGTGGTCACATTCTGTGTCATCAAGGAAAATTCCAGAAATGTTGTGTGCATCGAGGGAACCAGGAGACAAATGTACATTTCTTTGCTAGACTAATCTGCCGGGACTCAATTTAACTCAATTTAGCAGTCTTGAAGATGCTTCTGCAGGGGCACTTTTCAGTGGGATCTGGGAGGAGATACTGCCTTGAACCATAGTTTGAAAGGGACCTTGGTGGCAATTTCTGCTGCTCATGGATCCACCAGCAGCAGATCAGCAGTAATGTGTCTCTGGGGTGAATGAGGCTGTCCAGTGTTTGGGTAGCAAGCAAATGACTAAAAAATTGCAGAGTGGGAAAACTCCCCTCTGCTCTACAGAACTTTGATGAAAAAAAAAACCACAAATTTGAGAAAAGAGAGGGTTTTCACTGTTGGCTAAGTCCCAATACTATAGGAATGACATTAATACCAGGTCTGTTGATCTTAAATCTCTCCTATACAGTGCCTGAAATGGGCAGGTACCTCCTAGTGTGCAAGATGAGCTGCCCCTAAGCCCAGCAGAGCAGTAGACCACCAGGACTACATTTTCCATGACAGTCCCTGTAGGTGGGATGATTTGAGATGATCTCTAGGTTATCAGAAGGGTTGGTCTCTCAGCAGAGTAAGGAGCAGGGCAGGTCACTGGGACTCCATAACTGTTGTCTAAAGCAAGAAAGGATGTGCCTGACTATGTGTGGCTCTACGTGCCCCAGTATCATCTCCATTTCTGGCCCATTAACCCCAGACAGAATGAGATTCAGAAGAGTGAATCAGGTAGAAAAGCCCTCACATTCACTGAGAGGGTTGTCAGGCACTGGAATGGGCCAGGACAGTAGTGGAGTGATCATCCCTAGAGGCACTTAAGAGGCATTTGGACCTGGTCCTTAAGGACATGGTTTAGCAGTTAGATGACAGTGTTGGTCAAATTTTGGACTGGATGAGCTTGGAGGTCTCTTCCAACTTAAACATTCTGTGATTCTATGATGTATTTCTCCAGCAGTTGTCCTCCATTTCTATGCCTAGAAGTGCCAGTCAAAATATTTTTGACCAAGAGGTTTTCCAGTGGAAAATGCTATTCTTTCTGAAACAAAGGAGGAAGTTGTTCAAATGTCAATAACAGTTTTTGGTCAGGAAAAAGTCAAAACATTGCATTTTGATAGCCTACTTACCATTTGTGACATTTTGACTTTAAAATCATAATACAGTCCTGTTCTATTAGAGTAGATTATGTAGTTCTACATAATCAGTCATACTTAAAAGTTCATATAATGTAAAAGTCAAAACAAATTACTTCCTGCAACACTAACAAAACCTCCCAGTGGACCAACTATTTTCATCCTGAAGGCAACAGCGACTTTCAGCTTTTAATTCTAAATGGGAATGATTTCTTATTTTACAAAACACTAAAAACCCTGGCAGTACAGAAATCCCCACTCCTGGACAGTTTTGAATATCTGCCTTGTACTCCAGGATCACCTTTAAAAATTCATTAACTGATAGAAGTAATTAAGGTGTGTCACCACTGAACTCACAGCTACCTGCTCATCTGACATGGAGACATATGGGCAACTTAAGATTTGGTCTCTTCTAAATTTGATGTCAGTAGCATGGGTGCCTTCATCTGAGTAATTAATCCCAAGAACTTCTTTATACTGGGAGAAAATTATCATCATTCATGTTATTTTCATGACCTAAGGTAGGAATCCACTTTTTCTTGAGTTCTAAATTTGCTTGGTTGAAATCTAAATTTGTTGTCAGTAGCATGGGTGCCTTCACCTGAACAATTAATCCTTGGGATTTCTTAATATTGTGAAAACAATGATCATATTTCATGTTATTTTCATGATGTAAGGCAGGAACCTACTTTTGGTTGACAATGGCACCAGGACATCTTCCTCATAGTCTGTAGCCTGTATTGATGGGACCTCTGTGCTTATAGAGAGATGCAAAGTGGGTAGCTCAGATACAGATTTTGATGTACCATCAGATGAAGCCTTTTCCTGGTGCCTTGGGTCAGTTCATGTCTTCTTTTCTCCCCATGGTTAGTGCCTTTGGGGAATCTCTCACAATGTGCCCCTTGGGACTGGTCAAAGTTGGAGTCTCAGTCATACAGCTCCAGATTAACTGGAAAGTATAAATTTGGAAGCAATTTCAAAACCATTCCTTCTTCATGATGTTGGGTTTTTCTGGTGAAAAACCTTTCTCTTGAGAAATTCTATTCAATTGTTTCACAGAACACTGCTGAAGATCAAAGTCACCTGTGCTTGTTGTGCTGCACAAAAAGATATGTCTTTACCAGAAAGGCCTCCTTCCAAATTACAAAGCTTCTGAGAAAAAAAAACCTAACATCTCTGAGTTTTATCATTTTTTCCCAAACTATGTAAACAAAACCATGAGCTGAGATGATGTTTGTAATTCTGCATTTTAAAGACAGCTGTTCAGCCATGCACTTGCTAAAGAGAGGATTCCAAACACATTATAATTAAAAACAAAAAAAAACCCACAAAAAAAACCCAAACCAAAACAAAAAAACACAAAACAAAGCAAAACCCAAAAACCTTCTGTGTATTTTTGAGGGGAAAAATGCTTGTGGAAAAATGGCTAAAAATAATTGCCAGGAAAATGAGCCCATCCAGCCTTGCAAAGTGAAAACATTTGGGGAATATTGCACAAAACCATCTCCTCATTTCCTTTGCCAAGGGTGGCTGCAGGTGAGAAGGATTTGCTTGGGAACTGGCAGCTCATGGTTCACCTCAAGAGGTGCAGCCCCGTGCCCTGCAAGCAGGTGGGACATGAGGGCCAAACCCCATGCAGGTGGTGGAAAAGGAGCCTCTGAATCCATGCCAGGCACCTCCCTTCCCTGCTTGCCACAGATGGATGGCTCCAGTCTCCTGGAAGACTGAGATTTCTCACGTGTCCCACATTGTGGAGGGTGCCATGGCTTCTCGAAGCACCTTTACTTGCTCCAATATTATTTTAATAAGACTTTCCCACTTGCTGGTCCATACCCTTAGAGAAAAGATGCATCTACAGTTGCCTCAGCAGTGCAAGGCCAGGCTGGGAGCCAGAGATGAGATTGCACAACAAGGATCAACTTTTTCTCCCAAGGCTTCATGGAGAATGCCTGCCATGGGCCAAGGGTTTGCGGAGCTGCTAAACTCCATACCTTGCAAAAAAGACCCTGGAAGGGAGATTATGTTTTCACATTGTTTCCTAAATTACTTTAAATGTCAACTTTAAAGGCTTTTAAGATTTTTATTTCAAACGGAAGTATTAACTGGAACTGCCAGGGGCAGTTAGCTTGAGAAAAGCAATACCGTGCATCTTAAACAGGGTACAAATTTTTATGATCTAAATTCTTCATTTATTATACACAGATGGTGGAAGAAGGCTGCTGTCCCCACTGCCCAGCAACGAAATAGGCCCTGCCAAACCCTTCTGCAGACAAATGGTGCCTGCTCAAAGCTTTCTGAATGTAAAATGGTGTTGCTTTCCTTGTCCCTTCTACGTAGAGTGACATGAAGCATTCCCAAGGCTAAGCCTGATCTGTAGGGCTGGCAGAACCCATCATGTTCCTGCCATATTTTAGGCAGAAGGTGAAAGAGGATGGGGCACAACATTTCTCAGTGGCAAGCATGAGTGTTGGCTCTGGCTGACATGACCCTAGAGAGTGATCACAATCACCAGTGATGGTCATGTCACACCATCTTGTCCCCAGGGGCTCAGAGACAACCATCTGCACCTGCACTCAGATCCATTGTGTCAGAAGGCTCCATAAGGACCCATGGAGACCTGTGGTAAAAATATAGCTCCCTTTGCCCAGCTTAGCTCATCCTTCCACTGTTTGCACCCATGCATATCATATCTGCCCCACTTACTGGCAAGCAGTGATTTACAATGACTCCAAATAGCTGCCTGGGATGAGCTGGGGTTGAGAAATTAAGTCTAACTTAAGTGTAAGTTGAGGAGTAACAAGTACAGAAAGACTCTCACTCCCACAGCAAGCAGAAGGAGAGACAGCCCCCAAACCAGCCAACACACAATCCAAGCCATATTCCTTGCTCTGGCACTGACCCATGACATAACCTTTGGCAATTGTGTCCTCCATAGCCCTTCACTATCTCCTGTGAAGTTCTGCAGGGTCCATCTGTCACCTCAGGCAACACCAAATGGAACAGGAGGTCAGCTGGAGCCCTCAGCCCCAGTAGGGAAGGCAATAACATGAGAAGAAAGAAGTGGGCATGAAAAGAAATATGAGAAACACTTCTATTCCTCTGTTATATTGTCCTGGAGAACAATCTTTTCCCTTTGGTGAGAAGCCAAAATGAAGTAGAACAATCAAAGCCAGCTCATGGGAAGGGAGTGTTTATTGGGCTTATTCTTATGTTTTCCCTGATGCCACCTCATCAAAAATAGCATTCTGTACATGAACATGGTTAGAGATTTATTTTACTCACAGTTGCTACAGTGAAAACAGGTGAACGAACCGTGATATGTAGTGTAGCTGGTGTGCAGCAAGAATTACCAAATTAAAGAGCAAAAACCACAGCTGGTCTATGGAGAGGTAACCAATTTATCAACTGAGACAATAGTGTGATGCTACACAGAGAACCACAGAATTGTTTTGGTTGAAAAAGACTTAAAACCATCGTTAACCCAACACCGCCATGGCCACCACTAAACCATGTCCCTCAGCACCACATCTACATGGCTTTTAAATCCCTCCAGGGACAATGACTTCCCTGTTCCAGGGCCTGACAACCCTTTGGGGGAAGAAATTGCTCCTAATATCCAATCTGAATCTCCTCGGGCACCACCTGAGGCTGTTTCATTTTGGTCCTCCCTCTCTGCCCAGGGGAAGGGGAAAAAAACTTCCCAGCTGAGCTCTCTTGGTTGAAGTTCCAAAAGCTACAAAGCTACAGTGTCTCAGGAGAGATCAAGCATGCTTTCAGAGGTTTTGGGCCATGCAGTAGAATAAAGCATTCCAGGTGAAAATGACACCTGGAAGTGGCCCATGACCCCTCCTGCAGCAGAAATTGAAGTCCCAGCTGTAATTGCCTGTTTAAAGTGAGCAAAAAATTTCTCCTTGAGCACAGATCTACTGATGTTTCTGTGACAGAGGCAGTGAGCAAGGCCCACTTCAGAAGCATTTTGGTGTTAGAGTCATCAGCTCTGCCTGGAACCATTCACCAAATCTATAGAGAAAGGCAAAAAATCCCCAAATTCAGGAACAAGATTGCACAGGGAGCAGAAGAGGAGCTGTGGTGAGGAAATAATGCTCATCCCCTACAAGAGCTAGGAAGTTCCAAAGCCTGTGGTTAATTTAATGTGCTGTAAATGCTATGTGACAAACATGGGCATCAATTCTTTTCCTAAGCCCTCTTGGAAATTCCAAACAAGTCCAACAGCTAACACACTATCCCACAAGCTTTTGTTCCTCATTCCAGGACTGTGTCTACTAATGTGACACAAGCAGCTCTGGGCTCTTCATTCCCTAAGTCTGGTGAAGGATCCTGAGTTTCGTGTCTCTAAAGGTCAAATCTCTCTTGGTTTCCAGCCTAAGCATGTCTGTGACCAGCATATCAGCCATTTTCATGCTGGTGATCCCTAGTCAGTCCACAATGAACTGGTGTATCCATCTCTCCCACCTTCTCTATTTCCAAACCAGTGGTGTCCACTTCAGAGACTGGTTCTAACTTGCCCTTGACCTTTCATTTGTCTGGCCAGGTGTCTGACACTCCACAAAATTACATTGCCTATCTCTTTGGGTAGTGCTCAGAACTGGAAATATCACCCAACACTGTGTTACCTGCATTTTTCACTACTGCCACATGGTTTTCAGCTGTCACTCTCCTGCAGCCAGTTCCCCAGAAAAAACAGGAAAGTTTTCTTTATTTATTAATTATAATGAATTATTATGAAATTTAAATATTAACCTGTTATTCTGTTGAAGGTCCAAGGGGTTGCTAGTGAAACCCTGTAGGCACAGATCCTTTTTTGTTCAAGCCCAACATGAAACTGCTCAGGGTCAGATTTGGACCATTAGTTCCCCTTATTCAGGGAAGGCAGTTATTTTATTGAATATCTATGATTATTTATCGCATTACAGCAGCACAATCTGTCCTTACCAAAGCCACAGGGGATTTTCTCCATCTCCTGAGCTCCTGCTCCCCCCTTGCATCAAAGCCTCCCTCCAGACTCCCATAAAAATGAGGTCAGCTAATGGCCATGCAGTAACCACGAGCATCCTGCCCTCCTTACCTCACTTGTGTGAATTTAGGCACTAGTTTTTCCTTCTCCAGTCCCAGGACAGTGGCCCCCAGTTGACAGATTCATTAGCCTTCCTTGCTACTGGAGCTGCAGTTTCATAATCTGGCACTTTTAATACCTTCAGCATTACCCATCGACCTAAACACCAGTTATTATTGGGTTCAGCATGGGGGTAAAATTCTCCAGCCTGCATTATACAGGTCACAGCAGATGATCTAACAATCCCTTTAGCCCTAAAGACTACAAATGTTAAAAGCATTATATGGCATAAATATATGCCTTTAAAAAGCTCAGTATTTTTGGCACTGTCCCCTTTCTCGCTGTGATCTTATCGGCCCTCACAAGCTGAATGCTGCTGAAATTTATTGGT
The DNA here is from genome assembly GCA_023637945.1 of Phaethornis superciliosus. Taxonomy (NCBI): domain Eukaryota; kingdom Metazoa; phylum Chordata; class Aves; order Apodiformes; family Trochilidae; genus Phaethornis; species Phaethornis superciliosus. The sequence continues at coordinate 40,009,046 of JAJQWJ010000006.1, read as the reverse complement.
CACTTAACATGAGTGGAGGGCATCAAGAAATGCTCTGGGGAGTCTTTGTGGATGATTCATATGTGGGAAACCATCTTCCCCAAGCAGCACTGAACCATAGCTGCACAGGATATAGGAGGGAGAGGATAAGTATCATACAAAGCCACCAGAAGCCAAGCTCAAAATAAACTAAAAGAGGTCTTTCCTCCAGTGTGGGTAATGGACCAGTGCAAATCTTTGCCAAGGGGAATTACAGGTGCAAAAAGTTGATCTGTGGTCCCAAGGAGAGTGGAGAAGGACTTGGAGGAGCAATCAAGGGGAATCATTCAGTAGATATGTTGCATCATGCTGAAGAAATTCTCCAAGCGGGAGGCAGTGGGATTTTGGGGAGAAACATCATAAGCACTTCTCCTGTTGTGTCTTTTTCCTGTTGGAGACAGACTGGATGGACCCAGCTCAGAACTTATATAAGTGGCTGTTTAAAAAGCTGCCTTGCAGCTGTGAGGGAAACCCTGGGCCTCCTCAAACACATTCCCACTTGAATGTCCTACATCCTCATCCAGAAGAAGAGGGTCTGTTCATCTACCAACACATAAATGTGCAGGAATTCTTCTGAAACTGTTGGGCTTAGACTGGATGGTAGGAAGGATTTTAGATTGGATGTTAGGAGGAATTTCTTCCCTGAAAGGTTTATCAGGCATTGGAAGAGGTTGTCCAGGGCAATGGTGGACCAACCATCACTGGTGGGATTTAAGAGTACTATGGACATAGTGCTTAGGGATATGACTTTAAGTCTAAGGTCTAATTGCTAGGTTATAGTTGGTCTCAATGATATTAAAGGTCTTTTCTAACCAAGATACTTCTGTGATTCTGTGACTTACCTTCTCAGGTCACCCACTCTTGGGCAGAGAAGCTGCTCCTGGTATAACCTCATCGCTAACACCAGGGCAGGGAGTCAGAAAATAGGAGGTATTTTCCATGGAGGAAGTAAATAAACAATTTTTATAGGTATACTTTTATTCTGATGAGTTTAAATTGGAGAAGAAGGGCAGAAAACAGTATAGCTTCCTTCAAATAAAGATGTCCCTTCCAATGTTTCATGTCCAGGCAAGTACATTTCAATTTAAACAATTTTTTTAAAATCACTTTTTATTTAAGGAAACAGAAAAGAAAAAAAAAAAGGAATAAAAATAGGGTGGCTTTTTTTTTTTCACTCACTCTACTGATCTAATTCCAGGATGGATAATTATATTCTGACTGATTATGGTAGGACTGGAGCGCCAGTCGGGTAGAACATTCTTTTTATTGGAAAGCATTGGGTGATGCTGGTTTCCATTAAGGAGGCAACTCCAAGCAGACTACACTGCAGAATCTACTTTTTTTGCCTCTGCAAAAAAAATATATTTTCCAAAATCTACTGAAGACCTACAGGAGAATGTTTTTGTATTATTTTTAAAAATGATAAAAGTTTCTGTAAAAAACCCTAGGCCCCCAAACATTTTCTATGCTGTTCACAGGATTATTTTTGAAATCCACTCCTTAGCTAGGAAGGATTTTCACAGGCTTACTTAGGTTAAAAGTGACTTCTTTTTTCTATTCTTTGCTTACACAAATTTCAACCAATGGCATAATAAAATGAAGACCTAGAGGTGGGGCTCTGTAATTTTAAGAATATTGTAAATCAATAGCTGTGTAAACATACAAGCAGCAGCTCTTTGTAAAGGATATGCTTAGAATTGCATAAATTAATATTTATAAATTAATACTTAAATTAATTTTCTAAAGCCAGAGTGGCCAAAAATTATATATGCATATTATGAAAAAGGTTGTAGTTCTCCCTGTTGGATAAGGAAAAAGACAAGGAACGAGTAAAACTGATTGTTTTCTCATGAAAACAAAATATATGTTTAAAAGTTTCTTTTTTTTGTTTTTCTTCCCCTTAAAGAGCAAAGCCATTTCCAATATGTGCATTGTTAAAATATCTTTCTCATCAGGAAGGTGAAACCAAATTATTTCTAATCATAAGCAAGGAATGGGTCTCAATGCTCTGTGTTACAGATTGATCTTAATGAGCTAATGATGGCACCTCAGTGAGTAACCATTTGCAAAACTGCCTGTTAATTTTTTATTAACCCTTTATAAACTTCAAATATGATGTGTGACCAACATAACTCAGCTTTTCCTTTCATAAACCTCAGTGGCACTTTATGGGTTGTGATCTGTGCCCAGGGGGAAGCTCAGGGATTTCAGCTCTTTCTACTGGGAAATGGAAACCCTGCAGGTGAAGGGAAATAATTGGTAAATGGAATTATCTTCATAGCAAGTCTTCTAGAGATATTCAAGGACCAGAGACATTGAAATCACCTCTTGATCAAGGGTTTTACTGTTTTCTGTTAACCATGCACTGCTCTGACAACAAAAAGCAGCAGAATCCCAGTGCAGCCAATCCCAGACTGCAGAATCCCAGAATGGTTTGGGTTGGAAGGGACCTTAAAGCTCCTCTATTCCCACCCCCTGCCATTGTCAGGGACACCTCCCACCAGCCCAGGTTGCTCCAAGCCCCATCCAACCTGGGCTGAGACACTGCCAGGGATGGGGCAGCCACAGCTTCTCTGGGAAACCTGGCACAGGGGCTCAGCACCCTCACAACAAACAATTCCTTCCTAGTATCTCACCTTAATCTCCCCTCTTCCATCTGGAAACACTTCCCCCTGATCCCATCCCTCCAGGCCCTTGTCCCAAGTCCCTCCCCAGCTTTCCTGGAGCCCCTTCAGGCACTGGAAGGTGCTCTAAGGTCTCCCCATTGCAGCAGAGCTGCCCCAGCCCTCCCAGCATCTCCATGGCTTTCATCCCTTAGGTTCCAAGGAAGAGAGCTGGCAGTATCAGGGCTATTGGGATGGTCTGAAGGACTCCAGAGGTTCCCCATGTCAAAAAAACACAGAGCAGATGGGTACAGAAGCTTCCCCTGCACTCTCCAAATCCTATAGTGGGTCTACTTCAAAGGCCAAGTTAATTTTCCAGGGCAAGAACCCATTTTTCCATATGCCAAACCCAGAAAGAGGCCAATTAACACCAAAGCAGAGAAAACCACACGTTCTCCATTGGCTTCCAGTAAACCTCCTGTGACAGAGGCTCTTTGCTCACCTTCACACTGCTCTCAGAGGCCTTTTAGATTGTATCCCAAGCCTGACTCCCCGATGGTGAGGGCTCAGCATCATTCTCCAGATAGCAACAAGCTTTCTCAGAAAGCTCCATGCCCCACTTTCCTGTCCTCCCTCCTCTCCTCCCTCCATGGTTCCTCCTTTCACCCTTCCCAGCTGTTGCACCATGAGCCATTCTCTTCCCTCCATGCCCAGCCAGGAGATGCCACAAGTTTAGGAGGATTCACACTGGCAGGAGGAGCTTTCTGAGAAGCTTCCCATCACAGCCCTGCTCTCCCAGCTCCAGTACACCTCTGCAATTGCTGGAGCATCCTTCATCCCTCATCAGAACCAGGGCCCCTTGGCACGAGGCATGTGAAGACATGGTTTCCTGTCTCTGAGAAATTCCCTCCCCAGAAACAAGAGCCTGCAGAGCAAAACACAGCTGCAAATGGCACTTGGAGCCTCGGGAGGCCAAGCTTTAAGAATAAGCAGGCACCTTGGGCTGGGAAGGTCCTAGTACATTTTTTGCAGCTATGTAAACAACAGTAAACTGCTCCTTTTTGGCTGGGTTGGAGACTGATGGCATAACAGGAAATTCTGGTGGGTGATTTTCTTTTTTGGAAACCACATGAAAGTTAACCAAACTTTCCCAAAACAGATGAAAGGTTCTGCCCAGGAGCAATCGGAGAATGAAGCAGAAGTTTTAAGGGTGATTGTAATCTGGTCTAACCCCAGGCAGCAGGTTCCTGCCAGGGAAAACAAGCTACTGCTCATCAGCTCTATGGTCAACCCCTCTCCACCAGCTCGTGTCCTTTGGGGGTGATGCAATCCAAGGTGGGATACCAGTAAGGAAAGGCTGCCCTGAGGGCTACCAGAGTGAGGATGGCAGAGCAGAAGATACTGCCCTGTCCTGACTCTATCCAGCCCTGATGGTGTATTTCCAAAGAAGCTGTAGACCTTGAGGAGCAGAGAAAGGTTGGAGTCTTAGGGCCCATGTCTGGAACTTGTTTTATAAGACAGAGGCTTTTTATGGGGACTGAAACCAGGACCCCGAAACAGCTGCTTTGTCAAGCAGAGCTAATTCAATAGTTAGCTCCCTTATTCCCCACCCTGCACAAAAACCATCTCTACCTGCTCAGCTCTGAGCATGCTGTCCACTGGTGGCTTTCAAGGTTTCTTTTGGTCCAGCTAGAGAATGGGCAAGGAAAATAAAAACAAAAATAAAAATAAAAATAAAAATAGTCTTTCTGCAAAGCCAGTAGTGCCCAGCCAAGAGGCTTCCACACACAAGTGGCTTCTGAAATGTGAACCAACCACAGAGGTCTCAGCTCTTCCCACAGCAAAGTGCGTGGGCTCTGCTGGAAGCTCTGCCCCAGTCGAGGCTCTGCCTGCTGAACGCTGGCCAGCAAGTGGAGGAGCCCACACTAGACCCTGGGAAGGAGGTAGATGGGGTGTCCCAGGCCACTTCCCAGAGTCCCATGGCTTCGTATGGGGTCAGGGTAGGCAGAGAGAGGGAAAGGCTGCCTTTGGGAAGGGAGAAGCCAAGGCAGCTGTGAGCAAGGACATCCTCTCCAGCTGCAGAGACCCTTGGACCCAGGAAGTTTCCATGGGTCAGGACTTTGCAGGCAGCTCTGCAATGTTTGTTTGGGTTGGCTCACCAGCTTCCCAGTGAGTATGTTTACTGGGAAGGACACATCAGTGCAGGGCTGGAGAGGTGCCCTGGATGTCTCTATCCCAGAGGTAGCTCTGCATGAGGAAGTCGGGGTCCCCACGATGTGCCCGACGCTGACTGCAGCCTTAAGTGAATCCAGCCACAACCCTCGAAACTTTCTTTTGAGGAGCAGATACCATTTCCAAAATGCAGTGTTCAGCAAGCTACAGCCAATGGTCTAGGCTGGGTTGTAAGACATGAGCTAACTGCCAGCTTCTATTTCCATCTGTGAAGGCAACCCAGCCAAAATCAATAAATCATCATCATTGCCACTAAGAATTTGGTTTTATGGGATGATAATATATTTCCTACTGGTGAGACCATGCACCAGCATCTGGAAGAGGAACAAATGACTATTTACATTGCAGAGCAGGGAAGACAGAGGAAAGAAGTAAGTAAACACATCACATATGTTATGTGGAGATTACTGCGGGGTTGGTCTCTGCTATGACATCCATCTTGGAGGGGAGGGGAAGAGGAAGGTGACTCATAAATGTCCCAACACCAAGTGAATGATTCCATCACTTCACTCCCCTGTATCCCACGTGTAGACGGATCCCTTCTGCTCCCCTCCTGTGCAAATGCAGGGCATGGGCCAAACTTGCCAGATGCTGAGATGACAGCAGAGCTTTGCTGAAGGACAGGGTCATTGCACAGCACTTGAGAACCTCATGGCAGTGGGGCTAAGGGCAGAATATTCCCCCCTTTAAGGGGCAAGAGAAGATCAGGAGAGGGAAGGAGAAAGAATAAAATAAAATAAAATAAAATAAAATAAAATAAAATAAAATAAAATAAAATAAAATAAAATAAAATAAAATAAAATAAAATAAAATATCCTGACTGGATATTTTATTCATAATTCCCATCCTATTAAGGTGGCAGCTACAATAGGGAGCAGCTGTGCCTATGGGGAGGAGAGGATGGGACAGGTGACTCAAATGGACCAATCCCAGTATTCCTTCCCATGGTGCTCAGTTTAAAATGGCTTCCAAGAGAGCCCTCTGGTGGCTTTTCTGACTTGGGGTCTTCTTGTTACTTCTGCTTCTTGTTTCCTCACTGCAGAAGAGCATCATTGACCAAGACACATCACCTTCTGCCTTCCCAAGTGGGAGCAGCTTGGTTCCTCAGAGGCTGATATGGATTGAACTGAGCTTGGGCACCCCCATCTGCTGTTGAGTTCAGTGTGGAAGTTTTATGGCTAGAAAGTAATAACCAGCTGAGGAGGGTGAGTTCTATTTTTAAGTATTTTATATATATTTTTAGTTCACTATCACTTACGATGTCATTAAACTTATCCTGGTTATTTCTTCCAGCTTGAAAGTCTCTCTCCCTTATTCAAATTCCCCTGGGAGGGTAGTGGGAGAATAACAGAGCATTTGTCACCTAATTACTCTCTAAAACCTTGACAGTCCCTCTTTCTCACCCCACAGAGATGGGGCACCCATAGCATCATTGCTAGCAGGAAGGTGCCTTGGGAATGGCCTTGAGTCTGTGCCCAGCCCTGTGTTCACTCTGGGCTCCAGGTCTCCAGGTTGTTCCTTTTCATTTGCCAGGCTGAGGTTTCTCTGGATCATCTGCTGTCTGCAGGGTCCATGTTGCCTTCCTCATCTTAGCTTTACATGCTGGGAGGGCACTCAGCAATGCATCTGTACAGAAATCAAGCACCTTCCTGCTGGAACTGAAGGTTTGTCTATTGTGGAAGCCTTCCCTGGAACATGAGATATTTTCTTGATGAAAATTGAGATGCCAAGCAGCTCTTTTTTTTTTTTTTTTTCTTTTTCTTTTCTTCTAGAAAGCCTGATATGAATATAATACAACGTACAGCCAACATATTTCAGTGCTGAAAATGAACTATCCACCCCCATTTAATGCAAAGGTCTTCCCAGGAGGCAACTCCATCCTTCCCAAGTGAAGCTCTGAGCTCCCTGAGTCTCCTCTCTGTCCCCTGTGCTGGAAGGGGGGCTGAGATCAGCACAGAGGGGACAGCTGGTGCTGACCACTTGGTCCTCATTGCATTGGGAAATCAGTGCCATTCCAGTTCCTGCCTCCTCTGCTTCTGACTGTTCAGACTTGGCCTCCTAAATAGGCTTTCATCACCCAATTAGAAACAGAGCAACCTCCTGCTACTTAGTTGTGTTTGGCAAGGAGAACACACACACAGAGAAATAATCTATAGCCCTCTCCCAGGATCTGCATGTGCTTTGGAGGAGAGGTTTGGCAGCCTGGTCCTCCAGCCATGGTCTCCTCCTGCATTTATCCACCTCCACTGGTCACCACCCATCTAAAAGCAGGAGTAAAGGTGTTTGTTTCTGAATGTTTGAGCTACTTCCCCCTAAAGATAGCCCAGATATTGCTGTCCACAGCACTGGGACATTTTAGGCTTCTCCAGAGGTCCTCCAGCTGATGCTTCAGGGCTGATACAGTTCCCAGGACATTTACACCTTGATGGTCACCTGAGTGGCTGAACCTGTCCAATGCACAGCCAGAGTTGCCTGTTCAGTGCTAAACCCAGGATGTGGTGGTATCTGCGGTCCTTCCCAAAGAGGAGACATGGATGTGGAGGGTCAAAAAGAGCAGTCTGATGGCATGGTCCTACTCCATACTGTTCTGTGGTTGTGGAGCATACCTGGGTCTACCTGTGGTGTGAGCACAGGTCTTCTTTCTCCCCAGAAAAATAGCTTTATTGAGTTATTCTGTCCTGGCTTGAGGATGAAGACCCAGGCAGATCAGCAAGTACTGAGAAACCATCTGGGCTCTGCTAGTGCTCCCTCCAGCCCTTGGAAAGGGTCAAGGGCTGGGTCACATCCATCCCCAAAGATGCAGACCCTGAGGGCCAGTAACCACTGGAGAGGTGTCACTCCAGGCTGATTTTTTCCATGTCCCAGAGCCAGAGAAAAGTTACAGCCATGCAGTGACAAGCAGAGGGATGTCACCAGCAGGATACTGCTCCAAGTTATGCGTGCCCACAGCCACCCATCACTGGGTTTCCATATCCCATCACACAACCCAGTGCCCAGCAGCACAGGTGTTGCATTTTTAAAAGTCTTTTGAGCCCTGGGAAGCAAAGTCATTCCATGCTTCAGAGAGGGGACACAAGCTGCACACCTTTCCAAGGTGACAAGTGAGGTGTACTCACCACAACTGGGATGTGCAGGAAGTCACACAGGGGGCCTGGTTTGGTTTAATTTGTGAGGTTACAGCCACAACACTATAAAATAAAATGTACAGTGGTGCAAACCCACCTACCACACCAAAACCCCCTAGTTTGGAGGAGTTGGTTGGTTGGAGACTGTCTTTTTCCAAGTATTTGGTGATTCTGTTTGTCATCCTGATTCCTGTACCAGGTGGGTACCTTCTCCATCTCCACATCAGGTGCAAGGATCCTGGTTGTGTATCACATTGTTCTGGTTATTGAGGAAAGAAAGTTCAGCAGCAGCAGCAATTATAAAGTCTTCTGGAGAAGGGAGAACACAAGGCTCTGGGGACCCTTTTTGCTCCAAGAAGGTAGGAAGTAAAAAAGCAGACCTGGGAATAACCTTTATTCAGTTGAAGCAGGTCCTGGGGAGCAGACCAGCTGCAACACCTGATGGGCACAAAAGCATCCAGCACCTTGAGAGCACCCAAGGGCCCCTCTAGGAGGAACTTTTGAAACTCAGGTACTAAACTCTGCCTCAATCTGGTTTTAGACCCCTTCTGGCCTCCTCAAAACCACCAGGATTTATGTAGTTGCTGTGCACAGGTGTGAGTGCACAATCTCCATCTTTTGCAATAGTTTTTAATTTATTTGTCATTGCATCAGGAGATGGTAAAACTCTTCAAAAGAATTTGGCTTCTGTAAGATTTTTTTGAAATGGTTGGAGGAGAGAAAACCTTATTTCTGGTGGGGATGAGGGAAAGGCTCAGCCCTTAGGAGACACCAGAGAATCCACACTGCCCTTGCCCAAGGCTCTGCCAACTTTTCCAGACCCACCTGGTAGAGATGGCAATGAGCAGGCAGGACAGGAGGAGAGGATGCTGGGTTAATGAAATTGGGTAATGCATGTTAATGAAGTTGGGTAATAATAATTGTTTTATTTATAAGCACTCCCACCCCTGCTGAATCGCTCAGGGCACTGCACAACAACCACAAAAACAATTGCTCATTAATTAAAACCACACCGACCTCCCCAGGATTGCAAACAGATGGATAAACACACATGATACAATATCTCAGGAACTGAGAATGGGAAGAGACCACCTGTACCAGCTGGCTCAGGCAGGCAGAGGTTCAGCCCATGTCTCCCTGGACCCCCAGCTTCACAGCACCCACCCCAGCAAACACCAGGACCTCTGTGCTACCAGAGGCAAAGTGTCCCCAGGAAAAAAAAAAAAAACAAACAAAACAGGAAGGTGTTACTCATGTCCTAAAGCCCTGCAGTAACCTGTAAATGCTCAAATGATCCTGCAGGTACAGTTCTAGTCCTCATATTAATGAGTGAATCAAAAACTTCTTTTTTGAAGTCTGGGTGGGGTTGAGAGAAATGCCCTTGGTTTGTGTCTGAGGAGCAACACCATCTTCATCCTTGGTTGATTCCACCATTCTGGCATTGTCCTCTCCACCCCACAGTTAGAGTGGAAAACCCAGATGAGGTCTACAGGTGAGCTGTGCATCAGGGTGTCTGTCCCTATAAGTGCCTGCAGCTTGGGACTGATAGCAAGAAAAAAAAAACCCACAACACATAGACTTAGTAAGTCCCTTCCCAGCCCCTTCCCCTTCAGGGCTGCACATGGGTTTCATCTGAGCATCTCCTGCCAGTCACAAACACAAAGGTTTACCTCCAGATCACCTCCACTAAATGTGGAAAGCACCATTCAATCTGTCCACCCCAATAAATCCAGGATTCACCCAACCAGGCTTGGTTCTTCATGAACATATGAACAAGTCAACAGGGTTGTAAAAAAAAAAAAAAAAAAAAAGAACTTCAACAAATCCACCACCCCCAACACTCATGGGTTCCATCTCTCCCCCTCAAGCAGCTGGGATGGAGCTTTCCTCCTGCTTTTCTTCACCACACTTTTTATGCAAAGCAGACCTTGTTGGAGAAAATGTTCCTGCAGCAGCATCCTGGGAAGGGGGAGGAGAGAGGGGGATGCAAGTGGCTGCCAATATTTTTGGAAAGGTGAGGATGGGCTGAGGTCCTGACTCACGGAGGCAGCTGGCAGCTCTCCCTGGCCAGCTGGAGGGTGGGAACAGCTCACTGAAGGACAGGGACATAGGGTGTGTGCTGAGCATCACCCAGGGACCAGCCACATCTGGGGAGGAGGCAGAGGGGGCTGCCAGCTCATGTAGGGCTCTCCAAGCATGGAAAGATAGTGGGTGCTGAGCAGATGTCTCCAGAATGGCATCTCTTTGGAAGAGGGAGAGGCAAGCCCTCTGGCTCTCACCTTTCCTGCAGAGCTGCAGCCTGGCTGGGGTTTTGGAGGAGGACAACTGGTCTGGTCTCTAAAGCTCAGCTTGGCCAGTTGTGAAGTTTCTCACCCCAAGGTGCTCAGGGAGCTGGTAGCAGGTGAGCCAAGGAAAGGCTCCAAACCACAAACTCAACTCTGAGCATTGGCTGGGGATACTTCAGCCCTGATGTATGCTGCGTAAATTTAGACTTTTGCTTCCCTACGGTCCATTTTCCTCTTCCAACTGTCACACCAGTGTGTGTTCTTTAACAAATTAAATTAATGGGTTGTTGAGAAAAACCTTTGAGTGTGCCACCTCAGTTTTCTGGGTGTCTATATATTGGAGGAGAAATCCGAAAGGGTGCTGGGGATTAGTTTGCAGAGGGAAGACTTTGATTGCCTGTCCTCCCCAGATGGTTTGGCAATGGCAAGAGTGGGTGTGTTCCTGCCCTTCATCACTGCCACAGGGCCACCTTGTCCCCAGCACTTGTCATTCAGGCTCTGCATGTCCCAAAAGCCCACAGCTAGAGCTCAGGAAGCTCTGTGCTGACCAGCATCTTTCACCTTGCAGCTGGGACACCTGGAAAATTCATCATCTGGAAAAGCTCCTCTTAATGTGATTGACCTTAGTTTGATCTGGATCCTTGTGGAAACACCAGGGATTTTTCTTCTATCAAGCGTATGCAGCACTCCCCATAAGTTTTGACCCATTATGCTGCATTCTCACCAAATCTGAGCAGGCTCCCTTGGAGCCACTCAGAACATTGCATCATGAGCTGGGTAGCCCTTTTACCACACCTCTTTCAGATGCCAGAGGGAAGATTTCTCCATGCTCTACAGAGGAGAAGAACCCTTGGCGTTCAACTTGCTCCCCAGACCTATGCCCTTCTCTCCATGGGTCTCCCTTGGAGAGGTACCAGATGCCCCCAGCCCTGACTAGCAGAGTCCTTGGGGGAACTTGGGCTGTGGGAGGGTCGAGACAAGTTATCCAAGCCAATGCATGGCCCGACAGAGGCCAATGGAGCTGCCAGGGATGTGTGCCTAACTAGGAGAGGTCAGTGTCTGGCCCAGGGTTATTAATTCTCATTCCTCCGATGACACACACAGCACTGTGTGGCCACAGCACAGCTGGGGAGCTGCTCTCTTATCAGCTCTCACTCCTGGAAGGCTTCTCCAGCTCTTCTCCTCAAAGGCTGACTTCCTGACCCAAGGCACAGCTCCATGCAACCACTGAGGAGCCAGTGGCCTATCTCAGGGTTGGGTTGGTCCCCTCAGGAAATTACTGTGGGCCCTGACGGATCTCCAGCGGACCCATCCAGAAAAAGAAGAATAATACAGCTTTTCTGCAGACAACTCTATCTTTGCTACATACCAATCCCATGACAAACCCCTTGGCCCGCGGACGCAAGCACGAAAGCAATTTGGCTTCCCTCCTCCTCATGTTGACAGCTTTAAAGCCGCTCTCTTTAAACTCACCTCCCGTAGGTGGTTGGGCAGCAGAGCCAAAGGCTGTGATTACACTTCCAGAATGTTTGTTAGCTGCAGGTCCCCAGGCACAGAGTTCTGGAAAATATTTTTCAAGCGATGTCCTCAAGGGTCAGAGGCAGGTTCTCTGGCTTGCTCCTGGCTGACTTCACACTGGGGTATGTGTGCTGCAGCCAATGTGTTTTTTAGGACTCCGAGGCAGACAGACAGATCTGATAGTCCCTCTCTGGCTTCCCCGTTTGCTTAGATCCCATCCTGCACCCAGGAGGGTTGGTGGGGAGGTGGGTTTTGCTCCTTGCATGGATGCCTGAGAACACAGGGAGCAGTGAGGCTCCCCAGGCTGATCAGATAAGGAGGACACATCTTGCTGAATTTCAGGGCTAAGAACTCACTGGTCTGACCCTGCTTGGCTGGTGGTTGTGCCACACAGCATGGGAGCAGCTGAGCAGGAGAGCTGGGGCCATGCTAGCCAGGAGCCAAGGTCTTGTGGGGTGAAGAGAGGAACTTTCCCTGCAGCAAGTGAGGAACAGGGTGAAACAACTTTCTGGGAGCCCACCAGAACTGAGCATGTGCAACATCCGTCTTCTCCACTCAAGAAAATCTCCAACAGAAGAGCCTCCAGCCCCCATTTAGGTTAGATATTAGAAAGAATTTCTTCATGGAGAGGGTGATCAGACATTGGAATGGGCTGCCCAGGGAAGTAGTGGATTCTCCGTCCCTGGAGATATTTAAAAAGAGCCTGGATGTGGCACTGAGTGCCATGGGCTGGGAACCACAGGGGGAGTGGATCAAGGGTTGGACTTGATGAGCTCTGAGGTCCCTTCCAACCCGACTGATTCTATGATTCTATGATTCTGTGCTCCCCCCTGCAGATCCAGTTAGATGAAAACATCCATTAAAGAAATGAGGACCTCAATCTCATGCTGGCTTAGAGGGTAGATTTAGTTAGACATTTGGAAGAAATTCTTCATGGTGAGAGATGCTGAGCCCTGTGCCAGGTTTCCCAGAGAAGCTGTGGCTGCCCCATCCCTGGCAGTGTCTCAGCCCAGGTTGGATGGGGCTTGGAGCAACCTGGGCTGGTGGGAGGTGTCCCTGTCCATAACAGAGTTCTTGGAACTAAATGATCTTTAAGGTCCCTCCCAACCCAAACTAGACTGGGATTCTATGATTTTAGGTCTAATCATCAGCACATTGATCAGAGGTTCCCCTTGCAGGACACTTCTTGTCTTTGGTGACAAGTTCCCCTGGGTTTGGCTCATCCTCCTGTTGAAGCTGGGTGTTTCCATGCCTTCAGGCCATCATTATATCCCTGTCAGTCTCACTCAATGAAGTTAAACCCATGCTTTACAGCTGAAACCTTGTATTCCCAATAAAAATAAAACAAACAGCCCTCCCCCCGGGGGACTGTAATCCCTAGAAAGGTGGAAAAGAGGTGAGGACATGGCAGAGTAGGGAGCAGCCAAGCAGAGGCAGAGGGGCAAGGGGCTGGTCCATAACATTTCAAGGTGGCACACTCAAAACCAATAAAACCCCAGAATATTTTTCTCCCCAGTGTGTGCAGCCAAAACTGTTGAATTCCCAGCCTTGAAACGAAACAGTGTCTGGTTTTACATACACCACCCAACGAGCCTCAGTGCTACCTCCCAAGTGTTAAATCATATCGCTGGTGACGCTGGAGAAGGGAATGAGAAAAAGGAAACAGGCTGACATATCCGACCCTATGAAATCACAGTCAAAAAGGGCTTAGCTAAGAAGCCAATTAAAAAGAGAACAGCTCTGCACGAGCTGCACGTCCTTCTGGCTCTGCTGCCCCCAGTCCTCTGCACTTCCATCCAATGCAGTTGACAGGGGTGCCCCCACTCCTTGCCATGGGTATACAGGGCTCAACACCAACCAAAAGAGTATCCATCCCATCTGAATAATTTTGATCCAAAACAAAACAAAAAAAACCCAGTGCAAGGAATCTAATGTGAAAGGAACTATCTGATGGGACACAACGATGGCTACATAGATGTAGCCATTTGGGATCAAGCCTTTGGACTTCTCTGTTGCATAATAAAGACCTATGCATGGAACGCTACAGCATCTTATTTCTCTCCTCTTCTAGCTCTTACAAAAGTGAAATACAGGTTTGTTTGTCTTTTGCACTCTTTACGCTGTTAATTCTGTTCACATTTTTATCCAAAGAGGAGCAGAAATTTTTCAGCAAACCCAGAATTTCCTGGGGCCAGAATGTCATCATACAGCATATATATTCTGCATTTTGCAGTCTGATCTTACCCAAACCAAGACTCTAACTCTATATATTAATGTTCTGGCATTGTTTTCTCTGCAAAATTAGCTCGGAGTAGAACCTGTTCACTGACATGTCCCACATGATGCCAGAGCACAAGGGAAATAATTGGGAGTGGAAAAGTTAGAGACTGTAATTAGAATGTCCAGACCTAAAGGCAGAGGAAAATTCAGCCAGGAGAGGTAACTTCCCTGTCCCAGGACCAGTTTGCCTCTGACATCCCCAGGTTACACACCACTGGTTCACCTCCTCCAGTTACCCAGTAACTGGGTGGGAGGGAGGAAGGCAGGGGACCTGCCAAGAGCTTTGGGCACCTGATCTCTGTGTGTCCATGGGTACACCTGTGTGTGCCTCATGCACACACAAACACAAAAGACATTTTCTAAGCAAACTGTGGTCAGGTTGCCAAAACCATACCCTGATTATTCCTCTCCCTCTCTTATTTTCCACCTGTGTGTTTACTGAACAAAGCAGCTCCATAAGAGCTTTCATCTTCTGTGTCAGGGGATCCAGCAATACTAGAATCTTACAATGTCAAGGGTTAGAAGGGACCTCTAGAGATCATCCTGTCCAAGCCCTGCCCCAGCAGGATCCCCCAGGGCAGGACACACAGAACACATCCAGGTGGGCTTGGAAAGGCTTCAGAGAAGGAGACTCCACAACCTCTCTGGGCAGCCTGGGCCAGGGCTTCCTCCAGGCACCCTGGAGTTCTCCATCTCCATCCTTCAGTCCACCAATGCATGAAAAATACATCCAGGCTCTCCAGAAGCTGTGTGAGTGCTTCCTCATTACTGCAACTTACATTCAGAAGTTTTTCTTTCCCAAACTTCCCTCTGGAGCCCTTCTCTTAAACACGGATTGCTTTTTAATATTCTTGACGTTTATTCATCACATCTCTAATAACTATTTGTATTCAAGAGGTCACATTGAGAGCCTGGTGGGTTTCCAGCCACAATTACCCTGCTTTGTTTTACTTACTTGTCAAAGAGCTGGTCTGAGGGGTTATGTTTGTTCTGCTGAAAGAAATCTTTATGGCATGTTTCAGGGCTAACATTATGACATTAGTAGGCCAGACAATCTGTCGTTGGAAAGAATTTCTGCAAATCCCCAAAGTTTTTCTGCATTTCTATGCTGTCATCTAAAAAGCAGCATCTGCTCTGTAAGGCTGCCAAAAGAAGGTCATATTTTTATTTTTACCAATAAAAGGAAAGGACGGGGTTGTGGTTCAGGCACTGGAGGAGCCTTCGGGTGGCTTGGGGTTTGCTTCCCAATTCAGCCACCAGCTCCCTGTGTGACTTTGGAAAGCAAGGAGGTGCCTTCCTTCCACCCTTTGGAGTAATGTCCTGTTCCAGTGTGGCTTCAGGACAGGAGCTCTGGTACTCAATGTATTTGTCAACAAAGAGGGTGAAAATGCTCCAGCATCCCAAACAACACTGTTGGTCCCTGCATTTCTCCCACCCCTCATCTTGCCCCTCTCCCTTTGGCTGCTCCACATCTGCCATTGCCTGTTTCCAAGTCACATCATCTTATTTATTTTATTTTATTTGCAACATATACCTTCCTCCTGAATGAGATTTTTTTCCTCTTGGTTTAGCCTAGCTGCAGCTCTGAAGACAAACAGCTCACATTAAGAAGGTTTCTAAGGGAGGGTTATTTTCATGCCATCTTTGCTAATGGCATCTCTGTTGGAAACTGTCAGTTGAATGCTCTTTGACACATCCCTGGCTGTCACACACGGAGGAGAGCCAGAAAAACGGGAACCTTCTTTCCAAAGGAGATGAGATTTCAATGGAAGTGTCAGTTTTTAACTTAACTCTCCTCAAATATTACATTCACAAAAAAGAATTCACCAACAGCTGCACTTCTAAGAGACCAAGGGACTGATTACATCTGTCAGGCCGGATAATATATTGCCCTTTGAATGATAGGTGTGTACCCAAAATTGCAGCCTGGAGATGACCAATGAAGTGACTTCAAAGGTGGTGGTGGGTGGCAGCAGTGGTGGTGGGCAGGAGGGAAGGGGTCTACCCTCCCTCAGGTGTTGCCAATAAATCCTGCCTACTTCACACAAAGATGCTTTAAAGCCCTTTTGACAGCTTCAGCATTTTAACACCTATTTTTTCCACGATGCCATCGCTGCTGTTTGTAAACTGGTTGGGGGAAGGGGACCGGTGAGCTGAGTTCTGAATTTGAACAGAAAGCACAGCACTTCAAATGCAAATAGGAGACATCCTGTCTACACGGACGTTTAGCCAATTGCTTGATGCATGTGGTTTCAAAGATGGTTGACTCCTGTCCAAAAGACACAGATGGGATGACTTAGACACAAACAGCTTTTAATTTACCACTTATGCTGCCTCTTTACCTGCTGCTATTAGAGCAATGAGAGTGCAAACACAGACCTAGGCAGTTCATTCCTGGTAAAATATGTGATAAAAACCCCACCTGCCCTTGAAATGGTTCTTCTGTATTGAAACCCCACGGACTCCAGAGTCCAAAAAACCCCACAGAAATCAAAAAGAGTTGACCAGGTCCCCTGTGCAATGGGCAGTTCCTCATCTAATTTAAAATACAGTTCAAACATTTGAAGTTTTAAGGATAGAGCTGTAGGTGAAATAGTCTGCAGGATTCAGTGGGTTATCTTCCTTCTGTTTTATTTCCTCAAAACAGTGGCACAGCTTTCTTGCAAAACGTATTAAGAAATATGGTGAAGTTTCACACCATTTAAGTATTAAGGCAGATGGGTAATCCATACTCAAGATAGCCAGATACTTTGAGGGGTGATCCAAAGTCTGCTCATCTCCACAGAAAGGAGATTCACAGCAACCTCCCTGAGCTCTGGATTGAACCCAGCAGGCATCTACAGGAAATGGGAAAGAGAAAACCAGTTTATTCAGTTGCACTAAAACAGACAAAATAGATAAAAATAAAATGCATGAGTGACCAGTCCATGTGTCTACAAGGGGCATAAGTTTCCATCAACCTCTGTGCCTCAGGGATGTGAAATAATTGTGATTCTTATGTGCCAAAAAAAGCCCTGTGTAAATATTGCTCATTGCTAAAGGAAACAAAAGGTTGCTTGAGCAAATCAGATGTGACAAAACGAAAAGAACACCATGAGGAAGTAAACATGTGAAGTCCACATTTTCTGAGGGACTCTGAATAATGCTCTAAATGAATATTTTGGAGCTTAGTTTTGTGCAGGTGCTAGGAAGTTTTATCCTCAGAATGCCTGGAATATTTTCTCCACTACGGGGAAATTATTAAATACAAGTACGCTCGAGTCTCTCGTGCCAATACTAACCATTAACTTCTGGCTTCAAGCCATGACTGTCTACTTTGCAGTGGATTCTGCCACCAAAGGAAAGGCCATTATGGGCCTGAGCTTTCTTCTCGTTAGCGTGTTCAAAAATAATTAGCAGAAGTTGTTTAGCAGATGGTTCCCTTTCTGTCAGCAAGTACCTACATTTTAATGGGTTGTGCCAGATTCCTCACCGTGAGTGGGTGAGGCTGGAAGGAAAAAAGAAGATGCAGGATCTTTGATCCACCCACTTGTAATTAGTTCTTAGGGTTTTACATAATAGAAAATATAAAGGAGGTGGGAGAGGGGAAATGAAATCATTATAAACCAAGAGATGATCAGTAGCCATGTAGAGATGTGATTACATTATCCAGTGGCATCTCATGACTGCACAGGCGTGGACTTATAATTGTTTCAGCTGGAGATTTGAAGACTTACTGATTGTATGTGTTTTGGTGTCCTAGTCTACAGATTCAGCAGAAAACTTATTGCTCCAAGCCCCATCCAACCTGGGCTGAGACACTGCCAGGGATGGGGCAGCCACAGCTTCTCTGGGAAACCTGGCACAGGGGATCAGCACCCTCACATCAAACAATTTCTCCCTCACATCACATCTCAATCTTCCTTTTTTCTGTTGAAACCCTTTGCCCTGATCCCATCCCTCCATCCCTTGTCCCAAGTCCCTCCCCAGCTTTCCTGGAGCCCCTTCAGGCACTGGAAGGTGCTCTAAGGTCTCCCCATTGCAGCCTTCTCTTCTCCAGGCTGAACACCCCCAACTCTCTCAGCCTGGCTCCAGAGCAGAGCTGCTCCAGCCCTCCCAGCAGCTCCAGGGCCTCCTCTGCACTCACTCCAACACCTCCATCTCCTTCTGCTCTTGGGGACCCCAGAACTGGACCCAGCACTGCAGGAGGGGTCCGACCAGAGCAGAAAATAGGTTGGGAGTCCCCTCCCTGGCCCTGGTGGCCACACTGCTGGGGATGTAGCTCAGATCCAGCCCAGAATCCATGGCCAGTCATCAGGTTTGGCTCACACTAATGGCCAGTGATAAAACCTGTAGCAACCCATTCTGAAAAAGCTGAGTTCTTACAAAAAAGGCGTGATTCTGTTCACACTGACTGCAGCATGAACATGAAAAGACTTTGTAGCTGCCCAGATGCTGGTAATAGGACTGGGGTTGTGGAGAACCAAGGAAATCCATAGGAGTGTTTGGGATCTTTCCACTGAGGACCTAGTTAGCTAATGAGCATGTCTTTGGCATTGTCCTCTATAGCTACAATTTGAAGACATTAGTTGTTTTTTTTTTGGGGGGGGGGGAAGATTAAAAAAATAGGCCTTAGGGAGCTGTGGTATTGGTAAAAAAAGAAATTAAAAAGGCTTTTTACTGAAAAAGTAAAACTAATTTAACTCTTGGAGTCAGAAAAGAGGGAATGATGCTGGGGGTGTTGAACTTACTTAAGTCACAGAAATAAACACAGCTCAGTGTGAAAGGAAGAAGGAGTCACACACTTGTACGGCTTCATGGAGCTGAGGAATGGGAGGCAGGAAGAAAATAATCAGTGTAGGGCTGATACAACAGACAAATCAAAGAATTTGTGGTAAGAAGACTATGAAAAATCTAAATACAAGTCCTTTTTGGACTAAGTGCTCTCTCTCTACAAGAGGCACTGCAATAAGAGGCTCTCATGTACTTGCTCCTGGGCTCCCTGTGGTCACGAGGAGCAATTGCCACCACCATTGCTTTCTCTCCCTAATCTACATGAGCTGCTGCTTCTCAAAATCAGCTCACTCTTCAGGCAAAAAAGTCTAACAGCATGGCAGGTCTTCCGTCAACATCCCTTTTCCTGCATGAACCCAGACCCTCTGGGTTCCCAGGCCATGAGCCTCTGTGGCTGGAGATGAGGGAACGATCCATTAGCTCCTATATGGAGTCAAAGCCACTAGAGGGAGTCGATGTGTTTGCATGGTTCACACATCCATTCATCTTCTCTTTCTCACTCTCCCCTTTGGAAGACAACAGGAACAGAAAGGGAGGGAAACAGAAGGGGAAATTGGTCAGGACATTGCTCTCCTCCCACTGGTGTACACTGCAGAAGCTCCACTGACTTCAATGTTTCCAGTGAGTTTGGTTGCTCTGGGCTTCCAGCAGTGTAACTCGGTAGGAAATGGTCTGGTGGAGTCCCCAGGAACAATTATGTATGCTTTAAGATGCCCCAGGAAAAAGACAGGAAAAATGGGAGTCTACAAAGTAGTTGGATGGTGGAGGTAGTGGAAGGAGTATGCATAACCCACGGGGAAAGGCTGGAGGAATTGTGTTGTTTTGGTTGAGAGTGGAGAAAGTAAGGAAAAGGCAACGGAATTATTATACAGAAAGTTTGTTCTAAAATCAGCAGGCCTCACTTGTCCTTCATGGCCAACATCAAGTTGGATCAGACCTTCCATCTCAGAGTCCAGAAGGACTCACCCTTGCACCACTGCAGCAAGCTGAAGTAGGAAACCTCCTGAGATCCTCCATCCCTACACATCCCTGTGGAGCTGTTGCACCATACACCACAACCTAAAGGCAGGGAAGGGTGTTTGTACCATACACCACAACGCAAAGGCAGGGAAGGGTGTTCCAAAGGTGATGTTATGTAGCTGTCTGTGGTCATCCACACCCCCATCTCTTTGGTGTCCCTTTTTGGAATGATCACTGTGATTAGCAAGGAGGTGAAAAAGTCCTTTGGCACATGGAGCTCAGTGAGAGACAGAGGACCAAGTCACCACTCTTTTGTGACAGCCCAACTTCACCACTCTTCATCTCACACTCAACCAAACTCTCTCCTCTCCCACGAGGAGCATGAACCACTTGTTGATCCAACATCACTACCCAAACCCACACAGCAACCTTGACAGCAGGGAGGGTCTGCTCTGCCTCTTCATGACCACCATGCTCAGCACCTTTGGGACTGACATGTCCTCCAGAAGGGAAACTTGGCTGCTAGCCTTTCAACTAAGCAGCCACAACTCTGTAAATGAGCTTTAAAAAAAAAAAGTTTTTCAGGCTCAAGCAATCCTAGTGAGACCTTGAGATAGAAGGAGCCTTTCTTATAGTGCAGTCTGGACTATCAGCAAATCACATGTCCTCTGCAGGGTGTCTACAACAGATGATGAAGAAAAGATGGTGGCACCCAAGGATCTGGGAGTAGGACTGTGCCTTTTTCTTACTATAAATATTAGGTAATCTAATTAGTCTGTTTTTAAGAAGGAAATTGAAGCCATTCAGAGAAGAGCTGTCAGGAATGTCCTTCTGATGAATAGAGTTTTCATCAGAAAATGATGAGACCAAACTGAGTTTCTTGGAGGAATATACCAGTTTCAACCAAATTACTTGGCTCTAGCTCGATATTTCTCATGAGTTAAATGCTGTCCTGAAAAGCCCTTCAGAGGGACTCAAGGAAATGTTCTTGGCCTGACATATGGGGGACTACCTACTGCTTCCCTTGTCAAGGCTCAGCTGATGTGCAGCAATTTGCAGTAATCTGAATGGGCATCAAAACTTCTCCAGAAAAAACAGAAATCCCCTTGCAAGTCACACTTTAAGCCCCTTTTTAGACACACAATAATTAAGATGAGAAAAATACAACCAGTAAAAGCAGAATTAGCAAAAAATACTAGAAAGTGAAATTGTGATTAAATTTACTATTTTGTTTTGGGGTTTTTTTTGTTCAAATTAAACATTCTGTCAAAACTAAGTGTGATGAACACTTCACCACCATCATCTGTCTGTTCCCACCAGTGGCCTAGCTCTGTAAGCACATCCATAGTTGGACTATTTGAAGTGAAGTTTGAGTTGAAGACCTACCACACTGTGCTCTTCATTCACGAATTGTCATTCTAATTAAAACACAGTAAGTAAAATAGACGTGCAAATTTACCAGTTCCCCTCAGTGGGATCCATGCTTCCAGTTTGCTTAAGGAGATTTTTTTTAATTTTTTTTTTTCTGAGACCTTTCCAGAGCTTTATCTTTCTATCTAAAAGCTTCCACCTTCGCCTGGACGCTGGCACACCACAGCAGCTGTGCTCAAGTTCCCCAAATACAGTCCTGACAAATTTATTGTCTGCAATAATATTTTCCTACCTTTGTGAGGTGGGTTGAACCTATTCCACTTTCCCCTTAGTAAAAAACAACACCGATGGCAGTAATTTATGTTTTGGTCAAGGCCAGAAGGACTAATTAGAGCTTATTAAGCTGAACTGTGCAGGGAGTTCCTGCTCTTCTCCCCACTACAGATCCCAAATGCCACACGCATCCTCTGGTCAATGTTCACAAGTGGCTGTTCAGAGGCTGGAAAGAGCATTTTGTTAACTGATATTTGTGTGGTTCCTTAGTAGAAACTTCCACTGTTTCCGGGATTCCTTAATCATTTCCCTAACAACCACGGATAACAAATGTGACCTTCTCGTGAAAAATGGTCTCTAAGTCTATAAACATGTTATTAAGAGTAAATGAAGCTTTTAGGAGAAGAGGTTAGTTGGGGGTCTTTGCTAGGCAGTTAGCCCCTGGAAACTTGAATATAAATAGAAAACAATTAAAACCCGAGCCCCAAAGGATACTTCACACAGCCAGGGAGGCTGTAATTAGGTTTCTGCTGCTGTTAATTGCTTCTAAAGTGAGTGATCATAAATTACAAACGTGTTCACAGTCTGAAAAGGCTTCTTCTGTGTGATGGCTTGGGAAAGGGAGAGAGGGAGGAAGGGGGAAAGAAAGAGCAGGAGAGAAGAAAAAAAAGGAGAGGAGAGGAGAGGAGAGGAGAGGAGAGGAGAGGAGAGGAGAGGAGAGGAGAGGAGAGGAGAGGAGAGGAGAGGAGAGGAGAGGAGAGGAGAGGAGAGGAGAGGAGAGGAGAGGAGAGGAGAGGAGAGGAGAGGAGAGGAGAGGAGAGGAGAGGAGAGGAGAGGAGAGGAGAGGAGAGGAGAGGAGAGGAGAGGAGAGGAGAGGAGAGGAGAGGAGAGGAGAGGAGAGGAGAGGAGAGGAGAGGAGAGGAGAGGAGAGGAGAGGAGAGGAGAGGAGAGGAGAGGAGAGGAGAGGAGAGGAGAGAGAGAGAGAAGAGAAGAGAGAGAAGAGAAGAGAAGAGAAGAGAAGAGAAGAGAAGAGAAGAGAAGAGAAGAGAAGAGAAGAGAAGAGAAGAGAAGAGAAGAGAAGAGAAGAGAAGAGAAGAGAAGAGAAGAGAAGAGAAGAGAAGAGAAGAGAAGAGAAGAGAAGAGTTGAGTTGCTCAGGTGTATGTGATACCTGCAGCCAGATAAGTACAGAAATGCTGCAGATGCTGGAGCAAACTCACCAAGTTTTTCTCTCTCTCTTCCCAGGAAAGGGAATGCTTAGTCTAAACCAAACCCCAGTGTTGTTTCTATTTTATTTTTTTTTTAAATACTCGCACACATGCAGGCACACACGCATGCAGAGTTAGTTAAATGAAGAAAATGTATCTCCAAACATCATATTTAATTTCGTTAGCTACTGTTGCTTTCTTGGAATCCTCTTATAGCTCATGAAGATAAACATTCTCCCAGTGATAAGGGTGTGTTTATAAACTCTGTTTGGGATGAAAGAAGCCCTAGCTGGTGTGTTTTTATAGTAGGGTTAATGGTGCTTTACTAATCCTTTGCCTGTGACCAAGAAACACAGACATCTTGACTTTCCTGGGAGATGCAGATGCATTTCCCTTCTTCCCAGTGTGTATCAGGAAGGCAATGCAGCACCCCAGGCCCCACCAGGGTGAAAAGCAGCAGCATCTCATTCCTGGGACTTCACCACTAGACACTCAGTGTTCCCGGAGAGCAGAACTAATTCAAAACATTGTTATTTTACAGTTTGACTTTGGGTTTTTGGCAGTCTTTCTTTTTTGTTTGTTTTTTTTGTTGTTGTTTTTTTGTTTTTAAGAAAATTGCCACAGTGAATGCTCTGCAGCCTCTGATTTCTCACGCAGGTACTGCCTAAACACCCATCATACCCACTCAGGACCTCTGGTGGGGCTTCTGCGGGAGGATTTCAACCAAATGGGAGACTCTTTGGACAGGGAAGGCTTCAGCTTTATTTCCATTGAATTCCCCACTGCCCCTACACCCCTCTCCCTGGCTCCCTCCCATATGCACAAGTCATCACCCATGCCCGTGCTGCCCTCAGCTTCCTTAGCCACATCCTTTTTGGCTCCTCCATTTCAGCTCCTCGCTGGTAAACTGAATTGGAGGCTTCCTCCCCCCCTGCCAGTCCCTCCGCGTGGTGCAAACCCCAGCATTCCCCAAAGGTCAGGGCTTGCTGTTTTTTCCAACCTTCTGTTTTGAATTTAGGAGACAATGGCTCGGAGGGAGCTGAGCGGGGGCAATGTGCCGCAGTGCTGAGTCACAGGAGTCCAAGCTGAATTCTCTGTTCACACCAAAACGGGGCCCTGCATTATGGCATGACACAGAATTATCCTCTGACCAAAGAATGAGACAATGCTGAGAGAAATGGAGCAACTCGTGGCCTTCCACATCCACCACCAGGCCACCTAAATGCCGTGGGCTGAGGAAGACAAACATCTGCTTCCATGAGTAATGTACTGGTGATGCCACATTGAACAGTTGATGTAGAACATCTCTAACAACACCAACCAACAATGTTTTCATCACCCCTTGCTGCTCATGCATGAGGGGCACCCTCTTCTACACCCTCTCCCTGGTTTGAAGACATAGTTATTCCAGTTGGGCTGATAGCATGGCTGTCCTGGTAGGAGATGCTGGATCTCATGGCATCCTTTGTCTCTTCTACCAACTCTCCAGCTGAACATAATGTCTGACATCAGTAATTTTTTTTCCAGAAGAAGCCAAGGAAGGAGCCAAGGATTCATGTGGATGCCAGGAAGAAGACTAACAAAGAAAAATCAGTCCTAAGGCCTAGCTCTGAGGCATTAATGCCCTTCCCCAACTGATGGTGATGGGAGGACAATTCTGTAGGTAGAAGATAGTCTAGATTTATCTCATAAAAGGTGTCCATCCTCCTCAAGCTGCTCTCAGCATCATGAAACTATGAATGCACACAGCTGTTGCAACCCACAGTTCTTACTTGCTTCTCCCTGCTTTGAAAACTAGTAGCCCAGACTGCTCCTCTCTTCACAAAATAACTCCCAGTCTAGCTACAGAGGTGGAGCAGCCACCACTCTCTCTAGATGTCCTCTTCCATCAGCCTCATTTTGGCACACAGCTGTTTCTCTCAGTGAGGGATGGATGGACAGATGAACACATCAGGAGGTGTAATTCTCTCTCCATGATCTGTCAAAAGCTACTACAGAAATATAGGAAGAATTCAGGAAAAAAGCTAAATAAAAACAAGCTGGAAGAAAATGATGGGCCATCCTCTGACTTCATCAGACCTAGCTCCATCCCTCTTTCTTCCAGCCAGCACCCACATCTGCAGTGTAAATGCACTTTCTCTAGGTAGGGTTTAGGCAGGACTGTTTTGGTGCAGTGATATTTCTGAGGAGTTGTCTCAGGGCACCTCAGTTACTAAAGCATCTGTCCTTGTCTAAGAAATGGCTGCCTGGCTATTTGCTGCTCCAGTTTGCTTTCCAATACTCAATTCACTGTATCCATTTCTCCAGACTCGTGCTGCAATGACAGAACATCATCTTTCTAGGCTGGGTGCCAGCAGCAAAATCCAGAGGAAGACAGAAGTCTACATAGTCATAGGGAAGAACCACCACAGGTATCTCTGACAAATCCAAGTGCTTGAGAGAAATTAAAAGGTTTTCCTCTACTTTCTTTCCATGACTTTCCCCATAATCATTTGAAGCAAAGGATGGGATACTGCCCATGGCATCACTCTGTAATGAATACCAGCACAGACTTCTTAATGTGCCAGTTGTTCCTGAGCAGTCAGAGTCTCTCTGGAGGGCTCATCCTCTCTGTGAAATGTAAGAACCTTCAGCTTTTCTCACCAGCTGGAGGCAATGCATGTTCATATCACCATAGGCCCCATAGCATCTAAACCTCTTCCTTTGGAGCAATGTCCTGCAGGAACGCGGCCAGCCCAGAGGAGACTGTGAGAAATTCTGTCCTCTGGAGAGTCCTGTTTATTTTAAGCAAAACAGCTAGTTTACATGTTGGCCTTTTAAGCAAAATACTCTGGTTCATTCTGCCCTGGATTTAGTTATGTAACCAAGTCACTATGTTTTTTAAATAACCTCAGTGGAATTTGTAACGTTGCCTCCCAAGGGAAAGGGCCCAATTCTGGTTGTACAGCCAATGCCTTCACACAGGTGAGACTTCACCAGCTTCAAGGAACTTTCATGCTTGAAGATTTCATTGTTTATCTCTGCCTTGCACCTGGGACAACTGAGAAAAATGAAAATTAATAGACCAAAGCTACTGAGGAAAGAACACGAGAGTCAGGACCTGATGCACTGGGCTGTTGGCACTGGCATTGTGCCCTGCCATAGCCAGGCACTGGGAATGATCCAAGGGGACTGGAATGCTGCCAGCCTCTGGCAGTGTGACATTCCCAGGAGATGATAGACTCAGACTTTGACTGATCCAAGTTGCCCTGAGTCCTGGCCCATGCCTTGCTGCTTTCCACACAGGTGCCAGACCTTGTCCCTAGGCTGTGCCACCTGGCAGAAGGTGGCCCGTGGCTTAGATATGTGTTTTGTCTGCTACAGACCCCCAGTTAGGGGAGGTGTGTGTCTTGGGGCTTAGAGAACTCTAGGAGTGCTGGTTGGACATCAGTGTCAAGGAAACAACCCCCTCAAGTGCTGTGGTCAGAAGCTGCACAATGTGATACAGTGAGGTACAAGTGTCTGACTTTGCCCTTTCAAGTTTTCTTTCAAGCTGCACCACACATTTCTCCTTTCATGACATGAGCTCCCCCAGAGCTTGCCATGCAGAGATGAGATTCTACACAGCTTTCCCACACTGTGCTCTATGTCTAGCATCTTCCCAAGGGTCTGGTCTTCCTCCTGGAGGACCTCTATTGTATGAGGAAAAAAACAACCTTTTTCTCAAAGCCAAAATCAAGAGTTTGAGATGTTTCTGGTAGCCTGCTGGCATATCTATTATAATGTTCTTCATTTGTGTTAATTCACCCCTAGTAACTCAGTATGGGCAGACTGTATCCATTTGGGGTCTATGTCTTTTTCTCCTACCTTGGGGCTGACACACAGAAGTGGTTGTGACTCCTCTTCAGGTGCTATCTACTGAAGTCACTCTTTTGATCAAAGATCATTCTTTTTGTTCGCTATAAGAGCAATATCATATTTTTCTACTTCTGTACTTTTTTTTCCAGACCAGACCAAGGTCTGCTGTCCTTGCAATTGCCACTGTCTGGATAAACCGTAACACAGAATTGCTGGAAAACTTGCTTTTGTAAGATTTCCAAACCAAATTAATGAGTTGTGGAACCTTTGATGTATGAACAAACGGCATCAAACTCTCAGCCTCCTTGAACTCAAAGAATTCCTAATCCTCAAACCCTCCCCTGCAATTAGAGCAAGGGCAGTGGGTGCTCTCCACACACCATATGACCAATAAATGCCATGTTTTGGCTTGGAAGCATCTGTGCCAGCAAGGAGCTGTCATGTAGAAGTCCAGCCTAAGCTGGTGGTGAGCAGCAGCTCTGGCTTTTTGCAGTGCCTATTTATACAACTTGGGTTGACTTTGAATTCTACAGCTTCACTTCTTTTCTGTCACAAAACTGTGCAAAGGAGGGAAGCCCCAATCTTGTAAATGATCCTTACTCTGTCAGTGCAAGATCCAAGGGCAAATTTCTTATATATTTGTATGAGTCCTGACATGGCAGATGGTCCTATCCTGTGTTGAATTATGGAGCATACTGTAACATACATAGTTACTTGATAGGCCTTAATTATGCCACAGGAGGGAGCCTGCTTGTTTTTAGCCAGAAAACATGCTTCTAACCAACTTCCAAACTCCAAAAATTACCAGACATCACTTAACACCACCATAGAAGTTGATGATTTTAGGTGACTTGCAGATAAAGAAGAAATAAATATAAATTCTTGGGGTAGAAAGATTGCCAAGCTGGTTTTGAAGCCCTGCATTCTTCTTTAGAGTTTACTTCTTTAGTTACAATAACACTGAATGTGAATGCCATGGTTCAGTTCTTGTTGAAGGACAATGGGCTTCTTCCATCACTTCCCCCAGGAGCTGGGATGGCACTGACATCAGCAGGATGAATCCTGCTGCAAGCCTTCCCTCCAACTGCTCCTTTCCCTCTTAGCCCTCTCTCTTCACCCTCCTTCTCATCCAGGGACACAAGGTGGTTGGCAAGTAAAAGTGGGGTGTCCTCACCAGTGGTCACCTTAGTCTTCCTCTTTCCAGGCAAGGAAAGAAGCTCCTTGTTTCCACCTGAATCACTGTACCCAAGGACTTGGGGAACAGAGGATTTGGGGTGGCCCTGGCACCTCCTGTCCTCCTCCCCACCCAGGCCCATGCTTCCCTCACCTTCCTTGGCCATGGTCCTCAAGGGATTTGGCTGCCTGTGTCTCAGTTCTCTGACTTTCAACCCTGGAGTTATTTCAGGCAGTGCTGCACAGTTTCCCTTCCAAGGACTTATGAAACTCTCTTCTGGGACTCTTCACCTGACTCATTGTTTCCTCTGCTACCCCATGCTGGGAAGCACCAAAGTGCTGATGACTTCTTTGAGAAATTCCTAAGGAGAAGAGAGTAAAAGTAACCAGGCAGAGGCTTCAACACCCGGGTTTACCTCCATGGGCTCAGAACAGCAGGGTTGGATTTTTGTTGCTTGTTGGTTTGTTTGTTTGTTTTCTTTTCAGCTTTAGCTCTTTCTCCCTTTGAAGAGATTTGCTTTCATTTAGCTGACACCCCAACTCAGGCTCTGGCCATCTCACCTGCCAAACCAAAGTGCTACAAGATGGGCTGCTCCATCCTTAGCAGGACCCACCAAGATCTCTGAATGCCATAAAACCACACCTACCACCAAAGGTCCTCACACTCCCATTCCATCTGCTCCATTCCAAGCCACAGAACGACTTTGTTTCAGTCCATGGCAAACAGTCTGACATGGAAGCCACACACCTTCAAAGTGTTTTTGTCTGTCTGCTTGCCATCTTACCAGGTTGGCTTTTCCTGCCACCTTCTCACTCCTTGTGTCAGAGGACACACTTTTTCAATTCATGTACCTTTTTTTTTTTTTGGTCCCCTTAAAATTGCAATTTCTGCCTCGTGGTTTTCAGCTTCAAGCTAGGAAACACCTGTCCTGGTGCAGGCAGATTTAACCCTTTTTCTTCTTCACTGATGATCTGCATTTTTTTCCCCTGTCCATTTTTATATTAAGTGACACTTTTTTTCACCCTGAAACTCTCAAACAATTTTTTTCTCAGCATTGAGGCCACTGATTTCAGAGTATGAGCTAATATGGCCCCAAATCTATAGATTCTTTCCTGCCTAACATCTTCTTCCTTCTCAACTGCTATTCTTGTAAATCACAGCACTTCTGATAAAGAGAGCAACAAATTCTTCTGCTGAGAGGTAGACAGGGACCCATCTTTATACTAATAAACACAGGCTTCACCTGGACTTCTTATGACCTCTCTCTACTTCCATTTAGCTCAAATTCTTACAGAAACAAGGCCTTGTTTGATCAGATTATGTGTCCATCTGCCCATCACTCCTCACCAATTATTGTGGAATTCCCTGGCCATTTTTCCTTTGGTTTGATGAAGTCTTCAAGATGTTAAGTTCCTATGAGGTCAACGAAAAAATAGAAGGTTGGCCAGAGAGAAAAGTTGAAGCAGAAGATAAATTCTTATGAAACATCATCAAATCCACATGGGCACTCACATTCAAATCACAAACCCATTGGAAACGGACATTTATTAATCCCATTGCTGGTGGAACAGCTCAAACTTTCTTTCCATTTCTGTTTTTGTTTGTTTGCTTGCTTGTTTGTACATTTGCTAGAACAAATAACTCACTCTGGTGGAGCACTACAAACTTCACAAATCCAACCAAATCCAACCCAAACACTGCTCTGGCCACAAACACTCAGGAATTTGGGAGTCTTCCATCCAGACCTACATCCAAACCATCCCAGCTGAGACCCATAAAGAGCAACATGGGCAAAAAACAACTTGTTTGAGTCTGATTTTTGGTGTCCCCTCTCTGTGGAAAGCATGGATACACCCCAACCTTGCTTCTCTAGTAGATGCCACAGATCTGATAGTACAGTGCAGATGAGGAATTACCTGGGATATCATGTCCAGTTTTGGGCATCACCTCTTTTCATGAAGAATGTTGAGAAACTGGGAGATTCTACCAGCATGGCTTTGTCAGGGCATCTTCTCAGTCAGGGTAGACATTATAACAAGGAACAGTGGCTTTGAATCTCAAGGGATTCAGGTGTGACATGAAAAGAAATGCCTTCATTTGAAGATGACACAGCACTGGGAAAGGTCACTTGGGATGTGGTGGCAACCCCCATCCTTGAAGGTTTTCAAGGCTCAGTTAAAGTAATGGATGATCTGATCCCATTCCATGCAAAATGGAATTCCTACAGACCAGAAATCCCTCATCCTTTCTCACCAATATCTTCCTTCCTTCCTTCCTTCCTTCCTTCCTTCCTTCCTTCCTTCCTTCCTTCCTTCCTTCCTTCCTTCCTTCCTTCCTTCCTTCCTTCCTTCCTTCCTTCCTTCCTTCCTTCCTTCCTTCCTTCCTTCCTTCCTTCCTTCCTTCCTTCCTTCCTTCCTTCCTTCCTTCCTTCCTTTCTTCCTTCCCTCCTTCCTTCCTTCCTTCCTTCCTTTCTTCCTTCCTTCCTTCCTTCCTTCCTTCCTTCCTTCCTTCCTTCCTTCCTTCCTTCCTTCCTTCCTTCCTTCCTTCCTTCCTTCCTTCCTTCCTTCCTTCCTTCCTTCCTTTCTTCCTTCCCTCCTTCCTTCCTTCCTTCCTTCCTTCCTTCCTTCCTTCCTTCCTTCCTTCCTTCCTTCCTTCCTTCCTTCCTTCCTTCCTTCCTTCCTTCCTTCCTTCCTTCCTTCCTTCCTTCCTTCCTTCCTTCCTTCCTTCCTTCCTTTCTTCCTTCCTTTCTTCCTTCCTTCCCTCCTTCCTTCCCTCCTTCCTTCCTTCCTTCCTTCCTTCCTTCCTTCCTTCCTTCCTTCCTTCCTTCCTTCCTTCCTTCCTTCCTTCCTTCCTTCCTTCCTTCCTTCCTTCCTTCCTTCCTTCCTTCCTTCCTTTCTTCCTTCCTTTCTTCCTTTCTTCCTTCCTTTCTTCCTTCCTTCCCTCCTTCCCTCCTTCCCTCCTTCCTTCTCTTTCTTTCTTTCTTCCTTCCTTCCTTCCTTTCTTCCTTCCTTTCTTCCTTCCTTTCTTCCTTTCTTCCTTTCTTCCTTTCTTCCTTTCTTCCTTCCTTTCTTCCTTTCTTCCTTTCTTCCTTTCTTCCTTCTTTTTCCCCTTCCTTTGGATTTGTGGTGTGTTTTTTTTTTTTCTTTCAAAGAGGGGAAAAAGTTTGTCTGGATTGGCTCAGTAAAACACCCTCCTCTATCTACAAATGTTCTTATTTTCTGACTAGATTTTTCAGGTTACAAAATACCTATTCCTTTGATAAAGAAGACACCAGAGGCCATTTTCTGCCTTCCCTTTTTTCACAAAATAGCCAAGAATATAACTGTTTTTTCCTGTTCTTCATCCTGCCCTCCTTGTGTGTTTTCACACCTTCATTTATAAGTGGGGACTCAAAGATCACAGTATCCCAACCTTTAGCAACCAAGAGCTGGGTGCATCACCCATGTTAACTTTCAAGATTTATTCATCCAAGCGAAAGGACAAGACTGATGGGGCTCCTGCTACTTGCCCTGACACTGGCTGGTCCCTACAACTGAATTTAAAGTGGAAGCAAAGAGCCACAATCATCTCTTAGCTCAGAAGAACATTTTCATCTCATTAATCTAGGTGCTCACAAACCAACTCCTGCCCCATCTCTGAGGCACAAGACCAGAAATCTCTGTGCATTATAGAAACAAAACTTTAAAAAGCACAAACAGTCATAGCAAAAGTACCCCAAAGTGTCCATGAAGACTGAGTTTCCCTTTCATTTTTTGGTGTGACACCAAAATTACCTAGGAGTGTGGAAAGAGCGGATACCCCACTGAGCACTTCTATATCCATCATTGTCTGTGCCTAGCTCCATTTTGGAAAAGTTTCCCTACATCTACAGGCCAAGACATGAGTCTAGATGTTGCCAAGTCAAGGACCTATCAGAGAGAAGAGGACCAGTTATTGGAAACCCATAGTTCTGCTCACTACATGAGCAGAGAGGCCTTCAGTTCTGATGAACAATCACCAAATTGTACTCTTTTACCTAACAAAACAAGCAAATTGCCTTAGGGTCGTCTATGGGCACCTGTTCTGCATAGATTTCTGATTTATGAGGCATAGTATCACAAGATGGTTTGGGTTAGAAGGGATCTTAAAGATCACCTTGTTCCAACCCCCCAGGATGAGGAGAGACACCTTCTATTGTAACAGGTTGCTCTAAGCCCCATCCAACCTTCCCTTGAACACTTGGGCAGACAGGCAGACAGATAAAAAATTAAAGTTGCAAAGGACTGAATATTCTCTAATTCAGAATATGAATTTCATTTAAAGTCAGTTTGTGATTGCTAAAGGCTCAGATTCGCTAACCAGCTACTCTGAATATTGTAATGAAAAAAACAAGCTTTATTGAGTGCTAAAAGCCTTAAAAAAAAGAGATGGGAACATACAAAAAGAAAAGGATAAATCCCCTGCCACCACCACCGCTCCTAGAGCAAAAGGCAACCAAACCATAACAATGGGCTCATTACAAATGCTCCATCATTTTGTAATAACCAAGCACTTAAAATGTTCTTGGTAGTTACTCTGAGGATGCCATTTTTTTCATTATGTGTTGTTGCATTTAGTTCATAATTTATAGCTGGCAGGACAGGGACAATCCTGCAGTGTGAACACACTGTGAGACTGCTGTACTTACAGCAGTGCTGTGGTTATGGACCTCCTGGAACTGATATTTCTTTTTAGTTGTGGAGATGATAAGATCCAATCCAACCCTGTGTACCTCAGTGGCAGGTTTCTGGATGTATCTGTAGCTGCCAGCTGCCTTCCTGGTCATCTGCTCTACCTCTAGGAGCCCATAGATGATGGAACATGGGCAGAAAGGAGGACTGCAGGCTCAAAGGCAAACTCTTATAGCAGTTTGTTGGAAATGCAGCCATCCCCAGGACCTATCTCTCAATATTAGGAACTACTATGCAAGATCACCACTTTTTGGGGGGAGGTGGAGTGAGAACAGAGGACTTCTCACTCTGGATGCAATATCACAACCCCTCTGTAGGATCCACCAAGTCATTCCCCACCCGCCCACCAACCACACACCATGTCCATGGGCACAGAGAATCTCCCAGGCCACAGTAGAGCTATTTGCCAGAAATCCACTTTTTCTCCAAGCTTATGTCTTCAAAACCATCATCCACTTAGAGCTGGGCCTCCTTGGAAACAATAATACAGCATGAGCAGTTTAAATGAATGGGCAGATGGGATAAAACCAAGCAAAACATCCAGATGTTTCTTTTCCATCACTTTTTGGTTTGTTTTTTTTTCCTCCAGTAAGTCCCTCAAGCACTTTGATGTGAAAGTTTTATATTGGTGATGGCTTTGTATCAGCCAAGTCACCAGACAATAATCCCGTGGTGTCAATGCTTATTGGTTCTGTCATGTTCCTAGGACAAAGGGAGGGGAAAAAACCCAAACCTTTAAACTGTTCTCTACCAAAAATAACTTCAGAAAATAAATATTTTGGCCCCATCTTGCAAAAAGTCAGTGTGACATTTAGAGGGAGCTAAGAAAAGGAGTCTTTCCTGCCTTAGGAAGAAACTTAACTTAACTTGGGTCCTGTTAACTTCGTCATACTATTACTTGGGCACTGTTTGGTATTAGTCACTAGCTGCTCCCTCTCAGCTTTATCCAATTTAATTTCGAATATAGTGCAAACAGATGCCTTTATGTTTCATTTTTAAATCATTTATTGTTCTGCATGTAGCAAAGAAGCTTAAAAAAGAATGCGAAAGAATTGCCAGAAAGGTTTTTGGTATTTTTTTTAAAGATATATATATATAATTGCAGTTGTGGTTACTGTGGTTTCTTTTGGGTGGATCAGAAAAAAAAAAAAATCAAGTCTTCCTTCCTCGAGGATATAAGAGGAAAAAAAAAAGGAAAAAAAAAAATAAAGGATGGAGAGGAAAACTCATTCTCATGTCTAGTACTTTTTATCAGTAATGGAATGAAGCAATCAGGTTTAAGGGCTCATCTAGACAGAGGACTCTGGGCAATGCTGCAGCTCCTGCAGTGTAGCAAAGTCTGTGCAGGTCCCAAATGCTTCTCACAGCAGCAATAGAAGCCACAGGGATGTAAAGCCACCATGCAAAGTCAGGGGGCACCAAGGCCTGCAGAATCCCAGCTCAGGCAAGGAGATGCAACTTGGTTTTATGGGAGGCAGTCAAAAAAAAATAAAAAAAAAAAAATTGGAGAAATCGATGTGGTTTTTTTGCCTTTTTTAAAAATTTATCTGTCAAAGTGTCCCAAAGCAGCAATGCCAGCCCAGCAGAACTTTTGATCAATTAAAGTATTTTAACAACTACTTCTTTTGGAAAAGAAGGGACTGTAAATAAAGGAGCATGAAAAATTGCTGAGCCCAGTCACTAAGGGCAGTTTTTCCAAAGAGGCTGATTTTAATTAAAAACATAGCAAGTGAACAAAGGAGCAAAGTTTTCTTTGAAAAGTTCTCCAACTGAGACCCATGACAATGGAGTCACACCTTGGTTTTACAGCACTTTGTCAACAGAACTTAAAGCACGTGGTGAGCTGCTCTGTCTCATTATCCCCATTTTATTGGCAGGGGCATCATGTGCCTTCCCAAGGGCCTCAAAACTCTTTGTGGCACCATCAGAGAAAGTAGGGACATCTCTCAAACCCCATATTCATCCCCTTTGGTGGTACCACCTGCTATTTGTTTGTCCAGGACAGGTTAAGCCTGGATAGGTTAATTTTGCCATCCATTTTCTGCAGAAATGGAAGGAGGTTTCACTCAATTGTGATTTCCCCTTTGGTGGTTGTGGTGGGATATTTGAAAACACTGGAAGTCCTGGAGAGCCTTAAATCCTCTCTCATTTATATAAAGGATCTACAAGATGAACAAAGCCTGGTTTATCCATAAATTTGACAAACAAGGGGGCAAATCCTGCTCTTCAGCATCCCTGGCATAACTCTGAGAGACCTTCCCAAACAGCAAGCAAGGTCTGGAGGTAAAGAGCTAAGAAAGATGCAGGAAGGATTGAGATGCCAGGATCCCAGGTCCTGCACCAGGTTAGTGGTGTCCTCTCCTGTGAAATTCCTTCTCAGCAGGATGGTGATTTCAGGTTCAACAATCCTTGTCCCCACAGTGGGGAACCTGGGAAAGAGCTGCAGCACACCACCATCATCCCAAAGGTCCCTGTGGGACATGAAATTAGAGTAGGTGGAGTCCAACAGCCCTAAAAGATACTTAAACACCATCAAAGGATTTCAGAGTTTATCAACCAGGCCTGGTGGAAGTCAGGGGAATAAGCAGACACAGCTTAGATCATCTCTCCATTTCAACACCTTTAGTTGGAGAAAGAACATCCCTCTTCCAATAAAAAAACAAACAAGAACCCAAACAAAAAACAAAAAAACCCCAAAACAAACCAACCAAAACAAAACAAAAACCCCACAGAAACTCCCATGTCAATGGGGACATCACACAAGTACAGACAGAAAAATATAGGACCGTATGAAATGGCCAGCCAGCCAGCACAGTTCTGGAAAGGCTGATTTTTTGCATAATATGAAAAAGCTTTTTGCCTTTCAGATCCTTCCATGAGAAAAGGTTAAAATATTTGGTGTACACATTTTTCAAAAAGAGAACATACCATACATAGTTAAAGTAATGACTAGTGCTCTTAATCCCAGACACAAACTTTTCACTGAAGCTTTTTTTGGGCTGGGTCATGTGATTTATTTGGTTTTCAGTATCTATATATAAAACCTTTTTTTTCTTTTTCTTTTTTTTTCTTTTTTTTTTCTTCTTTTTTATTCCTGATTCATCTTTACCCGTATTCCAAAACCCGCACACTTCATAAGCTATTTTGGTTTACCACATGGCTGGGCACTTGGTATTTTTTCCTATGATGTGAAAACAAAACTTCAACTTGGCTGTTGGTGGCCATTATCTGAGATGCAAATCTTCTCACTCAATTGCCAGGGCTCTCAAGAGTGGTTTTTATTGCCCTCTTTGGCTGCCAGAGACCCCCCCTTACTCAGAGACCTTAAATAGGGGTATCCCAAACCCCCAAAGTGGGAGTTGTTAGTCCCTAGGGACCTCCACCTCCTGCATAGATGGTCCTTTGGATTTTGGTGCCAATAACTTTGGTTTGGGGCAAAAAACCTCAGCGCCAGGCAGAGGAGCCCTCTTGGTTTTTGATCTGCTCTACAGGGCTGCCCAACTTTTGGCCCCAGAGCTTTTATTTGCTGTGAATACATTAAAACTAAATACATCCTCAAGCCTTACTTGCCCACTTGGAAAACTACTCTCCTCAGCCACACACATGACATCATCATAAATTTTAGTTGCAGGAAAATAAAACCAGGATTACCTGTATTTTTAGCACCAGGAGAGGGGAAGAAGGGAAAGAAAAAAAAAAAAAAAGGATGGGGCCTCCTTTGGGGCTTGGTTGTTGGGTTTGGCTTTTTTTTTTTTTTTTTTTTTTTTTTTTTTTTAACTCTGACCTTCCTTTTTGTTTGTTTACAATTAAAGACACACCAGTCAGGGTGAGGGGAGACACAGACTGGGGAACAGAAAGATCCTCCAGATGGGAGAACATTAACTGAGGCGTCTCCAAGCTGTCTCTGACAGATTGTGTGTGGTTTCCTCCCATGTGTGAATATATGTGGAGAACTTGGCAAAACCTCCTCCTGGTTGTGATCTCCACCACCTACACTCAGAGTTGGGCTTAGCTTCCAGAGCCTGTTCAGGATTGTCTCCATGAATCCTACCTCTGCTTTCCTTCCTGCAGCACTGGACAACTCAGGGACCTCTGAAAAGCAGCAAGTAGGGTCCTGCAGCTCTGCACAGAGGCCTAAGGATGAAAGGATCATAGAATGAGAAAATGGTTGGTGTTGGAGAAGATCTTTAAAGGTCATATCATCCAACCTGCCTACAATGAGCAGGGAAATCTTCCACCAGATCAGTTTGCTCAAAGTCCCATCTGACTTCACCTGGAATGTTTCCAGGGTTTGGGGCATCTACCAGCTTTCAAGGCAACCTGGGCCAGGGTTTCACCACCCTCAGTGTAAAAACTTCTTTCCTAATATCTAGTCTGAATCCACCTTCTTTTAGTTCAAAACCATCACCACCACGTCCCATCACAACAGCCCCTGATGACGCATTGGCATTATTTTTGTGCCGTTTGAGGGGACAGCACTTTCTGCCTGGAGAAAACCACCCAGATATCTTCCTGACTTGGTTAAAATGCAGTTTCTCAGGCTCTGGAGAGGCACGTGCACCCGGCCACCAGCTCCCAGAGCTCACATGTACTTTCCTGAGCTCAGTGCCTGCTGCCAGCCCCGTTGTTCTGCCCCCCGCCAAGTCCCTATTGTTTATGTCCCTCGCTGGTGGCATCACGGCTGGCTCAGCCAAACTCCTCCTGAGAGGGGGCCCAGGCTGAGGGGTTTGGTGTCTTTTTTTTTTTTCCAGGGATGATTTTTAGGGGCCCAGCTGCAGGCACTGCAGATGGAGTTGATTTGCAAAAAATAAAGCGGGTGTTGGGGTGGAAGGGAGGGACAACGGGTGCTTTGGTGACGTGGCAAAAGGGGAGCCCGAAGACTGAGAACCCAAATTGACACATTGGGTCTGAAAACTTGCAGGAAAAAAAAAACTTTTTTTTTTTTCTTTTTCTCTCACCTCCAGCAGGTGCTGCCTCACTGAACACAAGGTGAGGAGAAGCAGGAAAGAGAAGGAGAAGCAGGAAAGAGAAGGAGAAGCCACCAGCCCTGGCACCCAACTTCTTTAATTGGAAAGATCCAAACTTCTCCTTAGGTGCCGGGCTGTGTGGGGCCTGGATTTCAGGGCGATCTCATTCCCAGAGCTGAGGGAAAAGAGCTGTCACTCAGGACTGTCATCCTGCTGACAAACATCACAGCTTGCAGAGCATCAGAGCAGCATGGGGCACGCTGGTTTCCATCGGGAGCGGCACTGGATCCGCCGTCGGAATGCTGTTTATGTTAAAACCTTGGCGTCCCTTTTTTATAGGGAAGCTGGGAGAACCGTGCAGCTGAGGTTTCTATGAAGTGTCACCAATTAAGTGGCTTTTCAGCAGGATGATGATCAGTCCTTCAGCAGAGGTTCCCCAGTGAAATGTCTCCAGTTTCCAAGCTGCTCTCCTGGCTTGCAGATGTTGGCCAAAAGCAGATGCTAGCCAAAGCATGGAACCTCTCCAGCCCTCCTGAAATACCTGACTTCTGCTCATAGGCCCTTCCCAGGTCCTCATTGGCATGGCCAAGAAGTATTAGACACTTTCTTCCTCTCCTTCTCAGTGTGAGTTAGGGAGAAGAGGACAGGGAGAGGCACAGGCTGTTATAATTACAGTAGCACTACTTGGAGCCCATGGTAACAGGAGTGTTTGTTTCTCTGCTGTGTAAATGAGAAGGGCAGGATCCTAACCCTGCAAAGCTCTCAGTCCCTTGTATTGCTCAGAACATGGCATAGGAAAGGCTCATATGATGGGGGCTTGCCTGAAGGTCACAGAATAGCAAGGAATGGTCTGGGTTGGAAGGGACCTTTAAAATCACCTGGTTCCAACCCCCCTGCCATGGTCAGGGACACCTCCCACCAGCCCAGGTTGCTCCAAGCCCCATCCAACCTGGGCTGAGACACTGCCAGGGATGGGGCAGCCACAAGGAAACCTGGGACAGGGACTCAGCACCCTCACACCAAACAATTTCTTCCTCACATCTCATCTCATCTCATCTCATCTCATCTCATCTCAATCTCCCTTCTTTCAGTTGAAACCCTTCTCCCTGATCCCATCCCTCCATCCCTTGTCCCAAGTCCCTCCCCAGCTTTCCTGGAGCCCCTTCAGGCACTGGAAGGTGCTCTAAGGTCTCCCCATTGCAGCCTTCTCTTCTCCAGGCTGAACACCCCCAACTCTCTCAGCCTGGCTCCAGAGCAGAGCTGCTCCAGCCCTCCCAGCAGCTCCAGGGCCTCCTCTGCACTCACTCCAACACCTCCATCTCCTTCTGCTCTTGGGGACCCCAGAACTGGACACAATAGAGGGGAGGGGTCCAAGAGGAGAGTAGAGATTTGGAAAAGAGATTGAGTAGCCCCACATGCTAGGTCAAATGTGTGCTCTTGGCATACCCAGCTCCTGAGACCACTCCAGCCCACACAGACTGAGATCATGGGACAGCCTCATACTACTGATTCCTCCAGGGGAATGGTTTCTACAGCTGTGCAGAACTGCTGTGGTTATCCTCAGGTCTATCTCCTGCAGAAGAAGTTCTCCAGAGCTGTACCAGGAGCACTTTGCTCACTCCCAGCAGCATCAGTCCCAAGGGTGATTTATTGACCTGGTATTCTCTCCTCATCTGCAAGCAGAAGAGAAAGGAGGAGCAGAGAGTGACACTACACTGCTTACCCAAGATCTGGCTCAAAACATTGTAATGAGGCACAATACAAAGAGCTGTAGGGTTTGCCACTGCAACAGTATTCC
Organism: Phaethornis superciliosus; assembly: GCA_023637945.1. Taxonomy (NCBI): domain Eukaryota; kingdom Metazoa; phylum Chordata; class Aves; order Apodiformes; family Trochilidae; genus Phaethornis; species Phaethornis superciliosus. The sequence goes on along the minus strand of JAJQWJ010000006.1, from coordinate 39,969,917 downwards.
AAGGTCAGCCTTCATCCACAGGGTCTGATGGGCTCAGAATTCATCCTTTAGATTGGTCTCTGTTACCACTGGACAAAGGATGATGGTTTTGAACTAAAAGAGGGTAGATTTAGACCAGATATAAGGAAGAAAATTTTTACACTGAGGGTGGTGAAACACTGACCTGGGTTGCCTAAAATGGTTTTGGAAGCCTCATCCCTGGAAACATTCCAGGTCAGATTGGATGGGACTCTAAGCAACCTGCTGTGGATGAAGGTGTCCCTACTCAATGCAAGGGGATGAGATAGCCTTTAAAGATCCTTTCCAACCCAAACCATTCTGTGATTCTCTGATCTGGAGGTCTGAACCAAGAGAGCTGCAGGTCTATTTTTTCTTTCACAAAAGCATCTATTCTCCCATGGCTGGAGAGATCTCTTTTTTAAATCACATCCCTACTAAATGCTGCAGATCCATCCTAGCAGAGGAGAAATTTTACCTTTTCACTAATATTTGCCTATGGGCACAGAGCTTCAAAACCCCAGCCAGCTCAGTAATACCTCCTTGGCTCCTTAATCAGACATAAACCATTTGAACACACAACAAATAAATAGACACATTTTGTGCTCCTCCAGCAGGGCTTAGCACCTTTGCAAAGGGATTTCTTTGATACTTAAGCAATAATAGATTGGCTTTTGTTCTGGTAAGGCTTTACTTATATCAACATAGCTGCTCAAGTACTACACTTCCTTTCATGAAACGCTGGAATTCTTTCATGTTGAAAATGCTTTTACAGCCAAGTCCTCAGTTGTGCTGGCATTTCTCGTGTCTTGAACTCCAAACTGGCTAACCGCAGTCTCAGAATTCCCAAAGGAAATAATGAAAATTCCTAAAATCCTTGGCAAGGAAACAGTTGAAATCTGAAATTGAGTTAATCGTTTTAGCGAAAAATGCTTGTAATAAAATAAATATGGGGAGCTGGGGTGAGGAGGGGGAGAAATCTGCTACAGAAATGAGCCTCAAAGGGGAAAAGAGAAAGGGAGAGAAAAACCTTCGAAATCTTCACTCTTCCCTGGAGGGATTTTGTGCTGGGGATAGCTGCAAGCTCCTGGTGAAAGGAGAGCTTTGTTGGGTCTCCTGGTGCTGTGGTGAAAGCAATGTGCTAGAGAGCTGCTTAATGCTTCAGGAATACTCTGGTCCTCAAAGTCCCTGGGTCTGGTCTCTGGGTTTGCATTGCTGTGACACCAGGGTGATATAATTGAACTTCTAACTCAACTAAGTTGCACAGGTCTTTGACAGGTTTTTTTTTCCTTCTTTTTCAAGTCAAGCTTAAGGGCTCTAATTATATCTGTCCAAACATGCAGGAGAACCAGGAACACCATGATTTTTATCTCTTGCTCTCCTTTTAGTGAATGCAATAAGGAGCTACAAGGACACTCAGTTACCAGTTCTCAGCAAATAATTTCTAGACAGCAGGTTGTTTGTGGGGACTCTTCAGTGTATCTTTCCCCCTTTGCCTTTATAAGGTGAACCAGCCCTGTACAAATTTGGAATAAGAGGAGCAACAGCAAGATCCAGGTGACACACCATCAAGGGAAGGACATGGTGACCAAGCTCTTCTGCTTCTTCACCTTGAGTACTTGCTTTACCCAAGCATGAGCTGGAAGCTTTGCAAGGCACTGCTTGATTATTTGATGATCTGTAGCCACCAGATTGCTGGCCAGTCCATGCTATATGGGAAGAATCTTTATTTATGGATTCATCCTTTGCTTTTTCCCCAAGCCCAGTCATTCATCTGCTGGGAAATCTCCTCTGGCATCCAGATATCCCCATTCTTGTGCCACATACTGCAGTTGTTGCTCATTGCTGCCTGTGGCTTAGAAAAACACAACAGCAGGGTTCAGAGCAGGACACAAATGTCCACAGTTTTCTAGGGGTTTGTCAGCCTGTACTGCACACCTACCACCATCTCCTGTATGCGAGGAGGCCTGGGAAATTGGCAAATTACAGGATAGGCATCTCCAAGTAGAAATTACATCCTAGGAGGAGGTTATATCCCCTTCCCCCTTAAGCAGTGCTGTCTTATCCTGCAGGAGGGATCATAAAAGACCACAGGAACACAATATTGGCAGTACTTGGTCAAACCAAGTGCTCATATATGGACAGCAACTGTGCCTCCACCAGGACATAAGAAAAGGGCTGCAATCATGACACATGGAAATAGCATCAGAGAAACTATCCTGGACTTTTGTTCTGCAATGGATCTCAACATTTTTCTCCCAAGGAGCTTCCCTGTCCTTTTCTAATCAGGCTGCAAAACATGCTGGTTTCAATTTTATTTTTACTCTCTGGGGTGTGTTTTGATCAATTGTCATCACAGAAGCCCCTGAGCATCCCTGATGGTGGTGACTGCACACATCTGGCTTTGACACAAGACTTATTGTCCTGGGGGACAGAAACACAGTCTGATGTGATATTACAGATACCAGGAGCCCACTTCACTCACTTGTTTGCTTTTCTCCATCTTTCTTGGGAGGAGAAATTGTTTCTCTACCTGCCTGACCCATGTTCCTGCCAGCCTTGAGTACACCAGGCCAATAACTTACCTTCCTTCAGGCCATCACCATCAATGATCAGACTCTTGAAATAAATCACATCTCTACATTTTGGTCAAAATATAGGTTTCTAGGGTTTTGTGTGTCCAGAACACAACAGATTCAAGATATTTTTCAAGAAGATCCTGCTCAGCACAAAACACCCCACAGAGATCAAATAGCTGCTACCTAAAAGCTGCACCCCACGTGGCAGCATGAAGGACTTTCTACCTGGTGTTGTAAAGTTTCTGTTTCCCACCAAGCACACAGAGACTTTTGCACTGATTGCACTGACTGTGAGACCCCAGAAATATTTACTGAGGAAAATAAAAATAAAAATATAAAAAAATATCCTCGGAGAGGGAGCTCCCCAGTTAACCATAGGTAAGAAGTAATAGCTGGAGAAAGACTTTAGATGTTTTCAATAATAAACAACCCTTTTTGAATTACAAAAAAAAAAAAAAAAAAAAAAAAAGAGAGAGAGAGAACAGAAAGAAATAATGCCAATAATGCTCCAAAATATGTGATGCTACGGGGAGGTCAGGAAAACAGAGCCAGCAGGGGTAATAAGTCAGATAACATCATGGCATCAGTGAAAGCACTTGCAAAAGGAAATGCATATTGTTCTAAACCTCAATTAATTTAATCTAGTGCATCACTGAAAACAAATTATGATCTCAGATAAAACAAAACTCCGGTGAAACAAAGAACAAAGCTATTGCAGTCATGATTTACAGTTCAAAGCTATTTTGTTTATTTCCTCTTCACCAGAGATCAGCGGCGATTCCCCTGGGGAGCATGTGAATAACTCAAGGTGGTTTCTTACAACGTGTTTGCTATTGCTCAGTGTTGCCAACTCAGGGACTGATATGGGAACAATGGTGAGCTATTAGACTTGCTGGTTGCATGTTGCCTTCTGTAAATAAACCACAAAAATAAATGACTTCCCTGCAGTAATAGCAATCATACTGCTTTGTTTAAGTCAGGAATCTAAAGAGGGGGCACATGAAGACTTGTGTGGTTTTTACAAGTTGGGTTGTGTTTGAGGAGCACATGGTTAGGGCCAGGCTGTCAGAGCAGCTTTGACTAGTGGAAACACCTGCAAGGTTGAGGGGAGCTGGTTCCTTCCCAACAGAAAGGTCCAGCTGAGCTCTGTAGGCAGTGTGGACAAGGGCAATAAGGCAGATCTCTCCTGCCCTGAAGAGGAGTGTAACTTATGAAAGCCAGATTTCCTCTTTATCACTGACTGGATTGGGTTGGGAGATTATCTAGTTCCAACCTTCTGCCATGGGCAGAGACACCTCCCACTGGACTAGGTGTCTCCAAGCTCCATCCAGCCTGGTCTTCAACACTTCCAGGGATGGGGCAGCCACAGCTTCTCTGGGAAACCTGGCACAGGGGCTCAGCACCTTCACACCAAGCAATTTCTTCCTCACATCTCATCTCAGTCTCTCCTCTTCCAATTTTAAATGTTGTCTTCCATCCTATCACTCCTCTCTCCCATCCCTCCATCCCTTGCCCCAAGTCCCTCCCCAGCTTTCCTGGAGCCCCTTCAGGCACTGGAAGGTGCTCTAAGGTCTCCCCATTGCAGCCTTCTCTTCTCCAGGCTGAACACCCCCAACTCTCAGCCTGTCTTTGAAGGAGAGGGGCTCCAGTTTTCTGATTATCTTTGTGGCCCTCTCTGTGCATGAAAAAACAATGGAGCATCCAAGGAGGCAAACAGGATTGCAGAGGAGCACTGGCTGTCACTGGATGCCTGCAGGGACTCAGTCTCAGGCTGCCTGCATGCAGGGCCAGCAGTAAGCACATAGCAGAGATGATCCAGAAGCAGCATCCCTAGGGACCAGGGAAGGAAAGTGTCTTCATTGTACCATTCCTAAGACATGCTGGGCACCTCACAAAACATGTGGTTGACATCCTGGATGTGGCAAATCCCAAGTGCTGGTGGAGTCCAGCTGAGAAGCACGTGGCCTGCTGCTGACAGAAGAGGACAACCATTGCTGGAGGGCAGAGCAGGACAATGACAGGACACGGAGCATCTCAGAGGTGCCAGCCCACAGCAGGGGCAGGGAGCTGCCTTCAGGTTATTGGTTTGCAGGGTGCTTGGTGTAAGAAGGTTTGGACCCTGCTCCTGGAATGGGGTCGCCAAGGAACGACCACAATTGAAGGGAGAATAATGAAAGCTCTGCTCTTAATAATGCAAGTCACCCACTCTCCCAACAGGGCTCTGCTCCAGGACCTCGAGTTTAACCCAAATCGACACCAACTTGGAGAAAGCCCTTAGCTGCACATTCCTTCCACACAGTTTTACAAGCTGCAAATGCAAAACCACAAACCAAACTGGGAAGAGGGGAAGAAAAAAAAAAAAAAAAAAAGTCTGAATCATGCAGGGTCTCCCCATCTTCTCTCCTGTCCCAGTTTCCGATCATCATCCCCCTGTTGCCTAACCCTTTCCCTCAGCAACCTCTCACTTTTTATAACCCTGGTTTTAAAAGTAATGTTGACTCTGTTCCTTGCAGAGTGCTGATATGTTCCATCTCTTCATCAAGGGCAAAAATCAGCTTCAGAAGATCAGGTTAGACCATCTTTCTAGTGACAGGATTGAGGTGAGGAGCCGAGATGTCTCTGAGCCTCCTAGCAACAGCCATAACTGCTTTAAAAAAAAAACCCTTAGAACTACTAATAAAATCCCAGAAACGATGCAAAGATCTTTTTGGACAAGGAAAGCACTTGCCAGTTGGTCAGGGCTGTTGAACATCACTCTGTTGGACAATATGCTCACAGAACACCTCACTGAAGGCTCTGCTCCTTGGCTTACCCAGCTTTGTGGGCAGAAGGACCAGGGATGAGCTGGCTTCCCAGGTCAAGCCAACTGCCAGAGCACCATCCAGATGATTATCAGGTTGTTTCTCCCTTTGGAGGTTCCTAAATGGATGATTTGATTGCAAGGGCCAGATCTTCCACAGCATGTGAGATGTGTGCTAACCAACAGAGGTTATGACACCAACTTTTGCCAGTAGGAACTGGATCAAACTTTTGTGCCTTTCTGCTTCTCTCTATCATCATTTCAGTGGCACCTGATCATCCCCCAGTCTCACCAGGCTGGTGACATCCAAATCAGCCCATGGCTCAAGCAAAGTTCCTGATGTCCTTCCCCAGGCAAAGAGGTATAAAACCAGCAGGTTTGCTCAGAGAAAAGCTGATCATCACATTATAGCAAATCACCTCCTGGGCTGATGAGCTGCCCATGCTGCCAAGGTGATGGATGAAGAACACTTTTGAAGACCAGTGCCATGTGTGCATTTTCACTCCAAGAGGCAACTCTTAATGTCATCTAGCTCAACCTCACACTGGAAATGGGAAGAAGTTCCCTCTGCACTGAACTGAGGAATAAACCTAATTAATACTCTCTCTCACTTCCTCCATCCAGATCTGATTGCCATGGGAAGATCTTCAGGGCTGTTTGGGACAACTTTCTCCTTGCTCAGCTGAAAGCTGGCTGGAGAGTTGTCCACATTTACCAGTATCTCCCAGTCACCTTGATCTCTGTGTCATACAACCAGGGCTGTCACAACAAAGTGAGCCACACAACCAGGCACGGGCACAGCTGCAGTTCCTGGACTGATCTGAGTCATTCCATCACATTCCCCTTTGCCATCTACTGCCCAGCCTCTAGATTTAGCCCTGGGGATGAAGGTGAATCCTCCTCTCCCTTTTTTAGGTGAAAATCACAAGAGCAGCCAAGAAATCACTGGGAAGAAGGAGTCAGCACTGGTGTCAAAGGCTGAGAGCAGGTTTTTATTTCCCTTCATCTTCTCCTGCTTTTTTTTTTTTTTTTCCTTGGTGTCTTCTGCTGCCAGGTCTATTTGGACACTGCCTCATCACACATCAAACTCTGTAAATATCTGAGACAGCCCTGGTCCATCCAGCTATAGCTAAAAGAGAGAAGAAAGTTAATGAAGTAGAACTGCCCAGGGAAGTGGTTTGGGTTATTAATACCAGGGAGTTCCCAATGGAAAGTGCAGTGCACCTACTGGCTCTTGCCAGGCTACTTCTGGAAGGCTTCAAGTGAGTTAGGACAACAGCTGCTCTCTGAAGATGAGTTTACATGCCAGCAGTGCTAATGCATAGAATAAACGCGATTTTTCCAGTTGCTAATGATTTTAATCTTTTCCTTCTGTCTCTGCAGCTTAGGGGCCAACAGAAAATCTTGTTGGCTCATGGAGTTTCCTTCCCCTTTTCAGGGCATTTTATGTAATGTTAATCACATGCAGACTCAGAGAGCACCTTCTGCCTAAGGATGGCCATGAGGTTATTGAACTTCCATGGAGGTTACTTCCCACAGGCTGGGACCCACCTTTCAATGAAGGAAAGATGTTCTCAACACCTTGCTCTCCATTTTTGCTGCATGCATCACACCAACCCGTGGCATTTGTTTCCTCCACCAGCTTTTGCCTGCAGGCTGTTCCCTGTATTCACCAGCAGACATCATCAGCTGCTCCACCAAGTCCAATCTGGTCACCTTCCCACCATGGCAGTGAGGGAGCAGAAGGCAAAAACCCAACCCAAAATCCTCAAAGGCTGGATACAGCTCAGTCAGCCACCCAGGCCACCACCAAGAAGGACATGGGCAAATCCTTCTGAATGAAGAGCATCACTTTCCCCATCTCAACTGGGAGCAGCCTGTGAATGGGCAGACAAATACAGTGCCTGATCCAGGGTGGATTCATGGGGGTAAGAGGACAAAAGATATTCAGGACCCTCCCCCATTAGCTTTATCCACTGCAGCAGGTAGCCCCAGTCTTCCTTCACATCCTGGACACATCTGGGCCTGGCTGGAGCTCCAGCAACACTATGCTGAGTTCACATGTGCTCAACAGAAGTGGTTCAAATCAACAGGCTACAGCTCAACCCACCCTTCTTTCTCCTCTTTCCTGCTCCCACCCCCATCATGGGTCAGTATTCAGAGCACAAAACCTCTTCTTTTATTTTTTTTTTTTCTTTTTCCCTTCAAAGTGAAGCGTTCTCTATCTTATTTATTTTGAAAACAATTTATAAGGGCAATAATAACATCCTTTGGCTTCTTGCCTCTGTAGCCCCAGGCACTCTATAGGCCTCATTATGGAAACAGCACACGCCCTGCCATGCACTACTACTTACATAGGCAACTCACTGTACGCCCATTAAAATTTGTAGGTATTGGCTGATATAAACAAAGCAGAGAGCTCACAGTCCTGGTAAGTTTTCGCAGTAGAAAGTAAGTTTTAGTAGAAAATGACTGCATAATAGGTCGTGTGGTTCAGCAAACACGGCTCAGCATCCTGGACATCTGAAAACCTTTTGTGGTTCCATTATCCCACGCAACCGCGTGCTGTTCCTGGAGGCAGGAGGTGGCGATGCGAGGGGTTACACCAGGAGGCAGTCGTTTTACACGGATCCCTGCTAGTACCCATGGAGAAAAAAAAAAAAAAGCCAAAAAAACAATATTCACCTTTTGTGGAAGGAGATAAACAATACAAAAATCAAAGCGGCGGCGGCAGAAAACTTTGGAGAAAAAAAAAAAAAGCTGAGTTTTGGAAAGCCCGGGCTCTTAGCGGTAGAGTAATGCACCTCGAAATGGCCAAGAATAAAAATGTGCAGAATGGCCTTGCATTGTGTAAAGAGTAATTGCACTGGAAAGGAGTCATAAAACAAGCAAACACAACTTCCAATTTGATCCATATTAAGATTTATTGACCCTGAAAGTCAATATTCTCTGCATCGGGGCCAAGGTTAACATTGACTTTGAGGCCAATGGGAAGCTGTAATGAAGTGCTGGTTAAGAGGCCCTTACAAAACTCTCTGGTTTTGCAGAAGGACTTGGAAGTCTCTCCACATGATCAGTCCCATCCTCCTCTGTGTTTCAAAGGCATCCAAGTCTGGTGGGCTTTCTACAAAAGCCCAGCCACGCTGACTGCCAAACTGATAAACACTTTGGATACCTTCTCCAGCAGAAGTATACAACACCTCTGCACTACAATCATCCTGATGAGACCATCACCCTGATCATGGCCAAGACCTGCTCATCTCAGTCCAGTATAAACACAGATGGAAGGAAAGCTTGACCTCAGCTGATGACAAACTAAGAACATATTTGACAATGCTGTAGAAAAAGGCAGAATTAGTGAACTTTTGTCCTTTGACAAGTTGAACTTCAGGGAAGAGCAAGAATACACTGTCCAACCAGAGAGTTGTAAGGTTGGACAAGTAGAAGGTACTTTTTTGGAGTCAATTAAAAAAGCGGCAGCTCACTGACAGGGAAAAAAACCCTATCCTGTACTGTCACATCCTGGCCTTTCATTCCAAGTTTACAGTTCCCTTTGAAATTCACTGTAAGCTGTTAGATGGAGAGAGAACAGACAAACTCTGTAAATTAAAAATAGAGAGGTTTTGCCCAAAGTCTGCTCTGAGACAGAACACTATATTTCTAGAGTATCTGAGCTTAGAAAAACCCTGATTTCCAGTGTTGGTTTGGGTACTTGCCTAAAACTTTGCTGCACCTGCAGAAAGGCTTGATTCCCAAATATGATCTTTTTTCCCTAGTTTTACCAATCAGACCAGTAAATGATACCATGTCTCCCAGACAGCCTTGACTTCCCTAGTAATGGTCTGCCAAAGCTTTGTTAAGAAAATGGAGGAAGGGGGAAACAGAAGACGATGGTTGTCAAGACCCTGGTGTCAGTACAATCCAGCACAGCTCACCATGAACTTTTATGAAGGTTTTTGGAGAATACAAGAGACCACAGCACTGGCAAAGAACATGGATTGCTTTGGAGCACAGAGGAAAAGCAGCATAGCACTTCTTTCGTCTCAATTCCAGAGGCACAACTTACTTTTGAAACTACTTTGAATAAAGTTACAATTATTTCTCCAGGCCTTTTTTGAGTTTTGTACACTTTTATGCCTTTCTCCAGCTGCTTGCTTCTCCTTGTGTTCATGAAGACATTTGGTTTTGTTACAAGGTCTGGGCAAAAACATAAATAGCTGTATGTATATATAAACAGATTTAAAATAAAAAGCACCATGTATTGGCACAGAAGAAGTTGTAGTGCTGTTCATCTGTTTCTAGGTTCAGCAATGCTCTTGTTCTGCACAGCAAATGCCAACTCAAGCCCAGCTTTTACCAGTATTCTCATCAGTTTTGTTCATCCATGCTTTATTTTCCCTTTGCCAGGAAGCACCCACTTTGGGGTCAGATCCTCCAAAGCACAATTGTCTTCTACAGGAGGGAGGTTCACTCATCCCTTATGGATACAGGGAAAATTGGTCCTTGATGACTTCTTTTGGCATGCTGCTGTGGGCTGAGAGTCAAACACCTCCCCCTGACCCTCTGCAGCTGGGCTTTGCTCTCTGGCAGCATCTTCTTTAATAAACTAAAATAGGAAGCACCTCGTCAGGCTCTACGGGATGCATCCAGGCCACTTTGTTAGGTCTGGATTAGGCAGAAAACTGGAGAGAATGACAGACAGATGGGCAGAATGTTATCAGATGGAAGTCTTAGCTCTTTTCAGCCACACAAAGGTACAAGCCATACTCCCAGACCCCCAGACCAGCAAGGTGTCAGGGAAAGGAGAGGACTTACTTCCCACACATCAACAACAGCTATAAAGCCATCCCAAGACCCATGCTGCAGACCTTCCTCAAAACTCAATCAGTAAAAGGTCAGCTCTGAACCTAAGCCTTTATTTAGCTGCTTTTTACAATTACTGCATAGCTTGGCACCGTGGGCATGGCCCTACATGGAGTAGGAAAGCATGCAGCGAGCAGGGAGGAGAGCTGGCAGCCCAGTTTTCCCACACTTCCTTACAGAATCAATTTTCTCCCAAATGACAAACAGGGAGGAAAAGAAAAAATGAAGAGGAAATAAAAAGAAATCTGTTGCTATTCACTACCTCCAGGAGCTTATTAAAGACAACAGAGCTGCAGCAGCTTCGGTCTGGCAGTGCAAGGTACAGCCTGTTGCATTTCCTCACAAATCTGTATTTTGTCCCCAAAAGATGTCACTAGTAATTTTGTGCAAAATAGTCACATGCTCCCATGCAAACCCTTCATAAGCACGTGGGTGTTTGAGGCACCTAAACAGTGCAAACCAAAAAACTGTGCAAAAGGAGATCTGTGGGTTCATCAGCGGTGATGGGGAGAGATGATGGAGATGGCACAGGCAGCAATAGTGAGGTTTGAGGTGTGGCTCCAGCTTCCCATACAGAGAGTTTATAACTTTAAGAGACAAAAAACAAGAAAGACAAAAAAAAAGAAAAAAAAGAAAAGTAAAAAACCCTCAATCCTTGCTATGAGTCACTCAAAAATGTGCCCGTTTTTCTCCTCGCAGGCCTGAGCAGCCTCACACAATGCCCCTGGGGGCACAGGCTCCTCATTTGGCAGGGCTCAGTGCAGAAACAGGGCTGGGGAATACCTTTACGCTGGAGAATTTGGCTTGTAACAAGGCTTTTCAGGAACATGGCAATTGCCCACGTGAACGCATGGCTTCCTGCATTAATATGCTAAAGAGACAAGACAAGCATCTTTAGCTACAGCTGAGGACTAATTAAGACTGCTCTTTTACAAATATTGCATGGTTCATTCCATTCTTCCCCGATTAAGAACAAAAGAAGAAAGAAGTCATTTATTGTCATGAGTCACTTCAGATACAATGGAAGGAATTCCAACAGATGACTGAGACAAAACAAAAGCTGACATTATGAAAGCCATGTCTAAACACTAATTTAAACTGTCAACTTGCTAGTGAGGAAGGTTCACGACAGAAGGAGAATTAAAACTTAAAAGGGCACATAAATCATTGAAGAGATTAGCAGCATGTGATGGGGCCAAAGTATGCCTGGAAGCTCCCTGAATGGTAGCGAGCTCCCTCGTAATTTGGGGGTGAATACCGTGTTTTGCCAACAGTCGCGTCCTAAAATGAGTAATTTGGGCAGCGTTCCCAGAAACGGGAGCTGAGGGAGGTGGTGGCCTTACTCCCTCTTCCAGCAGGTGAGGATCAGACCCTCAGCATCTGAGCAAGAGATAAAATCTAGTCCCAGCTTTCCTCTTGCTTATCAGAAGGGCTTAATTTCAGAGAGGAGCCAAAAAATGGCTGTGGGACACATCGGAGCTGCTGGAAATGGTCGTGATTGACTCCCACAATCTGGCTATGCTGCTCAGGGAACCAACTCTTCCATTGAGTTAACACCATGGTATCTCCCACCCTTCTGATTTACAGGGGACATATCTTGGGTTAGAGCCTCTTAAGTCTCTGCAGACCTGCTGCTTCCCACCAGCAGAAAATTAGGTTATGTCTACTGTAAGAAAGAAACATGGTGTGTGAAAATGTGATGTGGGCTGCAGGGCTTCACCTGAGGATTTTTTTCTTGCACATTCAAACAATTTCTGACAAAGAAACATTTTCAAGCAAGCATATACTTTTTTATTTTTTTTTGGTTGTTTGTTTTGTTTTTTACACACACATCAGCTCTACAGCCTACAGCCCATGTTATTTGGTACATGTCTTGTGGGGGCCATGGCCCACAAGTGAATGAATATTTGGACTCTATATTATCTAAAATCTGTTTCTTTATCCCATTGTTGCTAGTACTCCCAAATCAGAGAAACCATTACAGATTACCAAAACAGAAGCACTTATAATGATGGATTTCTGAAGGTTTAGCACCTATCTTAACTACTTTAGATTCCACTCAAGCAAAAAAAAGCTCCATCTTTTCTTCAGCTCAATGTGTAGAGTACTCCCCTGCTTTCCTCCCAGACCAGAAATTCACAACCCTGCCCCTCCCACCAAGTTTACCTTAGTCAAAAGAAGAAAGCCAAGAAAATATCTGATTATTGCTGGATAAGAAAACTGTTGAATCTGCAGTTATTTACCCATCTGAGGGCAAACATTGTACCCACTGCTGTGGGAACTGGTGGGCAAAGCTAATTCTCTTGAACACCAGCACTAGTGAAGTGTCCCATCCAGTTTTACCACTCTCCCAGGGATGGGGACATTAGTGTGGGCAAATCACAAGTTCCCTTTAATTTTCTGAACATCATTTCTAAAGCTGATGGGGACGCTCTGTACCAGGAAAGTCTGGGCCTTCACATCCTAGAAGTGCTGCTGGAATTAGATCACTCTCTGCTTTGGCTCCAGCACAAGTAGAAGTTCAAAAAGTCAATTATAAAATAAATAAAAAGAGGGAAAGTAAATGAGATGTAGAGACCTTTAACTTGGAGGGATGAAATCACTGTGGAAGTTGGGAAGAGATTTACTTGAAGTTTGGAGCAATCAGGATCTTTTCCAGCATCCTTGCATTTTGCTAATCTTATTGCAGATCAACATATTTTTTTATTCTCATACTTGCCATGGAAATCAATATAGATTTTACTATATCACTGTTCCCTACTTGAGTTACAGTAATCATTGGGCTGAACAGGAGGACTGACCTTGTTCAATCCAGAGGCAACAGAAGAAGACAGGTAAACAGTAAGACAATACTGGCCAGAACCATAAAAAAAAAAAAATTTAAAGAGAATTGGAAAATAGCTTTTTTTAAACTATGGAGAGTTCTTCAAGTTTTTCACAAGTGTGAGAAAGAAAAGGAATTGGGCTGCACCAGGAGGTGCATTACCTCTTCATCTGACCTCCAGTGTTTAAAAAGGGTTCTACTGAAAGGGCTGTGTTAGCTCCTGGTTTTTGCTTCTTTTTGTTGCTGAGGTGAAGAAAGAGGAGCTGTTGGTGAGCTGCTGAGAGAGGGGTCATAGTCAAGACAGGATCAAGCAAAGGACTTTGGAGAATTACTTTTGCAGCAGTATACCAGATGATTTTGTTGAAGTAAGAGGGCAAGTGAAGACCAGAGGAAAGGATTGTGCAGAAACCCAGACAAGGAATGAGATCCTGGACAAGAGCTTTAGGTTTTAGCTGTGTGAATGGAGCAATCTCACTGTATCCATTGGAGGTGTTGTGCAGAAAGTATACAAGAATTACCCATGTCCTAGGTGAGCAGGCAGAGGGATGATCAGGATGAAGGTGATGCACACAATGGACAAGAATGAAAGCAGTTTTGGCTGTGCTATCTTCAACAAAGAAAGAAGCAGAGTAACATGGAAAGAAAGCTGATGACACATTGGTTTATCCATGTTGGTCAGCCAAGGAGTGAGATCTCTGAGCCATTCCTGGAGTAGAAGAAGAGGCTGAAAAGTTAGCAGCTGAATTTTTGTGGAGTGGTAGAACTAAGTGGAAAAGGAGTAGGTCCCACATGAAAGGTGCAATTAGACCAACTGAGGCCAAGCTTGCAGGATTAAGAGAAGATATAGGAACAGAGAGAAACATGAAATCTCAGGAAAGACAGGATTTCATAACAGAGAAAGAATCATAAGATAGAAGAAACATAATGATTTCTCTCAAAAAGGTGCCAGTCTGGTCAAGTTAGAAGAGAGTGGGAGCACCAGGATTGTTCTATATATGGCCCTTGCAACTAGAGATGAGGATCATCTTCTGCTCTACCTGAAGAACAGGACCTGGCCAGTGCTTTCAAGGCAACAGGCTGCTCTACCTGTCCAGACACAAGGTGGGTGAAGGTAGACCACCCAACAAGAGTTGTACTTTTTGCGCCGTTCCTCAGATCTTCCAGTGGAAAAGATGAAGCTCGGTGCAAGTCCACTGATGTTTCTGGAGTCAAGTACTGAGCTGACATCTCATGCTGAACCAAGCTTCAACCTCACTGCAACTTTCCCAGAAGCCTCAGGTTTAAAAGTGAATCAACCCTTCTCACACTGATGTCAGTAAAGCTACATACAGGGCACAATTAACCCCAGGACAGTTGTTCTGATGCATTCATGGCAGCACTTTTGGGTATTTGGGCTTTTGCTTTCTTCTTATTTTTGGCCCCATTCCTTTATTTTAGTGACTGTCCACTAGTCACACATTTCTACAGCATGGAGAAGGAAGGAGATGGTCCTGGCTGCTCCCTTTGAGAGTATCACGAGGCAAGAGAAAATGTAACCACGCTGACAAACACATCATTCTTTGGAGATCCAAGCCTGAGCATTACCTTATGTTTTATCAGCTTGGTTGGCTCCACTGCCTGGGACTTTTTGAATCACCAGCTGAGCACAGCTCTATTCCACGGATTTTAGGTGTTGATTTAATTGCCAGCTCAAACGACATTTCCAGGCCCTTGATGGAGAGCATGTCTATGAGAACTAAAGGAGCTTCCAAGTTTTCCCAAGCCATCAGAAATGTGGGTGAGCAGCTCAGCCCTGGGGGGTTATTTAAGGACCCGCTGGTACACGGCGTGATACGAGGTCAACGTAAGCACCCCAATGTGTGTGTGTGTGTGTTGATCCCAGAGATGTCCATGAATACATGTGCAGTTGGCTGCATTTCTCCCTCAGCTCCCACCCGTGTTTGTAAACACTGGAGCAAGAGGCCCAAATCTGTGTCCAACCCCAAGCAGTTACAGAACATGCTGTAATTCCGTAATGCGAAACAGAGCGGCTCGCTTAACCATGCAGATCTGGAGAGAATTCCTGACATGATCCTTTTTACGTATTCCATGTTAATCACTTCCATCTCAGGAACACACGCAAACAATACCCCATTAGAACATTCCCTTTGGCACTCGGACAACAGCTGAAGCTGCTGTCTGTACCAGAGAAGCGGCCGGAGCAGCCGCAGTAGGGATGAGAGGCCACCAGTGGATGCTGCAAATGGGAACCAACCAAAAAAGCAACGTGCAAAGAGCATGAACTGCCACTGCTAACTCCTCCTTTTGGCTATTTTGTTGTTGTTGTTGTTGGCTTGGCTGGTTTTCCCATGGGTTTTTTTCTGGCAGAGCAAGTCTCCAGCCACTCACCCCAAGTGGGCTCGTGGGTGTCAGAGTGTTGCCGTGACCCCCCGAGGCCCTAAAGCTCTTCTGCAGGAAGAAAAGGAAAGAAAGAAAAGCTAAGAAGGAAAAAGCAGGGAGGAAAAGTTCTCAGCATAGAGCTCCACATCCCTAGGTCTTCAACAGGTCACCCCCAGGGAGGGCTTAGGATAAACTGCTGCCTGCCCAGCCAGGTTTCCATGTCCCTTACCCTCATCTGTTTGTGGAGTTGTGCTCAGGAAGATTTATCTCTTTAAATAAGCCTTGAGACTGCCTGGAAAATATTTGCCCAGTGAAAAGAAAAAAAACTGGGTTACTCAAGAGCAGGGATGTGCATGGAGCTACATCAGGGCTTTGCTGCAGCCTGTGACACCAGTGTCCCTTACAGAGGGAATGTGGGATAATGAGCTTTGAGGATACAAATCTCACTGTCTTGGGGTCCCTCCAAGACATGGGGGACCTCAGCACCCATCTCCAGAGAGTCTGAGGAGCAGGTGGAGTGACTGGAGAGGAGATCTCCAGGAAGATCTCCATCCCCAGATGTGCCTGGCATGTTTTGGCAGGTGGTCATCAGCCAGCACTGCCCCACACCAGGCCAGAGGGCAAGCCCCAGAAGTGGAAAAAAGACCTGTTCAAATGTAGTTATGCAAGTTTTGGAAAGGACCTGAGCCCTCAGATATTTTGGTTTTAGTCTTCACCAGATTTTTTTTTTTTCTATTTCTCACTAAAGTGAAAATTTCATGGGGCCCTTTGGTCCCAAGACATATTTGCACTGGTGCCACTGAGAAGCTGGGCCTGGGTTGGGACATTTCTGCTCAGGATGTACTTTTGAAGCAATTAAAAAGCAACCCTGACTTTGAATGGTAACGTTGACATGGAATTCACTCCAACATTCACTAGCCCAAATGTCTTCACTGAAATCATGCTGTTTCCCTATTGTTATTTAACAATAAATCCTGCCCCTGGGGGAAATAGTATAAATATGAATTTAAGAGATTCCAGATACAAAGAATCTCCCTTTTTTTACCCTCCTGGGAGAAAACCAGCTTAAAAATCTTCTTACAAATATGTGTTTTTCTCAATTCTTTTCCCCTTAATGCTGTAAAATGCTTCTGTATGTGAAGGAGAGCATGTGGACACCGAATACAGCAGGGTGAAGAAAATCATGTAATAAATAAATTAAAATAATATCTTAATCCTAGTGATGAGGGGTTAAACACCTCCACGTGCAGGCACATTCACTGCTCTGGAGTCCAGCTTAAGTTTCTTTGTGCTAGAAGAAACTTGGGAAGGGTAGAACCCTGGGAAGGGCAACATGGATTGTGTGGCTATGGCATTAGCTTTTCCTCTCCTAGTTTTCTGGAGTCCAGGAGGCAGACTGGGTGGTTCCTATGGGGTCAATAGCTTCCCAGCCCTCCACTGAGGATCTGGCCCATTCATGTTTGTGAACTGAATAGAGCAGAATAAAGGAGAGGAAGAAAAAGAGGAAGAAGAAAAGTTGCTCAGATATATGTCATACCTGTATCCAGATATGTGCAGAAAGGATGTAGATGGTGGAGAAAACTCATCAAGTGTGACAGAGCTCAGTCTTTATCTCCTTTATTCTTTTTAACACTTTATCCCTAATAATAAAGTCTTCTAAAGAAAGCCTAAAGGGGATTTTTCTAGAGCTGTGCAGGGTACAGCACGTTCAAGGTCAGCAAATAAAAAGGGACGTGCACCTAGACAAAGCAGGACAGGTGTGGGGCACTGGGTGCTGAGCATGGCCAGAGCATCCAACCTCCCTGTCTGCCCCTGGAAAGACACCAGAAATTTTCCATGAAGCTGGACTCAGCCCCTGGAAGAAACTTGGTTACGTCCAAAGCACTGAGGAAAATGTTGAAAGTAATCCAGCTAAAGCTCCACATGGAAAGGGGTGGGTGGGAAATTTAAGATCCCAGTGACTGGCATGTCAAAAAAAAGCTCTGGTGGGATAAGAAGAGGATCCCAAGGATCCCCTAAAACCTGGTGCTGAACTCTGCTGCTGCAGAGGGAAACACACCTGGCTTTTTCACCACCTCATTTCTACGTGGCTGTCCACCCTGAGTTTTAATCACTCCTCTATGGTATAACCTAACAAAGAGCAACTACCTTGCACAATATCCACAGAAAATAATTTCTCCATTGCTTGCTCTGCCAACATATCTTTAACTCCAGATTTCCCCTGAGTTTTTTCATCCCTGCATTGAACTTTTGGGGAAGAACAGCTCAGCTTCACTGATTTTTTTCAAGGAGCTGGCCCTCCTGAGGCAGAATTAACCATTTTTGTGAGCTGTGAAACACACTCTCTGCTTCCTTTCCCCATAAAAAGCCAGAAATGCCCATTCAGTCACTATTGTTCCCTCTGATTTAATTTCATACCACAGCTCAACAGCTCCAGCTATTCACAGCAATCCCCTGTTAAGTGATCAGGGATATTTACACCGAATCTTTAGGAATTTTTTCACGTAGCAAGATTATTCCCAAATTCAGGATCTCTCCTTGCAGCTGGGGTGTAGATAGGCCATGTTTACTTCATGTGCTGGAAGCTCAAATATTTACCTGGTGGTTTCAAAGACTGGACAAGATTTAGTGTGCTTGAGGGCTATGAATGCATCTCCAAGACTGCAGAGGGAGAACAAGGCTGCAAACCAAAGCTGCAAACGTGTTTGTCAATATGCCCAGAGCCCCTCATCACCACTTCTCACCTCCCATAATACGATGTTTAAGAGGATGTGAATTAATATCAGCAGCCTGATGATGCCTGTTTGACAGAATATGTGGGAAATGGAGTTTACCTGGAATTTATGAACTGGGAAGGCTATTTCTCGTCCTGATTAATGGTGAGTCAGGGAACAAACCTGAGGCCATTCACAGTGCTATACATCAGGTGTCATGGGAGTGAGAACAGTGGGAGAGCAAAGAAAGGTCTCACAACAGCCTGTTAAGCAATTTTCATGTGCCAAGTGAAGACGTGGCCTGGAATTTTGCAGAACTATATTTAGCAACACCAAATGTCTCCAAAGAGAGTTTTTAAGATGCTGGAACAGGGGGAAAAATACACACAGGTATAAAAGCCCACCAAGAAAGCAATGACTTACAGAACTTTAGAGGGATATCCAACAATACATTTAACAATACATTTACTGCCAGATGAATATCCAGAAGGCTGATGAACAGCAGGCTGCCCAGCCCTGCACTTCTGTTGGAATACAAGTGCAACCACAGCTCTTGCGTGGCCTTTTTCTCCATGAATTTCCAGGTTTTTTATCCTGGGGAGATTGTGATTCTCTGAAACACTCGCACATGGCAGATTTCCTTTGAGCACAGAGTTTCCTTCATGATGAAACACCTGAGCAGAATTCCAGAGATACAATTTTTTTTCAAGCTGATCTATATAATTTTTGGCATATTGATGTGTGATGATGGTAACACTGATGTCAGAGAAAGAAATCAAATTCTCAAATCCTCAGCCCCATTCAGAGGATGGTATGGAAATATACAGAAACTTGACCCACAACACAGTCATAGAATCATAGGATTGGATTGGCTGGAAAAGACCTTTAAAATCATCCAGTCCAACCATTAACCCAGCAATGCCCAGGCCCCCCCCTGCCCCATGTCCCTCAGCACCACATCTCCAGGGCTCTGAAACCCCTCCAGGGATGATGGGGACTCCAGCCCTGCCCTGGGCAGCCTGGGCCAGGCCCTGACAACCCTTGCCAGGGAGAAATTCTTCCCCAGCTCCAACCTAAACCTCCCCTGGCACAACTTGAGGCTCTTTCCTCTTGTCCCATCCCTTGTTCCTTGGGAGCAGAGCCCGACCCCCCCTGGCTCCAACCTCCTCTCAGGGGGTGTCAGAGAGCCAGAAGGTCTCCCCTCAGCCTCCTCTGCTCCAGGATCAACACCCCCAGCTCCCTCAGCTGCTCCTGGGCAGACTTCTGCTCCAGACCCTTCCCCAGCTCCATTGCCCTTCTCTGGACACACTCCAGCCCCTCAATGTCCTTCTTGTCCTCAGGGGCCCAGAACTCACCCCAGGATTTGAGGTGCAGCCTCCCCAGTGCCCAGCACAGGGGGATGAGCCCTGCCCTGCTCCTGCTGCCCACACATATTCTTTTGGACACTGTACAAAAGGAAGGGGAATTTCACCCCAAATGACCCTTGAAAACACCCTCTGTTCAATTGAACATTGGCATAATAAACCCCACACAGCATCAGGAAACTTTATCGTCAAACACCTGCCGGGAAAAAAACCAGGAATTAACCTGCTGCACTGCACACAGGTGTCTTTCATGAAGGAAGGAAAAAAAAAAAAAAAAAGAAAAAAAGATAAACTAATAATAAATAATAAAAAAGAATCATGCTATAGGGTGTCTCTAAAGAAAAGGGGCCACAACTCTGGCACTGCACACATGGCCACGTCATGGAGGCCCGGAGGAGACGCTGTCCCAGCGTGAGAGCTGCCAGCATCCTGCCAGAACGAGGAAGTCCTCTCTTGCAGCTGCCCTGTAGACATGAAATCACACAAAGAAAGATTTCATTAGGATCCCAAACTAAATATAGTCAAGTGGGGAGAGTGGAACATTCAATTTTCCCTCTTGGCAAACGGCGCGGCTTCGCAACCTTTAGGATATTGTTTTAACTAAGCTGGAATTCTGCAGTGCTGAGATTCTGACAGCTCAGCACCTACCAAGGGGGAAAGAATTATGAAAAGAAAACCTTTTACCTGAGAAAACCCTGAAAAATACACGTGGCCTGGCAGTAAAGTTCTTGCCCAGACAAAACTGCTGCTGTGACTGGGAATGAAAGGCTGGAAAACCATTAGTGTCAACGAGAGTTTTGTAGGTGCAAAGATCAGGGGGGCAGAGCCAAAAATATTGGGTGTCCAAAAATCTTAGAAGATCATGGATAAAATAGAAAAGACAGCACTGAGCATGTAACAAGCCTTTTTGAGCAAAGTCCACCCGTGTCTTCACTGGAGGCCCATCCCTGGTGCTACAGCCCTGTCCTACCTAAGGTCCTGCTCTGCATCCCACAGTTTCTCAGCATCACTGGTCACTCAGCAATGGGGTGAGAATTACCTCCCAGCTGAGGCCTTTCAATGCAGTCCCAGCACCTTCAAGAGCCCAGCAAAAATACAGACACCTGAGGATCAGAGTCTCTTCTGCAAAAGAGCATGGGCAGGTAGATGGTCCTGAGGGAGGTAAGACCACCAGTGTCCAAACTGGCATCACCTGGAAGGCTGAGTCCTGCTTTTTCTTCATGGGAGAGAGCCCTGGCAGCAGATAAGACACAGTTTGATGAGAAGGTACCTACTCCAGACCCTATCTCAAGCAGGAACTTGCAGTCACCCTGAGCAGATGACCCTGCAGTCAACCACTCAGCTCTGCAACCCAGCCCTGAGTATATTTTTGGGGTGTACCAGAAGTACCAAAGAAGTACCAGATTCTGGTCCTGGTGTTCATCACAGCTGAGGTGTTTTATTCTAAGTTCTGTTGGTGCCAGGTGTACATCAGCACCTGGAGCAGAGGCAGACCTGGGTCCACCCTGTTCTTCTGCTGTTCGTGGTCATCTTCAAGCTTGGTAACCCTCTCATAAGGAGAATCCTGCTGTTCCCCAGGATATCTAGGCACCATCCAGTCAAAGTCAGGTCTAGGGTCAAGCAGATCAGCCAATTATGTAGGCCAGAAGGGAAGAGAAGAGGAAAGGGAAAGAAGAAAAGGGAAGGGGAAGGGAAAAGTGAAAGGAAGGAAAGGGAAAAAAGAAAGGGAAGGGGAAAGGAAAGGAGAAAGGGGAAGGAGAAAGGAAAAGGGAAGAGGAAGGGGAAGGGAGAGGGAGAAGGAAAGAGGGAGACAATCAAGCAGGAACACCAAAGGCACAAGGGTGTTCACTTCAAGCACACAAACTCCTGACCAGCTCAAGTGGTGTGTGGAGTTACAGAAGTGTTTATGAATCTAGCCTTTGGATTAATCCTTCTGTTTGTTCTGGATACCTAAAAATATAAAAAGGTCCTAATAAAAAGTCAGAATCATAGAAGCATAGAATCACAGAATTATAGAATCAGAATGGTTGGAAGGGACCTTAAAGATCATCCAGTTCCAACTCCCTGTCATGGACAGGGCCACCTCCCTCAAATTAAAGAATTCCTTTTTCATGTCTAACTTAAATCTCCCCTCTCCTCTTGTCCTCTCCCTACCCCTCCATGTCCAAAGCCCTCCCCCAGCTTTCTTGTAGCCCCTTCAGATATTGGAAGGTTGCTCTGAGCTCCCCTGGGAGCCTCCTCTTCTCCAGGCTGAACAACCCCAATCCCTCAGCCTGGCTTCCCAGGGAGCTGCTCCAGCACTCCCAGCATTTTTGTGGCTCCCCTCTGGACATACTCAAGGACCTCCATGTCCTTCTCATGCTGGGGACTCCCACACTCATCTGTCATACTAACAGCACCCATGAAAGCAAATAAAACACTCCTGAATGCAGCTCATGATACCATCAGAAGGGACAGAAAATCCCACAAACAACAAGGAGGCATTAAGAGATGACATGGGACACAAACATCAAGCCTGAAAATATCTTCGGTTTCCCCACAGCTACCACAGCAAGGGCAAGGACTTGGATGGAAATAACTCCTCTGCAGAAATGCCACATGATGCAAAACCTTCTCAGGGACATCTCACCTGGCACTCTGTCCATCTCAGCTGTCATGGAAAACCTGGAATAGCTTTTTGAAGAGATCTCCCATTAACTCCGCTGCCTGCAACACATGGTCAGGGGATGGGGGAATGACCAAGCCCAGCTGAACCAGGGAAGTATCCAACCCCATGGGAATATCCACAGAGAGGAGAGGGAGAGGTGGACGGCCCTGGGAGAGTGTTTGCTGAGGGTCTGTTAAATATACCATGTGGGGAAAAAAAAAAAAAAGGCAAGGCAATTGATTTTGATTAACTTTTAGCCTCAGGCATGTCCCTGTGCTACCCCAAACTTTCAGAACATGGAGCAAGGAAATGGCAGAGAGCTGCCCTTCCCCTCTCCTGGCTCAGGCAGTGCCACTGGACCTCAGCCCTGGGATGGGAAGTTTGGAGTCTCCCTGGACACAGCTTCTGGCAGCCAAGAGAGGCAAAGGCTTCAGCTTTCGAGAGACACTCCACAAACATCACTGTTTTAGGAAAAACATCAGCAAAGGGAGGTCACGTGTTTCACTCCAGGAGCTGAAGGCGTGAGAAGGGCTTAAAAAGAAAAAAAAAGAAAAAAAAAAAAATTTCTATTCATTGAAGAAAAGCCATCCAGAAAAGAAACCAAAAAAGGAAGCAGCCCCGATGCAGAACCCCCCCTAGAGAGTTGTAGGGCATCCTGAACACAAGAGCAGTTTTGGATAACAGCATCAACCCTGGCCAAGCAGCCCTGGCTCAGGCACACAGCACTGCCCACCCATCCGGATGGGTGCAAGGGGTTGACCTGTCCCTTGAGACCAGGAGTTCCCAGGATGGCTCTGCTGAATCTATTGCTGTCTCTCTGCTGAACCTCTTGCTGGCCCTGTCCTAGAGCTGTGCCCTACACTGCCAGCTCAGGTGGCCCCATGGAGGAACCTCCAAATTCAGGTGGCACCAATGCAGTTATCATCAAGGCCAGGTTGGATGGGGCTTGGGGCAGTCTGGTCCAGTGGGAAGTGTCACTGCCTGTTGGGAGGTTGAGACTGGATGACTTTTAAGGTCCCTTCTAACACAAACCATTCTGTTTCCTAAGGTACCACCAACTTTCCTGCCACTGCCACATCTAATCTGCTGAGCCTAGTTCCTTGTTGTCTCTAGTCTCCTGAATTTTGATTTTTCTCCTTTAAAACTGACCCCAACCCTCCCTAGCTCTGTCAAAGGTAGCCTTTCAGAAGGACATCAGCTTTGCATCCATTTACAGGCCATGGATTCGTGCTCAGAGCACAGTGAGGTACCTGGAAACAGACATCTGGGACCAGGGATGCCCAGCCCTGGACTGGAGGCAGCATCATGGAGCCACATCCTCAGCCAGCCATGGTATTTATCTCTTTGATATCTGACAGGGTAGCACAGGATAGGACAGAGCAGGGAGCTTCCCAGTCACTTCCATTCCCACCTTTTGCAGCTCTGTGGCTCCCACCAGAGAGGGATGGATAGCAAGAGGACCCTCCAACAGTGCTCTGGTGAAAACACAGGACCACAAGAGACAAAATAGAATCATAGAATCATTTTGGTTGAAAAAAAAACAGGGAAATTGGGGTTCTCTGAAGGATAGGTTCAAGGGGGGTTGGAATAACCTGGTCTAGTGGGAAATGTCCCTGCCCATAGCAGAGGGGCTGGAACTTGATGATCTTTAAGGTCCCTCCCAACTCAAACCATTTGGTGATAATGATGTTGACCTTAAAAATATCAAGTCCAGCTGCTGATGCCTGGCTTCTACATCTTCTCTGTGTGCCAGCTCTCCAAGCCCAGCATCCATCACCCCTTTCAAGCTCACAGCTCACCCCACCATGCTTCCCCTGCCACCAGAAGCCCAGCAGAAGCCCAGGCCCAAGTCTTTGCCAGCAAAGTCCTCCAGACCTGAGAAAAGAGGTGGAAGGATATAAAAGAAACACCAGATGTCCCAAGCAGTGAAAATTAATTCTGCCACTGTTCAAGCAGCCAGAGGTATGTGTAATATAAAATACACTGCTCATACCCAGAGAAAGAATATACTTTTCACTGTAAAGTGTTTTATATGCTAACCATCAGGCATACACCAAGTCAATGGGTGCTGGCACTTTACATAAATATATGATGATGCAGTGCTATATGCAATAAAAATCTGGAGTATGGAATATGGAAGCAATTCAAGAAAACAGATCTCACATTTTTGCCTTTGTTACAGTCAGATTCTGACATGCTCTGATTAAAATTCAACATCTGCATGCGTTTAAAATTAAAATATATAGGTATTCATGTTTTCCTCCTTCCACAATGTTTTACTGCTGCCTTCTTCTTCTTAAAATATTAAAAACATTACATTATTTTATTTCAGATGTCTCAATATATTACATATCACCCTTTCACCTCAGAGCTTTGGTTCAAATCCAGCTCTTCACTGAGGAAATCAAAAACATCTGAAAATATTTAGTAGTCTCATCTCAGTGTCTAATCACAGTCTGCTCTGACATGACAAAACACAACAAACACACTGGCTTGCCACAGATGAAAAATGTTTACACAAAAATACTCAGGAGTGTAAGAATGAATAAAGGCATCTTTAACTGCATTAAAGCCCCTGTTAAGTAATAAAATAGTTTGCAGATAATCTGAGCTGCACCTGCCTCTCTGGAAAAAAAAAAAAAGAGAAATAAAATAAAACAGGTGATTTAAAGTCCTCTCAGCCCAGCAGGTCTCAGCTACATGTTTTTCTGTTATTCTAAAGCAGAAAGATGTGTCAAGCTACAGTGCAAATATTGTGCACGGGCATCATGGTCTGGAGAGCCTGAGTACCTCGTGATTTAGGAAGCTCAGAAGAAAACTTTATTGCCAGTAAATCCCTCCAGGACTGAAATATATGTACTTAAAGAGGGCCAAGCATAAATAAGTCTTTGTCTTTGCTGGGGAATTTAAGCATTTGGTGGGTGGCTGGGAGAGCAGCTGTCCCAATAGACTTCACGTTGGGCATTGGTGTGGTGCTCAGCACTGCTCCTCCTCCACAGCTCTGATGATTTGAGCAGGGAAGAGGAAGCAGAGGAGGGAATTAGCCACAGGGAGGTGCAGGATTTTCCCTAAAGCCAGAGGTAGACTCAGCTGTGATAGTCCCAGGCCTACACCCCCATTATTTTGCTGTATGTCCCCTGTTTTGCCTGGCCCACCGGTGATCAAATGAGCAAGTGATGGGTGTGGGCAGCACCATCCTTTGCTCAGTTTGACTTCCTACCTTCATTTTGGCAGGAGAAAGACTGGAGGGCATTGCAATGGGTGTGGTGTTCATGGGTTGGGGTCATCATGGGTCTACCACCCCCTTAGCCTGCTTGGATTCAGTCCAACATCTGTTAAAGATAATGGAGAAGGCCACACCAAGACAGGACATGTCTTCCCTGACTCTGTCTGCCTGCCAAAAGGACCATGTTCCTTCACCTGGGGTTTTAGCAAACTCCCACCAGCTTGGTTGACCATGGCAGGTACTAATGGGATTCCCATCTGAGTCCTTCATTCCCTGGCTGGGCAGCAGGATCAGGCAAATTCTGCTTTTCTCTGAGGTTTTGCAGGACTCCAATGTAAGAAGAGAAAAAAAAAAAAAAAAAAAAAAAAAAAAAATAAAAAAAAAAAAAAAAGGTCAGCATAAGGATGAAGGGATGTATTTTTGTATCTCTGTCCCACTTCTACAGACACTTCCCCTCTATCCTACCTGCAACATTTACCCCTTTCCAAGAGCTGACCACATTTTGGCTACGATCTAGTTATGCTCCACAGACCTTTGAGGGAAGCAGCTCCTTAAACTATTTCTAAGCTAAAACTTTCCAGCCTATAGAAGCTGACAGGACCCTACATGGGGAAAAAAGATTAAAATCTTTTACTCTGCCCATCAGTGTCTTACAATACCTTTAATTCAGGAAGATATTTTTGTATTTCCTGCTGCAACAGCCAAATTAAATATGAATAAATTAACATGCTAACATTTTACCAGATTCCCATCAATACAGAATAAAATGTAACCCTTAACTCAATCACTTAGAAAGTAAATTTTTAAAATGGGGGGAATGGAGAAATATCAGTGTAACTAGGTCTTTGCAGATCTTGGCATGTCTACAGTACACCAGGGACAAGCCAAGGAGACATCTCAGCAATGACCATGCTGCTTCCAGAAGCCAGGGCTCAGCTGATCAGCCTCACAGGGAGGAAGGTTCAGGTGTGGGGGTCCCAGCCCCCCTGGCTCTGCCCTCCAATGGCTTGCCCCATTCCCACTGCACACAATGGGAATGTGCAGACAATTGGGTTTCTTGCTTGGATAACAATTCCCTTTGCACTCAGTTCTGATGATACCCAGAGTATTTTCCATTATGGCTTTGTCCACAGCACCCCTTGTCACTGCTGCTTCATCTTCACTTGCTTTCCTCCTGCTCTCATGTTTTCTTTTTTTGAAATCTGCCTCTCTCTTTGTGAACTGCCTTGAAATTCAGCAACACCACTCAGGCTTGTTCTCACAGCCCTTACATTTTTGCCCCCACTACAAACACACTCCCAGTTAATTCCCATTTCAAGATGTGGACATGGTTCCAGGCAGCCATGTTGGCCTGCTAGGCAGAACATTAGTAAAGTTTTTCTCCAGGCTCTTGACTGACATTGTTGAAAAGATACTTTTCATGCATGTCAGTCTTTGTGGGGTGAAAATGCCTTTAACATGCTTCTAGGATTTGCATGGGCTTCCTTGGCCTGCTGCTGCCAAGTTCAGATGCAGTTGGAGTATGTGGCATTCTTTGTCCTCCTCTTATTACATTTTCCTCTTTATCCAGGCTATATATTTCATATTTTTCATATTTCTGCCGTGATGTAAAGAACAGCCAGTTGCTAAATGTGCCCTTGTCATGCCTGTCCACCTCAGCATGAACCTCTCAGACCCCGCTCCAGTCCCTGTGCTTTCTTTTTCCTTTTTGTGTTTTGTTTTCTTTCCTTTTAATTATTTATCTCCTTTCCTAATATTTTAGGACTCAGACATTCAAAAAGCTGAACCATGGTGAGAGAACACACGTGTGCTCAGTGGCAGGGATGAACCCAAAGCACCACACTTTTGTCTTTACCTCAGTGCACAGAGGTCAGAATGGTCCTGAATAGGTCAGTCCAGCACCAGGCCTAGAGCTGAGCTTTTTCCTTCCTTTGCAGACAGATTTTTCTGCTCAAGCTCTTCCAGAGTTCCACACTACCCATTGCCATACCCACCACATCTTTACCACCTCACTAAAGAAGCTTGCAGTAGTGTAGCTGGAGGCTGGGAGCCTCAGACCCAAGCATGGGCAAGGGCAGCAGAGAAGGAAAATGTCATTTCACTTATAAAATGTGTATTTAGAACAGAAAATACTCTAAAAAAAAGCCATGTTTCTGAGAAAAGCTATTGAATGCCAGAGCATTGGTTTTACAAGCCCAAATCCTGCTTGAAAGCAGCAAATGCAGCACTGGATCACTAAGAGCTGTGTCCAGGAATCACAGAATCTTAGAATGGCTTAGGTTGGAAAGGACTTTAAAGATCATCTAGAGCAATGTTTCACGGTTTGAATGTATTGCTCACCCTTTGCTGACTGCTTATCCACTTCTATTTCCAAGCTTCTCCTTTAATGAAAATATGATCTTCACCCTGGATGAAGATCTGTCTTGAAACCACAGTGCTGTTGCTTGAATGGGTTGATCAACAGTGCAGAACCTCAACATCCAGGCTCAGCACCTTCCCTGATGGATGATTAGCCAAGGTCTCATCCATTTTCCTGGGGCAGACTAGAAAGGTACAAATATCAATATGGAGACCATGGTTTATAGAATCATAGAATGGTTTAGTTTGGAAGGGACCTTAAGGAGCATCTAGTTCCAACCAAGTTTAAGTCCTTGAGTAGTTTAAAATAAGCAACAAACCATAGACTAGGGAGGAAAATCATATTAACAGAAGTATTAAATCACAAGTATTTGAGCTGCAGATGATTATAGTGCTCACTTGCCAATCTCAAAAAAAAAAAAAATATATATATATATATACTATAAAAAAATCACCTGTTTCTTTGGCAAGCAGTGCAAGGCAAGCTTTCTAAAATTTGCAGCAGGAGAGTCCAGCCTCAAGTTGTTGTGCTGATGGAAATCCAGCAATCTTCTCCATCACTATTGTGGCTAGAGGACAGGCCACCGATGGGAATAGCTTCACAATTCTTTTATTGGAAGCATCTGTAGAAACCATAAACCAATGACTACAACAACAGCAACACAAAGCCATGTTTTCTCACTCCTTTCTGAGCAAGGAGGGTGCCAGAGAGATTCCTCACCCTACCCCCCCACCACATGGTGGTTTCCTTTGTTCACATTTCACTGCCTGGATCCAGCAGCAAGATTTATGGGCTGGTGCTGAGCTCAGGATGAGCACGGAGCTGATCTCCTGGGGCCTGAGCTTGACCGTGCAGGCTGGGGGTGCAGAAAAGCTCCTGCAGCTTCAGGGAGGAAGAAATTGGAAGGAGGAAGGTTATTCCGGGCCAGATTCCAACGCTTTCCACAGGGTAGCAGCTCACCAACAATTGATCCCTGGTAGCTGATGAGACTCTTCATGGAGACATGTTGTCACTCCATGTCTGCAGGGTATCACACCAGAGGACACAATGCCTGGATCCGGACCGATGTCCCCTGCACTCCCTTCCGATCTTGGTCAGCATCCCAGCAATGAGGAGTCCATTTATTTCAGTGTCAGATGACTTCCCCACGACAAAGGGTGCCAAGAGAACTTGCCAGCCTGCTTGAGAGTTGCATTCGAGTGCCTCAAGCTCTGCTGGGACTTGAAGTGGGACTTGGCAGAGAGGTGGGGAGAGGGCCCAGCATGTCAGGATGTGGTCGTGCAAGAACAGCACGTGAGATCCTGGGTGAACGTGAACGTCTTGGCTTGGACACACTTTCCCAGTGTGATTTTTGGTAAATTACTGCATCAATCCTGAGTCACCCTACCCCAGCAGAGGGGACACGTTGGGATTCCTGCCTCTTCAGGCTCTCAAAAGGAAGAAAGTCTCCTGACTTGAGGAGAACGCCAGGAGAGCAAAGCAGAGAAGAAAAAGAGCCAGAACTAGAGCCTCTTAGCTGGGCAAAACATGTGAGCACACAAGGTTGTGCACGTAGACACCCAGGGTCTGTCCAACACCCACCTCTGCTCCCACACCAGAGCTGGCCAAAAGTATCTAGGAGCAGAGCTCCAACACCTCAAGGCAATGGTAAAACTGGGTCCTGTGTGTGCAAAACAAGAGATTTTCTTCTGCAGCCCTGTGCATGTGGGGGTTTTTTGGGGAGGTTGCATGTGCTCGTGATGAGCCAATAAAACAAACCAAGTGAAACACAAACCAGGGAAAATGCAACCTATTAAAGCCTCCCAGAAACCTTTCCCTCCTTCCCTTGTTCTTGCTCTTTTTCAGTTTGTCTAAATATACCTCCAGGATTTTTCTCTTGGTTTAAGTGTGCTCTTTCATGGAGAGTTTTCAATGTATGTTCAAGTTGCTGGTTGCTGCCAGCCCGGATTTTTGCACCGCGTGTCTCGGCTTTCTCTTCTATTAAGACAAAGTGCTGGCACAGTTCTTTGACCAAGGACATTGTTCATGGTACTGAGCAGCAATTTTCCATATCTGATCGTCTTTGCGTTCACCCCAGGAGGAAGGGGTGAGCCTGGTTTATTAAGCTCTTGTTTCTCAGAGAGCAGCAACATCTGGAGCACGGGGTGGGCTGCTGGCACGCCTCAGCGGAAAGGAATTCAGCACAGGGTGAGGTCTGC
The DNA here is from genome assembly GCA_023637945.1 of Phaethornis superciliosus. Classification (NCBI taxonomy): domain Eukaryota; kingdom Metazoa; phylum Chordata; class Aves; order Apodiformes; family Trochilidae; genus Phaethornis; species Phaethornis superciliosus. The sequence goes on along the minus strand of JAJQWJ010000006.1, from coordinate 39,939,967 downwards.
CCAGCTCCAGAGGTGTCACTGCAATCGGTTCTGGTGACGGAGAAATAACGAAGCCCCCCACATAAAGCAGCATTAGGACCACATTTCGAGGCTGCTTGGGGATTTTGTTTCTCCTGACATGGAGTCAGGAGGCCCAGGAGCCGCACTGGTCTTTGTTTCGTCATCCACAGCTACATTTTCCTCTCCTGCTATCCAAGTTTTTTCCACGCCGATGAAAGCTTGTCTTTCTCTTTGTGCTTAACTCCATGGGCTGGCAAAAATCAGGGTAGGTATAGAGGATGAACTCTGGACTTCAGTTTCAAGGAGACACTTATAGTTCCCTCTGAGACACTTAAGAACCCATTCCCAATGCAGCTGTACACTGAAAGTCATGGTACAGAAACCACCTTTGGCTGAAACAGGGTAGTGTGCACCATGGCCAGCAATGTGGACACTCTCCATGGCTCTGTTGGGCATCACTTAGGTCAAGATGAGATGAATTGTACTGAAACAGGATAAGAGAGTTGGAGTACAGAAATAGGGGAGATTCAGATGAGATCTGAGGACTAAATTCTATGCTTTGAAGGTAGTGGAACCCTGGCCCAGGTCACCCAGAAAAGTTGTGGTTGCCCCAGCCCTAGAAGTGTTGAGGGACAGGTTGGATGGGGCTTGGGGAAACCTGGCCTAGTGGGAGATGTCCCTGCCCATGGCAGTGATCTTTAGGGTCCCTTCTATCCCAAACCCATTCTATATTGCTATGAAACAAGCTGCTCCAGTACTTTGGGACACAAGACCCCCCAAGATCTAGACATGAGACTCCTGTATGCCACTCTTCCACAGCTTCTCCACAAATATTCTCCTTCTCTCCATGCTCTAACACCACACCAGTTTCCAGCTGTTCCTCAAGCTGAAACCTTTTCCCTCCAAGAGTCATCTGCACAAGAATCTTCACAGGATGGGGTTTTCCAACCCAAAGCTGAACAGTAACTGAACACAACCCTTCTAAAATGTTTATGTATTTGGTCTCCATGTGCATTTGTAATTGTATTTTCTGGAAAGCCAGCCCACCACCACGCTGGAGATAAAAGCCATGCAGCGTGCAACTCCTAGAAGTTTATTTTGGCTGCCAAGCCAAATGTGGAGATAGTCTTTAATTAGAAGTGTTGCCTCTGCAACAGTGCAGAGCAAGAACAACAACCATGGAATTTGTCTGAAGCATGCATTCCCCTCACATGGCTATGGTGAATTAAGCAAAAATGTCAAACTCAGTCTGCAACCAGCAGACATATTCCATCACGTTAAATGTTTACACCAGACAGTAGCCCAACGATAGAGCATTGGTGAGAGCAACACTGCCTGACAAGCTCTGGGGATGTTTGTGGTAATTTGGGTTTGGAACCAGGAGAGTTGGAGATGTTCCCGACCTCCACCTTTTCAAATCACTGTGGTGATGATTAAGAGAAGAGAGTTTGCAGTTAACGCCTGTCATTGCTTGGGTTTGGGAAGATCTGTAACACATTTCATCCAGTGAATCCCAACTGCTGGAGTACACCCCATCAGGGTATTCCTTGTTTGCTGCAATGTTTCTCTTTTAGGGTTGGCTTCTCCTGAGACATTTATCCTTACAGAAATATTTGCAAGCATCCGTATAGCAATGTAAAAGCTTCTCTTCTCTTTTCAGACATCTCCCACCAGCCCAGGTTCCTCCAAGCCCCATACAACCTGACCTGAGACACTGCCAGGGATGGGGCAGCCCCAGCTTCTCTGGGAAACCTGGCACAGGGGCTCACCGCCCTCAGAATAAAGAATTTCTCCCTCAGATCTCATCTCAAGCTCCCCTTTTTCAGTCTGCAACCATTCCCCTTCATTCCATCACTCCATAGCCTTGTAAAAAGTCCCTCTCCATCTTTCCTGGAGCCCCTTCAGGTATGAAAGGCTGCTATAAATTTTGTTTTTAAACTTTAATTTTAAAAGCTTTACACTTACCTTTAATGTACATAGAAATGGTACTTACCTAAAGATGTCAAGGAGTTACAAGGACCACACCATTGAATGCATGGTAGGACATCATCCCATCACAAACAGGTTGCATTTCTTAAAGGAAGAATAATATTTCAATGATTTATAAAGTTCTTATTGGGTCTAGTATTATACATGGATGGAAATATGTGAAACGATCTCTTTGCCAATTTAGGGGTTTTCTTATAGCAAAAGTCTACCAGAACCAAACATTGAAAGAGTAAAAAATAAATAAATTAACTAACCAAACCTTTTGGGAACTCTTTAACAAAATTTTCTTATATGATGGCAATGTCACTTTAAAATAAAATGTTCTCAAGACCTACCAAACATAGAAATAATTCTTCCATCAAATGTGGGTCTCTGGGGAGCCAGCCCTGCTCTCAAGAAGTGTCAAGCGTTTGGTTCCCTCCTCTGTGCCAAACACTGTCAATACCCCCAGGCCCTTGTGAGAGCACATTGCTGCACACCAGGCAGAAAGGAAAATGAAGACTGAAAACAAAATTGTCAAACCCCTCCAGGCCCTTGGCTGGAACTCCACAAGGTCAACAGAGACACAACCGTCAGATTCATTTCTCTTACCCATGAGAATTTTAGAATTTAAATGAGACCAAAAAACCCTCAGTGTTCACCTCTTGCAACATGTTTATGCCTGTTTAGAAAGTCAAGCAAAACCTGGTGCTCCCCAAGGGACTACATCCTGTTACAAACCAAATTTATCTCCGTTTTTTAGCACCTATGGAAACATTGAAGCACCTTTTCTCCACGAATTGCTCCCTGTAGTAGTTTGCTCCTAGCTAACTCGAGTTCAAAGCTACATCTGAAGCACCTGACTGTGAACAGTTCTTCCCAGCAAAATCTTGTACGAGCAGAACAAACAATTTTCTTCCTAATAAAAGCAAGACCTTCAAGACCAATGGAGCCAACTAGTTAATCAAGTTTCCGACTAAACAGGAAGTTGTGGGACTGTGGCAGGAGGAGCAAATCTGTGTTTTGGCTAGAGAAAAAGCAGAAAGGAATAATACAAATTAACCACCAGAGGTTTTTTTGTTTATTTGACAGGAAAATACCCAGCAAATGTATCAGTTTGGGCAATACCCAGTTGGATAAGACTGGCAATAAAATGAGAGCAAACTGCAAGAGCTTCAGAAAAAAGGAAGGTAAAGCCACCATGTGCATGAGGACCTTGGTAATTAAACCAGAATCCCACTATTAATATTTCTTACAATTGCTGCCACAATAATTGATATTACCAATAGTTACAAGTGCAGCAATACTTGCAATGCAGCAGAGGAGGATCCCACTGTGTTGCTCAAGTGTGGAACAAAATAAATAGCCCCAGCCCCAAAAAGGTTTGCAGCATAGCCTGTGCTTTCCCAGGAGCTTACAAAGGAGAATAAACTCCCTGCTTGGTCCATCCCAGTCTGTATAAAGCCAGCTTCCTCTTTCAAGGACTTGCACGTTTGCCTGTCATCTGATGGGCAATTAGTCCAGAGCATCTCACAATGGTGGCAATAGACCAAATCCAGAAGAGAAAAAAAGAAAAATACAGACAAAAATGCAATCGTGTTGTTACTGTAGAACATATGACCACATTGTGCTTCTAGCTACTGAGCAGTACCATGAGCTGTGTGTATTCATGTGAAAATAAGCCCAAGCAGTCATTGAGATATTTGCAAAATGGATGATTCACGAGAATTGTTACTCTGGAAGTGCTTGACAAGGAGACAGGAGAAAGCTCTGAATGACCAGAGAAAGACCACAGACAGAGATACAGAGAAATTTAATAACATGGCTGCTGTGGATGTGCAAATTTACTTTGGCAGCCTCTGAAAAGGGTTGAAGAAAAAAGTGCCCGTTAGGTTGAAAATAACTGGAAAAAGTTGTGCATCCACCAATTCAAAATGGGGGGAAGTCACTGAGTCACTCTGAGACCATTGAATAGGGCACTGAGCATCACTTGAAGGTCCTAGAGAGCACCCTCTGTGACCTTAATCCTTTGAAACAGGAACATCCCAAAGGCAGAAGAGGCCACATAAAAACCAGAGATCATACACAGGTTATGGTTCTTTGGGAATTCACTCCAAGCAAAGTCTTATTGAACCCTCAATACATGGGGCGACTTGGAAGTGTAAGTATTTGTTGGATCAAAGTATGCATTACTTCAAAAGCATAAAATGCCTGGATATTGAAGGCAATAAATCTTACTCTGTAAAATATACGCCTATATAATTTATAGATAAGCTTAATACTGAGATTTTCAGCTTGGCTTCCAACAGCCATGAGATGTAGGCAATTATGTTCCCTAAAAGTGAGTCTGTCTGTCCCCTCTCAGTCCCAAAGAAAATAAGTTTTAAGCCCGTTAGCCAATTTCAACCAATTTTGGCAGAAAGATAGAGGTCTTGGGGGTATTATGTTCCCATACTTTTTGTGATAGTAGGTGGCCAGGTAGGAGTGGCAGACTCAGTTTGTACCTAAAAGTAAGGCCATCAGCATGGACACAGCTCCTCCTTAGACCTCAGAGAATCTAGAAGGACCTCATGAATTCTTCATGAAGCAACAGCTTCGGTTGTAATTCACATCTCATTAGATCTCAGCAAATAAAAGCACAAGAAACCACCGATTTCTCCTTCTCTTCCAGTCGTGATGGTAACCCTAACTGGTGTCTTCAGAGCACCTACATAACACAATTCTCCACCTACTGCTTTTCTTTCTTTCTTTCCATTTAATGGGAGCCCTATTGCATTTTTTTATGCCTTAACTCTCTGCTCATAACTGTCAGGCTATCTCCTAACATATGGAAACAATTCATTTTCTTTGTCATCGTTTGGATCTGAAACCAGGGTACTCTGAAATGTAACTATACATGAATTTCCCTGAACTAATTACATAATATTTATCCTATTTTCTTTAAAGTAATACTTGCTAGCTAAGAAATGAAGAACTGCATTGCTTATAATAAACTCTGCATGCTACATTGTAATCTAAACTGTACAGTTATATATGGTGAAGAACTAAAAGGTTTGAGTTATTCCCCTTGGCAAACATTTTTTTAAGGATTGCTTAAATAAGCAGTACAGAAACCAGATGTCATTTGGTAAGAGTATCTGAATGACCAAAAATTTGCTGTCTGGGTATTTTTTTTTATTTTTTTTTTTACTTTATAAAAACATGAGAAATTCTTTGGATTTATATCATATTTAGCAGCTGTGAAACTGTGCAAACATCTGTTTGTACCTATAGGGAGCTGACCTACAGGGTCCTCATCTCTTAATCACCAAGCAACAAGCTAGTCTCAGATACATAGTTTATTGTTTTCTTTTCAGCTGCCTTCTGCACTTCAAAGTTTTTATGCTCTCATGTTGTATTATCACGGCAAGAGGGACAGCCCATTCATTATAAACCCAGAGCAGTGCAAGAACCAACAGAAATCACCACAAAGCACCACAGAAGCAACCTCCAACCCAGCCATTAGCAACTTTTCAGTATGTCATAAAAAACTGTTGCTTCGTTTCTTTTCCCAACATTATTGGTTCTTAAAGCTGGGGTTTGTTTTGGTTTTAAATTTAAAGACTGGAAGAATAGAAGAAGAAAAGGAAGAGAAATCTCTTTTTTTATAGCCAGTCCTACAGTGGGAAGAGAGGCTGACAAGGCAGCTCCAAGAGGTCCCATCCTCCTTATTTTTCTAGGTTTCTGCAATTGTCAGCTATTATAGGAAGACTGCTATCTTCTGCATCCACACAGCATTCCAATGACTACAAATTAAAGGAAAATAAAGTAACTGCAGTGGGCACCCCCCTTCCAAAGAAGTTCTCCTTCTGGATATAGGCACAACACACACTCTTCAGGCTGAAGAAGAGAAGGCTTCAGGGAGCCCTAAGCAGCCTTCCAGTATCTGAAGGGGCTCCAGGAAAGCTGGGGAGGGACTTTTGAAAAGGGTCTGGAGTGATGGGGTGAAGGCGAACGGTTTTAAGTTGAAAGAGAGGCGATTTAGAGAAGATCTGAGGGAGAAATATTTTCTGTGAGAGAGCTGAGCCCCTGTGCCAGGTTTCCCAGAGAAGCTGTGGCTGCCCCATCCCTGGCAGTGTCTCAGCCCAGGTTGGATGGGGCTTGGAGCAACCTGGGCTGGTGGGAGGTGTCCCTGACCATGGCAGGGGGTGGCAATGGAGGAGCTTTAAGGTCCCTTCCAACCCAAATCAGTCTGGGATTCTATAACATGCATCCTAAGTAAGATCCCATCCTCCTTCAGGACTTCTAAAATAATAGAGAAGATGGAGAAGAAAGGAAATTTATTTATGAAGCATTTTGCCCTGCTCCTTACCACATTATTTAGAGACACACACATGCACCAGCCTTTAGTGATTTAGCCAGAAGTAAAAATTTTCAGCCTCTGTGATAATCTCTACCCTTTTTTCCCATCCCTTGGGACCTTGATTTTTATGCTGTGACAAAAAGGTGCAAACGCTGGGAAAGAAAAGATTTGTGAGCCTTGGACATGAGAGTGGAATCAGCACTCTCAAATATACTATGAGAGATTAAACTATATTCTCAACTAAGTCTGAAAACAAATGGGAAACACTGTATGATTCCATCCCATTGCAGTACAAATAAATCATTTCTGGAAATCTAAAACAAATGGCCCGAGCTCAGCTCTATGGATGATCCAAATGCAAAAAAGCTGCTAATTCTAAAAGGCAGATGCAAGTAACCAATTAAATAAGAATGCAGGGGAAAAAAAAAATAAAAAAAGAGTGTAACTTGTTTAGCAGGAAGATGTTAAGGCCATGGAAGTGGGTCTTCCAATCACCTTTTTTGGTATTCCTGAGCAAACATTCTTTTTTGCTTACGTTAATATGGAATGTATTATGACAACGTTCTTATGGATATCCATGCCTTTTGTCTATCAGTACTTGCAGATACATTCAAAACAGCTGCAAATATTTTTTAAATTATGTAAAAGTCTCAAACACTTTGAAAAGAATATTAATATCCCTTTAAAACAGCAGTGGATTATATTAAATTAAGGACAGGAATTTAGAGAACAAAAAAATATGTTGTTAGCATTAACGTTTTCACTGCTTTTGAATGTAGCTGTCTTAGATAAGGTTTAGAACTATTTTGGTTAAATTTAAAAGGGTTATGGTGTTTGCACATTTAGAGGACAAAACAGATAATCACACAGAGATTACAAGGAAAGGTTTGTGTTCAAAAAACTCATCTGTTTTTTTCAAATTATTTTGTAATATGTAGAGAATTCTAATGCATATGTAGAATCATAGACTCTTTCAGGTTGGAAAAGACCCTTGGGGTCATGGAGTCCAACCAGCATCCCTACTCCACAAAGTTCTCCCCTAAGCCATAACCCCCAGCACCACATCTAAATGAAACACCTCCAGGGATGGGGACCCAACCACCTCCCTGGGCAGCCTATTCCAGGGTCTGACCACTCTTTCTGTGAATTTTTTTTTCCTAATGTCCACTCTGAACCTCCCCTGTTGCAGCTTGAAGCCATTCCCTCTTGTTGTATCCCTCCCTGTGAGACCAACACCAACCTCTGCCCAGTGTCCTTCCAGTTACAGAGTGATGAGGTCTCAGCCTCCTCTTCCTCACACTAAACACTCCCAGCTCCTCCAATTGCTCTGCAGAAGATTTATTCTCCAGGCCCTTCACCACCTTGGTTGCCATCTGCACTCTCTCCATCACCTCAATCTCTCTTTTCTATAGAGGTGCCCAAAACTGGACACAACATTCAAGATGTGGCCTCACCAGTACTCAGGTACAGGGGGACAATCACCTTCCTATATATCCCACCTCTTCCTTAAACTCTTGCCACATTCCTATCTTCAGAAGATCACAGCTACCACCCAAGTCACAATGGTCTTTGCAGAGCTCAGCTTTGAGTCCTCACATCAGCATCTTCACCACTGGCCAGGTAGTTTCCTAATTAGCCCTACAAACCAGTCAAGGGAGATTTAATTTTATCTGCAACTTTTGAACTACCGAAGTTGTTCACTACTTCTGCTCTGCTTGCTTGGACAGAAGCAAAGCAACACATTCAATACATTTCTTTTTTTCACTTTTTAACTCTACCTTCCACCTCATGGGTTGTGCTTATCAAATCTTCTTTTGCACCTGTAGCTAAATTAGAGGTTATAATTCATCCAATAACCCTGCTAACACCACCCAAGATGCTGAGAAATTATATTAATTTATTAGTAGCTGAATTCTGTTCCAAAAGTCCAATAAAAACAAACAAACAAATCACCAACTTGTAACCATGCAGCTCATTATACATCTCAGCACAGGATACTATTTTTGACACCACAAACTCCTGTCCTGTGTTTTCCCTGAGCCAGCCTCCCTCATGGATGAAAAACACTTCACTCCACCATGAGAATGATTTTTGTGTGGCATTCCCAGAAACCCCAATAGTCACTACCTCATCCCACTGAACTATTTCTTCTTCTCCGGGCATATTTTTCTCCTCTCTTGCCCACACCAGGCTTACTCTCTGCTTTTTCCATCCCTTACAAAGACCCCTTCCCACTGCAGAGGGACTTCTCACCCTGCCCCATGGATCCTCTTCCAAGGCTGAGGAGCAGCAGTGAGCTCTCCACAGGAGGAACCAGGAGTCTTCTCAAATTGCCCCAGATTTAGCAGAGGTTCTGATGCCCCCCACCTCTTGTCCTCACCGTGTGATGCTGAGCTCCTCTCTGTCTTTCACCCATTGCACCCATGCTGGGGGTAGGGCTTTTGACATGGGTGTGTAGTGAGAGAACAAGGGGAAATGCTTTAAAATTTGAAGAGGGGAGACTTAGGTTGGACATTAGGAAGGAATTCTTTAACTTGAAGTTGGTGAGGCTCTGGCACAGGTTGCCCAAGGAAGTTGTGGGTAACCCATCCCTGGCAGTGTCTCAGGTGAGGCTGGATGGAGCTTGGAGCAACCTGGGCTGGTGGGAAGTGTCCCTGAACATCCAGAAGAGTTGGAACTGGATGATTTTTAAGGTCCCTTCCAATGCAAACCATTCTATGACTCTAGGATTCTATGCTCCGTGAGAAGAGGCACAGAGGAAACCACCACCTTCACCCAAAACACAACCCACCAGGGCAAAAGAGAGGCTCCAACAAGTGGAGCTGAATTTTGCTGTGTCTGCCCATGGAAACAGCCCTGCTCGTTGTGCATGTGCTTACCTGGCAATTCCAGGGAACAATTTTGGTATTATAATTCCATTACTTGCTCAGCTACCAATTCTTGCAACTTGTTCCTGCCAAGAAAACTCCAAGACAAATAAAATCCCTTGAAACGCCTGCTCACAATGCTCCAGCTCAGAGCTTGGCAGCTTCCTCCCAGAATTAAGTGATTAAAGAGATGCTAATGAGACATTCATCACCTGCACCTTTTGCCTTTAAATAAGCATGCAGGGCCCTGCATTACAGGTGCATGTAAAAATGCTTAAATAGACATCTTTGAAGCACAGGGGAAAAAATAATAAAGGACATTCTGGCAAAAAGTTCCCAAAATACTTGAAAATATAACTGAATAAATAACTTTTTTTTTCCTTTTTTTTCTTTCTCTTTTGGACTGAAATCTGCAGACCTTAGCAGATGTGTCCCAGCTAAATTAAATATCCAGGGAGCTGGATCTCCTTTCTGATGAGAAATAATGAAGAGCACTGCCTGTGTCTTTGGAAGGGTGGAAGTACCGTCAAGATGACTGCAGATGAGGGTAAGTATGCTCTTAGGAAGAGGTGGTTCTGGAAGAATATGGGGGTCATTTTTGTTCTTATGTTTTATTTATAATGTTTTAGAAATAATTATTTATAATTATTTATTTCTAATGCTTTAGAAATGCCACCATAGAAGTGTCAGTGGAAATTAATAAGGAGAAATACTACAGCAAATAAAGAAATCTCATTCCACAGACCTGCATGGAGGTGTAAAGGGGATATTTTCAGTGGCTGTAGGTTGTTTGTTTTTCAGGCCATGTTATCAAAGTAGCTGCTACTGTATTTTCAGGGCAGGATGTAAAATCTGCTTACAGGGTTTTTAGCTGCATTGATGCAGTTTGCAACCCTTTCTGTTGCAGGGCTCTGTGCCTCTGAAGGTGAAGCCTGTGGAAAAACTCATTCCCTATTAACTTATTTCAAAAGTCAGGTTATTTACTCTCCTCCTATAACCACCCAGGCCAAATGGACTTGGTCCAAGTTTCTTAACAATAGCTTTTGGCTAGGACAAGCCATGGCAAAGGTTAATTCCTGTTTGCCTTACTGGAGTGTGGAGCCCCATTGACTCCAGTGGCACTGGTGGCTCTGGGAGGGAGACAGGCTCCGAGGATGGGACCTGTCCCCAGTTTTCCAAGACACAGAAAGCCCCAGGTGACACTGGGATGGTGTCTGGATGCTGTTTCCAGGCAACTCAAGGAGGGGTTGAGCCCCTGCCTGCCCAGTCCTCATAGAATCACAGAATAGTTTGGCTTGGGAGGGACCTTAAAGATCATTCAGTTCCAATCCCTCTGCCACAGGCAGGGACACCTCCTACAAGACAAGGTTGCTCCAAGCCCCATCCAACCTGGCAACCAAGATGCTCTCACACCTCCAAAGATGTTTCTCTCTTGTGAAGAAAGAGGATGGGTCAAGAAGAACTTCTCTGGGCAACCTGGGCCAGTGTCACCATTAAGGAAAGTAAGTGCAGAAGGTGGAGATGTGTATCTTCATGTGCACATGGATGGGAGGTGATCACTCTGGAGGTGATAACAGCCAATATCCTTTGTAACAAGACTCTTTGTTGTCAGTATAATGCAAGAGGAATCATCATGCACTAGAAAACTTTTCAGGTTTTTTTCAGACTCTTTTTCAAGAGTCAATTACCTTGTACAGGGCCTCTCTGCACAACGTCCCCTTTCACTCTTGGACCCAGTTGCCACATTCCTGTCTCTGAAAGCTGGGCATGGCCCACAGCAACTCCACAGAAGATTATTTCACCCACAGAGATAGGCACAAAGGTATTGTCACCAGTTTAAACCTAAATAAAACACAAATATTTGAGTTATTTTTTATATTCTATTTAAAAATGTATATATAATATATATACACACACACACACTCAAGGAAATCTGTCCTGCGCTGCTGTTCCAAGGCTCCTGCATTGTTCCACATTGTCTTCCTGCTCCATGCTATCTCCATGGCATTATACCACTGTTGTAAGGCCCTGTGAAGACAGAAAGCCAAAGAAAGGTTTTTAGGAACCTGTGAAGCTCTGGGAGGGATGAACCCCACTGTCCCTAAGGTGCAAACTATCCCTGTTTGTGAGGTCTGGTCTTCCCTCCTTATCATGCAATAGCAAGCAGAGGAGAGAAGCTGCCATTTAACCGTAAATCACAGAATCCTAGGCTGATTTGGGTCAGAGAGAACCATGAAGATCTAGTTCTAACCCCCTGCCATGGTCAGGGACACCTCCCACCAGCCCAGGTTGCTCCAAGCCCCATCCAACCTGGGCTGAGACACTGCCAGGGATGGGGCAGCCACAGCTTCTCTGGGAAACCTGGCACAGGGGCTCAGCACTCTCACAACAAGCAGTTTCTTCCTCAAATCTCACCTCAGTCTCCCCTGTTGCAGCTTAAAACTCTTCCCCTTCATCCCTTGTAAAAAGCCCTTCTCCAGCTTTCCTCTATGAAGAGAGTTGCAGTCTTTTTCTATAACTGACAACATCAGGGTGCATGGAACCTCACAGAGCTGCCTTGTCAACCCCTCTTCCCACTGTTGGACTGGATATAAAAAGAGACTTCTGTTCCTTTTTGTCTTCTGTTCTTCCAGACTTTACATTTTTTAAAAACCCCAAAACCTGAACAACTCAGCTTTAACAACAAATAATGCTGGGGAAAGAAGAGAAGCAACAATTTTTGGCCAAACCACCTTCCCAAATTCACACCAGCAAATGTGCACTTGGTGGCAAAGACATGGTGAATGACCCCAGATGACCCTTGGCATGGAAGGAGGAGTTGTCTACACCAAGAGGAGCATCATCCCATAGAGCAGCAGTGGTACCAAGACACACTAGAGGCCTTTCCTGGTCTTTGCATCATCTTCCTCCTCTTCCTCCAGGGCCACAGGACCTCTGCCTGGCCCCACCAGCACTGCTGTGACAAAACATGCTGATCTGTCAGGGCACACGGCGTGCCTTGCCCGGCGTGACCCGCGCAGATGGATTGCTAAGGAAGCGCTCGGAGAGGAAAGCCAAGTGGCCCTCACTGCAGTTTAGCTGGGAGAGCTGGAGTCCAGAGACATTCCTGCCTTAATTAGGAAGGTTGGGCAGGAGCCAGGGGTGGGTCAGCAATCTCCTTCCTCCGGCTGCAGCCGTTCCCGCCACAACTTGAATCACACCTCTCGGAGACGCTCTCGGGTCAGGCACGGGAAGTTCACGGTGGCAAACGCGCCGGCGGGGAAGGGGATGCAGGGGAAGTTCATCAGGGTTCAGCCAGAGCTGGGTGAGGAAGAAAAGAATACTGATTTAAAAAAAAAAAAAAGAAAAAAAAAAAAAAAAAAAAAGAGGGAGAGAAGTTTCAATGGACGTGACCCCCTGGGTCCTCATCTCTGCTGGGTGCGTTGAAGAGGAAGAGAGAAGCTCACAACTTACAGTGCCTTTGGCAAAAAAAGATGTGGGGGAAAAAAAAAGGTACAGTGTTTTGCTAGACCTCACCTTGATGAAAAGCAAAGGCTCCAGGTCAGAGGATGATATTTCTCACTTCTACAGGTACCTCATTGCAAACTGCCCCACTGATCTTGGAGGGGTTTGCTGGGGCACACGCGCTGTGTGCTCTGCAATACAGGAAAGACCAAACAAATCTCTCCAGGCAGCCAGGGTCAAGCCAGACCATTCTTATCTCTGAAGCCAAGCAGGAGGAGATTGCACTTCCTAGCAGAGAGAAAAACCAAGGCAGCAGAACGAAAAAAAAAAAAAAACACAAGGGAAGTATTACTCAAATTATCTCCACAGAGAGTGGAGGGATCAGCGTCCAACGAACAAAGAGATTGGATGACCAGATGGGAGAGATCAAGCCAACCACAAAGCCTCTGTCCAACATTTTTTGACAACTGCTAGAGCCATATGTTCATGAGGATTGTGGAATGATTGGGAAGGGCGGTGGACTCAGAGAGAGCCCGATATGAGCCAGGGTACCTTTGGGGTACAACCCAGATTGCAGCCTCAGGCTGTGTGAAGAGAAAGAAGCTGGTAGATCATTTAGCTCAGCTCCTTGCTGGGCTCCAACCAGCCCTTCTCCTGCTTTTCCCAGTGTTTGGTCCGTCATTAATGAGCCATGTTCTGAGGGGAATTCTTAGGTCATTTATTTTGCATCATGTCTGCTAGGAGAGGTAGCAGGACTCTGGCTAATTAGGAAAGCAGACAGATAGTACCTAACAAAGCCAAGGACAGAGGGACCGTGTCTGCACACACAGAGGATGGGAGAGACCCTTTCTGCCAGCTTCGTTGTGAATGTGAAGGTTCCTGGAGGGCAGAAGTGGCACATCCCCAATGGCCCCTTGTGCCCTTTGTGCAACATCCCTAAAGAACACACTTTCCTCATCTATTTTGTCAGCTGCTCTTTTGATTATTTTAGCGCATTCCAAGGAGTGCGGGGAAACACGACGGACAACATTCTGGAAGAGGGAAGGTGACAGGAGTGATGAGTAATGGCAGGGATGACTGGAGATGTGCAAGGACACTCAGCCTGGTCCTGGGAACGTGCAGTTTGTCACCCATTAATGCGTGGTCCCTTTGGACTGCTTACTACACCCCGAATTCAAGACCCTCCTCAACAGGACCCAGGAATAACCAGTTGGCCCTGTGGGCAATCTTTTTTTGCCCCTCAGAAATGGAGAACTTAGCCCCATAATATTATTTAATTTTTGGCTTGACATGAGTGATTTGACCAAGGGATCATTTCTCACCGTGAGTTTCCAAGCTGGCCCTTGGCTTTGACAGAGCCTTGGAGTCCATCTGCAACCGGAATAACACATGTTTCTAAAAGCAAAGTTCCTTCTCATGTAGGTTTGCTTTCTTTTGCTCTCTCACACACATTCATGGAGCCTGTGATGGAAAAACCTCTGTTTTCCTTAAGGAGGTGGGCCAAAAAGCTGCTGAAGATCACTGCCCTCATTTTACCAATTACAACCAGACACAAAAGGATCACTCAAGGAAGCCAGGACCAAAGCAGGGTTTATAAAGCTTATATTCCCATTGCAGCAGGGAGAAAACTGGGAGCAACAAGTCAACTGTATGAATGCCTTCTTCTCTGAGGCCAAAACAGTGCACTAGCAACAGTAAGGATCACAGATTCACTGCACCCATGTGTCTCCTTCCCCAGGAAAACTGTTTTTGTCACCAAAGAGAGGTTCACTGATGGGGTTAGGGGTGTTCACTGTATTGCCTGGGCAGAGCACACATCATGTCAGGACCTTTTCATGGAATAGTTTTCATTGGAGAAAGCATCAATGCTCCATATGGTGGGTCAGAGACTTGACCCAAGCCACAGTCACAGAATCATAGAATTTTTTTAGTTGGAAAAGACCTTTAATATCATCAAGTCCAACCATTGCCCCAGCAGTGCCAAGGCCACCCCTGCCCCATGTCCCTCAGCACCACATCTCCAGGGCTCTGAAACCCCTCCAGGGATGATGGGGACTCCAGCCCTGCCCTGGGCAGCCTGGGCCAGGCCCTGACAACCCTTGCCAGGGAGAAATTCTTCCCCAGCTCCAACCTAAACCTCCCCTGGCACAACTTGAGGCTCTTTCCTCTTGTCCCATCCCTTGTTCCTTGGGAGCAGAGCCCGACCTCCCCTGGCTCCAACCTCCTCTCAGGGGGTGTCAGAGAGCCAGAAGGTCTCCCCTCAGCCTCCTCTGCTCCAGGATCAACACCCCCAGCTCCCTCAGCTGCTCCTGGGCAGACTTCTGCTCCAGACCCTTCCCCAGCTCCATTGCCCTTCTCTGGACACACTCCAGCCCCTCAATGTCCTTCTTGTCCTCAGGGGCCCAGAACTCACCCCAGGATTTGAGGTGCAGCCTCCCCAGTGCCCAGCACAGGGGGATGAGCCCTGCCCTGCTCCTGCTGCCCACCCCAGGGATGGTCCCAGCCAGGATGCTGGTGGCCTTCCTGGCTACCTGGGCACACCCTGGCTCATGTTCTGCTGCTGCTGACCAACACCCCCAGGTCCTGTGCACAGAGCAGGGTGCTCATTGCACCTTGCAAAATGTATCTTATACCAGTGAGGTTTTGGGGATGTGAAAGAAATCATCTGAGTGATGCCAGGAGCTGCCTAAGCAGCTGGGGGAAAATTGTTCTTGAGACAGTTCCTGCATGGGTGGGACAGGTCCTGGCACAAGACCCAGCTCCAGGGATATGGTACTGAGGGAAGGACGGGGATGTGGTTACAGCTGTAGGGATATCCTCTGCCTATGTGCTAACAAGAAATCTCACAAATAGTCGTTTTTCACGGTAGGTTTTCCAGGAGTCTCATTTTTTCCTCCCTACTACCTTCTTAAGACTGTTTTTACCCTACTATATTTTTCTATTCATTACTAAAACTATTTGTCTTTCACCTGTTGGAAGTCAACCGTAGTCTTTGGAGAGACAGAGTGAATTAATTTCTTTTTTTTTTTTTTTTTTTTTTTTTTAAATAGAGATTATATCTATGCAGTTCTTGCGTGCTGGTAGGGAAAAAAATTGTCCAAAGCTGGAAAACACCAGCATTTTCTGCAGCAGCCCTTTTGAAAGTAGCAATAACTCAATGAAGTGGTTAGGAGTTTACAAGGCTTTGGAAAAAATTACCTCCTTTTAGTAAGTGTTAATTATATGACTAATTAAATAGAGAGAAGGTTGAAACACCCTCCTAGTCATAACCTGTGTGCTCCCAGCTTGGTCTTTGCGTGACAGAGAAAACAGGGAATGAATCCTGTCTGGCCTTCGTGGCAGGAAGTGTCTACTAAACCAGCTCTAACTTCTAATTTATTTATCTGGGAAGCTGTAAGGAACTGTTTTAAAATTGACCAACATTTCTGCTACTTTAAAAAAGTCCAACAGGAAAATAAAAAAAACACAACAAAAAAACCCCAACAACCCAACCCCACCAGCCATTCAGTAAAAACACTTTTGGAGCAGCCCAGGTTTTAGGAAAGAGATATAAAAAGCCACTTTGTTTATGTTTTTCAGCAATGGTATGTTGGCTTCTTTCTTTCTTTCTCCTAAATGACGGCAAAGAAAAAAAACATTATGTTAAATCTCTTATCTTCACCCAAAGTGGTTGCAGCTATCATAAAACACACACATTGTGTCATTCCAAAACACAAATGGGCTCACAGTCAAACATTCTCCAGATTACCTCCTCTTTTTTATTTATTTTTTTTTTCCCATTTATAATTTTGAAGGCATTATTAAAGCTTAGCATATTCAAGAAGTAAGATGCTTTACCTCTGGTCAGACCTCAATCACATCTTTCTGGAGAAGCACAAAGAAACCACCCAGCACTGCAGCTCCAACCTGTCACTGCTCCCATGGACTTTAACCAGGGCAAAAACTGTGCTCCAAAAGTAAGGGGAATGAGGCTGTCTGGGGTCAACAGCAAGACACCTGGCCCAGAGCTTCTGATTTAAACTCCTTGGGTGTATAAAGTCTTCTTCAAGTCTCCTACCAAGTCTGCTTCCATGGGACATTCTTTTCCATCCAACACAACTACATCCCAAATGCTTCAGGTCAGACCTTCTGAACAAAATAGTTTTGTTTTTTTTTTCTGGGGTGATCTGAGCTGCCACAGGGGAGCTGGTGTGAAGGACAGGCTCTTTCATCCACTGCCTGCTGCCAAAATCTCCCCTTGCACAGCTGGATGCTTTCCATCTATCTGGGCAGGACCTGCTGTTGGAGGGTAGGATGTTAAAAACCTGAGCCAACTCCAACTGGAGAGCATCAGCCAGAACCAGCACCAGGGAAGCCTGGCTAAAAATAAGCTGTAAATAGAACAAAACCATGGAAAATGGAAAGCAGTGTGGTTAGGGTGTGCTGCACCTTGGTGGGTTACTTTGGAGAGGTAGGAGCAGAGCTGCAAGTTGTTGTGGTCCCATTGAATATGTTGCAAGCCATAGATTCATAGAATCCCAGACTGGTTTGGATTGGGAGAAACCTTAAAGGTCATCCAGTTCCAGCCCCCTGCCATGGGCAGGGACACCACCCACTAGACCAGGTTGCTCTAAGCCCCATCCAACCTGGCTTTGAACACTTCCAGAAAGCCAAGAATAAAGCACTGCAGGCACAAATAAAAAGTTGTTTCGACAAAGCCAAAAGGATGTTTTTGGCAAAGCTCAGCACATCTGATGTTGCTGGGGCCATCAGATAGCAGGAGAAAGGGAGGCATGTCCCCTATCTCTGGAGCATCCATTCCCTTCCAGAACATTGCAAAGAGGTTGTGCACACTGGAGTCCTCCTTTGTCCCAAACTCCCTGCCAGCACTGCCAGAAAAACTCTTTGACTCAGAGATTTCTGTGGTCTCTGCTGGTTTTTCTTCCCACATCCTGCCCCATTGCAGGATGACTCAAACAGTGATGGCTGAGTCATGCTTGGAGATGTTCAGCCCAAAGGATCACACCATGATGGCCCAAAACTACAGGTGGATTTCCCAGATCTCCCTCATATAGGGCTTTTCCTCTCCTGTTTTTTGTTGCCTTTAAAGGCTCAGTGACTGCAGATAACCAAGAAGAGGCAAGGATTTAAACGCAGGTAGACATAGAAGAGGTACAAAGGTAGTGAAAATGGTGAACTGGAGGAACAGAGATGCTCAGAGGTGCCCTCATGGGCAGCAACCCCAACAGCATGTGCATGACCATCCAACCAGTAACTCTACAGGCTCTGCTGCCTCAACACCCCCCAAACACCATGACAGAAGCAGCCTGGGGGATTGTTATGATCTTGGACATCAAGGACCCAAATCCACAGGAAAGCAGGATTTGCTTTTGCAGCTGGTTTGAAACACACAAGTGCCTTGTACCCTCAGGGCTGTGCTTTGCTTTGATAGCTGTGGTGAGCCTGGAGTTGTGTCATCACCATGGGGACACCTTACAGAGTCAAACAGAAGCTACCAGACCACAATTCACTTGGGCAGAGATTTCCTCTTCCTGCAGCAATGGTGAAACTAGGGGAGATAAGATACAATTTTTTTTGTTTTTAGTGTGAGGGTGCTGAGCCCCTGTGCCAGGTTTCCCAGAGAAGCTGTGGCTGCCCCATCCCTGGCTGTGTCTCAGCCCAGGTTGGATGGGGCTTGGAGCAACCTGGGCTGGTGGGAGGTGTCCCTGACCATAGAAGGGGATTCAAACTGGGTGATATTTAAGGTATTTAAAGTCCCTCCAAACCCAAATCATCTGTGATTCTACGGAGCTGAATCCTTCAGATCTCTGCCTACTAGCAGCCAGTTGGGATGCTATCAGACCCATAAGAGGGAGGTCCAAGAGGCTGAAAAGCAGGTGTCATCCTCACCAGGCAGTTCACACATACCTGCCCAAAATCCACTGTATGGGGACTGCTGGACATGACAACAACCAAGAGACACAAGCTGAAGCCACCATTGCTCTGCAAAAGCCATGCCTCTTCCCTCCACCCTTGCTTTGTGTGGCACAACATCCTACCTGCCACAAAGCCTTGGTAGGAGCTGCTTGCCTGGGGCCAACAACCCAAGACAGTTAATCTGCAGGTAAATCATAGAATTATTTTCTTTGGAAAAGACCATCAAGATCATCCAGTCCAAGCATTAACCCAGCACTGCCAAGAGCACCACTGCCCCATGTCCCTCAGCACCACATCTCCAGGGATTTGAAATCCCTCCAGAGATGGGGACTCCACCACTGCCCTGGGCAGCCTGGGCCAGGGACTGAAAAAGTCTTTCAGGGGAGAAACTGTTCCTCACCTCCAATCTAAAAATGAACAATAGATGCTTGAATCTTCAAAACAGAAGCCTGTAAAAGCAGTCCCTGCTTTAAAAACAAAGGCTTAAACTTCAAAACAGCCTCAACGCACAATTTCAGGGAAATTTCTGCAAGTGTTTGTTCCTGCCAGTGCCCTGAAAGTGAGGGATTTCATGATCCTCTAGACCCAACGTGCTGGAAAGAGCCTTTGCCTGAGTGAGCCGGCCGTGAGTCACCAGCTCCGAGCGGGCAGCGGCAAACAAACACCCAGAGCACAACACAAGCACTGATAACACTTGTGCCAGGCAACAGCCAAAGGACCTTTCAGCAGCTAGAACTAATCTATTCCCACTGCCACGCCACATTACTTTCAGGGACAAAGTGGGAAATCAGTGGTTTTTGTGTTGGGGTTTTTTTTTGTTGTGTTTTTTTTTTTTCCCCTGGTAATTAAACATTTGTTACCACGCACAAAATGCAGAAGCCGGTGCCAAGCGGACATGCCTAGATAGAGCCTAATATTAGATTTCACAAAAGCATTCATCCTGTCTAAACAAACATCCTCCACACAATATTAACCTTAAAAAAAAAAAAAACAACCACCAACCTTTGCCCAAACAGATGCAGGCACGGCTCAGCATCGCTTCCCAGGACAAAGCAGCAAAACTCTCCACAGCCCTGACCATCCCCACACTCCCATCAAGCACTGACACGCTGTTACTTTAGGAAGTTTTGCCTAAAACTCACTTTTAAACTTAAAACCCTATCAGTCCTCATTTGCCTCTTAGCAGAGGCTTTGTCTAAGGTTTCTTCCGCGGGTTTTTATTGCCCTGCAAAGTTACTCACTTTTTGTGACAGCCAGAGATAAAGTCCTGCTTTTAACAGCTGAGCAAATTTGCTGGCAAATGATATACGATGTTGATTAACCAGGAATATGGTTCAGGTCTGGTCGTACAGGCAAGTGGCTGGAAGGGGAAAGCAAGTTTTTTCACAATTTGTTACACACAGTAGCAAGAAAAACAGGAAGTAGGTGTTTATTAGCAGTTTCCAAATATACCAGCCAAAATAAAACTCCCCGTGCAGTCTGAGGTATTCAAAATACAGCAAGGACCAGAATTCCTCAGATTATAAGAGGGTAATTAATCACAAACAGTGTTCACAGACCAGTGATTTGGAAACTTCCTTTTTATTGAAGATCTGGATCAAGAGCAAACTTCAAAGCCAAACTAATTGATCTGAGATTCATTGCGTCTGGTCGATAAAGCAAAAAAATAAAATATCATTCTGACATGGCCAGGTTGAGGGTTTACATTCATTCTGCCCTGACAGCCCATAAAGCACATTAAAAAGCCATTTTTCAACGACTGCTATAGGGCTGACCTATTTCAACATAAAAGCTATTCATACACGGGAGACTGTTGCTTCCTCACAATCAGTGTGTTGCACCCAAAAGCCAGCCGTGTTATTCCAGGCTTGTTTCTCAGGAATGTGAACATATCTTGGAGACTGATTCATAAAAGGAAGAGAGCAGCCCACTCCTGGGCCAGGCTCACATGCTCTATACAGAAGTGTAATTTCTGAATTTGGTTTGGATTCAGCCAATTTTTTTAACTCTGCTAGAGCTGGGAGAGCAACAGGCAATGAACAACCCAGTATGTTGGGTTTTTTCCTCCATAATCTTTTTTTCTGAAACTGCCTGAAAATAGGTTTTACCAATTCTTTTTCTTAAAGGTTGCATCCACCTCCTAGCCAGGGGGCTGTCATTCACTGGCATCCAGCACTCATGGCAAGATTTGTGATTTAACCAATGTAATTTGGCACCTAGGTCATCTGACTTTTTTTCCTTTTTGTCCTCCATTGAAGGATTCAACATGCCCTAATGCTACATTCACAAAAACACAATTCACAGCCCCAGTCTGA
The DNA here is from genome assembly GCA_023637945.1 of Phaethornis superciliosus. Classification (NCBI taxonomy): domain Eukaryota; kingdom Metazoa; phylum Chordata; class Aves; order Apodiformes; family Trochilidae; genus Phaethornis; species Phaethornis superciliosus. Next base: position 39,919,115 of record JAJQWJ010000006.1, on the reverse strand, counting down.
ATCCATAAGCCCTTTGCTTTCAAGTCTTTTTTTCCCCACATCTGTTCTCCCAGCATGTCCCGTGAATACTCCCTGGTGCCAGGTGGGATCTTCTGTCTGGTCCTTCTCAGGATCCAGCTTTCTGATTTTAGGGCTGAGCCTGGGAATAATAATAATAATAATAATAATAATAATAATAATACAAATAATAATACAAATACTAATACTAATACTAATAATAATAGCTGGTTTTTGGTGGGGTTAATTTCTGTGGCAGATTGGAACAGCAGGGATAAATACAGAGTCTGGAAGAAAGAGAGAATGATTTTCTCTTTTGACTGTCACTGATTCCCATGCTGAACACAAAAAGGTCACTGGCCCCAGAAAGAGCTTTTCAACCTCACCTCTGCCTCTGCTTTGTGTTTCTGGCTAGCCTGAGGAGTCACTGGTAAAAAAAGATACTGAAGTGATTCTCCTCTTCAGACTCAGACCCTGCCAGAGAGTTTTGCATCCCAAGGTGTAAAACCCAAATTTCTCAGAGAATAAACTCCCATTTTGGCTGCCCCTGTGCAGGAGGTGAGCCTGGGCTCGTCCCTCCCAGGAGAGCTCAAGGGGAAGAATTCTGGGGAAGGTCTCCATCCTGCTGTGAAGGCAGAAGTCCCAGCTGGGCTGTGGGATGGGGAGCACTTGGATCACACACCAAACCCTTCCAAAGCCAAGACTTCCCACTTCAAACCTTGTCAAAACACAGACGGGGCGTACGCCTCCAATTTATTCTCAATAGGTTTTGCAGACTTTCCTTTTGCTGCACTGCTTTCCTGGAATCAAAGGCAGAAGGCTTTAAGCTGCCAGATCACCAAAACCTCTGATAAAGATTTGATCCTAAATACAGGCTGTGATTTTCTTAGTTTTTTTAAGGTTTGGGGGTTATTTTGCCTTTTGTCCACTGATGTCTTCACCTGTGTCATCTCCTCTCAGCCAGGCACAACCCATTGCTGCAAACAGGAAAGATCACTGCAAGCAAACCCTTTTACAAGGGATTAAATTTCATCTAAAAGCATGTAATTCTACATAGCCAGAAGCAGTTTCTAATCTTCATATATAGGAACTCACAAGGCAAGGAATTCAAAGCCACCGGATTAAATGAAAAATGTGAATGAAAAGCTACATGCTGATACTCAGCTGACCTAGGCAAGTTACTGTACATTTTTCAAAGTTTTAAATTACCACTAATGGAAAACGTGGGGAGTAAGTCTGAAGTGTTTCTCTACATCATTACTTTAAAAAAAAATGCAAAACAATGAATGAATATTTGCAGAGAAGCCCCCAGTGCTTTCCAACATGGTTGGCCTCACTTTGCTCCTACTGTACAAATCAGCAGGTATCATCGGATCAGATTAAGACCAGCTGTTCATTTCTAGTAAAGGAATTTCCCAAAAAGGTAAAATATAATTCCAGCCTAGCAACCTAGATACTTTGGAAGAATAAAACCCCTGCTCGTGACCATAAAAATAAATAAATAAAAAAAAAAAAACAGAGAAAAAGACATTATAAAGTATTTAAGAGCTTTGGTTTCAATTATTTTATATTAAAGGATAGGTAAGCTTAAATTGCTCAGACTCTTTAAAAAAATAAAAGGGATTGTAAATAAAATTGGAAACAGATATACAACAACCCAGTTCCCACAGGTGCATTTTCTTACTGTGGAAATACCCGTGTGAATTTCCAGTTTCCCATCATGTAAGGGGAGACAATAAATTCTGAAGTTACCCCGTTTGCCTTCGGACTTTGCCACAGAAGAAGTAACCTCTTGTCTGTTTGGACTGTCTGAGTCTCCCCGAGTCCCTCTCTGTGTCTCAGACCAAAGCAAAGGTTTGTGCTGCCCGCCGGGGCTCACCCTGAGATCAAAGCTTTGGGCCATTCACAATAAAACAAGAGGGTAAAGCCCAAAGAATCAAAGAAACAAAGGAAAGGTTTAAGAGATAAGGATCAGCCTCAGATATGATATTTCATCCAGATCAGATCCGATGCAGAAGTTCAATTCAGAGTTCATAAGACAAAAATACAAAGAGATCAGCTTTAAGGTTTTGTTGCTCTACATCTCCCCAGGTTCTCAGTGATGTTCCCATCTTCCAGGCAACAAAGATTTCACCTGTATTATGCAAAACCGTATCACTGATCTCATCCTCCTCTCCAGGCTATGCATCCACTCCCATATGTATTTCAAGCATTTCTGATATCCTCACCTAGACCTAAAACAAACTCCTCTAAACAAGGTGTGAAACCATGAGGTAGCCAGAAAACCAGAAACCCCTTCCCTTCCTCCAAGAAAGACACTTCTCCACTCTCTGAAGCTCATTATGAATACAGAGTAAAGACTAAACCCAAGCCCAGCTCCACTGTCTGGATTTAAATCCTTTAAAGAGCAGGAAACAAGAAAGGGGAAAAAATCCTCCACCTCTAGATTCTTCAGAATTGCTCAACTTGGACCATACCATGTTAGTCTTTACAGGTATAGTTGTCTTGGCTTACAGAGGGGAGCTTGGGAATTATTTGGTTGGAAAAGCCTGTTTATCAAGAAGTTAGGAAGGGGAGGGAAATGTCTGGGGATGTCTATGGGTGTTTGAAGGTAGAGAAGGCAACTTCTTTACCAAAAATGCACCAAAATGTCATTGCACTCTGGCAAGACACACGCTTGGCACTGCCTCCCCTGGGAACAGCTCACATAAATTATGAGAAAATATGATCACTGATTCCACAGAACTCTGTAGCCCTTTGGGGGGAGCAGGTCACAGCTCACCTGGCACAGGACCAGCAGTTGACAGTCACAACCCCCCGGGAGAGAAGAAGAGAGCTGGAGGGATGCCTCATGTCTGCAAACAGAGATGTAAATCCTTTAGAAAAGATTCAGTATGCAAATTTAAATGGAATTATGAGACAGCTATTGCCCAAACACATTGGTGAATAAATAACTGTCCAGTCTCAGGCAGTGGCATCCAGACACAGCTTTACAGGAGGGGAGGTGTCTACCTGAACTTACACCCAGCAGAGCTTGGTCCTGCAACTTCATGCCCTTGTGCTCACTATCCTCACCTCTCTGCTCAAACATTATCACTCTCTGGTTCACAGATATTTACTGGAGTGCCTACAAAGCCATTGTTTTCACCTCGTTGCAAAGCATGTAGAAGTACTCATTCACCTTGTGAAGCACAAAATCAATGACAACAGTCTTTGCAGAAGAAGGGGAGCAGAAGAAGCAAAGAAAATTTTGCATGGTGCAATTAGCACCCTGCTCTGTGCAAAGGACCTGGGGGTGTTGGTCAGCAGCAGCAGAACATGAGCCAGGGTGTGCCCAGGTAGCCAAGAAGGCCACCAGCATCCTGGCTGGGACCATCCCTGGGGTGGGCAGCAGGAGCAGGGCAGGGCTCATCCCCCTGTGCTGGGCACTGGGGAGGCTGCACCTCAAATCCTGGGGTGAGTTCTGGGCCCCTGAGGACAAGAAGGACATTGAGGGGCTGGAGTGTGTCCAGAGAAGGGCAATGGAGCTGGGGAAGGGTCTGGAGCAGAAGTCTGCCCAGGAGCAGCTGAGGGAGCTGGGGGTGTTGATCCTGGAGCAGAGGAGGCTGAGGGGAGACCTTCTGGCTCTCTGACACCCCCTGAGAGGAGGTTGGAGCCAGGGGAGGTCGGGCTCTGCTCCCAAGGAACAAGGGATGGGACAAGAGGAAAGAGCCTCAAGTTGTGCCAGGGGAGGTTTAGGCTGGAGCTGGGGAAGAATTTCTCCCTGGCAAGGGTTGTCAGGGCCTGGCCCAGGCTGCCCAGGGCAGGGCTGGAGTCCCCATCATCCCTGGAGGGGTTTCAGAGCCCTGGAGATGTGGTGCTGAGGGACATGGGGCAGGGGGGGCCTTGGCACTGCTGGGCAATGATTGGACTCAATGATCTTAAAGTTCTTCCCAACCAAAAGGATTCTGGATGTGCTGCAGTTCAAGCACATGGGTGAGGGCACAAAACAACATCTGTTCTCTTCCAGGGATGCTTTTGGCACTACAGTGTTAAACATCTTGGTGGGGTGGGGTGGTAAACACCTCCAATGATAACATGATAGCATCTAAACGACAGGATTCATGTAAAGCCTTGCAGCAGGGGCACCCCCATGGCACCAGGGACAAGATGCCTTTTCTAAACCAGCTGGGCCCCATGATGCCTTCCCAAGTTCTAGGGATGGCTCTGGAATTATCCCACAGCATTTCCAACAGGGAGGAATCTGGACCCCAAACACCAGTCCCTCCCAAAGGAGCAGAGATCTGCTTATGGGGACAAGATGTTGAATGAAGAAAACCACACAGCTATTCCCACATCTTCTGCTTTGAAAGAGATTTGTGAATAACTCACCAGCCCCTGACACATGGAAGCCCCTGGAGAATTCGAGGCAGCTTGAAACACAAACACCAACCTCACTGCTCTTCATCTGCTGCAGCACAAGTTCATCAGCTCCAGAGGTTTTATTTTGGCCATGGGGGATGATGGCTCCTTGTCAACACCACCCACAAATCAACCCACTGCGAGGTGTGGGGTTTTTTCAGCTTTGCCTCCAGAGATCAAACACCTTCTGAAGTTTCCTTCCATGTTGTCTCACAAGGTGCTTTCACAACATCCACACCACGGATACATTACCCAGCAACAGCCCAGCATCATTCCAGTCTCATAAATCTTCCAGCAATTACCAGGCCTCATTCAACCTCCCCGGGAGATAAAACAACCACGCTGCACCGTGGCATCATGGTGGGATTTAATTTTTTTTTTTTTTTTCCTGTCTTTTTCTTTCCAACAAATCAGGTCTGTGAAATAACAGCTGTGATGTGCTGCTCAATGGTGTCTCTCCCATGAAGTCCTGCTTGGGATACTCCAAGATTTCACTCCTTGCTAGCAACAACACGGTCCTCAGACACATTAAATGGGGTTGTGGGGTGCAGGGGGGGTCAGTACCCATCTCTTGGCTGATAAATTTTCTCACCACTTGCTCAGAGCCAGGTGGGAGCCCTGAGGAAATCTGGGGAGAGGTTCTCCCTGAGTTTGGTGACTTTGGATGCAGCACCAAGCTCCAGCTCAAGTCCTGAAGGTTCCCCAATCCTGCTGCTGGGTCCTCACCATGGGTGGCTCCATGTGCATGAATGAGCTGCAGAAAGGAGAAAGCTGCAGGATCATGGAATCACTTAGGCTGGAGAAGACCCTTTATATCACCAAGTCCAAAAATGCTTGTGTAATTTAGGTTTTTAGAAGTACCCAGGTCCACTGTGCCAGGAGCATGGTGTTGGCTCTGCCGTCCATCCCAGGGACAAAATGGGCTGGTACCAGGCCATGCTTGGATGAAAAGGCACACACAGCATCTCACCTCTGCTGTCCCAGGCACCCTGTACGTGGGCAGACAGCACTGAGACTCAGAGAGCTTCATCCCATCAAGTTTAAAGGAGACAGAATGATCAAAAAAATCCCTTCAGAAGAGCTCAGCCATCCCAGGGTTGTTCCTTCCAGAGGGACCACTGGGCCTGGGGGCACCACACTTAGGGGTCTGCAATTAGGTAAGACACTTCACCATTACAAAACAGAATGAAATACTTCAGATGAAACCTGGGCCAGAAATAAAAATAACTGGTTGTTCAGGTACCAGCTGTTTTTTGTATTTATTTTTTTTAAATTTAATTATTTTTTATTTTATTTACATTCAAATTTAATTTTAATTAAATTTTAAATTTTTTACTGTTATTTGTTACAGTAATTAATCTGATAATTAATCAGAGCAATTCCTATATAGGTAGAGTAGATCCTATTGCAAGACAAAGGGGAGGGAAAAAAAAAAGATTAAAAAAAAAAAACAAACCCCATGTTTGCATTTGCTGATGTAATAAGTAGTCCTGAAGCTCTGATCTGCAGAAATGCCAAAAGGGGCAACTGATATGTCTGGTTTTACCTGGAGTCTTGTCAGGGTAGTGTCACACTTGCTGAGTTTTTGAAAAAGCTCAAAGCATCACATGGAGTTGGACAGAATCTGGAATTGCAGTCTGCTGGACAATAACCATACCATGGCACCTGCTAGGATATTTGGTTAAAATTGGAGGGAAAAAAAAACCACAGAAAAACGAAGAATGAAAATGTTAGCAAAACTTCTATATGACAATCCACATTTCTAAATGAAACTCAAACTTTTAGTCTTGCAGTAAAACAATTTGGGGTTTCTAGAATTTCAGAAAGCAAAGCAAATAATTTTTTTTTTTTTTTTTTTTTTTTACCCCTTTACGCTGAGGAAAATTTTTGCCAGAGCAAACGCCAGTTACAAAAAATGCAAGTGAATCTGCTAAGCCATAATTTGGGCCCCACATGCATATTTTTAAATCCGAAAGGATTTCACCCTTCCCAGCCCCGGGATAATGAACCAGCTCATCTATTATTTCCTCAAACAAGCCATGGAAGTACAGAATAAGTTGGGCTGGAAGGGACCATTAAAGATCATCCAGTCCAAGCCCTCTGCAGTGAGCAGGGACATCTCCAACCAGATCAGGTTGCTCAGAGCCTCATCCAACCTGAGCTGGAATGTTCCCAGGGATGGGGCAGCTCCCACCTCTCTGGGCAACCTGGGCCAGGGTTTCACCACCCTCACAGGAAAGAATTTCTTCCTTATTTCTAGGCTGAACCCACCCTCTTTATTTAAAACCATCACCTCTTGTCCTATCAAGGATCACTATCTGTGATCCATCAGGGAGAGATGAGGGAACCCAGTCAGTCCTAAAGAATGGGAAGAAATCCCATATATTGGCAACCCCAGGCCTGGGATTGCTTGACCCACCCCAAATTATCTTACCACAGGTGCATCTTTACTGGCTGCAGATTCCCAGATTCCACAGAACCCTACAGCCTGTGGGGAAGAGCCACATTACCCCATTACCCAGTTTTGCTGCCTGATGCTTCTCTTGCCAAGCACTCTAGGAATGAAGTCATGGGGACCCTGCACTCACTGCACAAGGTGCTCAGATTTTCCTCTCTCCGTGGAAAGTTGTTTGGGTCAGATGGGCCACCAGCTTCCTTTTGCAAGCTCTTCCTTCTCCAAACACATTACTGAGCTACTGGAAACCATTCAATTTTAGCTCAGTCATTAAGTCATCTGAGCACATTTTTTGCAGCAAGAGGAGGCTGTGTGGTGGGCTGGTTTGGGAGAGCAGTTGGATGGAAACCTCCCCAGGGGGAACAGATGCTGATGACACGCTGCTGTTGAGATAGTTTACATGCAGAACAGCCCAGTCCAGCTCCCAAGATTTACTACAGCCATTCCAACCAGTGCAAGGCAACCTATGGGGTGGTACAGAACCATTTCTACCTCTGCCTTGTGCCACACCTCATCCCAGAGCCCACCGTGGAGCAGGGTCTTCTCAGTGATGTCCGAGGACACGACAAGGGGTGATGGGTGCAAGCTGGATCATAGGAGGTTCTGTGTAAACACAAAAAAAAGCTTTTTTTCACTGTGAGGGTGAGAGCACACTGGCACAGACTGCCCAGAGAGGTTGTGGAGTCTCATTTTCTGGAGGCATTAAAAACCCACCTGGACTTGTTCCTGTGTGACCTACACTGGGTGACTCTACTCTGGCAGGGGGGTTGGATTTGATGATCTTACGAGGTCCCTTCCAAGCCCTAATGTTCTGTGATTCTGTAGGGGCCTCTCTGCTACCTGGCCAGGAGCAGAGAAGCTTTGAGGGAGCTCTGTCACACCGGAAACTTGATGATCTTCAAAGTCTTTTCCAACCCAAACAGTTCTATGATTCTGCAATATTTTTTTTTGTGATTCCCTACATGTGTAATACGGTGGTGGCTGTTGAATAAATAAACAGGAAACCCTTACATCCCATCGTGTTGCTCAAGAACAGCACAAAAGCAACAACAACAACAAAAAAATTCCACACATCTGAGCATCCCTCCCAAACTTGCTTCCCACACAACCTTCTGGGAGATCACGTTTGCATCAGTTTCCTCAATCACCGCTTCCATCACTGGTGCGATTCTTCAAGTGACCTCCCGAGGGTACCCCAGAGACAAGCTGGGGGTGGGAGGAAAGGGGGTGTGGAGTGACTTAGCTCTTGTTTTCCTGAGGGCCTCAAGCTGTGAATTTTTCAGCTCCTGGTGTAACCGGGTTTCCTGGAAAGACGATTCCTCGGATTTTCATCCTACACCTTCCTCCTGGTTACGCTCGCACCAGCCACACCAAGGCAAACCCCTCCGCTGCCATTCCCCTCCCTGGCTGGAAGGGGATAAGGGGGAAGACCCCGAGCTCTTGGGCTTGTCACAGGGCTGGAATTGGCCAAGACAGGCAGGGGGAGGGTGATTGGAACTGAGCAGAGCCCTGCTGTGTGGAAAAGGATCTTCTCTCTCACACAGGGACCGAGAGATCCAAAAATCCTCGAGCGCGCCCGTGCAGCCGAAGGCAATCAGAGCCTGGGGTTGAAAGACCACTTGGAAAACATTAACAGCTCATTACTGATGGTCTGTTTAAAAAAAAACATTAATGTATACAGACAGGTCCCAGGACGGTGCATTTACCCCCAGCTAATGGCACTGAGTGGAAGCTGGAAAGATCTGCACATAATGACTTCAGCAAACTCCCAGCCCTCCCTCATTTATAGTTTTCCTGCTTAGGTTCCTCCTGACCTCTTCAAATCCCATCCCAATTACCCTTCAATGTAAATAAATCCTACGTGGTGGGGATGGCTGCTACCAGTGCAGATAAAAGCAGATGAATGATGTTGATGGAGAAAAAGCACAACCTACAGCCAGTTCTCCAGAAGGGCAAAAAACCAGAGCAGAGTAGGGTCAGTGGGGATGATGGGATGGGACAGGAGGTGACACCCATAGGGACATTTAGAGTTTGGCCACTGTGCAGTCCTCCAGGGACATCCAGAGATCTTGCAAAGAATCATAGAATAATTGGGGTTGGGAGGTCCCTCTGAAGGTCACCCAGTGCCACCCCCCTGCAGTATCAGGGACACCCTCACCTAGATCAGGTTGCTCAGAGCCTCCTCAAGCCTCACCTTGAATATCTCCAGGGATGAGACCTCAACCACCTCCCTGGGCACCCTGGGCCATTGTTCCACTGCCCTCCTGGGACACAACTTGTTCCTCACATCCAACCTAAATCTAGTCCTCTCTAGATTAAACCCATTGCCCCTCGTCCTATCATTCCAGGCCCTTGCAAACATTCCTTCTCCACTTTTCCTGTAGGTCCCCTTCAGACACTGGAAGGTCACTACTAAGTATCCCCAGAGACCTAAGGAGAAGCTCCAAAGTAGTGCAAAGCTGTCCCTGAAATCTCTGTGGGACACCAAGACACCTGGGGCTTCTACTTTGGATGCATGGAAAATTTGCTTAAGGAACTGCTTCATTTCTCTGCTAAGGTGTCCCCAAGGTGGAGGATGGACAACCCAGGAGGATCTGCATGAGGTACAGAGTTTTCTTCTACATATCAACAAGGTCTTGGTTCAAAGGAAGGGTTTTGAACCATTTCCTCAGCAGATGTAAACCACTGCAGTGCCATGGGTTTTAGTGGTGTCACACTGGTTTTATACCACTAAAGCACTGGATTTTTTTCCCCAAATGTATACATCAGCCATCAGAGAGAGGAAAAAGCTGTATCTGCTGGCTCCCTGGAACATCCCTTAGGCTGGTGCTACATTCACAGGGTTTTTTTCTGAACTGATGGACATTTAAGAGCACTTTCTGACACGAGGACCCACTAACTGCCACATGGATATTGCTCCTACCACAGGGTGAACGGAGGGAATGAAACAGCTCAACCCATCCAGGCTCTTTGCTCCTCCTAAATCTCATCTCTGAATGCATCTTCTACAACTTACACCCACCCTCATCACAGGCTTAGACAAGCACTTGTCCTGGGTTGGGGTGCTGGGACCTTCTGCTGCAGTTTCCCCACTGCTGTCACTGCCTTCATGGTTTCAAGCCACCAGGTGCAGCAGGAGCTGAGACAGGTCTTGGGTTTCCAGTTGCTGAACACTGGGGGTGGAAGAGAGGGGTGTTGTGCATTTGTTTCTAGATTTTTTTTTTTCTTAATTACAGGTTTAATGAGGGGGTCATCTCCTGATCATTAAATAATTACCCCCTGTGGTTTGAAATGTGTTTTAGTGAGAAAGGACGAAATGGTCTTCTAACGTTCTGGAACTGTCAACATGATCTATGGGGCTGTGTTCAGCATAAATTATAGGCAGTTTCCACGCCACAAAACCCACACAAGTTCCAGCCAAAATATTCAGCAGGAAGTTCTGCCAGGCCGCAGGGCCCATTTTGCCAAGCTGTGCAGGTGTACATGTTGGAGAGCAGCCCCATCACCATCCAGGCCAACTCCACATCTCCTCCCATCCAGCCCCACCCTCCTTGGGTCACCTGAGTTAAAGCATTATCTGATCCCAAAAACCCCAGGAGAGGGATTTTTCAAAGCTGTCTCACCTCAGAGGTGGCATGTCCTCCCATCTCCAGATGCAGGAGCTGTGGATGGAGACCCTTGCAGACGCTTTTTGGAAAGGTGTCCACCTCCAGGATGCAGATGGGGCAGCTTGGCTGAGTGCCTTGGACATCATGGGAGCTTTGTGCAGTCATGGTGATGCAAGACCATCCATTTCTTTCGTGCTCCTGTGCTCTTGCTCATGAGGTGACACCTCTCTTTGCAGGTGTGTGGGTGATTTGGAGGCTGAAATATCAAGGGACAGATTTCATAGACACAGTTATGGAGACAAGACACAGAGCTCACATGCATGGGCACACAACATCTGAATAGGACAGGTCCTCAACAAAGGCCAAGGCCACCACTCTGTCATCATAGGTCCCAGATTTGGGGTATCTACAAATGAAGCACCTTTTTGGAAGAGCCACTTGCAGACCAGGATGGCAGTTCCTTTCTATACTCAGTGTCCTAGTGAACAACCCAGCTTTGGGAAAGCAGGAAAGCCATCTGCTGTTGGGATACTGGGGCTTTGCATGAAGTCAGTGCAAGGGAAAGATTGTTCATGTGAGGCTGCGTTTTACTATCTGTTCTTCCACATTTCAGGAGAGCATGGGAGATACCAGAGATATCTCCAGGCACACATCTGTCACACTCTCTCTATGGGATGGTGCCTCAAGCCCTAACTGAGACCCCAAAAACACCACTACATGCTGAGGGAGTCCCCCCTGTCCTCTGACCACCAACTTCCATAGGAGTTTAGGGGTTGCAGAGAGCCCTCTCTCTTCCCCCCAGAGGTAGGGAGAGATCCCAAATAAAGTTCAGAGCAGCAATCAGGACCCACCAGTAAGTAACATTACCCTACCTTGGCATAAACATTGTCTTCATACCAACTTAGACAAAAATTCATCAAATAATCTTCATTAAGGCTTCACAAAGGAGATTTGGGTCTCTGCTCAGCCCAGGCTCATGGTCACAGAATATGGTCCAGTTAAATGCTATGAGGAGCCATCAGCCTCCCTGGAGCTCTGTGGAACATCCTCTTCTTGGACTACTTCTCCTGCAGATGCTGGACAGAAGTTATCAGTTGACTTGGAAAGTCCAAACTCCAACACCAGGCAGAAACCTCATCCTTTGGAGATGCTTCTCACCATGAGTCCCCAGGGGATGGGGAAACCTGTCCTGCCACTCTCCCCAGTCTCAGAGAACATGATGAAATCCCACCAGCCTTTTGCAGCCAATTTGTCCCCCAAGTGGTGGCTCCTCCAGGTGGAGATGGAAGAAGATTTAGGAGTGGTTTTGTGGCAGATTCCTGTGCAGTTTTGGCCTGGTCATGCCTTTTCCAGGGGGGCAAAGGGAAGAGTCTCGTGTCATCGTGTACTAACAAGGTCAGGAAATACCCAGCCCATCCCTGCTCCTGGTTTTGCTGAGTCTGAAATGAGTTGTTCAGAACAAGATAAGAAACCAACAGCAGCGGATGTGTCCAGGAGGCCATGGGCCCCCTGCAAAACATCCTGTTGGCCTCTGCATTGAAAAGCAACAGGGACAAAGACAACAAAGACAGCTCAGCAGAGCAGACACTGAGCAAACTGTCCCACCTCTGCAGCCACTATGGCAGGGACATCTCCTAAAGATGTCAAAACACTCTGTCCTGCAATCTCATTTGGGTGACTTTGATCACTGGTTGGCCTGAGCTCAGTACCAAGGCTCTTTTGGAAAAATTAACTCTGCAGTGGAGACAAAACCTTGCAAGTGGAGACAAAACCTCTCTGCAAGAGCAGAGAGGAGAGGAAGGGTCCCCAAAGCACAGGAACACAGTTGGCTCTTCCAGACGTCACATTGCATTCCACAAAATGACCCTGTCCTGCAGAAAAAAAGTTCCTGGCCCTTCTCTCCAGCTCTGTGAAACATCGGTCTCCATCCACCACTCCCTGGATCAGGCTCAAAGAAAAAAAAAAAAAAAAAAAAAAAGTCCACTTGTGTTTCATTCGGTTTTATGGGAGCATTGACACATTTCAGTCACATAAAACCTTCACCTTCAAAAGGGAAAGGGAAAGACAGTGAGGAAAACTTGTCACAGAAAGCAGGCTGAACAACACCAACAGGAGAGGACCTGACCCACTGCAGGAGGTTTCTGCACTTGAGATGGAGCAGAGGTCCAGAGATGCCAGTGATGAAAAAATGGGATGAAGGAATCAGGCCTGTTGCACCCCAGTTGTCACCAGGAGGTTGGGATGCTGCCACCAGCCCAGCCATTCCACAGCTGTGGGGTCTTTCCATGGCAGTTTGGGGATTTGGTTTTGTTTGTGGGTTTGGTATTTGTTGGTTTTTTGGTTTTTTTTTTGCTTTTCCCCCACAGAAGATGCTCCTAACCAAAACCAGATTGGTTTCCCAAATAATCTCACTCTCCTTTTCAAATTTACAAATCTTCCACACCTGTGTTTGCTCATTCCTGCTGCTCAGCCCTGCCCTGGGAAGGATGATGTTTATTCCACTCCTCCACAGTTATTTACAATGGGGTTTTGGGATGGAGATGGAGCACATATTTGTCTAATGGCAAGAGGGCAGGGAATTTCATTCTCCTCATTAGCAGTCATCAGCTTCATGGGAAGCAATAAAAGATTTTTTGCTGTTCTAATAGAGGGTGTTTGTGAGATATTATTTATCACCCTTTCTGTCAGCAGGATGAGGGCATTCCCAGCCTGCAAGGGGGGGGAAACTGAGGCATGAGGCCATTTACTGACCCACCCTGGACCACACAGATGGAGTTGGGAAGAGAATCCAGACCTCCTCTGCCCCAAGGCCACACAAGCCATGTTGTTATTATAAGCCATTATTCAACCCACAGCAAAAGCAATTTCTGCAGCATGCCCTATAATGCTATTTCCAGCACCCAAGGGAGTCACACAGGGCCACCCACCCTCTTCCAACCTCCATCAGTCACCTCTAAATCTCTTTGTCTGGTGGGGGGATGCCAAGTGCCCTTTCCCATGGGTCCCCTACGACCCATTGATCCAGAAAAGGGCATTTCTCCCCCATGTCTGATGATGAGAAATAGTTTTGTCTGAGGTCTCTGCTCCTCTCCTGCTCTGGCAGCAGGACCATGGCTGCTCTGCTTTTGGCCACCACGGGTGACACTGGGAGTCCAGGTCCTCCCTCAGTAGTGACTTTGAGTCCTCACAAGATGAGCCCAGGAGAAGAGTGCTGCTCTCTACTCTCCTGAGGACATTTTACTTTACCATTACTAAAGAGAAGTCCCTTCCAAACAAGGGCAGTTTTTTTGTCCTTGATAAATCTGTTGAAATAGGCCATTTGGGAGCTCACTTCTAAATTTTTTTTTTTTTCACAGTTCCCCAAATGTCCCTAGGCAGAGAGACAAGCAGCCTTTCCCATTCATTGGGAGTTACCCAGAGACACAGACACACAATTCTCTTTCAGCCTCCAATTTTCCTGGCAGAACAAGGCCAGGCTTCCAGGCTTTTCTCTAAGACCAGCTGATCCTCACAGCAATCCAGCAAAGGCTGAAAAAATCCATCATGAATGCAGGGATCAAAAACCCACTCAGTATTTTAGCCCTGCCTGTGGCAACTCCAGCAAAAAGTGCTCACTTCATCTGTCCCATCTATCACTTGGGCTCTCCAAGGTGTTTTCTGACCAGCAAAAACCCCAGGTCTTTGTTTTCTTCCATGTCCAGAAGAGCTGCTCAGCTCACCACCCAACCCTTCTCACCGTGCTTTGTTTCTTGTACCATTAAATTTTCCTCCTAAATTGCACTGGAGCTCCTGAGGCACACGTGGGTCCTCCCCAGTGCTACTGTTGGTTAATCAAATTAAAAATATTATCTTTGCAAACGATCCTTGGGGACTGCCTCTGACTGGGAAACTCTCCAACTCTGCAAACTATCTTTCAAAGAACGCTGAGGTGAATATTTTTAATACTGTCAAACATCAAAATAAAGAGCAACTACTCAAACTGTATACATTCAGTGTCTTCAAATGACACCTAGAAATACCTGCTTCTGATTCCCCAAGTCCAGAAACAGGAAGGCAAAGTGGGTTTCACATGTTGTCTTGCTCAGTGCCTCTTCCAGACTCATTCATGACCTGAAGGCTCTTGAGTAAGGGTGTCTATGATGGAGACCAGGAGCACCAAACCATGCTGAAGCTCTTTTACTCAAATTCCCAAGCAGGGACCAACCCCCATCTCACCACTGTTGGCTGTCAGGTCCACCAGAACTGAAGCAAGAGTAAGAGCCTCTTGAAGACCCCCAAATTTCCTTTGTAAGAGCAAGAAACTCTCCTCCAGGACCAAGCCAGCAGCATGGGTTCCCTGTTTCAAGTCCAGGACACATCACACAGAGCACATCTACATGAGCAGCCAGTGAAGCATCACTGAAGCCATGGTGTTTCTACCAACCCCACACCCAACCCACAGCTTCAGCCATTCCCCCACTTCCTCCCCAGAGAGTTTTCACCATCCTTAAGAAACCTTTTACCTTTTCTCACTCCAGCATGACACCTGCAGAGCCTCTTCACAGGTCCTTCAGACAAAAAGGAGCAGGTCCAAGCTTGTGGTCAAGCTCAAACCTGCAGTGGGTGATGGCATGGTGGATGCTGTGTGGCTGTCTCAGATGTGCTGTGCAGGAACCAGGAGCTGTGGGGACATCCCCAGTAAAGGGACAGGCTTCTGCCCAGCTCCAGCACCTTGTTGACCAGTAGGAAGAGTTCCCTGCACCACAGAGCAGCACTGCTCCCTATGGCATTGCACCACTGTGCCCCTCCAGACTCAGGATGGAGAGAGGTTTAAGGGAGAAACTTGAGAAAACAGGAACGAAAGTACATGGGTGGCTCTTCACTGAGCTCCCCAGTCTTTGTCCTTTGGATATAACTTCTTAGTGTGGCATTCAGGTAGAACACTGCCTTTTATTTAGTCCCTGTTTGCCCAGAGAAGCTGTGGCTGCCCCATCCCTGGCAGTGTCTCAGCCCAGGTTGGATGGGGCTTGGAGCAACCTGGCCTGGTGGGAGGTGTCCCTGGGGTAGAATTAGATGATCTTTGAGGTTCCTCCAAACTCAAACCATGCTGTGATTCTCCAAGCAATGTACCCAGCAAGTCCCTGGGTAGGAGATGGCCCCAGCCTGGTGAGCAGGAGCCCAGCCCCTCATGAGTCCCATCCTGCCTGGGGTTCCCCCCCCAGCTTGTAACCTATTCCACACCTCTTCACAAGTCTTAGCACCCAGGTTTGCCCTGGTTTCAGCACTCAAGGAGCAGGTGTGCCTCACAGCACAGGCAGAAGGAGCAAAGACCATGAAAGCAACACCAGATGGCCACCATCTTCCAGATCATCTGCTAGGTAAATCACAGCAGCCTGGTTCAGGCTGTTACCTCATAACATTTAGTGATATTACTGGAGGGAAAGGTGAAGAACAGGTGGATTACTTGGAAAAGCACTTCCCCTTGGCCTGGGGGACTCCAGCTCAAGCAGGGACTTCAGCTTTCAGCAACAAGAAGCTTCCATTCTTCCATGGGTCATGTCACCCAACACATGCATGAGGTGTGAGATTATCTGGTCAGGAAAGAGCAGAGCTAAGACACATTGGTACTCAGAAAGGTTTCAAATCTCTCCCATAAATGCAGCTAAAAGGCACTTATCTAAAGGTGGTGTGGAAAGGTCTGATCCAGCCAGAACCATCATCTCCATGTGCAACCAACATGAACATCAAGCCTGGTTGGAGAGGAGAACGTGTGGGTCTCCTGCCCAGCCCCAAAATAGGGGGAGAAAGAGGTAAGAGGCAACTGCCCAGCCTGCTCAGGGGTCTGGAGGAGCAGAGGTCCAAGCAGAACATCTGTTTGAGGAGGAAAGGGCTGGCAGAGCTCTCTGCAATGCTGCAAAGGAACCCAAGGTTGTGTGTGCACCTGAGCTGCTATCAGTCAACCAGGTCCTTTCCATACTTTAAGATGAAAAGCAGTGCATTATTTTTTTGTAGACCTCAATTCCTGCTCTACAACTACAGTCTCAGCAAGCTGATTGACTTGCTGAGGGAACTCATCAGCCTTATCAGGTCTCCATCCTCCACCATGATTGCCCAAACTGTTGGAAATGGCACTGCTGGAAAGATGAGCACTAAGAAAGATCAGCACCAGCAAGGTCCAACTTCCACCAAAGCAAAGACCTGAAGGTCTCTGCAGCCTGTTGAGGGCACAGCAGAGGACAAGGGTGACAGATTTGGCAGAGCAGAGGAGGGGCAGGGGAAGCATCCAAAAATAAAAGGAACTGTGGGACACGACTATGAACTTCTAGGTGATGGTATCAAAACAAAACAAAACAAAAAGAAAGGAAACACTTCAAAAGGAATGGATGGGAAAACTGGAAATCACTGGCCCAGGATAAAATTAATTCTATAAGTTTCTGGATCTAAAAGTCCCACTGGCCTGTTAAATACAGGGACCCTAATTTCAGCTCCAGAAGCTCTGACCTGTAAAAGGTTGGAGGCTTGGTGGGTATTCTGGAGAAACATCATTATAGGGTTCCTGTGTTCCTGCCTTCTCCTACAGCATTGGGTGGACCCTTGGAGAGAAGTGGCACACCTCCTTTTTAATTATTTTTTTTTTTGCCTGCAGTGTAACATCAACATTTTCTATCCATGGTCTGCTAGAACTGGAAGCCAGCTTCTCCTCTGGGAACTGGGTGGTCTCCCTGGTTCTGCACACCTGTGATCTCCAGGAAAAGGGGGAATGAGCCCAAGAGTGGAAAGGAAAAAAATCAGCATTTATAAATACATCATGTGCCAGCACCTGAATGAAGAGAAGACTGGAAGAAATTATTATTTAAATAGAAGCAGCCACCTACAGAGTACCAAAGGCAGGTGGGCACGTTGAGATGGAGCCACATCTGTAGAGCTGGGTTTGGATAAAGGTTTCCTTGGCTCCCTGATGTTATGGAAGAGGCAGCTCACCACAGGTGAAATTCTAAAGGTGACAGCCTCATCCCTCCTTGGGCTCTGCCAAGGGGCAGACACCAACTGATGGATTTTTCCCTTCACTGCTTGTGTCTAGGTAGATACCTTGCTGTAAGGAGTGAGTTTGAGTTGTTTCTTTATGAAGCCAGGTAAAAATAATGCAATAAAAATTCTGTTTTACCTTTCAAATTTGACTGCAGGGTCCACAAAGGGAAGGAAATACTCGGTGTCTGGTTCACTTGTGATACTCCCTGGCATAACCTCACCTGTCTAGAGAACGATGTGGATGTTGTACCCTCCTCTTTCATCATATCATGCAGGAATTCACCACCAGTTTGAACTTAAGTGATGGATCTTCAGAATGACAGATTCAAGATCAGCAAGGAGGTTTGTGTCTAGAAGGACTGAGGTGGTCAGGCTAGGTGACCATTAGATGTCTCTTCCAACCCAAATTATTCTATAATTCCATGATTCTCTGTCAGCTACCCAAGGCTCTCCACCTCTCTGTGCCCAAGATCTTTACCTACACCATCTCAGACAGGGATTATGCACAGACCTTCAGACCTGTTATGCTATGAAACCCCAGAATGAAGAGAACAAAGCACCACTTGGCTGACCAAATCCAATCATTTTTCAAACCATCACAGCCAGGCCATGCCAATCATTATTGTAAAAGGCAAGAAGTTTGCCAGAGGTGTCCAAGCACTGAAGTCAAAAGGAGAAGGGCCTCTCCGTCTTCCTTTGCTGGCTCCGTAGCAAAGCCTCTGTGTTCATCCCAGAATAGCAACGTACAAACCTCGGTACTTCTCTTCCAAACCCGTTTGCTTTTTTAGAAACTAATTTGCAAAGCTTGGGACACTGTGGCTGCAAGCAAAGCCTGGCTGTCTGAGCAGCACTCCTCAATTACAGCAACTCCAGAGCAGCAGCTTTTTTCTCCAAACGATGCTGTGAGCTTTGACTTGGGGGTGAAATTTCACCTGGGAGAAGAAAGTCCTGCCAGAAAACTCTTGGGATCCCAGAAGCTGAGAGAGGAGGGGTTAGGGATGGGATCAGGGTAAGCACAAGTCTCCGGGGGGAGCTCCTGACACATGGCAGAGCCTGGGATCCCATGTTCTCACACAATGTCCAGTGGCCCTCACAAACAACCATGGAGAACAATTCAGTTGGAGCCACAGGTTACTAAACCCTGCTGAGATCTTCTCCTCCTTTTCTACGTCCATAAACCACCCAGACTTCTGTACAACAGGACTTTTTAGGTATCAAAAGTCACAGCCTTCCTGCAGCCTTCCTTCCTTCATCACAAAGATGAAGCCACATCACAGTGAGCTGCAGAACCATCTACCATCTGGCTCCAACATCTTGGGATGCTGGACTGTGGGCTAGAAGGACCCCCAGATGGTGGGGAAGTGGCTGCACACCCACCTTCAAGCCCTTCCCCTTTCATTCACAGCTTGGGCTGAGTAAGAGGGGGATTAAATTGATAATCTTGGTTATCTCAGACCTTCCAGGGATGGCTCTGAAATCAGGAACATTTGCAAGCAATACACTCCATGGTCAGAGAAGTTACTGCGCTTATAAAGAAAATACATCAGTCATATTTTTAAGCAAAGCCAAACACTACCTCAGGATAAATCACCCACCCTGGATCTTCCCTGCTGCCTGAGCAAAGCTCGTGTCTGATTGAGATAAACCAGCCAGAACCAGGCACCTCCATGGCAAGCAGCATCCAGTGAGCAGAGGGGCCAGGATGAAACCACAGAAACTGCAGCAACCAACGCACAAAACAATGGCCAGAAATGCTGCATGGAATTTCTGGGTCTCTCCACACCAGGGCTTCACTCACAGTTCCCTCCCCAAACCAAACCCCTTCTGCCCCTCGCTGGGGTGGTGAAGAAAGCTCTGATTGTCACCCAGAAAAACTGTAGTGGTGGTAGGGAAAAAAAAAAAACACCACTGGTTACCAGCTGGGAACTAGGAGGGGCCTGATTCTGGTTTTCCTGACTATTTTTTTTTTTGCCTTTTCCTATAGTTAAGTAATTTATAAGATTGAGAATTTTGCTAAATGCCTCCCTGGTCACAGGAAGGTGCAAACACAGAGGCAGGGAAACCCTCAGCCCCTTCACTCTGGGCTGAACACTCAGTTGGGCTCCACTAAGTAATCTGCTAAATACATCTACCAATATTTTGTTCTACACACCACTTTTACTGCCAGCTCCACAGTTTAGATTCACACAAAGCTAATCTAAATACTATGTTTTTTTGAAAAAAAAAAAAACCAAAAAAAAAAAAACCAACAACCAACCAACCAAAAAAAAAAAAAAAATCAGCAGGGTTTTTTTCCCCTGCAGTTTCTGAGCAAACCACCCCATGTAGGATTTCCCCACCTCATGCAGAAGCTCCTCACCCCACAGCCCATCACCAGAGCAGGAAAATCAAAGCAAAAGGAAAATCTCCCAAAGGCCACGTCCTCCTCAGGACAACTTCTAGCAAAGCAGGTGTCTCTGCCTCCATGAGGCTGCAGCTTTGATTTCACCATTAAATGGGGGGGGTGGGGTGGGTGGAAAAAAAGCACCAAAATAAACAGACCCATAAAGCAGCAGGAACACAGCAAAGCAGTTGGAAACCTACAAGGGGAATGATCTAAGCCCAAGAGCCACTTGCACTCAGCTTTGTGACACCCTTGTGGCCTCTGGGATGCACCAAGGAGCAGAGAAGCAAACTTAGGCGAAGCCCCTAATTTGGGGGGCTTTTTTTTTTTTTTAATAAAAATAAAAAAACCAACCAACAGTGATTTTTTAATATTTTTTTCTGAGACTTCCCCCCTCCCCTCTTGGGTTGGCCATCCCCAGGGCCCCCCAGGAGCCGGGGTTATGGGTGGTGGGGCAGCTGGGTGGAGCTGTGTGTAATTGCCCTGTCAGGCAGCTGAAAGGCGCTCTGCCTTTAGCTGATGCCACTTCAAAATGAAATTCTTTCTTTGCCATGGCTATGTCTGATATGCAGGCATCAAAGGCGAGGCAGCAGGTCGCCGATGCCCCGGGCCACACATTTCCCTTCTAAAGGCAAAGAATGAGAGAGTCAGCTCGGGGCCAAGGGGGGCCCAGGAGACACGGCAGCCAGAATCCCAGACCCCTATTTCCATCGGGTCCCCGGTGCTGGGGTGTTCCCAAAAACGCTGAGCATCCCTGCAGAGCCCATCCCAGGCAGGAGACCCCCGGTGAGGTGCTGGGACCCCACAGCACCCAACTGAGGAGGCTCAGAGTCACCCAGAGGTTCTCCAGCAGCAGAGGGGACCTTGTGTCCTTCTGTGTGCCGGCACCTGGTGGGATGGAGGGGTGGAAAAGCCTCGCTGGCACAGAGAAAGCTGAGGGCTGGGGGTTTTTTTTTTTTGTTGTTTCTGAGAGAAACCAGGGCCACGCTGGCCTCCCCCCGCAGCTCCCATCTCCTCCTCTCTCCACCTGCACTCTTCAGGGAGCCAAAGCTTTTGGCAAGCTTTCCGCTCCGGTTTTTATGGGTTTCGACTAAGCTGCCCCGTTCAGAGGGTTGGAAAGCTTCAGTCATTAAAGGAAAAAGAAAAAAATTTTTAAATTTTTAAAATAAAAATAAATTTTAAAATGCACCATGCACCTTTGCCTTGCTCCCCTCCCTTCCCACTCCCGTGGTCACCGAGGACACCAATCCCATGCACACAGATCCCAATTTTCCAAGCCAAACACAGCCCCATCCGATGTCTCTGAGCCAGGGGTTCCAGACCCCAGATACTTCCAACTGTACCTGTTCAGCTCTGATCACCTTCCTGCTCGGAAGCAATTTGGAAAGGACAGGGCCCAGGTAGCTATTAGCTAACACATATTTAACTGCTCCAGATATCTTTTTTTTTTTTCCCCTCCTTTTTTTTTTTTTTGGCATTGTAATGGGGCGATTTGATCTTCAAAGGCCCCGTGCAAACCTTTGAAGCTTCCCAAAGTAGCCAATCTCCAGTGGGGAGGGGAGGAGGGGGCAAGGGTGGAGTGGGGGAAAGAGGGAAAATGTTAATAGTTTTAAAACCTGGGGAATCCTGATGATGGACGAAGGGTATGAAACCCAGTGGAGGGTTTAGCATAAAGCCCTCAGGTAAATCTTCACCTTCTTTTCAAATGCATTTTTGGTGGGTTGCTTTGCAAAGGCTTGGGCTCCATTCCCAGCAGCAGGGAGAAGCAGATCTTAAATCTCCAGGGACCCTCATCTCCCACGTGGCGCAGCCCCAGCCCAGGGGGATCCGCGGAACCTCGGCGAGAAACAGAGACACTAAAATTTGCAAAGCCTTGAAAGGGGGCAAAGAGGGTGAGGGTAGGAAAGCAGGAGGAAGGGGAGAAGGTGAGAAGGAGAGAAGATACATTCCCTGCTGCACTCCCAGCCAGCACAGCCTCAGCAGCACCGTGGAGACACAAAATGCGTTTACCTTTAAAATAATGACTCATTTTATTTTTTTCTTTTAATATGTAGTTATAAATATATTTTGTCAAAATATATGATCATTATTGTCAAAAAAAAAACAAAACAAAAAACCAAAAAAAAAAAAAAAAAAAAACAAAACAAAACATTTGCACATAAAGTCATAAATAAGGTCAAGGTGAACGTTTAGTTTAGAGAAGAGTCCAGCTATAGCAAGCAGTTCTGGGGTGGGACGGGAGGGAGAGAGGAGGGGAGGAGAGGGCAGCAGGGAAGGGGGTCAGCGGCACCCGCACCCCTCCACCACCATCTCCTGGTAGTTTTTCAGGACCACCTTGTCATACTCATCCAGGTAGAGCATGGAGATGGCGCTCAGCTCCGTGGGCACGCAGCAGGCCTTGGGGATGCTGGAGTTGACGGAGTTGACCAGCGTCTGCACGATGGCGTGGTTGGTGGAGTTGAGGTGGTCGGCCAGAGGGAAGGGGCAGTCCCCGTGGCAGTAAAAGGCCTGGTAGCCCGGGGGTGCCACGATCCAGTCATTCCAGCCCACGTCGCTGAAATCCACATAGAGAGCGTGGCGGCGGCAGTTTTTTTTGTTCTTGCGGGAACGCTGGTGCTTGGGGCTCCGTCGGGCCCTGCGGGTCAGCGCGTGGCCTCGCCCGTCGTGCCCAAAAGTGACCAGGAGCGGCCTGAGCTGAGCCCAGTCCCCGCGTCCTTGAGGTAAAGATCGGCTAATCCTGACGTGTTTGCCCTGATGAGTCTGTGCCTGGTGGAGGTGGGTCACCTCGATCACCAGCCCGTGGTTCGGTTGCTTGTCCTTGGTCCACCGGATCACGGCCGGGCTCACATCAAAGGTCTCCCAGCGCGTCACGTTGTGGTGCACCAGACGCGTGTCCAACAGGCGCGTAATGGCCTGAGCTCCCTCCGACAGCGGCTTCATCACTTCGTAAATGTTTATCCGGTGGAAGCCCCTCTCCCACGCCGCACTCGGCTCCTCCACCTGCTCCCGGTACAGCCGCAGCTCCGCCGAGGAGATCACCTCGTTATCCGGCACGCTGCTGAGGTTGAAGATGAAACGGATCCGGGGAGACTCGCTGGGACCCGGGACGTTCTCCAGGTGCTCTGGTGGGGAGCGGGGCAACGGGAGGGAAGGGGGAGAAAAAGCAAAGAAGAGCACGTCAGCCTCGGGGCACCCGGCACCCACCCACGCTCCACCTGCATCTCTCTGCTCCCCCACACATCCCTCCCAGGAGGACCCGGAGCAGCTCCTGCCCCGGAGTCGCTCGCTCACCCTCCACATGCCCGTGCTCACCCCTTCCCCTTTGGAAAAGGCTTTTCCCCTTTCTCTTCCTCCCCCCTTCCCCAAATCTCTCTAAAATCACCTCCCTGGTGAGGTAGGGTGGCAGGGAGCAGAGAGGTGCCCCGTTAAGGGGCACAGGGAGAGAAAGAGAAGCAAATTCCAAAGCAGTAATGATGCGGCTGGATTAATAATTCAGATTTACTTTGGAAAAGAAACATCCGCTAGGAAACATTTGGATCAGATTACAAGGGCCTATTGAATAAACCTTATAAACACACAGCTGTAAGTATTAAATTCGAGTTGGGTTTGGGGTTTGGTTTTTTTTTGTGTGTGTGTGTGTTGTTTTTTTTTTTTTTCTTAAGAGCAAAACCAGGCAGCAAATCGCTTTGATAGTTCAAAAGAAACACACCAGGGGCGAGATCCCGCCCTCGCTTTACTCCCCGCATCCGATCCAGAGCTATTAAATCCACGCGAGCCCAGGGAGTGACCCCGAGGCAGAGGCACGGATGGAAACTCGCTGTTGACAACAGAACCAAAAGCACCTCAAAGTACGGTCAAGCTCGGGTTAAGCATAGGATGCTGGAAAAACAAAATTAAAACCTAGCAGCACGCCTGTCACCCACACACAGGCTGGGGGGAGCAGGGGGTGCTTTTCCCTCTCAGAAATTAAGAGCCAGGCACGTCCCGCTTTTAAATGTATTTGTGAGCTTCCAAAAAAGCATGGAAATCCCGCTGGCTACCTGGGAATTTCCCTCCTCCCATCACTGACCTTCATGATGGAAACTCCTCACGGTGTTGGCCCGGCTGGTTGATCGCTCAGGGTACTGCAGGCTAATTTCCTGGAGGTTTTCCTCTTCTTCTCCCGACTGGAGTCGATAGAGATCCAGCATGTAAGTAGGAATGACGGCTGATTTGCTGGGTTGAGGCCGCCTTCGCAGCCCAAACATCTGGAGCAGAGTTGTTTCGAAACCCCGCAAGAGTTCATGGCTTTGGGCAGAGCGGCGTCCGGATCCGGCTTGGCCCTGAAGTTCTGCGACTTTTTTCCTGCCGGTCTCGGGTATCAGGCTAGCATGGTTACTACCTCCTAGCAGGACTTGGCATAGTAGGATGACCATCAGCATTCGGTTACCAGGAATCATGGTGTCTCTGGCGTGTAAAAAACGCAACAACAAACAACAAGGAAAGTCAGGATGAGAAGCAAACTTCCCCCCCCCCCACCACCACCCCTCCTCCTTCTCCTCCTCTTCTTCTTCTTCCGAATAAACTTTAAAATAAAAATAATATATGGCAAAACCACGTGAAAAAGAAGCCCCCGAACGACACAAGAGCTGGGATGCCCCCCGGGACAGGAGGATCTCCGGTGCATCCCGGTACCGCTCGCCCCGATGAGCCGGGTCGGGTCGGGTCGGGGCGAAGCCGCGGTTGGGAAGGGGGCGGCCGGTTCGGTTCGGTTCGGTTCGGTGGGACGGGGCAGGAGGTCTGTGTGTATGCGTCCCACTCTTGTGGGACCCGGTGAAAAAGAGAGCAAGGGGACAAGCTCAAAGTAAAGTTATTTAAAATAAATAAATAAATAAATAATAAATAAATAAAAATAAAACCGTAAAAAAATAAAGACCCAAAAAAAAAAAAATTAAAAAAAAAAAATAAAAATGCAAAGAGCGAAGCCGAGGAAGAAGAAGAGGGCTGTACTCACTGACAGCAAGCAAGGCATATCAGCACAGTCCATGATTCTGGAGAACCAGCCCGGACCCAGCGCGCCGAAAGCCTGGGGGCAGCGGCTGCCGAGCACCTCCCGCGATCGCCGCCCGGGCGCAGTGCGGGCCCCGCCGCCTCCAGCCCCGGTTTTCTGCCGGCCCCGCAGTCACGTGGAGCCGCACACCCCCCCCTCCCATCCCCCCCCCCACCCCCACCCCAACCCAAACCCTCCCCACCCGCCCAACCCAACCCAACCCAACCCGGCCCGGCCCGGCCCTGCCGCCCCCGCCCCCGCCAAGCCCGGCCCGGCCCGGCCCGGCCCCACCGCCCCCGGCCCGCCCCCGGCCCGCCCCGCTGCCCGCCCTGCGGCGCCCGCCACCGGGGGGAGGGGGGGGTTTGGGGGGACCCGGGGTGCCCCCCGGGGATCGGGCCCCCCCGGAGGTGCTGGGTCTGAGGTGAGAGGGGCGGGGGACGGGGTTAGCGCGGTGCCCCGGGGGGCTTCCTCTGCCCCCCCCCCCCCCAACCCCCCCGGGTCCGCTCAGGTGCATGTCCGAGGGACGGGCAGGGTTGTCCCTTCGGGTGTCCCCGGTGTCATAGGACGGGGAGGCTGATGTGGGGACACGGCGGGTCCGGTTTGGGAAGGGAAAGTCCGTAAGGAGAACTCGGGAAGAGCCTCTCCCCTGACGAGGAGGGAAGGAGGGAGGGAGGGAGGCAGGGAGGGAGGGAGGGAGCGCTTGGGAATGAGAAGCAGCTGCAGGGAGAGAGGGACGGCTGTAGAGAGCTGGTTCCTCCCGTGTTCTGGACACCCCGAGAAGCTCCCGGGGGCTGGGAACCCGCTACCAAGCCTGGGATCAGCCCTGCTCCCTGCCCTGCCTTCCCACTCGCCTTCTGGATTGTCTCATCCTTCTGTTCCTTCTTTCCTCCCTGGCAGAATAACTCTTTCCCGGTTTCCCACCGGGCCAGGTCCCCAGATCCCCACCTGGATGTGAAGCTGCTCCACGGGGGGACAAACGTGGGGCTCCTGGAGGAAGAATGGTCCCTGCCCCAAAGCTCAATGCCAGTGTTGCCCTGGGCCAGTTTTGGGGTTGGAACAAAAAGCCAGGCTTCCAACAGCTGTTCCCAGGTGGGGTTTGGGCACAGAACGGTCCACCAGTAGCATGGGTCAACTGGGCATACTGGGTGTGATGGATGAGCAAGGTGTGGGGAGGGCAGCTCCTGGGAGAGCCCCCCTGATGAAAAGTAATGGATGCCACATACTTCGGAGAGAAAGGGTAGGAGGAATGTGATAAATAAACTCCGCCAGGGCATTAAAATGTTGTCCCTCTCCCCTGCTTGGGCATCCCTTTTGGCTGGGCAAACTCATCCGAGGGAAAGCAAAGTTAGTTAATTTATGAGACCAAAAGATGTGGTCTTGGAGCGGCCATGGGAACTCCGAAGTTCATCAATTAACCACAGCCAAAAGCCTGCTCAGAGAGGAGGGCAGCAAACCAGCACTTTCCCACAAACCACTAGGCCACTGTGCCCAAGCATTCAGCAAGCTCATGGCCACATGCCTCAGCTTCCTTACTGCCCCAAAACTCTCACATGGTCAGATTCAACTTCTTTTAAATTTTATTTTATTTTTTTTTTTTTTCAGCTCAGACCTGACCCATGCATTGGAAAAGCCCAGAGATGTCACTGAAAGGACACGCACAGATAAAAGGCAGTGCTGACACTGTAATATCTCTGAGTTATTCCTATACCACTCGGAGTTTAAAAGAAACATCTGCTAGCAAGGTATTTGGACTATGAATCCATCAAAAATTTGTGAAATATTGCTATCGCCATTTCAAATGTATCACACTGTGTGTTATTCTTCACAAGGAAAAACAATTTTTCGAGTAGCTGCTGTGCAACTTTTGAAAGTTAAATAACATTTTCATTGAAAATACTCCAGTCTATAAACAAAGTTTATGCAAGGGCCTGTATAGCGCTGCTCTTAAAACAGACCTCTGGGTCTGGAAAAGCAACTCCCTCCCTCTTTGTGGGAGCAGCCCCTGGATACTTTGCTCCCTTTTTGTCGAAAGACCTCGCTGGGGTTTTGTGAGGATCAGAGAGTGGCCGTGTTTGAAATGTTTGTCACTGAGGAATTCAGTCCCACGGCATCCAGTGCCGGCTCTCGGAAGCCATCCCGTTCATCCCAGATCCAAAAAGTTGCTTATGCAATGTTGGTTAACCATGACTCCGAGCGAGGAGGTGGCCAGCTGGGGACAGCAAGCCAGCGGGGAGCAGTGTGGTTTAAGCTCTTGTAGGAGGCAATAGTGTATTTGAGTAGCTTATTGGTTACTAAGAAGTGTTAGTCATGGGGAAAGCTGTAGTATTTATTCTGTAAAATGTAAATACATAACCCAAACCACAAAGGAATAACCACGGATGGAAATAGTGTAGCGTCTACTGAGGGAGCTGAAACACGTTCCTACAGAAGCTGTATTTCCTTAGCCCCAGAGAGAGTAATTCACCTTGAACAGAGCTTCTGCTCCAGCCCGTGGAGTTACACGCAGGCTGAATTCAGTCCAGCACGCTAAACAACCGCCTGTGTTCTATATTCCAACCAAAAAAAGTCAATGCCAAAATGGAGCTAAAAATACAAATGTGGAAGGAAAGCAAACAGTGCTTCACGCAGCGGTAGATACAACACTGTGTGTCCCAGCCCATCAAAAATAGAGACCCCCATGTCTGTCCTCAACACAGCACACACCTCCCCCTGCTTCCCACCTCATGGGGGTGAGATGGGGATTGGTGTGGTTCTTGCCCGTGGTCCAGTCCCAGCCATATTGAGGGTTCTGCTGCCCAATTTTTACCTGACTTCTGTGAAAAACCTTCTGGGATCTCTGCATCTGGGCAGCAAAACCAGTGGCCACCTCTGAGGCTAAGCAGCAGGACACCAGAGGACATCACCCTGCAAAGGATGGCCAGACAAAGAGGTGATTGGTGTGTGTACAGACCTTGACTGTGACAGATTTGTTTTGTTGGTGGCAGCTGGAAAGCCAGGAGCTGGCAGGTCTCCTGGAGCCTGGGTACCCAGCTCTGCTCACAGAGGTCACTAGCCAAGGGGCTCCCTTTTGTTTCAACCCACCAAACATGGATTTGCCCAGATGTGTTCCTGATAAAATCCCACCCGTTTCCAGGTTTCTCATCCTCAGGACCTACCAGCAAGCATCTCAGGTTGACATTCAGCACCTCTAGAAATTAGGCCAGCTCTGTTTACAAGGCAAACTTTTCTCCTAATGGTAACATTTCAGGAGATGCCTCTGGACTTTCTGTCAGAGAAAGATCTTCCCAAACCAGTTCTTGCATCCTCTGTTATTTTTAGAGCAGCTGCACCTTTTGGGCTCCAAAGTTTGCAAACAACCTGCTTGGGAAAAGGAAAAAAAAAAAGAGAGAAAGAAAACAACAACAACAACAAATCAACAACAAAACTTGCCTCACCAGATTTGTGCTTGAGCAGAAACAAGCCTAAAACCATAAATAAATAAATAAAGTCAGATGTCAGAAATGTTTTAATGACACGAATTACAGGAGGAGATGCCAATAAGTGTGCTAAGATCAGTTCCCTCCTACCCTTTCCTTTCAACTGCCTAGGCTTGTCAATTAAAACAAAGGGACTGAGCAAACAGCTCCAAGGGATTCCCTTTTCCAATGTAGCTCTTCACTGAAGAACAGGGCTACAACCAGTGAACAGAAGGGCAGCTGCCTGAATGGCTAAAAGAACATTTTTTTTAACCACCACTTTGAAATTTTCCTATTTTCTTTGAACACGTTGGAGCTGACCTGTTCTACCAGCACTTTTTACCTTAAAGAACCCATGTTTCTCCTGAAACACAAGACTGGCCCCAGCTTGGGCTTTCTTTCTGCTTCACATAAAGTGTCTCTACTGAGGTGTCTAGAACCACTCCTAAGCTTTAGAAGAGAATCACATTCCAGATTGCTGTTACATTCCAAATAATTTTTTTTTTTTTACAAATCCATACAAAAACACTATGTGGGAACATTTAAAAAATGCATTTCTAAAAAGGCAGTCTCTGGTAATCAGATACACAGCAGTCAAAGCTGTGGGATTGTCTGCTTTTGTCTATTTTTAAGTTTTTAAGGATGATTTTTATTGTTTTGCAAGTGCTATTAAAAGATTGACTGTCCCACGCAGAGAGAACATTTAGCTGCTTTTACTTGGCTTCTTCAATTTGTCACTTTTCAAAGATCCCCAAAAATAAGCCAGCCTAGAAATGTCATCCCTTGCTTTTCATACATACATTGCCCATCCTCTGTTGTAAGAGTGTGAGATCTCTGCTGCTAAATATTGTCCTTTAAGATGCTTGGGCAGTGCATCAAAGCTGGGAGGCCTGGGCCTTAGGGATTTGCTCCAGAAATATGCTGCATAAAAGGAAGGTGGAGCCATTTGAATGGTCTGTTATTAAAATCATAGAATCCCAAACTGGTTTGGGCTGGGAAGGAATCATCTAGTTCCACCCTCCCTGCAAGAGTGGGTTGCTATCCCTCTAGACCAGGTTGCTCCAAGCCCCATCCAACCTGGCCTTGAACAGTTCCAGGGATGGGACAACCACAGCCTTTCTAGGAAACCTGGGCCAGGGGCTCAGCACCCTCACAGCAAAGGATTTCTTCCTCATATCTAACATAAACTATAAACCTCCTCTCTTTTATTCTGAAACCACCTTCCTGTTACATGCCCTAGCAAAAAGTCCCTGAAATTCTCCTGAACTGTTCTAGACACACCTCTTGAAGACATCTGTTGTAAAATCATCTGTCCAGCAGTTGGTTCCCTTGATAAATGTTACAAGAAGGATATGATCTCATGCAGCTTTTGGGAAGAACTCTTGCCTTTAGCACACATTTGCTGCTGCACTGCACTCCTGCCCACTCAATCAAAGCCTCATCCCTGAGAAGTGAGGAGAACCTCCAGAAGATGAAGAATGAATTCCTCCTGCTTGGAAATTGTAACTGCTATTAATGAAGACCATCATTTTTCTAAAAAATGCCATACAGCCATATGGCTATCTAAGATAAGCAGATCCATTTTGGATCTGTTGAGTCATGAATACTTTTGGAGAATACCACAAGCACTGGCAGCTCCCTCTCTGTACATACCACTCCAGTGTGTCTCTAGCACTGCTTTGTCTGAGTCCAGCTGATATTTCCAATGCTTTGCTCTTCCTCACTGTCTGGCATTGCTGCCAGCTCCACACAACCATGTGGCACCTCCAGGGTGCTGACATTTGTCTTTGTCCTTTAATTGTATCTTGAGATCTGCTATCATCAGAAGCTTTAATGATTTCAAACAGTAGTACAAGGCATACATTTGAGCCAAGCAGGACAACTGCTGCAAAAATAGTTCACACCAGCTCAATGTGATTTGCAGCAAAGGATTTATGGGTTGGCGTTACCACAAGTGCTGGGGAAATGTCAGCACATGGATGAATTTTTTTAATTTAATTTCTAGTTCATTAATGTGAATGTCCTCACCTGAAAGCGGAGAGGAAAGGTCCTGCTTGGGATTCCCAGTTGGGAAACACTGACATGCCCAGTGGCCTCCATCTCCAGCAATAATAAACTGTTGGGGCTCCTTTTTCCCAGTTGCCTGGTGACAAAGCACACGCTCACAAATAATCATCAGACCAAGGAGCATTCTTAGAAAGTGCTCACTGAATAAGCTCACACAACAAATGTGTATTAACAGAGAGTGAGCTCCCACAGATCACTTTGGAGGGGATGGCTCCTACTCCAGCCATGTGCATGAGGCTGCAGGTTGTATGGGCTTTGTAGAGATCATAATACACACCAGTGGCTTTCCAATGTGTGAAGGGGACCTCTAAGAAAGCTGGAGAGGGACTTTCTAGAAGAGTATGTAGCAAAAGAACAAGGGATAATGGCTTTAAACTAGAAGAGAGGAGATTCAGATCAGACAGAAGGAAGAAAATCTTTCTTGGGAGGGTGCTGAGCCCTGTGCCAGGTTTCCCAGAGAAGCTGTGGCTGCCCCATCCCTGGCAGTGTCTCAGCCCAGGTTGGATGGGGCTTGGAGCAACCTGGGCTGGTGGGAGGTGTCCCTGACCATGGAGGGAGGGTGGAACTGGATGATCTTTAGGGTCCCTTCCAACCCAAACCATTCTGTGATTCTAGGATTAGCAGCACAGTCCTCCACAATCCAGGATCTAGAAAAATACCCAAAATGTCCTACAAGTTAAATCCTTATGAAAGGGGCAATGCCCTACACAGGAAAATGAGGGAGCTTAAAGATCCTACAGTCCTGCTGACAAACCTTTAGCAGGACCTGCTTCACTACAGTGCAGCAGGACCCTTTTTTATTATTGATGAAGCAAATGAGGTGTTAGCTGGGTTTATTTTCAAGGTAGAGACATTTTTACTTAATGTTACCTGCTCTGCTTCATTCTGGGACACCAAAAAACCCTTGTAAGCAGAATCAAAACCCATCTCCTCTCCCAAACAACTACTCCCCAAAAGCACCTGAGCAGGGGCACAGTTTGTGTCAACAGC
The DNA here is from genome assembly GCA_023637945.1 of Phaethornis superciliosus. Classification (NCBI taxonomy): domain Eukaryota; kingdom Metazoa; phylum Chordata; class Aves; order Apodiformes; family Trochilidae; genus Phaethornis; species Phaethornis superciliosus. The sequence continues at coordinate 39,887,722 of JAJQWJ010000006.1, read as the reverse complement.
AGTGAAACCTTGTTTAATTTATGGCTCTTTTCTATGCAAGCAATTATCTATTTTCCTCTTCACTGTTTCCATCATACACAGACACTGACTCAGCAGCCTGAAGGAGTCTTTTAGCTACCTGGGAAGTTCAAAGGCCATAAGTTTAGAGCAGTGCTGCAAGTACTGGGATGCCTAAAGGAAGGCTGACCTAATGATGAAAGAGCTGATTTGGACTTCAGAAGGACTCAGTGCAGCTTTGTGCTTCTGTGACACTGGCTGAATCACCAGGAACCTGCTTTATCCAAGTGGCTAAATGTATGCTCACCAGTGAAGTGTCATTAAAAGCAGAATGGAGAAAGGAGGCAATGAGAATTAAAGGCATGTCAGATCCTCCATCCTGGTAGAACAACAGCACCTGTCACACAAACAATAATATTAGAAGGGTTGGACCAGATGATCCTTGAGGTCCCTTCCAACCTGACATTCCCTGATTCTCTGATTTTGCACCCTTCACAGAAATAAAGCAAAACTAAACCTTAGTTTCAAAGAGATCCTTAAATTCCAACACAGCAAACAGGTGGTGTTCAAATCATATCAGTGAGGCTCCAACCCCTGGAAAAATGTTGGAAGAGTAAGACACAACACAGACTCAGTATGATCTCTCATTTAAAGCACATGAAACCAAGGTTATAGTGGCCCATGCATCCTGAAGAAACACCTAGGGATTCCCATCTCATCTACAACAGAAAGACCTGGGCTGACTCTCTCTCCTGTCACACCTGCTGGAGAAGAAAAGCAGAAGGGAATCATCACCATGGGACAACCCAAAAACTCCAGGAGCAAAGGCTCCTCCAGAAGAAAGAAGAAAAAATTGAATATGCCTGGAAACAGGAATCACATTGTAATCAGAGGTGGGTTTCCAGCATTTTCCAGAAAGATTCATCAGGGCTTTAGATTACTGGCTGGCTGCCACACAGCCTGTGAACTAAATAGAGGCCAATTTGTTGACCTGTAGGCTTCAATGCAAAGACAGTCTGTGCTTTCTGATACCTTCTGCAAATGCTGTGGGCAAACCAGGGTTGTACGTGTGTTCCGTGCATGTCTCATCCCACAGGCAACCCTGGCTTCCTATTAAAGGCCATTGGCAGGATCTACTTATTCTTATTTTTAAAAATAATTGTCACCAAACACCTTATCAAAGAATAAAACTGAGGAACTGGCTCATAAGAAAGGGAGAAGAGAGGCTTTTAGGAGAGGGATAGCTAAAAGTCAGTTTGAAGAAGGAAAAAAATTGGGAAAAGGGATGTGAGCTTGAAAGCATCACCATATCTCACTTTTCTTACTTATGGAGGAGCCTGGGAGCTGAGGGATGCTCTCCCACACAGAGGTCCACCTGGGCAGAAGGGTTCACAGAGCCAGGCCCCATTGGGGAGAAAACTGATATGGGAAAGAAGTGAAAACCAAGAAGGCAAACTCAGTCTGGGCAAAGGGCCAAGGCAAGGCCAAGTGCAATTCTAGAAAATGGGATGAAAGCCAAAGGCACCAAGGTGTCACAACAGGCCAGTGCTGGTCTGCAAAGACAACCCAGAATGATGCACCTGGCAGGTGCACAGCATCACCCAGACACAAAGAGAAATGGGCTTAAAACTAAATTTTGGAACAAAAGGCTCAGGGTGAAGGATCTCCACCATTAATTTCTACTTGTGAAGGTACTGGGGTTACCATAACACTGGTATCTCCCAAAACCAGCCCCCTGGGTATGCTGGTGTTCCAGTATAAGTCATGGAAATCAGAACTGATTTGCAGCAATTTCCCTGAGGACCTCTTTGTCCCCCTGGTCGCACCCTGCATTCCTGCTTGCTCCATCTCCATCCTGCTGACTCTGCTGCCTTTGCCCACCCTCTGAGCACACAGCTGATAAGGCAACAAGATTCAGAACCAGGTCTCATAGACAGATGACCCAATTCCACAAAATAATTAAAAAAAAAAAAAATAGTGAACATGTGATGTCGCTGATAAAAGTGGCATCAGCTTACAGACATTCCTCACAAAGACCCAACCCCAAGCTAACTCTGTGGCTGCCAGAATCATCTCTCCTGCTTCCTGATGCCCTCAGCAACTCACTTCATCTCCCATCACTCTTTCTCAGGTAATAGTTGGGTGCAGAGGTAAAATGGGCAGGAAATCCTGCTGCCTGTCCTCTTCAGATCAGGGGGAGAAGGGAGAAGAGAGTGAGTGGGGTTGGGGCTTGAGGGACTGCAAGATGAAAATGAAGTGGACTAAGACAGATGTTTGAAGAGTGGAGGGTAAAATGAGAAGGCCAAAGAGGATTTGGAGTCAATGAGTATTGACTTGAGCTAGGGATGGTGGAGACAAACCCCAGATCCAAAGCACAAAGCTGCAGCCATCCAACGTGAGCCTGACAGAATCTCTCACACAGTTTGATTTGGCAAAGCTGTCATGTGGTTCATTTCTCTCTTGGGAGCACTGACAGCCACCAGCACAGTCACCATGCCTTTTTTGGTGGTTCCCCAGCTGGTAAGCCACCAAGAACCCAAAATGAGACCAGGACAGAGGAGGTACCTTGAAATGGATGACACAACTGGATCACTTCCATCATGTTTTCTGCTCAGTACAGGTACAGCTGGTACCTGAGTGTATCTACAGGGTTAAGAATGCCTGCAGCCTGGGGGCTAAGCAATAGTCACCAGAAAATTTGAGACCTGAGTAGTCTGCCTGTGTTTGGAGGAGGTGCACAGCCCTGCTGGCTCAGAAGTAGCTCTCAGCCCACTCTCAGCCCTTTTCAGGACCAAAGAATTTATCTCACCCAGCATCATGCAGTCTCCTGTCCTCACAGCAACACCCTTGTCCTGCTGGGCAAAAACTCCTTTCACCCAAACCAGCAAAACTCCAAGCCCAGTCTGAAGAACAAAACAAAACAAAACAAAAAGACCCCAAAACCCCAGACAGCAGACGAAAGGCAGTTTTTAAATAAAAACTAAATAAAGGCTGGGCTTCCATTCCTTGATTCTGGTTTTGATTCTGCTTACATGTAAATGCAGTGCTCATATATTTCAAACTCTTCCCAGCAACAGAGCTCCCAAAGCATTTTGTCTCTCTGGGGTGAGCAGCTCCATGGCTCAGTGGCAGAGGGCACACACAGTGATGTGGCTCACGTTACTGAGCTGGATCAGATGATAGATGAAGATCCAGGATGCTGAGCAGAAGGCACAGCTGGTCAGCAGCTCACAGGTCCAAGTCTTTTCCTTCTGGCTGAAAATCCTCCTCCACCTTTCTTTTCTATAGTAAGTAAGGCCCTTCATTCTCCAAAGATTTTCATTGCTACCAAGCTTCATGTACTTGCACACCTATCTCTGCATGGGCAAGATTTTATCTCAAGGTCATTGGCACAATGTGTTTCATCTCACATTTATTAATTTTTTTATAGTCCATTTTTTGGTAAGACTTGTCATTCTACTGCCCCGTGAGAGGTGAATAATAAATCCAGCCAAAAACCCTGCCCTGCATCCCTGGGCCTTGCATAGATTTGTTATCTCTCTTTGTATTCTGTGAGATTTTCCTCGTGCCATTTTTGGCTGCTAAGACACCTAATGACCTAAGTGGTCCCAGGAAAGGGGAATTGGCTTCCTTTGCAAAAAGCCTGGTATTTACTTGCAGTTTAGCTTACCTGACTTGCTTAAAGTGTTACCAGAATGCAGCCACCTACTTTCTTTTCTTCATTTTCACTTGCTATCCAAGATTTGCTTGAACTGAGAATGTCTAAAGCCTCAGGCATGATCCTGGGTGTTCTCAAGACTTAAATGCCACTGCTTAAAGAGTTAAAGATCTAGATGGCTGCACTAAGAGGATGATAAACTAATCACTCAGTCACTGCTGGTGAGCCTGGTGTCATTTACTGAAACATGGAATGCATTTAACAATGTAAAAGAAACTCCATGCAGTGCAAAAGCCAAAGATGATTGTTAGATTGTCAAGGTTTACTTTGGAGAAAGTTCTCAGTCTAATTACTGACAGTCAGGCAACAGAAGTATTTTTCCACTCATTGAAGAAGTTAACATTGTCCTTTTAAGCCAATGGGTCTTTTTTTTTTTTTTTTTTTTTTTTTTAATGTGACTAAGGACTGCAGCTTCTGCTAAGAGGACTACAAAAATTTAAGACAGGACTATGTGGAAGAAACAACAGTTCTAGGGAACAAGTAAGAAAAATTTCCTGCTATCATAAACATAAGAAAAGTCAAAATAATAGTTACAGTACTAGTGCTGCCCTCTTACCTATTGATTTGTATCTTCCAGCACTGCGAAATGGCTTGAAAGAAAAGGCCAGCCCTCAGCACTCCACAGAAATAATTACTTAAAAGGCAAGATCTGTTTTCATGTTAGAAATAGAAAATGCTTCAAAACATTTGCCCAGCAGTCTCTAAACCATGAAGGAAAAGAAAGACCAGGTCCAACATTTTGGGTTTACATTTTAGATTTTGGTGAATATTGGCATTTTTTTCTCTAGCCTTAAAATGAGATCTCAGTTAAAGATCAAGAGACCAAAACTGGGTAAAACATCAAAAGGATTTTGTGAGGCTCACCCAGTGAGCACCCAAGCTGCAAAGAATATCACTTCATTATCTTTTATTCTGTTAAACTTTGAACACAACAGCTCCACTGTGCTAAGCAGTTGGTATAGAACCCTTTCCCAGCACACCAAACCCAGAGCTTCTGTCAGATACCACCAGAAGTTTTTTCTTGACGTGGAAGTAAGACCCAGAGAGTGAGATGATATTACTCCAGAGCAAAATGAAGGTGTGATCATGGCTCATCTTTGCAGATCTGTGTCACTTTGACCTAGCAGACACAGGCAATAATAGACAGAGACATAGGTTTAGCACATACTAACAGCTTAACAATTCTCCAGAGGCTCTGGATGGATGGATGCTCTGATGTGGCCTTAGCACATCCTTGCAGATGTCAATTTGACCTAGTAAACACAAGTAATAATAGAAGAGGAAGAAATATCAGCTTAGGAAGTGTTAACTGCTTAGCAGTTCTCCAGAGACTTGAGATGGACACTCTGCTTGTTAGCTCAGACAAAGCTTGTCCCATGGCTCTGGTACTGCCACCCACATGAATTCCAAGGGAGAAAAACACACCTCCTAATGACAGCTACCTTCAGGACAAGCCTGACAAGGTGGTACCTCATAATTTTTCCTCCTGGATCACAGCTGTTGGCCCAGGTGGTTCTGCTGATGTTAGGGGGTTCTGTTAGGTCAGTCTCTTCAGAAGTAAGATTCATCTTGAACTGCAGGATCAAAATTCATCTGTATGGGGGGAAATTTAGCTGATCAAACAGAGAAATCTCCAGCATTGTCTCATCCTGAAATAAGCATCAAAAATATATCAAGTTGCTCTCAAACAGTGGCTGTTCCCCTGGGTGCTTAAAAAGGAAATCTGAATGAGTAACTCAGGTGCTGCTGCATGAGCTGTAGAGATCTAAAGGCAGAAAAGCTACATGATATTCACAGGAACCTGATGTTCCTGTTGGGTACATCTTTCCCTCTACAAAGCAACAACATTCTCCCTAGGAAGTGTCACACCTGCCTCACTGTGCTTCAGGAAAGAGGGAGCAAGCACTTTCACTAAGAAGTGGAACCAAGAAATGGTTCTGCTGACAAGAGCTGAGCAACTTTGGAAAAGCACTCAGAATTCCACAGACCCTAATGGCTGCTGCAGAGCAAAGTATTTCTACCTCATCTCTATGTGCATGTATTTTAAGGGCTGAAAAAGTGCAGCTCTCGTACTTCTCAGCAGCTAATAAAAATCCTTGTTAGCAACATCTGGATACAAGATAAAGGAACCTTGCAAAGAAACATGAGGTATTCAGCAAGTTTCTGCTGTGGGTTCATCACCAGTCCTCTGAGGACTTTTCTCTAAAGTCCACTGAGGTGTTGGGGTGTTTTTCCATTGACTTCATTGGGCTCTGAACCAAGACCTAAAGCCTCCCTGCTGTGTTTTGGACATTTATTTGTGTTTGATCTGTAATAAGACCTTTCATTTCTCTTATTCCTGTAAAAACAAATAAAGCCACAGTACAAGAAAGCAACTAAACACATGCTTATCTTTAAGCATATCCCTCAACCCATTTGCTTGAAGTCCTACGAACTCTTGGGAGAGAAAACCAGATGCTTAAAATTAAACATGGGCTCAGGGGGGTTGCTAATTAGTGATGGCTCTGTGTCTTATAGGGCCCTGAACACATCTTAGAGGTTTTAGGGTCCATGTGGGAGAAATTACATGGAGACCATCTCAGAAGTGTAACTTTTTGTATTGTACCTAATGTTGGAAGCCTGTCTGTAATGGCTATAGTAAGACTGATCCTGCTACAACACCATTTACAACTAGTTAAGGGAAGTAGAGTTTGTTAGGTGTTAGTAAAAATAAGAATATCTAAACCCAGAGCCTTTTCTTGGCTATTACTACAAGACAGGCTCAGTCACAATAAGCAAGGTCATCAAAGCAAAACTGCTTTTAGGAATGAATGTGTTTACTGGCATCTCAAGTGCAAATGTGTCTCAGTTCAGCCAAAATATTGCCTCTGGTCTCCTTCACTTTGCTCAGAGGAAGCAGTTGTGCATCCTTCAGAATCTGGCTCTTGGAAGATAAGAGATTCTTTACCACTGGGTCAGACAGCAAAAGAAAGACCATTCCCAGTAACCTGCACAGGGCAAAAAGCATTTTTCTTCACCACACCTTGTTTATTCTGGACCTCTTCTAAAGAGTGTTAGAACTCACAGATTTCTTGGTTACATAGAGAGCCTCAAATTTAACATGACTGACAGGTCGAATCAATGTTGTCTTTGGTGTGAGAACATTTGGGATGCTTCTTTGCAAAACAGTCCTTTCAATAGGGTTTTTCCTGTCTGAGAACTACTGTCACTTTCTTATCATTACTTCACATTTGCAGAGGTACTACGTACCCATTAACACAAAAACTCTCACCTTTTCAGCATCTCCTATGCAAGAACTGAAACTTGCCCTTCTATGGCTTCTACACTCCATCTCTTTTTCTTTTCATATTTCTTGCCAAACTCCTTTCTGCAGGTGCATCAGGGCACACCACTGCAAGGTGCTCTTGGCCCTTCAGCTCTCTCCCCATAAAATGTTACACTCTCCCATGTTTATAGGTTCATTCTTCTACAGGGTGGACAATGAGGCCACGTTTCTGTATCCATTAAAGAGGAATCTGGATCAGATGTTAGCACACAACACCTCTTGCAAGTTAGCCAAAGCACTCAGTCTGGTGCTCCTGCTGGCTTCACTATTTATACAGGCTGTGAAGAGACAGGTGATATCTGAACTCAGCATAAATCCTTCAGAAGAATGTTTTTTAAAAGAAAACTGATGGTTTGAGTGCTTCACATCATGTGGCTGCAGAGTCTTTGATCTGAAACTCAATTTTCCACAATTCACACTTACCTTTGACTAACAGTGAAATTGTGAGTCCGTGCATGGCCCTCTCTGAACCACCAAGAACAAGAGGATGCTGCAGGCTGTGCTTGCCTGGAAGCATTACTGTGTCCAGTTCTGGAGCCCCCACTATAAGAATAACAAGGAGCTCTTGGAGTCAGTCCAGAGGAGGCCACAAAGGTGGTCAGAGGGCTGGAGCACATCTACAGAGACAGGCTGGGAGAGTTGGGGATGTTCAGCCAGGAGGAGAGATTTGGGGAGATCTTATAACAGCCTTCCAGTACCTGAAGGGGCCTCCAGGAAAGATGGAGAGGGACTTTTTAGAAGGGCATGTAGTGATAGGACAAGGGGCAATGGCTTTAATCTAGAAGAGTAGAGATTTAGGTTAGATGTTAGGAAGAAATTATTTACTGAGAGAGTGGTGAGATCCTGGCCCAGGTTGCCCAGGGGGACTTGTGGATGCCCTGACCCTGGCAGTGTCTCAGCCCAGGTTGGATGGGGCTTGGAGCAACCTGGGCTGGTGGGAGGTGTCCTGACCATGCAGGGGGGTTGGAACTGGATGATCTTTAAGGTCCTTTCCAACCCAAACCAGTCTGGGATTCTATGATTAGCAGCACCGTCCTCCACAACCCAGGATCTAGAAAAAAAAAACTAAAATAGCTTCAGCCCAGCCCATTCTGTTTTGAGGATGTAAAGGAGGATAAACCCAGGAAACTTGGATCCTTCTGCAGCCCCCAGCTTCTTAGCTGACAGGGATGATCTCCTCTACTCCTTCACTCTTCAGTGTCAAAGACCCATCTCATTGAGAAACCACAGAAGAGATTAAAGTCTTGTAAGAAGCATTAATAAATCCATCTTCTCTAAATCCCTGAATAGCAGATCCAAAGCAAAAAGGCCCAGAAATTCCATCTCATGATTCCTTTCAGCCACTGACTCTCCCCTGGGACATACTCCCTAAATCAGCTGTTGCATAAACATAATGTCATAGAATCACATAATTACTGAGTTTGGAGGGGGTGTCTGGAGGTGACATGGTCCAACCCCTTCCTCAAAGCAAGGTCAGCTAGAGCAAGTTGTTCAGGATCTGCTGGATCCACACCTCCATGCATACTTAGTCTGGGAAAGCCATTTTCCCTCAGCTTCATGGTCCAATCTGTGCTTGAGATGATGCAGAGAACTCAGACGACCTGGTTGGTCTGACCCATTTGGAAATGAGTGATAGATATTATTATACAGAGGTTAATATTCTGTGGAGCTGATGAACCCGACAAGGGTTGGACTTCTGGGCTCTGTTAAACAGCTGCTCTGACCTGTGGCTGAACACAGGAGCAGCAAGAGTCATCTTCTCCTCCTCCTTGTCAAAGAAACCACTCCTTGGTTTTAGTTCCAGGCAGCTATGGTGGCAATCCTAATAGCATTCCTTTCTACAACATGGATCTTCAGGTGGACTGCACCTTGGATAGTCAACATTTTTGTGGCTGAAACAGTTGCACAGGTGTTTCCAGTGCTCTCTGAGAAGCTCATTTAATAAAGCAGAATATCCCAACCAAAACAGAAGTTAAATATTCATCAGCATCTTCTCTGTTGAGTCTCTGGTTGCATTACATGTCCAAGAGTTATGATCCACTTTTAAACTGTCTTCTCAGGATGACCTACATCTCTTGTTGGAGAACTGGTTCATATCACTGCAGGCAAGTGGATTTTAGAAACTCCCCATTGTGGACATGTAGTAAGATTAAAAATTTCCTCTTTTTTATACCCTTCCCAATGTTTTCCCAGAGATCTCTTTGCATACAACCTGTGGAAATGAAATACTGTCTTCCTTCTGCTAGCAGATCCATAAAAGAGTTTCCCAAGGAAATCTGGGGAAAGAAAATTTTGTTCAAGATATTTCCTAAACCCAAAGAAGAATGGAAGGCTGTACTCTCAAAAGACCTTGGAAAATGCACTTCTTTCACCACCAGATTTCTGTTCCCAACGCTAACTCTAACCTCTCTGTTTCCCTTCCTTTCCACACAAGATTGATTCACAGAACTTGATTTAAAGGATGTTTATTTCCATAACAAAAATGATCAGGGGTCTAGAAAACATGACCTATGAGGAAAGATTGAAAGAATTGGGTTTGTTTAGTCTAGAGAAGAAAAGACTGAGGGGGAGACATGATAACAGCCTTCAACTATGTAAAAGGTTGTTGCAGATAGGAAGGTAATAAATTGTTCTCCATGTCCACTGGGTATAAGACAAGAAATAATGGGTTTAAATTGCAGCAAAGACGATTTAGGTCAAACATTAGACCCGTTCCTCAGAGGAAGGACAGGTGAAGCACTGGAGAAAATTAGTGAAGGAGCTACAGACACTCTGTCACTATTGAGGCAAAGATTTGCCAGGAATGGCTCAGACCTGGCAAATCTTGCCTTGGGGTCAAGAAATAGATGATGTCTCAAGGTTCTCCCTGCCCCTCTTCCTGCTAGTATATTTTTACAGCAGTCAAAATTACCATAAGTATCTTTGTTCCATAGTAGGAAATGAGAAAATCTCTTTTGGACACTCTGGTTTTATCTATAGTGGCAGTGCATTTGAAGGCACCCCCATTTATTTCTATTTAGACAATTAGTAAATTAAAGGACAATTTTCAAGATGTACCCACACCCCCCCCCTTGCACATGTTCTCACTTGTTTTCTCCTATGGTTCATGCTCTGAAGTGATATATCTACACCCCATTCAGAAGCTTTTCTCCAGATAAGAGATGCAGGACTTCCAGACAAGCAGATCCTGTCCTGGCTGGAAGAGATGGCTGCAGACCCAGGCACCAGACACATCCTCTGGCTGAGGGGGCTTCCTTCACCTCATCCAGTTCACCTCTAATGCCAAGGATGATGGAATTGCTCTTTTTAAAAATGCTTCTCCACCTCCTGCCATTGCAGACAATCCTTTGACATAAAAGCCATCTGCCTCCTCATCAGCACATGCAATATTCAATATACACATCCAATATGTGGATGCTTCTCCACATACTCACTGGTCCAAGACCATCACCCTCTTAGACATACAGACAGAGAAGTAAAAAAAACCCATCTCTCTAACCAGTGGAAAAAATACAAATAGAATCATCCAGTGGTGAAACAAATCCCCATCTTATGCCCTCAACCAAACCAATTGCTTTACAACATAACAGAGCATGAATAGGTTAAATGTTATGTTACAAAGCAGAAGATACATTAATTTTAAGGTCTTTCTTCCCATCTTCATTTCCAGTCTATCAACAACAGGGGCAGGGGCTACACACAGCAAGGAAAACATTTTCTTTTGAAATTAATTTTTATGAAAGCAAAATGGTTCTAGATCCACATTTTTGAGTCATTTAGAGAGCAAACTTAGCCAGCCTGAGCCAATCTTCTGCCATTTACAGCTTCAGAAAGCCTTTGTGATTCAGTGTCTTCATTAATTTATTTTCAAATGGCATTAAAATTAAAACCTACCTGTGAAAGTCTTGGTTTCTTTCTTACTTGTAGACAACCATCAAAATTTGAGCTGATCATAATGTCTGAAATCCCTATGCCATCACCAGAAAACGGAGTTTTAGAGTGGTCAAGCCTAGAGCTATACTTCCATCAAGTCCACTGACAGCTTACCCTCCATAAAAAACATTTAAAAAAGGCAAAAAAGGCAAGAACTTTGGATGAGTCTTTTAAAAATGTTCTGGTTCTTCATCCAAATTAATTTTTGAAACTGTTTGCAAAACATCATTTTTAGATTTATTTTATGCATACACACATGCACATAGATGTGCAACCCACCAAAATGAAATCCAAGTTTCCTTCAGGCCAGTGAAGCCTTTAGCACAGTACCAAGGGATTATTTTATTTTAAGAGAACTTCCTTGATCCCTAAGTTCATGCTTTATTAAACATGTGGAGCCACTAATGGCACACAACATTTCAACTCAGGTCTTCTTCCTTCAGGTTTCCAGTTCAGCTTCTTAGAAGAAAGCAGTGAACCCTACAGAGCTTGGGAGATGGGACTGGTCTGGTAACAGGGTTTGTCTCCCTCTGCTGGTCTTGGTTTAACTTTTAGTGTCTCATTTAACTAATATTTTCGAAAATATTTGAGAAATCTAAGAGATGCTCCTCACTCAGCTCTTTAACTCTTAATTATTACTGAGACCAAGTACTGGCTGTAGGGCTGGGTGCAATGAGGTAAAATCATGTTGATATGCTGAGGCTGATTTGGGAACTTATTTTCCTCTACTCACCCTGGGTTTTGGTTTGGTTTTTGCTGTGGTTTTTTTTTTTTTTTGCCTGACCTCCTTCTTGAATCAACACTATCAGATTTATTATCAGAGTATAACCTCTACATCATCACCACCCAGGTCCCATAATAACCAAACATGCCACAGTGTCCATGCACATGGGTCTGCTTAAACCATGGGCCTTAACTCAAGTTCATCAAGCTTTCAAGTGGTTTTTTCAAGTTTTCCCACTCTTATGACTGGCACAGCTGAGCTCTGCTCTCAGCTTGTGCATGAATAGTCCCTGCTCAGCGGCACAAATGGCAAAATAAAAACCAAAGAGGAGATGCTAATGAGTTTAGGACAGGTTATTCATGATCCTGTAGTTGGACAGGTACTGTTGGTGAGCCAGATAGGGGAACCAAGTCTCATGGCCATGAAGCATGGGCATTCAAGTTTGAGATTTTTTCCTTTGACACCAGACTGATAACACTCAGGAATAATCCCTTTGGACAGGACAGATTCCCTCCACCAATGACCAGGACCAAGTCAGATGGGGCTTGGAGCAACCTGGCCCAGTGGGAAGTGTCCCTGCCCATGTCAGAGGGTTGGAATTGGATGAGCTTTAAGGTGTCTTCCAACCCAAACCAGTCTGGGATTCTATGGTTCTATGACAAAGTGTGACAAGTGCAGGGACAGGGATTTCTGGTTCTGCCATCTAAAGCTACAAAAGACAAATCTCATCCTGGATTCCTGAGATATTAATTGCACCCCATGGGCTTCTACCCTCTGATTGCCACAAAATTTTTGACTTCCAGCTGTACTTACCCAGTGAGGGACCCATCCCAGAGTCTCTCACATCTACCATCACATCTCAAACATCTACCTTGATCCTGGCAGCACATCTAGAAGTCAGGAAGCTGATACACAATACTGTGTATTCATCACATGGTAGGATTCATCTTACCTAACTCTATCCACCTGAAAGGCAAGCACCAGCTCTAAGCTAGTCATATTAGCTCCCTGAGCAGCCCACAGAGATATGTGTTTCCAGAGGGCAACTTATTCCATGACTTTAAGACACCCATCTCCAGCAAGATAAATCTAACCCTGAGAAAATGTTATCACTCACATTTATCACTTCAAAATAGAAGATCACCATCAGCCTGGCAGACAGCAGATGAGATCTGTACTCATCAGTCATCTGATGGACAAGTGAGGCTCAGCAGTGGAAATACCCTGAATTACTTCAGCTGAAAAACTACAGTCAGTTGCCTGTGTCAGAATAACTACTGGTGATCCCCTGGCCTGATCCTACAAAAGCTTTGCATTAATTTAAAAACCTTTGCCAAAGATATTTAGGGAAAACTAATCTGAGCAAAGCTTTGATGGATCAAATCTACTGCTTTCAGTGTGAAAAGAGAATCCTCCTTGGAGCAGGTCCAGCAAAATCTCCTTTCTGGGAAATGAAACATTACAGTTGCCCATTAAAGAAAGTGATCAGGAGGATGTTAATTTCCTGGGTATAGGAAATAGGGCTTTATGTAAAGTACTCTTGCTTAAAAGAAGTCTCCTTGTAACTTGTTTCACCAGTTGCTCTAAAGATGATAACCATTTCAGTCATGTGTCCAATCCCAACGTAGGCTGCATTTACTTTGACATTTAAATGCACACATGCACATAAAAGCAGCCATCAGAGAACCACTCCATCAAGAATATACCATTACATCAAGATTTATTTAACTGAATCCCCCATAATTAGGTCATAACATATGATAAAGCAGTTGTTAACTATGTCGTAAGGAGATCTACAAAGGGGATGAAATATTTAAAACAGTAATAACATACCTATCCTGCTTTGCTACTTATGCACAGTTAAACACATAAAAAAAAAGAAAAAAAAAAAAGGAGCAACTCTTAATTACAAGGACAATTTATTTTGCTGACCTTCTTACTGGGACAGATGCCAAAGCCCACTGTGGGGGGATTGGTCTGTTGGTTGATTTGGTTGATTTTGCAGTGTAAATGTTCTGCTCCATTGTTGGAGACACTGCAGTTGTCTGCCCAGGGAGAGCCAAGCATTTCCCAGTGCTAATTTACAGCCTCCTCGACTGGTCAAGGGCAGCAATGAAGTCCACAAATTACTGTTAAAAATAGAGCTGGCTTTATGGAATCTCATTCCATAAAAGAATGGTTTCTAAAGCCATTCAAAAGCTATGGTGGCTTCCAAAGGTGCAGGGTCAGGAACACATTCGTGTCATTCCACGCTGCACCTAACTCCATTTTCATCTTTTTTTTTGTTTTTTTTTTTTTTCCTTACTTTTTTTCCCCTTGGATCCTGAGCTCCACTTCGGTTTTGAACTTACATAGGAAGGCAGGAGGTTAAACCAAACTGCTAACTGTGTCTCTTCAAAACTGACATTTAATACAGGGTATAAATCACTGTGGGAGCCTGTTATTCCTTCAGGAATGCAATTACATAGGGTCAAATAAAACATGAAAGAACCCAACAAGTTTTAAAATGTAGTATGTTCTCAAAAGCAGGCAAGAAGGAATGCAAAGCAGTTCAAATATGCTAACATCCACATGTTGTCCTGTATGAGGGGGATTAGAAGGAAAGGTTTCTGTTCTTTAATGATTATGTTGTTAAGCATAGGTATGTATGCAGGTTCAGGGCTCTCACTGAATACCAGTCCAGCCAGGGAGCTTTGGGCAGATTACTGTATTTATTTAAAGCAGGTGCCTTTTATGTATCTCATTATTTCAATTGCCACTGGTTAAGATCCCATGGGTGTTTAGCACCCAAATGGGATATGGAACAGGGACAGTCACCTTTTTCTTCAAGGTTGTGGGCCCAGGACACAACCTCCACTCATCTGGCCCCCCAGGGAAGGACTTTGTCAGGAGAGATTGCAAAATCATCTCTGAGATAAGCAACCATCTGCCCCAGCCATCGAGGCCACCTCCACCTCTCCAGCCTCATGGGTTTGTTTGCCTTTGAAACAGGGATGGGGAACAACAAGCAAATACATCAATAAAACTTTGTGAAGCCTGTTAAAAGACAGATTAAGCAGGTTCAGCACCTATAAAATCACTCACTGTCACCATTCACGTTTCACTCACATTGCTCTCAGCACAGAAAAACCCTTTTGCTTTCATATTTTAGCCCTGTTTTCAAACAGCCTAAGAGGGAAAGGCACCTGGGTGGAGATTCTAGCAAAATTTTCAGGTCAATTTTTTGCCACCCTCAGTTTCACTACACTGGATTTTACACCTTGGACAGTTAAACTAAGAAGACTTTGAAGTTTCTTCATTGAATATCTGGGATTTATTGAAAGTAACTACTTTATCTGAAAGTTGGTTTGTTGTTTTTTTAGCTAAATGGGACTTTTAATTCCAAATTCAAAGCTTTATGGAAATATACAATTTTGAGCATTTAGTTTGAGAATTGTGAGGAAAGTTTCCTTTCCTCTTTTAAAAAAAATTACTCCTCCTCAAGAGCAAGTGATTTTCTAAAAATAAGTGAAAGAGAGAGTACTTTGCTTTTTATGTCTTAAACTTTTAACCTGTTTTATTCTTGCTTTTAAAAGTTTTGCTTTTCCCATTTAAAAACAAAACTTTCACTTGTTAGCCCTCCTTCTATAAGAAAGTAACAGAAATAATATCTTACTTAATGATTTTTTTTCCAGAAAAAAGGAAGTAAAAAAAGAAATGTATTAATAATATATATTAAAAACTCAATTTTTACTCTTTTTTTGCTGGAGTTAAAAAAAATAGATAAATAAGTGGAAAACCTTAAAAAAATTGAGAGAAAAAAGGAGAGGCTTCCCCTAGATCTTTTAAAAGAAGTTATTTTTCTACAGCAGATTTCTTAATGGGAAAATTGCAAGTGAGGATCTTTTTCCTACAAAACCCCCACAGCCCCAGATAGCAAACTCACTGATTTCACCTCCACTAACACTGCCAGAAGAAAACCTTAGATTTCTCTCCCTTGTTTTATAGCACCCACTGCATCACAGTTACATGGGTCACTGGTCCTGCCAACACTTAGATATATTCTCAGAATGAAGCCTGTGAATAAGCTTTAGGGGAACCAAAGCTTTTTAAAGGTAGAGATAGCAATACTTTCTGTTACAAAGATTATTAAATTCTTCCTATCTGAAGAATATGGCTTTAGTAGCTTAAAAAGCTGCTCTTCTGCAGCCATATGGGTGAAATAACTCACACGAATCATAAGCCTCAGGGTTGATTTGTGTGTGGACAGGATTTCTTTTTATTATTATTTTTTAATATCAGGTGGAATGACTCACCTGTTTCAGAGGAAGAGATCTGGGGAAACAAGCATTGCTCAAGGGTTTTCTCAAGCAATGCCTGAGCCCTGCAGTTTGAAATGTTCCAGTGTCCTAAGCCTTTGCAGCAAGAGCCTAAAAATTGCTTGCAAGGCAGGCTCTGGATAAAGAGACTTCTCACATGTCATCTGAAAATGTCCCTAAATGCAATCAAATGTTGTAAATCAAATTTTTGCTTTTGTAAAACTGCTGTTTGAGTTATGTTCAAATTGAATAGAGCCAGGGGTCTCCCTTTCCAGGCAGGGAGATTTCCAAAGAATAACTCTAGCAAAGAAAGAGAGAGCTAAAAAAAAAAAAAGTGAATAGCAAAATTTGAATTACACTTCCAATCAGAGGCTATCTTCCATGCTTAGAAGATTCCTCTTTATCTTAAAGAATTTACAGTGAAGAGAACCCCATTCTCACAGAAAGCACCCCAAAAAGCTGAGGACAGGCTGGTTTTGGTAGTTCAGGGCCATTGCTGGCAGAGGTGCAGGGTTTGTGTGATGCTGGTGACCTGAAAGCACTCCCAGCCTGAGTGAAGCTCCAACCCTGGTGCCTCTGACATGTTCAGAGCCTGACTCTCTGCCACACCTCAACATGGAATTACCTTGGAAGATGCTGATAACTTGGCAAAAATTTTGACATCCTTTCCAGAAAGTCATTGTTCCTTCAGCTGAGGAGGTTATCTCCTTCAGACCTGGTTTCTTGAGCTTTCCTCTGCTGAAGAAAAAAAAAAACCAAACAAAAACATACAAAATTACACCAATTAGCATAAAGTCCCTGCATTTCTGTGATAACTCCAGTGCATTCCTCCTGGGTACAGCCTCCCTGACTGTCTGCAGAGTTTTCCCTGCTTCTCAGCCATTCTGCCTGCTAGTTCATGGCAAAAAATCCCTCCTTCCACAACAAATCCCACCTTATCATCTAGAGAAATGGATGCAAGCCTTACTTCACTTTCAAATTTACATCAGCTTCTCTTCCTCGTGCAGAACATCCTGGAAAGGCAACAGACTTCATACACCTGACTTAAAAATTATGAAAACCCCAGATATTAAAACCCCTCTTTAGCAGGAAAATGAAAGGCTTCCTTCTGCAAACATGGAGCAGACAGAACAATGTTCTGTCCATTTGCTGTATATCTGAGCCTGTTCCAGCAAAAACTCCATGCACAAGCTCAGTGGGCAGAGGAGATGTCACCTGAGTGCAGAAAACCCCACAATCGAGGTTGAAGTAGAATGCTCTGTCTGTACCAAGTTAAAATTCCATCTTTTTACCTAGATTTGGTACCTTCCAGAACACAGAGTATGCTGTGGTCAAGTAGAAATATAGAAATCACTCACTCAAGTTAAATGCTGAATGTGATTGATTTGGGAGGAGGTGATATCAATCCAGATCTCAATGCTGAAAGGAGCAGCATATGGAATTGGAAATCTGGCAAGATTTATTATATTTAAATTGGTTCCTTAGAAAAAAGAAAATACAGTGTCTTTATTTAAAGAGAAAAAATCAAGCTGAGCACTTATGGGCTTATAACACCAGTAGCAACATTAATATGTGCTTCAGAAGAAACATTGAGAAAAGGGTAAAGGAAGCTGTGGCAACTTGTGACATAGGGGACAAGCTTCAGTCTGGGTATAACAATGGCTTTTTTACCTAAATATTAGTTAAACCCTTGATATGTTGTCACACAAAATTGCTATTTAAGGTGGGGAAGACAGGTGGATAATAAATTGGCTAAAATGGAGGTGATAGCAAGTTGTACTGAGAGAACAACTGACCTGCAGGGAGGTTACTGGAGGAATTCTCAATCCCAGCCTGGGGATGGTTGCATTAACACTGCCTCTACCAATGCTGCTGCAGAATGTGGAAGTATTTCTAACCACATTTGCTGAGGCACAGAGTTAAAAGACATCAATACCAGGAAGATTGGAACATCACACCTGAGGAAATGATCTACAAACCACAAGATCCCCCAGGGAGAGGGAATACAACACCCTACTACAGTTACTGACATTTTATAGGGCAGTGTTGATTCTTCTTTGAGACTTCTCTGCTCACCTGTGTTTGAATGGGATGAAATCAAAGTGGGATAAGAGTGGAAAACAGGTGAAAAGGCTGCTGAGGGTGCAGGAGAATTAGCTAGACAAAGGCTGGCTACAGCAGCTGGCTTGGTGAAATCAGGTGGATCAATCACTTGGAGTCACCTCAAAGGACAACATCATGACAGCAGCAGGATGGAGTAAATGAAATGTCAGTGCTGGCAAGAGTGGCCAGAAATAGAGGTGAAGATTTCTGAAGATTTCTAAAGATCATGGCAGCAGGGTTCACAAACAAACACCCCAAAAGGAGCACCAAAAGTCTGAAGCTACACCCTGATTGGGTTAGAAGGAATTACAAAATGAGGCTGCTTGCTCTCATTTATGGGGAGCACACATAGAAAAAGGGAGGGAGACTTAGACTTAAAAACTTGATGAAAACAACATTAAAATATGAGTTATTCAGCAAGAGAAGTTGTGTGCTGAAAGAAGGTACATGACATAGCAAGGACTTAGAGCTGGATATCTGTGCTCCCTGCTGATAAAGTTGTGGCTCAGACTCTGTTGCCCATTTCTTAAACACCTCAAGCCAGCACACATTTCAGAGTAACAATCAGATGCTAAGGACACTGCGTGTTAGTTGAGGTTTCTGTTCCCCAGAAAGAAGCCAGCATTGAACTAGAACTGCCCCAGGGACCAGCAAATGCATGAATTACTAGATGTTGTTATCTTAAGGTTTAAAACAAGGTTCTGATTTGGAAAATCCAGGTCAGCCTCAGGGTTACAGAGTAAACCATAAACCTTGTGCATTAGCAGGTCCTGAGTATGCCATAAACACAGTCAGCTGTAGGGGCAGACACTGAAGATCACATTCAGTTGATGCTTGATCTGTCTTGTTCTGATGGTGAAATTGGATTTTGACAAAGTATTGTGCTAGAGATCCTTGTTCCACACACACACACATGCATTCAGGCAGGCAGCCTCATAAACTTTAACTACATGCAGAAATTCCCATATTCCCTCTTGGATCTGATCCAACATATCAAGGGGAGTGCTGGTGGATGATCAGTACCCACCAGGTACAAAGCCTTCTCTTTTCTCCCTGGGTTGAGTTCTGTCAGGAGCTACCCTAATGTCTTTGCAATAAAACTCATCAAATTCCACCAGTATAAAGAACTGAGCTGTAGCTCTTCTCCCAACCTACATCTGCTCCTTAAAGCAGGCCAAGAAAACAACCAAGGATGTCAGCTCTTCATTCTGTTCCTCAGATCATCAGCTCTCTGAAAATAACAAAATCTGAAAGGCATATGGACCTTCTCATAAAAACAACAAACACACAAACAAACCCTCAGATGAGTTTCCCAAGTCAGCAGGATCTGTCTGCTAATTATTACCGTGCAGAGGGTGCAACTATCCTGGAGCCAGAAATTACCCAAGAAGAGGCCCAAGACTGAACTCCTCCATTTCTGGGGATAATGGGAGGGATTTAGCTCCCTAAACCAGAGCAGCCACAAGACCTAGAAGGATGACAGACTTGTGGTGGCCACTGAGGATTGCTTTTATCTTTACCTTCCTGCCTCTGCTTCTCATATGTGAACAGCATGGGCTCTGCAGAGACAGGGAACCCCTTTCTGGCTAAGGAGTCCTTGAGGAGAGGTTTTTACCTGCACAGAGAGAAATAAAGGTAGATGAATGGTATCAGGTCTGAAAAAAAAGCAGGCTGGAAAAAATAGAGGGGAAAATGCCTGTAGGCACAGATGGATGCTCTCTATCTCACCAACCCTCTCTGCTAACCTCAAAGCCTAGAGAGACGTGTCCATGGGGCACAGGAGAAAGGAGACAGGAACAACACAAGACAACAGCATCCTACACAAACATGACCTTCTTCACAGCCCCACCAGGACCTGGTCTCTCCTCTTTGCAAAGGGCAGAGAGGAATGATGTGAACCACCAGGCCAATTATCCGTAGCAGATGGGCCCCCCCGTGCAGCCCCCACGGCTCAGCTCAGAGCTGCTGCCAGCCCTCTCTTCCAGGGAGAGGATAGAGCTCACCTCCCCATCCAGAAAAAAAAAAAAAAGGGAAAAAAAAAAAAAAAAAAGAGTAGCATCTGTGGGAGAAAGACATATGTCTGGCCTCCACCGTGAACCCTGCGCCTGGCAGGAGAAAGCGATGCCGATTCCAGCCCCAGCTTTTCATTCCTCTTGTAGCAGTCATAAACGCCTGCTGAAACCTAAGAAGAACAAGACTGTAATCCTAATAAAACAACATTCTGGAACCCTGAAAACTAGATGGAGGTTTCTCAGGCCAACTTTGAAATTATGTCCACTTTTCCAAAAGCTGCTCTTCCCCTGTGCCGGCTGGGTGGACGCTGTCGGGCTGACCCCGGGAAGCACTGGGATGGGGGATTTAAGCACAGAAAGAAATTCTTGCAGCACAGCCCGAAATAGAGAAATTCCCCCATGTCCAGGCTATCAAAGTCCCTTCCTAAAAGGAAGCTGGGATTTTTGTCTCCAATGCCAGCCTTATTTTCCAGGTGGCTTGGAAGGCTGACTCAGTAGAGCAAGCACTGCCCGTGCTTGTTTGGATGGAAAAGCTGGGGCAAAAGCACAAGTTTTCCATGCTGGAATATTTCCCTCCTTTTTTGGGCTGTGGTGTTGAACAGAAGCCCTAGGATTTCCCTTCGTGCACCAGATACCCCTAAAGTGAGAAGAGCAGGAAGAAAGGGGGTTCAGCTTTCCCTCCTCTCCATCAGGCAGAGGTCAGATCTCTAGGGAGAAGGTTTGCAGCTCATGAGCTGGACTGTGGCTCTAGCAAGGCACCACATCAGCTTGTGCTTCTCTTTGGTCCTTAAAATACAGATGGGACTGACCAGCAATGAGCCTGGGGGTGGCAGATCCTTCCCCTGGCAGAGCTGGAGCTGCACCAGGGCTGGAGATGCTCTCTGGAACATCTGCATGTGGAGCTATGCCCACCCTTTCAGGAAGAAATCCCCTCTCTTGCCATTTCTGGTGATTTTACTGCAAATCTGCCATGATGCCATGGGGAACACAAGTTCCTGGGTTTCACTTTAAGAAAAAAACCTGTGGTCCTTACGGTCTTCAAGAAAACACTTTTCAGGAGATGGCTTGAAAGGCTAAAAGTTGCATTCACAGACTGAAACCATCTCAGGATTTTAAAAAAAATTCTGCAATGCTGGAAGCCTGACGTGTGATCTAGGGAGCAAGAGGCTATGGAGATCTCAACAACTGATCAGGAAAGCACATTGACTGATGACAAATATTGGTTACTTGGTGGTGGAAAGCCTTTGACAGTCATCTAATCAGCTCTGTAGCAATGACACAGTCCCTGCAGGGAACAGCACACTTGAATTGCAAACCCCCAAAGGGCACTAGCAAAATTTATCTGGTAAACAGCATTTTCCATCATCACATTGTCTTAGGAGCATCAATTAATTAACTCTACTAACTTGCCAGTGAAGTAGGGAACATTTTTTTCAGGCAGTGGCTGGGGAAGCTCTGAAGGTGCAGAGAAGCTCTGTATTCCAGGCCAGTGGGGCTACCAAGACTTCTTTACAGCTTAGCATTTAGGGAGAAGGCCACCTTCCCCAGTAACCCCATTCCCACCATAAAAAGTAGCTCAGCTTGCCCATGCTCTGGAAAACTCAGCACAATTCTCTTGGTGGAAAATGAAGGGGCTGAAAAGCTGCTTCCAGAGTGCTGGGCTCTTGAGGAGGTCCTTGAAAGGCTGATCTGGATGCTGACACTGAGGACTTTCTTGGCCTTAGGTGAACCATTTAACAGCCACAGACACACAGCTCTACTCCCATGCCACAAGCATTTACCTCCATTGCTTTAAGATAATTTTTGGCCACGGGTGTTGAATTCTTAGAAACCTGGCCCTGAGCTATTTGGGATCAGCCCTGCAGAGCACAGCTGGAAAGACAAAACCTCAGCTCATGTGTGCCCTTAGCACTGCACAAAGTGGGGCAGATCCTGACTGATCCACAGGAGCTTTGAGCATGGAAGAGAAGAGGAAAGATCTGCCTGAATTAACTCCCTGCTTCTGGTTTGAGTCTTTGCTGAGTGGAGTCTTTAATGGGGAACTTTTGTGAGGAGGGTCTTAAAGATTTAGAAAGAAATCAAGGAACATAGGAAACATCACAGGATGCACACTGTCCATAAAGGAGTGCACATTTTGGAGTGGGATGCTGAGGTGGAGGAGATTCAGCTATCAGTCTCACACACTGCATTTTTTCCCACTTTATCCAATATATGTATCCCCTCTACCCTTCTTTCTCAGGATCTCTTCTGCAGTGGAATATAAGCTGCATAAGTCACATTTCACTCTCAAATCCACCAAGTAGAACATTCCATGATATTTCAGCCCATTGAAGAAGGAGAGTGAGCACATCACACTTAAATAACTAAAATCTTGTGGTGTGACAGCAAGGCAAACTTCCCTTTTAATTTTCCCCACTTCTTAAGCACACAGATCCAATGAAATCAAATGAGATAATCCCAGCCTGGTGCAGCCTGGAAGCAGAGGTGAAAACCTCCCAGAGCTCATGCAATCAGAATAGAGCTCGGACATTGTCGACTTCCCCCTCAACTATTTCCAAATAAAACACTTTTGTTGCTTGGCTTCTCCTGCCAAATGAGCTAACAATAAAAGAAGGAACTTGCAAAGCTTCTATCCACAGGAAAAAAAAAAAAAAAGGGGGGGGGGGGGAGCAAAAAAAAAAAAAAAGGAAACATTAAAAAAAAAAAAGGGAAAAAGAAGTTAAGGATCTTTAAGAAAAAAAATAAATTTAAGAAAAGGAAAAAACAGAGAAACTATAGGGCAGATCCTCTGGCTGGAGTAAATCAGTACAGGCCAAGCTCTGTTGCTTTACCCCAGGCAAATTGTGGGCCTGGTGCTATTCTGCATTTCTCAGGGGTAGGGGGTGGTCTCCACTGGAAGATTGCGACACTGCAGGATACTTTTCCATATTAAAAAGGCGCTTTTTAGCGTTTTGTCTACTGCCAGGTTTTGGGTTTATTGAGGACTCATTTGGCAGAGACATCCTGGAAGAACAATACAGATGTTTTATGGAGAAATAAACTGGGACTTGGGCTGGATTCTTTCAGTGCTGGATTCCACCTAATTTGGAGGGAGGAATGGCTCTTTTAATGAAGGGTGCAATCAAAACCTGTACAAAAAGCCAATATGCCCTGGGCAAAGGGAGCAGTAGATATACTGCCCCTCTCTGCTTCAGCAGCCCAGTACATTCTGGCCTCTTTAGCTCAGCTGAAGCCTCCCTTCTCCCATACATCTTCAGCCAGGGAATCAGTGCCATGGCTTCATCACAGCTTCCCCTCCATTCCCTCAGACAAGTCTTTTGGGGGGGAGTGGTGACCTCTCAGCAATGAATCAAACAGAAAGGTTTGGGTTTGCAGGTCTCTTCAAGACCATCCATTGCCACCCCCTGCCATGGTCAGGGACACCTCCCAGCAGCCCAGGTTGCTCCAAGCCCCATCCAACCTGGGCTGAGACACTGCCAGGGATGGGGCAGCCACAGCTTCTCTGGGAAACCTGGCACAGGGGCTCAGCACCCTCACAAGGAGTTTCTTCCTCACACCTCACCTCAGTCTCCCCTCTTCAGGTGTAAACCCATTTCCTCTCGTCCCATCACTCCAGGCTCTTTTCAGAAGTCCCTCCCCAGCTTTCCTGTATTGCCCCCCTTCAGGTACTGGAAGACCTTGACAGATTAGATCTGTCTACCATATCTTTATAAAAAACTGGTCCTGTGGAGGCAGCAGGTCTGTGTGAGCTCTCCCTCAGCAGGGACTCTCAGTCACCTTGTTAATTAGCAGTGGTTTTCAAGCAGTAGCTCCTGGAGCACCTAGAGATGATGTAGAACCTTCACTCATGGAAGACTGTAAGGAAAGGGCTGAAAAACTCAATCTCTGACACACACTCGCTGACAGCCATGGCTGGGCAGGTTGGGCTCACATCCCTGGAAGGGAAGGCAATGCCAGATGACTGAAAAATCCAGGTTTGTTGTTTATTTTCAACTACTTCTTTTCACTCAGCCCTTCTGCTGTCAGTTGTGCCTAAGGAAAACATCCAACTGGATTCACTACCTAATCCACTTTGTTTAGTCTCCGCTCTATAGACATTGAAAGAACTTAGTGTGAGCAGCCACTGACCCACAGCAATTGTCATCTACACAAGAAAGTGCTTACCCACCTCCAGAGAAACATTGTCCTCACTGTTCTTTAGGTCAGATCAGGAGAAAGGAGAGCTGCAGGCTAAAAAAGCCTTTTTCATCATTTCTTTTGCTTCTTCCTTACTTCCCATTACACAAATTTTGCTCTTTGCATCAGCCACCCCTTCAGATTTTTTTGTGGAGCTGAACATTTTGGTTAGGAAAGCAAAGGGGGAGAGATTTGAGTGTTAAACTCACATACCATCCCCAGGGTTTGTAAAGGTGGCCAGATGTGCTGGGCTATGTTTTAGAAATGTCCATGGTGAATGACTCCAAAAAGTAAAATAATGGAGCAGAATTTACATGTTTCTACTCACGGTGTTGCAGGAAACCTGAAAGTATCAGAAAAAAACAGGCAGCCTAAGTAGCTCCCAGTAGTTTGCAAGTGAAGGGGTTGGCTGATAGAAAGAAAAGAGTTTTCAGGAATTGCTTTGGGCCAACATCTAGCAAGGTAGATGGGGCTGGCTCTGATCCAGCAATGTCCTTAAGCACATGTTTAACTTTAACCCTTAAAGAGCCACTGAAATAAAGGGAACAGTCAGCACCAGCATGTCTCAGAAATGCTGCTGGTTCAAGACAAGCTTATGGGGCTTTCTAAGATGGGGTCATAGCTGGAGGTTTCTGTTTCCAGCACCTGCTCAGGCTGTGGGGGGTCAGCACACCAGGCTACATGTAGGGACAGAGATCTCCTATCCTGACACCATTAAAAAAAACATTAATTTATTTTCCCCTTTTTTGAAGTCAACAGCCAGCTTTCCAAAAGCACCTGTGAAGTTTACCCCTGTAGGAGTGGCTGGAGACATTGCTGGTAGCTCTTCCAGAGCCTGGATGTCACACTTTCATGTGTGACACATGTCTCTCACTTTGGGTTTTTTTTTATGAGAAGTCCTTCGGGGGGTTTTTCCCCTGCCTTGGGAAATTCAACTTAGAGAATAGATAGGATTGTTTAAGCTGGAGTTTCTCAACTCTATAGTAGAAATGGTTACATTTAAGGCAAGGATAGAAGGTCCCTTCAAGCCTCATGGAAAGTTTGTTCAAGGGATTACAACAAAGGCAAGAAGTTGTCTTTGCCTATCAGCTGAAAATAACATTCTGATATTTATTCCTCTCCTACAGAGCCAGGCTGAGAGAGCTGGGGGTGTTCAGCCTGGAGAAGAGAAGGCTGCAATGGGGAGAGCTTAGAGCACCTTCCAGTGCCTGAAGGGGCTCCAGGAAAGCTGGGGAGGGACTTGGGACAAGGGATGGAGGGATGGGATCAGGGGGAAGGGTTTCCAGATGGAAGAGGAGAGACTGAGATGAGATCTGAGGGAGAAATTCTTGGATGAGAGGGTGGTGAGACCTTGTCCCAGGTTGCCCAGGGAAGCTGTGGCTGCCCCATCCCTGGAAGTGTTCAAATCTAGGTTGGATGGGGCTTGGAGCAACCTGGTGGGAGGTGTCCTTGCCCATGGCAGGAGGTTGGAACTGGATGATCTTGAAGGTCCTTTCCAATCCAAACCAATCTATGATCCTATGATTTATCTATTACTGATGCTCCAGACCTATAAATACTTAATTTTTAGCCACCAATGACAAGACTCACAACTATACTCCCCAATAATTGCTGGGTTAATGTATTTCATTTCCTATTTATCTGATGAATGCAGTGATAGCCAGTTATATGCTGTGCTATCAATTTTTGCTGGCAATATATCAATATGCTGGCAATTTTTGGCCAGGCTTTCTTTTCTGGTCTCTCTTTGCATTTGCATTAACCCAAGCATATTAATCAGGAACATAAACCAGCTCAAACACCCAAAAGATCCACACCACACTTAGAATCAACACAGAGAAACCAGAGGATCAAACACAGTGTCCATTAACTGTACCAGATTAATCCCATACACACTAAGGGAGCCCAAACACAAAACATCTGATTCCCACCAAGATAAAAACCTCTGTAAAATGCTCGAGCACCCTGAGACATGACAGGCTGATTGCCCCTAACAAAGAGGATGTTAGCCCCTTGAAAACAAAGTCTTGCCAAGGTAAGGAAGTTACTAGTCAAGAAAAAACTTCTGATATGACTGATGGTCTAAATGACACCAAGAGCTAAGTCATCCAGAGCTCAGCTTTTGCCAGGAAGCAACCTCCAAAGACCATATCCTCTAAGAGCAGGTGTTTTAATCCTTTCATCAACCACTGTTATAACAAGGTGTTATTTGTCCCCAGCTCCTCCTGGAAGGCTGTTTCAGACCCTCCCTGCTCTGCATAGTGACAAAACTGCCTTTGATTTGAGCCCAGTGTGCACTTTGTACCCACTTAGCCTTATGCTCTTTAACTTACATAGTTTGTTTTCCTCTCTGAGGTTTACCATCCTGATGCAGAGCTGGATAGCCATCACTCTTCTCAGCTTTCATCCACCTAGGTTAGAAACTTAGCTTTTTTCATTCTTGTTTCAAAGGACAAGCTTTCCACACTCTCAGCATCTTCACCATCCTTTCCTGTATGCAGCCCTGGTCAAACTCACACTTCAAGAACACAGGGATCAGAACTGTCCATAGGATGTCAGATGAGGCCCCAACAGTTCCTGGGAACACCTCCCAGGATACATTTGAAGCTGTGGATACCTATTTCAGAGCCCATCCTGTGACTGAGCTGCCCACATGTGTTTCTTCTCCTTTGTCATCTGCAGCTGACGAGCCTCCAGTTTATAGTGGAAATTCTTGTTACTGCCTAAACTCATGACTTTGCATTTTGCACTATTGGATTTCATCTCATTTCTCTTACTCCAGTCTTCAAGGTCATCCAGTTCTTTTTGTATGGCACGCCTCCCAAGTCTGTGTCATCAGCAGACTCCAGCCACATGCTATGTTTTGTGCCAAGGTCATTCATGAAAATATTAAATGAGCTCCATCCTCAAGATGAATCCTTGAAGAACTCACTCATGTACCCAGCCAGATACTTCCCCTTAAATGCTGCTTGTTGTTGTCACTCAATCAGTTATTCAAGTGTCTTAACAGTATTCACTCTGATCTCCAGTTGATGTGATACACATGAAAACAGCACACCAAATGATGTACTCATGTCCAGATAGGTACAGCCCATTGCATTCCTCTTGCCTAGAAAACCCAGCTATTTGGATCTTAGAATCATACAATCACAGAATCATTTTGGTTGGAAAAGACCTTCCTGATCATTGAGTCCAACCCTTAACCCAGCAGTGCCAAGGCCACCCCTGCCCCATGTCCCTCAGCACCACATCTCCAGGGCTTTGAAATCCCTCCGGGGATGATGGGGACTCCAGCCCTGCCCTGGGCAGCCTGGGCCAGGCTCTGAAAACCCTCACAACCCATTTGGGAAAAAATTTCTCCTAATGTCCAGTGCAAACCTCCCGTGGAGCAACTTGAGGCCATTTCCTCTTGTTCTATAGCTTGTTACTTGGTCAAAGAGACCAGCCCCCACCTCACTACAACATACTTTCAGGGAGTTGTAGAGCTCAATCTAAGCCAACAAAGCTTCCAGGTCAGGCATAACTTCTCCCTGTACTCACACAAATTATTCTGGATGCCAACTCACTCTTTCTGATTATAACTTCTCCTGACATCTACTTTCCTCAGGAACCACAGGTCTGCTGGCCTCATCAGAGACACCTCCATGTAAGTGTCCTCTTGCCAGCTGGCCCATGGCTGGGGAGCAAAATTACCGTGAATGTCAGTGCTACCAGCCTGAAAGGAAAATCCAACGTGAACAAAGCCTTGTTCTTACAGAGAAAAACTGTTTGAACTCCCCAGACCAAGTGAACCAGCTGACAGCTCATATGAGAGTGGTTCAGCTTGCTGATAGACAAGATCATACACCTGCCTGACCTACTGCACAGAGCCAGGTCCCCAGGAACCATTACACCCTTGCACAATAAAATTAACCCTGTTAAGTTAATATTATTAAAGCATGAAGCAACTACAGCTAATGAAAGAGGTGTTGGCTGAGTTGCTGTAATCCAGCCCCATCCCTGGCAGTGTCTCAGCCCAGGTTGGATGGGGCTTGGAGCAACCTGGGCTGGTGGGAGGTGTCCCTGACCATGCAGGGGGTTTGGAACTGGATGGTCTTTAAGGTCCCTTCCAACCCAAACCAGTCTGGGACTCTATGATTCCTTGAATTTTGCCAGATGTTACACAGAGGCACGTGGGTTGATGCTCATGCACATTGATGGCTTTTAGCATTTTGTTACTGATAAAATCCACCAACTGCAGTACAAACTCGTGCCTATTTTTGTCTCGTCTTAAGCAGGGAGGGAGGAGAAGGAAAATTACATCAATCCAAAGGGAATAAAGGTTACATTGCTTTCCTTCAATAACACTGGGAAATTAGCAGCAAGCCATTCATTGGTATTCACTGTAATAAACACACTGCCTGATGTAGGGATGTGAGCAGAACAAGCACTGTACAGAAATGACACTGTAATTTAGGAATAAGACAAACACAAGTGATGCAGTTCAAAGCCCCTGCTGTGCTCCCTGCATTTTTTTTTTTTTTGGTTGGTTTTCTGTTTTGTTTTCAAACTGACTCTCTGTGCCCACAAAAGCAAGGATAGCCCCAAGGGCTGCCCCAGCTGAAAAGCATCTGTGGTGATCCCCTCTGACCTTTCTTTCTGATAGCACCCTGCCTGCCTTTTAATGGGGGCCTGAACTGAGTCAGAGGTGAAACAGATAAATGACTGAAGATCCAAATGTTTTCTCAACAGGCAAGTTCCCACATGCTCAATTTTCTTTTCCTCCACGAAGAACAAGAGGGGGAAAAATTGCAAGTGATCAGCTAATGAACATCTGGTTTGCTTTATTTGTGCTTCCTTGCAGCCAGGGGTTGCATTTACTAATTTTTATTTCCTACTAAAAACAAAAAGGAGCATTTTTAAATTTTTTTTTTTCCCCCCCCAAAATCCTGCAGAGGAGGAGCCTCCTCACAAGTGTGGCCCTTCTTTCCACCACTGTGATTACCTGGCCCACATGCCACGTCCTGTGTGGTTACCTTCTCTCCTGAACTTTTCATGTGGTTTGACATGTCTTTAATTTAGACAATCAGGCCACGTCTAACCTGAAACAAAAACACTCTTTGGAGATGCTGAGTCCTTTTTGAATTCTACAGATGTCAAACCCAGCGGGATCCGATGTCAAACTGTTAATTATATGTGTATACAAAGTTGATGGTAATTACAGATTAAACACAAATATTATCTGATGTAAATATAGACTGATTGTGCTGTTGCACCACTGACTGCTAAAAATAGCTGATTTAGGGGCCAGATCTGCACTGAGTTTAGATTTGGGCAGTGCCACTGATTCATGTTGACTGGTCCATGCTCACTTCAGCTCCTGAATTCATCCCACTTGTTTATTTTCAGAGGATTTCCCACAACTGAACATTTGACCTTGCACAGGAAGCATCAGAGATGATATTTGTGAACAAGCACCTCAGAAGAAAACAACCATTTGGAAATATGCTCTCCTTCCACCTTATAGGAATCCAGATTTCCAAGAGGGCTTAAGCACTCACCTGAACTTCCCCAGCCTTTTCAGGGTGTTTCAAGCAGGTTCCCAAACTCTTTTGCTGCTTTGGGAAATGACAGCCTTTCCTTACACGGTCACTTAATTTCAGAGGCAACTGTGGCTCCTTCATTGTTTACTGTTGCCCAGCCTTGAACCAAGGGTTAAAGAAATAAATTGCTTGCAACAAACCTTTTAAAAATATATTTTAGTTTCTTCCTCCCACTCCCACAGCTTTACCCTCCACTTATTTTGTCAATGAGTTGTTCCCTCCAGTCTGTCTTCACTTCAGTCAAAAAGCCCCCCAATCCTTGATGGTTATTGAGCAGTCTAAACCCCAAAATTATTGAAATGGCTATTTATGGCACATCTCAGAGCCAGATGCAGAGAGAAATCAGTGTAAATGCAGAGAGAAATGCAGTGTAAATCTGGAGGGACCCTCACATAATGCTTGTAACTGATATTATCCTCTGCCCCACTTTTATCACCCCCATCTTTCTTTATCGTCAGACTGTCCAACCAACTTGATCTCTAGAGAAGGATCATAAACCCACAGGTAATTGCAGAGTGGCCACACAGACAGTAAAAAGGAAAAGTCTGCAGATGGGTAGTTCAAAGAGAGATTTCTTAAAAAAAAAAAAAAAAAAGCAACCCAAAAAACAACACCAAACCACTGGAAGGAGCCAAGCTGTGTCTCATTTGTGGATGTACTGAGCATCTATCAGTTTATTTAAAATCAGCAAAAGCTGCAATATGCAACGCCTATCAAAATCAGCCATTCCCCCACAACTGTGGCTTTGAGAGATGTGATTGACTTCAGAACTGAAGAAGAAATAACAGGGCTTTGAGACAGGCTAATAAATGTATGGTCCAGATATTTTTTCCAGTAACATATTTATTGTCCAAGGCTTCCACTCAGCAGCACACTTAATTTTAAGCATATGCTTAAGTGCTGTACTGAACAAAGCTGAAATGTGGACCTACCAGGCAGCTCAAGAAAAGTACTTTCACATTAGTCATCCTTCAGGAGCAATGATAGCAACTGAGCTTTTTACTATTGTATGCACAATCCAAGCTTAGAAGCAGCTTTTCTCCTTGGAGTTGTAATCTAGAAGAGAAAGCAGTGACCTCAGAGAAGGAGAAGGACTTCCCATTCCTCTGAGGATGCCTCATCTGACCACTGGATGAGCCAGCATGGAGCCCTGGAAAGGTTTAACCCAGTGTTGCAGCTTTTGGAGCAGCTGGTGGTGCTGACTTACAGAAAGGTAAAGGGGGAAGGATTAAGCAAAGCTAAATCAACCACATTATCATGCCAGAGCATTTTATGCACCTGACAGTGTTAATACACAACTGACAGGGTTAGAGGCTCATCAAAGTCTGAGTATTGATTAGCATCCCACCTACCCTAGCTATTCAGTTTGGAAGACAAGAAAAAGATCTGGGGTGACCACATATATTATAGAGGTGTAAAATCCTCCTTTCTTAGTGAATGCACTGGGTTAATTATCCACTCCAAGGGTTGCGTTCAGAAAAATGACTCTTGGTACCTCTGGAATGTTACAGAGACAAAAGAAAAGTAATAACCATATATTGTTCTGCAAGCTGTGTGGTATCAAATGAAACCTGTGTAAGTCAGAAGACTGCAGGGCTTATTTTGATGTAAGAGGTAACTCGAGAGAAATAAAAAGTTGACAGAGGGTATTGACTTCCTGCAAGATTCAGCAGCTGTGAGTAGTCACAGCTCCTCAGACAGGACACAAGGCAGGTCAGAATATTCACTTGCTGGGGACAAGGGTTTGCACAGTGATGGGCAGCTACTGGCACAAGCAGTCCCCTAGGTGTGCCATTCACCTGACTTTGCTGGTGTCACTTACACAAGAAATTGCTTGACTTGATGTGTCCGGAGATCTCCAGGGTGACCTTCAAGAGCCCATCTGCTGCCTCCCTTCCCTGTGGTGTGCATGTATGAGAAAGAGTTACACAAACTCTGGGCCTCTTGGAGCCTGGGTTCTTTTAGATTGATGCTGTGTGGATGACTTGCTTAACAGAGCTGTTCTTGCAAAGTGAGCTCCCCCCCATATAAGATGACAGAGAATCCTCATGGGAGAGAGAGGAGGAAGCTTCCAGCTGAAAGAAAATCTTCATCCACTGGGCATCGTGGTGAAAACCAGAGAAACCACACAAAATGATCTCTTCAGCTGAAGGGTGGATTCTCTGGTACCCCCTTACAGCACACCATGATCTAAGCTTTTCCTGCTTCCCTGCTCTCTTCCATCTTCTGGTGGCTAATGAGGGTTGAACTTAGCTTTCCCTGGGCTACCAAGACACCTGGCCACATGTTTGCATACAGCTTCTTAAAACTGAGTAATTTTGAGCCTCTCTCAGATTGGGGTGGAATTGGGCTAGGGGTAGAGTGACGAGAGCAAAAAGAAGAGAGAGGGACCCACACATCAAAACAGTCAGTCACACAGAGCATGACTCCAGAAACCTTTCTTTCCTCTTAGGAAATGAGGCTAAAACCAATGACCAAAATTGCAGGTGTAACTCTTGTCACATTGCAGCCTCTTGCTCATTTAACACAAAACTCTGAGACATATCTGACATGTGGTGGCACTTGGAGGACTTGGCAAAGTTCATGCCAGGCTCCATTCATATCCACTGAGAAAACAGTTCCTATGTTCACAATTTTTTGCTCTAAATAAACCAGACAGGCAGAACATTGAGGAAAATTTCACTTCAGAATAGATAAAGGTTCAGATCCACAAAGATGTTCATACACTTCATCTATGATGAAGCAGCAATCAAGCTACAAAATATTCTTTGCAGATTTGGGCTCAAGTAACTTGCCCAGTGTTGTTCTGGAAATCTGTGAGAACAAGAAGTTCTTGCTGGCTTAGTTGGGTAATGTTGGTGCAGAGCCTTGACTAAAAGAACAGGTCTTTCCATAGGATCACAGATGGTTCGGGGTGGAAGGGACCTTAAAGATCAAGTTCCAACCCCTCTCCCACAGACAGGGACCAGGTTGCTTTTTTTCTGAACAAGTCATGCCCAGCACACCAGAACTGCAGACATCCTGTGAACACTCAAGAGGTAGCGTGGACTCCTGCTGCATCTGAGCCTTCTGACAGTTTTCTCTGTCACCTCCTAGTGACCCCACAGGAGCAGTCTGTGAGTCCCAAAAGAGCCCCTAATTACAAAGCACTGAGTTCTCCATTCCAGAGCCCATTTACAGCTGCCTCTGGTCTGCCATGCTTTTGAAAGCCCTACAAGACATGCAGGCTGGTCGATGTGGTCACCTTCCTCCTGTATGTGAACAGCAATCACAGGAAATAAATTCCCCAGGACCAGTGATGTGTGTACCTACAGAATGGGGAAGTCCAGCCCTTCCAGTCTTACTGGGAGCTCCAAAGCAAGAGGCTTGTATGCTGTCCTGCTCTTCCTCTCCCTCCTCCTCCCAGAGCCCAGGACTCAGATGCACTGGTGCTGTAACACACAGGACTAAAACTCAGTTATTTCCTTCAAGAACTCACAGCCTAAGTGATTTTTCTCTAGCAAAGATGATTACAGGACTGAGGAAATCCTGAGCCTGCATGGTTTTCCAGGTTACTTTTCTGAAGCCCGTGGAGAAGGGGCTGAAACTCACAGAGCTCTGCAAATATCACAGCACCAAGGAGATGGGTGCTGTCCTGGGGGACTCAATGACACTTCCAAAGGAAAGGAAGTAAAAAAATCTTCCTGCTGGTTTTGATGGCTCATGGCTCAGAGCTTTAAGGCCCTATCCTGCTCCACAGCTCCTAGGCAACAGGGCCAAGGAGCCATCCCAGAACTCCCAGCCCCCATTAATGCCTGTGAAACATAAAGATTTGCAGAGTTTACTTGCAAAGCCTTTTAGAAGCAGAGATGAGTAAACAAGAGGGAAAAGTTAAACAAAGGAAATACATTTCTGCTTGTACTGTTTTCAAGTTTATGCAAACAATCCATTTCTAAAGCTGTCACTGACACTCCTGGCACGTTCTCATTCCCCAGCTCAGAGTCAGGATGGAAACTGAAATCACAAGCATTTCTGAGATGCTTTGGGCAAAATACCTCCCTCAGCTCCACTAGCCAAAAACCAGTGAGTCCACAGCAGCCACGGCAACATCTTTGTGCACTGATGGATTTTGGAAGAAGAGGGAGAAGAGTCTCAACTTCTCTAGCCACAGTGGCCATGGAAGAAACTGGTACAGAGTTAGCTGAAATGACTTACGAGGATCAGTTGAAGAAATAACAGCAGGGAGTCATCAAGCAGAGCAGGAACTAGAAAAAAAAATAGTTTCTAGCTGGTCAGGCAGTAAGTGGATCTGCTATAAATGTAACCTTATGTTCATGAGCTGACCCAAGAGAAAGAGACATGGACAGCCTGCTCCCCACCAGCACAGCCCACCAAGCTCCAAGCAGGAAGGGAAGGGCACTCTGCTAGACACAAACACCACCTCAGAGTCAGGGCAGGGTGCTCATTTCTCTGGTAGTTACTCAGGGCCATTATCCTGCTCACATTCATTCACCTCTGGATTTTGGATTCTGCAAATTGCACAGCATCCAGTAGAGGAGGAGGGATGAAGGGATGGGCTTCCCATTTGGAAATAGAGGGTTGTGGTCATCCCCCCCAACAACCCTGGGTGTCTCAGGGGAGCTTTGCCTCTGCTTTTTAATGGCAGAATTGTTGGGAGTGGGTCCAAGGGAGCTGCCAGAGCCTGACTCCCCCCCGACCTCCCACAGCACAAAGGAGAGCAGGCCCTCTGCCAGTTTTCATGGCAAAAATAAAGGGTCACTTTCTGCACTGGCTTCCAAGCTTAGAGTCCACTGAGGTCAACAATGCCACAGGCTGCCAAGTGATGGCTCAAAAAGTGGCCTGGGCTTATTGCAAAGTGAAAGGGTGCACACTGATGGCAGGCAGCAACAGCTCTGCCCCAGCCAGAAGACAGCATGGTTGGGGCATCCAGATGCCTCCTCACCTTTTTTTCCTCCTCTCCATTCAGCTGCAGGAGCCAGCACGTTTAACAGCTGATCCATCTGGAGGAGAGCCTACAAAGTTAATTCCTAGCTTTGAGATGGTTACTGGTAATTGTAGGTAATTTCAAATATAATTGCCATCGAGTTGAAAAAGCTCTGTTTGCAATGTTTATGCTCATCACTCTAATTTAAGACCTAGGATGCTGGATACGCTGCTCTTCAATACACACCCATTTTTCATCTTCCTGATTTTACCACGAGTGATTATAAAAACAGCCCCAGCAAACCACAGTCTGCAATGCAAGACAAATGTTTGAGAAGTTGCATATAAAGTTTCAAGCAAAGCTGCTGGAAGGTTAACGACGGAACATGTTAATGATTATCAAATAGACAAGGAAAGCCACAAAATGCTTCCAACACAGAAATGCAATAGCCCCTTGAAATAAATGGTGGCTAACTTTGTTTAGAGTAATGCTTCTCTTCAAAGAAATGGAACTGTTGCATGTCACAAATATGTCCACATGTCGTTTTAATACAGGAATAATTACCCATGGCATGTTTGTTAGTGGAAAAAGCAAAGGTCTCCTATTACTTACACATAATAAAACCTGCATTGTTTACTATGAATGAGTTATATGAGACTGGTAATAAATAAGTGTTGTAACAAACTTCAGTGCCCAGGCCTACAAACTGTTCTTAATATCTGCAATTTGGTAGCACCTAGAGGCCCCTGGTAAGATCTGTGATGCTGAGTCTGCTGCAAAGTGAGAAATTGCCCCTCTTCTGAAGCACATAAAAGACCATATAGGTAGAGCAAAAAGAGTCAAATCCCTGAGCAGAGTGACTCAAAAAAACCCCATGCAAGTATTTCCAGAAAGCACATCAGAGAGAGACACACCACAGGTGGCCCTTCTGCTCCCTCCATGACGTGCCCCACGTTCACAGCCATGTGAGTGGAAAGCAGGCAGGGGACAGAGCAAAACCAAAGGTTATGCTTTTGGCACTGGGTATCTATTACCAAAGAGACTGCAAAATGCACAGCTACTCATATGAGTAACTACTCACAGGCTGGGGTCTCTAACATGACCATTTTAAATGCTAGGCTACACCCTTGAAGTTAAAATCAACAGCTGTGTGTTGATTGAAAAAATCTGATTTTTAAAAAAATACATTTTACATTTGACTTCTGATAGTTGACAAAACTGCTTTGTAGTTTTAACCTTTTTAGTGGCTAAAGTAATATCTGCATAATCTGTACATGTACCAGAGTATCTCTGTCCATACCTCTGTCCAGAGCTCATCTCTGTGAACATGTGCCTGTTTAAAAAAACAAAACAAATCAGAAATATTACCTCACTATATTCTGGGCTCAGCAAAGCAAGACAGTTAAAGGAACTATTTAAAGTTAGAACTACTCAGGACAATTCTTTGTTTTCCTATGTGAGGGAAATGGGGGGGAAAAAATCCTTTTCCTCAACATTTTCCTACTTTTTGTCTTAAAATGGAAAAGTGTTTTAAATCGTTTTCTAGGGGGGCATTGGCAGCCATTGAACCATTTGAAAACTGTTGAAACAAAAAATTCCCTGTAAAGCTTTACTGAGAGCATCAGTTCTGCAAAGATTTAAGTACTTGCTTATTTTAATGGAAGTCACAAAGGTGAGGCTCTTTGCAGAACCAGGTCTGGAATGCTCTATCTGAAGAAGTTGTATGTAACACAACTGAAGTAAACTTAAAACCTTGCTTTAGTAATGAAATGGACTTATTTTAACTTGTGGGTAAGTTGCTTTATATAGAGAAGGATATAGCTGGTAGAGGTCACACACAATTTGTAGCTGTGCACCACCTGACCTAAGATATTGCTTCATTCACCCCAAAAAATGCAGGACCATTTTCCTGCTTATTTCTACTTGAAGAATAAGGAATTTAGGATAGGTTAAGACCAACACCTTAGGCTTTAGCAAGGTCGCAGTTACTCCTTCTTCAGTAGAAGTGTTTACTGAAGATGAGGAGCTTTAAGGAAAAACAAGAGAGCAAACCAAAATTCAAGCAAGTTAGTTTCATGTCAGCCTTGCAAGTCAGTAAGGCTCCTCTAGTTTTATGTAGGAGAAAGCCTAACTGCTTGCTCCAAACTAACACCCCAGCCTCACAGGCATCAAACCCATCCCAGCGAGCTCTGCCCTTCCCTAGATGCTTGGCTTGACATACTAGACCCACAGCCTCACCCAACCATCTGGTAAGTGTGGAAAAGGATAAAAATGAATTATTTCCACTCTGGAGTAATGTTGGTGGCCACCAGGACTCCAGATTCACTTGCAGAAACGTCCCTCATGGCTTCACTGTCACTGCACTCCAGTTCCTGAGCTATGGGAGTCAGCAGCCTGCAGCAGGCAGCTATCATGCAACAGGACTGAAGCCTCCAGCTCCTGACAACTATTTCCACTCTGCTTTTTCAGACTTACAAGGTTTATGCTGGGCTATCTTTGACTATAACATCAGATCAGACTTTATTAAGGAGGCAAAATAATAGAGGGGGCTAAGAAACAGGGTAATCAAAGGCAGCTGCACAGAGGACATTACACTCTAGCTCTAAGAATAACCATCAGTTGTGTGCATGGGTCAAAAAAATTAGCTCCCCTGGAAAATTACTATCAGTTGAAGCCTAATGAGAGACTGGTTAAACATAGCAGAGAAATAATAGTAAGGGAGAAAAATTCAGGACCCTGATTCTGAGTGCTGGGAGTAACCAGAACTGATGGTGAAACTCAGACAATGAAGCCTGATCCTCAGGAGCTCAACTCATTATGTTTATTAGTTCAGTTCATGGGTCACCTTCATGTTATTTAAGGTGTCTGGAAAAGCCTGCAGTGTTATTCAAGCTGAAAGGGCGCAAGGACCACTGAGGTAAATCAGAGTTTTACCCTAGGAAGACTCTGAAACAGGTTAATGAGAAAAAATATGGAAAAGGGATTTTTCTTGCCAGTGTTTTGTTTACTGAATGCCCCAGAGATACCCTCTGGGAACCCAGAGAGCAGTGCTTTGAACGGATGCTCTGCAGCACACTGACTTGTTTTCCCCCTTTATAGTATGTGCTGCCTTCCCATCCAGGCTGGAGACACTTCTGCATAACCTGTGAGCCAAAGAATACTCTCAATTCACCCACTGGGGTCTAAGTAAAACAGAGAAAAAACAGCTTGAGCTAACCCAACATTCCAGTTCACATCTCTGCCCAGCCTGGCATTGTGCTTAGCCCACACTGATAATAAACTTCTTTGAAAAATTGTCAAGACAAATGACCCAGACTGCCAAGCACTCATAAGTATAAAAAAAAGGAAGAAGAGATACAAGTCAGAAGGATAAAGAGACCCTACTCAAGGGGCAGACCTCTTCCCCTTCTAAAAATTGCAACCCAGAGAAACTGCTGCTACTTCTGCTAAAGGCAGCAGACACAAGACTGCACTCCTTGTTCTCTGGATAGCAATCAGACCTGAAAGATGATCTCTTGTCATGCCCTTTATCATCCCACCACGACTGGGATGCAGAAGGTGGGAGGATAAAGGTCTGCAGAAGATGGGAGTCCCAGTGTGCAATGCTAAGCAGTATCTTGGCTCTGGTCTGAGAGGGCTGATGGCATCACCACACCATGAAATGGAAGTCTCCTCTTCATCTGTGCCTAAGTTAATCTGTTAGCCACATGCCAGAGGACAATCTGGTACCATGCACCATTTGAGGAAGATGGGACTCTTCCACAGTAGAAAAGTATAAAGGCAGCCATGGAACTTTTTCTTCTGCTGAAACCTTCCCATTTCTGTTCTGCCATTTGGTCTGTAGAAGTGGGAATGGGTAATGGATGGGTAATCCCCAAGGAACACCAGCCAAGTTCCCAGACTTATTTTTCAAATGCTTGGCATTTCACTGTGCAAGTTGGAATACCAGAAAAAACGACCTTTCTGGGTAGCTGTTCTTCTATTCCTGGAACTTGGCAAAGAGGCACTGAGTGGTGCTAGAGATGCTCTGGTGTTCCACGGGCTAATAGGCGATGCAAAATACTTGGAAAAAAATGCAGCAAATGTAGGGCCAAGGAAAAATATTTCTGGCGATGAAAATCAACCCTAGCCTTTGCAAGATATGTGTCAACAACAGCATTGCTTGTTATTACCAACTATGGTCCTGCTGATAATTTTGTGCTAAGAACACATTTCATCTGCGTTGTTCTGCATCACAAACCTCCATCCTTCTGCCTACTGCTTCAGCGAGGAAACTTAACTCCAGTATTTAACAATAAACCCACTGTATTTAGGATCCTCTATTCATCTTGAAGCACTTGGAAAAAAAAATAGAACTTAATCTCAACAACTTGAACTCAGATTCTGCTTTTTTGGGAATTTCCCAGTGTACCGCATAAATACACTTGAACTGCACGTTTTATTTTAACTGATCCCTGTATTTATTAGTCAGGTATTTGTATTTTCTGTATACTTTGAGGCACCTGATGTAGTTACTGCTTCTGATTCAGTGACTGAAGCTATCTAAATAAAAGGCTCTTTCCAAAACTCCTAAAATTTGGTTCTTTTTCTCAAGTCTCACTGGTACCTGTGTTGGTAAGCATTTAATTTCTGGGCACTGTCTTCTAACAATTCATCCATTTAAAAAACTGAAAGGTCTCAAACTAGAGACCTTTGTTTGAACATAAGCTTTCTGTCCTGAAGAACCATATTTTAAATGGCATTTTTAAAAAATATCTGCATTTAGGCTTCCAAATTGAGCACTGCCAATTGAGGAAAGCAGATATCTCACTAAAGATCTCTTGTGCTTATGCCTCATGACTAGATCTTTAATTACAGCATCATTTCAGACCATTTATACATCTCTTATTCACACACAGTGAACAGTACTGAATAAATGAGCAGCTGTCCCAGACTTTGCTCCCCACTCACTCTGCACTGGGTCTCTCTCTGCCTTCTTTTGCAACCCAGATCTTGCTCTGAAGCCAGGATTAGTGATTTCTCTCCAGGTTTTTCTAAAGAGCATTTCAATCCAATAGATGAGTGCTTGCACCAACATTAATCAATTCCTGTTCACCCTGCAAACTGGGAATGTGGTACACTTCCCATTTTATAGGCAAGGAGCTGAGGCACAGCAAGGAGGTCAAAAGTGCCCATTAATTTTCAGAGCCCAATTCGCTATGCCTTGGACATGATTATTCATGGTACTTAGCATTATATGCTGCTTTATGCACTCAACATACTGCCCTTGTTGAATCAAGTGGCTGCTGGTGGTCCTGTGCACTTCTCTATATATCAAATTTGTAGGACTGGAAGTCAGGGATGTGGGAGGTGAGCAGTGTACAAAGAGTGACCCTTAGGAAGTGTCCTGTTATGGGGTGGCTCAACCAAAGAACACAGAAGCCCCTTTTACCCCAATGACATTACAACACCTTAGTTTTGGGACCCTCCAGTTTGTTTGTCACAATTCCCTGGTGCTGCACCAGCAGGGAAAAGAATCTCATAGATAAAAAACACATCACTAGGAGAACAGGAACTGGTCCATCCAGACATTTCTCCCATCTACAAAACAAGGCAGTGATCCAGGAGGAAAATAGGTTGTGGAGATACAAAGAAAGGTCTCCATCCCATTGCAGATGTACAGGGGCTTGCATCAAAGGCAGCTTTACGCTGATGTTTTCTTCACAAGTCTGGAGAGCTGATACACTAAAAGTTTTGATTTGGCCCTTTGGATATGCAGTAAAACGTGCTCAGTTTTCCTGAGGGGATGGGTTTGTGTGTAGTTTATGAGGCTGTTAAGAGAAACACAGTGCTGAGACTGTTGAGCAACTGTGTACCTGGGCTTGTGCCAGTGCCTATTGAGGAAAAGCCACGTGTGAGATGATATATTCCTAGCTCAGTCTTAAGAACTTCCAGGGATGAAGATTTCCCTCTTTTCCCCCTCCACTAGCAGCTGGTTCCAGTGCTGCACTCCCTTCTCAGGAAAAAACTATTCCCTAATGTCCAACATGAACCTCCCCCAGGGCAATCTGTGGCCATCACCCCTTCTTGTATCACCTCTCACTACCAAGAAGTGTTTGATCCCATCATCTTTGTAGCTGCCCTTCAAACAGTTGTATTAAATCTCCTCCTACTGTCTTCTGTGCTTGGCCTCAAACCTGAAAAAAGCCAGGACTTTCTGTACCTTCTCTATCAGCCCAGATAGACTCTTGGCCCAGAACAGGAGGCCCAGCTTCTTTCAGGGTTAAGGCCAAGCACTTGTACAGCCATCCCAGAGCTCCCATCTGAGCTGCAGGCTGAAGTTTCCCTTCCATGTAGGCAGCTGGGGAGGGTTATTGACCTCTTTGATATGGACTGGGGAAGAAGCCAGAATCGGCATCAACAGAGGAAAATTCACATCAGTGTTTTCTTTGAGAGCAGAGAAGGCAGAGTCTCTGGTGTGTAATGCAAGTGCACTTTTGTGCTGTGAGATCTTTCAAGCTCTGGGATGGAGGCAGAGAGACTGAGGCACAGGGTGGGTTACCAAGACCATGAGCATGCACAGACACCATCCTCACCATCCTGCAAAACTAAAAAGGGCAAAAAAAAACCCGAAAGCTGCTTTCTCTGGGTACTGTTACATCCTAGGAAACGTAACAAGAGGCACCCAGGCACCAGGTACAACAAGAGAAAAGGCTGAGCTGGCTGTGGCAGTTAACCTCTGACAGACAGTCTGTAATATACCTGACACAGAAAACAAACCAGGTGGTGCCACTGCTTGGAAAATACAGACACACAGCAGGGGAGGGGGACTGGGAGAGAAGGAGGGGGAGAGAGGGAAAACATGAGCAGGGGAAAAGGGAGAGGGCAGGAGTCGTTAACCCCTGATAGCAAGTATAAAGTATTTTACTCCCTGTCTCATTCATTAGACTGCGTCAGCTCCAGAAGGACTACATCCATTCCCCCACATAAATCTAGCAAGTTTCTCTTTTAAAAAGGCCAGACACTGTCTTTGCCATGGCAATCCAGCTGTCTGGCCAGCTGCCTGCCCTGCAAACAGCTCAGCTTTCTAAGATGAGGGCAGCACTCTCCCAGGGGCTCCCTGAGCCCTTCTGCTCCCTCTGATTCCCTCCCCCCTGTCCCCAGAGAAGGGCGATGTCCCCCAGGGGACAGGACTGCTGACCACAGTGTGGTCCTGTCTATGAGCCCACAGGCATGAACAGCTCTCACCCCCATCCAGTAGAGTTCTCAGGGAGGAAAAGGTGCTCAACAAGATCCATAGAACATGCAAAGCACTAATTCACAGAAGCTTGGGAGAACTCCAAAGCACTGTTTGGACAACTGATTTTGTCAGTCCACCAGCATCAGGTCTTCAAAGTGGTCCTCTCAGGCATCTTGACCACAAAATGACCACATCATTTTGTCCTGATGCAGGACAGAACGGAGCTCTGTCCCTCTCTGCAGAGCCACAGCCTTACCAACCCTAAGAAACAAATCTCATTTATGAATCAAAATTAAATGAGTGTCCAAAGGTGGAGAGAAAGGGATTAATGTTGAAGTGCTTGCATCTGCTGCTGGTTTGGAGCTAATAAAGTTATCTCTGGGCTTGCAGCTCGAGGGGCTCATAACAACATAGACAGAGGGCCCCCATCCTGTCCCATTTTTGAAAGTTGCTCAAAGTCAACAACTTTGGGAAACGGAGGAAAATCTAACCTGGACTTAGATGAAAAAGTGAACAATTCCAATAGAAGAACAAGGCCACAAAATTGAGCTATTTTAACACATCTGTCTATGGTTAAACAACATTGTTTTTCTTTGCAAGAACTTAAGTAACATCAGGAAAGTTGGATAGCCTTCCTCGAGCTGAGGTATTACAGGGCATCTTGTATACCTTGGCATTGTGTGGCTTTCCAGAACATCATTTTAACACTT
Organism: Phaethornis superciliosus; assembly: GCA_023637945.1. Taxonomy (NCBI): domain Eukaryota; kingdom Metazoa; phylum Chordata; class Aves; order Apodiformes; family Trochilidae; genus Phaethornis; species Phaethornis superciliosus. Next base: position 39,845,001 of record JAJQWJ010000006.1, on the reverse strand, counting down.
CACAAATCAGACTTTATGGACATTCTTCTATCATAAATCCATGGCAAAGCAAACACAAAAATTGCATGTAGCCAGGTAAACTGGACAGAAGATCACCATCAAGCAGAGCATTTTTAAAATGTATGACCCATAAAGCAGTTGTGGTGTTTTATGATGGCAACATTTCTTTTAGGGCCTGATCCAGTTCTCTTTGAAGTCAAATGGAGTCTTTCCATTGACATCAGAGGGTGTGGGATTCGTCTCACGGCAACTTACACCAACGAGAACAATATTTTGCTCTGAAGTCATGACTTTCTGCCATGGATGTTTGGAAAACAGCTCGTCACCTGACAATACACCCTGAAGGTACTGACAGTCCATGTGTTTTCATTATTTAAAAATGAGACTTGGTAATGGGCTCAGTTGTTTGGGGAAGGTAATATTTTTCTGAAGTACGCCTACTATAAAGTAAATTAGCAAAATCTTCTTCGAGCTGTAACTAAAACATAAGGGCACAGCTGCCCTGGAGGAGTACAAGGGCTCCCAATGTAAACTCCACTGATATCATCACCATCAGAAGGTCATAAAATTGATTGATTATAAATACAGTCCTCATTTGTTTACAGCTTGCATTTTTGAGACCTGGGTAATTAGCACATTAGCAATCTCTCAAAGTGAGCCCTTACAGGTGCTGCTCCCAGATAGCCAGAGCAGAAAAGTGCACAAGAGGGGCCCAATTTTCCTTCAACAATTGCAGAAGGGACGCATTAGGACGGAGGGGAGAAATGTCAGTTATGTAAGTGTTTAGCTACTTGATCACACCTACCCAGGAGCCAAGGGTGTAAGAGGGCATTAAAATGACCTGTTAATTTCCTCCCATGCTAAGGTAGCACCCAAAAAATGAGAGACATGTCAGCAATGTGAGGGAGATATCCTCCTCGAGAAGCCTGCGGGCTGCACAAGTCTTTTAAGATTCTTTTCCCTCCACGCAAGCCATCGAAGGAAGATAAAGATCACCCTATTTGTGGGAACTGGTACTTAGTTCCTTTTAGTTACCCTTAAAATAAACTCTCTTTTAGTTCTCCAAGGGTTTCAGCCTTCAGACACAGCATTACCAAGCTGTGATCCAGCCACCTTCCTCTCAGCTCCTCTTGGCTCCAAGTTCACGACTGCTCCGTGCGCGCAGGACGTTCAACTTTAACGTCACGTTTTGTTTGTACAGCTGGATGCATCAGGTTTGTGCTTGTTGTCTAATTAGCCAACGAAACCACTTTTGAAAGGGTTTGAATGCTTTACCCCCAGTGAGATCTCTGTAGTGAGTGTGTGTTGAAATGCTAATGGAGACAAAGAATTCCTTTTTGGAGGAATTTGCAGTATTTTTGATACGTCTCCTGGGCCAAATCTTCAGCTGCTATGGCTTTGTCAGAGTGAGTCAGGCTATTCCTAATTACAGATATTGAAGGACTCCTGTATACCAAACAGGATACCAGAGAAGCCATTCACTTATGTCCCTGTTTCAAGATGGTTTAAAACTCCATGACTAATTTCCAGATTTTTGCTGCCTTCCACAGAAGTTTGGTAGAAATGCCTCCTGCAGTTGGAACAAGATAACTGCTATAGGATTCACCAACCCATTAACTATCAGAGTGTGCTATATACACCCTGGCATTTCTATGATTTTACAGATTAATTCTTTCAAAACATTTTTGCTGGCATTCCTTGCTGCAGAAGTAACTCTGAAATGTCATACCAACATGTTTTTCATCCATGAAACACGAGTGGTGAGTGAGCAAGAAGTTCAGTCATTGGCATATCCTGAGTAACTGCCATGATCTGCTCATTAGGAAAGAGACCTTGCTTTACATTTTGGGAAGTATTAATGCTAACAGTGTGGAAATATTTTGGAGAAGAACTGTCTCTTCTTTGGTATTTGTATAACAGCACACAGCAACCTGAGAAGGACCTCTGAACATTGCAACACTTGCACTAAATAATGCTAATAACCCTTAATTATGTGTCTGTTAATTAATTCCTGTTTCTCAGTGCAATGAATATAACTTGCCAAATGATAGCAAATTAGCTTTTAAAATGTTAGGAGAAAGTTGCTTGGTGCTGAAGGATGGGTTTTGCCATTCTGACAGGAGGGGAACATCTCCATTAAGATTCCTCTCCAGCCCAGTTGAATTCACAGGTCACCCACTTGCTTTTTACACCCTCACACCTCCCTGCACCCAGAGACCCTTTTCCAGTGTAAGGCAATCAGCATTCAGTTGCTTTACTCCTCAGGTTTGTTTAATTTGGATGACTGAACCTTGCTTATTGAGTTGCCTGACTTTGCACTAACTCTACACCATGGGCACACACAGCAGCCAAGCCCTGAGCTTGGCTCATTTCAAACCTGATTTGAGTTCAAGGAGGCACCATTTCCCCGTAATGTTTATCCAAAGATAAACATGACAACCTCAAAAGCAACAACTGCACAGGTGCAGAATACTACACAATGCTCCCTTGGCCTGAAAAATCTACAGTTTTACCCTGTTCCTAATTTAGGCATGATGCCTCCTTATACAACTGTCTCATGACCAAACCACAGAAGAGAATATCAAGCAAATTATTTGATTTCTAGCATTGGAAATTGCTAGGATTTTTATACTCAAGCTAAGCCAACAAACACAACTTCAGTGGAAAATCTGATGCTTTTGATCAGATGGTGTTCCTGTAATGATGAGAACCCAGCAACAGGAGCACAGCAATTTTTTCTAGATGGAAGTGATATTCTTTATTGAACCAACAGATAGAAAAGAAGGTAAAAAGAGCTTTTGTTCCTCAAGTTGTCAATTCCCCACAGCTGCATCACTTGTACTAACATTCTCCCTCCTTCCAGCTTTTGCTTTGCATTTGATCTTTGAAAGCACTAAGCTAAATGGGAGATAAGAGCCAAAACCCACTTATCTTCGCAAAAAAACACCAAAAAACCCCAGACCATACCTGCAATCTATCCCAGAAATATACCTGGTTATTCTGAAATGTTTTGCTATCATTCCTCATCTTTTTTTTTTTTCCACATTGCCCTCTCCCTGCTCTTTTGGAGCTGAATGATCACTTAATGTAAAATGTCACCTCCCCACTGAAGTCAAGGAGTTGAGTTGGTGTATAGCAGTTAAGGATCTAGGTTCCTGACAGGCTTTGGCTAAGAAAGAGCTGAACTGTGTTTTGCAAACAAGCAATCCAATAAACTGCATTCTTTTTCTCTGTTCATGAACCAGCATCAGTTTGGTAAGAGATATTTGTTATTCAAGTACTTGTTGGACAGCTTGGATCAACAATGGTTCATTCCAGAAACAGTTCATTTCAAATTCTTGCTGCTCATGGGGTGAGAACTGTCACCTAAATCAGATGAAGCTGATTCTAATCTTTGAAGGGAAGAGTAAGCCTTTTAAAAATAGGAGAACAAAGGCTGATGATGAACAAATATTCTTGTTCACATGTAAATACAAGCACACATACAAAGAACAACCAATTCCCAAACTAGCATGCAAATAAAAATCTGTCCAGGCACACAAGGACAGAGAGTTATCAAGGACCTCAACAGGCTCAGTCTGGCAAGCCCAGCTGGAATAAAAAGCATCAAGGGTCGACAGGATTGTTATTCCCATTCATTCAACTTCTGTCCCAATGGCAACAGGATTTCAGCCTCTAATTCCTGCCCTGACCCTACTGAACTCTGGCTGCAGTACCCTCCCTGCAAGGCTATTAGGGCTTTCAGTGCTGAAGCATTCAGGGCACCCCTTAGGAACATGCAGCAATGCTTAATTACACAGTCTTGCTATTTGCATGCATTTTCCTGTTCAGAAACCTTCAGCCTCAGCTTCCCAACTATCAGTTCATGTTACTGCTTTCAGTGCTGGATTCAAAATCACTGCTGATGTCTTCTTGTGATGCAGTCAAATGCACTCCTTGCTTCCTCTCCCAACACTTACAGGGACAGTCCTGCAGCAGCTAAGTACTGGTTATCCAAGCTTTTAACTTTATAGCTTTTTATCCAGCTATAAACTTTGGATAGCTGAGGTGAGATTCAGAAAAAATAGGATAGAATCATAGAATCATTATGGGTGTAAAGAACCTTCAAGATCACTGAGTCCAACCATCAGTCCTACACCACCTTAACCACTAAATCATCTCCCAAAGCACCACATCTACCCATTTTTCTAATACTTGCAGGGATAGCAACTCCACTTCCTCCCTGAGCAACCTGTTCCAATGCTTAACCACTCTTTCAGTGAAGAAATATTTCCTAATAGCCAATCTGATCCTCCCCTGCTGCAACTTGAACCCATGACCTCTTGTCCTTCACATCAAATGGAGGCTGAACTTCCCGTGAATTTCTTAGGAAGCATCAGGATGAAAACAGTGTCCCTGTGCTGTATAATGATGCACAGGCAGAAACCCAAGGGATTTTACAAAGCTTTATCACTTTAAATGCCTTATTAAAATGGCACTGCAGATCCCACAACCTCACTGCTCCTCTGCTTACACCACTCTCAGGACAGTCTCTTTGGCTTGAGTATCTGACCCTCAAGCCAAACCAAACTGCTTTCAGAACATGTTATGAAAATGTGAATATTGCTTTGTTACATTACCAGGCAGCTGTGAAGCCTTTCCCACTTGAATTTCGACATCGTGGTGGCGGTGTGTCAGTGTTTATGGCCACCAGGAACCTTATGGTGCTCCTCAGAAGACTTCATTGTTGGAGTGATGTTATTGCAAATAAGAGTTTCTACATGCCATCACTGCAACTCTCACCTCATCAGGAGCCAAATGAAGGAACAAAGGAAAATACTGAAGGAAGAAATAAAAAAATGAAAAAAAAAAAATTTTTTTTTAAAAGAAGAGCTGGAATTAATTTCACTGACATAAATATTTTTGTAAAATCAGCTGTACAAGCTAAACTGTTACTCCATCACCCAGGAATGAAGGTAGACTTCTCCAAGTATACTGGAGAACTTCTGAACTGCTTGTGACACTATGCCTTCACAGCTCTTTGCTCTATGAAGGTACAGGGTAACATAAAGAACTTATTCTATAGCTCCGGATGTATATAAAAGCTCCTGAGCAATAGGTTAATTCATAAGTGGAAATCAGAGCTTCATAAATGGTTTGTCAGGCACTAAGACTAAATTTTACCTCCAGATAACCACCAGATGCCTGAAGTCCCCTCTGAAATCCATGGCAGGTACCTCCCTTGAGCTACCAGAAATGCCAGTAATGACCAGGTCAGCCTCTCACCAGCATCTGAAACCAGAGCCTGCTCCCAAAGAGGACCTTCCAGACAGTATAAATCAGATTATCTGCACAGATAGGGCCACAGCCCTTTCCAGCACTGGAGAATCTGCCCTGCACAGAGAGCTCCAGGCAGAACTGCAGTGCAATGTAAAATAGAGATTTCAGAAAGACATCTGGGAACTCCCCACTGTGCCCCTCGACCACGAGGGTGACCTTATTGTGGCTTTATTTAGCCAACTGTGGTCTCCTCTGTGCAGGGAGAGGACATCCTTCTAAATACAGTAGTGACTCACCCCCAGCCATAACCTACCATTGTTGAGAAAATTTGCTGTTTATGTCTGGGGAAGAGGAAAAAGTTTTACCAAGTGCTTCCTTTGGTAACATCTTATACATTTTAATGTCACAGCTGCTGCCAAGCCACCAACTCTAATGTCTGGGTAGTGATGTATGGCTGGCTGAGCCCATCCAAAATCACAAGTGTGTCCTTGCACTGTCTGGAGTCACTGTCCCTCCTGTACATGCCCCAACAACTGATCCATATGCATCCAGCACTTGATAAATACATTCCAGGATGAGGATCTGAGGAGGAGGAAACTCAGAAAAATCTGGAGGCTCTGGTAAGTGTAATCCTTAGCTATATTTTTTCTGCATTGTTTAATACAAAAGAAAGTAATGTGAGATAAATAGGAGAGAAATGCTGCTTTCCTGGATGTACACTATCAGAGCTTCATAGGTGAACTAAAGAAACAAAATCTGCTGTACATTGGTGTGAAAGGGAGGGCACCCAGTCCTGCTCATGGGAGAGGCAAACCTCAGGTGTGAAGTCAATTCCCTTAGAGCCACCTGAATTGTCTCAAACTGAACCAGTGTAAGGTTCAAAACACCAAGAAAACAGCTCTTCTGTTTCTCAATTTACCCACTAGATCTGCATAGGCATCAGGACTCTGTGTCAGAACCCTGAAGGCACTAAGAGATCTTCATGGTTCCCCTCCACACCCTTGCCCAGGAGCTCATCCTGAGGCCATCAGTCCAAATCTGGCCTAAATCTACAGGGTTCAAGGCATCCTAAGCAGCAAACAGCCTGCCTTGTTCCTCATGCTACTCACCTGAGCATCAGAATAAGCATGACACTTGTAGCAGGCAGCTGGCAGAGGATGACCAAAAGATAGTGACAACTGGGTTCATCCCATCTCCACAGAGCACGAGGAGAAAATCACCTACAGAGCTTTTAAAAGGTGGGATTTTTCCCCACGGGTAGAAAATAAGTTCTAGAAGACTTACTCTAGGTTAAAACATGTAACTTGAAACACAAATTAGTTTCTGGGAGACATCTCCTGGGAATGCCTCCTATCACCACCGCTCCAGCCTTGCCCAGAAAACTCTGCTCATAGAAAATCATACATGAGAAACTGCCTCTTGGAACAATGTCACTTTGATAACTTTAGAAAGGCAATGAAAATTATTTTAAAAAAAAAAAAAAATCAGCACAGGCAGCATTTCCCAGACCTGCACATGCACCATTCACCATGTGCTTTGACAGTAGGCTCAAGTTTCTCAGAAGTAATCATCTATGTTTCAGGTTTCTATTTTTCATTGCCCAGTTTGGGGCCTGACTTTCAAAGAACAAAGAACTTCCTGAAAATCAGTTCCTGACATTATCAGCTGGTTGTTAATTAGGGATACAGGTGCCTGCATCAGGCATCTCATTTGACCCTTTTTTGCTTGCACACTCTGAGCTATTGACTTCCTCCCTGCTAATCAGCTGCCTAATATTAAAAGCTAACATGTTAATCACCCAGTAGTTAAAAGTAGTTTCCAAAATTAAAATAAAACTTAGGGAATTATTTTCTGGCAAATGCAAGAACACTGTCCCTGCTACAGATGTGAACAAGATTTCTTCTATATATTTTTTTTTTTGGTGGGCAAGATGAGTTCTTAAAGAGCAATTCCTATGAAAATGGCACTGGCATTTAAGTGACTTTTTGGCAAAAGCCCATGGAAACATTTGGTCACATCCCTCTCAGCCCTTAATTTCTTCCTTAAATGTGCTTTTTAATATGTCACAGTTGTTAAATTTGTAACAATAATTCCCTTGAGACTAAACAACAGGGCTTGGTATGTGAAAAATGAACAATACATTTACATCAGTAAAGCAAGAGGAAATTTTAAATAAACGTAAGATTGAGTACAAATAGTCTGAATGTTACTTTTATAAAATTTGACCATTCTGTAGGCTGATTTTAACAGTAGGATGTTCTAAATAAATTCTGCTGTCATACTCTCAGTTGTGATATAACCATTCAGATTCACCTCCTCTGGTGACTTTATTGCTGTCACTCAAGCACCACTGTACAAAAAGGCATCTAAGCACTTAATTTGAAAATTTTCATTTTTGAAGATGACCAGCAAAATCCTAGAAACAAATCTTGTGTTGGCACATCCAGGTGTTTTTGATGAGAGGGGAGAAGAGTTGAGATTTGTATACTAAAAGACTCATATATAGTCATGCTAGACCTAGGAGGAATTTGATGGTACAGACATTGGATAAATCAGTGCCCTAGGTGCAAGGGGCTGGTCTGGGCAGGGAGAACCCAAAGCTGCTGTGTTCCCTGGGATAACCATCTTTAAGTGCTCTGCAATCAAAGTTTCTGGTTTTGCTGCCCTAACTTTGCTCATGTAGGGCTAAGATTGTATTGTATACATATTCAGGACAAGTAATTAACAACTTATTTTATTTGTTGTGCAAAGCACCGAGGATGTTTTTAGGTCCTGGGTAAATCCTAAAACTACTATTAACCTGAGTATCTCCCAACCAAAATAAACAGTTTCCAGGATGTCTGCATCTCCCAGCAGGGCTTGGGGCTGCAGTCCTACTCATTTTAATGGGATTTCTCCTCTCTTAACAGAGCAGGCACTGTGTGCTCCAGTGGCAGCAGGACCATTCAGAATAGGAACCCATCCATTTACTTTTTCCTTTCAAAATAAAAATCAACCCATTTTGGATTCTGGTTTCTGGGGGCAGAAATCCCACAGTGCTTTAAGGCTTGAGCATTCACTCAGACCTCCTTTTGGCTTCAGTATGAGTGCAAATAGCAGCACAATTTAACAGACACATCAGTGAGCTGGAATTCAGAAGCTGAGCCATCAGCTCTGCTGCAAACCTCTGCCACCTGCTTTACCTCTCAGTTCTCCTGCTCCTCTCCCATTCTGTCTCTGCCTTGTCTGTTTGAGCTGTAAGCTCCTTAATGGAAATACCATCTTCCTGTGACAGTTTTCAGTGCCCAACACTGGAGCCTTGATCTCTTTCGGGGCTATCAAACATCCATATTATAGAAAATATGGACACAGAGAGCTTCCCTCTTGGCTTTGCTCACAAACATGGGTGGTTCAGCTCCTATGTAACAGCCCTCTGCTCTCCACCTTAGATTCACCTCTGTTATCTCTAATTACTTATCTGCCAGAGTAGTTCCCTTCTGAACAGCACAAACCTGTCCTGCCTTCCAGAGCTCTGTATTATTTGTTCAGAGGATGTCAGGACATTCCACACTTAGAAAATGCACAGGTCAAGAGTGCACATGCTGTAAGTCCTTGCAGTGCAGGGAATGATGCACACACCTGCTCCCTATGCCCAACCCATTTTTTGGTCTCTACTGCCCTTAGGCAAGCTCTGCTATGGATATTAGAGGTGGAGATGAATTCAGATACAGTGAGATGATGTGTTCCTGATTCCAACTCTCTTTCCAGCCTGGCAACAAATGGACACAGATCTACCCACTGCTGTCCCAAAGCCTAACCCCTTTCAAACTGGTTTGGGAACAACCTGAGGCTGTCACACAAGCACTTGTCCCCTCTCAGGATCAATTCACATGAGTTGCCACTGTCACACCCTTCCTCACTTCTCCTTATAACATTTTTTCTCCTTTTGCCTGGTCAGCTAGTCCCTATTCTCTGTTCTTTTTATGTATCTCCACCACACACACATCTCTGCCCCTTCTTTCTCCTTCCCTTCTCTGTCACAGACCTCTCTTTCTGTCCCATGCATTCCTGATTTTATTAGCCCCACACTATTCCCTGTCGCCAGTTCTTTGTGTCCCTTCCCAGCCATTCTGTTCTGATTCTGTTCCGTTACTTGTACCCACTCCCAGTTTCCCATGGTTTATTAGTCTCCATCTCTCTCCTGTTTTATTCATGCCACTTCTTCAGACATATCCTTGGAAGACTCCTTGCTCCCATCTTCCCCTTTCCCCATCCTGGTGGTAGTCCTGGTCACCTCAGAATTTAAGTCATAGATTCCTCCTCTGTATTTTCTTGGCATTTGAAGATCCAGGAAAGAAAAGCACAGGTGGAACAGGCTCTAAAACCAACTTGTATCTTCCTCCCAGAGCAATCAACTCCAGAGTCATGTTCAGACCTCTTCCAGCACCATGTGGGGAGGTTGTCTCAGATGCCTGGGCAGCAGTGACACTCAGGGCAGACAAAGGATTTCAGCCAAATCTGAGCACATACAAACTGAGAGTCTTCACTCTTGTGATTTGCCAAGGTGCAAGGCAGATTTTTATATCAAAAATGTAAGGTGCCTGGGAGCAACAGGACAAACACACTGTGAAGAAATGATGCAAGAAAAGGTTTTTCCATGCCATTCTTCTGAATGAAATTCTTGTGCTCAGTCACCAAAAAAGTACCTGCTGCTTCTGGGCAGATATTTTTAAGGCACTTAACTTGATGCATTAATTGTACTTCACCTGGTAAGTTTCTGGGCCAGTACCAAAAGTAACTGTACTCTCCATTCAGGCATATTTTGGATGGTGTCATGTGAGGATGGGTGGAAGGGAGAACATGAATTCATGCAGTTCTCAAAGTTCAGTGTTCTCATAAATCTACACTAAATGTCAAAGTCTTTCTAGCTGAACCTGGCAAAGTTATCCAGAGAGTTCCACACTAGGACTCCAAACCCACTTGATGTTTTCCCACATCACCTCTGCTGGCCATGTAGATCATGAATGTTTCTCTGATTTATTTCTGTGACTAGGATAAAAAGCAGTATCTCCTCAGCCAAAGCAACATCTTTCATGACAGGATGGATTTCCAATATTCCAGAAAGAAATGACACTTAATTGCCTAATCAGGTTGCAGGTAGCTTCCCCTGATGGAAAGACAGCAGTACTTTTCCTCTCCACCATGGACCATGGATCACATCTCTAGAAAACGAATCATACCAAAAAAATCCAGCTGCAACAGCCTGGCCCAAGAGCTATGCAGGTAGCAAATTCCCTCAGGAGTCAGTCAGACAATGCTACTGCTCATTAGGGCTGGGTGGGTCAGGAGAAATGGGAAGAGACATTTCCCTTCATTCATCAAACTGGAACAAGACTGAGAGCTCAGAAAAAGAAAAAACAAGCACTTGGCAGAGTCAATGACTGGGGACAAATCTGGAGAAAGAGAGACTTTGATCATTAAAACAGCAAATAACGAAGTTGAAGAAGTTGTTACATAAAGGGGATTCTTGTTAGGGGAATATTTGATCCGCTTCGCAGCTAAGGATGTGTACCCATTTTAAATGGAAAATCCTTTAGCTTTGGTATGAATTTATCTAGCCTGCCAGACAAATTGCTCATATCAAACTGTCATTTGGATGTTCAGCCATTGAAAACACAGTTAAAGCATGTCCCTTAATTAGAAATCCCGTGGAAATGAAAACAATCCTCTCTGGCATCTTGTTACCCTGGATGGTAAATTGGACTTATCATCTGGCACAGCCCCCTTCCTGTTTGTGTGGGTGGATGGAGGCAGACAAGGAATTCTGCTCCCCTTCCAACAGCCCTCAGAGACAAGCAACCTCCCATGCCAAGCTCTGTCTCCTGCAAGCATCTCACTGCAACAAGATCTGGTAGACACAAAGAGCTTCTCAAACTAGAGGGGGATGGGATAGGGGTCTTCTGCCCAGTAGGAACCAAGAGAAGCTTAGAACAACAATTTCATGGAGGAATTGATTTAAAATCCATTTAATTTCATAGGAGTTCCTTTGTGGTCAGGCTACTTTCCTTTTCCAGAAAAATATCTTCAGACATCTGCTAGTAAAAACAATACAACTTGGTAATTTCCTTCGACTACTAGAAAGACTCAATAATTTGGCAGTATCAGTCCTTCCAAATCTATCCCTTCTATTGCTGGTCTTGTCTTGTTAAATATTTCATCCAAAGCCCCATGTCCCAGCAGCTTGTTACTATATAAGAATTTCATACTTGTGAAAACACTCTCAAGTCCCCACAGAAGAAAATCTTAAAAGATAAATCTCAAAGGCTCAAAGCAAAAGGTGTATTTTAGCAGTGAGGACAGTTAACCATTGAAATTATTTACTTAGGGATACATGAAGTTCTTTCTTGTTTGAAATCTTCAAGTCAAGATGGCATAATATGTCCTCTGGAAAGCAGCAGGCAGTCCAAGACAACTCTACCCAGGAATCACACAATGAAGTTCTCTGGCTCATCTTGTGCTGATCAGATTAGAGAGGCACAACCACTCCAGGGAACCTCAGGCTATTAACTGATGGGAAGAGAACCCAAAGCACTCCAGTTTGTGCTTTTGTGGTGACAAATCCATGGGCTTCAAATGCCATTCGCTGGCAATGTTGATACACAGCATTAAATTTGTGTGAAAAGTTGCTTTGTTTAGGAGCCCCTTTTTACAAGGCATTTCTCACTTTAGAGGAAATAGATCCTCAGCTGTCTGCCAACATTGCCAACTGACTTGAGAAGGACTACGTAAGGATTTTACCAAAAGTAGATCTAACATTTTCTCCTGCCTTTCAGGAAAAGCTTCTGAAGTGGTTAGCAGATTCACTCACATTTGCAAGGAAGCCTCATCCCTCAAATTTCCTAGGTTTTACAGAGATTACAGACCAACTCCACAAAGGCTTGGCAAGAAATTCCTCTTATCCCAGAAAAGGACCTGAGGAGACTAAAGAAATGACTTCCAGAACCATAAGATAATTTTGGTTGGAAAAAACTTTTAAGATCATTGAGTCCAACTGTTAACCTGCTACAGCCAAAGCCAACACTAAACCATATCCCTAAGTACCACATGACACAGCTTTGAAATCCTTCCAGGGATGATGGGGACTCCAGCCCTGCCCTGGGCAGCCTGGGCCAGGCCCTGACAACCCTTGCCAGGGAGAAATTCTTCCCCAGCTCCAACCTAAACCTCCCCTGGCACAACTTGAGGCTCTTTCCTCTTGTCCCATCCCTTGTTCCTTGGGAGCAGAGCCCGACCCCCCCTGGCTCCAACCTCCTCTCAGGGGGTGTCAGAGAGCCAGAAGGTCTCCCCTCAGCCTCCTCTGCTCCAGGATCAACACCCCCAGCTCCCTCAGCTGCTCCTGGGCAGACTTCTGCTCCAGACCCTTCCCCAGCTCCATTCCCTTCTCTGGACACACTGCAAGCCCTCAGCTGTGTGTAGCTGACATGGACTCCACACAGACATGTTCATAAGTGTGATGAGAGAAAGAGAAGGAGCAGAAGCTGCCTTGTGCCAGCCTTTCTCTTTAAAAGCTGCTCCGAGGGTAGGACTAGTATAACAAACCTTATGTGGTTCTGTTCCTTTTCCATCACTTTTCCCACCAAGAAGTGCCCCATGGCTTGGCTAAGCTTCCCAGGACTGAGGCTGAGGAGATGAGATTAACTGCAAGAAGCAATAAAAATAAAAGCAGGGTATTAAATAAGGCATTGCTGTAAAGTAATAGGAAGGGTGGAAAGGAATGGGCTCATGCATATTACAGTCCTATAAAAGGGAAAGAATTCTTAAATTAGTATTAAAGAGGGCTGAGTTACAGCATGAGAAAACTTGTTTAATCACCTATTGTGCAGCTGCAGTTAATTTTGTACAGATTTTTACAGACATCCCAGCTGTCATGCAATGCTCTATACAATCACTGTGGGTGACACTCCACTTCTATCAAGTACTGTTAATGATGCCATTACTTGGGCAAATCTTCCATCAGCCTCAGTCAGATGTTTCCTTCAGCAGGACCTGAGCTCAGATAACACCTGATGAATATTCATGGTGAGAGGAGGAATCTGCTTTCTGACTGCTCAGTGTGTGGGGATACATAAATACACACACATGTTTTCCACCCAGGCAGCTTCACTCAGATCTCCTCCAACCATCTTTGTAACAAACCCTTCAGGTCCCTCTGGTGTGGGCTGTCTCCTTGGGAAAGTCCTACAACAGTCAAAAATTCATTAGAATCATAGTCCTTGTTTGGGAAAGTAAACTGTTATATACAGATTAGGCTTGAAAATATGCTACTAATATCTGATTCTTCTCACTGGACATCCAAGGCATAAATCAGGAGACTGATTGCTTTTGATGACCACCTGAAAACCTAACAAACAGGTAAGAGGATGGCCTGATATGGAATTAGCAGAGAGATTATTAGTAATAGTTATAAATCAGCTCAGCTGCTGATGTTCGTAGGATGCCTAAAAGAGTAGCAGCAATCCAACTTGGAAATTACCCTTAAACACAGTTTCCAAAATCATGGGTACTCAAATGACCTCAGCAAGGTGTTTCCTAAATCCTAATCACACCCTCTCTCTTTTCAGAGTGCTTTTAAATCTCCAGGAGTCATATGAAGTGTGCATCAAAATATTTCCCTGCGTATCCTGGGAAGGACATCGTCAGTTTATGCAGAAATGCAAAATGAAGGAGGAAAGTCACATTTAATGTAACTCAGTGAAAAGCAAGAGGAGGGAGTGGATTGGACCTTCCCCTAGGGCTGCAGGGACCAAAGTCTAAGAGGAGGCTGATCAAAGGCTGAGGCAGTCTCAGCTTGCCCCCAGAATCTGAAAAGAAAGAGCAGCAGCTAATGAGGGATGAGTTAACTTGTACCTTTCCCACTGGATTCACACTCGTCTGCCCTTCATATCACCCACATTTGGGGATAATCCACACAAACAAACTGCTGGGTTCACACTTTTAAAAATACCTGAACTCCTGCTTAGTTGGGAACTGAAGGTCAAGATTCCTTCCATTACAGTGAGTACAACACAGTCACTTCTTTCTGTCCCCACCAGGAAACAACCTGTTAATTGTCACTGACCTCCATGAAATAAAGAGCAATCAGATCCAGAATAAGTCTGTGCTGCAACTTTCACTGCTCTGAATCCTGGTGAAAGCACAAGCACCTGCTGGCCCCAGATCTCAGTGCCTGCTACCAAAGGAAGGCCAGCCCTGTCCCCAGGGGACTGGTGGAAATTGCAAGAGGAATCACTGATGTCACCACTTCTGATGTGGGAATCTGTCGTAAACACACTCCCTTGCAAAATGCAAAGTTCTCCAGAAGAAGAAAGGAAGTTCTGCTAGTTGGGAAAAAATGTCAGATGACTTCGGATACAATAGTTAACTTTCCTCATGGCCAGAGACAAAACAGTTCCTGGCTTGATTGGAATTGTCCATATGTTTTGGTGCACGTGTTGATCTTAAATCACGGGGTGGTTGAGCCTCTCCTGGGGTTCTGAAGTAACAGCAGAAGCCATTTCAACTCTTCCTTTGATTTTCCTTGGCATTCTTCTACAGCATGTTCCAACTGCTCCAAACATAGAGCCAGGCCCTTGCTAACCTCTGAACACATTGTTGTAGCTATTACTACTCAGTGATCTTTTAAGTATTAGAAAGAAAACAGCTAATATTTAGAAGCAGTTGTAGTTGGACTATTTTTGTATACTCTTGGCCCAGGGCTCCTGGTCACTGATGCTTTCTGTTTATGTGACCTTTGGTCTGCTGAGCAAGGATTTGTCAAGTGAATGGTATTTCAGTCCCTGTGTGTTTGAAATGCCCCAGTCTTGACTGTTGTGCAGCAGGTGGGTTCAGTGACACAGCAATATGCTGGAACCACCAAAGAAATGAAAATACCAACTTTATTTTACATCAAAATGAGGAAAAATCATTTTGCACGTAATGAAAAGCAAGCTTGCAGGGTTTTTTTAATGCAATTCTGAAAATGTGCTTTTCGTGACTCAAGGCCACATCTGTGCTCCAAAGTAAAAAGCTCTCCTTGCTAGACAAGTGGTTTTGATGTCAGATTTTGTGTTCTTCTTCCACAGTTCCAATGTGATCCTCTTCACCTCTTCTGTGAGGTTCCCAAATGTGTAAACAATGAAGTCTGCCAATGTAGCACATATTTATAAACTGGAATTTCAGAAAATGCCAATTTGTGTAGCTAATGTTTACTCATTCTTCCAAATGCTGCTTGTTCTCTCATTCTCTTCCCATGACTACACATGATATTTCTTAATCTAAGAATTGCAGTGCTCACAGCCTCTGAGGTCAGGCCTAGAAATTTTTTTGCTGGTCTTTAAAAAAGTGTTCTTCAGCTCACTCACTGACAGAGCAGAAAAGCAGCAAGGTGACTTCTCTTTGCTTTGGCAATCTTCTCTTCTTTGGGAAGTGTTGACAGTACATCCTACCATACCACTGTAAAAATGGAGAGAAAGCAATTGTACAGTTTTATAATTCAGACAATAAAACAAAAATGCCTGGGGAGCCCTTAAAAACAAGTCCCATGAGGTCAGCTTATTCCCCTGTGGCTTTAGGAAGCACTGAGACAGAAGCCACCTAAATTCTCATGTGGCCATTGTACTGAGGCCTTCACACAAACACAGATTAACAAAGTCATTCATAACAATCACCCTAGTAATTAGAGAAATTCACTTAAAAGGAAATTAATTTTATTATCTTAGCACCAAAAGAGTGAGAAAATTTTAAATAAAATCAGTTTAAACTTATCCAGTGACCAAAAAAAAAAAAAAAAAAAACCCACAAATCTTCTTAGGCCATTCAAAAAATAACCTGGACAAAACTTATTCACATTCCCCAGGTATGAAAACACCAACAGCATCATAACTAAGCCTCTCTTCTCCCATGGTCAGCCTCTTGAAATCCTCACCTACCTACTTGGTTTATTGCTCACTATCATTTCATGGAGAATATCCCATTGAATTTCTCATCAAACATCATGATGCTCTAATCACAACACAGACACAGAGCAAACCACACAGCATCTTGGCTCTGGTGTAACACTATCTATTTATCTGTTTATTTTATAGATCCATACTGTCAAAGTCACACACATAAAGATGACAGCTCCTGCCCCTCACCACCCCTCTGAAAGCACAGGACCTACAGGAGTATTTCTGTAAGCAGACTAAAAGCCACGTAAGTTTTATTTGTTCAATATTACACTTGTAAAATCTTTTTATTTTTCTCACTCCTGACTGCAGCTTGTGGGATGAATGCTCACAGGACTGTAGTAGACATAAACACATGGTTCCATGCTCTGCTGCATCAGGATAAGCAGCACCATCAGAGGAGCTCTGGCACCTCTGTGACAACCTGGGAGGCAGAAGAAGCCCTAAATAAAAGGTTGTCACCTGAACTTTCCTTTTTTCAATTCAGAACACAACAATAAAAAAAAAAGAGAAAGAAAAAAACACTGATACACCTGGACAAGGCACCCAGCAAAGAGCCAGCCAGGGACATATTTACAGACAGACCAGATGAGAAGTGAAGTGATTGACATGGGGACATGGACCACTTTACTCCCAGCCTTGCATATCCCCATCTCATGTTACCACTATCCTACACAGAACCAACCTGAGCTCATAGAGCTCCCCAAGTCAAGTAAGACCCTTCCCACCTGCACCACCTGAAAGGATGGGGCTGTAGGTAGCTGGGAAGCCCAGGACACACGTGTGGTCAGGCTTGCAAATGTAACATTGCATTAAGACTGTAAAAAACATATTGAACTCAATTTTTCCAAGGATGATGTAACTGGGTGGGGGCACTGCCAGAATCATGATAAGTTAAGTATAATGATAGCATTTGCATATAAATTTTCACTCCTAAAATTTATATGAAGCAGAGAGAGAATGGTGTAACAAGTGGGTGAAGAGTTGCTATGAGATCATACTTGACTTAATGTGGAGCTCGTAGGCATTGTTTCTTGAAGGAAGTACATATTGTGTGTAGTCCAAGTAAAAACCATGATTTAAAACAAAGAGATAAAATAGTTGCCTTACCACAGCAGCAGCATTGTTGTTGTAAATCTGCTGTGCCACATATTTTATTACATTTTCATAGCAGAAGAGGGAATTTACGATGTGACACTACAAGCTCCGCCAGCCTTCTTCTGTCAGTGGGGTACCTCTCTTAACTCATATCTAAAATATTTGCTGATACTGAAACGTGACTGGGAGATACAAAAACAGTCTTTTACAACTCAAGAGAACATTATATTCATCTAGCTTCAAGCAAAGAGAAGAAAAACAAATAGCTGAAGCATCTGTTTCTGCAAAGAGTGGACGCTGTTCTGCAAATACTCGTGCTGTATGGAAAGGAGAGGCAACCACTGCTCAGCCTGTGCTGATGGGGATGAAGCAGTAAAACAAAGATGTTATTACTGTTATTATCACATCTAAAATTGCTGCCATGGCTGTATGCGTGAGCCTTACTTTTATCATTAGCCTTTGGAGTAAAATTTACCCAGCATACACAGTCTTTGGGCTTGGATCTCCTGTAATCAAATATCAGCAGCAATGGTTGTTAAATAACAACCAATATATTCATTCCTTCTGGCTTATACTAAGCTGCAATATGCTCCCCCCAATCAAGGACTGATCAGTTCCTTTCTTTCTGGAGACCAGTGATAGTATATTTTGAATATGCAGACCTACAAACAATTGTTAATTAATCATGACAGGACCAAGTCCATTCAAAAAACAAGCAAAGTCTGTTGATGCTAAAGATTCAATATTGAGAACTTCTCCTGATGAACTAGAAAAAGGTACAGGTGACACTAAATTTAATTTGATCCAGGAATTAGGCAAGTTTCTACTCGCCTTACTAGCTAAAGAACTTAGTGTCAAGAAAATCTTCTCTGGGCAATAGAACTGAGAGCAACTTAGTGCATAGCTTATGAATAAGACAACAGCAACAAAAATCTAGTAGGTTGGTTTAAATCAAGAGAGAAATAATAAGACAAAGAACTTCAAAAGCATTCGCAGGGAGGAACATTCCACCAAGACAAAGTCATCTGTCCTTACTTTCCCAAAAGCAGCATGATCAAAGCTGATCATGGGATTTCAAACCCTGACTGTTTCTTTGGATTGCCCAAGCAGAGAGTGAAAACACTTTGTGATACCAAAAGGACAAAAAGAAGATTCTCAGATATTACAAAGCAGGGACCAGGATTTAATGTCCTTTAAAAAAAAAAAAGATCAGTGCCTCCATCTCATTTGTATGATGAGGGGAGAGACAGCCCACCAGAGTTAGGATTGGCTGGGTACGTTTAGGTAATGCACTGATATAATACTAAACAACAACATATGCACAGCATTTGTAATGAGATTGGACTTTTAACCTTCTGAAGCAGCGGGAAACAACGGGGCTTTTAAAAATACCAGCTCAGAGGTAAGGAGGGGGTCAGCCCAATACAATTTATAAATATAAAACCAGTTGCATAGCTGAGTTTCACTTGAAAACATAAATTATTTGAAAGAGTAAGAGGAAACCAGAGGAGGAGGGAGAAAAAGAGAGCTGGCATAGAAGAAAGAACTAGGACACAACGTGAGAGGTGGAATGGGAGTGTGCAGCCCCCCACAAAATACCCCACAACCCACCCAGGGGCTACCTACACTCACACTCTGACATTAGAGTCTGATTGTCCATGGGCCTGAGCAGCAAACTCTGAACACCAAGATCTGAGGGGTGACTTCTCCTATACACACACACACACAGAGTGAAATGCAGCCAAATGTTCATTCCTTTAAAAGCCCTGAGCTCTGAACACCAGGTAATGACTTCTCTGTCTGGATTGATGAACCAGATGAGACTGAAACCAGACCCTCAGCTGCTATAAAAGGGGCTAAGGTGGATCCAGCTGATTCACACTAACTTAATGAACTTGGTGAACTTGAAGTCTATCATGAAGTTAAAGCTCTAAGTGCTCACAGTGCTGCTCAAAACAAAAAACCCCACAGCTGCCTTTTGCCATTGCATTAATGCCCTATGGACACTCATAGCTGCCTGGCCCATCTCACCAATGTCCCCAGCCACCAGGACATGCTGCTGCCCCATGTCACCAACAGAAAGATGTTTTCTGTCAGGCAATGAGTACATCACAGGATAGGCTGAGCACACAGCTGCCATCCTGTGACCTCTGCTGTGAGTGGTGAGGCTCTTTTCAAATGGCCTGAGTTTGGGTTACGTGATGGGACATATTTTTGTCTGGTACATGCCAAGGGAGAGACTTTGGGGATGACACAAAAGGCACCAGCAAGCAATGAAACAACAGATAACAATAAAATAACAGATAAGAGTCTGAAAATTTCTGCCCTGAACCAAGCTTGGAAAAAGAAGGGCAGGGAGTGAGCCCCAAGCAGAAGGCAACTGGATTGGGTCTGAGCTCTGGGCCACTGGTGTGTCCCTGGGAGAGCAAAGGGATAGAGGTCAGTTCTTCTCTTCTGATTCTTCTCTTCCAGTTCTCTTCCAATTCTTCCCTTCCCATGTGCTCTTACTTCTCCTGCCTGCCCCAAGCCCCTTTCCCAAATTCAACCCTGAGATCAGCAGGTTTAAGTGAAAACCATCAGCTTTGACCACCTGCCAGGCTAGGGACCTCTTAGCCACATTTCTCTCATGCCAAACAAACTGGTTCCAACTGTGCCACAGCCAAGGAGGGTTAAAGCAAAGAGCTACTGTTGGACATGAGCATTCAAATTCCAGCACTGTTTTTGGTAGAAATATTGGATTAGACAAGATCACATCTCTGCACCCCACAGCACCATCTGTTTCAGGAAAGCATTTTCTTCACACATTATCAGACATTGCATTACAGGTCACCCAACATCATCACTCAGCACCTTACTGAACCAACTTCAGCCCTCTAGGAGAAAACCAACAGCTACAGCTCTGAGCTGGCTCAAGAAGAGTGGAAGAGCTCACCAGTGGCTCACCAATGCAGCCATGGCAACTTGTTACATCAAGGAAATAGATAATATCCCACAGAAAAAAAAGAAATCCCCAAGTTTCCTCTCTGGGAAAAGGAAGGAGGGGTCATATGGGAGGCCAGCTTCCCCAGCCCCTATTCAAGAGCTCCCTCATGTCCTCACTGCCATGACTTGTATGGTCCTGTTGTTCTCCTTACCCAGTCATTTCAGGGTATATGTCCAGTAATCTCTTCTCTTCCATTAGGTTCAGTTCAGGTTTTTACTCCCTTTCAGGCCCTCTACTTCCTTTTCTTGTCCCTGATTTTTAAGGACATTTTTTGCTTTCAAATCATGGCACCTGCAACAGCCCTGTGAAAGGCAATCTGCCTCCAGCTCTCCACCAAGAACTTAGTCCTGTCACTGCAATGCCACCTCCTATTCACAGCCCTGGAAGTAGCCCAGCACTGTAGTCCCTCATCAAGCAAAATGACTCAAGGAGGATTTGGCAGGAGAAAGAACAGCAAAAGCTGACCTGAGTCAAATGCAGCTCTCCAAGAAATTCCTTTTTTTAACTTGCAAGAGACAATCAGACTGGAATTGCCTTCCTGTGACTTACCACCACCCTCCTGCAAGGCAGCATTAGAAAGGAGCCTGTCACCCAGGGATGTTTTTCAACAATATTTCATGTCCTCTTTTACTGTCTTCTTTTTAAGCCACTTCCAAACTTGGTTCCCTTTGCTCCCTATTCAGATCAGACTAATAAGAACATCACCTCAGGGAAAAGACTTGTACACAGACAGACTTCCTCTTCAGAGGATCAAACAGACCAGACTGTTCCTTTTCAAGTTTTATTAATCCTGCTTCATAATTTCCACCACATCATTAGTCATTTCCTATTATTGAATAGCTGGTAGCAGCATCATCACACAGTAAATAGCAAGATAACCATGCCACCTGCAATTTCTTGGCCAATACCAACCCACACCCACATCTGGGCAAAAGACAAAGAGGTAAAGTTAACAGCCAAACCATGTAGACTTTTTTTGATCTGTGCCTCATTTCTTTTATTCACATCATCTGCTCAGCTGGCTACATAAGCTGCTGCAGACCTTGTTTAAAAACAGCCTCAGAAGATTAGCACTAAAACCAGCAGTTTGGAAATGTGGTGATTTTCAGTGGAATTCCCCTTCCTGAGGTATGCAGGGTCTTTGGGGAGCTTGCTGGTTATCAGGCTTTATTATTTGGTTGGTTACCTAAGCTTGTCATAGTTTGTCAACATCTTTTGGGAATTTTGACACAAAAAAATGGGCATAAAATTCAAGTGTCTTGAAGTAATCTGGGTTTTATGAGGTTTTTCTTGTCCCCTCCACCCCCAACAAAGCTGCTTTTTCTAATAGTATCCTCCTCCTTTCTACCATCTGGCTCAGGAAACTAATTGGAAGAGAATAGCCTGGTATGTTTGGTGTAGTATCTACACCCCTGGATTTCTGGAGTGTCCTCATGGACACTCTTCATTTTTCCTATCCCAAAATGGTCTCCACATGCAAATTCTGGGTCAGGGTTTCTATGTGGTTCACTTTGTTCTGGGGAGCAGGACAGAGCCCCAGTGTGTGGCTCTGATGCCCTAGAGGCAGCTGTGAGAACAGAAAGGGTTCTTCTCAACCCGGGCAAACCTGCTTCTCCTCTCTCCTTCTTCCCATTATCTCAGGAAATTCTCCAGCCACGGGCCCTCCCTCTGGCCTGCCAATTCCCCATGGGCTCTCCAGGAGAGCTGCAGACAGCTCCATGCCAAGTTTGCAGGAGACAAAGAATCTTTCCACCATCTCCAGGGCAGGAGATGGAGCCTCCAGTTCTCCAGTTTCCCAGGACTGGGAAAAGATTTCCTCCTTTTCCCTTGTTTTCCTGAAAGCAGCCTGGTACACGGAGCACAAACACTTGGCAGAAGGGGGACTCCAGCAGCCAGGAATGGCTTTGGGCTGGTGGCAGAGGAGGTTTCTGCCAGACTTCCTGCATGACCTGAGGCAAGAAGTCACTTTCTCAGTGCTTGTTTCATTCATGCCTGTCCTCTTGAATATAAAATATTGGTCATTAGAGGTCAGCTGAGCCCTAGGTCCAAAGAAGTAATTAAATGCCTGATGACTAAGGTATTTAACAGCTTTTTGGGGAGTAGAGGACAGCTGCTTTCATCAGTGCTCTCTAAAAGTGTCATCTGCCAAGGACTGGTTGGACAGGGCTCTGAGGAACCTGATGGAGCTGAAGATGTTCCTGCTCACTGCAGGGGGGTTGGACTACATGGCCTTTGAAGCCCCCTTCCAGCCCAAACCATTTGATGATTCTGTGACTGATTCCACGGCCCTTTCAGGTGGAGCTTGGTCAATCTAAGAGCAGGATTATGAAACTTGGCTGCACAAGACTCTGCTAACACCACAAGGAATTCCAACCCTGAGCATCTTCTGGCACTCTTTTGGCAGTTTAAAAGCCCCTGACCTGCCACCAGCTGCTGCTTCAGTTATACAGTAAATACACACACAGCTATACAAGATGTATCTCATATAAAACACACCTATGTTGTATAAAAAAAAGACTAAAAAATAACTCCCCAAACCAGCTTTCAATTCCCTGTCTGTTGGTGTGAAGGGTCCATAACTTCCCATTCTCTTTTCCCCTGGAATGCTCAGAGCAGAAGCATTGCTGTGTACATCCTCAGACACCCAGCAAACACCCACCTCTCTCAAACTCTGTCATTTTTTTCTCTGACCCATCACCCTCATTTCACATGAACTTTCTGTGCCTTTCTCCTCTGTAGTGGAAGCAGACAGAATCATTCCCCTCCTGAGCAGGGAACATTGCCACAGAGCAAAAACACTGCATGCCCAGAGAATATTTCAAAGCACTTTGCATTTTACAGCATTTTTCATGTACACAGTTTGGCACACTCAGCTCACCTGCAATTCAGATGGAGCTCAGATGAATGTCCAGAAACAGAAAAAGATGCCTTCAGGGCTTCCAGCCAAAAGGGTGATAAAAGCATCTCACCTCATACAAGACCACTTCTGTAGCATGAGAGATGCATCTCCCTGCCTGAATCCCAGGACAATCTTTCCCCTTCCCATTCCTTGATGTCTTACCTAGATTCCCATGCCCACCCTCAGCCTGGATGCTACCTACCTTCCCCAGAGTTACTCCTCCTGTCAGCATTCCTTGCTCCTGGCAGCTGGGGAAGGAGAATTAGGGTGAGGTGACCTCAGCTCAGCTTCCCCTCACCAAACTTTCGTAACTGGCCAGCAGCACCTTGGTTAAGATCCTTAAAAATCCATTTTATTGAGTGGAAGTGTGGATGGTAAGTAGATTGAGTTGCTACCTGGAGGTGCCTTTTGTGTCTGTTCTTCCAAGGGAGCCTAGGGACTGGGTCCTTGGATGAGCCAAGAGAGATGAATCAGGCAACAAAGCCAAGGGGGAGTCCCAGAACTTCTTATCTGTCAGGGCAGATTTCACACTATCACACAGGCAAATGAATTAACTCTCTACTCCCCTTCTAGTGAATGTGAGCTGATCCTACACAATAAAATCTTCCTGCCTTCCAGGAGTGCTGAAAAGCTCTAATTAGTGTTCGTAAGATGTCAGATTATAAAAGTGTAAATAGTTTGTCTTCTTAATAACAGTAATGAAATCCTGGCATTTCATTAACTTGACAATAATTGCTATATGGGTGTAATAAATTGCTTTTGCCAGCACAAAACAAATTTTCATTAACTGAGACCTTTTTTCTCATGGTCACCAAGTTATTTTTTTGCCCTCCTGATGCAATTCCTGCAATAATGCAGGGGGAAGCGTGTAATGGAGAACGATGGGAATCTTTACAAAAAAATTTGGTCAGATAAGCCACAGAACAGATAAATGGGATTTCTGATACAGGAACATTTCAGTATTTTAACTAAGACAGGCAAAAGCCTGCTGATCTTGATGTTCTGTGCAGATGTATCTTTATCTTAAGATCCTGTACTCCTAAGAGGTGTCCAAAAGGAGAAATAATTTCCACACACATTTAACAAATAGGAAATGAGGACAGTGAGTGACTGATCAAAACTGAGGACTCTGGGGGAGGACTGGAAACATAGCCACGTTTCCTGAGACCCTAAAAGCTCCCCTTGTCTTTCAGCCCCCAAGGCAACCTCTGCCTTTGCCAGGATCCCAGTCACAAAGCTGCTCCCTAACTCCTCCGTGATACTGAGCACAACTGAGCTCCTGTGCAAAGGACCAAGATCCAAAGGTTCAGTCCTTAGTGTGGTCATTCAGCCCCTGGCAGGATCAAACCCTGATATTCCCATTCTGAAAGCTCAGCATTTCGTGTTCCCTCACAGATGTGAACAACATGTCTTAATTCAAGGGAAGATCAGGCTCTGTAAAACACACAGGGAGGGGGGGGAAGGGAAAGGTTTATAACAGAACATAATTATTTAGTGGTGCATTGAGAAGTGTCCTGGCATGGTCTGCCCTTGCAGACAGCACATCCTCCTCTAACAGGGATCCTGATAGCTGGAGTTGTTTTTTATCAGCAGGGCAGCCTTGCACTCTGCTTGGGCCCAAATGATCAAGTGGCCTTCACAACTGCCACCACTTCCTATGAAAAGACTACAAGAGGCCCCTGAGATTAAGGAAGGATAAAAACAAGTTACTTATCATTTGGGAAGTAATGTCCCTGGTTATCTAAAGCCACCTAATTGTATCACAAGCTTTATCTGTGAGTGGCTTTTTCCTTCTAGGGGGTAGGAATAGAAAAAAAACTTTTCACTTCATAATGAGTCCTATTGAAACTCCATTTTGCCCTTGGCAAAAGGCCATTATCCAGCAGAAACATGTAATCATCCTAAAAATGCATAATGGCATGGAAAACGGACAAGTAGTTTCTTGAAATATTGTTTGTAAAAGGCCTAATTTATAATGGGGATTGTTTGTGTTAGGGCCTTTTGGCATGTATGGTTAACAAGAACTTGCTGTTCTGCTGCCAGTTCGTTTAATCAAGAGGGCCTTGTGTGGGCCTGGGTCGATATGGCTGTGGAAACAATGGGAGCTTTTACCCCACCACTGCCCCATCAGGACAGAGAGAGCACCCTGCTCTTCATTCTGTCCTTCTTGATACACCCTGCTGCTGCTGTCAGTGCACCCCACCAAAACTTACTCACTCTCAGATTCATTGAAATGCTGTGCCCATCCAAAAAAAGTATTAGGAATGATCTGGCAGCATCACTAAGTGAGGGCAATCAGCAAACTCCAGCCTCTCTGTAATGATGCAATTGTAGGACGAGTATCTTTCCTCCAGAAATGCAGCAGTTCACACACACAGAATGAAACCTCTTGGTCTGGCACTTATCTGTACTGGGAGTTACAGCACGTGCAGGAGAAAACATCCCCTAAAAGAAAATGAAAAAGGCTGAGGTACTCCTGGCTATCAGAGTCAGAGTACTCTGTGATCACTGCATCCACAAAATGGGGGTAGAAGTGGCCTCATAACCTGGTTATATTTTTGTCACATATAGTGAGCCCCTGTGCCAGGTTTCCCAGAGAAGCTGTGGCTGCCCCATCCCTGGCAGTGTCTCAGCCCAGGTTGGGCTTGGAGCAACCTGGGCTGGTGGGAGGTGTCCCTGACCATGGCAGGGGGTGGCAATGGAGGAGATTTAAGGTTTCTCCCAACCCAATCCAGTCTGGGATTCTGTGATATGTTAACAAATCTGTATGCAGAGCAGCCATCCTTACCCATGGTGCTCAGGAAGGTCTCTCTGGTTTGTAAAGCTGCATCTTGTTGCAATAACCACCTATTTGCTGTCCATATGGGAGTTGTGCCTCAAGGTCTCAGGCACAGATGAGGCCTATTGTGCCTGGCACTGTACATGCATTTATTTTAAGACAGTCCTTGCTACTTTGGGCTTAGAGCTGACACAGAATGGTATTTTTAACGAAAGCACAATAATTGCCACAACTAAAATGAAAACAAAGCTATAATTTGGGCAGCTTGACAGTGTGTGAAGGCCTCCTGTAGAGAAATGTAACTCAAAGAATTTTTGCTTTTTGGGGGGTTCTGCTGAATCCATGGGTAGCTCCCTAGCATATAGAAAAGAGAAGCCTTTATTTGCTCCAAAGCTGTGTTTATACAGAAACTGCTGAAGAAAGACCTTCTTCCTTCCATAACCAAATAAAATGATCCCTTTGGTTATTTATAGTCCTCATGGCCCAAAGACATCACTTGGCTCTCTACCACAAGCCCAGCCATGTGTTACTATATTAAAAAATGCAAAAATGTAATTACAGGGTACTCAAGCCAGTGTCTGCAGACAAAACCTGCCAGGAGCAAAGAGACAGGAAACGTGTGCCCTTTGGAGCTGCACATGGCCTTCCCCACCCCAGGACACCACCAGGACCCAGAGAGGAGGGATGGGGGCTGGCTTCCCAGGACAGCAAAGTCACACCCACCCTCCAGCAGAAACCAGCTTGCTGTAAACTGCAAGTGTAATCCTGACACCACCACCCCTGAAAAAAAAAAATAAAATAAAAAAAAATTAAAAAATAAATAAATTCCCTCTCTGTCAGTTCAGAGAGCCACACCATTTATGCTTGGTCACACTGTGAGCCACCCTGTCTGCCCACAGAGGGGAAAAGGGAGTGGGGTGGGATGCAGCAGACCTTACCTCCCCTGCACAAGCCTCTTGCATCTGTCTGGGAGCTTTGGCCTCTGCACTGAAGCATTTTCTTATGCATCCATATGGAGAGCTGAGCACAGAGACTGAGTTATTCCCCCTTGCAGCACAGCACTCTGCCAGGGAAAGGGCTGATGCTCCTGGGCCAAAACAATGATCTTCATGTCTTTGCTCAGCTTCTGTATTTTTTCCCTTCACAGTCTGCAAGTTTCTGCTCTTCAGGTGATTATTACTGTCCCTGAGCTGGCAGATCCTATGCACAGCAGGACAGCAAAAGAGAAACCTGCTGTGGAGAGGAGGTTTACATCCTAAACACTTCAAGATTTAATCCACCTGGTCCCTCTAGGGCTAGAAGCCCCAAGCATCCCCACGTTGCAATATGGGCACCAGGCCCGTATTGGCCTGGTGTCCCAGGGTCCAGAAGTCCAGTCCTGGACTCCCAAGTTCAAGAAAGAGAAGAAACTGCTGGAGGAAGTCCAATGGAGGCTCTGCTGTGCTCCTGAGCTGGGCACCATACCCAGGCACAAATCCTGCCCAGCTTTGGTGTCTGTTCACAAGGCTTAGCAGGTTCAGGAGCCAGAGATCCTCATTCTCTTGTCACCTGTGTGTCTCCATGTGGCAGTGGAGAGGGAGCAACTGAGAGATGGTCTGGAGAAGGTTAAAGCCCCCCAGTAAATCTGTTCATGAATGGATCATCATAAACTTTGATATGTGACTCCAGATTCACACTGAGCTGGATGGGAAAAGAGTGGAGTTAAGCTGAGACAAATCCAGGCACAGCACCACTTTCTCTAAGACCCCAGGACACCCACACAGGTAGCTAGTGAAGAGTGAAGGAATGAAAAAAGAAAAAGCACTTTTCCTCAGGGCACATGAGCTTTGACAGGAAACTTAAGAGCAACTATGGGGGAGGGATAAGTCATTTGAATGATGAATCGCCCAGTGGCCTTCAAGAGTAATTTCCAATCAAACTGTCTTTAAGAAGGTTCCCTTGGAGCTCTTCAAAAATCCTCTTCAAAATATACAGTCTCCAGGTAAAGCAGTGGGTGTATACCCCCAGAGGTTAACAAAGAGCTCAAAGCAAGTCCTTTGCCTGCTCCTTTCTTCCCACATCAGTCTCCTGGTTCAGCAAAACCAAAGTCCATCAGTTTGTCCCTCACTCCTGAGCATTCATTGACAAAACCAGTGATTTGCTGACAGAAAGAAATCCAAGAAGCAAGAGTGGCTCCCCCAACCCAGCACTGCCAGAAGGGCTGAAAAGGCAAAGTTTTGCCCATTTTCAGCTCAAAACAACCAAGCCTTCCATACTGTCCAGCCAAAGCCAAGAACCCTTCTGCAGCACTCACTCCACAAACCTCCTGCCAGGCTCACTTTGGGAGGCTGCAATAAAACTGCAAAGTTTCAATATTTTGCAAAGTCTGATTGTGCAAAAATCAAAATCTTACAAGTGTGAGGATGTTCCCTGTCCCCTCACATCATTCCCATCCAGATTGCTGCCTCGCCCACTCGTGCTCCCTGCTTTCAGCTCTCTCAGACCCCCACTCCCCTTCCACCTAAGGCGTTTGATGCTGCCTGCAGCATCCCCCCCACTTTTCCTCCTCTGCCTCACCAAGGCAGTATCGGCAGTGCCACCTTCTGGCCTGCCACACGAATCCCAGCCACCAACAAGGTCCTGCCGCAGAAAGCTGCCTCTCCCCTCCCTGGCTATCGGCTGGCGTTGGCCACAAGCAAAATCTCATTTGAAGATGGTCCCCAAGGAATGTTTTTAGCTCACCAGAGCTGGAAGCACGGGGAGGTCCTTTTGGTGTGTCCAAAGCAATGAGAGATGAGCTGCTCCTCCTCCTTGGGAACACTCCCCTCCTCTTCCTGGCACAAAAGTGTCACCCTTTATCCAGCTTGGGAATCCTCACACTCTTTTCCTTTGCAGGGAGATAAGCAGAGGAGTAAGTGACAGTTTCCTTCACTGTTTTATTGGCCTGGTGTCCCAGGGTCCATAAGTCCAGTCCTGGACTCCCGAGTTCAAGAAAGAGAAGGAACTGTTGGAGGAAGTCCAGTGGAGGGCTACAAAGTTCATGATGGGACTGGAGCATCTCTCTTATGAGGAAAGGCTGAGAAACCTGCTCTGTTTTGCCTGGAGAAGAGTGAGAGGGGATCTTATCATAGAAAGAAAGAAGTGTTCTGGTTGGAAAAGACCTTTAAGATGATGGCTCCAACCATAACCAATGCTTATGGACATCTAAAGAACGGGTGTCAGGAGGATGGGGCCCAGACTGGTTTTGGTGTCAGGATGAGGGGCAAGAGACACAAACTGGAACACAGGAAGGTCCATCTGGACATGAGGAAAAACTTCCTGACTGGGAGGGTGGCAGAGCACTGGCACAGGCTGCTCAGAGAGGCTGTGGAGTCTCTTTTTCTGGAGATACTCAAATCCCACCTGGATACCATCCTGTGGGGATGCTTTAGCAGGGGACTTGGACTGGATGATCTCCAGAGGTCCCTTCCAACCCTGCCATCTGGGGTTCTGTGAAATGGGCTCCTTCTGTTGCTGCCAGCATCATTGTGAGAACTGCTCCATTATCAGTTCAGTGTGTCCTGAAAGGAGCAACCACACTGCAAAGAGCAGCAGCTTTGCAGTCATTGTAAGTGCTTAAGGCTTTCCCCTGGCTTGCAGAAGCTCCTCAGCTGCTTCACACCCTCTACCAGCAGGTGCATTTCTGTTGAGGAGAACCCTGAAGGCTACAAAGGAGGGTGAGAACATATTGTCAGGAGCACCTCTCAAATTTGTTTGCCAGACTTCAGTCTTAGCTCTCTACAACATTATTTACACACATACTAAAAAATGAAAGTGCTTCCTGGAGCTCCTCTGTGGGTTTTGGCCACGTGGAACAAATGCGATTTCCTGATGCTTGTATCAGGCTGGCAGCATTTCAGCAATTTCAGTGCATCTCTCTAAATAAAGACTTAATCCTCATTTATTACAGGTCCCATTACACCACTGACAGTGGCTAAAGAGGCCTTGATTTTTGGCAGAAGTGTCATTTACACCCACCTTCTGTCCTTTTTAAGGCATTCTGAGCTGGTATAAAAGAGAGGCAGTACTTTATGGCTCCAGCTTGCATTGTGGAAGCCAGAAGTTTTCCACTGACTCTGGCTTTGGTGAACTGGGAAGATAAGTGAAATGAAGTGCCTAGACTCCACTAATACACCTATTTGTCATTTTCTTGTATCTATCAAGCCCTTTATATACCTATATTAGAATAACAGGAAAAGCAGAATTTGTGCACTCTCTCCATGGGGGATGTGCAGCTACAGCTCTTGGAAGAGGCCTGGGGCACTGCAGCCTCTGCACAGCCCATGTGGTAGAGCTGGGGCATGGCACTAGGAAAGCCTGCCTGGAAAAGGCCTCTTTGAAGGTAAGTACTCCTCTGTCTTGAGAAACTACAGCATAAAGGCTTTTAAATAACATAATAGGAAAAATTTCTCCCCTAGAAGAGCAGTCAGGGCCTGGCCGAGGCTGCCCAGGGCAGGGCTGGAGTCCCCATCATCCCTGGAGGGGTTTCAGAGCCCTGGAGATGTGGTGCTGAGGGACATGGGGCAGGGGGGGCCTTGGCACTGCTGGGCTTATAGTTGGGCTTGATGATCTTAAGGGTCTTTTCCAACCCAAATGGTTCTGTCACTCTGTGATTCTAAGGTGAAACATGGAAAACCCACAATACAAACCAAAGGTGTAGCATTCCTGGCAGTACTGTTGCAAAGAGGCCACAGATCCACCACTTGACCATGGGTGTTTTATCCCTGTTCTATAAACCACAAACTGGGATGCTTCATTCCCCTCCATTTGGTTCTCCAGACTGGAAGCTCCCAGAGGCAGAGGTTGCCTCCTACATGTGTGGACCTGGCACAGGGAGCTGAGATCTTGGCTGGCAACCACTGCAACACAGAATAATATTTGGGTGAGGAGAGTTTAGTCCTATGGGAAGTCCCACTGGCTTCTAGAGTAAGTATCCTGACTTAGCCTGGGAACCATGATTGGGAGATGTAATCATAACAAACCACAACCTTTTATCTCCCATTGGGAATTCTTCCAACACCCATTTTTCTTAAACCCTGTCCATCCCTTTGTAAAAGATAATATGATTTAAAAATTAAGAACTTTATGACTGAACTCACGTTTCTAAATATGATTTTAAAGTTAATGTACCATTTTGGGGGTGAACTGGCAAAACTCCAATCAATCTATCACTACTGCAATTAAAGTGATTTTTCCATCTGATTATATTCCTGACACAGGAAGAAATGACACTGTCACTGTACAAAGCTGTTTTGATAGATCACTTCCCTCACTGAGCATATTTTATACTCATCAAAACTATTTATACATCTTCACATAATAGAGCTCCTCCAGTAATTTCAAATCTGAATAATAATATTAATAATAATATTAGTCCTTCTTGAAAGACCAAATGCACCCAGGATCCTTATTAATGCAAAGTACCAATACCTAAGAAGAAACTAATTACCTTTTTTTGCCTGCTCTTGGGTGCACATGCACACACACACAGGGATCACACATCCCAGTGGAACCCAAGATTCCATTCAACTGAACTGAAGAGCAACAAAAGGAAGGAGTTTCAGTCTGTTTTTAAACACGCATGCTCTAAACATGCACAAAATCCAAACTCCTTAACACATGCTCCCTCTCAACAGCTTTTGTAAAATCCATCTTAAGGGAATTAGGCACTGGGATCTGGTAAAACAGCAGTGAGATATGGACACCTAAGTCCTTGAAGCTCCTTTGGAAACTCCTGTCTTATCCAATATAAGGTTCATTTTTCTAGCTAAGGAATACCTTAGTACTGGTACACTTAACACTCAAGAGTCATTTGACCTATTTTGCTAATGTGTTTGGGAAGGAGGTTAATTAACAGTGGATAGCTATATCCTTAGGCTTAATTTTTCCAACAACCCTGCTCATAAAAGGAAAAATTGAGTACATATTAAAGGAAGCAAGCAATTAAGTTGCACAAATAGTGAGCTCATTGAACTGCAGCTGACTTCTATCATGTCAAAGAACAACTAAACACAGAAGCAATGAAAAGATTGTTGCCACGACCACCACTGAGAACTGCCTGGCAATAAAGATGAATAACTTCCTACTTGAAGATTACTGATTAAAGCTCTTAGAAACCAAAAGGTTAGACATAGGCATATCTGGAGCAAAATATTTTAATGCATGTTTGGCAGATTCTGTAACGTATTTACAGTGGATTTAAAGCAAAGATTTATACAACTTCAGTAAACTCTGCTTTAAGCAGCCTTTAAAATCACAGCAGTTCCAAACACCACAAGTACAGGGGTAACTGGTTCATTTTGATGCCTTGGAGAAGGAGCTACCCCTGCTGTTTCCTCAAGATAGAGGTGAGGAAATAGAAGACTGAGTATTCATGGGCCTGAGTACACCATGGGAGGGAAGTGGGATGAATGGTGTGTAGAAAATGCCAGGAGAGCACTGAGAGAATTCCCCATGGCAGAATTTCTTATCATCCCTAAGTAGAGGGCAAAGCAAAGTTGCACAGCCCTAGAGACTCACTGTGACTAAAGAAATCATATCACAGAAGCACAGAATGTTAAGGGTTGGAAGGGTCCTCAAAAGATCACCAGGTCCAACCCCCCTGCAGAGCAGGGTCACCTGCAGGAGGTCACACAGAACACATCCAGGTGGGGTTGGAAAGGCTCCAGAGAAGGAGACTCCACAACCTCTCTGGGCAGCCTGGGCCAGGGCTCTGTCATCATCACAGTGAAAAAATACCTTGGTCTTTGATCCAACATGACTTAGGGATAAGGAATTCATAACAGCCCTAGGTTTGGGGCAGCTCAGTGCATTAGCTGAGGTGTGCTGGGGGAGAGGAAAAAAACTGGAACTGGTAAGCTGCTCCCAATGGGACTGCACCCCTCCATGTGCACAGCTTTCCAGCCTGCCTGCCTTCCAGCCTGACACCCATGGGACCAGGGGGCAGCTTCATCTGGTCGATTTGGTTGTCTTGCAAGAAATCTCACCACTCTGTGTGTCGAAAAGGATTCATCACTGCCTGGGAGACATCACTGCCAAACTCTTGGGCCAATCCCCTGCTGAGAGCAGCAGCAAGAGGACTGGTGAGAGTAGAGCAGTAACTAACAGAAAGTGGAGTTTTCATTAGCCAGAAAAGCCCTTTTTGACAGGCAGTACAACATGAAGTTTGTCACAAGGACTTGGCATACAAATGAAAGCCAAATAATTGTCTGAAGTGGATGCAGGGTGCTTAGTATCACACAGAAGCACACTGAATCACAGTGCTTTGCTTGTGCATTTGCAAAGCAGCCCTAAGCCAAAAGAGAAGGAGATTCCTGCAGAGATGTCACTCATAGCTGATGAAAATTCTGCTCCACAGTATGGATACAGTTAACCAAGATCAGGAAAGGTGTCCCCATTTCCCCCATATCTATACAACAACATCAGCAAAGTCCCCCTGAGCACTGTTTCAGAGATTTTCATTTTTTTTTTCCCCATTTCTTGCATTTCTTTCTTGGAAGCAGGTCCAGAAAGGAAGGCTGGTCTCTTGAAAATTAATTTTGGTTTTAATGCTGAGGTTGCACAGTGTGTCCCTGATGTAAATGTTTAGCTGTGTTTTAGCTTCACCTGCTCCACCAAGGCTACAGTAGCCAAAAATAAGTGCCCCCCACAACAACCACTGCTGCCCCATTAGTACAAACCTTCCATCCTGATAACTTCTAGATGAAAAAGACACAAAGCAGCCACTTCAGGAGACAGTCTGCCACAGTACTGGTTGGGAAGAGTGTGTCTGTCCCACAGGAGCTCTCCTGGGATGTGCCCATGGAGCAGGAGCTGTGCAGCAGGATGATATTTTCCTCCTCCTCCCCAACACAACTCGAAGCAATGCTTTTTGGATTTTCATCCCTTTAAAGTTTTCACCCACACACCCAAACTCCCTGCACCACATTCTGAAAGCCACTGCTCAAAACAGATGTGTACAGACAAGAGAGCAACATCAAACAAATCTCCTGAGCCCCAGTGGTGGAATGAGGACAATGAACTATGCAGAAATGCAGGGAAAAGAACTGGAAAGGCAGTTTGGCTGGGAAGAGACAGGGAGAACACTCAGGCAGAAGTCTCAGGAAAATTTTATTCAGATAAGTTCTGATTATTTGTCATTTGTGACTAAATATGAGGCACCTGCAAATTCAATAGAACAAAAATCTACAAAGCAGAAATCTACTTCATCCCAGGGAACAAGTGGCTTTGTCTAGCAAAGACTCTCCAGTTTAGGCAGGTAGAGAACCTATACACAGGTCCATGACAAATGACACTAAGTATGATTATTGCTCTCCTAGCTCTCACTATAAAATACTTCCAAGCATTAATCAAATAAATTTCAATCTCACATTTTTAAACATCTGATCCAAAAAACCAGTAAGAAATCTGTGGGCTCAAGCAACATTTACCCATTAGCTTTTAAGTGCTTGACCTTTATTTGTCTCACACACACCTCCCCCTGCTAACTCCTTGAAGTCAGCCAGCACCTTCTCCTGAGTTAGAGGGCTTTTGGTAATACCCCAAGAGCAAATATCTTATTCCTTCCAGTCACTGCATGCTGATGGAAGCAAGACTTGCTCTTATGGTTCTTTTAAACTTGACTTGGAAATAAATAACTTGGAAAAAGACCTCCCTTTCCACCCACTTCCTCCTCTAACTTGTGTCTTTTTGCCCTAGAAAATTTTCAGAATCCACTTTCCCTGCAGTGGATCACATGAGGAAGTAAAAATCTTAACTGTAACATGAAAGTTAAACAGCAAGACATGACTTCATTACAGTGCAGATAAAAGGGCCAGGGACTGGTGGCATTTTCACCTCATCTTAATTCACAGGGCTTCTTGGGATTGATACAATACAAGCACATGTAAGGGCAGGGAAGAATTATGGGTTTTTTAAATGTTTTTATCTTGGTGCCTTTCCCTGCCTGACTCCCTCGGCTGCAGCCCTGAGCTTTGGGGACACATGGCTACACTCACACCAAGTCACTAACACAAAGCACAGGAATAAAATGGCATGGTGATTCAGAACAGGTAAGACTTGCATATCCTATGTGTCCACTTACCTCTACTAAGGTAACAACACGTGTTTAACCAGCCAAGGAGTGTCCCATTAGCATGAAGGTGATAGTGAGACCTGGAAACATGAAAGAGAGGCAAGATAAAAGGACAGTAGTGGGAAATACATGAACTCTAATTACATTAGCAGCAGGAAAAAGAAACCCAAGTGGTTTGCAGTGACTGTGTAACTCACTGATGAGCATGTGTTACATGTTCCATCTCTGCCCAGTGCAGGCAGTTCATTACAGTCTTGTCACTGCCTGTCCTGGTTCAAACTATGGGTTTTCTTGTATCTAATTTCAGAAATACCCATATTGTCCAACATGCTACATATCAGGAACAGCATGCCCCTTGGTTGTCCCCTTTAGACTGAGGATCTATGAATCCTTCTTACGTTTATGGGGAGGAAGCAGTTTTTCAATAGTTAAGACTTCCTCTGATAAGGATAATTTATAGTCTCTCCTCACCAAGTGCATTAAATTGTTAAAAAAAAATATCAGCTCTGCATTTAGTATCTGCATTCATTGGCCAGTGGGTATTTTGGACAAAATAAAGACTGACATAAGGTATTTCCCATCTATGGATGTTTAAATAAGTAAATAGCTGTGGTGTTTTGCACAGCTTTTGCATTTTCTTTTTGGTGAATACTTTAGCCTATGAACTTCAAATATGTCCTATACATGTGGGGTTTTTTTCTGCATATTTAAGCTCATGTCTTCAGATGATGCACATCTGCAATTTTAAATTATGTTCCTGTTTGTCTCTACGTTAGACTGCATTTGTCTGTGCAGCACTCAGCTTTGTTGCAGCAATTCTCTCAGTATATTCTTCCAAGAGTATTGGAGCAAAGCAATTCCCTGGGATATACCTACTGGGGCAAGAAGAGTGGGGGAGAAACAAAAGGCATTCAGGCACCTCA